>JASKOS020000014.1:8034168-9296253 GCA_030770465.2 Perdita meconis | reverse complement strand
TGCGTTCCATCTTCTCGACGTTTTCCTCTTCATCTTCCGCTGGAGGGGAGGCCCGCTACTCGCGTAAGACGAGTTAAACATAACTCCCGTCGACTGTAGCCGGAACAAAACAAACAGAAGTTACTTCCTGGGTTAGCCGCCGCGACGGAAGTGTCTGGATCCTCAGCCCTTTATTCGTCCGACGAAAACCTCTTTTACTCCGCGCGCTACCTAACCCATCGTCACGCTGGAATTAACTTCCTTTGCCGCGGTGAAATTAAATTATCAAGTTTTGCAGCCCGTAGAGGGTCCGCCCCCGTTCCCCACCGTCACGACTGGACCCTGAACGCGATTAAGCCTTGATCCGATTACTTATTTAAATCGCACGACTTGCAAATATTGCCTCTGCTCTGTATGGTTTCGGCCGTCGTCGATTCGTTGTCGGTGTAATTCTCCTGTCCGATTGTATTAATTTATCCTGGGCAAACGGATTCGAAATCGGCGCCGTTTCTCCGCTATCCGCCGATTTGAATACACTGGAAACCGTGATTGTCGTGGAACGACCTAGTAACAAGTTACGACAATGGAACGACACTTTTGTAAATACGACACTGATGATTTGGGAATAGTTTAATTGGCGCTTATTCGCTCTACTCATCAAAGAGGTTAATCATTTAGAAATATTTCAAACTTCAATACGATGCTCTGCTTGTCATGAGAAACACATTTAGACCCGATGCACACGAGCGACAGAAAGGTGCTGCGATTCTGCATACTACTGTGTGTTTCACCAAATAAAAATAAATTGTTCAACGTCACTGACATTAAAATCGCAATGATCGTAGTTGTTCGCAGCAACTTCTATACTTCTGTACTTACAGTAGAATCTCGATTAAAGATGAACATCAATAACACTGAAAATGACTGAAAATCTTTGAAAACTATGAATTTTTATGCGATAGCAGAAATCCCTGACCAAATTGAAAAGAAACTGATTCAGTAGTTTTAAAATTATTTTTATGAGAAAACGGACTATTGAGGAATGTATTAGAAAATTAAACGTGAAGTTGGTAACAGTAGTATTTCAAATACATTCTAACAAAGAAGTTTATGAGAAAAGATCAACATTTCTGGTTGGTTTTCATCATAAAAGGAAGCCTTATTAATATCTTGGAAACTGATTAACTTTTGTCTAAAATTGTTACTGAAGTTCATCCTTAACCGGTTCTTAATTATTTTCCATTCTTATTACTCGGGGTTTTAATTATTTAGTCCATTAGTAATAATTGTGCAGTGGAAGTTCGAATAAAAGAACCTTAATCTGATGATAGTACAGTAGAGGCTTAATTATATGAATCACTATTCTCCCAGAATTTTATGATCCAAAGTGTCGATCACCTGATTGAGTAGACGTAAGAGTCGAATAGGACTTTAATAACTTAGAGTAATGTTATAATGATGGTTCAATCATTTTTAACATTTTATATCACAAAAATGAAATCGCTTAATCAAAGATCAGCGATATAGGTACTACAAATGGAAAAATTATGCATCAGGGAAATGCTCCAGTTTTTAACTTTAATATTGAACTGGTAGATTGAGATTCTACAGTATAATATTGACAAAAAGAAGAATCCTCCGTTCTACCGTGAAAAAAATTCATATCTCCACCATAGATAATAGAAACTCCTCAGATAATCGACGCATCCTTCAAAATAACCAAAGACACTGATCGAAGTACCCTCCAAACTTTATTTCTAAAATTAATCAATGAATCATAAACAAATATTCATTGATGGCTCAAAATTAAAAAAAGGAACAGGATGTACAGTATATACTCTGGAAGATAGATTGCTCTTTAAGATACCAAATACCTTCGCAATCTTCACCAGTGAAGCCTATGCAAGTTTTCAAGCTCTAACACACACAGATAATTCAAAATACAATAAATTTATTACATTCATCGCAACAAAATTTGGAAACCAAAAATACAATAATCCAGAACATCATTGGAACAAATGTTATGCTTAACAGCACTGGAAAAAGCCGCTCATGTGCACGAATTCCATCACATATTGGTATCAAGGGAAATTAAGCAAATTTGGCAGCAAAACATGCAAGTACCAAACTGAAACGCATCCTATACCCATATTCTACAAAGATCTTCAAATGTACCTTATCAGAGCCACAACGGAGCTATGAAATCAAGAGCGGAAAAATTCAAGGCCCACTACTCTGCATAACGTTCGTAACGATATAATACAACTTCTATGAGTCACAATGACTAATTATCACTAACCTGATTAAGAATAAGTCACACTAATCTAACACACTCCTTTCTCATTACTAAATCTAGTCCAACGATTTACGATGTATGCAACATACAAATATTTGTTAAACGGGGAGAACACAACATACTAAATACGACAAGCATGTTATAGAAATAGACCTATATCCAACAGTTTTAAATTTCGTGAAAAATGTCGACTTTATCGACTGTAAATTTACATATGAGTCGTTTAGAATCAAAACCTGCTAAGTACATTTTACTCTTTTTTACAGGAGATAAAAAAAACACTAAAATTTTAAATTTAGAAAAAACAGTTTAATATTTTCCAAAAAGATCGGTTTTTAGACTTAGCAGGTTTTGATTCTAAAGTACTCAAATTAAAAATTTTAGTGTTTTTTTATCTTCTGTAAAAAAGAATAAAATGTACTTAGCAGGTTTTGATTCTAAACGACTCATATATGTGTCAACGCTCTAAACATAACGTGCTCATTAATAACGTAAGAAGGTGAATGTGTCTTTAAAAATTCAACAAAAAAAAAATAAATAAAAAAGAAAAACAAAGAATAGTTAGTCTTTTAGAACTAATTCTCAATTTTATTCCTCACTTTAATATTACTGAATCAGTTTATTAGATTTTTTAAGAATTTTCCATTTTATTATCGCATAATTTCTGAATTTTCTGTACAGTTCCTTCCACAAATAATATCTAAACTCCGAAATTTTAGAAGGAAATGGCTTCGGAGCGCGCAACCTCGCAATTTCCACCGCAAATCGCAGCTCACAAGCGAAAGACGAAAATTGGTTGGGATAATTCCTGCATCCACGCAAATGCCTATGAATAATGGGACAGTAAACACGAACAATCGAGATAAAGGGCGGGCGATTGCGGATGTAAAGCCGTGTACGGACATTGCGAGGCTGCCTCGCGAGGCTTGCTCCGCTGCCTTATTGCAGTATGCAAAAAAGAAATGATACAACTTGGTGCAATCATCTATTTCGCGTAGCCTCACTGTTTTTCGTACATACACGTTTGTTTCATAGCGGCGTGAATACACGGTTTTACGGAAAGCGCAACGAACAATTGTTCAATGCGTTTCTCCCGCGACATCGACGCAGAATCGACACGAATCTCGTTCGCAGGTAATTAACTCTTTGGCTGACGATTTTAACGCAAGCAGTGCCTCGTTCTGCAAGCCATTCGGCGGACACGCACACACTGCATCGAACGTTTCGCGGAAATACGACCGCTTTGCGCCGCCGCGCTGCCGGGCAGTGGCATTAAATTATGGCTGCCTTTGATTTTCGGCTTAATGGAAGTAACGCACGAGCTTTGACGATGGCTAGGAGCTCAAAGGGGCGCGAGCCGTATGAGAAACCGGATGCGCGATTCATTATGTACGGAGATTGGATATGCAAAAGTGCGAATTTAAGTATTGCCCTCGCGACAACCGGGGAATACGAACTAGGGTCAGGGAGTGCTAGCAAAATTTTTCCGTGTTCCCGTGTGTCTCGAACACGTTTTCAAACATTCAGTGAACATCGCTCGAGTGCTGCTTAAATGTTTGAGTATCGAAATACTGTGCGAATATTCTATGCGAGGTAGGAACAAGGAAGTGTGCATATCCTTCTGAAATGAATCCAGATGCTCTGGATAACGGAAAATCGGTATTAAAAATTTCGGCAGGAAATTCGATAGCACATTTTTAGACCATCTGACTCATTGATTTGATGCTTTGGAATAATATGATCGCATCACTGGAATATGAAATACAGATTTATGTTCCACAAAATATTCAATAAAGATGAATTTGACATTTTCGCGCATATTTTAGTAATTGGATCAAAAAGAGACGGTGCCGTTTTAAAATTCAAAATTTATTTGCTGCCTTTGGTTGTAATAAAATATTCAAATATTCTCGGTTCTATCGTGTCAGTGCTCGAATATTTAAACATTTAAAATTTATTCCCGCTTAATCAAAAAAGTATAAGATACTCGAATATTCAATTGTTTAAATAATTCCAAGTTCAGAACAAACAGATCAAAATAAAAAAAAAAGAGATCGTGTTGTGAAATTATAAAGTTACAGCCAAGTAAATTAACGCGCGATTGCTGATCGTGGTGTAAGATTTAATTAAAAGACAAAATATTGTCGCTCCTGTGAAGAATACTTCGAATCAGCGGTAAAAATCGGTGAAACCTAGCAGGTGTCCCGCTCGTATCGAAAAAAAGGAGAACAGAAGCAAGCCCGAAAGCGAGAAGAACGAAAAAAAAGCGTCGTTCCACGAGCGTAGCGAAACAAGCTGCTCGTTTATTGGAAAACCTCGAGCTGACGTCGAAAAAAACACGACTGAACGCCGTTTCGACGCGCCGAGTCACAAAAGACCGGAACAATTAAAGAAATCGAGAAAGTTGCGCGAACGTGTGGAAAAAATATTCGTTAGCATTTTTGTTCCTGTTTCTTTGTCCCGACGGGATGGAAGGTAGGGTCGGTGTTCGTTAGATGGGTCGTCGGGCGAAACCAGGCGCCTGATCTCGATGCGCGTCCGTTCGATTCGGAGATGGGAATCGAAACGGACCTGTTCGCCTCGTTATTTTCCATCGAGGCTCCGTTGACCAGCTCGTTACACAAAAGTCACGCATCCTATCGGAGTCAAGCCGCATTTCCATTTACATACGACGTGTATATGCGACGACGAAATGGAATTCATCACCGAGCCTCCCACACTCGCCTCCTTCTCATCCCTTGTCCTCACAGACCACCCCCACTTTTGGCAAACGGGGTTACGAGCGGAAATGTATCAAGCGTCGGATACTAAGCGAGAGCATATTGTTGCTGTGTACGAGAGCACCGCTGGAAATTGGGAACCTCGGGCTGTTCGCTTCGCTCTTAGCTTGAACGCGTTGCCTGCCGCGCGAGAATCGCTCTCGGAACACGAGTTTCGAGAGCAAAACCGAGTATCTCGAATCTGTACCGCTGTTACGGGTATTAGAACACCGAGGACGACCGTACTTTGCCTTCTAACGGTGCGAGGACACCGCAGGACCTATAATTAGTATCTGATTGAGCGGTAGGAAGAAAAAACGGATTTAGAATGTATGAATGCTATCAGACTTTCATGCATTTATGCATTTATTAAAATGTACAAGGATTTGGATAAATATGGGAATGTATAAAATATTAAAAACAGAACGTAGTATTTTTAGGAGACAACACATACACTCCTGTCCATGAGTTATGTAGACTCTTGCTTCTTTAATAAACTGACATACAGTATAAATTATTATTACTCTTTAATTACGTTTGTTGTGAAATTCAGCCGTGAATACGTATTTTGGGGATGTAAAAATAGTACAAATGCCTGATGTATGGAAAAACTGAAGGATCATTTGGATAGGTAAGTTCAAAAACAGAATCCAAAATCAGACACATAGTTATCGAAACTTATACAGATTTAATAAACAATCATCGTTAGAGTATATGGTAGATGAAAATAGAGATGAAGGGAAAACTTGTCTATTTTTTTATTACTATTGGTGAAACATTAAATTATTGATCAAATAGATTCGGTATTAAATTCGGTATTAAATTCGGTACTAAATAAATACATAATACCTGATTTCATGACCCCTTGTATTCTTAGTTTTACTCGAATTTTAATTATTTATCTATCTGTAAATATGTAAATTTACATAAAAATCCACAGTTTAATTATTATTATTGTTTGCTTCACGAAGTGCTTCTATTTGATTAAGAAACAAAAGTAATAGGTATGAATTACCACACATTTGCCATTAATTTTTATAGAAATTTTTAAGAAATGGAGAATGGATGCAGAATGATATAAAAATTTGGGAAATCTTTTACATTCAATACGATTACCATAATTACTTGAAAAAGCTCTGACAAAATTTGTGAACTATTGCCTGTATTAACATTAATACTACGTAGTCGTTTTATAATATTGCAAAATACAGCAGGAATGATAAATTTAATTTAAATGATTAATTTAATAAAGAGAAGTCTTCCCCAAAAAGAATTCTACGAAAATATAAAGATTTTCGAAATTAAAATATTCTTCTTTAACATTAAAAAACACAAATATTTGGCACAGATTAGACGCAATGAAAATAAAAAATTATCCATTCTTCGAAGGTGCAAACTCTACAATCTAACCTTTCCAGAGTGATTAGATCCTTTTTCACCCAATCCTTATTTCTTTCAACATCTGTTTAAATTTTGAAAAAACTATAGGAAAGTTAATATTATTATCCATATTTTCTATTTTTTAGTACTATTCCAAAATTTCTTTGCGTTCATAAAAATTCTTACAAATAAAATTTTACAAAGGAACATAGTAGGCTTAAATACTACAATATAGGAATTTAAATTGATGAATTCGCACCGTCTAAAGGGCAGCACACGGTATTCGAAATTTCCAGAGAAACTGAAAATCAGTATCGAATTGAAGGGACGTAACTTGTAGCCAGTTAAACGAATAGCGCGAGTGCGGCCTTAAAGGAACGGTAAATAAAGGCGTGTCGAAAACGCTTCGCCGACGAATTTCGCGGCGCATAAAAGAAGATGGATGTCGCACTTCATTAAGATCCATTTCCACTCCCCCCTTCGGCGTTCGCTCATCGTGCCATTCCCTTCACTTTCTCTTATCCAATTTCACTGCTCTCGAAAAGTCTTCCACCTCCCCCGGCCTAACCCTGACTTCGAGCATTCCCGGCCGATAACACCCTTTCTTCCCTCGCGCCCTCGGATCGTTCAACCCTCTTCCCTCTGTCTCAATTTTAACCGTGACTCCTTCGTCGAACTCGTCGAGACGAGCGGTTCGAGTCGCGGCCCCACGCGATTGGGCATACACCCTCGAGAACCCTCTATCCTCGACCCCCCAACGTTCCACGAGGGAGACGAGAGGGGGGCGGTAAATGCATGAAGTGGTTGGATACGTATACAGCCACCTATGTCTAAGGGGAGTAATGAAGTCGGCGAATCAAGACAGAAATTGAATCCATCCGATTTTACGCCTCGATTGCTTCCACCGTTCCGAGCATCACCGATGAGGGTCTGTTTGCACGTTTAGATGCGTGCGTCTGTATGCTCGCGCACCCTCGTAACGTCGTAACAATCTGTTCCAATAAATACGCACTAGAGAACTCTATGGATTGTGGAATCTTGGTTTTACTTATCTATTATAGTGTAACAATGGAGGGAATCGCATGAAGGGAAACAATGAATTAACTCGAAATTCGGCAGCAGCTATTAGGTACAAAGTAATTCATGGAAATTTACGCTTTATACGTTGATGAGAGCTTTATCGAGTTTCTAAATGAATTGAGGTTTCTAAATAAATTGGTAAAGATGAGGGCATGGGTCAATAAAACTGGAAAGCAGTGATGTGAATAATACAGGTTGAATCGATTTTTTTTACAGTCACTCATAGAAAGGAAAAAGTCGCTTATACCGAGAAATAGGAATCAATAGTTGTTGAAGAATTTGATTGGTTACATCATGAGATGCGATTGGTTATATCTCGTGAAGGTACATGATTCGTCAACCAAATAACAAATCATACCTCAGAGCCTCGACCACGATATTTGAAATGTAAAAATAAATACAGGCATAGAGAATTATAACGAATTATTGGAATCGAAGTTGCTTATAACGAATGGTCGCTGCTATCGAGTAGGGCTATTGATTATGAGATACCCGGGTACCCGGGTACCCGAGTGAGATACCCGGGTATACCAAAATTACCCGTACTACCCGAGTATCTCACGGGTACCCGAACACATGAGATAGACAAGAATCTCATGCCGAATTAAGCCGAATTGAACCGAACTCAGCCGATAGTTTTTCGGTATGTGTTTCTGGATTTTAAAGTAGAGCGAGAGAGAGAGAGAGAGAGAGAGAGAGAGAGAGAGAGAGAGAACTCATTTTCAACATAACCACGGTCCATTAAATTCAATTTTCATCATGTACACAGAATTGATTTTATTCTGAAATTTTTTTTAATTTTTAAAGCCACAAATACGTACCGAAAAACTATCGGCTCAATTCGGTTCAATTCGGCTTAATTCGGCATGAGATTCTTGTCTATCTCATGCGTTCGGGTACCCGTGAGATACACGGGTAGTACGGGTAATTTTGGTATATCCGGGTATCTCACGAGTATCCGGGTACTCGGGTATCTCACCCGGTTCACTTGAAATCTCGAGCCCTACTATCGAGGTCGCTTCTATTAAGAATTCACTGTATTTTATGAAACTATTCATACATGGTCCAATTGATAAAATATAATGTAACCCTGTTGTAAAACTACTGAAAAGCCATTCGAATACCATCTAACAATGATTTAATGTAGTCATAAAGTTCGTAATGTAGCAACATATTGAACAAAATGGGTGAAATTATATTGATCACTGCTGCACATTGTTCTATGTGCTATGAATTTTTTCTTGCCTGCTGTATTTTTATTTCCTTCACAAACCTAACTTAATTTTAGATACCATCCTAACAAGATTAAGAATTGGACATACAAATATCAGCCACTTACATTTGATAACCAAAAGTGAACCAACATTGTGTAACAACTGCAACTGTATCATGTCAGTCAGCCATTTATTTAGTTGTATCAGTTTTGAACCCACAAGATCCAGGTTTCACCTTCAAACGGAACCTTGCACAATTTTAAACGATGACCAACTATCCACAAAATTTCTATTGTACCTGAAGGAAATTAACTTATACAACCGCATTTGACTCTGATAACCAAGCCCCCAAGTAATAACAATCGTCAAGATACATACAATATACATATTTAATGTAAGATCGATGTACTGTGGTCACTAATCACCCTGGATGTAACCTTCATAAATAAATAAATAAAAAAAAAAATTTTAGATATTTGTTAATTCTGAATTTACACAGCTGCATTATGATTTCACCGTCACATTAAATGTTATAAACGAGTTAATTCTAAACAATTATTTGATCGCCTCTGAACACAACTAATGCAGCATAAAATTTCGAAACTCATATATTAAAATTAATGTTACCTTAAACATAATTATACAGAAAATTCTAGCTGCTAGTCTTAACAGTGATTAACCTATTCCACCGGAAGCAAGACGAAAGCAGTAAAATCAATGCAGCGCGCAAACAGTCAATGAAGTATTGTAAACAGGAAAGCACATAAACATTTCACCAAGCCAAACAAGGCCGAGATTCCTTAAAGAACCCGTCGTTTCTAGGTTGAGCGAGTATGCACTACTTTCTCCTCGCCTGTTCAAAGGCTCGGCGATCCGACATTCCAGCAGACACCGAGACCAGGGTTTTCGCCTTCCCCAAGACAAACACGGAAACCACGGATTGTTCTTACCTCGAATTCGAATAAACAACACCGCGGCATGCGACGAGCTAAACCGAGGCTGGAGGATCGTCGAATCTTGGCACGATTCCTGCTTGCAGTTTGGCTCGTTCAGTATCCTTGTACCTTCGCCTCGTGGGCGCCACCAAGAAAATCGCACGACACAAAGCGACCGAGCACTTTTTCCCTCGCCGTAAAAAACCAATTTTGGCACGAATTATTATTCCATAACGCGGAAATCGCATTTCCCTCTATCGAGAACGTAGACCCGCGGGGGTATCGAACAGGTTATTTGCCGTGGAAAATATTCGGGAGGAGGGCCTGTTCGTTCTATCGCCCACGGCCCATGTTACAGAGTCTTTAATTTGGTTTACTAATAGACTGCGACCCACTTGCGCGCGATGGGAACTTCGTCCCTGCTGTTTTACTTGCGAAAATTGCTTGATGAGTCGGAAGTGCAGTTCGCCGAGATTGACCGTACCCACTTTTGCGCCCGAGTGATCAATGGGAATGTGGAGCACGACGCATTTTATGGAATGACGAAAATCTTTTTTATATACATATACAAGGTGTTTGGGATAGTATAGGCAAGCTTTGGAGGGGTGATAGAACACGTAAGAACAAACAAAAAACTTCTATATGACTTGGGTCCAAAACTCAACCATTTTTTAAAAAAAACTGTCAAACATTTAAGCTATAAACCGCTATAATTCAAAATAGGAACGTTTTTCGTAAGCAATTTCTTCGCTAAAATAATGATTACGATCTTGTTAATCCAATAAGTACAGTAACTGTGATATTGTTACCTCGTATCGCAAAAAAATAGTATTTTTCTAACCCCCTAAATTACCCTTTAAAATCGCGATAATTTAAGGGGTTAGAAAAATATTATTATTTCGCGATACAAGGTAACAATATCAAAGTTACTATACTTATTGGATTAACAAGATCGTAATCTTTATTTTAGCGAAGAAATTGCTTACGAAAAACATTCCTATTTTGAATTATAGTGGTTTATAGCTTAAATGTTTATGACAGTTTTTTTAAAAAATGGTTGAGTTTTGGACCCAAGTCATATAGAAGTTTTTTGTTTATTTTTACGTGATCTATCACCCCTCCAAAGCTTGCCTATACTATCCCAAACACCCTGTATATAAAAACGATTGTGCACAATAAAAATCAGGATTTAAATATTATAAAGACTTCAAAAATTGTAATACAAAATTGTAATTTATGCAATACAAATTCTTCTCAAAACATTTAAACCGAAACGGAGGAATAAGCTAAATAGTAGAAGAAGAAAAATGTTGAACTATCCAACGGGCGAAGAATTTCCCGTTCGAAGATACGGTAGAAAGAAGGAATGACGAGTATGCAGTGCCTGCCAGTACACTTGTAATTTAAAAACAGTTTCGTCTTGCAACACGGGAGATCGCGAGGTAGGCGGTACTGGAGTTAAGCAAACGAAAATCCAGCGAAGGGCAAGGGAAGGGCACAAGAAACGGGAGAGAAAAGGGCGAGCCGAGCAAAAGGGGAGAGTACCGATGAAAATTCGTTGGTAATGCAAGCATTGTGGGGGAATGAGGGTAGCGGGCGTCATTCGTGTCTGACAAGAGGGCACGCTGCCATAATAATGAATCGTTCTGACGCTAGCAGAAAAAGGAGACCCGGAAGAATGGAGGAGAAAGTCGCGGGGGTCGACTTGCACAACGAACAGCTACTTCGGTATCAGAGGAGGGGTGTAATTGTGCGTGTGCGTGGTCGATGCTGACTGAGCGAACGCAATAATTGCACGGTGGCACCTTTTGTTCGCTTGGTCGACGACCGGGTTTTCCTTTCGCTCAAGGTTTCGATGAAAACGCTTTCTGAAATGGCGTTTCGATGAAAGAACGACGACAAAGCTTTTAGCATTTAGGGGTGCGTGATGGGAAGCACAGTAAGAATATGATTGCTAAATTAAGGATGAAATTCAGGGACAGTGACAATAGGAATTGTTTTATTTATTCAAAGTATAAAAGTATATCGGTTTAAAAGATGTCATTAACTCATTATAAATCCTTGAGAAATGAAACGGTAGAATAATATGTTTTTATGCATTTATCACAAAGAGTAAAAGTCTTCTTTATGAAGAAGAATAGAAATTTCTGTAAGCTCAAGGTTACAATATGAATAAATACATTTGTAATACCGCCAATATAATAGCTACCGCGTAATTGAAAATATAAATAAAAGAAGCAATATTCTCTAATGTGCAACAAAGTGAAATCTTTATGAGCTGATATATGTCAATCCAATAAAATATCAACTCCATCAAATGTTACAATATTGAATGTGGCTATTATAAAGTTATGTATTCCAATGTGTTCCTCAATTACTCATCGTCGAGCCGTGTAACGGGAAATAGTATCATCGGATTCCTGAAATGGACGCAATAATGCTGACAAAGTTATCATTTATAATTTGGTAAATGTTCTCTCCAGCGCGTCATATAACAAGTTGTTCCTTCGAAATGTAATACAAATTCCTCCGAATCGAAAAGCCGTTTCCTGGATAATTATATTGCTTCAAACAATCGACTATTCAGTTAAATAACCAATAATTCTCTACCACCATTGGAGTTGTACTCCTAATTTAATTAAATAATTAGAGATGCACGAAATATAAACTGTAACCGTTGGAGTTTGACGTGTACAATAACTTAGAATGAAACAATACTCGTAAATATAAATTTATAGTACTAGCTAGCGGCGACGGAGTTATTAAACAATGAACACCTATCAAATCGTTTGAGACGATCGCGTCAGAAATTTCAGGAAACTGCGGTTTTCGTTATGAATTTACAAAGGAAGAATTAACAAAGGAATTTAAAACGGTCCTAAATCTCCCCTTCGGTAACCGATTCGACTCCGCGCGGCGATTCCGCCACTTTTTTCCGCCCATCGTAAGAGAAGCGAACGAACAAAGCCGACGTTGTGTTGCCAGGCTGGATCGAAGTACGAAAAAAAGACTGTTCCCAGCGAATAGCGCGTCAAATCACCTGGGCAACAGTCCAGTACCCGTAACCACCCCGATAAATCGATAGGAACAGCGCCGGTGGATGGGCGATTCATCGATACCTGCATGTTCCCAATTTCCATTCGGCACGGGCCAACCCTTAATCCACATCCTTCCGTCAGTCGACCCGTCGGCCCTGACCTCGAAGCCGTTTCAATTCCCAACCGTCCGGCAAATAAATTATTTTCATTCTCTATTTACGTGTGCTTCCGCTCGGTTCCCTTCCTTCGCCCTCTTCCCTCTCATTTCGGAAGATAAAGAAACCGGCGCGGTGAGACGTAAAAAGCGAGGGATGGAGGGAGGTCAGAAAAAAATTCTCTTGCCCAGCGTTTCGCGGAACGATACTCCGCCATCTGTCCTAATCAAAGTAAAACAACAGGTTACGCTAAATAAAGGTATCACCCGAGGGGGTAATTATTTCAAACAACGCGAAAAATTCCCTACTTCTTTGAAGCTTAAAGCTTAACGCGAGTAAGTTAATTAAAACGTATGCAGAATTGTCGGGGAATTGTTGTAACGGAGACACTTGTGACCAGTGATCCTCACTGGGAATTAACATTTTTTAGGCTTATTGTTTTTTTCGGTGAAATGTAGGGACAAGGTTGAATAGAAGCAGAATACTAGATGTTTCCAGGTGTAGACCGTGTCTTCAGGAAAGGTTAAATCTGACTTAATTTGGAAAAATCTACTTGTATTTTCTTTGTCTACTTAGTTTTAAATTATACTTTAGATGGTATTAAAATAATAAATATAAACTCAATAATTCCCACGTTACATTTATTGAAAATTTCATCCAATTTTGCTCTGCGATTCTTCTAACTCTAAATAAAAGTCTTTTATTCTTTAAAAATTTGTATTCATTTGATTGTCAGCAGTTTCAATTAATACGCTTTGTAATTATCCAAATAAATTTATTGTCCGCGTACAACTCCAACTCAACAGTCAAAGTATTTTAGTTGTTAAAATAACTGCGTTTTAACTTTACTCATTTGCCCGACTAATGAAGTATTATTCTACTTCCATTATTCCCCATCTTTCAGAATTATGTTCCACTTCCACACCGTTGATTTTAACAATGTGTAACCTTCATAGCCTACAAAACAATTAATGAAGAAACTCTTTATAGAATTATTTAACATGTTTCATATTCAATAAAGAAATTTCACGGTTCTTATCCTCGCAGACAAAGCGTCGCTTATCTTATTAGCAATTCGGTATTTATGTACAATGAAGGAAAGCTAAGGTTCTTGTGACCCCATTCTTATTTTCATTCTCTTTTACCCTAATGGAGGTTTCCTGTTTGTCTGGTCGTTCAAGCAGAATTATTTTAAAGGGTGCATCTTGGATCCCAAAATAAGAGGCTTACGCCAAGATTCTGGGGCGTCGCGTCGCTCCGCCGAGGCTGATAGATTTAATTAGGCACGCAATGTTACTCGAAAAATTGCGGCGCTGGCGAATCGGAGAGTGGAGGGTGGACGACACCCCCTAGAAAATGCTGACGACAACCGCCTCCACCTTCGGCCGCCCTTCGGACGAATTGCTGGCGGCGAAGACGCGTCTACCGCAGACTATCTTCTCGGGACGCACGTAGCTGCAGCCAGCTTTAATGAGCCAACCCAGCACGTCGTGTGTAACAACTGGGTTCTAAGTACCCCAAGAAGAGAAGGGATCTTGCAGTGTATCTACAGACCAGATACAGAGATAAACAGGTACCGCATGCTAATACGAAAGACGCATGTGACATTGCTTCCCACTTAAGGCTTTAGCTTTTGGAAGTACAAATTCTTTGGAGGAAACTGCATAAAGTACACGGTCAGTTTTTGGAGAATAGAAGAAGTATGTGGTTCGTGTTACTAACTACTTGGTAAAACCGGATGTGCAAAGAATAGAAAAGAATATGATCACAACTTAAATTGAACTCCGAACTGCGGAACACACCTTAAATTTGATAAGTGCTGTATTCCTGCCAATCAACCTAAAACAACTATTCTCCTTAATTTAACAGTCAAACCAATTCCAGGATACCCGGGATATTTTATATCTTCTATATAAAGGCTACCTGAAGTGATAGATGAACTGTCAATTAATTCTCGTTAAACCATACCCCAAATAGATTTCACAATAACGACAGGAAATTCCTCAACGAAGCAACCAACCCAACAAGCGGCAACGATGCCGGAAATCGGCGTAATGAAAGTAACGCTTCCGCTGCAAATCCCCCGTAACGACGCTTATTAACGACATCCATGACACACACAATTCTCTACAGCGTTCAACTTAATGAGACATCCGAGACAACGTCGCGTGTTGCCGAGAAACGAACGTAAGAATCCCCCGCGTCTAACAATAAGCGTTTCGTCTCGTTTTCACCGCCTGCCCGCCTCTCCGTCTCGCCTTCGCACTCGAGGGAGACCAGAGGGTGAGATAGGGAGATAAACAACGTCACTTGCCCCGCGGAAGAGAGGTGTTGGGCGGATATAGGGCCTCAAAGAAGGGACGAGACGCACTTAAGAAGAGCCGGGGTACTGAGCAAACGTCTCTTCTCCTCTCAAGTCCGCGCAAACCTCCCAAATGAGCTTCTATTAATACTACCTGGGGATTGGCTGCGGAACTTTGAATCACGACCGTCTGCTGCGGAATTTCTTCAATCGGAAACGGGCTTGTTCTTGTGCGAAAATCCAGGAAGCGACTTTCGTCGCGACACTTGGCCGACTGTCTGACGATCTCGCGGGATAGATGTTTTTTAATCTTACCTTCGGTTTGGACGTGCTTTTGTTGACAGAGAGAAAGTTAAATCCTGTGTTTATCAGAGATGCAAAATATTTGTTCATGAGATTTGAATTTATAATGTCCGTACTCTTGTGTCTACTTAGTGTTAGTTGTGTTCAGTTGAAGGAAATGAAAAGTTAGTAAGGAAATATTGAAATTAAAAATACGTACAAGTCAACATAGTTAGCAAAAGTTATGAGTAAGAACTGTGAATCAGCTGTACCAATTTTTCTGCTACTAATTATAAATTTAATTTTTTAGATGCAATTTCAAGTTTCTTGTATGAACTAACTTCTAGGACATTCATGGAACTGTATTGGAAAACCATAAGCTTGTCCCAGTAGTTTACAGACTAGAAGACATCAGATACTACAGCAATGGACTTCCTCATTTTGATCAAGAAAAGTGCAAAAGTGCACAATAGCACAGCACTGCAATCGGTCGATGGGCTCCAACGGTATTTGTTACCGCTTGGTAATCAATAGCGACTTCGGTGAGCGTATGGTAGGTATGGTTCGAAGATAAAGTACAATAGTTAAAGACCTCATAGCCTCAAGAAGGCAAAAACGTTTGCACGTTTTAGTAACGGCGCCGCTGAATATTTTAAGGGGCAGCCGTCGCTGACATCGTCGATTATTTTCACTGGCTGGATTCTCACCGCTAACACTAGCATAAGAAACTCTACCTAGTCTCTTGAGACCTTCACGCGAATACCATATAATCTCATAACCATTGAAAGTTATTGCCATTACTGACGATAACACAACTATACATGTAAGACTAGATACTATTGCGTTGAAACAAAAGCTCGTAGCATTTCTCAATAAATAGCAGAGTTCATGAAACTGCCTCGAAAGATGGCAAAAAGTTGTAGAAGAAAATCACGCATATGTACTTGAAACAATTTATGTGGAAGTATTTCAAGGTTGCCTTAGAATTTCAATTAAAAAACGGAACATCGCTTTCAAATTTTGTTGTAATCCAATAAAATAATGCTCAAACCGGCAAAGGCGAAACGTAATGCAAATGAAATCGAAATTTTGTTTGCGATTAATGCTCATGAAAATTAAATTGAATTTGTGATTCTTTATTAAAATTTTTTTGATAAGCGAATATGAATTTTGAAAAAGACAATGTACATTTTATATTTCATTTCTTCAAGTTCCCATTTAAATATTACAAGAATTAAAATGATTGTTCTTTTTCGATACATATAATTTCTGTTTAAGATTGAATTTGTTACAGTGAATACACCTACAAGTAGTGTATTGCATAAACAACTAATACAGACCCAGAAGTCACATTTTTATACAATACAAAATACAGACAACTTTATCTTAACGAACATGATTTTGGGATTTTTCAAAAATCAATAGTGTCAGCACACATCTGTCTGCACAATACAAAATTCCAAACAGTGGCATTGATCGTGTCTTTCGATACTATGCGATGCGATGCAAGTAAACACGAATAACAGTAAAGCGAAGGAATTTGTCAGGCACGATGTAATGATTAACCATGCCCTCGATCAATCGATCAACCCGGTATTTCGATAGCTCGAGTAGAGTCCATGCGGTTCGCTGGCAGTCCGCGGGTCAATATACTTTGATATCCTGGCCCCGTTTCGCGGCTCCCTGGAGACCGGCGATCGATAAAAATCAGAGGAGTGTTTCATTTTAAACGAATGCCCAGCAATCAATCGCGGAAACAAGGCAATTTCTTAAGAAGACAAACAGTTGCCCGCGTTTTCGCCACTATTCCCAAAAGAACTCCGCTCCTCCCTCTCTACTTCCGTCCGATCGATCTCCCCCAGGTCGGTTTGCTCGGCTGAATTTAATTTTTCGACCTCACAACGATCCCACGAGCCGGGATCCATGCTCTCCCCGCTGTTTACACGGCGAATTACCTATTCAAGTGCCGTCGCGTGCCCGAGAATTGTTCAAACAAAGAAACACCGAAAACAATATTCCCAGAAATTCCGCCCTTCACTGTTCCCCGAGTGTCTTCTCCAACGGGATTCTCTTTTAGGTACAAGCGAAGTCGACGTCGCGTCGCGGCGACGTTCGACGAGGCCACGCAGATACCTTCGAGTGGAATCGAAGGTCGACAAGCGCGCCTTAGCTTACAGCTGCTCAAAACGCGAACTCTTCGCAACGACTGGGAAGTTTCCCTCGACGGTGAAGAGGGGGTTGGACGTTTCAGGTGCGCCCGACGTCGACAACATCCGATCGCAGTGTCGCGTTATCGGGACGTCTTGAGGATCGTCGCGGAAAAGGGAACGCGGGGCTCGTGTCGCGGAGATGGAAAGACAGTTGGCGAGGCGCGCGTTCTCTCTCGCTTGTTAAGGCACCGGGTACAAGAAACGGAGATCGAGGTCGCGATCGAGAATCGTGTCGAAGGATGAAGGCGGCTCGGGGAAGGGAAGGGGACGGAAAGACTTCTGATAGATTTCTCTTTTAGCAACTTTTGTCTTTTAGTCCTGGAAGCAGACACGGCTTTCCAGTTGCCTGTCGTTCTGACGGAGCGGCTCTGCATACAAGACATCTCCATTTAGATGCCACCCTACCCTCGACCCCCTTTCCCGCACTGGTCCAGGTTAGCGCGAACCACCCCTCTGGACGGTCTCCTTTTCCTTCGTCGCTTTCTCTCATGCACACCATCTCACGCTGCGCCCCACATCGGCCACGTCGAGGAAAACGTTCCTCGCTTTTCCTACTATTTTTCTGCCACTTCTTTCTCCGTTCGTCCACTTTCTTCCCCCCATTCTCAACGCCCCCATCGCGAACATCGTTTCTCGTTTTCGTGTCACACTGCACCTACGTGGTTTCAGTTTTTCACTCTGCGCTTAATGGAGGCGGCATGGCGAAGCTTAGGTCGAGTTTAAGCTTAACGATGAAGGAAATCGAATGGTCGAAGTAGAACCTTATAAAATGTTAGAGGTAATTGAGAACTACTAGCCATAAGGATATTTTCTTAATGTTGTTCCAAGATGCAGGAAAATGTTCTGATAAGGATAATTCTGTATCAAGAATTTCACCGGAATCTATAGCTTCAATTACACTATTCAACACGAATTTTGATCTGTAATAACCACTGAACCTAAACAGAAATCCGCAAGTAGAATTGTTCCATCAGCCTTAGTTTTTGAAAAACCGAGGGTGATGGAACAATTCTGCTTTCGGATTCGTTCCTAAGGGCAAGGAACGCTATAGAAATCACCCAATATATGTTACAAAGCAGAAAATAAATCATTTTTGTTGGATAGTGTTATTGAAACATTCAGAACATTGAAAACGAAGTATTAATAAAAGTAAACATATATTCAAACTTGTTCATAAATATATGTACATATAACACTTTGAACGGAAACCTAGCCAAAAAAGATACGAAAACAAAATTCTAATCACGATCGCAAGATCTGCGAGAGAGAAAAAATATGAAAGACAGGAAGATCAGCAAGTAATACAGAATTTCTTCCTCGAAGAAAACAGACCGCGACGAGGGATGATATCTAAGCCGCAATATTTTCAATCCACTGTCGGCAGAAACAAAAGTCGACCGATTATTTCCTTTGGAAAAGCCTCGGTCGTCTCTGTGTAGTGGTTACATCGACGACTATATCCGAAACTCACGGTACGATGAACCGCTTCAGCGTCGGAAAAGCCGACGACGATGTGACTATGGCTCGCAGAAGAGGATATTAGAGTTCGATATCCTCGGGCTGAGTATCGATTTCCGTGAGATAGGTCACAGTGCTCTAGCGTCGCTGATGGAATCGCGACACAGAGACAACCAGTCCGACGGAGGGAAAAAAAGTCGATGCATCCGGATCAAAGTTCGTATACGCGTACACGTAGACAGAGGCGACGAGGGTGGCTTAGCTCGGGTGTAACAGCAGGAAAATGAGGGGAGGAAAATGTACGTGTAACTGCTGCGTCGCCGACTGCTGATCGATCTTGAACACACTAGGTTACACACACCACGGGAGCAACGATCCCAAACAAAAATAGAAACCTCCATTATATTGACGCCGAGAATGACAGAGAGTTAATCCCTTAACTGGAGAGTAAGCTTTGTGTCTAGTTCAAGATTTGCGAAAATGTTACGAAGAACAAACAGACTTACAAACTTTTTGTAAGTCTGGTTAAGGGGTCATATATGTTTCTCGGGACTAAATCATAGTCAATGTTTAAGCGTTAGTTACTGACAAACTATTAGACCGATTGGACTAATTCTTTTTGTATTATAAAGGTACTTGTTTGTAGAGTAGAAAACAGGTATGGCAGTTGTCAAATTATTATAAATATGGCGTTTGCGTGCAATAACGCAAAACTGTTTTTTTTTTTTTTAACGGTGGGCATGACTCAGCTCGTACCAATGATCTGAACCAAAAAGTGTCGATATTTTATTACTTTTTGGGATCGTAGTTATCGTGCTACGAAGGCTTTTGTGAATAAATTGAACCGTTTTTAAACAACAACAAAAAATGTACGATTTTTCAAGCGAAAATCACGGACACCCTAATTTAAATTGCTGTCACTGCCGTAATTTTTTTGTTTTTCAAAAAACCCCCTCGTAGCACGATAACTACGATCCCAAAAAGTAATAAAATATCAACACTTTTTGGTTCAGATCACTGGTACGAGCTGAATCATGCCCACCATTTAGGGCAGCAAAAAAAAACAGTTTTACGCCATTGCATGCAGACGCCATATTTATAATAATTTGACAACTGCCATACCTGTTTTCTACTCTACAAACAAGTACCTTTATAATACAAAAAGAATTAGTCCAATCGGTCTAATAGTTTGTCAGTAACTAACACTTAAACATTGACTACGATTTAGCCCCGAGAAACATATATGACCCCTTAAATACGTATC
Organism: Perdita meconis; assembly: GCA_030770465.2. Classification (NCBI taxonomy): domain Eukaryota; kingdom Metazoa; phylum Arthropoda; class Insecta; order Hymenoptera; family Andrenidae; genus Perdita; species Perdita meconis. The sequence goes on along the minus strand of JASKOS020000014.1, from coordinate 9,275,901 downwards.
TATTCTAGTTTGGAGGTCCGCAAAAGATAGTTTCATTTCAACATCGTTTATCGGGTTATAAATTATTGAATAAAATTTGTCGTGAATTCTTTAAATATATAGTAAAACATTGTTTAACTGGCTTAATATTGGAATCAAAACTGAAACATTTCCTTGATGCAGAATTTTTCTATTATTATTATATTATCGCTGAATCAAGGTTAGAAGTTTAGTCGAAATTTTACTGTACTAATGTTGCTAGTGAATCGAACAATTGAGGCCCAGGATAATAGATGCAAAGAATAAATAAGAACCGCATAATCAAGGTTCTACTGCAATTGCATATTCACAGTAAAGAAGTTCATCATGCATCTTGCGTGTTTTTTTATCGATAATCATGTTTATATGTTTCTCAAAAATTTTCATCATTTTGAGAAAAGTTAGAGTAAGGTATTATTACTATTTATATATTTTACTCTTTTCGTAAATAATCCTTTTATCAACAGTTTTTTTTATGCATTTACAGGGCCAGTTAATAAAAAATTTGTTACACAGAAAGTTTGCATTTAACTTCAAATTAACTGCGTAAAGTAGTAAAGTCTGACCTCAATTACAAGTAGAAGACCTCAAAAGATATATTTTTTCTAAACAAATTTTACGAATATGAAATGAAAACAGTTTCAATTTGGAATACCTCAAAGTGGAAATGTTAATATTCGCTTCATTTGATTCGCACTTATATCTACACGCTGTAATCAATTTTTCAATCTCGAAAATAAATTTACTCCTCCTTTTGATCCTTTATATTATACTAATTTCAACTTCCCAAAAAAGTCTGGCAATGCTTTATAGCTGCTTTTAAACAAGATACTACTTTTTCGAAAGCAACTGACTGACATAGGTGTCCCTCGTGAACCAGTTGATGACGCGAGAAGTTCACAAAGGTCGCGAAATTGTCGGGGGCCAGAAAGGTGTCACATCGTCTAGAAGCCATTTACTTATTGGACCCTGTTCGACCCTGGCGTATTGTTTACGAAAACAGTGGAAGGGTTAGGAAAAACGGGGTCGACTTCCCGGAACCATTTCCGCTGAATGCCCCTGCTGTCTACAGTTTTACGCGCGTCGCATACGTACGTAACGTATATATTCGCGTAGAAGTAACGGCGAAGGGGGTGGGGGTAAAGAGGAGGACGACTTTTCAGTAGAAAAATAATATACAGCTGTTTACAAAGGCGTCGTATTTCTAAGGCCTCGTTTCCACGCAGCGAGATCGTAAAGCGTCGCTCTCCTTTTATTTCTTTCGGCTAATGTGCACCGTTGGGGCAGCTTTTTGCACCGCGCACGTAAGAAATTGCGGCTCGCGTGCGCGTTATCGGCACGCTCTCACCGCGGGGCAACGCTAAATTATAAATAAAAAAATTGTTTTACATAGGCAAGGCGGTCCGCGCCAACTCTCCACGGATCGAACGCCGCCGTTCGCAGCAAGAGACTTTTCGCGGAACTTTTTACTTTCAGCAAACATCCCGTGACGCGATTCCCTGGAAATTGATTCGTGTCTATCGCGCGACCATCTCTGGCCATTTAAATGACGGCGTCGTCAAGGCTTCACCTACTTCCTTCTTTATTATTTTTCTTTCCACTGGAAGGACTAAGCAAACAGCCAGGCAAAGAGAATGGCACATTTCGTTACGCGACATTCTGGCTTCACGGTGAATTTAATTAGAGAAACATTTCTCCGTAGAATAACTGGTGTTCAAAGAAATGTCCTCTCTGTGGGAATAAGTTTCCAAGCGAATATAATTTTCTTGTTTTGTTACAAAACCTTTACGATCGATATCACTTCTACTGAAATCCCAAGAGACGCAATCGAAATGTGGACAAATTAGTTTGTAGAAGATGCAGGACAGAGAAAAACTTCTACTATTCCTCGTAAATTAACCTGTTTTGCATTCATGGCTCGTTTAAATGCAACAGAATTTAGACACTTCAATCCTTCGTAGCTAAGTACTCTTTTATGATTCAAAATCAAATTTTTTCCCTGTTTTAGGCTTTCAAGAAACTCGAAAAATTCCGAAGTTCTTATCAAAGTTTCTATTACATTACACAAATAAAATATTTACAACTTTTATTAATAAAAAAACAAAATTCAGAACATTTCTAAGATTTTATTTGTACTACGAAGAGCCAGGGATGACTGCAAAAAATTAGTAACACCTTACCAAAATACAAAATTACTGTAGGCTAAAAAGGATAAAAAGCTTTCAACGTCGATTGTAATTTTCCAAGTAGATTAAAACCAGAAAACTATATAAAATATTTGCTTAATGAATGAAAATAATCATAATTCGTGGCTAAAAGGATAGTTTCAAATCCCGATATTCAAATAGAAAAATGTTTTATCATAACTTTTTAGATATTCTCTTTATTAACTGAAGATGGAACATCTAAACAAATGATTAACAAAGAACACTTGTCGCCCTGCAGCCTGAAGGAGCTTTACGGAGCACTGGAGGTGCCCTCGAGTGGCCCACTATATTTCTTTCACCAACGATAATGACCGGCCTGTATCTGTATGCAAACGGGGAAAGTTGCTCGGTTCCAGAACGGACGAATATGAGGAAAGTCGGACGCGTTTCGAAGTTACATTGGCAGCAAACGCTCGGCTGACCCGAATGCGCATTTTAGCCCGAGATCTGTGAGCGCTGTCGACGCGGGTCATTCTTTTGTCAATGTTGAAAAGCGGCCGTCAACCAGTGGAAAAGCTGGATTGAAATAAATGACGCCAGCCTGGATCGCGCGGGTCGCGGATCTCGCGGCAGAGGCACGAGTTGCCCGCAAACGCAAACAACGTCACGGTTTCCCTTTTTTCCTGCTCGTTTGCGAATTATTACTCCTGACCCTCGAAATTTGATCGAATCAACGTGCCGCGCGCGCGGAACCGCGAATGTGGCCCGCCTCGAGGCTCGTGGAAACGTCTACGCGTGAAGTTCGAATCGTAAAAATCTTACACCGGATCGAGTGGAAGAAACTCTTTCCGTGCGATTTCAAGTTTCGAGTGGGATCACGCGCGCGGTCGCCTCAAAAGTTGCACGTCGAATATCCGAGCCACGTAACGGTCGAATCAGCTGAATGAATACTTGCGACGATAAAAATATCGGCAAATTTGAAAGTCTCCGAGCCAGGCTATGGCTTTTCAAACTGTTTCGCCTTTGCGACGGGATTTTTGTGGTAAAAGTTCACTTCTCGTGGCGTTTCGAGGATTCGACTACGTTTTCTTGCGGGGAGTATTTTACCCGGTTATACAATGAATAAATATTGTGAATGCGTTTTATATTTCAGACTGCGTGTGTCTAACGAAAATGAAATGCCCCTGGAGAGAATGATTTTGCGGTTAAAGCCTAAAACCAAGAGATAACCGAGTTTTGTTGAGTCAAGCGCACACCCTCGTCAGTCACTTTCAGCGTAACGCTGACTAAAGCAAATAGCTTCACCAAGAAATAACAGGTTTTCAAGTTCTACAGAAGTTTACTGTATTCTGCAGGTTTTCGTAACATTTGCGCTCGCTACGACTGTGAATGCTCTGCAAATAGTACAAACTGAGCAAGTTGTAACACTTCTAGCGCGTCGACTGCAACCTTTTCCACCCTCGAGGCCACTCGTGAAATGGAGGAAATATCACAAAGAATAATTTAATATTATGCAAATTTCATTTATCCATACAATGCTGAAACTCGTTTTAATAAAAAGAAAAATAGACTGATGTTTTTCTGACGAAATCTATAGTTGTAGAAATTTAACCTATTGTTCTACAATTTTTTTCAGACTACAGACATATGAAAAACATATAATTTTCAACTGTTAATTACAGTCATCGAACATTCCTTTAACTTTTCCATTTCTTTTAATGATCTAATAACAACGTTCATTTCAATATTTAGGACATAATTCGCATCACGAGTAGAAATACCGTTAATTAAATACAGCGGCTGGTCCAATGTTAAAGCAGTTCATTATAAAGTGATATATCACAGAGAAAAATTTCATATGATATGAATTTGTTCTGCGTGGAATTTTATTATTTAGCAGGAGAAAAGGGAATAGACGGAATACATTATCTCGCGAAATTACTTTTATGAGTGAAAAGCTCTTCAAAGCGTATCAATATTCCTCTAGAAAAAGGCTGTTAATTAAAAAGTAAACTCCGGGATGACCAGCACGTCATAAAATAGAGTATATAATAGAATATCTCTAATGTATTATGGTGGATAAAACCTGCAAAATTTTTAAAACAGTCCCACCATTTTTAAGCAATGTTCTTTCTTGGCCCTTGAACTCTTCACCAATCTCGGTGGAAAATGTATATTGGGAACATTGGAGCAGTGGGGACAAGCTGCACGACGCAAATTTATTCTCTCGTGAAACGGAGTTTAAGTCAGACACCCCGCTGTCAGTGCCGTAGCCACTCAAAGGAACCCACTCACCTCATAGTTAAATTAATAACAACCAACGCCATAGGAAACTGTAATAATTTTCTTCAATATCCTGTAGAAGACCTAACACGAGTCGCTGTATAACATTCAACCAAATTAAAAAAAAAAATTATTCTAGTTTCGTATGACATTGCGCGCCTTTAATTCAACTACGAGGTAGATGGGTTTCTCTGAGTGGCTGCGGCATTGACAACGATATGTCTGACTCACGGTGTATTATACAGATGTTGCAAGTTCCCTCAGAAATGTGTGATCATTAGATGGAAGATCTTCTAGCGACCGCTAGAGTGCGTCTGAGTAGAAACATCCGTCAGGAGCGCTCCTATTGGTTCAGCGAGCTCAAGTGGTGAGGAGACCAAGCGCGAGTAAAACTCTGTGATCATCTGTGATGCACTTCATTCGCACACATGCATACCATACGCGGAGTTCTGACTATGACGCCCCTAGCGGCGACCAGAGGATCTTCCATCACAAAAAATCAACCAGACAGAGGTGCTTCGTCGGAACGCCTCTACAGGGTGTAACAAAAATATTGCAGCTCCTTGAAAGGGGTGATTCCTGAGGTGATTTTAAACAACTTTTTTCTTAGCGAAAATGTTAGGTGGGGCTTTGTTAACGAGTTATTAACGAAAAACACCAACCAATCAGGGAGCGAGTACAGTGGATGAATATCAGCGCGGGCTTCAGCTGTGAGTAGTTGTACTGGTTTCCCGATTGGTCGGTGTTTTTCGTTAATAACTCGTTAACAAAGCCCCACCTAACATTTTCGCTAAGGAAAAAGTTGCTTAAAATCACCTCAGGAATAACACCTTTCAAGGAAGTGCAACATTTTTGTTACACTCTGTGTAATACACCTATCTAGCTAACACGCGTCAACAGTAGAAAAGACCTTCGCGTCAGATAGGCTTTTGCGAGTATTTGTAACAATTAATAACTTGCTGACACAATTTTTTCATCATTCATTTTTATCTTATTTTGGTCCGTAGAACCACCTCTTAAAAGTCCTGATACACTTTGCCGAGCACCTTGTATTTATAATATATTGTGGTAGACAAAAAAAATCTGCATAAATATTCACACGCACGAATTTTATAACTTTTTTTACATAGGTAAAACAATATCAGATTGATAATATTTTGAAATCAATCTACTAATAAATAGTACCAATGGTAGGTTTTTATTACTGAAAGACTCAAAAAACCAAAAATTCACGATATGGAAATAATTATTCTGCATTGTAGACATAATTGTTGTCATTTGCATCTGATTTTAATAATATCTACAGAAAATCTCCTTCGGTAGAAAATTAGAGATAATAATATGAATCTCATATTATCAGCTGCCACGTCCAAAATCGAACACCTAATTGGACATAGCAGTTGAAACATTAAAAGTGCTTTTCATCAGATGTATATAATAATAATAAAAAAGTAAAAATAGAAAAAACGATATATTCGTGCGCTACAACTCCTTGAAAGGGAACGTTATTTCCGTTTAAAAAATTTGCTAAAAGAATAAGAAAGCTGCTTCGCCTATAGGCAGTTCTCATGCGATTCTCGTGAAAAAGTATCTCCTTGTAGCGTTAGCCAAGCCCAGTTTGCAATAGCGGCAGGAAACGCGGAGAGAAGAGGAGCTCTGATGAAACTTTCCCGTGTCATCTTCCGTTGCATTCCCACATCTTCGCAGCCCCTCTTCGCCAACTTTCTCCCTCGTGGCGTCCTTCGCCGCCCTTCCCTTTCTCTCTGTCTCACTCGAGATTAGAAAAACGCCGTGCCTTCTCGAGACGTCTTTGCATCTCAAGGACCAATAGACAACCGAGAAATGCATTCCGACGACTCTCGACTTCTCCGCTTTCTTTCCGTTTCGTGCCACCCAACCCCTCGCCCTTCGCCGCCTGTCTGGCAGCCTTCGATTCGTCTCTTTCAATCTTTCGAGGCGTACACGGGGGGCAAACTTTTGCCACGGCAGAGGCAGAGCGAGATGGAAGAGGAGGAGGGAAACTCGGGCCCCGTGACTCCGCTGACTTTCGCTACTTCGCAAAGTAGACTTCGCGCGAGGAGAGTTCGAGTCGAATCGAGCCTCGAAATTTAAGACCGCGATGAACACGATTATTCTAATGGCGCATCCGTCAACGCTTTCTTCCTCTCCGCGTCTCGACGCTTCACCGACTTTCCATTAACCGATCGAAACGTTTTAGGGGAACCACGCAACCTTTGCCCCTCCTTGTTCTCTGCTCCCGATGTTTTTCTCTGCGTGTAAGCGTTTCGCGACGAGGAACGAGAACGTAATGATCGAGGAAATATTTCCGACGATTCCCGTGCAAGCGGTTTCTCATTTCTTTCGTCGCTTCATCCCTGTCGCTCAACCACGTCGGACAATGAGACAAGCGCACGAGAAAGTTTTCCTCCCCACGGGAGATCCGCGAGCTTCAACCCGGCGCGGCGTATCTCGATATCCTTGCATGTATGCATAATAAATCTGCCTCTTAGATACGATGCATGCTCCTGCAAGCGTGCAGTCGTTGTGTGTGGCTAGCGGGAAAGATCATATCGCGGGGGTTATCGATTTCCATCAACTTTTCTTCTCTCGAATCTCGGTTGTAACTTTTTCACTGGCGTGTCCATTTAAAAATATTACTTCTGGAAATCGGTGTCTGATTGATTGATGAATACTTAACTTGTTTTTCAAGTTATTTTATATGTTGGATTGGAGTGTAAAATATTTCAAATACTCTACAATATTTATAGTGTTATTGCAAACTACAAACTTTTACTAAACTGCTGCTGGTTAGTGTTAATCACATAAATACACATTACTAAATAATTGATTTTTATTTAATTTATATAAACATTTGCTGTGTGTTTAAATTGATTTTAACGTATCCGTAGTTTAAAGAAATGTAGCGCTTTTACAAACAGCACAACTGACTTCTATTACACAGTATGAATATAAAGTAACAATTGTTTGAATTAAATAAAAAATAAAAATTTATGAACCCCACTGATTTCATACGTAGAGAGTGTTTTTCAAAGACATTAGACTTTAAACTGTCAATATTTAAAAAAGTATACAGTGTCAAACCCTTAATCTGAATAAAGAAACTAAATGCAATCTTATAGAGGCTCATTTCATTCAATTCAATTCCCTATACAAATCTTAAAATATCAACAAAATCGATTGCTTCCAAAAATACTTATAAATTCATAGAGGATGAAGGTCTATCTATAACTGTTACCTACTTTAAACACTTTGATGACAGGAATTTAAAATCATGATATTATCAAGGAATCTCCAAAGGGAAACAATAACTACAGTCAACAGATGTAAAGCCGATCATTATAGCCTTTCACTGCCACTTACTCAAATAGATATCATTTATGACCCTAAATGTCAATGCGGAAATGACATACAAGACATAAACCGTATTTTATGACAAAGTTCTTTATTTGCTGAACAAAGGTTACAGTTTATAAGACGACTCAAGAAAATGAATTTCTCTCTTCCTTTATCCTGTAACATACTACTTCTTAAAGGCGATTATGTAAAATTATATAGCCGTTTTTAAAAAATGTTTAACCTTGCTACATTCCTCTTAAAAATCTAACTACATAAGAACATTAGTTACACAGCGACATTTTGATAGAATGTCTCAACAACGATCACTTATAGTAACACTAATTTTTTTACATTTTTCTTAAAATTGGACCATTCGTCGACTAAAATAAAATAAACGATTGGGTCAAACAAAACAGAGTTATGAAAGTAATACTATAACAAACTACACGTACAGAATATTATATTGTAAAATAATTTCAGAAATTAAAATTGCTGGAAACTAAAATAACAATTCAGAAAAAGGGTGTTAAAGTTATCGCGCGCACCTTTATTTGCACTCCAAGTTTAGTGAATAGGTGCTCGACTACAATTCCAGAGCTGTCAGTTTCCCCCCCGTGCAACGAAACCGAGAGAGAAATTCGAGATGGATCACCAGTGATTCGAGTCAGCCGAAAATCTGACGCGCTAACGAGCTGCTAATCCCTTATGATCTCTCGTCACAACGAATCGTGACGTTCCCAGCGGGCAGCGCCGGCCCGATTTGTTTCCCAAAAATATTCAAACTAGCGCGTGCATCTGGGAGCGTTCGATTGGGCGAAAAGCGAGCCCGTGTTCCCGATGCTCGTGTTTCGAAACGTCGAAACGGTCGACAGTTTGCCTGCATTTTACATGCGTCTTGCGCTCAAACACGGAAAAATCCGGGACCGACGATGGAACTCGTCGAGCGCCCCGCCGACGGCGCGAAATCAAATTCGCACGCTCGCTCGGGGCCAGGAACGATGGAAATCATTCCTGAAATTGCCACGAATGCTGGTTCGTCACGCGTTTCCGACGATCGAAAACCAGGGTATGAATGCACCGTGATGTCGATCTCTGTAAACTTATTTCCCAGCTCGTTCGACATTTATGTCGGAACTGTGACGCATTTTTCTTTTTTTCCGTTTTGAGACTTTGAACATTTCGTATAAACTATCTGATCCCTGGATAGAATGTAGAGAAAGAGAATTTGTAGTTAGAAACCGGAAATTATAGGCGAAAATTACATGTTAAAAAAAGAAACTGTATTTTTTCTGAAATAGTTTGACTCTCACAATTACTCAAACAATTAGTGTTTTTATAACTGATTTATATGTAACTGAAATAGCCTAAATATTATATTAGATGATTCTTGAGTATCTAAATAAGCTACTAAAGGGCTCAGGATATGTTCTATAGCGACGTTTCTCAATCTATGGGCCGCGGTCCAATGTTAGGCCGTATTAAATTTTTAGAGCGCCGTCAAATGATAGGGAAGTAATTAATTTCTAACAGATTTCGATTATCAGACTTAAATAAAAATTGTAGTAATCCATCGAAAAAATTTAAGTCTTTACCAATTTTTTACTGAGCAAATGAAAAATATAACCGTGCAAAGCTTTGTATGTTATTTAGTTTAAAATTGTAGAAAATGTCGTCTACTTTAATTTTGTAGAAAACAAATTTTTTATTTAGTCCTTAATCATTGTTCTTTTTTATTCAAAAGTTATGGACGAATGTGACGCTTTCGAAAGCGATGATGAAGACAAGTTTCGACTTCTAGATTTATCGGAATCAAAAATTCTAAAAAGATTCTTAATTTGCATGAATGCTAGTATCCCAGGAACCATAGTTAACCACTTACGTGAACATTAAATACAATGACGGACACTCAAAGTTTAAGTATAAGGAAGAAACAGTTTCTTATTATTTTATATTGTCAAAAACAGTAGAAATCTTTATTAAAATTTGGTTTCACTTCCTGTTATAAACACTTAATTAGTGTAATATAGAGTGACATCAGTACATCAGGTTTTAAAAATTTGATGTTACAAACATTTGGGCTTCAATACCTTCGCAGACAAATGTGATGAGTCGCATGCTAAAAGGTTGAGAAACGCTATTCTATAGTTATTCCATCAATACCACCTGATTTAAAAAGATTGAGCAATATTCGAGCGTTGAAGTTTCGAAACTGAGAACCGCTGGTAAGACAGTTGGAAGTCTAACGAACAGGTGCAGAAGGGGTGCAGATTTAACGTTAGCTTGATTTCTAATTACGTCGAGCCAGAAAATCGTGTGCTGGCCCGGCCAGGTTGTATGGGAACTCAATTCCGCGATGATGGACGGGCACGCGTCCCACAAAGTTGAAGACTTAATAAAGGCTTTCCTGTAATGGCTGCCCGTTGAGACGAGAGAACGATGGATAGCAGGGGGTGCTGGCAAACGAACGGCGAAAGTGCACGACCCCCATTGGATACACGTTGGACGTATAACGGCATGCTGATGACCTCGAGATACAAATTCACCGAACGCTTCCGGCAGAATTATCACGCCGAAATATTGTTAGCCCTGTTTACTTTGTAAAGTGTCTATTATTTAGATAACTAATATTTTCCAGCGTTTTCGTTGTCATTTGAAAGTATCTTCTATTCGTAGATAATTTTACCTTCGGTATATAATATTGACCTGAAAGTGAAGAGAACTAGAACTCGAGTGTCTGACCAATCAATGATAATTTCACTTCAAGGCTAAGTAATGACTTCTTTCCACATGTTAAATCCTATACTGTTCAAACTAATTTAAGCACCTTATAGTCAAATGCGGTCGTCACTCATCCAAGTATCAAATGCTGCAAAAACTTTAATGTGCTACACATATGTGGGATATATACAAAAGGAATACACACAAATTAGCGTGGAAGCTTTTACTCCCTGACCTTGTTTTCCAGTGACAACATTTGAATCATTTTTATTACAAACTCACCCAGCGTGATTGCACTTAGGTATTTTCTACCAACTCTCAAAATTTGATTTACAATCTCGTTGATTAATAAACTTCACAACAAATTTCAGTTTATCATTAATAAATTTTCCTGTAGCCTTCAACCTATATAAATATTTTCACCGTATTCGACTCTCAGTAACTTGGTAATATTAATATTATACACTTCATTAAAATCTCTGTCAATATTGTGATTACTATTACATCATTTTGCAAACTATTTCATAAAAGACTTAAGGAAAGCACTTTTCTATCAAATAATCTCAGGTTAAAATTGATCTGTGACCCAATTTCTTGCTTGTAAATCAGAAGCTACCAACGATCAATGCGAACAAGATCACCGACTGGCAGGCGCATGTTACATGAAGTTGAAGACTTAATGAAGGTTTTCCTTTAATGGCAGCTTGGAAAGAAGCAGTCAACTAAGGAGAGATTGGATGCAAGTTGAACGCGTATAACTGACTATCATCACTAGCGGGAAATCCTAAAAGCCATAGAGATGGTTTATGGCAAAGCAGCACGACCACTGCTTAAGAAAAGGGACACGACGACGTTCCTTGCGTGATTTACTAACAGAATTAGCGAAGGTGAGTTTACTCGTACGCTCCAAACTTCCAAATTAAATATTTCATAAACTATTAACTATCTACATGGAACATTTTGAATCTTGCAAACTTAAACCTTGCATGGCTCCGCGAAGGTTCATTGAAAAGTAAATTTTCGTGTTGGGACGCTCCTGCAAGTCCCAAGAATGGCGTTTTGCGAAAAGTTGTCGACGTAACGGGATTCACAGACTTTACGATTTCCAATTACGTTACACAAGAAAGTCTCTCACAGTAAACCCGACGATCGAGCTTTGTGAGCCGCGTTCGGCTTAATCTGCACGATTTAGGGCAAACGAAAGCGCGTTCAGGGTAAAAATAGTAAGTCGATGGCTTACATCGAATCCTCTAAAGCTTAATCCCGCGGTAAGGCGGGCAGAAAATCGTACAAGTTAACGCGACAGCTAATTCGCAGTTGTCAGTGAATTGATCGGTTTGTCGTACAAAATTCTATTTACACAAGTTTTCTTGTGGTATCAATTATTCAAAACCGATAAGATCGAACGCCCAGTTCGAGAACTTCATTCATAGAAAATGCGTCAAACTTTCTCTGGCTTCATTAATTTTGGGCAAGCATAGCTATAAATACGACACATTTAGTGGTTTGAGAATTAATTACGATTTGTTAATAATGTATGACTGAAACTGATTATCTCGCTGCAATTCATACTGGATCTCTACTAATCATGAATAAATGATAACTCATTACAGGTACTATTTTTGGATGCAACTAGAATAGTGTTTGAAATATTCATTCAGCACATTTGGAGAAATGTTAATAGTTGATAATAATTTCTAATACGTGCTAATTAATATTGCCGCACTTCACAGTTTGTAAATATCATAATTACTGTATTTGAGGGATCGAGAAAATTTACTATGTGATTTCATTATGTATGCATGAAATTTTTGTATAAATTAAATCAAAATCATGGATTTAAAAGTATGATATTATTAAATCTCATACAACCATAATGAGGCATTTTAAAGAAACGTTTTTACTTGACTGCACGTTATTAAAAGGACATGTGAAAGTCATTAACTCATTATAGAGTGTAGAAAATTAAGTTATCCTGCAGTTCAAATCACGAACTACGAACCCTCAATTTAGGTTAATCAGTAGCAGCTATTCCTGGAAAAACACTTTCTCGGGAAATTTCTATGAAAATAGATTCAATCAATCCAACTGTACGTAACGTCGAGTTTACAAAAATTGAAAGCGCGATCGATTCACATAAATTCTACATAAATCCCAACATTGGTCCAAGCACCGTGATTGGATTATTTTTATTACTGCCCATCGATCTATTTACTGTAACCACATTCATCTGATGGCACGCGTGTTTACGTGTAACGTCAAACGTACAAATTGCACGCAACTTTATTTGCAGATCCGTCGTCATTAGATGCATCAATCGTTCAATGTTTATCGCCGCTCAAAAGTAGTGAAAATAACCGGTATCCTATAGAGGAACTCAATATCATTTGTAAAAGAAAATCACGAAATTCGGAGGAAATTGAAGTTCTTTCTGACTTTTAAATACTAAAAGTGGTTAAAATCATATTTCACTCACTGCGAAACAACAAGTTAAAAAAATACACAGGCGAGAAAGTAGACAATGAAACACCGAAAATGGTAAGAATTAAAAAACCATTCCCCGTCGAATGAAAAACGCGATTGATATTCTTCCACGTCAAACATTCAGAATTCATCTCCCTTAAAAACTGGATATTGAAATAATATTTCCGCAAGACTACTGCAAAACGAACACTTTTTGCTTCGCAACAAAAGCGAGAGAAAACCAATCTATTGCGTTCCTCGCCCATCGCCAAAACAAATGTTTTCTCATCAATTTACCAAACAATGTTCATTTCCCCTCGCCGACGAAACCAAATTTCCTTCCTAATCCGTTATCCACCAATCTGCGCCCACTCCATCCACGTTTCATTCTCTCCATAAGTCTTTAACGAATCCCCTCCTTCATTCTCTCCGCGGTTATAGAATACCGTTAAATCGAGAGATTACGTTCCGTCGAAGCTCGCAACGCGCGTATTTTTCGTCGCGTAAGCCGCTTCGCGGCAGCGAATGTTTTCGAGAGAGTAGTCAACGATGGCGGAGGAGAGATCGAGATCGACTTCCGCGCGGTGTCGTTCGCTTTAACCGAGAACGCGTGTATGCCGCGCCGCGCCGCGCCTCTCCGTTTCGTCTCTGTGTGAATTCGTGCACGGTTAACCGTCTACGAGGTTTACGTGAAAATGTGCACGCGCAAAGGGTTCGCCGCGCTCTCGGTCGCCAAGATCGGGGGTTCGAGGGTTGTCGGAGGCCGAGGGGCAAAGGGAGGATACGTTTCGGTCTGGGTCTGTCTCTCGACATTACCCTCCACCCGCCATTCGTATCCAGTGACGTAGAAACGCTCCGCGACGAACTCGCGCGGGACTACGAAATTGCTTTACCGTCCTCTCGCGAGGTCTTTAATTTGGTTTACTATCGGAGCCCCGGCGACTTCTTTTGCTCGCGCCGCAAACTTTGTCCCCACTTTTCGAGTCGCGAAAATTGCTTGACGAATCCCTACCGCGCGGGGACAACGCCGAGCGACGGTGCACGAGCCGCAAAAAATTTACTGCTCCTCCGACCCCCATCAAACTGCTCCATGAGCACGCGAGAAACTTTCGTTGCTGCAACCCTGGAGAGGTGGATCAGGCGCCAGGAAAATCGGATCATATTTGATACGAGACTGTCTCGATTTGATACCGCTCGAAGCTTGTTGGAGTAGTTTATGTTCGAAGCACTAACTTGGGGAATCTATTTCTCTTCAGAGGGAGTTTGAAGGTGTTAGAACGGTCAACCTGCTGAAGCTTTTTGAGAGTTTAGTTAGAAAAATTCGTGGAGCGGGAATTTTTGTTTAATGAAGAAGTATGAAAATTAGTGTATAGGACCCATTGCCACGTGGCCAATTACTGTCATTTTAAATTGTTTTACTTGTAATTAAAATAGCAAATAAATATTATAAAGGCATGATATAAAAAGCAACATTGAATTTCTTGTTTTCATTAATTTTTGTAAGATGGTGAAATTTTTTAATTGATTTAAGTAACGATTTCTGTACTAACGAAAGCAAAAACAAGGTACATAGTAAAGAAAAGGTTGTAACTGTGATATTTAAGCTAGTAACGTAACAAAGTATAATGTTTTAGATAATATAAAAATCAGAAAAAATTATATCGATCTTCATTAAATAATAGAACCAGGTTTCTAATTTAATATTTGGGTGACTGTGAATATTACAAACGTTTCAATAATTTTTTAATTACTATAATGGTAACAACCTATTTTAGTTCACAAATAGATACCTAAATAAGTAGATATTTATGTCCGTATACATTTTTCATAAGCATTCATATACAATGCACTTCTATTTAAAAAAAAAAAAGTAATTTCTTAAAATAAAGACAGTATTGTATAATAATTATAACAGTATTAGATGATAGTAATTGGGAAGTTAGTAATTTGATTGAAAACGTTTTATGGGTGACAGGAATAGCATTCGAAATATATTTCTGAAACTAATGAATTTGTAACAACATGAATTAATACAAAACGTATGCAATAATGTCAGGATTATTTATTACAATGCCAGTAATTGAGTCTTTTACACTATTGTGTTTCCTTTTAACTCATTTCCCATTGAATTTTTATCAAACTATATTGGATACTATGGAACTTTTCAAATATATCTTTTATTTTCAATTTAATCGATTAACAGACTAAAATCAATTAATTTTATAATTTAATCTTGTTAGAGACTTATCAGTCCTAATTGTTAGCTATACCCTCCTTTGCCCTTAGCAAGATAAACGAATCACCAATACATAATTAAACTTCAGGAAACTGCTTCTCCTTTCTATAATCTTGTTATTATAAATTACAACTTCTTACTTGAGAAAGTTATTTCTCACTGCCTTCAATTAGCAAATCGTACCTAGTTTTAAAACAAGATGCCAAACTCCACCTCCATAATAGAGGGATTAAAACATTTATAAACAGTGATAAAACTATTCTAGAAACTATCAAAGAAAACATAGGCGATTGTAACCCACAAACCACCTTCGCGATTTCTCCACGAAAAACAACAAATTCAATCCTCTGACTAGCGACAACAAAACTGCTAACGACACCAAGAACTGTTGCAGCGAATCTCACTGGAAAACCGCCAACGTGATCGTCGAAAATTGCCTCGCCGAAATCGGTTCGCACCGTCTGACTTTCGACGTCGCCGGATTCACACGAACCATGTGCCCTATTTGTGGACAGGACGTGTTGGCCGTTCACGGCCGAAAATCCGCTACAGGGGGTCCTTTGTCTGTCAGGACCAGTAGCTTACAGGACGACTGCGGCGAAGGGAATTACCGGCGATGAAAGGGAAGAGGAAGGAACTTGTCGACACGGCGACCGCCTCCTCGCGAACGTCGAAAAGTCGCCGTCCCGATTTTACGCGAGGTAATCTCTTTCCTTTCTCTAGACTCGTTCCTCTGCACCCCGTTCCCTGCCCACCCCCTTCGCCTCGGCTGCTCGGCTGCCCGTAAGACGACCGAAAATTGGTTCTACCATAAGACGAGAGTTCGCAGCGCGCCACGATCGTCCTTTTTCCTCGGGAGGTTCGTGCCCCGGCGGCCGACGACGGTATAAAAGGGCCTCTCTAGTGACCAACGCGGTCGTTCCGACGACAATACCTTTTACTAGCGAGCCATCTTCCACCTGTCGACGACCCATGAACCGAGAGCACGGAACGAGCCTAGTAAAATCGTCCATCTTGTACGTTATTCCGTACGGACACGTTTTACTTAAGGTTTCCCGTGATTTAGACCACTATGAATTTTAACGACACCCTAACATTAATCTTTCATCCTGTTTCCTTACTTTATGTTTCAATTTCGAACTGTGGATCGTGAAAGAAAGTATAGTGCAAAAATAGTTTTGAAAGTTCTAACCCTCTTACTAGGAAATGCCAAGAACTGCAAAATTTCGAATGACTTGGCTGCCTGTACATTCAATACTTTAAGTTGATGAGAAAAGAACCCCAAAAGGATTTGAGTGCATGGCCTTTTGTTTTTGAGAAATTAATAAAAAAGTGTCAGATATAATTATATATACAATTCAATGGAATATAGTTTTTGTTTCCCAAGTGGAAATAACGAAGTATCTGTCTTTCCACTTTACATACGAAGTGGAACTGAAAGGAGGAGATGTGGAGAACGTTCTGTAACTAGGAAAAGAAGAAATGGACACCTTGACGCTTAATTTCTCGAAAACCAAAGACCATGAACTCAAATATTTTTTGGGGTTCTTTTTTCGTGAACTTAAGGGATCAGTATGGGTTTATCGTACATATTTTCAAGAATATTTTTTTCACACTAAAATTTATTTTTACATTTCCATCTTTTCACACATAAAAATAGAGGTTTTAAAGTAATAGAAAGAATTTTTTATTTCAATTTTTTATTGATTTATCTTGGTGATCTGACCGCTTGAAGTAAGCCCTGCTTGTTCCTGGCCGACATGATATCTGGACTTTGGAGCATTTAATAACAAAAAATCGAGTAGTTTTTTAAAAGGTAAGGTTGTCGCTATGGTTGGAAGTAAAATTTTTCACTCCCGGTGAAAAATAACAAAATGGTGGACTTTTGAATTTTTCGACCCTTTTTTTCCAACTTAAATTGTTTAAAAATATGGTTAAACATAAATGAATATTTATAATTCTAGTTCAGACTGAAACTATGCGCGTTCAGAATAATCCTTGAAAATTTGAGCCCAATCGATGAGATAGTTTTTTTGTAAATCATGTCGGCGAGGTCGAAAAACGTTGCTTCGAAAAAAACGCATTTAAAGATTTTATCGTAAAATTGTAAAAAAAGCGTCGTACCCTCAATCAGCGATGCCTTCTCCATACATTATTCCTTCAACTTCTTCATAAGCATCATTTTCTTGCAATCTTTCCGATGTTTTTAGAAAATCGAATTTTTGAAAAAATAAACCCATACTGATCCCTTAAAGTATTGAATGCACATACAAGTCATTTGAGATTTCGCAGTTCTAGGCATGTCCTTGATAGACTTCTTTAGACCTTGTTACACTCCGGGTTAGCTCGGTTGGCCGTTCAAATCCACCATCTTCTTACACTTTTTTGGGAAAGAAATGCTGAAACTGTATGTTCACGAAAAACAACGTCATGAGGTTTCGTTACCAAAAAATTAGAACAGGAAAATGTGATCTTGAACCGCCAGTCGAGTTAACCCGAAGTATAGACAGGTTTACCTACTTATAGTCTGTCAGAATAAATTTTTTCATTTCCTGATAGGGTGATCAATTCAGTAAACGGACGGTTTAGCTGATTCAGACATTTGTATTAAGGTTTTGCTCAGAAATATTTGTTTTATAAATACAATTTACACACATTGCTCCAAAACTGGATGAATTTTCAAAGAAAACTCAATTGTAAGTTAGAATTAACTTATTTAATCATAAAATTATGAAAGTTCTACTCACAACCTGTATCACTCTGTATGGACGGTATTATGAATATATTTTTCGCGTACCAAAAACATTTTCATTGAAAATATTGAATTTCTAATACAACAAACGATTTCGCCATAAAATAAAAAAAGATAATATAAATTAAAAATCTAGTTTCTTTTATAGTTATCCATTAATGTAAGACCTGTCCACCTATTAGCATGACTATATTGACTATACTATTCGCACGGCCTCGTTTCAATTCTCTCCAACCTTCTCTGACCATCTTCAACCACTTTGAACTTGCTCAGGCTCGCTCCAATCCATTCCAACCAGCTTCAACCATTTTGGATACTCTCTAACTACGTTGAACCGTCTGCAACCGCCTTCGACCGACTTCAATTCTTTACAACTCTTTTCAACTTTCACCACACCTCGTTTTTATCTTTCGTTTTCTTTAAAATTTTCTTACATGCCTTTGACCCATTCTAATCTGCTCCATTGTTCTCAAATCTACAACCAGATTTTAAATAATCGAAGAGACTGCCAACAAGGGGTGAAATTATTCAAGTCCTTGTTACGAACAACTTTCCTTAAGCTATATTTCTTATCTCTAAATTACGTTAGAATGGCGGTGAGATCGGAAAGAGTGACCAGTACATTTATTATATCCCACAGCGGTTGCTTAAGCACGTCAGCGGCAGAACCGGGCGTACGCGACTCTATTTCGCGACCGACGAAGATAATTAATGCAAATGGACCGGTGCGCGTAATCGCGAGATAATAAAGCGATCGTAGCTCAAGGAGGGTGCTTCGCGGTGACACTAGGTGAATTATGCACAATCTCCTGGCAATTTGAGACGATATTACCCTCGACGGCATAAATTTGTCTTCAAGTCCGGTAGAATTTCTTACAATCCAACCAAAACGAGATCGAAATATCTAGAAGTCGAAAACGAGCACGCCGTTGTCACATAATTAAGAGATTTAACGTCGCTGTGACGGTTCAGCCGTTCCGATGGATCTTATAATAGGATTAAAAGTTTAAATTGTATCCTTGGTTTCTCTGCTTCGTCATTTCCTTCATTTAATTGCTGTTTTATGAATATATTGTACGTAAGAAACATGGATAATCAGTTATCAATATGATGTACAGCATAGTTGTGCCCTATAGTTATTTTAAACATTTGCAAACCACGGGAGGTAAATTTCAAAATGCTGTGAATCTTTGTTTTATTTAGTCCCGTAATTATAAAAAATATAAAGCATCATTTTAGAGTTCCTTTTTACACAAATCATATATTTGTGTTTGAATAATATTTAAGATGAAATTTCACAAGGTTTAGGATATAATTTTTATTTAACTGATTTACGGAGGATTAAAAATACATGGCATACAAAATTGAAAGACCACAAAATTTTCGATATTGAAATATTTTTTAAAAAATTGTCGATAATTAAACTGTTATAACTCGGTAGTAAAAAATCCTACAAAAATTATTTCACATCACATACCAGGGGAAAAAAGTGAAATTGCAATTTTTTAATACATTTTTATGAATTAAAACGCCTCTACGGGGACCTTATAGAATTTTTCTCATGACTAAAAGCACGATGGGTTTGGACATTAATACCTACCCTTTAGAATTATATCTTTAAATTTATTTAATTTAGTTTATGTACTTTGGTCCCTTTACAAATTAATAATACATATAGTGGAAAGGTATGTGCCGAGGTTGTACAAATGCCTTAGATCAGTGTATTAAATTTAAGTAATTACATATATGTACATTTATATAAAAGGTAGGAGGTCATCACCGAGATATTCGTCAAACCGAGTCGAATATTCGAATTATTCGAATTACTTGAAACAGACAAACTGTTCGAAAAAAAGCGATCTACTTGAATAATTCAAACGGCCCGAATGTTCGAGGCCTCGTGAGATTTCGAAACACTTAAAAGTGAATATTTTTTTACCTAGAAATTCTTCTTGATGTACCTCGAATTTTTACAAAGGCTCGAATATTCGAGTGATTTGGATTTTTTTAAATAGCTCGTATTTTTTTCGAACACTTTGTCGATTTCAAGTAGCTCGAACAACTCGAACGTTCGATTAAAAAATGTTGGATTTCATGTACACTGAACTTACAATAGAATGAAGTGTGCCACCGGTATCAGAATTATCCAAGATACACCATGAGGAGGTTGCACAGTGAGAAATGTACCTCGTGTGTGTGTTTTTAATGTGGGAATGTGCGTAGTGTGGGTCTATGTTTCTCTTAGTGTGCATTTAAAAACGATTTAGTGATCCTTTAATATCGCATACCAGCGTATTTTAAAATATCTTGACGAGCAAAGAATTGACCGAATCATCTACTAACAATAACAATTAGAAGAAATCAACAAATACTATTTTAAATAGGTACGCTTCGTACCCATAAAAATATACTCAATGAAAACATGACTTTCTTTCAGCCTCTTGATTATATCTTATATCATACCTCTATTTCCTATCCACCCAACATTCTCCTTCCAGCATTAACTGAGCACAAGAGCTTAACGATGCTAACAACGCTCTGCAAAGGCTCGATAAGAAGAACGTCGTTAGAAAAACTGCGGCGAACGCCTTAATTTCTCTATCAGGAGCAGCTAAAATGTTTCCCTTCCCTCGAACGCCGCAAGGAATACAGCGTCAAAGCGAAACTTAGGAACGGCACGTATAGAATCGTAAGAGAATATAACCGAGAAAGGTTAGCCAGCGAGATCCAAAAGGATGAAAAATAGAGAGTTCACAAGCGAGCGAGAGGATCGTTGCCCGGGGTGAATAGAAACCGGAATTCAAGGGAAGATTCGCGGGGTCAGAATGCCGAGTGAATCGCTCGTATTATGGGAAACGATGTCCGAGCGAAATTTTCAGCGGTTTCGCGGCAAGGGTCTCCGGTTGCGGTTAAAAATGGCGCGGTCCTTCGAGGTCGTCGAGGGAGAGGGATGCATCTTCCTCGGAGGTTCCGCATAACCGCGGGCACATATCGAGGCGTGCAAGGAGAATTGCGATTCCACGGATGCATGTATGCGCGGCTCGTTCGAGTGCGGTATGTGCCCCACGAAATATCGACGCCAGCCAGGCCAGAATGTCAGGTCACAATGCCAAAGACTTGGCCCGGAAAGGTTAATGCGCACGGCGACACGCGAGCGTGCTCGTGCATCGCAGACGGTGCACGTGGAAAACGTTGTTTTCATTCCGACGGAAACCGGGGAATACCGTCAGCGAGGAAATTTTACGGATGAATTCTCCTTAATAGACGATTCGCTAATTCGTTTACTTGGGAAATAACGAGATTTTCAGAGGTGACGTGTTTGTTTACAAATGTTCTTTTATAAACTCTGAGAATATATGGATTATAATCTTAGGTGCTGCTTGAATAGGATTCTAACAATTTCATGCGATGCAGAATTTCATGAATATTAATTATTAGTCGATTTTGGAAAACAGTAAATAAAGGAAGATAAAATACTGAAAATATTGCATTTCATAATTCCATCAATCGCGGAATATTCACAACATGCACCGCAATGTGGTTGCTGCTGTGTTGATATTGAATTTATTTTCACTAAAATATACATTTCTGCAATAAATATTAACCTTAATAATATTTTCATATGTATAATAATAATTCACATAAGTATAGACAATGGCAACACCACATTAAGCATTCACGTAATTTATAAAATATTTTCAATGCTCTAATGAATTAAATAAAGCAAAACGTACAATATTGTATATTACAATGAATAAAACATCCAAAAACCAGGGAAAACAATACCAACTCCCTCAAATTCATTCATTTTCCACATGATGAGCCAACACTGTGTACTCCGAAACTTCCTGTCACCAGAAATACGCCACGACTGTGACAGGATTTAAAACAATCAATATAGACAAAAAACGTATCGCCCCGGAGGGATTTCAATTTTTCATGGTCGGAGCAATTCGCATGACACCGCGAAAAAAATTCGCTCGATGGAACTTCCGAGACACGTACGATACCTGAATTTCGTCTGTTTGTTTGGGAACACAAAGGGGGTAAAGTAGTTCAAGTGTACATCCGTCGCGCATGAACGAATCGAGCGTTCGGCCGCGGAGTCCTCTTGTCCGACGAGCGTTCTTCGCGTGAATCAGAATGCATCCTAGCCGCATGGCAATGCATTTGCATGAGAGGGCCGAGAGCGGGATCGACTCACACTGTTGGTAGAGCAGAAGAGAAGCGCGATAGCTGCCGCCTATGGGAACACACGCACGCGTTGTTTGGTCAGGTATAGTAAACACGATATTTTCTCACGCGTCGATGTACGACTCGCAAATCCAGACACGGATCTCTGTTCATAGTCGCGTCATTATTTGTCAGGATTCCAGGTCTGAATTAGAATGAAACAAATTTTGGCGCGAAGCGTCAGACTCTACCGAGTCTTATAAAAGACAGCAAGCTTGTAGCATTTTTAAGAAAATTGACTTCATACTTTTAACACTTTCGCTACCATAATTTGATTGGAAAAATCGACCTCTCAGACTGCTCGTTTTCATTTCCTTTTTGACACATGTTCACTTAGCGTAAAAAATTACGAAGCAAAATAATTGTTTTGGTATTACTTTAGGGGAAACTGGAAATGGTTGTCACTACATATTTTCAATGCTATAGAAAATGAAAACCAACTTAAATAATGTCCTTCGCTTTCTAAATATTATAACATAAATTTTATTTTCGACATTTCACATATTCTTGCATGTATGCACATCCTTCTATGTTTTAGCACATTTAGAATTGTCATAAATTCATAAACATCCGCAGTCTTGTAATAACAAAAAAACTATAAACTATAGAAAATATTTATTGACTCATGGTGACATCAGCACATCACCTCTTATACCACAATCATTCAGCTCACTGTGAAGCGACTTTAAGTCACAACATTATCATTTTATTTTTCGTGTACTAAAAGTAAATTTTTGTAGAGTATTTTCTATGAAGAAAGAATATTTATTTTATAGTATCGATAGTAATATGTTAACGCAATAAAAAGGGTTGTAAAAGATTACGATATAAATACATTTAAATACTTAATTCATAAATTTAACTGCTTAAATTTGTAACAGTCAATTCTAAATCCTGTGACAACTAACCCTTTGTTAGGAGGTATGTTGTCACAAATTCATTTCTACAGATAATACGAATTAATTCCTAATCTTTTTAACAATATCTGTGGGAACAAGTTTTTTATTAAAACAGCTGTGGGTACTTTAAACTATATTTGAAGTAAGCTCCCCGCAATAATAATCTGTTAAGCAATTTTAATTAAAAAATTAACAGCCATCCCTGATCTCCCTAAATTGATACCTTCATTCTAATACCACGTATTTGACAATTATAATACAAAATTAATTTCTGTACCATAGTATAAATAAGACACTATATTTAAATAAATTCCTTTACTCCATGAAGCCATGGATTCGATGCGTGAATGTAAATTTTGTACTACACCTTTCCAACAAATATAAAATTATTTTAAAGATATTAACCCTGCTGTTCTCTTCGGGTCTATTTGACCCAATCCTGCATTTTATTTTGTTAAATAACTATATGAATTGTAAGAAAAATATATGGAAGTAAGTCTTAATATTAATATTTATTGTTCCTTGATATTTTGTAAAAATTTCATTAACCATATTAATAATGGTATGTTAATAATTCAAGTTGTAATAAATCAGAATTTTAAGAGGAGAACAGCAGGGTTAAGACAACCTCGGATATTCCATGGAATAATCTACTGTACAAATATAGAAGAATTAATTTGACTAAGGAATAACAATTTGCAAACTCACGAAATAATAAATGTCCTTCAATTCATACTCAACGTATGCATCAACCACAATGTTCTATCCCTCAATAATTCAACAATTCAATAATTCACCCAGTATGTATCATCATTAACAATTCTCAAACCACGTTACACTATTAACTCCAGCAGAAACAGATTTGATGAATTCCTAAAACAGATTTTCACACAACAGAAATCACACCGACCCCTCGCTTTAAATTCATTCCCCCACCCCGACAATCACGCACCGCATTCAAGAAATCACCCCATTTGCGATGACACCCTTCTCATTGACACCCTCTGTATACACACTAAATGATTCGTAACCCTCGCGTAATCGCTTGTCACCCCGAACCCCTAAAGCTACATTTCAACCCCTGCGGACCTTTCGACCTTTGCGCGTCCTTAGACAGAGACCGCCACTCTGCGCGAAGTCGCTGTCCGTGAAACGCGATTCAAGATGCATTTAAGGTAAATGCCTACTTGCGTCTCGACGGTGCAACGGCTGTCGCTCGTCCCCGCGAACCCCTCGCCCCACTCTTTCACGACGAAACCGCAGCCACGGCTATCAGAGGAATCCGTGCACTTTCAATTAAAGTGACGCAGCTCGGTCGCATTAAGGCTGCTCGAGGCTCCACGGCGTTATGGCTTCAATTAAGGGTTAGAGGATGTGAGGCACGGCGAGGGGGCGGGGAGGGGTACGCGGTGGACGACGATGGTTGGTCTACGGGCTCCGGCGCATTTATTTTAAGGCTCCTTGAAGGGAACCGAGTATTCGGCTGTCGCGTTCAATGCGACGACGACAAACTGCATAGCCACGAAATTGGTGGGAAAAGGGGGTGAAGGCAAGTTGGCGATTCTATATTATTTAAAAATTATTGCACCGATTAATCACGATGAGCTTAAAGCTGGAACAAGGAAACTAGAGTTTGGTTAAAACTATAAACTTTGTTTCACTTATATTTACTTTAAAAAAGCAGCCGAATTTAATAAAGTTTGAGAATAAGAGAAAATCTAGAGAAAATCTAGAAAATCGCATAATAAATCTAAATATATCTGACCAAGCAAATCATCTGATCCGCAAAAATCACATCAGAATCTCTTCCCGTATCATAAATTCAGCCTTTGATGTAATTCTCGATGAAAAGCTCAACACGCTTCCATTTAGAAAGCTAATCAATTTGTACGATCACCTTCCCGCTGTTGATTAAGATTATACATGAAAAAGAAACGTTGCGAATCTAATAAATGCATTGTACTTTATATCAGGGAATTTTTCGTAACCCATATAATGCCGAAAGTGTAAGATAAGGGGAAGCGCAGAATACGTAGAGAACGAAGGAAGTGCAAGGAAATCAATTCAGTCGCGACTACGCGATCTTTTATGAGAAAGTGCACAGATTAGGGGTTCATAAGAAATACAAATCGTCTGAGGTAACAGCGTGCTGATCCCCTTGATTAATGATTCCCTTTTCCCGTCTCGTGCGTTCGTCGCCGAGACTGACGTGGATCGCGTGCACCTTCGTGTACCGTAAGGCAAGTAGGGAATATTTTATTCAGACGACCTCGTTCGATGCCTTTTCCGCGGTAAAACATTAAAACGTAGCAAGAATCGGTCAAAATCTACAGCGAAAATCAAGAATTTGTATACAACCAAGGAATTATGCTTTGAGTATTAATTATGTTTATCCAATCAATCATTTTCTGTGGTAAGAACGCAAATTAACTGTAAGGAAATAAAGTCTTCGGTTTCTTTTCTAAGCAGACACAATGTAACAAACAATTTTACTAAAAAAATGTATTAGTGTTAAGGAAATACTCTAAGGAAATGCCCTAATCAACATCGACTAGTTTTTGTTAGATTTTGTCTTATTTAAAAAAATATAAGAAAAACAAAAAAATGAAATTCCTTTAAACGACGTCGCGTTCGTTTTCTTTGCATACCAACTTCGGTTTATGATGTGAATTTCGAGTGCCGCGAGTTGGTCGAGTGAAATAAATAAGATCAAAGGAAAGTTTTAACGAGAACTTAATCAACGCTCGCCAGTGTTTTCAAACGCCGTCGCAAAAATCACGCTGAAGTCCAATAAATTATTGCTTATGGCATTAATACTTGTAAATGTTGATTCTGCTCTCTCCCTTTACTTCAGCGAGATAGAAATAAACTTTCTAATGAGGTAATTCATTGAAATTTTCTTTTCCACCTTCTTTAATTAACAGAGATAGAATGCTTAAACCTCTTTTAAAATTTTGTAAAAGTAAATTTTAGCTTCGTTAAATTAACCGCGAGGAACCAGATTCCGCACAAGATAATGATAATTCAATAAGGTCGACTATTCTATTTCTGTATTGCGTGATAAAATGTTGGTCAAGTAGTCACGTTGATCCACTTTCATAACATTAACCGGTGGATTGAATGTTGTGTCTTTATTAATATTTTATCCAACAGAAGTACAACTCAGTAAAAAGAAAATTTTAATTATGGATTTCCTAATCTATATTAACCCATCCGATATTATAAATCTCGTAATAAGTTCATTTTTTAAACAATTAGTTCTAAATTAATGAGAAAGTAAAATATTTTAAGAAGCTCGGTTCGAAACGGAACAGAATGTTTACGAGAAATTTGTTACGCGGTAGCAAGTTGCACGACAGCGAGCAAAGAAAATTGTTTTCTTGCTCGGCAAGTCAAAGCAAACTATGTGACCCGCAGATTTCGGGTGGTCCAATTACTCCGCTGAATAATTGTCCGAATTTACAAGCTGTTGTTAACGAGTACCGCGGATAACTACCGCGACTTCTGTTTCTTGAGCTGAATAATTTCTCCAGTACAGAACACGCCAACAACTTCCTGCTCGTAAACAGGATGAGAGAGCAGCGTCGTTGCCGAACATTTAGAAAGAAACGAATAAACTTGGAGAGGTGTACCACGCTGTCTAATTAACAGAATAACGTGACGAGCTTGACAATAAGATAAATGAGGCAGGTTTACGAACAATCGAGGGAATAAGTAGAGTCCGGTATTAACATAACGTAATATTTTTCGTAAATCCATTGCTTTTTATTCTCGTTTCCTTGCTTCCACATTTTTATATTCAGTTATTCAGTACATTAATTTAATTTTCTATAGCTTTACAATTGTCATTGTAACTTGTTCTATCGTTTAATTTACTTTTAAAACTTTTCTCACTATCGCGTTCAATTTCTTTAGGACTCTTTTTTTTCCTTAGAATTTATGAACATATCATCTACATGTTTCGCAATATAATTTAATTTTTATGAAAAAATTTATTTCTTGAAATGTAATACAGATGCACTTTGTTTCCAAAATTATGGACATCTAATCTTTGATCATGTCACGTTGTAAAGATTAAGAATAACATATTGATATAAAAATTAAATTACGATAGCTTAAAACAACATTGAAATATAATATTATAAAGTCATTTCTGTTAAGAATTTAATCTCCCGCTTTATGTCCTTATAATTTACACAAACAATGAACAGTGCACGAATTAAATTAAATATTTATAGATTTATGGAAATTTATGTCCGATTACAAATTGAATAACACAAAGTATTTGAAAATATGATAATAAAGAACGTAGTAAAACTCAAAGAGGTTTTTTGTTATTATTACATATTTCGATGGTAACAATTGACAATAGTTGCCAGTGTCTTACAAACACACTCAAAAGACTTAAAATGATGTACAAAAATATTTATTACACACGATCCAATCTTTAAAAATGTTAGTTACATTTTGGATAGATTTTGACTAATTTCTCTGATTTCAAATTTCTCAAAAGCCTGTAATTTTCATATAATTTTCGATATAATTTCGTGTAAACTGAAATAACAAGCTGAAAATCGGCAAAGAACGAGGACGTTGAGTAACAAAACAAGATCATATTTCAGGTGAACTTGCGCAGAAATTTCGGAAGAAGAATGTCCTTGCTCCGTTCCTTTGTGCGATTCGTTCCTTTAAAATTGCCATTCCCTCGAATACACAGATTTCGAGAGACAAAAGATCGTTGAATCTTTATGGAAAAAAGCCTTTCCGATGCTAATCACGAACAAAAGCTTTATGGTCGCGCGGTCGTAATTAATTACCCGTCGGGCAAAAAGGAAGCCTAGTCTGTCGAGTCGTTGGTATTACCACTGGCCGCGTCTGACCCGATGCGGAACATTCTACTTTTTCCTCCCTCGTTAACTACAAGATTATCAGTTCCAACTGCGGATCGTGTCCATTTCATTCGAGATCTGGTTCGTCTATTATCAACGAGGATCTTTCTATTAATCAGTCATCACGATTAGAGTTTCTCGTCTAATTACCTGTGGCATTGATCCCTTAGTAGATAGCGACATTAGTATCAATACTTTCCCATTTAAACATCGAATGCCTCCAAATTCCCTAATTTGACGTAAATTCGTAATAAATGCTGTTAGTAATTACCGATGAATTTTGAACAATAACGACAACGCGTTATTGTGAGTTTTGGGCACAATAATTATTATTCAATTATTATAATTTTGAATTCTCTAATTAAGTTTCTATCGAGTTTCCAGTCTTTAGTAGCAAAAGGAATATTTTTTTATTTATAAGTGTATTATTTGAAATATTACTGATTTACTGTATAAGAGATTTTAGATCTAATCGAAGCGCGAAAGCGTCGAAACGTTTCCTGACGAAGGTTCGACAACTCAAATCTCGGTTGCACTCGTGCGATCGGTACAACGATAGGATCGAGTAATTCACGATGATCTTCGTTACAAGCTGAGGTCGAGTTGCTCGTCCAATCAGGATTTTATCTTGAGCGTCATCGATACAACGAAGTGACGTGCCAATTGATTCATCTGATGGCGTGCGCATCAACTTGGACGAATACATCCTGCTTCTGGATAAACTTTGTGACGTGGCATTTTTCATGCGGTTGCACACTCCCGATTGCAATTAAGACCGGTAATGTTCAGGGAATTATCGCAAGATAGCTGAGATCCCGACCCTTCGTCAGGTACCAGACGGAAATCAAGTATTCAATTATTATCGATCGATAATTAACTTCCCGATTTATAGGGAAGTTATTGTATTTGCCCCTAAAATGAAAAATCGATTTTTTAACAGATCTCCATGTTTCAAGGTCATTGGAGTAATTTTAGACTATTTTTAACAAATTGTTCGTGTGTGTGTGTGTGT
Source organism: Perdita meconis (assembly GCA_030770465.2). NCBI lineage: Eukaryota > Metazoa > Arthropoda > Insecta > Hymenoptera > Andrenidae > Perdita > Perdita meconis. The sequence goes on along the minus strand of JASKOS020000014.1, from coordinate 9,246,894 downwards.
GTGTGTGCGTACGTACGTATGTGATCAAATTTTTCGTTAACGTTTTCTAAAAAACTAATAGTCAGATCAAAATGGTTGATGATGCAATCGATGTGTATCAATGTAACTTAGAGCTGAATAGATTTTTTTCTAATTCGGTCCAGTAGTTTTTTAGTTTTTTTAAGAAAACTTAACAGAATAACGCAATCTAAATGGGAGAATATAAATTTATGAGAGAATAACTAAACTGAAATAATATATATACATATATTATTACTATTATTATATTTATATAACACACACACACAAACACATATATATATATATATATATATGTATATATACAGGGTGTCCCATTTTAATCCGCCACCACGGCTAACTTAAGAAATATGCATCGGATCAAAAAACATCCCGAACAAAAGTTTGATGGTTTGGAGGGGGACATCTGATCCTGTCAAAAAAATTTCACCCCTACCCCCCTGGGGGGAGGGGGGGATACTTTAAAATTTTAAATAGGACCACCTACTTTTTATTGCAGATTCGGATTCCAGGCCACAAAATATGTAGGTTTTATTTCAAACATTTTTTTTCATTCGCGATAGGTGGCGCTGTAATCGCGAAATTTCGATTTTTCGCCTATCTCGATTTTTCGCCTATATATATATTACAATATATAATTATAATGATATAATTGTGATAAATACATATATATGAGTATATTTATACACGTATAAATATATATATACTCAATAACTACATATTGAAAACAAATGAATATACATAATATCCATATACACAGCACACACATACATACATATATACCCCAGGGGGTAGGGATGAAATTTTTTAACAGGGTCAGATGTCCCCCTCCAAACCATCAAACTTTTATTCAGGATGTTTTTTGATCCAATGCATATTTCTTAAGTTGTCCGTAATGGTGGATTAAAATGGGACACTCTCCCTATATATATAGATGTTCGTTTAATGCGACGTCATATAGCAACAATGTTGATAAGTAGAAAACTATTAAATTTCTCCGAATACGAATAATTTTCTAATTAGTGACAATTAATAATGGTAATAATAAATTACAACTCGCAAATCGGGAAGTTCTTTGCGTGGCCCGTAAAGGGTCACACACAAAATAAACATGAATAGCTACAGGCATCACTACTCGTGAGCGAGTGTAGCGAGCGAGCTACAATAACTCCACTCGTTCCGATAGCAACTGTTTTCGTTACTACTGCAAATTTGGACTCTATGTATAGACTACATACAGACAAGGTGTATACAATCACGCACGAAGTTATTCAAAACCGTTGTAAGGTGTAATAGACAGTTATACTAAATCATGGTGACATCTCTAGAAAATGTGTTCGAAATAATAGGTATTAGTTTTATAAATCTTCTGAGTTCTAAACATTTTGAAGATGCCAACACTCGAGAAAAGGAGGAAGAGTACCGAACTTATTTTTCTTTTCAAAGTAATTAATAACAATATTACTGTCCCCCTCTACTACAGCTAATTAACTTCAATGCCAGCTCGTTGTCCTTGCATAATCCTCCGAACTTTCGCGTTAATTCCTTGAGAACCGACTTGAAATATTGTGACTCTGTGACTAAAGCTTGTGAACGTGCGAACCATAGTGCTTGTGCAATTGATTTTTGCTCGAGGTCCATAAACGCGTTTAAAACTTTAGTCAACACCATTAGAACATAAACCTAAACATATCCTAACATTCTTGTAAATCATGCGCACATCGACACCTATTAACGCTAATGTAAACTCCAACCCTGTCTATACTTTTAATTTATTTTTACTTTTATTTTATTCTTAGTTTAGTATCTAGTCTTTATAAATTAAGTTAATTTAATTTAGTTAAGTCATTTGTCTAGCAGTTTATTCATGTGTCTGTAAAATGGGCGAGTTAACGCCCGTCTCTTTAAAATAAATAAATAAATTCCAAGAACAGATAAGAAATGAATTAAGATTTTTATCTATTCCACAAAAACAAAAATCGACAGCCACAATGAACATTACTATTTCAAAGTATGTTTCTGTAAATAGTCCTTCCCACGCTGTTTGTGAAATAAAAATGTTTGTTTTAAAAAATCCGCGAATCATTGCATAAAGCTGTAATCAGTGTTAGTATTTTTGAGAGCATCGAACAGCCGACCGTGACCTCGGTTTTTGTAGAACATCGGTTAGTAGTGCACGAAAATGGTTATCACACAACCGGTTGTCGGTTATCACACAACCAGCTGTAAAACTCCTATCACGTCTATTACGTTCGTGACCAGGCGGTCGAATGTTATCCCCGTCAGTCAATTGGACCACTATAAAATATGTCGGCAGACCGTATTAACGAGACATGGAATAGCCGCGTGTAAAACAACGACGAACACGAAAGTCGACGAAACGCGATTTAATCCGGACCGATCGCAAACACACGGAACGATTTCGAGGATTTATTACACCGGCCGAGCGAGTTGTTTCGACAGCGGCATAAACTTGCTCGAATGGGTATCAAAGGGAGCTTCACGATTCTCCATAAAAGGGTGCTAAAACGATTTAGAGCAACGTTGAGAACGTTATAACTGGATTTAAGTTGTCCGTGCTCCGAGAAACACTGCTATTTTTTAGATTATCGTTTTCATGGCTGCAGGTAACGCGACGTTGAAACATCTATTATGAATATCATTTAAAAATACTAGCTGGGACTCAATGGTCCGTTATACGATATACAAACTAGATAATAGAAGCGATAGTGATCACAATTATTCCGAAAATTATTGTTCTTATTACTAATGAAGAGACGTTGCATTTTTACTACTGAAAAGAAGACATTGTCTCTCGAATTTTTCACCCAATTTTTTAATATAGGACTGGATGTATAAAACAACCCCAGAATGTTGCAAGGTGCATATTTCTGGTGCATTCCGAATGTAAATTATTAAAAATATGGAAATTCCTCTTAAAGAATTCGAGCAAGCAGACGAAACTCTTCTTACGATATGTCAGTAGAAATTTCCACATTTTAAATAATTTATTTCTCGAAAGCGGAGAAAAGTGCTGCCTGAGTTTTTCGCAGTTGTTTCATACACCCTTCCCTACATCTAAAAAGATTTATTCTCAAGCCGTTATCATGAATATAATTCAAGAACATTAACTAACAGACAAATGTATAAACGTGTATGGATGGCAAAATTGACAAAATAAAACTGAAACTTTGAGTTTTCAAAACATATAAAAAATATTTAAATAGGAAGTGGTATAAATTACATTCGTTTAAAGTTTTTAGTGAATGCTTAATTTAACAGATATAACCGTTTCTGGACACAAGTTTATGAATCTCATTTAAAAGTTGGTTAAAATGAATAAACTAGTAATACGGCAATTCTAAGCAAACGAACCACTTACACTGCTACATTAATGAACCAGTACTGTGAAACGCAAAACTGAGTCTGCTTTTTAATCGCTAATGGCGAAAGGTTAGTTACCTCAATATGTGAAAACTTCTACACATTGAACGCAACAAATTGTATAATACGAAAATTTCATCGTAACATTATTGCAATTTAAAAACGCTGTGTCACATAATATGTACCATGAACTGTAAAAAAGGTTGAAAGAAGGAAGAAACACTGGAAGTTTCTAATCAAAAACTGATTTTCAAAATTTTAAACTTAGAATCTTAGTATCCTTGGAATCTTATATTACATATTAAACCTAAGAAATCTTTTCGTTTCCAAAATATTCAAGAACCAGCTCAATACATTCGTAGTTTTACGAATTCTGTACCTATTATACAAGTGCTTTCTTTATCTTTTTCCAGTCATAATTATTTGGGAACATTAGAAAACGCCAAAGTTATACTGATAAGCTGATAAAACATAAAAACGAAGAAAATGTACTCATGAAGAGGACAGAAAGGTTAACGTACAGTCATGTTACTGTTATTGTTAGAAATGATAGAATTAAATTTTTCTAGCCTTCCGAATCTTCAAGATCTAACCATTCTAGTGAATTTGCATTTCGGAAAAAAATCTCGACAGGTACAACGATCGCCGTAGTCGCAAATGACACTTTCCGCCAGTCAAGTAACCCATTCCACAAACTTGACGAAGGTTGGCAAGCCCAGCGACACAGAGCTGGTCGCGAAACGTGTCCAAGTGGGCAAGAATTACAGCACCTTGCAGATCGATTACTCGCGTACGACACATCCGGTCACGTGACTTCCCGTGATTCTGATTCAGCCCGACGTAAAATGTCAAGCGTCGCACGGAACAACGTGTGTTCGCGTGTCGAATCCTATTCACCGTTATTGCACCGTATCAATTCGGAAGGGGAAAAAAAAAAAACGCGGAGTCGAGCCAGAACGAGGGTGAATCACAGTCACGGCTGCCTCGTGCCGGTGTGTCAAAGAAATTCGGGGGTTGGATCAAACGTTCGGTTCGCAGCGAGCGCGGCAGAACGCGGGTAGAAAATGGGGGATACGTCGCGCTTGATTCAGTCGTTTAAAGAGAGCACGGTAGAGTTCAAAGGACGGAAGGACAGGAGTAAACGGCGCCGTCTTCCCGAAGCAATGAAACGAGAAGATAACTGCGACAGATCGAAAATCCAATTTCACGTGAAAGGAAACAATCAGGGAAGCTGTAAACGTACGTGCGCGGGACTCGACAAACTTAGAGGAAGCTAGCTACTCTCGCCTTCGAATCGAACTCGGCTCTCCATTATTGTACCCTCCGTAAAACCCTCGAAGGGATTTTTTACGACGCAGCTACGCGACCAGAACGCGTCAAAGAGCTCGAATCCACGCTCACAGAATTCGATCGCGGTGGAAAAGGTTAGGCGACACCGTTGCCCTCGTTCGAGCGTCGAAATAAAAATGTGTCCCATGAAATAGCGATTTCACTGTGTCCGCAGTGTCTGTAAATATTTACCTGTCAGGCTGACGGCTGCTACCCTCCAGTGTCCTCCGTTCTTTAATTAACACACGCTGTCCCTGTTTCTCCGCGATATTCTTCTTCGTTCTCTCAACACTTCACTTTCCAAGAAAAAAATCGGAACCTCGGACAGGTCCTGCCCGCGACACGAACTACGATGTTTCTCTTTCAGGACAACGCACTGCACCCCAACTCCGACCCTCTGATTACGATCCAACTCTGCGTATTTTATACGACCACCGGTAAACGACGCGTATCACCAGTTCGCTATCGACCGATCTCGCCGGCACGGCTCACCGAATCTCCTAACGTTATGTGCATGTATTCTTTTCTTTTTTTGCATCGCGCGTCGTCGGCCGAATTTCCGGATCCTTCGAAACACTTGGCGAGCCTCGTCGACTTCCGCGGCGCGAACGGACTCTTAATGGACTTTAATGGATTGCGACGCGGACCCGTGCATCGCGGAGAAAAGTTTCGCGGAACTCCCCGACCATCGGACGCTCGCCTGGGTTATTAATGACGGAAATTGAGCGGATCGAGGCGAGCCGCTCGCGCATACCAGTTAATGGATTTCCGTTGGAAACACCGCGGCAACGATCTCGAGGGTTGTTCGCTAAGTTCTACGCACTACACATACACTCTATGGAAACGTGACACTTGAGACACTCAGCACCAAGCGGTTTTATAATCCAACGTGCGGCGATTGTTGTCCGGATAACGGAGGTCGGCGATCCGGCTGGACAGCGATCGGAAGACGGGCCGCGATGTCCCGCGGTCTGTCGAGGACGTCGCGCGTTTGTTGACGCGTGGAAGAGCGTGGTTCGCGGCGAGCGTGCGACAACATTACACGCGCGCGGGTTTCATTACACAGGGCGCCGGTCGAGCGACGGAGAGCGCGCGTTCACGGCGACGAGGGAACGCTCTCATCGCGTCCGAAACCGGGATGCACCGGGTTGCGCACCGTCGTCGACGAGCGTCGAGGAACGTCACACCGAGACGAAGGCACGGCACGCGAGTTCGCCGGCCGACTGAAGCACGGTTCGTCCGTCGACCGACCCCAAACCCGAAACTCGGCTCGACCCTTCTTCGTCCAACAAATCCGCCGTCTCCTTCGGTTCCCCATACGGGGAAGGGGGTGGCTGGGGGTGAAGAGGGCACGACCAGAGACCAGGGGGAGGGATGGAGGAGCTTGCGCCTGCGCCAGGTGAATCAGCCGGTCGGAGTCTTCCTTCTATTTTATGCCTGAAACTCGCTACTCCTGCGCCGCTGCTTGTGCAGGTGAAATAGAGATCAGAAAAAAGACAAAGTCGCGCTTCCGACTCTCGTGCTTCTTTTGGTCTGCTTCTGTCTACGATTGAGCAGGTGGGGAGTTCCGGTGTGACGGCGTCGCGCCGGGTTATTGAGAAACAGGGCGATCGTGGAAAAGTCGAGAGGTGTCTGTGATCGATCGGGGTATTAACGCGTTTATGATTGAGCGGGGTTCTGTTGAGGGAAAGGTGGCGATAGTTTTAGTTTTATTACTATGGATGCGTGGGTAAAATGTTATGTAAAGGAGTTTAATTGGCTCCGTGTCAGTGAATGTGTTTACTCCCTTGAGGGAAGCGGTAATGACCAGGCTGTAGGAACGCCTGCGATATCGTGAGGCCTCGAATTTCACTTAAGGGAGGGAAATAAGTCAGGGGATTTATAAGGGGTTTATAATTAAACGAGGAATTAGTATTTTAACATATCAATTATTCTTGAAGAATAGTGTTTCGTTTCCTTTTAGAAATATATTTTTAAGGTGTTGCATGTATCTACAGACTTAAACAAACATATAAGTTCAGAAATATTATTCGAAGGATTTTTTTAATTAAAAAATATTTCAGTTGTATTATTCTACAAGTTCAGCAAAAAATATTAATCATTGAAAGACACATCGCTGTCAATAAAAGTAGAGCTTTTTTTTAAGAGTTGGCAATACAACATTTCCTAGCCTAAACGAAACATTTAATTCAATGTGTAAATATGAATACGATAGATACATTTTATTATAAATTAGTGTCCCTTTGAAGTTACAGTATAAAACGTCGATAGAAATAATTTTCTTTTTTGTTATCATTGGAAAATTAAATGATATTAAATGAAATCTAAAAATGTGATACCATCAGGTACAACACAAGGTTTCAAAAATATCTCGTACAGGTTTGAAATTAATCGTTCGATTAATTTGCAAAATATAATATTCCCCATTTTTGAAAATCGTAGTTTGAAAAAGTGTATTGAAAATCTTAACATTTTTAATAATTAAGAAGTCACTGAAAAATAAAAAAAAAAATTGTATTCTTAAAATCTGAGGCTTATCGAGTATATGTATAAAACAAATATTGATTTTGTACCCGTTAAGTATAACCCTCTAAGTAAGTCACACCTTAAAATGTGATCTCTTATTTTTATTACCTTTATACTTTATTTTACAATTCTGCGACATAAGAGTTAAGAAATCGAATGCACACTATAATATACAGAGATAAATTTTTGAAAATAATTAAACAATCCTTGTTCCTATTTTCATATTTGATACAAATCTAATTTAATTCCAAAGTATAAAATACTTAAACATTGAAAACGAAACACTAAATTTTTAATATGGATGCTCAACTTAAATATCACTTCTTGCACTTCAATCATTTTCAAAAAGGGACAGCCAGCAGTTTCTTAGTGTGTTCCTCAGATGATTTGAAAAAAAAAATTTAATCCATGGCAGCAAAATTAGTAAACTCAAAAGAATGAAATAACTTATAAATTTCATAGATAGCAAGTTTGCATTGCAACTATACATACCCCCTATAATTGCACCAAAACAAGATCTCCGTTCGAAAAACGAAAGATAAAAGAGCCCCTGCAATGATGAGGTTTATTTATTACAAACCCTTTAATCGAGTTCAATCGTCGCAGCAATCAACGCGTTAAGCGAGAGCAATCCATTCACGCAATTCGAAAACGAGAGAACGTGAAATACACAGGAACGTTCCACGACGAAACGACGAGGAGAGGGAAATGAAATCGAAAGGTCAACAATATTACGAAAACCGTCGATGCAGCGTAACCCTGGTACAATACCACGGAACGAAGTCAGGATGCACGAGCATCGCCTCCAATTAATTAACGTCAACCGCGATAAATCAATCGAACCGTTGTTCTCAACGCAGTCAACGGTTTTCCGCGGGTAACCCACGGAATCTCAGTTCCGCGCTCCGGTCCCCGCGCCGCCACACTCGCCCGACCACCCTGTTCCACTCCCTTTCGTTTCCTCCACGTCCTTTCCCACCGAGTCGGTGTCGACGATTCGATGTGGGAAATCAATCACCTCCGAAACTACTTCCCGGAAACTTTACGAACGCGTCGACTCGAAGATTCTTCCAAGTAGCGATTCGTCCGCGCTCGTAACGCTTTGACGGGACGGAGATTACTGCGATGCGAGTTCGCGATTATTTCGAACTCGCGTAATGCCAGAAAGCTTTAACAGCTTTCGCGCTCTCCAAATAGCTGCCGTTACGTCTGCCGTTAAATAACGTTAGCACGCTCAGTTTGCAGTATTGGTTCAAGAATTTTGAGGAACGTCTATATTATGAAAGCACAAGAGAAGGTACGAGTATGACATAGACTAGAAATATGAGACACCAATGTTTTAGATTTTATTATTGCCGCTTCCTTTTTAATGAACATTTACTGTTTCAGCCAGAACAGAAAATTTATACGCATGCATGTCAGAATGAAATTTACTTTGGTTGATTTTGTGATTTTCCAGCAAACAAAAGAAGTAATCAGCATGATACTTATCCTTTTTAATTGCCGTTATCTTACAGAAATCAGAAAAAGATGCAAAATTCAAAGTATTATCAGCGAAAAAATTAACTCACGCGGAAGTACAAATAATACAATTACATTAGTAAAAGATATTCAAATCTACGCGAAACTATAGAAGTAAAAAGAATATAAGACTATAGAAATATATGTATGAATGTGCAGATTGTGAAATGTTTGAAGTGATGTATTCAAACTCGATAAATAATGTTGGGATATGACTGTCGATGTTTATGCACCAATGGCGATTTTAAATGTGCCTATTGAAATGCATAAAAGATTAATGCGATTACAAAGTTCAAACAAAAAAGTACTAAATTATAATATGAGATGTATTGAACATTTATTACTAAAAATTGAAATGGATTTGTATTACTGCTTCAAATGGCAAGAATGAAGCTAAATAAAAGTAAACTGTGGATCCAATGCTTGTCGTGCCAATTACGAGTCTACTATACAGAGACCAAATTTACATTTGTAATGAATAAATCACTCAAGATCAAACTGTTATATTTGTTACCTGTATATCAATGAAAGTTTCATTTAGAAAAGCTTTAATTTTAAATTGCAAATTTTTGCTTGTCCCATTTTATCTTAATTCAAATAAAGTAAAAAAAAGCGGAAAAATAAGGTTCACAATATTTGTATTTATGCAACACACTTCACATTAAATTCCCCAAAGTTATTCAATTAATTTTCTTATTTGTAAGTATTCTGAGACTTCTTTGATCAAAAAATGAAATGCAAAAATAAAAAATAAAATCCTTTATACGAAATAACGAAATATTTTGTTAAAAATAAAAAACAGATATTATATAAACTTCTGAAATATTTACTTACTTAAACTACTGTAAGAACGAAAATAAAATATTTTGCAATTAACTGGGCTCAAGAAAGAAAAGCTATATTATAGTTATAATATACTATAGTTACTATATTATAATATACTTATAATATTTATGATATAACTGAAGAATTTCTGTGCGTTCATACATTGCACAGTACGTGTATCACCCTTAGCGAAAAACAAAAAGTAACTATAATTCATGGGATCACTCTCCATATATTCTTCCATAGACAGCCCACAATAATCCGCAAACACAAAATAAAGCTAAATATAATTCTAACAGACGCAATATCCAGAAAAAAATCTTATTACTTTAGTTACTCCTAAGGACATCGTAACATTATGGTCGTCCAATGAGTTCGTGTGGTTTCTTATAAATGTAAAATTTTCGCTTCCTATTATTATTATTTGTACTACTTTTTGTTTCTTTTAGATGCTAAACGCTTCTCATCAAACCAAATATCTAGACTTTTGAATCGTAACCTATCATCAGATTCAGAATTCTCATACATTTTATGGGAATAAAAAACCGCATGAATTTATTGGACAACCTAATGGTTCACTACTTTATTATTTATTTCTTCAGAATATTGTCTACGGATCTACAAGTGTCCCCAAACTATGTTACGCCCCCAAGTTGATCCGAGACGCTTCCGGGAAGTTCCTTCCCACTTCTCTTATCGAAAAGAAAAGGAAACCGAAAGGATAGTGATGACGTTCGTGATCCCTCCGTTGACACGCACGTTACGGTGGTCATTGAGTACGAACAATAACAATAATCGAGATAACGCACGCAGTGCCACGCCGCGAGATCCGTTTAGCTACGGCCAAATTGCCAATATTATCAGTTATCGGATTATTACGGCAAATTGTTCGGGTTTGCCTTTACCAACTAGCCTACATACTACGCCCTCACCCGACCCGATTCCCTCTGCCTCTTCCCCTCTCTCTATCCATCTCTCTCTCCCCCTCTCTCTCTCTCTCTCTCTCTCTCTCTCTCTCTATCTCTCTCTTCCTTCTCGCTACCTCGCTCTATTCGCCGCGTTCTCCGGCGACTCACCCCTCATCTGTCTCCCTCCTTCATCCCTCTGGAAGCGTGCTCGACGCCGCGACCAGGTGCGCCATCGTTCGCGTAAGCGTACAGTAAATTCCAACTTAGCCGAACTCTATACATAACCTCCCATGGAAATGTGACGCTGCCAGTCTGCGGGTGGGGAAAAGTGAATGCGAAAGGGAAGGAAAAGCAACGGCCTCGAAATATGTATTCCCGGTACAATGCTGCTCGAAACTTTCGAAACGCTTGTGCTCGACTTACGAGCCCGTTAAAGAGCTCACAAGGAAGGCTAATAAAGCCGAAAAGTGTAGAGTTTCAGATCGAGCAACGGTAAACTGCGATTAAGGAGAGACGCACTACGGTATTTAATGCTTTAAGGGTTATCGCCCGAACTTGCGGTATCAACCATTGTTTTCGTCTTAAATTAGGTAATTCATAAAAATAATATTTGTGTCTCCACAGCAGCAACTCCTAAATACATACTGTTCGTTCATCAGATGTTGGCCGGCTTCCTACAAGCTAAAACTGCAGCGGGGAAACAAGAATCATCCACTCGTATTACTCGATTTTGAATAGTAACGCCCCCTAGTCAGACAGAATGTTATTATTCGCTGAACCGATCACGTGGTATAAAATTCCTCTTTCCCCACTACAGTTTTAGCTTCTAAGAAGCCGGCCAACATCTCATGAACGAACAGTACTCGAAACAACTGACCCACTAAAATGTTCGACATGGAACTCACAAATAACAATTAGACACATAGTTGCAGAATGTAAAAGATACCGAGCCTTAAGAGAAAGACACAAACCAACGATATCAAAATCTGCTTCAAGATCAGAAGGAATAGAAAAAGTTTTAAGGTTCATCGTCTAAACAGAACTTAAGAATAACGTACAAATACATTCGAATAAACTAGACAATATTGTTAGCTCTTTTTTTTTACACCACACACACATATATATATACACACATAATGCACCGGGTGTAAATAAAAATGCTTCAATACAATGACTGTAATAACTGTATGTAACGATATGTAATTTTATTGTGGTCGTTAATGATATTAATCGATGCAACGATAAATAAATAAATGAAAAAAATATATATTTGTGTCTCGAGGAGATTATGTATGCAACACAAAGAATTCTTCTAAATTTATAGACGAGTTCTCCTAACTGTGACAAACAATTTTTTATTAATGTTGGTTTCAATTGGCTTAAAATATGTAATAACCTACTAAACCATAAACACTTCACATTTATAATAATATTAATTATATTACTCGCTGTTACATAAGACATTAAATTCTAGACAACCGTTCTAGACCAACAAGAAATCAAGCATCACAATAAATATCTCAGTAGAAATAAAGCTACTCTTTTTTAATTAAAATCTTTAAACTAATATTACTCAATTTTTAACCATTTAGGGTTAGCAGTTTTTGACTGTATAATGCCTTTAGGGTTGGCTTCATAATTTTTCTCAAAATTGTAGGGTAGTTGCTTGCTGGGTCTCTTCTTTTAATTCAAACGTACATCCTGAATAAAGACTGTAAGTTTCCGAATTAGATTAAATTAATAACCTTTAATCACACAAATTGTTGTGTTTGTAGCTACATAATTAGTCTAGTTTAATTTATGAATAACTTACGATCTTTTTGCGAATCTTATAAGTAGACTGCGGATGTTTACGCATTTATAGTGATTTTACATGTGCCAAAATGCATAAGGATGTGCATAAATGGAAAAAAACATGAAATATTAAAAATTTAATAGATTTTACAATATTTAGAAGGTAAAAAACACTTTCATTTAAGTTACTCTTCTTCTTCTATGCCACTGAATATATGAATTTGCATAAACATCCGTAGTCTACTTATAAGGTATCAAATTTTATAAAGATTCACTGTTTGCCATCAGTGTCATTTTTAACTAAGAATTTCCTCGAAAACTACGGCTCAAATGACAAACTAGCAATCAACACGCCCTATTTATCATCGCCTAAGGAACCACCCCCATTATTGTCGCGCCCTACATACATTGCATATACCTATCGACTATATAGTGGATGCATCCATACTCAGGCATCCGAAGGTAAGTTGCAGCATGGTTGTACATGCACTAGCATCATAATACGCTAAGTCTGAAATATAGATATTGGCAATAGCAAGCTTCGAGAACGTAACATCCTCTGCGGTAGACCCATTCCTTCGCTCAGAGTTCCACTTCGCGCCGAGGATTGAAACATTTCGAATCCCCTATCCACAGGCGGTCAGCGGTTGACATAACGTTTTTCTCAATCAACCGCACGTAACCGAAACTGGGCGCTGTCGGTGGGCTCGCGAATTTCGCGCATCGCGGTTAGGTCGCATACATTTTCCATGGGTCCCCGATATCGCGGAAAAACGTGCATCCTTTGCGATATCTTTCTGGGTCACTGCAGATATCACTGCTGCGTAAAAACATCTGCATTGTTGCATAGCCGGGAAACGTTTGAATATGGACCGCGTGTACACGGTTTGCACGCGGAAGAACGTCCCGTTTCGGGCCGCGTGCGCGTGCGTGCGAGTCCGTGAAACAGAACGATAAGAAGATTATTTGAAAATTTACTCGAGATCCCGATACCGCGGTGAAAATGCGACGGGCTGGATTTAAAAATCAGCTTTAGAACCCGTCGCGAGACAGTTTATGCGGCCGCCGTATTGCCGTTTACTGCGTCGTAAAGATATTCCGCCGCGGACCCCCGTATCATTGCTACCAATATAACAAATTGTTTCGCGGCACTTCCCACTTTTATCTATACACCGCGATGGAACCTGACGGCGCGCGGCGAACGCAAAAATGAATATACAATGATACGACACAGCCAGTGGATCATTAATAAACCGTCTTGGAAATCATGCACCCTATCTTACGCCGACAGTACATGCCACGGATCCATTAAAGTAATTTATTTATCGTGACGTGTAATCATTCACTATCTACATGCCGGTCAACGTCAACGCTCTCGAAATTATAGGCATCGTGTTTTAAGCTGTTAGGCGGAATGAGTTGTTACAGTTGGAAATATGTCACGATCACGCTTTTGATATTGTATCTGCGTTTGAAGCTTTGGACAGTCGGAAATGTAGAAGGAAAAAGTTTCATTCAGTGGAAAGTGCAGGAGGAGAGAATATACAGGGTGTTCCGAACTTGGACGGCTAAACTGCGTGAACTTAATGTACATATAAAGAGAAGGAAACAAGTTATATGTATAAATGTTCTTTAAATATTCAGAAAATATTCTTTGAGTATCCAAGAAATGTTCTATAAATATTAAGAACAGATTTAATAAATATTAAACAATACTAATGTAATAATAATGTATAATTCTAATATTCATTTCATTTTTGCTTACAATAGATAAAAAAAAAATAATAAAAGAAAGTATGCAATTTTTGTCTAGGGATAGCAGTTACCCATATCGTATTTTTCTGTTGAATACAAAACAATAATAAATTACATGCATTGTTTCATATAACAAAATAAGTAAGAAAACTTAAAAATTTCTGGAATATAACCTCAAGAAAAATTCTTCCACTGCAATGTTTACTCCCAGTGAATAAATATTCTTCTCCTTATACACTCTCCCTTATCATCGAAATAAAACCAGAAAACTCAGGCGACTTGCTCCATACATCAAATTCCCATATTTTCTTCTCCATAAAATACGTCTAAAAACAAAAGCTGTATAAATTTTCCAATAAATTCATTTTAAAAAAGGAAATTCCACATGAAAACTTCTTTCTGACATTTTTCATCTATCTGTTCCCAAGAAGCCAACCCACGTCCACTACCACACGGTCGCGAACCACTCGACATTCGCAAAAAGGAGGAGTCCAAGCAAAGAGCAACGTCCATGCAAGGCAACCTTCGATTCAAGGGAAAGGGATTGAAGCCTGCCCTGTGACTACATGGTCGACCCTCTCGCGGGAGAATCGTCAGAGAGCCCGCAACCGTGACAGCAGCGTCGCGTCGCGGCAACGATGACGATTTTGTTTTAATCATGCCAACTCCAGAGCGTCGCTCAGCAGGATCAGAAAAAGAGAGGCAGGAATGAAACCGCGAGAGACGGAGAAGCGAAGAAAACTGATTCAAGCGCGGAAGGAAGCATGGGAGAGGGGGGGTAGTGTGTCTGCCTGCACAGGGATTGAGTTCACCCTTGTTACGGAGACACTGCGGCTGGGTAGAAGTCTCGTTCAAACGTCCTAGAAGGGGTTGGATGTAGAGACGGTGGTTTCAGTCGCCGAGCGTTTCCGAATCTCGGCGGGGTTAATAGTCGAACGTGCCTGGAGGGATTCTCCAGTGCTGCCCCCGCCCGCCCCCTACGCCGCCACGCCATTATTGTTCGTTTCTGAAAGGCTGAATCTCAGCATTCAGTCCCCTACTTCCTCCGTCCTCCCCCTACCCTCCCTCCCTCCCTCCCTCCCTCCCTCCCTCCCTTCCTCCCCCCTTCCACCGCCGCCCACGCTCCAGGGCCACGCAATCTCTCCGCTTCCGTACTTGCAAGCAACCCGGCTTTCCTCTCCCCACCCCTCCCTCCCCCCTAATACCAGCGGCTGTCTTGCCGCGATAATATGTTAATCAGCCGTTCGCGATGTTAATTAATGGCCGATAGCCTCAGCGGATTGTTCCGCGTTCAGCCCTCCGCGTTCCACCCCCGGACACCTTTGCCCCTCCGGGCACCGTCCGTGACAAACGTAACGAGTTTATTTCAGGTCGGCTGGATGCAACGCGTGACAGCAAATTATTAATAAACACGAAATAGGTTAATTCGACCGGCGTGTCGTTCTACGATTAGCGGGAGGCCCTCGAATAGCGTAACGCGCCGTTAACGCGGCGTAAATGCACCCGGTAATGGTGGGCTCCGGTGCATCGAAACGTCGAATACTTCGATCGTTGTTCCGCCACTATTTACACCTGCCCGCGACGATTAGCTACTCATCGGCCCATCGTCGGGGATACATTTGCAATTAGTAACCTTTGTACATTTTGTCTACGCGTTTGACTAGAGTCGTAAGATAAGTAGAGAGAGTCCGAGAGTCTGCAGACAGCAGAACCGCTTCAAATGTCCTTTTCCATTGTTCGCGATAAGTTGCCAATTGTCAATCCATAACGTGCGAATCGAAACCGGGACGTCAGAAATTAAACAAAAGGAAAGCAACCAAATCGAGAAGGAAATGATTAATTAGAACCATTCTTCGGTCAATTAATAGTGAAAGAAAAGATTTAAGGGGAGTCGGACATTCTATTCCCACCCATGTAAATTTTCTAATACTCAATGTCCCTTTTCTCAGATACTGTAAAAGATATCTTAAAAACTTTTCTTTGATTCCTCATTTTGTCCTACGCCTTTTTGTTCAGCTGTAAGTGAATTATTTTTTAATTTTCTAAGGACCAAAGTTTAAAAATTTATCACAAGCATAATTTGTAACATTTTTAAAAACCCTCTCGTTAAAGTATGCAGGGCAACAAGAGGAATCAAACAAAAGAAAGTTTTTCAAGATATCTCTTATAGTTCCTGAAAAAAGGAACATTGAATATTGGGAAATTTATATAAGTGAATTTATATAGTTGGAATTTTTGAGAATTTTGTACATAAAGTGCAATTAGAATATATAAAATACTTATTGTAATGTCTGAAATTTCTGTTATTTGTTATAAACTCTAGTAAAGTGTCCTGTTTCCAATTGTTTCCGAATTACTAAGGTATGCTCAAATATCACATGGTGGATTGAATCTCTCAACGTATATGCAGAGGTGAGCCAAATCTCAACTTTTATAAAATTTAATGTAGCACTTACATTTACTAACTTATTGCAATTTTATAACACTCAGATTACAATTAGATAACAAAGCTAAACTATGACATAAATACAAAAACGATGTGTATAATATACTAGATTTAATGAACTGTCAAGTAAAACATGGTGCAACTCTTCCGGAATTGAATACAGGGTATTTGGGATAGTGTAGCAAAGATTTGGAGGGGTGATAAATCACGTAAAAACAAATAAAGCTTCTATATAACTTGGGTCCAAAACTCAACCATTTTTTAAAAAAACTGTCATAAACATTTAAGCTTCCAACCCCTACAATTCAATATACATAGAAACGTTTTTCGTAAGCAATTTTTTCGCTAAAATAAAGATTGCTATCTTGTTATTCCAATGAGTTTAGTAATTATAATATTGTTACCTTTTATCGCGAAAAATATCACAGTTACTGTACTCATTGGATTAACAAGATCGCAATCTTTATTTTAGCGAAGAAATTGCTTGCGAAAAATGTTGCTAGTTTAAATTATAGGGGTGTGAAGCTTAAATGTTTATGACAGTTTTTTTCAAAAGTGGTTGAGTTTTAAACCCAAGTCATATAGAAGTTCTTTGTTTGTTTTCACGTGATCTATCCAAATCTTGCAACGTGCGCCTCCAAATCTTTGCAATAGTATTCCAAACACCCTGTATAGCCGACAGTCTTCTGCGACTAAATCTACACTTCCATCATATAATTAATGAAAGTTTTCTTAAACAAAAATCTCCATCATGTTCACTTTAGTAAATAGCTCTATATCTCGCAGAGAAATCCTTATAATTCCTGTCAATATTTAAACGCAATTAGAATGAGTGCTAAGATGTAAGAACTTAACCCAGTATAAGTCTTTTTAAGGGCGAAGCAAATATCTTCGACGTAAATATCTCGCGCTACTGTCTCCGCCCTCCTAGAAACCCAAGGAAAGAGTAGAAATTGTCTCAGAGAAAATTGAGATCATGTTGGAGGACATTTTCCAACGTCTCGCGAAAACGAAGCTCCTGTTTATTTAGTTTACTGCTTTGTTTATGGCTCCGTACCCGGGGCCCAGAAAAATGTCTTCGGAAGAATTCCTCCGTAATTTATGAAGGCTTCTATCTAGACAGAGAACGCCTCGCTCGAAGAACTCGTGCTCGTTCTCTGTGTCCCGGTATGGTCGATACTCCAATTCCGATTCTAGCGAAAAATCATTAACGATAAGATAGTTCCGCCCGCTAACAACGTGGATAATGAACGAACCAGATAGGCGAGCGTCGGCTGGGATAATTTCTCGTGGTGAGAATTTCGTCGAAGGCATGATTGGAAAACCTGACGAAGGAAAATTCGGCGAGAATTACATTTCAGTCTATCGCCGTGCGACTTTTTCCTTGAAGCTGGACGAAATTTGGTAGATAATTGGATCTGTCGAGGCAAATGTTGATAAAATTATATTTCACTTTTATGGGAGTGTGTGCGTGAAGTCCGAGTTTTATGCAAAGTACTCGACGTTTTTCGTGTTCCCGGATATTTTGAAGCAGAAAATTTAATAACCTTTTAGGGGGAAATTAATTGCAATCTCTCTGATTAAATTTTCCGAACTGTAATCTCATATTGCATACAGTAAAACGTCGATTATACGATTTAATAAATGTAATATAAAATGCCGAGAATTAGCAGAAAGACTGGTAAATCATTGTTCAATTAAATAATTGAAAAAGTGAGGATAATTGATAGTCGTATAATCGACAATCTACCGTATATCATAATAGGAAATACTGAAACCTCTCTGCGTTTAATTCCTTTCTTTTAAAGCAACTAAATCGGTTAGTTTGAAGAACTTGGAATCGTCGGCGAGTGCAAAAGATCAAGCAATAAAATAAGGAAAAGTATCATCGGATAGAGTAACCGCGCGATAAAGGACTATTAATACCCAAGTTCTCCTCTCTCCACCGTTTCTCTTTCCCGAGCAGAGCTGCCTGCGCGAAAAATGGCACGCCATTACCGTCGATCGAGCTCGCCAGGGGTAAGGAAAAAGGAAACCAAAGTCGAAGCGAGAGGATCAATGATTAGAAAGCCGAGGTAACCGACGAAAATGCACGCGTCTTGCCGTGCGCCAAATGGAATCGTGGCTAACACAATGCGTGAGGTCTCTTAAAAGGTCACAATTTCCAGGGAACCTCGGAGAACAGAGGGGCGGCTTGAAGGGTTGAAAAGTAAAGCCGGAGCTCGTCGCCTACGCACAATATCGACAAAGGAAGTTTGCGCGCCGCAAGATTTCATCGGCGCCTCAATGGGAGTCGTTGCTTTTGTCCCAAAGGGAAAGGTAACCGACTGTTCAAACAGACCCCGCCCTCCGCCTCATCGAAACTCGTCTTGTCATCCATTTTGGCGGAACCTTCCCGGCGGAAGACTCGGCGGGGAAACTCGGCAAAGTCAAATATCTATCTGGCTAAGTCGATGTTACCTTTCCCCTCCTCCTCGCCCGGCAGGCAGCAACGGAGCAGCCGAGATAAATAGGAAAATGCACGAGTCAGCGTATGCGAAATATGCGTGGAGCGAGGCTGATGCGTTCAAACGAGGTCTCGGCAAAAGCGGGGCGTGTCTTCGCGTACATACTAACTCCGCTTTACCTCTGATCTCGCCAGCGTTTATTTTGCGGTATCCATGAAAGCGGATAAGGGAGAGAGAGCGCATCGATTATATTTCCGACGGACTCCTGGCACAACTTAACGCTGCTTGCGCGAGAACCTTTGCAAATTGTGCCTGCGCTGCGCGGTTCGCGCGATTTTTAGAGCGAGACGAGTAATTTGCCGAGGAATATGTTTAAGCTCAAGTTACGGAAACTGTTTGAATGTCATCCTATGAATTATACTTGACGGTATTTATATTTGTCTTTACGTGTTAAAAATAACTTTAAGAATAAGAGAAATCTTATGATTGAACCTCTTCGGTGAAGTAGAATATGAATATTCAGAGATTTGAGGCTTTCACGGCCCGGCGTCATACAGTTCTCACTGTTGAAGCTTTCGAGTGTAAGCCGTGTCCATGAGGAAATGTTTTCCCAACGTTTCGCTAGCATTGCAGCTGGGTTCTTCAGGGGATCGAAAGACACACTAAAACGTTGGGAAAACATTTCCTCATGGACACGGCTTACACCCGAAAGCTTCAACAGTGGGAACTGTAGAATATGAATATATTGACCAAATTAGATCAAAAGTCCTAGGAACATTCAGTAGAGAAAAAGTCTGGAGTTTAAAAAACTTGGTACGTCGTGCATTAATGGAAAAGTTCTCTTCTAACAATAAGAAAAGAACCTCTTTTTTTAATCATCCGTGAGAGATTCGGAGAGGAACGTTAAAATTCTTCATGCGTTCTTTACACTTATTAGCTACTAAAATATGGATCTAACTTTGTCGGAAAAATACTCATTCACGTAGCAACCTTCCCTTACAAAAGAAAGACGTTCTTCGCCTCTTGCTTTTCTATTCCCGTTTACTAACACACACATATGAAGCGAACATACATGGTACCATTCCTCACTGTCTTATTCATGAAATTGTAAAACCAATACGTAATTAACGCAAACATTATTTTCTTTACAAAAAAAAATAAAAGCAAAATGACCTTTTTCTCTTGTGAATCCTCCACATCCTTCCCATTAACATTTTCTATCGCATCCGCCAATTCTTAATCCCTCCGATTCGCAATCCTGTGTGCCTCATTCACGAATCGACTTACTTTTGCCCAGTTGAGCCAAAAAATCCCCAACCACCCTGTATATATCCTCCCCTCGTATTTTATATCTCTTCTTTATTACTGTTCAGCCCCTATTTTCCCATAAAACGCCGCGGAATTCTTAAGGAAGGAACTCATACAATTTTTTAAGGAATTTAACTCGCCTGCGTCGGATAAAACTTAATCATCCAGCAGCAACAGCGCGCGGATCGCCGATGCGACGTTCGCTCGTCCAACACGATCGTGAATAACGAACGCGTTTATAACCGAGTAGAGGGAACGCCGGGTACAGCTTATGGTTGCCACGGCAAGAGGTTTATTATCTCGACGGCGTAACAAGGAACGGATGTATGTATGTACCGTCTTGCACGCGCGTGCACGCGGGAACGTCGATCCCGCCGCGGGTAATTTCCACACACGGGGAACGTGAGGTTCGCAGGCGGCGGTTTTATTCCGCGAGCCGCGAGAGTGAGTGCAAATTTTTAAGCGGCACGACGAAAGACAATCTCTTTATATGTTCCCCGCGTCCTGTTTCCGCCGCGAAATTGCGTTGTCACCCTGCGTCTTCGTCCCTCCTGTCCTCCCTCCCCTTTCCAACCGCTTCTTTCCTCGCCGTACGGAGCTTGAGCACACTCCGCGCGAGAAAGGAGGCGAAAAGACGGGAAACGATGCAAAGAAAGCGCAGAGGTGCTCGCGCGCGAAAACGGAGAGACAAGCTTGACAAGATTTGAACACCCTTACGCATCATCAAACACACTGTTGTTATACGAACAAGTTGCTCGTTGGAAATGCTGAGAAAAGGAATATTGCCGAGGAAAAGCGCGCTGGCGATGATAATGCGGCTCTGTGTGTTGGGCGAATTTAAGGACTGTGCGGCATCGAGTTTAGAGACACGAAGGTAAAGTTGCCTTGTAGTTTAAGATTGAAGGAATTGGCTATGGGAATTGTTGCAGCTTTCACAGCAATTCTCTTGCGAAATATATTAATAATTACATTGTTTTACGGGGAGCTGATAGAAATGTTTACGGTTTTTATGTCGTCGATTGGGTTAGTAGTCTTATTTGTACTGCTGTATAGCATACTGTAGAAATTACTTTCATACTAAAAAACCGCAATAGGAAATTTTATAACTCAATTATCCCCCATATTTACACGTTTAAAAACTTAACGAAATGATAAGGAACTTTGCTATGGTTTTTATGCTAAGTTAAACTAAAAACACAGTTATCAGATACCATCATTGATGCAAATATAAAAAATGAATACTCTGCAAAATGTTCTCTGCTTCCTGTCAAGTTGAATTAATATAACAAAATATGCTATCTTACTATTAAGTAGGTATTGAAAAAAAAATTCGTGTAACTTCTTTTGTTAACAACGAACTCGAATCAATCAATACATTTACGACAAAAGAATGCAAAAGGTTGCAAGACGTTGAAAAGTAGTGATAGAAGTAAATGATAGTTACTCTCTTAAGTTGCAAATATAGTGAGGCGGTGAGCGGCGAGATAACAGGATAGTAAAGGACATCATGTCTGCGTGTCCTTTATTTGCTTTTGTCCACGCCGGTGTCCTCGTCGCTCACCGCCTCACTATATTCGTCTACTTAAATAAAATTACGTTTCAAAAAAATTCAAAGTACTTAAATCTTGTTGTAAGAATCCATATGAACTTTTTCCACTACCTAACATTACTTAGTCCCTTTTAGCAAAGTTTCATCAAATTAACCGAATGAACTCCGTAATTTTTAATTGAAGTAGACTGTAAAAAAGCAAGATTACAATTTTAAAGAATGTACAAGTTTTTAAAAAATCCTATTCCTTTATTCTAAGCTAAAATATTAATTAAAGAATGAATTAAAGGATATTTGACATTTAAGTGTAACAAACACTTCCCTTCTTAATTAATCCACTAAGTCGAGCTTTTAATCTGCGACTGCAAAGTAAACTACTGCCGTCGGCAATGAACGCGTCAGAACGATAATCTTTCGGCGTTTACACACGTGAAAAGTAACGTTGCACGGTTCGCATTAAATCAGGTTCCGTTAAACGACGAATAAATCAAGTTTTTTCCACGGGGTCGCAGCGTCGGCGTTTAAAAATGTACGTGCAAAGGTTCGAGCGTGCGGCTTGTATACGTGTACACGATTTTATCCGTGCTTATGCGCACGGGGTTACTTAATCCATACGGAATTCCAGGCTCGACAATCCTCGTCCTGCATGCCAAGTAACCTGCCCACCTTTCGCCCCGCCACGTTCGCCCCGGCTTCGCCTAAAAAGCGATGTACCGGCGAGGATAGAACGGCCAGACGACAATAATCGATTCCGAAATTGAACGACGGATAAAAAGGTCTCCGATATCCTCGAATAAATCCCAGGACGGTTTTCCGATAACACGAAAATGCACGTGAATGACGAATACTAGGAATTTACTCGAAAAGATATAACTTAATCTGCTCGATGTCACAATTTGTAGAATACACCGACGCTGATTCGGTCGTACCCGTAAAAGTCGTCATTCGCGAACCACCCTTCGCAACGACTCACAATACGGAATCACGATGCCGTGGGATATTGCGATTGCATGGAGTATCGTGGAATTCCGACGCGATCGTTGCGAACGTGCTTAAACCGAGAGTAGAGGGAACTGAATTTCGCGTTAGACGCCTATTGCTTGGACGCGTGTAATGTCGACGCGAAAACCCATCGATATTTGACACAGATTTACAGTTTGCCATCTAAGGGTTACTTTATTATATGACAATATAAATAGAATGTGTATGCATTCATTTGATGATTATTATTATTCGCATTGTGTCTTGTCTTTCTTTACAAGAAAGTATTTTCTCTCTCGTGTTTTGCTTTCTTCAAAGCAATTTCATTTTTCATCTGACTAATATAGAACGAACAAGATAATACAGTGAACTGATTTTTAACAAACTGTAAAATTGTTAAAACTTCACATAATCCGCGATCAAACGAGAAATTTTAAGATACAGTAGAACCTCAATTAACAAACTTTAATTTTTTCCTGTTTCTATTATCCTCGGGTCCAATAATTCGATGCACTAGCGATAAGGATTGAGTAAAATTTCGAGTAGACCTTGAATTTCAATTTTACAATGATATATTGAAAATAAAAAAATTCTACGTCTAGGAAATTCTCCAGTTATAACTCTAAAAGTGAGTAAGGAACAGCGTTTCCTAATTTCACAACAATTGAGAACCGAAAAAGCGTGTCGCTTTGTTTTCTTCTAATCCTTTCCACACGGATGAATAGGGAATACCTGCAGGACACGAATCTTGCTACTCAATCAATATTTAAACGATTAATTATCGCTTAGTTTACCAAACCAGAGAATCTTCTCGGCGCATCCGAGGAGAAGGTTGAAAGAGGCCAAGGCGCAGTTACGGGCCAACGAGCTCGTGTTTGCCGTGACCGTGCACCATAAGGCTCGCAACTTTGATAAGGATCGTTTCAATTACCTATTCAATTACGAAGGGCGATCCATAATCGTCAAGGGCCCCGGCAGCACAGCGAAGATTTCGCTGGCGCACATTCCCTCTCCGCGAACTCATTCGACGAAAACCCACGACTATTTTACTGTAATTACATTGCGTACGATACGCAAATGCAAAATGCGAACTAACTAACCTTCGTATAGTTCGGTACGATTAAATTGTACTCAAAGTATTATTCATTGTAATCTAATTAACCGGTGCATTGACGCGCGTCAAATTTCATTTAAATTCGATACCTTTACTACTTGCTCTTTGCGTCTCGGATTTATGGTATAGTTTTTACATTAAGAAATTCAAATATGAAAAATATTTTACGTATCACGGTTTCGGGAAAATTGTTATTGGATTTGACTGAGACGGAATAATACGATTCGTCTCGTGCTACTGACTGCTTGTCAATTCTACTCAAACATGATTTGGTTCATATTTTCATATAACTACATACTTTGCACCTATTACATAACACAAATATCAAGTATTAGATACTGAATAATTTTACATGCAATGCAAACGCTTTTTTCACTAAAAGATAAATTTATGAAATTTATAAAATTTGGTTTCAAAAGCATCAATTTTTTATCATGTTTTCGTTAATTTTTGCAATAATTTCTCATAAGGCGTTCACCTTCTCAAATTTCCTTTTTAAAGACTATACATTTCTTGGAATATATATTATTTATGTGGAGTGATAATACGCAATGTCCACTATAAAATATTCATTTTGAATATAATTCTTTTTCTTTACGAGTAACATAAAAACTCTAAATGAACTCATACTGTATGTACAAACGAAAATTATATCTACTAAGTCTAGAAATAAATATAAAAAAACTAAATAAAATATAACAATTTGTATCAGAAACGAAAATAAAATACTCTCACAATTAGCTATTATATTTTTATAATAAATAATTCATCCCACAAAAATCTACATTTCACTTGTTATTTAACTTTCACAGAATTTAATATCAATATTGTGATAAAATGATCATACTTAATATCAATGTGACCCTATCAGAACAATATTTAACCACTTTCTTACAATATAAAAAATGATTAGTTAAATTACAATTACAAATAAGACTCAATGTCAAAGAAAAGAAATAAAAACTTCCTTGCACTCACAATATCAACGCAATCAGTCACGAACTCGTAAGTGGAAACATCGGGTATTAGTCAGACGCGCGAGCCAAATCACTCACCCGTCCATCAAATAATAAAAATCGATCTCCTCAAAAGCAAGATCCTCTCGAAAAAAAAAAGAATTCCACCTCGCACTCTCGCTCTATTTTCATCCCTCTGCGGTTATACCGCAAATTCCGCCCACCCCACCCTCGGGCCACACAAAGAGGCGGCGCTTATAATCGATCACTTCCCCGCGTTAACGAATTTTCTGACGCTAACGTCATTCCGGCCAATTTCGCCCCGTTCCCTTGATATTGTCAATTAGCACCTTTGTACGGGTCGCGAGAGTGTACACTATCGCCGCTGACCGAAAGAGCTTCCGTACACAAACGCGTGCACGAGCGCGAACAACGGGTACACGTGACCAGCCGCAAAACGATACAGAAGCTGAGAGAAATCCGAACGGGACGAGGAGACGCGCGCGGTGCAGAGGCGAGGGGCAGGGGTCGAAGGTTGAATTCGCTGTGAAAGGGATCGTCGGGCACGGGGCAGCAGGCGGAGGAATTGTATGCGATGCGGTCTCGAGGTCGAGGTTTACCTGGTCGCGCCGCGCCGGTTGTGCGGGGATGCTTTGCGCGTGTACCATACCAAGCCCAGGGTTGGCGAGCTGATGGACCATAGTCCGGCCACGGCAGACCATCCGGGATCGTTTCCCTACGACAGACGCATAGTTCGAGGCGTCACCTGACCTCGAGGGTTCGTCGCCGATGTCGCTCTATCCAGTGTTCGATGTGTACAGGTGCCCAGGGCGAGCGGAGGGACGAGCGGGGAAACTAGGGATGAACGGGGCGAGGGGGATCGAGTTCGACGGGGGGAGGAGAGTGGATGAGCCCCGGAGAAAGAGGTTGAAAGCTCTCCGGCAAGAGAGGGAAAGAGAGGAACCCAGGGTGGCGATAGCTGGTTGTGTGTTCCGACGTAATATGGGCTTGTTCCCATTCGCGACGCGGTTCTCCCGCGCTTTGCAATTAGCCTTTGTCGCGAATGCGCCGACCAACAGACCCCTTCCCCCGACCACCCCACCACCTATGGAAACCCTCATGCTATTTCTCCTCTCTTCGCCGACCCCCCGAGGATACACTGATACTCAAGCACCTAAGCAGTCGCTTTAACGCGCGTCGTTGCCCTATCGGCGGCTGAGTGAAACGTAAAATTTACTATCGAACTTCGAGGTCGACCAACTAAAATCATTCTACGGGGTGTTTCCTGAAACGCGAGAAGCCCCGCTCCACGATAATATCTGCGCGTCGCGATGGCGAGGCGAGTTTATACGAACGTACGGTTAGCGCGATACGTCTGTGTGGATATTGTGAATTTGTAATGTTTCGGCAAACGCGGAAGTGCCTTTTGCAATATATTTTGAACGTGTAACATAGTAGATCGATTAACCGGTTTAGCTAATGGGCTAACTGCCAAACTGAAACGTTATATTCACATGTATTCTTTTTTTATTTTTTGTGGGCTGTTGTTCGGATTTTAACAGAAATCAGAGACCATGGAGAATTTAAAAACTTGAACTTTTAAATCAAAATACTATGAAAGTAATATTTTGAAAAATACTTTTTTCATTAATTTACGCCTATGATAAATGGATTGTATGCCATTTTTAATTTATTCCTAGCTATCGATAACATTCACTGTCCATTGATTAAAGAATTGGTAGAACAGCAAAATATTGTACACAGAATCGATACGATATCAATATCGTAGACCCAGACGTTACAGAGTACCGATTACCTTCGGCGTTCTGCTGTTCGTAATGTTAGGTTCGAATGGATGTTCTCGCGCCATATACCCTCCAACAATAACACTGCAATGTGGCCAGCGATGCGCGTAAAATAGGTCGAATGCGTGCGATAATCTCCAGGTAGCAGGAAAAAGCGAAAATTCCGTTCGAACTTACAACTATGCTCGCAACCTTTACGCGCTACCTGTTCCATTCTGCACAGTGAAACGACGGTTCGATAGGTGCACTAACCTACACGATTTTCATTCTTTATTTACGACTCTGCTACCTATGGATCCTATTTATGTTCCTGGCGTATGACAAGGTAAATTTGTATAGAGTACTAGACACATCGTATAAGAACAAGTGAAACGACAATGTGTAATGAACAAATCGGCGATGAATTTAAAATAGAGAGCATGGATCCTGCTGTAAAATTTAATGCAGGGTAATGGATGGACCGATGGGAACATTAACCAGTTAAATAATTTCTAAACTATTCCGTATACGAGCAATGTGTTAGTCTCATATTAGCGTAAAGACAGCGATCAAGCGTAGCTATCAATCTAAAATTTTAATTTCACGAAATTATGAACGAAAATTAATATTTTACATTTTAAGAGGAATAAGAATTTTTTTATGTGGTTATGAGAAATTTAATTATTCTGTTATTTGAATAAATAAAATTCTATTCTAAATCTCTATTCTAAAAAGTTAAACATTAGTAACATTTAGCTATAATTTGATCCTAAAACAGCGATGGTTTAGATTTTAGATA
Source organism: Perdita meconis (assembly GCA_030770465.2). NCBI lineage: Eukaryota > Metazoa > Arthropoda > Insecta > Hymenoptera > Andrenidae > Perdita > Perdita meconis. Next base: position 9,219,450 of record JASKOS020000014.1, on the reverse strand, counting down.
ATCGTAATAGTTTAGTTAGATCGATCATGTTGTATCTCATGCGAATGAGGTAAAATGAATGTATGGTTGTATGTATATAGTTGCAATGAACTAGGCAATTTATTACTGCAAAAAGGATTTTCACGGTAGTTTTAATGAAAATTACAACAGAGAGACAGAATTGATAGTAGAATCGAACGTATAGTCTGTACTTGATAGTTTTATAAGGATATTACAAGTTTGATAGTACATGCGATTATGGATGAGAAAAAATAAGCAAGTGCCTCACAATTGTGTGATTTGAATAAATAAGGTATTTTCCTTCAAATAAATAATAGTTACAGATCAATTTAATAAAGAAATATAGATTCTATGAAAGGGATTCGTCTCATCCACAGTAGTAAAGAAGAGATGAACCATAGCCCAAAACCTTACTTATAAAGTTATCGTGCTGTCACAATTATATGTTCTAGAGACATCATCATCTTTACACAAATGACTTATTTAATACTTCTAAACTATTCAGTTTTCAAATACTTTTAAAGAAGTGGTCCACCTCTTCCGGAGTTACTCCAAATTAAACAAATATAGGGATAGTGACTTTATAAACTGATAGTTATTTTTTTTCGAAGATCTGTACTCCGTCCTTCTGCTCCTAAAAGCTGCAAACACATAAGCCACCATAAATAATGATCAACCGAAGACCTCCGGACCTAATGTAATATTCATACGTTCAATTTCAGACAAGGGAGGCATCGCACAAAGAAAAAGATTACAGATCAGGCTCAAAACTGGACTGAAAACGCAGGATGATTATTGCATGAATCCACAGCGGTCCCGCGCAAGAGTTCACCCTTCGCAAAACCTTCCTCAAGTGCTACGGGATTCCAGACGGAGGTTGAACGAAAGTGGAATTCAAATTGTTATTTTAATATTTATCATCCGCCCCTTAAATCCCTAGAAAGCTTGCCCCCTCGACCCATGGGGATTCGCGATCCACCTTAAACCGTAATCTACTCTGAAAAATGCTAAACGCCGAGCTTATCGCCTCAATATTTCAAACACCTTTTTTAACCACTGCGTAGACCACCGCTTGGCTTAGCGGTTGTTAATCTCGCCGAGGAGGAAACAAGCGGCACTTAAGTTACAACGTGGGTCGCGGAAACGATCGCGAGCACCTAAATTACCTTTCGGGACTTGAAAATCGGAACTTGGAATCCCCTGGAATTCTAGAGACTTTGCATCAATTAAAAATAGAAGCTGACCGTGCGGTGTGTGGAAAAGTACAAGTGGAGGTTAGAGTGCATCATGAATTATGTAGCGAGAGGATGTGTGGTCTGTTAATGTGGGAAGGATGATGGTTTGAAACTAAAAGGATCAAATAAATGGGTTTTAAGTTCAAAACCTAAAAACCGAAGGTTTTGAAGCATGTTACACATTTGGAACATACTGCATAACGTTCAGAGACGAGATGTTAGCCGACTAAAGGCTAAAACTGCAGGGAAAAGAGGAATCTTGTACCAGGTGATCGCCTCAGCCAATAATGAGGCGGGTAACATGAGTAGACGATTCCCCTTTCTCCGTTGCTGTTTTAACTTATCGATAGCCAGCCAACATCTCATCTCTGAATAGTTGCTGGCTAACAAGGGAAGTTTGGTGAGTGTCACTCGCCGATTTTAATGAAACTTTGTATAATTTTTCTATGGTTCAACCTAAGAATCTTGCTCTGTATAGTAGCTGCCCATACTCGACTTTAAGGGAAATACTACCCCTTCAATCCAACTCACCCTTTTCATTTCGGTGCTTATAACTGACAAAGTATAAGCGTTATAAAAAAATGTTTTATACAAAAGTTTTACTGTTGTTTAAGACCCATAGGATGGCTGTAAGAAAATTTTGCAAAAACGAATTGTTTATAAAAATTAAATTTTACCTACCTCCCTTTTTCTGACAAAAAAATGTTTTCATTTCAGGTGAATAAAGAGCAATTCGTTTTTTCAAAATTTTCTTACCGCCATCCTATAGGTTTTAAACAAGAGTGAAACTTTTGTATAAAACATTTTTTTATAACGCTTATACTTTGTCTGTTATAAGCACCGAAATGAAAAGGGTGATTGGGATTAAAGGGGTAGTTTCTCCCTTAAAATCGAGTATGGGCAGTTACTATATAGGGCAAAATTCTTAGGTTGGACCATAGAAAAATCGTACAAAGTTTCATTAAAATCGGCGAGTGACATTCACCAAACTTCCCTTGTAAGTAGAGTAAAAGCTTTCTGATGATGGATTCACTAGTATATTTTTATAGATAGTTTGTATATTCCACTTCAAATGGTTCTGTTTTGGACACCGAAGAAAACAGCAAGAGAAATAGAATTAATAATGATAAATATTCCCTCAACGCTAACAACACGAACCTATTTCATTTGTTTTCGAATCTAATTCACCCCTGAAATGATGTTCCGATATCTTGAAACGCTATCAATTATTCGCCCACTTATTCTGCAGGTATGAGCAAGATCCACGTGACCAAGTACCCATCCAAAAGAAGAAAAGTCAAAGGACAAAAGTCCTCGTTGCCGATAAACGAAGTAGGAATACCTTTCCGTGCTCGAGATCGCTGATTGGGAAACCTAAAGAGATCGTTAAACGCGCCCGAGGGGGTTGATTTTAATCGAAGGTTATGCCGTTGGCAATAATCGGCAGTTAGCCGAGCACCAGTCTCCGATGAGGCTGGGGTTTGCTGATAACAGACTTAGCGGGGTGGCAAGTGGTGTGGGGGAGAGGGGGCAGGGTTAAAACCCCTCTGGTGCAGCGGGCAACCGTGTTACGATTTCCTGGTCGGCGTCACGGGCTACGTTGCTAGAAGAGCGGATCAGAAGGGAGCCAGGTGGAAGGAGGAGCGTGTATCGATGCTAGCTGCCGGATAATCGATTGATCGTCTTCTTAATTAGCGGCCGGGGCATTTAGAGTGCCCATTCAATTACACAGTTGCATAATCTGCTTACGCGGCCTCCATCAGTCAGCTTCCTCCTGCGAGCCGTCCGCGTTCCGTGTCAACTGGTGCGTCGCGGTGTGCTCGTCGGCATTCAGAAATTCGGCTCAAACGTGGCACCGATTCTGAACGAGATGTCAATTAACTGAGGATCACCGACAACACGAACTTTCAGTCGATTTCGAGATAAACCGGCTACAGACAGCCTTTAGGGACTAAATGAACGTTCGCCGGAGGGATGGAAATAGAAACAGAGGGTGGGAGGATGTAAGGGATAAGTGCGAAAGTTCTGGTCGTATTCAATTTCCTTAGAATGTTGGAGTATTGTGATCAAAATTACAGCTTCTGTCTGCTGCGAGTATTTGCTGCTTCGATCATATAGAAGAAGGATGCCGAAACTATTTATTTTAAAATACTTTAAACCATGTGTTTGAATAGAACACTTTAGATTGATGAAGAAATCTTTGTTTAAAGAAAATTCGTTTTAATTAGTTAACTAAAAAAAATATTCTACTATCGCATATTTTTCTACAGCTTATAGTTCGTGTTACACTTTACTTAGAAAATAATCATAAAAAGGCTAGAGAACTATAAACAACGCATAGAAATTTTTTTTGATGTATAATTTTTGACGAATTTACTTGACACAATTTCTGAACTACACTACCATTAAGGGGTCATTTCGATTTGACTTCCTTTCTTCATCATCATCAATAAGAAACTCATGCTTTCGAGGAGACTGAAATAATCTTATACAGGATGTTTCGCAATTCGTCGCAAATCTCCGAAATACAGGTACTAGACACGAAAATAACAAGAAAAGTTCTTATGCAATATACTCAGAAATGGATAGTTTATTAGTTAAACGCGTTTACATTTCGTAAAATGTCGACGTAACACTTCATCCTCTTTAAAGCCAGTGACCGCGCTTAAAGACCCAGGCATCTCTGGGCCTAAGTGGGCCCCGGTGACTCGCAACGTGTATTGGGATGCGATGCTTCTTCGAATGAAAAATCACATATTTTGTAATTACAAATTGAAACTATGACGAATGTAATACAACTGATACTTTTCCACGATGCAGGGGCCCAAATAGTGGTCACTGACCTTACAGGGAATGAGCCTTTGTTACGTCGACATTTTACGAAATATAAAACCGCGTGTAACTAATAAACTAACCATTTCCGAGTATATTGCATAGGAACTTTTCTTATTATTTTCGTGTCTAATACCTGTATCTCGGAGATGTCCCACGAATTGCGATACATCCTGTATAAAACTGGAATCACCAATATGTTGTAAATATCAGTTTTGAAACAAAATTATTCATCGAAACTCTAAACACGTTTTTCCCGAAAGGTTTTTTTTTACGTGGCATAAGTAACATCTCAAAATTCATGACACCGATGGCTTTAAAATTTTTACCTTGTTCGATACACTTACAGCTCTCCTCGGAACTAGAACCAAGTTTTTTTTTATTGAGTTTAACCTACTTTTGACATTAAAACATAGCAAGAAAAAAGGCCAGAAACCATTTCTTTACATTTTTGTCTGACATCTTGCTAACTTTGAAGATAAATCATTAATCTTAGTTTGTTCGACAGCGACAGTCATACTGAACAAGAATATCTTTCAATTCTTGGTTTCAAATAAGTTTAATAGTAGGAATCATTTACGGCCAGCGAAGTACGGATTCTTAAACACGTTTTGAAGATTGCTTTGGAAATCATTTTAAAAAAATTAATTTGTACACTTTTATATTTTTTAATTATCATAGAAATGTAACTTAATCGATAGAAAAAAGTTTTACACTTCTACTGTATTTCTTTTCTTCACAATAAATTCCCAAAAAACGTGTAATTTCTTGACGCGCAAACCGGAATGACCCCTTAAAATACTAAATTTATATTTTATTTCTATTCCTCATTACTAGACTGCGGATATTTATGCAGTTATGGCGCTTTTAGATGTGTTAAAATGCATCAATATGTGCATGGATGCAAAAATGCATGAAATATCTAAAACAAAATACATTTTATAATATTTAAAAGGTAAATGACACTTTTATTAAAGTTAGATTTCTTTTTCTACGTCCTCAAAAATACAAATTTACATAAACATCAGCAGTCTAATCATTACTGTTCGCACCAAGCAAATGAACTCAAAGAATTCACTTTATGAATGAAATTCTGAAATTATACCAAACACGGGATCTGAAGAAATGAAAGCAGGAAGAATTTTCGCGTACGTCTAATAGATGTATTTTGCGCCAACTTCATCAACGCGATATAAGCGATCTTGCAAACGAGATCATGATACCCGATATCAAACCCGAGTTCTCCAGTTATACGCGCAATATCTTCAATTAATTCTCACGGTCGTAGCTGTCTGGTATTCCCTGCTTGTCCCCTCTCATCCTTCCCCGTTCCAACATCCTTTCGCTGCCACCGACGGGCACGAGCCTGTACATCTCAGAAGTGGGTACGGGGTTTCTACTTAACCCCCGGTACGAACCCCTCCCCGCAAACTCTCCACTTTCGCGAGCTTTTTACTCATCCTATTCCTCCACCCCGGACGACAAGATGTGTCCCCGAGCTTATGAGAGCCAGCCCTCGCGTCGCGTTTCTTTCGCAGAAGTAAATGTTTTTAATTTCGCCAAGTCCGACCGCGCCACCCGCCCCGCCCGCCACTGTATCTCTGCTTACAGACGAACGAAGGAACGAACCAGAATGGATAGAAATGGCAAAGGCGAACGACGGCTACGCTTGCCAACACTCGGACTGGCGGTTCGTTGCCACCCCGTCTGGACCAGAGACCAGCCAGTTTCGTCGTTCGCTGCTTTTTACCGTCGCGGAAAGTCAACGATTCGTGAGACGGAAAAGAGGCACGGGAAATGGAGGACGGAGGAGAAGACACGGGCTGTAGGATGAAATCAACGACGGCAAAACGCCTCAAATACGTTCCAAGAGGCGAATAAAAAGCACTCGAGTGTATCTCTCAAATTTAAAGAGGTGGATCGATAGCGCATGATGTAATGAATCACCTCTGTGACGGATGGAAGGCTTACCGCGAGTTTTTTGGACGTGCAGTTCTCTGGCGAGAATGTGAATTAGTGAATTATGAGCTTTCTGAGTTTGGACATTAAGAAAGTTTCAAGAACTATATAGCAGAATTCCTTTGGAGATGCACAGGGTGAAATGAAAATTCTCGTGGTTATCGTGGACGAATTCTACCTCTACGAATCTGTGATGATTCACGGAAAAAATTCCCGCAAAATTGACTGTCACCTTCAAATTTAAAGTCCAAATGTTTTTTATCGTATCGTATTCTACTTATTACGTGGTCCAAACTTATTAAAGTAATCATGTATCACAACATAATCGTTCTATTAAAAAAGAGTTAAACCTGTTTTATTGTTATTTAAAATAGTTGTTTTTACATCATGTTTATATTCCGAACCTTAGTGTTAGTATTCAATTATTTATCGGCACACTGCAATACTATATTTGTAATTAAAATCTTCAACTATAACTCTTAAATTCGTAATTATAATTTTAAAAATCTTCAAAACTTGAAATTTTTAAATATCCAACTTGAAATCTTCAAATCTGTAACTTAACTTTTCTCATTATTTGTTTCAAATCTTTAATTTCAAGTCCTACAATCTCTAACTTCGAGTTTTTAAATCTTCAGTTTTATATTGTCAAATAATCAACTTCTATTTTTTAAATGTTCTGAATTCTGGAAATGTCTAACTTTAAAAATAAGGTATTTTTTAATAGTTTTCACAGATACATGCCAATACTGTAATTGGAAGCAATTGGATATTAGTAATACGAAACACAAACTCTAATCAATCATATTCAATGCTATCTTTCTGTTGAAAAGTGTATCCCATTCACTACTTCTTACTTTAAATCAGAGAATAGAATCATTGTGGCAAATGTTGTGTAACATAAACACCAATAGCACAGTTGTTAACATTGTTTAAGAGAACAATTGGGTCGCAATAGATGGTTCATTTCATTAATTTAGTTCTCGTAACGAGTAAAATACAATGAGATTTAAAATAGTTTGACCTTGAATTTCGAGGTCTATTTCGTAGGAATTTTTTTCAACAGATCTTCACCGATCCGGAGATGTAGAATTTATCTATGATAGCCATGATAAAAAAGTTTATTCCACTGTGTACAGATTTCTAATCTCAATGGATCAGGTATTAACATTTCGTAGGTATGTTTATTTTTTCATAATTCCTAGGTAAATTGAATCAAAACCTAATTTACGAAATCTACTATTCTAGGCTTTCATAAGGTACAAAATCAAATGCTTAAAGCTTTCTTCAATAAAAATAAAATGTGAAGAGTCTTTAAAATTTCGATTGTACCATTGACAAGTCAGATTATTTTCGAATGATTATTATCACAAAGGCAATGTATTAGAGTCAGAGAATTCTATCCTTAAAACTGTAAAAATAGATTTCTATTGTACAGAGTAATATTTGTGTGGAGTGTGAAAAATAAATTTAATTGCAAGTGAATGCAAACCACAAAGCCCATTTACATAAAAAGATCAAAATGAAACATCTTAGACATTTCCAAATGCAGCAATACTGTCACTATTACTATTTAATCAAAATTTCACATTCAGATTTACTATTTAAAAAAATAAAACATCAATATTCAATTTTAGAACGTTAACAGTTGTGTCAAACCTTTCATAATTTTCACTTTCACTTACTTCGATGTTACATTCATTTTAAGTTACGGACCATATTCATCCACATAATAGAAACTTCACTTGCGATAAATATCATAAACCACCAGTGACCCACAGAGCTGGAAACATATTAATATTCCTTCCGTATCGCTACAACTCCCAAAGCAATCAAACCAAGTGATACCATCATGCGCCATGCACAATTTCTCTGCGTTGCATATTTTTTCAGAAAGCACAAAACTAATGAGTTTAATATCAGTATTAAAATTAACCGAACTCCTTGATGTATAATTTTGTTTATACTAAATCATTCTTAAATAATAGTTCAAGCTTTACTCTACTGTACTTTTACCGCTAGCCTAACAAGTGATTAAACTCCAAGATAATAGAACTTAAGAATAATTCAGAACTAGTTACTTCAGGTTCTACCATACATTAATGATAGACAATTTCCACAATAATAGTATCGAAAATGATCTCCTGTTCATAGAATGATACACATAATAACGTCCGATACAGTCGCTGAAAACTTCCACCCCAACGCGTGGAAGAACCTTGATCAAGATAAAAATGTTAATATCACAGCCCCCATAACCGATGCAGCACGGAGGAGGGTCCCTCTCTATGGCACAGTTCGTTCGCATGAATTCTTCAGGGTGGCGGGGGCGTACGACAAAAACGTAATAAATTTTTCGCCCTCCGTTGTGAATCTTCATCCGCTCGTATCGCCGCGCTCCCTTTCCCGCGGATCGAGGAAAGGTGTATTGAGTGTCTGCCCGAGTTGTCCCCGCGTACCTTCTTCCCGCGTCCTCCCTTTTCCAGTACAAGGACATAGAGCTTGATACGTCTGACCAGATGGAATTTTTCCACTTTATTTTCCCGGTCCCGCGCGCGATATCAAATTCCATTGCCTCCATCCTTCTTTCCACCGTCCCTTTTGCACGGCCTCGCGCGCTGCATTTCACACAGACGTTCTCCTCCCAACTTCCCGCCCCCCTGTGTCTGACCCCTTATCCAACCCCGGATATTCAGTCGATCTCTTTCGCGAACGGAGGACAAGACAAATAAGGAGAACGAGAAGGGAATCGGAGGACGGGGCACGCGACGACGCGACGCGGCTTCCGAAATAACGCGATTATATCGAAGCAGCCCGTGCCATTCAACCAAGGGGAATCGATACCCATCGGCGGAGAAGTATAAAGTGCGTTTAAATTTGCCGGAAGTCGCGATCCGCTGCCAAAATGTATTACTTCGTCGTGGAAGCGGATTCTCGGATATTTTTACACCGCAGCGGGGGAAACGACGATATCGGTTATGCTTTTAGAGTTTTCTGAGTGATAAGTGTGGACGGGATGTGCATACTTTAACGGAGAGTAAAGGTTTCCTCTGTCGAATAGATGATGTTTGTTGTTGCGGAAGGCAATAGTAATGTATTAGATGGATTTTAATCATTTATCAGAGAAGAAAGTAATCGGGTGAAAGCACTAGTAGTCGACCACTTAAAGCTAAATTTGAATTATATGTATTAACAAAAAGAAACAGTCAATGTTCTAAAATATATGATATACATGATAGTACTTTAAATTGATTCAGTGTATCACTAATATTTTCTGTTTGTATATAAAAGTTTTGGAAAAGATGTAATTAACGTTAAAAGTATAAAGTGTCCGAGTCGCTTCAATAGTCGACCATATAATCTAAATTATCACATTTGTTAAATTTGTCAAGCTCGTAACTAAGAATGTTGATACTTTTTAAATAGCATACAGCCTCATTTTGCAATGAAAAATGTATACAGCTGAATTACATTAGCTATTTTTTTCTCAAAGTTCGGTTTTAGGCGCCTCGTGTTTGAAACCAGTAGTTCTACATGTAGAATTGAACCTTGTTTAGAAATCATTTTAAAAGCATTTATTTTCTTTACTTTTAAAAATTGCTTTTCGTTGTATTTTGAAGTTAGACATTTAAAGTACAATATAAAATTATCATTTAATAAATGCATTATTCCAATATTTAATTTTTTAACCTAAACAATAAAAATGGTCGACTACTAGAGGGTGGTCGACTTCTAGTGTATTCACCCCAATATGTACCACTTTTCTTGTTTACAAAAAGCATATATTTACGCAAATTTCTTTATTATTCTTTAAAAAAAGAAAAACTAAAGAGTAATTAACGTAATTCTTAAAAAATCAACATAAATATAAATTCGCATGTCAAACAATTTCAATTCACGTGTTATACTTTCTAAAATTTTCGTGCTAATGAATTCTATGCGAAAATATATTTTTCTGAACCTTATCAATCTGTCAAAAACAGAGAAACTAATAATTACATTAACGTAATTGGTAACAAAATAAAGAACCATCTGTCCCTCGGGCACCACATTTTACTTTATCCCTATTTGTCAAATCGAGCATAAATAAATGCAATTTGGAACGCACTCGCATCGAATCAAGCAGCGCACGCTGCGAATCAATATTCATTGAAGGAAAAATACGATTACGAATAAGTTTAGCGGAAGTGGGGTACCGTTGGCGAACCAGGTTCCGCTCCATTCCCCTCACGACAAACAGAACAGGGGCAACTGTACGGCAACTCTCTAATCAGAGAGCGTTCTATCAAGTTTGTTGTATATAGTTGATTACGCAGAATGCGAGACGGGTAACGTAACGTTGTTACCTATCTGAATCGCGATATCGAGGCTCGACTTTAATTAAGTCAGATTTATGGAGTAAATATCACGGACAAGGTGCACGGCGCTCAGTGAGCGGAGAGAGAAGGGAGACTCGACAGCGTTTGGATTCTCCCTAATTTCGTGTTAAAGTTCTTAACGACCATGAAGTCGAGTGGACATTAATTACGAGAGATGAAGTGCTATCGACAATCCGGTTGATAAATTCGTCTAACAATCTAAACAAAGCATTGCACAATGTTTTATAGGAAGACAAATACATTGCTAAAATAGAAAAAGAAGTTATTATATCTGAAGGGATTCTAAATGATACTTTAAAATTGTTCAGAATTTCCTGTGTCAACTATTCTTGCAAACAGTTACCATATTACGGAACAACTGACTATTCAAAGTAACATTCTAAGTATCAGAAATGAAAATACACCACAGAGAAATAAGTAAGTACAAAAGATTGACTAAAGATCTAAAACAAGCTTTTCTGTTTTCTCTAAATCATTTTGGAACATGGGACACCTAGACCCCAAAGATGTGATTCTATTCGAGCAAATCTCTCCGTATCAATTCGTTTCGAAGGAGAAACAAGCTTCAAAAGAAACTGTCCGAAGTTCTGGTAGCTACAAATCCAAGAAGATTACTTTCCCTGAAACTGCTCTCCGAAGAACAGCAATAATCCAGTCGATATTATAAACCGTGCAATCGAGTGATACCCAACAACTCCAGTATCGATCGTCATCAAGGATCGTATCGAAAGCGTCCGTAGACAGTGCTGTTCGCGTGCGCGAAGTTCCACTTCAGAAATCCGGCGCGATTATTAGTTGGATAAGTAGTTTCTAGCGTCTCCTGAGAGCGATTCCCAGGGTTGAAGGAAGGCTTGATTAGGCGCGGCAACTTGTTTCCATGCTGGCCTCTTACGCGCGAACTTAAACCATATTAAATAGCGCTTAAGTTAAGCACGTGGTGGGGGGGTCACACGGTTCGCGGAACGGGTGACGAGGGTGGTTGAGAGGACGAAGCCGAGAGGAAAAGGGGGGACAAGAACTGTAGGAAACGCAGCTACAGACCGTAAAGACACGAGGTGCTACTGTGTCAAATGAGAAGAAACTTCGAGGAATTTAATAAGCGGGTCCCGCTGCAGAACCGGGTGGGGGAACGGTTCAAATGATTGTACGGAGGACTCGCCAAACGAACGAACGAACGAGAGAGGAAGGGGACGAGCGGGTGGGTAAACGTAGAAAGATAGAATGAGATATGGTGGCTTAATTCTGTTACGAAGTGACACGACTTTCTGGAACTGTCCTCCCAGGACCTAATTATGCGGCTGCCTCCGAAGAGAACTCCGTTAATCTACTGAATCTACGTAAATATTGTACGCCGGAGGGAGATTTATGTACGTCCGGTACTCTGACACGGTCTTTTCGTTTCCTAGTGGTTCTGCGGTAACTACAATTATAGGAACTGTTCCGGAGAGACGGACAATTTTTTTTTTTAATTTTAGGAAGTTCATTAGCAGGGGATTTTTGTTTCGTCTACTTGACACTCGGGATTTCAACTTTGTGAAGGAGACCTGGTTCTTAAAAATCTGTAGCTTTATAACAAATATTTTACATTCATGAAAAGCGATTTGAAAATAAATTGCATATGGAATGTAGTCAATTTAGAGGCATTATTTAAAAAACTGGATGTTCTTGCGAAGAACTATAAATTTTATACGAATAATGTTTGAGAAATCAAACTAAAACGAAAGAATATTCTGTCTAATGTTTAATTTTATTCCAATAAATGTTTAAAGTGTTCTATTTAATTGCATATTGTGAATACAACTCGACTACGATTAAATTAAAACAATAACCTCAACTTCACGAAATATTCTCCCCTTCGAAAATTTCATTATGCAAAGATGACTAAAGGTTTAGTCTACTTCTCTCTATTCTACATTATTTCTACCAACACTAACCTTTTCAAGATATTTCTTGAGCCATCCACGTCCCATTCCCAAAGCTGACGTTACTGATTCATTTTATTCATATTTTACTTCTCTGACCTCTATGAATTTTCTACGAGCATCATTAAAATAAAGCAAAGAACCATCTCACTGCCGGCTAGTTAGATCACCTGATTCGTAAATGGCTCGAGAGAGACCGGTGATATGTATACAGATACAAACACAATTTAATGATCATCGTCGCGCGCTGTAACTCGAAGTTGGAGTTGAGAAACTAGGGGGATGCGGAGGAATGTGTTTGACCGTATTAGCTAGGGGTGTGTTTGTCGGGAGCAAACGAGCGAAGCCTCTAATTATGTTTGACGTCGATTCCTTAAGTACACAAAGCAGGATCCGTTACAGATCCCGCGTTCGTCAAAGGGGCGTTATGTACTTTTCGAGGCTTAGATGGACCGCCAACTCCGCAGGACAGAGGCGCGAGTGTACGAGCAGGAGCTAATTTTGATGCGAGGCAAACAGGGCATCCGCCGGGGAATACCGTGCTCCAATTGACCGATAAGTAATCGTTCGTCCCGACAGCAGCGCCGCGGCTAGAAGTTTTCAATTAATACGTACGTGAAATTCCTATTGGAGTTAACAAGTAACGTGTTAGGAACAGCTTTGCAGACGTGTTTGAGGCTAACACTCCACTTGTTAACGCCTGCCAACTTCTCTATCTGTTAGGTGCGTTGGACTAATCGGAAACTATTGTGAACCGCCTCTGACGAAATTACGGATTAGTATTTATTATTACTGAAGTGGAAGAAAAACTACAACTTATTAGGTCGTTGAAGATGAAATGATCGTTTCCGAATCTTTACATGTTAACATATTTTCCGAATCAAAATAGTCTGCATCAACATCAACACATTTTTCCCGTCGCGATACAAGCGTAAAAATGCTTTTCTGAAAGAAATAGGGAGAAAAACAGGCAATCAATTATTCGAATGCAGTTTTTACAACCTGTTTCAAACAGTTAGCCTGACAAAAAGCTATTTAGGTACTTGAAGAAATAGTAATCTGCGTGTGATGTGATAAATCAGGAGAACGATGAGGGGAAAGAAGAACTTCACGCTTCAATTCTGCTAACTTTTTTTACCGTCTGTTTTACAACGCGCACGCATTAAGCAGTGCTGGTAATTTCGATTTCTTGCACTGAAGTCGCGTGGAAGCTATTTGTTCAGTTTTTTTACTTTTTCTGAAAGCGTTCGGACATCGGGAAGCAGTTGAGTAGCGAATATTAGTCCTTTCTGCGACCTCCTAACCAGTTCAACGTGAAGGAAACTGACTTTTCATTATGAAATAGTACTGAATTCTTTTATCATATTTTCTAAGATCTTTATTTTTTACGAAATATACTAAAATTCAGAAAGTAAACTCACAAATAGTTTTACACGAGAAATTCGAAGAAGATTAGAATTCATAAAAGATCAAAACAATAAACCAGATCTCAGAATAAAAGAAGCAATAAAACAATAGTATTCTTTGAAAACTTGCGCTTTTTTTTTATCATATCTATTGAGGATTATAAACTTCTACCACTTCTACGTTTCCTTGAAATCTTACCAGCAACAAACCCTGCATTCACCTACAAATTAACGTCGTAAACTGATCGCCGGTAATAAGTCTCGAGCCTGTAGCGAATACGGACTGCATCAGACGTCCCAAAAGCGAAGAACTAATAACGGCCGCATTCTAGAAGCGATATACAGGAGAAGAAGATGAAGAAGCCAGTTACGGGTAACGGAAGAGTAAATGTCTTAAAGGGAAGGGAAAGTTTCCATGTATCTGTGGCTCGCAATCCCAGCGAGGGTCGTGTGCAAAGTGCAGGTACCGGAAAGGTACGGTTATGTCGGGGACCGTGTCGGTAAAGACGGTACAAGTGAACAAGTACATGGTCCGTTGGTCTAATCTAAGACTAAGTTCGGTTGGGTTAAAGTATACGAGACCTCGGCCGGTATTAGTCGAACCGGGTTAGTGTCCTACCATTCTAGCGAAAGTTTCACGGAGTCTCCCGGTTATTCCTTGCTTCCCACCCCCATCGACTCCTGTCGCTTCTTCCTTTTACAACAAGGCAACCGCAGTTCCAAACAGTCGCCGACCACATCGACAAACATTGATTACTCCTCGTGCTTGCGAACGGCAGCGGAGCGAAGATTTACGATATTAAAAAACATTTGCACGTTTTTTGACCGACCCGCCGCTCCGACAATATCTCCGTAATTTCCCAGACTAATTACACGCGTTAAATGCGCGATCAAATACACCCGACGTTAAACCGGGAACCCTCCAGACCTCCGAGCGAATTTCATTCCACCGCGACGTTTCGCCATAGTACGATTTAATTTTCTGGGTAAAGACAGAGTGCGAGACACTTAATTTGTGTTTAAAATAGAAGCTGTTGTTACAGTCAGTCCTATTAGCGAGGACCGTGCGCGTAGCGGAAAGTTACTGTTTAATTTAATCCTATTGCTGCAGAAATGAGAGGTCGATCCGAGATTAATTGCAATTGGAGGGCGAGGGGTTGATAAGATCACAGGGCGTCGGTAACCTTTGCACGCGGTTTTCGAGAGTACTTCTAAAGTGCTTGGTGACAAAGTTGCGAGCGTGAGCTCCTACGAGGGAGCAGCGAATAATGCTAGACAATGATAAATTTTTAATTCTGTAGAGAAAGGAAGAACTCCGCAATTAGATCTGAAATTTTCAGTTAAATAACATCAGAAGAAAAAACTTATTAATATATATCATTCGTTCGAATATTCTAATTTAAAATCTATTTTAAAGATAAATTGAATATCTTTTGCTTAGAAAACCGACTATTTCAGTTATTCCACGCTTACTTCTCATTTGGCTGTTCAAACAATAACGCCAAAGGCGTAATTTACAATGCGTTACAGTATCGATTACGCGCATACGAATTCTAATTTTGTACCGTTCTACCAACAAAACAAGCGTTTCACTGAATAAATACGTATCATGCAAGTATGATAAGAAATGGTTGCAAACTCCTGAGTTCGATACAACAAACTTTATTACATAAATAAACGCACAATGAAATATTGAATGTAACTATTAATAAAATTCCTCATTTTTAATCTGCCTTGAAGGGAAATGCCTAGAAAGCATGTGAGAACTTCCGAAATTACTTGATACCAGGATAATTGCCGCGATTGTATGACGCTAAGCAGAATTTCATTTTATGGGACCGTGAACGGGGAAAATCGGTTCCCGTTAGCCGACAAATTTATCCCGGATCCGTCGAAGCGTATTTTAAAATCCCTTAATGTGAATATAAATCACATTACAGAGGGGGCCGGCCAGCAATTCGCAACGTTGAAAACTTGGCCCCTTTGTCAATTTAAACCGAAGTTTCCGCGAAAACATATTTTTCAGCTAATAACTCACCCCCGACACTTCTCTACCGAACCTCCGGCTGCGCATTCATATCCTGAGCTCGTAAATCAAGCAGAGGTCTTACCGCAAGAGTTTCCATTAGTCTCGGAAAAATTCATGGATGACAAATATGATTGTTTTACCGACTCACCTGTAACAGAAGAGAACAAATGAATTTCACTTGGATGAATCATCACGTTGTGGGGAATGTTTAACGTTAGACTTTATGGGGCCGGTTTATGCTCATTCTTGCCAATCGCGTACTGGCATTCCTTAAGATTAGTGGGCATCAATTGCGAACAACGCTTCAAACATGCAATGTTAGCTTCAAAAGCTTAAAATCGAGAAATCATAATATGAAAATGTCCAGAATTAAAATTAGCTACCTTCATAAACAAAATTTGCTTCTATTAAAATTTTAAATACTGATCTTACAAGGGGAATCTTTGAAGTGTATAATAAACTGTGTTTGTCACTCGATGCGCTTTTAAAGCGTTTTCGAGAAATAAATAATTGAATTTCGACACGCGGTCGTTAGTTCGATCCCCAGTGGATGTAATTTTTTTCCCTTTTTTTTTGACATTCATTGTTTTTAAATAGCAATTAAATTTCACTACTTTTTCTTTAATTCCATTATATTCAAATTCCATTATTTATAAATACATGAAATTGTATTACTATACATGTAGTAAATGTAGCAATAATTGGAAATACAATTTCATATATTTATAAATAATGGAATTTGAATATAATGGAATTTAAAAACAAGCAGTGAAACTTAATTGCTATTTAAAAATAATGAATGTCACAAAAAAGAAAGAACAAAAAATTACACCTACCGGGGATCGAACTAACGACCGCGTGTCGGAATTCAATTATGTATTTATTTCTCGAAAACGCTTGAGAAGCGCATCGAGTGACAAACACAGTTTATTGTACACATCAAAGACTACATGCTCATCAAGCGTCGTTCGAATCGCTATCCCGAATGTCTGGCCCTCCCCTTATTAGTGTATCTCATAATTTTTTCAGATTTATTGAAAACAGTAACAAATCAGGCTTCAATCTAGTTTATCAAAATATTTTTGTCTATGAAGAGTTAAATGTATCGTTAAATTATAAAATACTCTTGTTATATGTATATTTCCATACAAAAACATAAAATTGCATAGCAATGCACGTATAAGCAGAGTTTAAAAAGTGTGGAATAAACTCGGGTTTCAATAAATCTGGTTAATTAAACCTACTTTTAACTGCAAGCAGTTTTTCGCAATCCCTCTTACTTAATATTTGAGTTCTTGATGCTCGCACAAAGCCACAGTTATTTAATTGACTTCTCGGGATTAGAGCTACATGCATATTAAACGGCCGGAATAGAAATTTGTGGTGCTGAATTTTCGAGATCAGCGAGTTTTTCATGTAAGAGCTCTCCAACGCCGAGCTTTCAAGATTAGAGCTTTTCAACGCCCAGCTTTTACGAAAACACTCTTGACCTTGTAATCTCAAGATCGTTTCTTCGCATCCAGTTTCATATGCATTTGAACTTCCAATTCTACCTTTCAGCCCACGACGTCAATACTTTCACTACTAAGATCGAATTCCTAATCTCCTCGCATCAAAGTCAGACTCCTGAACCTTCGCAAAATCCATTTAACCCCGCAGCTATTGCTTAAAATCAAAGTTCTACCTTACAGAACCGAAACCAGTTCTACTCGACTCTCAGTTTTCCCTCAGACATACCCAACACCAGAGATTTATGTTAAATCAAGCACAGGATGCCATCGAATTCGTATTAATCTGCCAGCCCCATTTCCCGTCCCATGCAATCCACTTTCCGCCCACGCCCCTCCACGATCGAACAAAGGAACAAGATTCAATAAAGGCGTTCCATTTCCTCGCGCGATGTTTTGAAAAATGCGCTGCCGCGTCTCGATGCGATCGCGGCGGTGAATCCAAGGGATACGTCTTACCATTTCGCAGCCAATGTTCGTATATGCGACGGAACGGTACAATTGCAGCGGAGCCGATAATGGAACGCGCAACGAGGACACGGCGGCGAGAAGAAGACGGAAACAGGAGTAAGGCAAACAGGACAGGTCTTCGGCATCGTGTATCGCCGGGTCGTATCGTGGAAACGAGAGGATCGGCGTAAATCAATCATATGCAAAACAGCGTGTCGATGAATCTCGGCGATGCAATAAAATAGTATCAATCAGGCAGAAGTAAACGCAAGCTGTGGGCGGTTTTTCCGGCTCCGTTTCGCCACGAGTTTCCCGGAAACCGAGTGGTCGCGGCGACGGGGAAAATCGAAACGAGATCTTCCCGTACAAACGGGACGAAGAGGGTCGAGAGTCGAGAAAGGGAAAGAGGAAACTCGAGGAGAAAAAATTTCGAAGCCTTTCGACCTAGCCCAGACGCTTCCGCTGCGCTCTGGCTAGGGAAATGACGAAGAAGAGGAGGAAAACCGAGAAAGTGGGAAAAGGAGGAAGAGGCACGAGAAAGTTTCACGGTTCGAGCCGACGCTCTCTCCTCTCCTTACGTAAGATACGTGCCAACGAAGTAACTGTATCGGGGGCCGAGTGGTAAAATATATCCGGAGGAAATCGGGAGCGACGAATCGACAGGGCCACCGCCTCGATTTCCTTTATGGGAGAAAGATTTCCCCGCGATCCGATGTCTGGCGCGGGCAAATGATGATTGACGTGAATCGGGAAATAAAACCGTTTCGATGTGCACTGTATGCGCTGAAACATCAAACGGGTTACTCGGTTTTGAGTGAAGGTATCCATTCCGATCAGGGGTTCAATGAAATTGTCGTGATTGACGTTGTTAGGATTCTTCCACGCTAGGATTTGCGATATGAAATGCTTGGGGCGTGCTGGGCTTTAGAATTATTTGATAAGTTTTCAAAGGAGTTCGGGAATCTGTTATGGAAAATAGAAAATAAAATCGAATAGTATATTTCTGATCGTTGTTTCTTTAACTAGTATTAAAAGTTTTTGTATTAACATAATATGTGCATAAATACTTTTTTATAGGAATTCAAAAATATTCTTATAGGAAGTCAAAATTTCATTGAAATGTAAGGTATACCTAACAATACCTAAACAATACCTAAAAGTAAACAAATTTTCCATGATCATGCAGCACAATCATTAGCGAAAAGGATTAGTTACACAGGTAGATTTCCCTACAGTCCTGGGTAAATTTCAAATAAATACTATTGGGAATAGTAATTAACATGCTTACATTTAAATGAAATAATATTTCAAAATGTATTTTATTTTTAAATTTTTTATGCAAGAATATTTGCAAATATTTATTACATATGGACTGGAATTAGTTGAAATAATATCTTTTGTAAAATACTTGTTTGGAATATTTCTTTTCGAATGTATTACAAATAATTTTTTAATTAATATTTCTTGCTTCTAAACTTGCAACAAAGAATCGTCTCAAATATTATACATATTATTATTATTCTACATATTATTATTTTTTAAGAGATACTATTAATGGAAGCAAGTAATTGAAACAGTGTGCAGAAATAACGCATACTTTGAGAATAATGTTCGTTTCAATTGACTATTTCAAGTTTGTGCTCAAATATACATATGAAATGTAAATCCACATTTCATATACATGTACAATGAACTGAATATTTCAAACAGTGCTTCCATTAATATGAAAGTAGGCGCAATAATTGAAATACATATTGCATACATGTGTGATCGTAAATGAATATGTCAAATAATTCCATTAATATGAAAGGTAATAATTATTTCAATAGAGCTAATTTAACACGGTTTAGAAAAATACTCTTTATAAGTATTTCTGTTCTTTATTTCAAATACTATTTTACCCAGCACTGCTTCCCAGATACGTTGGCCTCCCGATAAATCACAGGTGACTATAATTCGCAGGTAGATCCATGGGGACCGCGCGTAAGGTAGTAGCAAATATAATTTCAGCGGCCGATAAGGGACGCGAATAATTACGCGGCGCGATAAGAATCGAAGGACAGTCCGAGGTATCGCTTTAATCTTGAAAAAATACGAGCCCCGATATAGCGGTCCGTGGTGGTGAGCAGTGAGAACGCGCCTATACGTTCTCACGTTCATGCCAGCAGCTTTTCCGCATCTCCTGCGAGCCGGAGGAAGCAGGGCAGTAACTTTTAATTCGCGTGCCCGACGCCGACCAATCTGTGTCGTGCACGCTCCTATTACTCCTGATAAGGTCGGGGTAATTTATTTACCGACCGAGGGGGATGCCATCACGCGACTTCGTCTTTCTACCTTTACTCCAGCCATCCGGAAGAGACGTAAAAGAACGCGACCGAGAGGGGTTGAACGAGGAACGAAGAGGAGAAAAGAGGGTATGCGAGTCACTCTCGAAGTCTAGCAGAATCTCGAGCGCGGGGTTATACGCAACGACAGACGTGTATAGGAAATAAAAATCAAACGACCCGCGAATGGTGAACGTTATTCCGAACGGTAGAAAAATGAAAAGATTCCTTGTCCTGGTATCGTGATCGATAGGGAACTGCGGAAACTCGAATCTCTTAACCGTTTTTGAAGGCTTTAGATTGGGTCGCCTTAGGAATCTTATTTTCTGAGTACTTTTCTCGCACCGAGAAACGTAGAAGGAGGGAAAAGAAAGCGGAGAATAAGGTTACGAGGTGGGAAACTATGTTACCGGTTCTGTTAAAAGCTGATTGCAAAAATAGGATTGTATTATTAAAGAAAGTGAAGTGATATTCCTTTCTATTCCAATTATTGGAGAGACCCAAATTATTTATTAAGCTTAATTATTCATTACAATACCATCTTCCTTATTTTATAATTAAACTGATACAGAATATTGATTTTCTTTATTTTAATTTCATGCATTTACAAGACACATCGTCCTCTTTTTTATCCGAATAAAATAAAAACAACATAATCGTCTGGCAAGAAACAAAGAAATCCAGACAACTCGTAACCGAGTGATTCGTTTCGTTGAAGCGTCAGGGTCGCTTAGAACCGCAAGGAGAGGAGAGGAATTGCCTGACAATGAGCGAGAGAGCGGCACACGAGACCAGAAAGGGTTCCCTTCCTGGCACCGTGATCGATGATCCTACGGAAGACATTGGACCTCGGCTACACCCCCTCGAGATACATGCTTCTTGCGAATTTTATTCGTGGTCGCTGGCGGCTAAGCCAGCCTGCGTTACCAAAGAATATTGCCTTCTCTTTGAATAGGATAGCCTCCGCCATAAAAGCTTGATGGATTAAGGGCGACACGTTCAGATTAAACGTCTTCTTTTGCCCGTTGACGCGTGCACAATGGTCCCGAGATCGTGTCACGGTGATCGTGCGAAAATAAATTTCCCCTGTTTTAAACTGCGCTTAAACCGTGTTTAAACGGATTTTGAACCGTGTGTGTATAGTTCGCGCTGTTAGATGCGAAATTTCTGCCGCGCGACTCTAGGTAACTGCCATAAAATTGCCGTCAGCGAATGTTCACGTGGAGACACGCGTGAAAATTTAGTAGTTTGTGTACGGCAAAAATTGGGGAAGAATAATGTTAGTAAATTTTCAAAACCGCTTTCATATGCTTGAAATACTATAAAAGAAAGAAGGTCAATTTTTTAATGGATATAGTTTAGCAACTAAAACGTTGAAAAATAGTATCAGTAATCTTAGAGGAACTATTATTAATGTTTGGATAGTAAATACTCATTTAATTTTCAAAACCTTAATATTAGATTTGAATTTATGTCTTTCGCGAAAAAGAAGCTTCCTTTTCGATTTATTTGTGAAAAAATGAAAGCTAATCTAAATGTTTCCTTGTACCCAGTGTATATTACTACCACATAGATAGAAAAAAATTGGTACGAAATATATTAAAGGTTTAAAAATGGCGATGCAAAATTTCAACGTTTTCCTATGGGTTTTCCTAAATAAGCTCCTGTCTTAAAAAGTAACGAAATCCAATTTCACGATGTGATTTTTGTTTATTAGGTACGCAGTTTTATGTTGAACATTAGAAAAAAAAAATTATTAATTTTACGGCCGAAAAACAGCGATTTTATTGGAAAAACTACTAGAAAACCGTGACCTTTTAATTTGTTTTTGTGAAAATTTCGAATTTTTACGGACTATCTCAAAGGTTCCGGTAGTAACGAGGGAAACCCCAGGAGAGAAAGAGGTTTTCGAGAAAAATACGTTTGAAATTGAAAAGAGGAAAAGTTCTTTTCATGTTATAAAGTACTGTTACTTATTTATAACTTGCTTAACGAGCTTCCACAGAGTAGTATGATGTTTCTAATTAGTAGTTTTTTTTTCAGAAACGATAATACTTTCTAAAGATCCAATAAAAAATATCGATTTTTCGACTGCCTAGTCCCCTTAATGAATGATAAATAACGCCACTTATTTCTCGCTTAAGTCAACTCCTTAGAGTAGACACTGTAATCGTCCTAGGAAAGTTAATTGTTTATGAGGTACATATCGATTTTCCGCAGTTGACAGGCGCCACTAACAAATGCATAACCGGCTTTACACACTCGCGCGATTTCTTTTTCTTACCGAAGTTCCGTTATCGATCGTCGACCCGTGAAAGAGACAGGAGAAGAATAAAGAATAATAGACATTATCGAGCCGAGCGTATGACACCTCTTCGATTGCAATTCAGGGGCATGGATAAAGGATTTGCAGACGTGCAAAGAAAGCCCCGGTGGTAGATGGAAAACAGGGGCAAAGGACGGCGTTACGGGACAGAAGAGGAGAGAGAGGAAGAAAAGTGTGCGCGAAGTACGATCGTTCCTCTCGTAGCGTAAAACGGATGTACCTCGCGGCACCTCGGGAACCGTTTTCCTCGCCCGACACCCGTTGAAATTTCATTACATGATATCACGATTGCTAAAACTGTAGGTAGTCGTCAAAGCGTAATAAAATCGAGAACCGGCTGATACTCGTCACGTATTCGGAGGAGCCGAGCAAAATGAATTTGCGAGAAACCGAACGCGAGGGGATTTGTCCTCTTTTCCAATAACGCGTTACGTACTCCGAACGTTTTTGAATATTTTCCATTCGACGCGTTATTCTTAAAAATAAATGCCGATGGGATTCTGTTTACTGTGTTATCGTTCTGCTGGGATATTTCGATATATTAAAGTGCGTATGTTTCAAATTTAAATTTCTATACAGATAATTCTATAAATACAGACTATATCGTAATGTATAAATTGGATTGAACACGCGTGCGATAATAAAAATAATTCACAAAAATGTTTACTCCCATGGATATCGTTTTAAATCGCAGATGACTTCCTGTTTTGGTATTTGTTTGAGAACAACATCGATTTGACCAAATTAGATATAGATAAACAATTTAGAGTTAGACAAAGGCTTGACGATATTCTTGATAAAGGAACGAACTGAGCTCGCTTTATCTCAACTACTTGGTTTAATATAAAATTTTTTTTTTTTTAATATACTGGCATGCAGGAAATTCAAGTTTGATTTGACAATCTTTTGCGTAATTTAAAAATGAAGATTAAAGTACTAACATTGAGAATATTAAAGTATTGCAAATAACTAAAAATCAAATTGCCGAAAGTGTTATTTGTCAAAAAAAAGCATTGCTTTGATTTGTATTTTGCTTTCAAAGAGTGAAAGTTTGCACCGAAAATTTCGAAAATATTATGTATTGAAATACAATTTAATAGAAATTGCTAACATCTTCTCTGTATAATTTAACAGATAGATGGATTTATTTATACTTTCAGTATTTCCAGGAACTTCTGGGAACAGATTTGGTTTATAATATTTAGTTTAACCTATTCTCATTCATTTTCTCCATGCATACCTTTTTTCTTTCTTACTATATTGATATTTACCTTTTCCTTATTTAAACTTATTTTTATTTACATCGTCTCTTTTCATTTCCTACTTTAATTAACATAACATTTATTATTTTTAGCATTTCACAACTTTCCCTTAAAAGTTCTTCTAGCATGCAATCTCCTTTTCTATTCTACCACAGTCCTTGAACATATGCTTTAGTATTTCCCTGTCTTTATTACATAATTTACATATTCGCTCATCATCACTCAGACAATATCTGTGATAATTCTTCATACTTCCACATCTTGCACGCGCAATTAGATTTTGATTACTATTATTACTATCAGTTCTAGATAGGTACGCACAGTCCAAATGATTCATGACGGTTACTAGAAAATCACCAGGAGGAAAAGTGCCCATTCCCACTATTATATATAAAAAATATATAAAAACTATATATGCACATATACTACATACATACATATCTACGTATGTACATATAAGGGTGGGGCAATAACTATTAGCACCTCAGATATCTCGGAAACTATAAGTTTCACAGAAATATTTGTTGAAATAAAATTGCACAGTACGAAGGGGGCCATCCGGTGGCGATAGTAGTTTTTTGCAGGTGGAGGTATTTCGGACATTTGAAGGTCACCTCCATTTTTTTTAAATGGATCGGTATGTTTTTGTTTCCGTATCATGATAGAGGATCTTAAAACGAGTTCAACGACCTATTACGTAAGGTCATTGAAGGTCATAGAAAGTAGAGAAAGGCGATAATACTTACGGTTTTGGTGTAAATGAATCGCCATTCGCTACTTTCTATGACCTTCGATGACCTTATGTAATAGGTCGTTGAACTCGTTTTAAGATCCTCTATCATGATACGGAAACAAAAACATACCGAACCATTTAAAAAAATAGAGGTGACCTTCAAATGTCCGAAGTACCTCCACCTGAAAAAAAAACTATTATCGCCACCGGATGGCCCCCTTCGTACTGTGCAATTTTATTTAAGCAAATATTTCTGTGAAACATAGTTTCCGAGACATCTGAAGTGCTAATAGTTATTGCCCCACCCTGTATATTTTTTTTATGTATAATTACTGGGAATGGGCACTTTTCCTCATGGTGATTTTCTAGTAACCGTCATGAATCATTTGGACTAATTGTACATTGGTACTTCTTCAATTAGTTATACATCAATCATAGTAACTTAATAACCTTACAAAATCAAGATTCGTGTTTCCTAAATATAAATATAAATTATATACATACAGTAAAATAATTTAGACATTACACATATATGTATATTATAATATTCTATAGTTTTCACAAACTTCCTATGTTTCACATATATTAATTTTTGTATTTCTAGAAATGTAGTAGTAAAAATATTACACTTGTTACAAACCAATGAATGAATAAATAAATTGAAATCAATACCTTTAACAGCAACGTTACGAAACAAACAGTAGCGCAGTTCACCAACCGAAAGAATCGGAAATGTATCTCAAACACCAACGAAAAATGTTCAAATAATCCACAATATCGATAAAAATATCAAATATTATTACACTCGAAATTGAAATCGAATATTCACGAAAAAAAAAAAAACGAAAATACGTTCACGATGAGAAAATATATTCGCATGCAGAAAGTGTTCCCAAATTGTCAAAGCAAATCGTATGTGACAAACGTAATATGCGAAAGAAAACTAAATTACTACTAACTAACTCATAATTAACTGAAGACGTCAAAACGGAACTATGTACAGCAGTATTTCCTTTAAAACACGGCACATTACACGAGAAGTGTCCACAGTTGTTAGACGCTGGCCCTATACTTCGGGGCTTTCGATTATCGGAATATGATCAGGCGTTTCAATATTTATCGATATTACCTGCGCGCGCATACTGCTGCGCGACATCATTCATTCGAGCAGTGATGGGCAAATTTGAAATAAGAAGTATTGAAAATAGTAATGGAAATACTTTAATTTAAATAAGTATAATTGTGTAGAGCAATAGATATTCTATATCTTGTCTGATTATTATAAAGATTTTTGTAATTCTGATTAAATTGAGTTATAAATCCATCAATAAATTGTTGTGTAATGTTATTATGATAGTTACTTAACATAACCTTGAAATTTTATTAAGTATTTACTTCAGTTCGGAATAATGAGTTCCATAGGTCACATCATTAGAAAATGTTTTTATTCACATAAGTAGTAGCATGTTTACGAGACACGGCGTATTGAATTTGTTACTTCATAATGACAAAACAAAGTATTACTGTTTCAAAATAATACACATTTACCTAATAGGTGAATCATTAGAAAAGGAAAAGAAATGATAATACAAATAAACTTCTCAGTTGTAGTTAACTTCACTCAAAAAACTATGTATAATTATTTTTATTTTAAACCCATCGCACAGTGCTGCAAGTATATGAGCGTTTGGGACAAAAATCATAACTAACGGATTTTTAAGCAAAATAAAATTTTTGCAAAGAAAAGTTTTTGAAATGGAATTTCAAACTGAACGACAGTATATTTAATTTTTTAAACATTCTAACTTAAATTATATTATTGATATTTTGTATATTTTAGTATGTAGTAACAGTCTCGCAGATTTTTTGCATACTTAAAATTGTCATAAATGCATAAAATCTGCAGTCTAATCATAACTTATGAATTATCAACCAATCAATTTTAGACCTTGGTACCTTAATACTTTTTTTAAGCGAATATAAAAGTGCATCATTTGGTGTATAAAAAGTATGATGTTACGTTAAAACAAATTAAAGTGATTTTAATTTCTTATTGAATAAAAAATATTTCTCAATCTTTAACTATTGCAATTTATTTTCAACAGAATATTGAGTAACTTTTATTAAAAACATTTTTTTGTCCAATTAATTATAACGGAACATTGTTCATAAATCATAACTGATGTACTTTCCGTTGAATATGTGTCAACAGTCATTGTAAGAGTTAGTAGCAGATAAAAATTGTATAGAAATAACTTCTTAACACAAAACAATCAAAATTACAGGATGTTTTGAACCGTTTTTTTATATTACTTATTAAAGACAAATCGCAAATTTACACATTAAAAATTAAAATTATGTAAATCTCTGTTACAATTCTGCATTTTTAAGGTGTAACAAACACTGTTTAACAAATGATAACAGACAAAAATATGCAATGAATGAATAAACTAATTTTTTAATAATTACGTTTTGATATACATACGACTATTATTAACTCCGTATTGATTTTTTTTGCAATTTAATATTCACGTTTATATTGCTTACTTGTCGACTAATAATGGCATGCAGCAAGTAGATGAAAAGCAAATAATGATTATTTTGATTTTTGTCCACTGTATGCCGCAGTGTACGTCGCGTCGTTACAAATGTAAATAATGAACTTTTTCTATAATATCAAGAAACAAAAAAAGTAGATATTATTAACAGCTTCCTTACCTTTTTGTGAAAATTAAAATAACTTTGAAGGAAGCAGAAAAAGATGCTATAAACGCACTACAATTGATAGAATATAATCAAGTTATAAGAAGAGTAAAGAGTAAAGTTAAAGAAGAGCCTGTCCACAGTTCTTCCGAACGTTTTAAAACACTATTACTAAATATTCCACTGTGTCTACGCATAACAACAAATTGTAATGTGTTTCGCGAAATCTCTAGATACAAAAATCTTTTCGAAATTGAATCTCTCGGGAGATTCCTGTTGTCCAATGGGCGGCAAAGAGGCCAACTGCATTACCGCCCGAAGACAGCTACATTACGGACGGTGGATACTTCTGCAACTGAACGAGCATCGCGTGTTGCGAGAGAAACCAGCAATCGAGTTCAATATCCGAAGATAACTAGTTTTCGCGTTTCACGGTAATGGATCAAGTCGTGATAACCGCGTCCTCAACCGATAACAACTGAACTACTCGGCCACGATCCTTGTCGAAGCTTGTAAACTGTAAAAGTAGAGATAAGCGAACAGAAAACGGCGGTGTAATTCATTTACAAAGCAGTTTCCGGGAACCAGTATCGCCGAGTTCGCTTATTAAACGTACATCGAAGTGCGACCAGATCCGCGAGAATGAAATTTACGACCGTCCTCGCGGGGCGACGTAATTAGAGGATAATAAAGTTCGAGCCCCGCGACACTGTTGCCACCCCCTCGAATAACGGTCCGCAAATATTTGATAGAGCAACGAGAGACGAACGGGGCTTTCCCTGATTCATCGTCCGTCGTATTAAACGTTAATGGCCGTTCGGCGAACTGGAGTAACCGTAAACTGAACGAGAGACAAATACGTGACAAAACTGGACCGAAGAAGAATTCCGATAGCATTTTATGGTAATGCGATGGTAATGTTGCGGCATTTGCATATAAACCGAAAAGAATCGTTTGCATAAACCGAACGTTTCGGAAACCTTCGCATTAATCGGACGACGGGCCTTTTACGCTAAAAATTTCCGCGTATTTCACCCAGCGCGCGGCGCGAGCCCCGATCGAAACCTCCTCCCGTTCCTCGGGCCCCACAAGCCTTATATTTTACGATCGATCTGCCCGTAAATTCGCCGCGAAACCACCGAAGAACCTAGCGCACGTTTTATTACCATTTCCAACGTCAACTACGCTAACAAAGATGGTATCGTCGGCTCGTCCTTTATCCTGTCCCATTCTGTTTCGGTGCACTCGAGGGGTGCGAGGAGGGCGAAACGAAAATCTGGCGGCGAGCGAAATTGCACGGAAGGACGCACGGTGAACCAAAGGTGGACAGGGAAAGCAATCGATTACCGTCACTGATCGGACTAATCACTTCAAGCACCATTGGCAAAGTAATCGCTTGCGCTGGAATACAAATGCATTGGCAACTGGAGTAATTGTAGGTGTGAAACGAACACGTAGAGTCCATTGTAGTCGTGCATTTGTGTTTGAACGCAAGGTAGTGTTCAATTGACAACATTAGTTATTTGAAACAGCTATTGCAACTCTCTTTTTAAATATAAATAGAAGATATATATTAGGAAAATGAAATATCCATCTATAAGATGTGTATTAATGATTTTAAAAATATGTAAAAAATTGCATTCATTTGCACTGTATAAAGAGACTATTTTTATAAAAAGCGAAATATGGAGAATAATGAACCATAAAGAGAAAATAAAAAATAATGGAATGTTCGCATACATAGATATAGTGATACTGCAGATATTTATGCAAATTTGGATTTTCAAGAGCATAGAAAAAGTAGAAAAGAAACCTAAGGATGAATTGCAATATATTAAAAATAAGCGAAAATCTTTGAAAATTGTAAGAATGAATCTTTATGCAATAATAAAACCTCACACAAACATTTGGAAAAATTCATTCGGTAATTTTTAAATTATTTAACTTGAAAACGCTATTACAAAGTTAATAGTGAAGATGCATTTCAAGTACATTCCAAGAAACAAGTTTATGACAAAAGATCAATGTTTCTGACTGGTCTTCATCGCAAGAAGAAGCCTTATTAATATCTTGGAAATTGGTTAACTTTTAGCTAAGATTATTACTGAAGTTCATCCTCAAATAAAATTGTCTTCTATCTTCTAAACATTATAAAATCCATTACATTTTTTATATTTCTTGTACTTTTGCATGTATGCACATCGTTATACATTTTGGCATATTTAAAATCGCCATAAATGCATAAACATCCGCAGTCTAGTGATATGTCGCAGTTACGCGATACTGCGGCCCACTGGTCCCGACGTGTTCCGAAATGATGCAAACACGCCGTTCGTCCCGTTCATTCTGCAATAATCCTCTCTGAAGAGCGCTCGGTCTGGTCTCCTATAAACGCGAACCGATGCGCTTATTTACGACGGTTAAAATAGTAAATTATCGAATCGACTGCGAGTTGACGATCCCGAAACTCTTTCAAGGGAACATTTATTAGGCGCGAAACGACTGTGCCTCGGAAATTAATGGTGGATCCGGCGGCCGTGGTATCTCGGATATAAAATATTTCGGACGGTGGGGGCCCGTCGTTAACGCGCCACTACCTAGAACTCTCTGGCCTATCTCGTTAGCGACGCGATCGTTAAGATCTCCTGGGACATCGCGTGATCTTTCGACTCGCGTTTAACTTTTACCCAATTAGGTAATCGATGCTCCCCGGTCCCGACTTATCCGATATATCCTCGATACCGATCTTCGTGATTTTATACAATTCGGAGTAGTCCCAGCTGGTGTGACGGCGATCGACTGTCCCCCCTCGAACGATGCCGCAATATATTAATTGACCGTGGCACACGATATTTAAGAAGTGATTAAATTTGTAGATGGGCAATAATTTAAGAACGTGACGATGGGGAAAAGATTTATGGATTCATTCAGATTTGTGGTAGAGATACAGGACGGTTCAAAATAAGTAGACTTCAATGCGTAATACAGAACGCTTCATTATAGGGCATTTTTCACTTGAAGTTCTTTAGAAGAAATTTGAGGTTAATGACCTAATTAATCCAATTGATTTCTTTCTTTAGTTACTTATTTATTCAACGGGGCAGAGCCCTTTAGTGCACATTCGTAAAGTTAATTAATTAGTAGACATACGAGTATAAAGAATGGAAAATCTGTCGCTTGAAGAGAGTGGGAGAAGTGAAGAAATTAATCCTGTTATGGAATCAAGGTTTGATGCAAGTGTTGTTCGGGTAATTATTTTTGCAACGGCATAAGGTAAATGTCCCAGTGGTTGGACTTTTAAAACAATGTTCCTGTTATTAAAATTTTCTACAGTTTAAAACAATATAAATTAATATGAATGTTTGTTCAATCGCTAGATTGAGTTTTCTTCTTTCAGAAACTTGATTATAGAATATCGTTTATATAAAAGAAAAATGTAAAAATCTATGTTTATAAAAGCGTTCATTTGTCCCAGTTATTGGACAGAATTCACGGTATGTCCCAGTGATTAAATTTAGCTGTCCCAGTGCTTAGACAGAAGATAAAATTTCAGAAAAATCATTGAAATAAAAATAATTAACAATTCTTATGTTGTACAACTTTAAAAAGTTTGACAATATATACAAAAATAATACAATTTTTAAATAAAAGCTTAGTAAATAACCGAATAACCTAAAATATTTAAGCGTGCTTACGTATGCACGCACACATTCGCAATTGTAACAGTAAAAAGGGCAATTTTTGTTTAATTTGAGCTCATTAATTATTTCATTAAATAGATATTAAAATATATATTTATAATAAATGAAAATTACAATGTATTAGAAGATTCTTCAATTATTTTATTCTTTTTATCCTTCGATGTTGATATATTTAAAAATTTTCTGTTTACTGGCAGTTCTTAACAACATGCCTTTTTAACAGCTTCAACAGCACTCTCCACGTCTTTTGGTTTATAAGACCTTCTGTTTCTGTTTTCCATTGGCATGATTTATTAAAAATCAAATTTTTTATTATGAATATAGGTTATATTATCAACAAATATAGATTTCTTTTAAAAAATCTGAAATTGACAAATAAAGTCGACGAATTGAGGATAATAATTGACGAATAAAGTATCTAAAAACAATTAAGCACTGGGCCAAGCCGATACATGTTTGCTCTAGTCACTGGACAGATTGTCCAATGACTAGGCTAGCGGCGATTTCATGTACTAGTGTATAGACACGTTAGTTTTTAAATTAAACAAAACAAAAATGACTTAAAAATATATGGTTATCAATTAAACAGACTTTAATAAGTCTAAAAAGCCTTTACTTGATGTAGAAGCATAACCAAAGTATTAATTGTGAACTTAACAAAGACTCTCTGAGTCTTAGTCGAACGATTAGTAGGCTCTTCATAATGCATTAAATTCATGATTGCTAGGTAATAATATTTCTTTTTCAAATATATATATCATGTATTTCTGATCAGTTGCAATCATTTTTAGTATAAGAAATAACTCAGGATAATAATTTTATTTCCTCAACTTCGTCAATATTGTTTTTACTTTAATATTAATAAAAATTCATGACAGTGTCCAATTACTAGGACATGTCCAACCACTGGGACATTTACCTTACATATTTTATTAAGCGCTGTGCCAAGTCTTAATACTTCTACAGACTTCGAAATTTGTTGTATCTTTCAACAACTGTTTAGACTTCCAAGGACATGAAAGCAAAATTAGAGTTAATATCTACGTATCATGTTCCCTAACATTACACTATTTTTAAGATTGTTATCTGCATTCATAACATGACCGTTGTAGATAGAATTCAGTTCCTAGCAAATAATAATAACTTTCACAATAAATTGGACATACTCCGTGTGTTCCAACTTTAGCTAGTATAGTGAAATTATAATCCAACACAGTACCCAATCAACTGATTCGTATTTCATGTACTCAACTACACAATGATTGTTTTAACAATGATACCACCTGGGGGGTTAAATCACGAGTCGAAGAATTATTAGTAAACGTCAAGTTTCAGCAGATATGTTAGTTCTCCTATCCTAATAAAGCGTTGGAGTCACGCTGTGCAACGAAAGGTAAAATCGTTTGATACTATCAACATCTTGAATAGACTAATGAAGCGATAAACGCTCACAATCCTCGATCCGACTACCCATTACCTTATCATTACTGATTTTACATTGGAAACTCTAGGCATCGGGTCACCTCCATTCACAAGCCGTTGCTACAATTACTTTAATAGCCAAACGCTTGCGTAATCCCCAGTTTCGTGTTTCGCCGTCATTAAAAACCATAATTTATGCATCGCTTTCGATCACGCATACCGTCATATTTCTCAATAAATTTCTTAACGTCGCAAAGTGTTCAAAAACGACTGTCTGACCGGGAAAAATTATGTTTTGAAATGAAAGTATATAAATCATCGAAAATAAGTTAGATAATTGATAATTTCGACTTCTTCACCTTATGTTCTGTCTAAATTCGAAAAATTTAAAACAAAAACTAAATTATTTTTAAAAAATTTTAAGGTTAATTTCTTTACGATTGGAAAAAATATTTTACTTTTATTTATTCCAATACAGAATACGGTAAAAACAATATACATATATAAAAATATAATAGTTAATTTAACAACTTAACTATTGATCCATATTTTTTAGTAGTTCTAATACTTCCAACGGAAGATGTCCAGTACTCTTCTTAGTTTTAACCCTTAAACTACTGATTAGTGGATCTGAAGGCATCAGGAGCATATGGAATAAATCCTCCATACAGTCTTTTCTTGATTGATTAATTGGTGTTTCTGCTGAGCACTGCTGTTTGTAAACCGTCTGTGAAGGATTCGCGAAATTCAAAATCAAATTATGCAAAAAGTTGCAAAAAGTAGCACTTGATTTTTACAGCAATTAAAGTGCTGACCCTGTACTATAAGATAGAATTGAAATTTTGACCAATCCTTACCAATCAAAAAGGTTGTACTTAAAAAATCAAAGCACATGCGTAGCAAAATTAGCTATTATTGATTGCGTTTGGTCGGATGTCCCATCAAACTTTTTTTTAATCTTCCTATTACAAAATATAAGTATACACCTTCGTCTACAAAATCTGTATTGCGTAAAATAATTTATTGCACGTTTCATCTTTTACGAGAAGGAAAAATCTCGAGTGCTAAATGACATTTCTAATCACAGTACAGGTTTGAAAATTCTATGTACATATTATGTTATTTAAACAATCTTTAGAAGTAAATAATTGTACAATCAAAGCTCCCTACGATTTTAGAAATCTAAAACAATTGAGAAATAAGTAAAACAAAATTATCGAAATTATGACTTTTTCTAGAGATAACTAGAAAAGAAACCTTTTATGTTCGTGCATGGTAAACAACCCTCTATTACTCAAGTAAATTATTTTATTTTTTTTTTTTTTTTTTTAACCAAAAAATTGACTTTTGGCCAGTGAAATCGGTTTTCTTCCCACTGTGCGTCGCACTGGAAAGTCGCGCTGAAACTGGAACTATCCGCGCGGATCAATCCATTATTACCCGCTTATATATTCACATCCGACGGCTTCCTGACAGCGTCGTACGGAGAACGGGCCGAGAACCATGGACTTTCCCCGGTATTACGTACGATAACGAAAGGTATCGCGATTATTATTAGCTCCGCCATTAAACTTCTCACGTGTTCACATCAGGCCGTCCATAAAACGTCAATGAAACCCGACGGACGTCGCGATACGCCATGAAAGGAAATCTATTCGCGCGCATCCTTGAGCCCGAAACGTCATAATCCCCCGTGAATCCGGTGATCCGGCTGCTGTGCGCGCGCTTCTAGATCCCGACGCGACGTCGATCGCGGCGCCGGTCGCGCAGTAACCGTCGCACAATACCGGAGCCCATATTTATAGGGTAGTAAAAATTTAAATAAACTCCCACCCCAGTGCACGGTACACCACTGAAACGGCTCGTGAGAGGATATCGCCGCGATTATTTATTCGCTTAACGCGAGCGGGACCGTTTGTCGCCACACTCGGGGCCGTCGTTATTCGATTTTCGGGCAAGTTTTAGCGAGCGTTGTCGGTCCGCGGGGCCCTATAGACGAGCGTCCAGTAGTAAATTTTCACCCTTCCCACCCGGGTCGTAAATTTAACTTCGCCTTTCAATAGGGCCACGCCAACCAAAGAATCGCTCGTCCCCACGATGACCCTCCTCTCCTCCTCGCTCTGCCCTCCCCATCTCTGTCCGGTTGTCTCTCGGCTGACGGATCTTTCTCTTTTCTGGCCTCTTTCTGGCCTTTCTCTTTCCTCCCCCCCGTCGTCCCTCGCCAACGGCTCATCGGCGTCGCGTCCGGCGCTTTCCTTTCGTTTTATTAGTTTTCGCCGCAATGGCGATCGCACGGGCCCGCGATGGTGGCGAGATGACGATCGGGCCAGGTAGAGGTGGTAGACACCGGCGCGGCGGACACCGTTGATGGTGATACGACGGGGACCGTGGCGGTGGTTGCACTGGACGCTGGTAGTGGTGGACGGGTCTTCAGCGCGTGGAAAGAAAAAGCCGCGATGGAAGGAGAGAATTCCCGGCAAGGCTGCGAATTCACGGGTTGGGCGTGGACAATATTTATGTCCGCTTCCTCCCGGTCGCTATTATTCCTTTTTCTCGTCCCTCCGCACGAGAATTCGTGTTGTTGCCCGATTTTCTGCTCGTTTTTCTCATTCGGCCGGGAGGCTACCTAACCGTGTTCGCGACGTCGTACGTTTCCTACGCTGATGGACTTCGTCTAGCGCGATGGCCGCCTTTTGCATATTAATAATCGACCGGTGGGAATTCCTTGAGAGCGTTGCAATAAAGGTACAGTATTTCGGGAACCGCGGCGTTTCGAAGTTCTTAGGGAGTTTCTTCTGTATTTCTGTCATTTTCTCGGTACTGAAGCAACAATGTTCCTGCGTTTCGAGCTGAAGCATGTTGCGACGCATGCATCGATCATTTGTATGAAACTTGTATCAGTTTTAGTTCACTTCTATATTAGATACTAATTCTTGATCAACACCAGTAGTATTGTCAATAATGGAGGTTGCGTTAACTGTGAAAAATAAAGACCTAAACGAAACGGACAAGAGAATGATAAACCATTAAATAGAATTTTATCCGAATTATTGCATCGTAAGCGCAGTGAAAAGTGCATCATGAAACTTGGCGTTGATGCCGCGCAACATGTTTCAGCATGTTATAGAATCTCTTGGAGCTTTGTGATCAACAGTGAGCAGGAATTTTCAAATCCTTAGGGTAGATTTATGATGGAGCTACGGTAAACGATAAGAGCGACGAGATAACAAGAAAACAAAAGAAAGAATATCTCTCTCTTTTACCATCCTATTCACATCCTCGCTCTTATCGTTTATCGCAGCTCCAACATAAACCTACCCTTTGTCTTTTTGTTGTATAATATTTGCAGAAAATATGTAAGAATTTCTGATCATTTTTACTGTTATTTTTTACCTATTGTTACTTTCAGTTTTGTCAAAACTTCTTTACTTTTGCGATAAAACGCTAGACAAAACGCATCAGACATAGAAGAAAATTGCAATTTATTTTGCCTAACATAAGATAGTTTATATTATATTTTCTAAGTACATAATACTAATTTACACTCAAATTAATGTTGTTTAATCCATTGCACTAGGATTCTTTTAGGTTCTGATTATGTAAGTTACCTTAAATAATAAATAAAATAGTAAAATAACTAATTAATAGTTGCATATTTCCTGTCTTGTACCTTTCAAACGCAGCTATAACCTTTTCTTTTTTATAGTTGTTAATCATTTTAATAATTTATATCAGAAGTGTGACTCGTTATTTGGTTATTATAAGCAAAAGGTTGGTGCAGGGTCTATCAGACTCATTATATATTTTGTTTTCGCCATCATCCCAGTAGCTCAAGTGCTGTAAGAAAACACTTTTCAGTATTTTTTTACATTGTTTTATACATTGAATTATGTATATACGTTTTATACATTGAATTTCATAGATACAGCGTCAGTAACAATTTGAAAAAATAAGGCATCCGGCCTGATGGATTAATAATTACGAAAAGTATTAAGTTAATACACTGTAAGTATTTTTGTAACATGGTAAGAAGTATAGGGACTTTGAGTAACATGATATTCAAAAGGAAATTCTTCTGCTATAAATACTGCTGATATAAATTCCACAAAGTAATTACTAGTACTATATTAGTTTCTTGTTTCCTAACGGTATAATTATCAAGACAGTAATAGTCGCAGTGACATACAAGGTCCTCAAACTTGACGTGGTTAATTTACCTGGAGCAGTTGGATAAAGGTAGACGCGTGCACTCTACCCACTATCAAACTGTAGGACATTTACCTTTGATCGAGTTGACATCTACCCAACTACTCACAAGCACACACTCCAACTACTCAACAGTGGGTATGAGTTACACAAGTGTATACCACTTGGACCAACCACAACGTACACCCACACTGTCGAAGTTCTGCAGTCACTTCAACGGTCAATAAAGATAAATACACAGTAGTGCAATTGAATATAAGCTCATAAAATTAATTTTGCGAGGAGTGTATAGGAATTTTCAAAATATATCTGTATAAAAGAAGAGATTCAGATAGTTCTGAGTAAAGTCTTCGATGCGGAGTTTGGACGTTTACAATATTTATGTCCCACCGAATTTATATGTATAACCGAATTTTTTTCCAACGTTGTCCCTTGCACTCCTCCTTTTCATCCAACAAATCGGCTGTCGCCGAATTTGGCTGGCGGAGCTTATGACGCCCTCCTTTGCTGCACCAACGACAATCTCGATACCGGATCGACATCAATCTGACGCGAAACCAGTTACAGAATGAGTTTATCAATCTCAAAAGCGATCGGACGAGTAAATCTCCTATAAACGAGCATCATCTCATATGAGATTCGAAGACGATGCGACGTAACCGATGAAGTCAACCCTTAAATACTTTGGTACCGTTACAACCTGTACGAGGAACCACATAGTCTGCTCTTATTTCACGAATGCTATTAAAATTTACATAAAACTTCCTCTGATTAATAATTTCAGAGGTATTCGTCAATACAGTTGAAGAATTAAATGAATTTCTCTAACTACTTAAACTTATTTTTTAATTTGCACAATAATTTATCTTTTGAATTCCTTAAAATCAAAGAGACTAAAACTGAACGAAATAGAAAAGTTAAGACACAACGTAAAGGAAACCTCACGAAATTCCTCCAAAAATCAAAGTAAACTCCACCGATCCCAAGGTTCAATTGGTCGTCGAATAATTCATGTGGAACACCTCGCGTCGATTCCCCACGCATTCGAACTAGTTCGAAAGATCCCGGCACGTGAGATACGGATACAAGGATATCAGCTAGATCGCGTCGTAAATCGCCGGTTTCCTATCTCGCCACCGCCACGGAAGAAAATTACCCTTTCCTAGGAAATCGAGCGGTTAGCAACAAGTAGGTAGGGTCGGGGACCAGAAGGGGGTCGGGTCAGGGTGATAAATTTGTGAAAGCAATTTAAGATCGCGGCGGAGCGAGCGTGCAGCGCCCTGGAACCACGTTCCACGGCCCCCTTTTATCTGTATCCCCTCGCGCGGAACGTATACATATCAACTTTTTATCTCGGCCGAGACAATTCGACAACGACCACGCGTCCTTATAAACACCGCTATGCCGCATAAGTGTCTCCCCGCCTCCCCCTCGGCCCACATCCGCGCGCGGACGGAGACGAAGCGGCCGCGCGAAGCCGGAATCTTCATACGGGGGAAAAACCTGCACCCCTTATCCCTTTCCTCGAGCGTTTTTATCTTTCCCACCGTTGTCCCGTGAATCCTGGATAAACCGACAGATAAAAAGGGCGTCCACGAAATATTTGATAAAGCCGTGTCGCCATGGCAACGCGTCGGGATGACGGGGAGGCGAGGGGTATCGAGAGAGACGGCATACGAACGAAATTTACGAGGCAGATTGCGGAATTTTCGGTGTCGATACCGCCGACTCCCGATGAAATTATGTTATCAAGGAAAACGAGACGGTATGAGCATTTTTTTTCGGCGCTGACAGCGCGAAGAGCGAATCGAGCTATATAAAAATAACTAACGCTGTAAATGTCGAACGTAATTCGTTAGTATGACCGTATATGTACCTCGCACCTGGCTACCTACCATCGGTAAGTGTCTGAACGAATTTTTGTCGCTGATGCAGATATCCGTTGACAGAATCGGGTTATCGAGAGGACAACTTGATTGGAATATTCTGAGATACTGAAACTGACGGAAAAGAGTGATCTAAAAATAAGTGACGTCAGGGATATGGAGTGCACATATTTATAATTCATTAATAAGAATCTTGTGCCAACATTACTGAAGTAAAAGATCATTTTTGAATGTAGAGTAGTATGAATGTGATTTAGGTGAAGTAATAGATAAACTAGAGGAGAGAGTAGAGTTGTAATGGGATATTATGAAGTTTCACTAGAACTTACATTTTTAATCGTACCTTATTCGTATCATACAAAAGGAATTCTAATTTACGTTACAAAATTTTAAACCCAATGTGACTTTATATCGTGTATGTTGTCATGAATTCGGAAGATGATAGAGAAATATAAATGGGGATACAGAGGTGCAAGAGCACATTAAACACAAAATTATTTAAAAGCTTTATCCCCGACGATTCCTGCGGTAGACAAACGACCGCGACTTCCCTTTTAGTGCGGTATGAAATATTTCACCGCAAACCACAAACGGAAAGCAATTACGAAACATTAAAAGCGGCAAGGCAGAAGGCGTGCGAGCCGCAGAAGATGAGAGCACAGGAGGCTGTAAGTCTCTTTAAAAAGTGTCCTGAAACTGCCTCTTGCGACCTGCATTGTGGACGATGTCCATTGTTACGGAAGAATTGTTGTGTTACCAGCGACGAAATAATTGAATGCTCGACGACATAATGGAGGATTGTTTCGCCAAATTGTTTGAATTTAACACCGAAGGACTTTATTCATCCTTATTCTTTCCTTGAGGAAAACTTAAGGGGTCATATATGTTTCTCGGGACTAAATCATAGTCAATGTTTAAGAGTTAGTTACTGACAAACTATTAGACCGATTGGACTAATTCTTTTTGTATTATAAAGGTACTTGTTTGTAGAGTAGAAAACAGGTATGACAGTTGTCAAATTATTATAAATATGGCGTTTGCGTGCAATAGCGCAAAACTGTTGTTTTTTTTTAAACGGTGGGCATGATTCAGCTCGTACCAGTGATCTGAACCAAAAAGTGTCGATATGTTATTACTTTTTGGGATCGTAGTTATCGTGCTACGAAGGCTTTTCTGAATAAATTGAACCGTTTTTAAACAACAACAAAAAATGTACGATTTTTCAAGCGAAAATCACGGACACCCTAATTTAAATTGCTGTCTCTGCCGTAATTTTTTTTTCAAAAAACCCCCTCGTAGCACGATAACTACAATCCCAAAAAGTAATAAAATATCAACACTTTTTGGTTCAGATCACTGGTACGAGCTGAATCATGCCCACCGTTTAGGGCGGCAAAAAAAAAACAGTTTTACGCCATTGCATGCAGACGCCATATTTATAATAATTTGACAACTGCCATACCTGTTTTCTACTCTACAAACAAGTACCTTTATAATACAAAAAGAATTAGTCCAATCGGTCTAATAGTTTGTCAATAACTAACACTTAAACATTGACTACGATTTAGCCCCGAGAAACATATATGACTCCTTAATTGCTTTGAGGATGTTGTTCAAAGACTTTAGGATGATTAGCTGAATTGGATAAAAGATTGAACAACATGTGTTGTAAAGAAATGTTTAATAGTATTAGAAAATTCTAAATTTTATAAAAAAAAATACAGTATGAATTCTAAACATTTTAAGCAATCCATAGTTCAATAATCACAAAACTACAAAAAAACTGAAAATAATAAGAATGTTTAACAATTTCTAGTATTACAGAATAAAGACAGCACCACCCACTAAATAACATTCATACTAAATGCGAAACCAAGTACCTTCCACCCCTGCACTGAGAACTGAGAACTGCGACTACTAATTACGAAACAGTACAGATAAACGTAAAAATGAGAGTTTCTGGTCAGCAGACAGGAACGGAGAAACGAAAGAGGGTCCGTATTGCCGCGAAATTGCGCGTTGCTTTACGACGCGTATGTAAATATTTGCCGTATATTAAACGGAAACTACGATTAATTAAATGCCGTGGTACCCGTTCGAGAAAAAGATCCGCGCCTCGAATTACCGCCGCGAACGCGTTGGCCTCGTAAATATGTGACGACACAGGATATAACACATGTTGCCGGTCGGGGCGCACATGCATTACATTGCCGAAGCGCGTCTTAACTAATCGGAGTTATGGTAGCTGGGCGGTCTGCACCATTTCGCATTTCAATGCGTACACCGGGTGTGATTTGCGAGGGCGAGGTCGTATAGCCGGGTAGATAGCCTCTCTGCTTCCACGGCGCCCTTTTTCTTCCACTCTCCCTTTTACCCTCTCCTTTCGCTGACCACATACCAGCATCACCCTGTCATCTTCCTTCATCCCACCCAGAGATGCGTAGGGTGCGGCAAAATTTGTGGTTCAAGCGATGACAGAATGATTTCTCGGAGCAAAAGTAGGACGAAATTTGGGGAATAATTATTTCTTGCAAGATTTCAGGAGTAAAGAAATATTGGGATCATGAGGCGTTCGCGAAGTATGCTTGCACTTACCACTGAGAGCAGAAGAGTTTCAACCTCAAAAGTACCAAAGGAACACTTTTCAATTTTACTGTAGAAAATATTTTTATGTAACTGTTGGATCCCCAATTCTCCGC
Organism: Perdita meconis; assembly: GCA_030770465.2. NCBI lineage: Eukaryota > Metazoa > Arthropoda > Insecta > Hymenoptera > Andrenidae > Perdita > Perdita meconis. The sequence continues at coordinate 9,178,468 of JASKOS020000014.1, read as the reverse complement.
TAACAATGACTCCAAATTTTAGCTCGATAATTCCCATCTTGTCACTGTACTACAGTGTATTTACTCGTGTCCGAATACGAGTCTCTTATTGTCATCTGTGCAAGTCCCGAAATATATTATTATAATGTTGGTGTTATTCGCTCGCCTCGTTTCCAACATAACACGAGTCTATTGTTCCATTGAGGTACTAGATAACTCAGATTTTAATGTATCGCAGTATATTGTACATTTTGGATTTATAGCCCTGATGGATCAACATTCATCTACTACTAACAGTGTCTTTGTTCTGATTGTCTGATTGTAGACAAATAGATTCTGCTCGCGATTATGCAGGGTGAGTCACCAAAAGCGAACCACATAAATAGCTTCTTCAATTTTTGAGATACATAATACGATTTAAAATAAAACTTGTTAGATTTAGAGGATTCTATTAAATAATGAGAACAATTTTTTGCCAAGTGGACGTGTTTACGAGTTCTGAAGGTCACTTTCATTTTTTAAAATAGTATCATATATTCTTGAATACCTCAGATTGTAGTTCTGTTTAAGACGTATTCAAATATCACAGTCATCTGAAATCACTCAAGGTCACTCAAGGAAAAATTAAAATTTGGATTTGACTTGACAATGGTTATAATCCTAAGCATTCAAAACTACATGATTCCATTTTTTAAACATAAAGGTGACATTCCAAACTCGTAAACACGTTCACCGAGAAATATTTGTTTTCCTTCATTTAATAGAACCCTCTGAATCAAACCACTTTTGTCTCACATATTTCTCTGTATCTCAAAAATTGAAGTTAGGTGGCTCTCTTTTGGTGACTTACCCTTATAATTATACAAGACAGATTTCGACGGTATTTGAAATGTATTCTACTTCATATCTTCGAAACATTGAATCACTAAATGTATTAAATAGCAAAATATTGTATCGCAAATGGGAAATCTCAAAAGCATGAAATTATTGAAATACGAATATTTCCAAACTCCAAACATACTAATGTGACAAATAATTTTGTTATGTCTTATTTTGTTCGTCTGAAAGGAATTTGATTGAACAGCTATTTTAAATACGTAGATAATCTCGAATTCGTATTCTACACACACACCAGTAGTCTACTACTTGACCGTGATCAGACGAATCTACTTATTCATATTCAGACAAGTGAAGCCAACCTAAGTTTGCCCATACTCCTTAAAATCCTAAAGTGCTTTCTGAACATCGTTCTCAGATTATGCGTGAAGGAATTCGTCCTTAATACTGCTTTCCAAGCAAATGGAACGGAAAGCAAACAGAAATCAACCGTGCTATAAATAATCGTTTCAGAGTGGCAAGGCACGATAACGTCAGCGATTATTTGTCGCGATTTGTCGTTCCGTTTTAAACCTTGCATGGATAAGGGATATTTGCACATCACTGTGCCAATAAGCTCGTGAACTCTTTTAAAAGTTCGATTATTACGATTCTGATTATTACGCAACAGCTTTTACGAAGCGCAATGTATGGGAAGTTAAGGCAGAACTTAAAACGAGGACAGACGGATGTGAAGTTATTCTCAAAACCTATGCGGTAGCAATTACAAGATGAGATCATCAGTTAGTGAAATACAAATAGATAATACCTAGAAAGAAAGGTCAGAAAAATATAGTGAATCCTACGTACATTTTACTATTGTCTGATAATTGTAAAATTATCTACGGTAGCATTTGCATAACGTTTGAGGAAATTCTACTTGGAAAGTCATTGTTACTCTTGAAATTTTTAAGATTCTAGTTTTATAAAACACGACGCTTTAATATTGAAAATATTGTAAATTATAAAAAAACTCAGCAGAATTTTTAAAAAATATAAGAAATGATATTAGTATAGATTAACTTTATGGAAACCATCTCCCTAAGTATCTCTATTAACAAAACCTGTGTATTGAATTTCTTCACCAAATTAATGATTGTTTTTAGTTTATGATTATTACTAGTTCATTTACTTCATTACTTATTAAATCTTCTAATATAAAACACCAGTTGTTCCTCACTTCTAAATACCAAGCATTAATATCTTCGAATGTAACTATTTATCAAAAATGTACGTGTATAAAATATTATCCTCAGTTTTCCGATCTTCCTTCACACAGCATTCCTCTCGAGATTACGCAAATCATCAACAAATACATTGCCCGATTTTTATAAATCATAGCATAAAACGCTCCTAATATACAGGGTGTTTGGGATAGTATAGGCAAGCTTTGGAAGGGTGATAGATCACGTAAAAACAAACAAAAAACTTCTATATGACTTGGGTCCAAAACTCAACCATTTCTGAAAAAAAACTGTCATAAACATTTAAGCTATAAACCGCTATAATTCAAAATAGGAACGTTTAAATTACTCTTACCCCTAAATTACTCTTTAAAATCGCGATAATTTAAGGGGTTAGAAAAATATTATTTTTTCGCGGTACAAGGTAACAATATCACAGTTACTGTACTTATTGGATTAACAAGATCGTAATCTTTATTTTAACGAAGAAATTGCTTACGAAAAACATTCCTATTTTGAATTATAGCGGTTTATAGCTTAAATGTTTATGACAGTTTTTTCAAAAATGGTTGAGTTTTGGACCCAAGTCATACAAGTTTTTTGTTTGTTTTTACATGATCTATCACCCCTTCAAAGCTTGCCTATACTATCCCAAACACCCTGTAGTGTGTAGTCGCGAGTGAAACGTGCGCCCAGAAGTATGATCCTTCAACGCGGTATATCACGCGGATATTTTACGGAGATCGAGGACGTCCGTATAACACCGTTGAAGAAATCATCGAAACGAAAGAGACAAAGAAAAGGAATCTAGCCCCGGCGTCAACCATATTAACGCGAGGAAGACATTTGTTCCTATAGCGGCACGTAGGAGGACAGTGGCTCGGTCACAAATATTCCGGTGTCCGCTTCCGCGCTTCGAGACGAGCCGATCGTGCGCTCTGCCCGCTCGTAATTTCTCCTCGCGCACCCTAAACCGGTGGCCGTAATTTTTCCGTTGATACCAGCCATCGCCTCTGTTGCGCCTTTTCGAGCGTACCCTGGAAGCGCGTAGGATCAACCGAATCAAATTCCAGTCGGTTGCTGCGCTTCGCGTGTGGCATCCCGTGCGCTTCCGTCGCTCCGCGGGGCACTCCGAATTCCTGGCCCCTTTCGTGTCCACCATAAACGCGGTGCTTACGGTGAACCGCACCCGTGCAATACGGACAATCTTCGTGTGAATACTGAAAGAGAAGGACGTGATAGATGCATCATAAATGGCGGAGGTGGACAGCTCAGGCAGGTTTCATTTTTATTGGTGTTATGTAATTGGAAATAAAAGTTTGATATTCTTAAAAAATGAAGGTTTTATTTATGAGTATACGTAGGCTACCTGGAACGTTTACAGAATAATTGTTTTTTTTTGGTCGTACTAATTGACAGTTCAAGTTGGATGGACGCAAAACAATAATATGGAAGTGTTGCTAGGAAACTGTAAATGGTTAATCGGAGCATTGTGTGAAGAAGTAATGGGTAGGTAGGTGTAAAGAATCCGGCATGGGTAATGATTGCTGTTGTATGGGAATAGAGTAGCATACGGCACCCAAGAAGCAGTAAGGTAAATGAATAAATGCCCCAGGAGCAGAGGCAAATTCATATATAAGCTAATTAGGCTGCAGCCTAGGACGATAATTTATTGGGTGGGCGGCAAATTTTGTGCAAAAGAAATTGGAAAAGGCAACAAAATGTTCTTGTCTGTAATTTATTATTATTTCGTCCACAATAGTAGCATAGATTTGCGTTCTAAAATAAAATGTCTGGGACGAATGGAGCCTTAAGCTGTAACATGCAACGTATGCATGCATATTTGTTTAATATCTGAATCATATTTCGGAAAAAAGACTGCAGACGCTTGTTAGCCTAGGGGACTGACTCTTTAAATCCGCCGCTGCCCAGGAGTGGACACTGAATGTGAAATGCTAAAATATAACAACAAGGGCGTTGGAACTGCTGCAAACTTGAAAGTAACTGAAAATAACCAAGTAAATGCCCTGTTATTTTCATACAGTTCCAATGCCTTCGAATGTTATCTTATTGCATTTCAAATTCAAAATGTCCACTACTGGGACATTTACCTTGATTGCACTAAACAGGCAGATGACAACGTTGTGTACCCCGTACTCTACGACGGAGAAAGTGAGCAGCAGTAGCTTTTTCCGGTTTCCCGAGAGTCGAAAAGTGTCAAGGACAGAAGCCAGTGTTGAAATGCAAAAAACGAATACGCGGTATTTGGAGACCATAGTACGGGGGATGCATGATGTTTCGGCGACAAACAGTGGAAAGCAGAGTTCAGCATTATAGTAAGGGGAGGGATTTAAAATGGGGTGAATGCAAGAAGTACGTGATGGATATATCCGAAAAAACCTATGAAATGAATGTTTCTTTCGAAACCGACATTTTCATAAAATTCAATACCATATTGTACAGTATTGGAGATCAAAACTTTAAACGTGAAAATATCTAAACCTGCAACGTTTTGCCTTATAACCACAGAAGTTTCTTGTTTGTTTTCACATGATCTATCACCCCTCCAAATCTATGCAATACTGTCCCAAACACCCTGTATGAAGGAAGCAAATAATGATTGAAGTCAGGAGTTACGAAAGTAATACAAATTGGTCGTAAGGGAATGTAGAAACACATGGGATGTATTCACAAGTGACAAAGAAGGTATTAATGCAGGAGTCAGTCAAAGAACAAACAGGATGGAGATTGTAACGTGCCAACTGCCACATCACAATCAGTCGCGTGCCGCGACCAATCGCGAGCGTCGCGTCGCAGAGGGAGCGCGAGGACTCGTAAGATCGACGAGCGATCGGTCTCGTCCTGTTCCGTTCGGGATCTGATCGAGGTAAGCGCTTCCTTCTGTCCCCTCGTCTCCACGTCTTTGAAAAGATCGTGCGCTGCGCAATAATCTCCTGTTGGCGGTCTTTTAAAACGGAGTAACTTTTTCGATCGTTGGTTACCGAGAGTAAAAGGCGAGTAAAACCTAAGTTTTCGCGTGCGTTTTGGATACCGAGGCGATGTAGATCGATCTGTAATAGCTAGGGCTATTGATTATGAGATACCCGGGTGAGATACCCGGGTATACCAAAATTACCCGCACTACCCGGGTATCTCAGGGGTACCCGAACACATGAGATAGACAAGAATCTCATGCCGAATTAAGCCGAATTGAACCGAATTGAGCCGATAGTTTTTCGGTATGTGTTTCTGGATTTTAAAGTAGAGCGCGCGCGCGCGCGCGAGAGAGAGAGAGGGGGGGAGAGAGAGAGAGAGAGAGAGAGAGACAGAACTCATTTTCAACATAACCACGGTCCATTAAATTCAATTTTCATCATGTATACAGAATTCATTTCATTCTGAATTTATTTTTTTATTTTTAAAGCCACAAATACGTACCCAAAAACTATCGGCTCAATTCGGTTTAATTCGGCATGAGATTCTTGTCTATCTCATGCGTTCGGGTACCCGTGAGATACCCGGGTAGTACGGGTAATTTTGGTATACCCGGGTATCTCACGAGTACCCGGGTACTCGGGTATCTCACTCGGTTCACTTGAAATCTCGAACCCTAGTAATAGCACGGCGAGTACTGACCAGCCACGCGGCGCGCCGGACGCCACGGTGTAAAAAGACATAAATACACTAGCCTCTCAGCTGAGCGGTTTGCTGTGTATGGGGCTCTTAACAGCAAGTGTCTCAGAATATATTCCTCAGTTCACTTATTATTTAAAAGTTCGAGCTTATTCACGCTCCAGCCGTGAGGAACTTGACGAAAACCCTTGAACCTCCTCTTTGCCTCGAGTTCACGCACAGCTTCTCTCCGCGATTATTTTAAGCAAGACAGAGTGAGATCGTCCGCGTGCTAAACCCCGTCGCGCCGGTATCTTCGGACACACCTAGCGCTCGAAATTCAGTCTAGATTTCGTAAAGGCGTGACGAGGTCCAGCAAGGCTTGTGACGTATCCCGCGATTCGAATTCACACCTCGAGGTCGGCGGAGCACGTCACAAAATAAAACTAACAAAGATGTCAAGAAACATGCAAATGTAAATAAGAATTTAAATAAATCCACGGTCTACGCATCATTGTTTCCTGAATATCAGATTGCAAAAGTATAAAAGAAAAAAGAAGAGTCAGTTTCATGAAACCAATACATCACCAAAAATTCGCTAAAATCCACCCCACCATCCTCCAATACGCCCACCTTGACACGAGCACAGTACCAACCACCCGCAAAGACCGACTCGGTCCGCCTCGCGATAAGGACAAATTATTACGACAGTACGTCGGCGGAAAGTGTCACAGCTTAATTAAACTCTCCGCTGGCTGCCCATGAAGCGGATAATCCCGTTCAAGAAAGCCACGGCGCGCTTAATAAAAGCCGGTGCGAAACGCATCGGGCAGATCGCGCCGCGGCTCGTACACATTACACACGCACGTCGTCGACGCGCGGATTTAAATCGAATCCGAGGCGGTCAATCTAGCGGCGAGGGGAAAAAGGGAGGAGGAGAATGAGGACGCTAAATAGCCGTGGCAATGGGACTCTCGCAGATAAGCAACGAGCTCGGCGAGCACGAAATAATTAGAAGAGACGAGCCTTAACTCGATCGGGGCTGACATCGCCGGTGATACGAACGCCGCGGCGCTTCGCCGACAGATTCGTATCGCTTTGCGCGCGAGGCGAAGAGGACGCGGGTCCGGGAGCGAGCGGACATTCTGCGCTCGCACACGGACCGAGCCGACATAATAAGGATATTTTGCATATATTAACGACTAATGGAGGCAATAATAGCGTATCGTCCGGGCGGCGCTGCCGCTTTTGTCGGCGCGGCCGGGAATATCGAGGCGAATACTATCGCGAATAGTCGTCTCGTTTCCCCTTGATCCGCCAAAGGCACTCGCGCACCTGCTTCGACGCTCGCCTCGCTGGTTTATCCCGATGGAAAATGAATCTAAACGAAGGAACGAGCGAGACGACGCGAGCGATGGAATTCCGATCGCAACGATGCTTTTCCGTTTACGCCGCGTATAATCGCCCTCGTACATACATAACCGATTACCGGGCAGCCTGTCTAGATCTCGTTCCATTGAAACGCGTTGATACGCGATTACGTTATTGGGGATAGGCTCTGATTAGCGTGGCTCGCGGTATTTCTTCGATAATGAATTTTGAAATACGGCCGAGAAACGGGAAAGGAAAGCTGTCGGACGCGGCCGAGAACGTTGCAACGCGATGCCGCCGCTTAATATGTTAATACGCGGACACGTCGAGTATCCGCGCGCTTAAAAACGCTTCTGAAATTAACAGATCGTAAATGCTGTGTTATTACATTCGAGCGGCTTCACGATATCCTCGAATCTAGCCGCGTGCGTGCCTAAAAGCGCTCTTTTATCGCCGCGTTCCTTTAAGTTTGACACACTTAACGGACGATCGCACTTTTCGTTTTTCGGGTGTTCAACGCGCCAAGGGGGACAAGGGGAAACATCGACGCGCTATTTTATGCCACCGTAGCCGGGACACCTTTAGCCGTCGAGATTATGAGGAGAACGCGCGAGTGGAATTCTTAACGAGCGAAAGGAATCGAAAGGACCAGTACTTATGGGTAGACTTAAGGTATGTTTCGACTATCGCCACCGAAATTCTCTCCTAATTAAGTCGTCTCAATCGCGCAACCGGATTTTGAGCTTAAGGGTATTCAAAAGGCTAAAATACTGCCGTTTTAAGAGTTTTTTAAACGGAGGCGGCAATTTTACGAGTTATTTAAGTGTGGAATTCAATTTTTTTTAAGATATTATTGACAATAGTTTAAAAGATCAATTTTTATGTAGGTTTTGAAAATTTATATTGCCTCAATGTTGCAAAATTCTTTTAAAGAAGACAACTCAGATTTACTTGAGAGGTTGAGTATGATTATTACTAGACAGCGGATTTTATGCATTTATGGCAATGGCAAGTATGTAAAAAATCTATGAGATTGCTATCAAATACCAAAATATACAAAATATCAAGAATACTATTCAAATTAGAATGATTAGAACATTAAACATACTGTTTTTTAAGTTCCAATTCTTTTTACTTGTGCTTGTAAAAATTTTATTTTGCATAAAGATCCGCTGTCTAATTATTACTAATTAGAATTATTACTAAAGATGACATTATTTGGAATGAAACTTGATCCTCTATATGTATAAAAAATTCAATTTTCTGTTTGTTTTAAAATTTGTATGATATTTCAATTCACTATTTATATATTTTTGTTTGTTTTATTATAATATTTCACATACAAGCAACGTTATGCTTACAAATTTTCAAGACTTTTCAAGTACCAAACTACAAAATTGAAGTACACGAAAGAACCAATCCTTAGATTAGTAGAGTCTTAAGCAGTTAGAAATCATTATTACTTATCAAATTTTTTTACGAACAATCTAGCAAATATTCTAAACAGAAATTCGTTGAAAAAGTGAAAAACGACATTGTACGCTGGAGAAATTGCAAAAATTGCTGGTTGGCTCTTTTAGGCAGTCTGAAGCATTTTTAATGCCTTTTCAAATAGCTAAACTTGAAGTATATTTCTTATGTTTTCTATATTTTAGTCTTTTCCAACAGCCTCGTAGATTTTTGTGCATTTAAAATTCTCATAAATGCATAAAAATCCACAGTCTAATAATAAAATTCAGAACTCTATGCCAGGGCTCTTACAAACTATCTTAGCAAATAAATGCTTCTCCTACGCAAGAAAGAAATTGATTTACCAATATAAGACTACTCAAACTCTAACGGGGGAGCAGATTTAATAAGACACGTCTGCGTTCAAGTTTCCACGAATGGGTATCTCAAATGACCCGATCGAGTGAATGAATAATACGTAGGCCAGTGACTCACTGAGAGAACGCTCGTCGCCATAATGACATTCACAGAGAAGCAGGATACGCCGACTACATTCTAGTGAAATCGTTGGCCGCGTCGTTTAGTCGTACACCGCGCGGGGCTTTTACGTCTGTACTCCGAGCACGGATTACCGAAGTGATAATGATTGATTCATAAATCACGGCGGACGGTAGGCTTTGAGTGCACGGTGGCAGCAAGATTTATTCACAAAATCATTCTTATCCCCCCGGTTCGTCCGCGCGTCAAAGAGATTCGAACGGGCTTCCTATTGCGTTCGCCCGCGCGCCAGTCACGAAGAAGCGAATTGATTTACTGCTCGTCAAATTAATGGCAACTTATAATCAAGGAATTAAGCCGGGGCATGCGAGCCAGTTCGACGTCTCCGATACTCGATACCGCTAACAGAGTTTAATCGCGCGTCATTACCGCGCGGATGATCGTTATTTCGGTTTTCTTCCATTTACATATTTGCCTCTCTGCTTCTTCTTGCTTCTGCGCGCGACTTGCTCCGAAGAACAATTACAGAGGAAAGGGGGAAGGGAAGACGGGGAAGCTACGAGCACGCGTTAGCATGTCACGTTACGCTGTATAAAGATGTCGAATGAGAATCTTCCCTACCACGGAGGGCCTTTCAATTAGGGGCTATTAGAGCACGTAAGGACCTTTAATCCCCGCCGGGTACACGATTTTTTACTCCGGCTTTTCGCCGTAAAAGGATAAAAGCAACCCCCGGGCCGCCATTAGTCACGAGTCCGGACCGACACGAACCGAACGCCGTGGATATATTTTTATGACACGCGCGTGGAAACCTGTTCCATTGGTCGACTACGACAACGTTATGTTTTCCTTCTTTCTCCTGGCGACTCTTCCGTTCCGCGCTTCACCCCGCAACCGACGACTTTTTCTCGTTGCTTCTTTTCCCGTCTCCCGTCGATGAACATCGCGCCTCGAACTAGCGGCTCGCCAAATCTACGTTCTCCGGGAATTATTTTTCGAACCCGGCGGAAAGAGCATTTCACGTTTCAGCCTTTTGATTTATACTGAATATTACGGGGGAAATTACCTGCCTGATCCATTTCATTAGGCGTATAATTGCTGTACGGTTTTCTTACAAATAAACACTCTGTATTGGGATTCTTGCCTGAACGGTTATCAGTTAGGTGTTTTTAATTCTAACCACGGTGTATTATACAGGTATTATACAGGTGTATTATACAGGTGTTGCAAGTTCCCTCACAAATGTGTGGTCATTATATGGAAGATCTTCTAGCGACCACTAGAGTGCGTCTGAGTAGAAACATCCGTGGGTAGCGCTCCTATTGGTTCAGCGAACTCAAGTGGTGAGGAGACCGAGCGCGAGTAAAGCTCTCTGATCATCCGTGACGCAGTTGATTCGCACACATGCGTACCATTCGCGGAGTTCTGACTAAGACGCCCCTAGCGGTGACCAGAGGATCTTCCATCTATTGATCACAAAAAATCAACCAGACAGAGATGCTTTGTCGGAACACCTCTATAATACACCGTGATTCTAACATATACTCAATTCACCTGAAATATAAGTACTATACTCTTCGCAAATTCAACAGGCCGTTCAAGACCACCATTTTCTGTCACTTTAAACATAGTTCCTTTTAAACTCCTTATTCCCTTTGTGGAATTCCATTTAAGTCTGCAGAACAAGTGATAAAACATTCATTTTGACGAAAGTTTTGATAAAATCCGTGGATAAAGTAGCGACTTTTGTCTATTAAGGTGGTAGTCTCAGTGGTAATTGCAGACTGGTGACTTTACCGGCAAAAGTGGCAAAAATGTGGGTTTACACGAATCCACTTTTCGTCCTTATATGAGAAGATTTTGAGCTGGGAAAGGGCTCATTAGAATGGAGAAGCTTGTATCTAGCGCGCTCTGGTCTTGATTTTGCTCAAAACACTTTTTTAAATACCAAAAAATGCCAAAGTTCCATGACTGTTTTTTTTTCGATTTTTCCCCTACCTTTCAACACTCATATTTCCGAATATATACAGAATTACATTTATTGACGACAGAGCATGCTAGATACAAGCTTCCCCATTCGAATGAGCCCTTTCCCCGCTCAAAATCTTCTCACATAAGGACGAAAAGTGGATTCGCGTAAACCCACATTTTTGCCACTTTTGCCGGTAAAGTCACCAGTCTGCAATTACCACTGAGACTACCACCTTAACGTGCAGTTTTATCCGTGACAGATTTGTTCCAAATTATTTGTCAGTCGGATATCGTCGTATGTCATATTCACAGTTTTCTCAGATTTTGATCGTAGGTTTGTTGGCGAGGGATGAAAACTGCAGAGAAACTTCCTCGTGTGTGGCCAGCTATTATTTGAAATCGTTATTCAAATCACCCTGAACCACATGTGGGTCGCATGACTTCACACTATAACCTTCAACTAGTAAAGTCTGAGTCACTTCAGATCAATGTGAATGGATTTGAGCGGATTGGAACAAGTCCAAGTGTGCAGCCTATACGAAAGACGAAGAAGGAAAACGTTCGAGATAACAAAAACCATGTGAACAAATGAATACAAGACGCAAATAACCTAAACACGATTAATAATCCAAGGGATTCTTCGGCTAAAGGTTAAAGCAAGCATGCATCTCGCGATGTCACTCCATCTAGCACAGAGAAATTGTAGATTCCCCGAAGAAGATACACGGTATTGTTTATTATGGAGACATCAATCGTTCTCGTCATTGAGCCATCGGACACGCTTCGACACGCACGAGCCACCCGTCGTTGCTGGACCGCGTGAAAAAAGTTTCACGATTGTTAGACGAGACTGAGTATAGAGTAGGAGCATTGTTCGCCAGAAGAAATTTATGGAAGTGGAATTCCTCTCCACGTGCGCGATTACGACGTAACCGAGCACGCGGGCATTGTGAGGCGTCGGACATGCTTCGTTCTGTCGCTCGGGCATCTGGCGATGTAGCGTGCATTAATGCCTCGGCCATTACTCGAGTGTTTAACCACGAGCTCGCCTCCTGAGTAAACAGACATTCGGTCACGAAACGATAGTCTACTTCACTGCCACCGAGCGCAGAAACGTCGACCCTCGAGGGCAGTCAGCGCCGCTTCCCACCTATTTGCATTCGAGCTACGCTCGTCCTCGACGTTCCATCGAAATAATTTGTACCTTTTAAATACTTGCGACGAGGGTGTAACGACTGTTCAAACGGTGACTTGTTCCTCTGATTGCTCCATCAATTGATGTAGACTCATACAACGAATAAGAATGGACCCTACTTATAAACATAAGATGGCGATGACAGACAATTAGAGAAGTTAGGAAATATTAGGTTGTTGCAGATGCAATGGTCATTTTCGAATCTTTATGTTAAACTCTTAGTGAACAAACTTAAAACATCAACTTCAATACGCTTCTGTCATTGCGATGCAAACGTACAAATGCTTTTCTGAAAGAAATTAGGAGAAGGAGAGGCTATAAATTAGTCGGATGCAATTTTTACATCTTCTTTTTGAAACAGTTTGCCTGTCAAGAAGCTATACTTGAGAAAATTGTAATCTTCAGCCGATTGATCGGGAAAATGATGAGGACAAGGAACAAGAAAAATTGCAATTTACTAGAAAATTGATGCTAAACAATGATCTATTCAAATCCACAACAAATATTGTATTGTGTAGTAGTTTTAGTATGGGGATGACTCGTGTTACGGAATAAAGGTACAATTAGGTTATTTAAAAAATATTGGGTATTTGAAGTGAAAAATTGTTGCATAATTCGAAGAATGAAAAGCGGAAGAAAAAATATATTATAATTGAATTTTAGTTTTTGACATAAAATCGTACCCTATCTGGTTGTACTGCAATTATCGTCAAGTAGTGTTCATAAGCACTTTGTGCAATCAGACAGACAAATTTATTAATGTTTTATATGCACTATCGGTATAATATTTCATTTTTAAAACATAATATTTTCTCTGAGACTTTATACTTTGACAAGTACAATTAGACGAAGGTTTATCTATTTCTTACAGGGAATCTTAATGTCCACCCAGAGCCTGTCCCATACTACTGTGTGAAATGATTACTTCTACCCTTTACAATTCATGGCCATCGATATCAACATATAAAAATGTCACTGTTCTAACCACAATATAAATTATTACTAAATAGAATGTAAATGATATTGTTACGTAACTTCAAAAACAAAAATTGTAGGAAACTTGTTACATACAAAATACTGAGGAAATGAAGAATCTGATAACACCATATCTATGAAGCATACTGGAAAGAGTGTGAACTATAATTAAGACAAGTATCAGAAGCAAAATACCAACATACATACGTGACGCCTTAATAGTAAATAAACTATATTATTAAAGTTCGTTCAGGCCTTTCCATTCCACTAAAAACATGACAAATGTTGACGATTTTTAGAGGTCCTAATTCAACAGTCCAGACGCAGCGTAAACGTATCAAATTTAAAACCAGTCAACATAAATTTATTTAGATCATAAACGTCCTAAATTTCCTAGACTGCAAACGAACGTTTTATAGGGTAGAGACGGCGAACCCATTGAAACGAAATGGTCAGGTGGACCGTAAGTTAAGTGTCTCGCGCGCGTGTAAGCAGCGCTCGGTATCTGTAACAGATCAGATACAAATGGAAGCCGCGACCACGGCGTTAAGTGAACCGAAGTAAGCGTGGTAGTTGCCACCGTGGTAGGTAGAGCGTGGTTGGCGTGGCCGACGGGCATCGCGTGTGGGGAAAGGTGGCTTGGTAGGAGGCACGAGGAAGAGGCTCGGACGAAATCGGTGCCGATCGGTAGTGGCAGGACCGACAACAGGTAGATTCGCACCCGTGCCAGGTTAAAGGTGGTTGTAAGTCTCTGCCACGCCACCCTCCGCCGTGGTGCACCGTCATCCCATGACGACGCGATCAGTGTTACTTACGATGAAGGAGGAATACCTAAGTAACTATCAGCTTCATCTGAACCTGACGTCTGTCAATATTGACATGGTCTTGATTGTTTTCAAATTACGCTACTTGTAATGGTAACGGGAGAGGAGTTATGCGCATCTTAATGCCGGTCAGGTGGCAAGAATATTTCTGAAGCAACGCACGAACTATGCTTACCTCATGCAGCTTAGATCACACCCAGATCTAGTGGAAAGGAGGGGAAAGGAAAGAAAAAGAAAAAGTGATGTGAAAGGACTGTTTGTGTCAAGGGGAAGGAGAGAAGAAAACCTTGGTAGCTTGAACTTCATGATGCGTTGGAGGAATCTGCTCATTATTTATCCCAACTCTGACTCATATGTTAGAATAAATATGAGCGCGTTTGATAATATTCTAGACTGGCAGTGTCCAAGTTTTTTTTATAACCTGAGATGTATACAGAATGGGTAGAAAAGCGTAATATGATTGGATACAAGATGATTTTACCCGAAAAAAACGTTTTTAAGAAATTTTGTTTTGAAGAATGATTTATGTAATATGAATTACACTATGATAGACATCATGTTGTATAGTAGTTTCAGAAATTCTTCACTCATTCGTATCCCAAGTTCTTCAGTTTCAAGTTTTCAAATGCTCAACTTTAACTTTTTCAATATCCAATTTCAAATTTTTGAATCTCCAGTTTTAAACTCTCCAATTTTCCAATTTTAATTCTAAAAATCTCTAAATCTTGAACTTGAAATTTTCAAATCACCAAGCTGTAAACTTAAATTTTAATTATCTCAAATTCTTTGCTTTAAACTTCAAATCATTAATTATAACCCGTTAAATCTACAAAGTAATAATAAATTAACAATAGATATTGTTTGTGCGTAGTAATTTCAGTAATTCCTCAGTAACTCTTATCAAGTTTGTCATTATTACACAACGTAAATGTGCAATTAACTTTTTAAAATGCTGAATATTTGAAGTGAAAAATTCAGAAAGTGTTCGAAGAATGAAAGTGATTTTCACGTAGCGTCACTTCCCTTCTAATTGTACAGAAACCAAAATTATTTCCAGCATTGTATTTTATAAATTTTGAAATAAGGAAATAAGGAAAAAGTTCAGTGGTTGAAATAGCCGACACTTAAAGTCAATCGTCACTTTTTATCTTTCCAATAGCTGCATGCTATCTTCATTTCAAACACAATTTCCCTCGATAGGATTACTAATAGCCCCGTCTTTACTGTTCAATCGTTTCAACTTCATTAAATTCTCCCATCGCAGACAATGCATTAACATCGCGTACGACCACGGTACCGACCAAACCGCACACAAATCAAGGATCAAGCGACACGGAAGTGACCACCACGTTGATTCACTCTTCGCGCCAGCATGCGCGAACAATGGGAAAGCCATTGTCGAGAGACACAATCAGATACGGCGAATTTTCACGCTTGACCATATAATTCCCGCGCTGTAAAGCACAGTAGGAACTCAGAGAATCCAGGCTCGGAATTGATTAAGCAACGCGGCGCGGCGCGCATTGCCGCGCGCTGGGTGAACCGTAATCGTGGAAGGAGCGAGTAAGCACGCGTGGAACGTGAAAGGAGCGTGCGTGGCGGCGCGTGTGTACACACGTAGAAGGGAACAAGAAACGAGCGGAGGGACCCTGACAAGTCGGATCTTAATTATATGCGACCATCGGCAGGTTCTACGCGACTTCTGCGAGCGTTCGCGCAATTACCGCCGCGATAATAATACAGTCGTTTAACTGTGGACACGCTCGAACGCATGTCACGCGCCCCGAAGACAATCGCGCGGTAATTGTACGCATCTCTCTATGGATCGTTCCCGAAGCTATTCATAATTAATACTACGGCCAAAAGGCTTTCACGGATATCTGTCCGGATCTTTGTCTTCCCGTTGATGTCTCAATCAGACCGAGAAGAACGGACGTCGAAGAGTGCGCGCGAGGGCCGCGAGGGTAACTGGGTCGCGCAAGACGGAATGTCAACCCTAAAATTTGCATACGCGGTTGCAGACGAAAGTGTCTTCGCGGTGTCAAGGTGGCCATCAACAGAAACGATTTAACGACTGAAAAATAGTAATAAATTGTCGTTAATTATCGCATATGCCGCGGTACCGAGGATTACCATAAATTTACATATCGGGTCGTTACCTCGTTGTTTTAATTGCAAGACTGAGACGCGACAGCTTTCAGAGAAGCATGGAAACGAGTACGTGCATCTTTGCGGAGATTAATGGCATTGGAAAATCTTCTCCGCTCTGTATATCGGAAGATACTTTGACATTGTGTATTGCATAAATATTCTGAAGTGAACCAGATCGTAAATCTCTTGTCTTCATTGACACGATGATTGAGAAATCTTTGATTAAGTGCTTCACAATTAGAGTTATTCGGGGTAAAAGTACGCACTTTTGCTGTTTTTGCTTCACTGAGCCGAAAGTAGTTAGGAACACTTTTTTGCGCTATCGGTAGCAAATTTAATAGACTCATAAAATGCAACGAGTATTTGACGATAGGCCAAACGGTTTTTTTAAAGAGCAAAAGTGCGTACTTTTACCCGCTGCGTGCTTTTTCCCCGAATGACCCTACATTAAAATCCAGTCGTGAGTTCGAATCATCTAAATTACGAATAAATTATTCAAAAGCGTGTGAATAATTGAAACAGTTTCTGCACCAGAAACGAGTCAATGTTCAATGGAAAAGAATCAATTAGATTTAAATTCGACTGACAGAAGAAGTTTCAAACAAAGTAGTTCCAGAGTGAAAACGTGGTCCATTTCTGAGAAATTCGGACAAACTCATTTTCTCTTACCCTGGCTGGCAGTTAATTGCGGCTCCTTATTTGCATAGAAGCCATCCACGTACGTGTTCACAGTCGTTCGAATTATCACGAATTTCTCGATACATTTTGTAGAGTTTATAATACTCCCGTTGAAATAAAAATAAGAAACTTGTCCCATGCAACTAATATTCGTTGAAATATAATAGGATACTCTTTTTCGTCCAATTTTTCTCACAAAATAAATGCGATATAATCACATTAACCGATGTAGATATCAGGGGGATGCAAAATTTACCATCGTTTGAACATAAAAACTTGTGAAAAAGTAAAGGAATATTTAATTAATAATAATAATGAAATAACAATAATAATTATATTATTCATTGAATAATTGAAGAATGAAATATTGGGAAAAGTTAATGAAACTTGGATAGAAAGTGTTGTTATAGACAGCATATTCATCAAACTGAGCACTATTAGATTTCCACGTCTAATACACGATTCCAAAATTCTAAAGAAGTTCGAACATTTATTAATGACTTCATCCATCATTTCAAGGATGAACTTCGGTAACAATATTAGTCAAAAATTAATCAATTTCCAAGATATTAATATTAATAAGGCTTCTTCTTGCTATGAAAACCAGTCAGAAATATTGATCTTGTGTCATAAACTTGTTTGTTAGAATATACTTGAAATGCAACTGTCAGCAACTTTACTCTTAATTTTGTAATATATTTCTCAATATTGCATCTTTTCATAAGAATTGAAAGTTCAATCATTTGAAAATTACCGAATGAATTTTTCTAAAATTTTGCGTGGAGTTTAACTATTGCATAAAGACTCATTCTTCCAATTTTCAAAGATTTTCGCTTATTTTTAATGTTACTGAGGTTCATACTTCAAAAAATAAAGATTTCCCTTTACGTGGTGTCCACTTTTTACCAAAACGATAGAAAAAGTTTTCACTGAAGAGCTTTATACGGTTAACGATAAATTGTCAAAGAAATCTCTTATAAACACGATGGAAATTTTTGCATACTTCTAATATACAGCAATTGGAAAACGAGCAATTTCATAAAAAAATATGTCGGCTAGCGGTGGGGATTACATTATCACCGAACCACCCCGAACAGGCACAGACAGATCGTGCACGATAAACGCGCGATAATAGCCGGTGGGAATTTTTAAGAGCGATTTTTGCGCGGACCCAAGTCGCGTTAATGGCTTCCGACGAATTAAGGAATGCCTGAGTGTTGCGTTATCTTTATGTCCGTTTTCGTGCAGGCGGCTACGCTTATAAAACCCGTGTCCCCTCAGAATACCGCTTCGATCGTGTTCATAATTGTATCGAACAGTAAGAATGCGAGAATCCTTCGAAACTCAACTCAAAAGGAACTCGGTTAACCAGCTTCTTCGATTTTCCGTCGCACGGAAATTCGATCGCTCGAAGATTTCCTTTCCGCGGCTCTGCTCGTTTATTTTGCGCCGTGTGTCGGCGAAGGGAGGCAATAAAAGTCGAATGGAAGAGCCCCATAGGATGAAGATAAGTGGGTAATTAATTAGTCAAGCGCGCGTATTAGCAGATTTTTCCCCCGCACTGGCCAATCAGCCGTGTATTATACCATGCTAATTGTGAGCCGGCGCGAGACAGAAGCGGTAACGAGCTGTCTAATATCGAAATGAACTAATCCCGGGAGCCGCTTCGCGCAATTCATTTAAGAGGCAACGCACCGCGCCGACAAGTTACGAGTCCTCGTGCAGGATGAGTCGTGTAACGCGATGATCGCTGCGAGCCTTGCTATCGCCACTGGCGGAAGCCGAGGAGAGCCGCAGTAGACAACGAACCCTTTGGGGATAAGACCGGTCGATAATTAGCGACCGTCCGGCGGATCCTTTCGAGGAAGCCAATGCAAACTGCCTGTCTAATTATTTCTATTAGAGCAGACAATCGCGTATCTTGACATCGTCATCCCTATGGAAATGAGAGAGCGTGGGCGGATTCCGTTGGCATTGCGGGCGTTGCTATTCAGGAAAACGTAGAAAATTTCCGTTTTTTTTACTTTAAATGGAAAGGAATATAATTGGTGATGGAAGGATGGTAGTTTTCCTAGAAATATAGTACAATGGGCTGTGAGAAAATCGATTTTAGAAGGTCGCAAAAGAACAATTTAGATGATGTGTCTGTCTAATACTGACCATTTCTACTTATTTGCTGCAGTCACCTATTTCTACCAGCACCGCGCAAGTTTTAGAAGAAAAATGTTAGATATACTAATGAAATAGAAAGTTTTATGTCATAAATAGACTGCGGAAGTTTATGCAAATTCATATTTTTATAAACATACAACAGCAACTAAATCGTAAACAAAGGTGTGTTTTATTTTCTAAATATTATAAAATATACTATGTTTTTGATGTTTCATTGTATTTTATATCTGTAAACATCCTTATAGGTTTTCATAATTTTTAAATTGCCATAAATGCATAAGCATCCGCAGTCTAGTCGTAAACTTTACTGTAAAAAAAATTTTTTAATTTTATAAAGTATTTTAAATATTTTCTTTCAAGTAAATTGAGACTATAAGAGTTCAAAATACTTATGTCAGATTAGTTTGGTTCTACAAAGTTGAATATTTGCACACAGCACTTGTTTAAATAATAATATTTGATCGTTATAGTTAAGAAGAAATAAATGAAAATAAATTAAATACTATTTTAACCCTGTTAGGATTTCTGGATCCTGTTTGACCCAATCATGTATTTTATTTCTTTATATGCCTAACTGTTTACATTTTAATAAAAATTTAACAAGATTAGTGTTTATATTTAAAGTTTCTTAATATTCTAGATGAATTTAATCATTCAAATTCTAATGAATCAGATTTTTATAAGGAACGTATCAGTGTTAGGAAATTTTCTTGCAAATTAAATATTTTATTTTCAAAGGTACACGTTTTGGTCTCAAATAAAATGTATTTCATTTATTATTTACTATTTGAATTTTGCTCAGGTTTGATTTCTACTGATTTACAACTAGCGTTACTTTAACGCTTTGTAACTTTACGTAACTCTTATATTAAGTCTCTGAAACCTGAAACCACTTTCACAATTATTGGATCATGTACTAACGACTTTACAAAATATCCTAGAATTTTTTTTCATTTTTCGAAATAGTAAAATGAAAAAAGTAGGTCAGGACATAAAAGTCCCAGAGAGTGATAAAAGCAGTAAAAATACCGGGAGTCACAAAGGTTCACAATGGAAAATTGTAGGAAAATTTTTAATTAACCCTGACATAAAGAGATTTGGGAAACTTAAAACTGTTGTGAGTCATAGCAGAATCTATCAATATGAAGAGAATTGAAACTGGTTGATTTAAATGTGATTAGATAAATTGTCAACAAAAACAAAACCTCCTACAGGAAAGCTTCTCTTAACTTTTCAATTATTTTTCTCACAGACAACCTCCGCCTTTCTTCCAACCTTCACTTACATAATGTCTACATTTACTTATGTGCTACTTGGAATAGAAAAATTGACACAACCAATAAAGGAAACTCGACAACTAATAGAAATATTCACCATGAAAAAAATGAATTTCACCATACAAAATATCCCCTCCGGTCGCATACATTCACTTTCAATTTACCTTTCCAATTATCATACAGACGTCTAATTGCACGCATACGTTTATTTCCAGTAGTCCGCAGTCGATGCCGACCAGTGTTAATAAACTCTCGCAATAATATACACTTTAAAGAGCATTTTGAACGATCGTGATCCAATTAAAATCTCCGTGAAGCAGCGCACGGCGGCACACACGTATCCCTCTTTCATTACCCGAACGGCAGCGATGGCACATGAAATTTCATTTCGTTCATCCATTTCCCGGCTTTCACAATGAAGGCAAATGGCCGCGGGCGTCGCGGCGCACGCGACAAGCGCGACGTCGCTCGTAAATTTCCAGCGGGGATTGGAAGCAGCGAAACGAGCAACACGCCAGCTTAACGCACCGATATAATTGTATTTCCTCGCGGGGCACGACGCGACGGTGCGTGCGCGGAGAGAACCGATCGTTCGTTCTCTGCGCTGTCTTCATTCCCGACTCCCCCGGCCTTCCTCCCTAACCTTATCCTCTATTTTTTTCCGCCGGGATACTAATCGCCTTCGTTTAAGCTGAATGCCACTAATGGTACCACGGAAACGCTTTCCTATCAATTACAGTCGGCTACCTCGGCCGCTCCCAACGAACCGTGTCCGACCATCGTTCCTGCACCGCGGCGAGATTACCGAGAAACGGACGGAACCGGAGCTCGCGAAAGGAGGAGCGAACGCGTAACGTTCCGCGTTACATGTAATTTGCCCGCGGCCCGCCGCCGTTTCGTGGGCCGTCGACGCGTATTTTAAGCTCGCGGTTACGCTTTCGATCGACCCTTTATAGTTTCATGGAGGCGTGCAACGGCGCGGCGCCGCGGACGCGATACGTAATCAAGAGGCTCGCGCGAGCAAAACGTGGCCGGCAACGCAAAAGTGGCCGGCAGCAACGGCCCCGGATCTGCGTCGCGAAACCGCGCAACGCTTGTACAACTTGTAATATGTAGTTGGCCGGCGCCGACGTCGGTTCCTCATCCGCAGACCTCCGTCGGGCATTTATGGCGTGCCGCACGATCACCGTTGAGATACCATTCGGAATACGAACGGAATTTATCGCGACGCGGCTGCATCTCGCGAGTGGGATACCGCTCGAGGAGAGACCCTCTCAACCGTGGACACGATAAGGGTAACTAGACGCTCCTGGCTGACGTACGATGGTAGTCGCAGCAATGACTCGTAATTTATCGAATACCGTTCGCGTTACGCTCGAGGATCACCGGGACTTGACCTTTTACATGCGCGCCACCCATCGCGATCGCACCTATATTTATTGTAACACCCACCTACACCGGAGGAAGCGTTAATATCTTGCGAGCATTTATGATGATAATTTTGTGCCGGGAGCGGTGGAAGTTTTTGCGCGTTGCTGTGCTGGTTGATAGAAAATTGAATGCGGATGCTATTTTATGCGGATAGAGAAAACTTTACTTTGTAATCTGTTTCGTGGAATTTAAATTTTATAATTTTAAAGAAGACGAAGGATGTGTCATATATGTACAGCCGGTCAAAAAAATATGTAAGGCTCTAATACCATAGAGATATAAGAATAGAGTGCGTGAGCCGTATACTAGCCCATAGGTGGCAGCGATGAACGATTAGAAAGAGAACGCTGAATAGAGACCCCTGTGTCTTTGTTTATTAACGCATGCGCAAAACCAGTATACTATATCTTGGGAGCGGGATCGTTCATGAGTTCCATAATTTTTCTATTTTTCTTTCAATTAAGAACAATTAAATTAAATATAATAAAACTGTATAAAAAATTACATAAAATTAAAAATTCATATAAGAATAATACCCGATCACTATGTTTAAAAAATCTTTTATCTACAGACATCTATAAATAATAAAATTCAAATTCAAAAATTATAATTTCATTTTATTTTATTACGGACAATGTAAGACAAACAATAGATAATTTTGAAAACATGTACAAATTTAAACAACATTTATAATTTACTGTCCCTTAAAAATAGTCAATTTATTATTTTCCATTCGCACTCTTTGATTTTGCTCATTCAAAATTTTGCCTTCATGTTTTGCCAGGATGTAGAAACCGTTTACGTTCAACAGCCATTCCCATGATTACTACTTTGCACCAATGTAACAACGATAATAATGTGACAGAAAAAAGTCAAATTGAGGTGTTTAAGAGTGAAGCTTTTATAGAAAATGTGCCTGTTTCACCTATTAGAGAAGACTTGACTAAATCATGTGTTGTAGACCAAATATTGGATAAAGAAGAAGTATTTAAAGTTAATAATGAGGTAGACTCTTTAACTGATCAAGAACCTTTGATGAATCATCGGAAGCAATTAATTTTATTAATCATCCAAAAATATATAGATATCCGATTGAAACATGAAGGGAAAATTTTGAATGAGCAAAATCAAAGAGTGCGAATGGAAAATAATAAATTGACTATTTTTAAGGGACAGTAAATTATAAATGTTGTTTAAATTTGTACATGTTTTCAAAATTATCTATTGTTTGTCTTACATTGTCCGTAATAAAATAAAATGAAATTATAATTTTTGAATTTGAATTTTATTATTTATAGATGTCTGTAGATAAAAGATTTTTTAAACATAGTGATCGGGTATTATTCTTATATGAATTTTTAATTTTATGTAATTTTTTATACAGTTTTATTATATTTAATTTAATTGTTCTTAATTGAAAGAAAAATAGAAAAATTATGGAACTCATGAACGATCCCGCTCCCAAGATATAGTATACTGGTTTTGCGCATGCGTTAATAAACAAAGACACAGGGGTCTCTATTCAGCGTTCTCTTTCTAATCGTTCATCGCTGCCACCTATGGGCTAGTATACGGCTCACGTACTCTATTCTTATATCTCTATGTCTAATACTGACGCACCTGCGCACGTGGACGACTTTACAAGCAGCGCCAAGGAAACGAGGATAGGACAGCATGTAAATTATCGACAGGGAATCGTGAAAGACTTGTCGTTTGTTCTAATTCGGGCGATGTTCACACTCATACAGATCATTAATTTTTTTTTTTTTATTTTTCATTTCCGACGACCTGCACAGCTGATATTATGGCAGCTATTGTGCTTTACACGCTTTGGAAAAATCATTATAATTTTTAAAGCTTGTAATATTTTCGTATGACAAAAATTCCCCATCGATAATTAGAAGCTGCCCTATTCTCGCTTTTTTTTTTTTTTTCTAGCGGCGCTGCTTGGATATGCATGCGTCCGCGCGCAAGGATGCGTTAGTATTAGAGCGTAACATATTTTTTGACCGGCTGTACCTTCTTCAGAGGAGACCTTGCGAAATGATTTCCAAATTACAGATTTAAGCGTCATGCAATTCTCGCTCTTGAAGTTTTCGGGTATAAGCCGCGTCCTAGAGGAAATATTTTCCAGTTTCACTACTTTTAGCGTGGCTTTCAACCTCCTGAAGAAGCCAGCTGCAATGCTAGCGACATTTCAGGAAAGTATTTCTTCCAAGACACGGCTTACACCTGAAAGCTTCAGCAGTGACCTCAAATTTTTTAACTGCTTATAGGGAAGAGAATACGAATATAACTTTAGGGAATTGAAGTGAAATCGGATAAGAAAAAATTCGGGTAGTACTATGAGACAGTATTCATTATAGAAAAAATAATTTAAGAAACTACGTTAAAGCGTTAATAAAAAGTCATATTGATTTACAAGTGTAAATATAATAATATGATCTTAGTTTATTTAATTTTTGAATTCTCGAAAATCTTAAACAATTTCTTCCATCTTATTTCCACTTATATTAGATGTTTACAACAGCTTTCGTCGTCTATATGAATTGTCTTCAAGAATGAAGCATTATTTCGACAAGGAATAGATGGGATTTCTCTTGACAGAGAAATGGAAGGAGATTGTTGAAGGCGAGGCAAAATATTTTCAATAAAAAATATTGTGCCAGTTCTGAATGTAAAATAAATAAATACGATTAGAAAGGGACAGAAACTTTTGCAAAGTTTCACTTCTGATCAATATGGAAACTTGTTGATTGCCACGATGCTATTGGTCAATTTTTCTCAATTTCACGTAACAGAAAATGGAGTAGTAAGTCTTTACTATCATATTCTAGTATGTCTGCTATTACCTACCTAATCGTAAGTTCTAAAATTTCTTCTGACTGGTAATAGAAATATAATAATTCTTTCATAATTCAGCCTTTTAGTCGAAGAATTTATTGCGTAACCAGAAATGAATCAAGCGTATCTGCATATAATTCGTCTGAAGTAGAATTTGTTAGGTAACCTCAAGATATTTCTCTCTTTTCATTGTAAACATTTTTATCCATCACGATTTCTATTTCTAATACAAACAAAAAGGATACTTTATCAAATGCTAATCGAACAAAACCTAAGTAAAAAAGCTACACTGCTTACTAAAAATTGAAATCCACTTGCAAATTCTCATAAAAATGAATGATTTCATCGACGAAAGCTATAACAAGAAAGCCTCTTCTTATCTTAATTTTCATAGTGATTCCACTTTGACCAGTAATGTAAGCAGCAAAGCGTTACAGCTCGAAACAACCAACGCAAACGTATTACTTAAAATTTTTCGCTAATGGAAACCGTGCTTCTATCGCCCCACTTTCATCAAAAATCATCCATCATTCAAGCTCGCGTTCAGCTTCTTATCAATTATCGCTTTCACTTCACGTCGACGCGATATTATCTCAACGAACGCCACTTCTAAAACATTCCCGCTGAAAGGTTTGCCTCGGAGTGAAAAAGAACGACCGTGATCGTACGATCGACACTAACAGGCTTTTTCGAGCAATTCGAGTACGCGCAAATAAAGCCCTCAACTTCCAATGAATTTATAATGGCCGCGGAGCGCGATAGTAGGTGCGCGCGCGCGCGCGAGCGCGGGTAGCATTTTCGATCCCCGCGAGTGAAATTTTCGAACGAGGTGCCGGGGAAGAGGTTATGTAGATGAGATAAGTTAACCACAGGTCCGCGGCACTGAGACAGGACATGAATAATACGGTCATCGACCCATAATTGTGTTGCACTTTCTGGTCGAACAGGATCGTTGAAATCCTACCTTCTGCGTCCCAGATACCGCCATAATCGAAGAGAAAACGAAGCAAAAATTTCCTACGACGTCGCTGAATCGTCGAGGTGTTACTGGGGTCGTCTCCGACCGCTCCATCATCTTTATTCTAATATTAAAACGCTATCGCGCGACTCTTGTACCGACCAAATGATCCAGAAATCGGTGACCATTATGTCGAAGCGCTCCGGGAATAGCGCAGTCCCTTGCTTCACAGTTTGTTTTAAAAATGAAAGGAAACATTGAAAGAAGAGATTCGAAGATGATCTGGAAGTTAAAAGATGATGAAAAGAAATATCAAACGCACCAGTGGACAGATACAACCAATAATAGTTCATTTGTCAACATTAGCAGAATGTTTCGTTTCCAGGCATCTGGAAATCCCTTAATTTCCCTCGACAGAATTTCCCTGTACACACGATGGTATCGAGGATCCCCCAGATTCCTCCGGGCATAAATCAAGCCCACAGATCCCTGAAAGCATTGTTTCGCAGCTTACGATGTATTATTGATGGCAATTCTACGCGCGGCTGTTAATCTGCGCGCGAGGGTTGCCAGGACGATGGAGGCGGATAGGGCGCAAGTCGCAGCTGATTTACGGCTAATTAAGGTTAACAAGCCGTTTAGTCTATTATTAAGCTCGCGTTTAAAGGCCGAAATCCCGAGGCGTATAAATTACCCTTTCGGCGGGGGTGAAAGGGAGGAGGAGTGACCGGCGTCGAATCGCGCACAGTCGCCCCCCTCTGCGAGCTCTAATCGCTCGACATATTTCCAAATTAAAGTCCAGCAAACGGGTCACAGGGTCGTTCATGCTGTGATTTTAAATGGCGAATCTACCGGCGACTGTTTGTTTCGAGATTTGTTACGGCCTCCCTCGAGACGGCCCATCCTCACCCGAACCGGTGTACCCAACCACGGATGAGGGCATCGCGGCTCTCCGATCTTCAACGTACGTCGAAGTTGATCGATCCGGCCCCTTCGACGCCTCGCTGAGGTCGGAGGTCCGGGACTTAATGACAGTCGTAACAAATGAACGGTAATGTCATAATCGAATGCCGCTGAACACCGGCAATTTCGTCGCCCCGATCTGACCGATGGGAACCCTCGCCACTGATCGCTGTTCCTTTTGTCCACGTTGAAAAGAACAAACGATCCCTCCCAACGTAACTACAATCGATCATAAACCTTTCAGCTCCAAATACTTCTCTTCTGTGCGCACGCTGTGGACTGAGATTACTTACTTTACTCGATGTAATCTCTCTCCATTGTTTGGTCTGAAAATGTTGGAGAATCTTGACAATTGTTGAGGATATAGGAGGTCGATATTACGAATTTTACAGGGAAGATTTGGAATTAAATTATTCGATTTTTTATAGAAATATTTTTGTTCAATTTACTGCTTATCGTGTAAGGTAATAAGTAGAGATCGGATGTTCATGCAAATACATGTGCTGATAAAATGCAAATAAGGATGTGAAACCGAGACAGAAATTTCTTTTATGATTAGGAGATTCTAAAAATTTATTTTTTATTTTACATAAATTGCATAATACATATGCTTTGCATATTTACATTTAAGAGCATATGTATAAAAATATTGCATATTTTATGCGTATGTCACATATTTATCTTATAATATTGGATTCGTGTACCATTAACGATCATTCATAAATATCGATAGCGTATTACCGATGATATATGTCATTTAAAATACGTGTATACATGACCAAGCACCTTTATTACGAGCAATATCATATCAATAGATATGAATTGCAAGCATCTTTATGAATTGCGTAAATCATTTAAAGAATATGCCTGGGGATTGCGACGAAAAAATTCGTAAAAAAGTAGATGCTAGTCTATAAATTGGAAGCAGTTTAAGTGGCGAACATGTGACGCGTCCGACACTACATTAGAACACCATTGGTGTCAATTTAAATCTGCGCCTGTTACATCTTGTGATATGGAATGCTCACTTTCAGCATACAAGTGTTTATTGTACTTATTGTTTATTGTAATGCAAATTATAATGCTTCAGTGTAAATTATAATACAGGGTGTTTGGGATAGTATAGGCAAGCTTTGGAGGGGTGATAGATCACGTAAAAACAAACAAAAAACTTCTACATGACTTGGGTCCAAAACTCAACCATTTTTGAAAAAAACTGTCATAAACATTTAAGCTATAAACCGCTATAATTCAAAATAGGAACGTTTTTCGTAAGCAATTTCTTTGCTAAAATAAAGATTACGATCTTGTTAATCCAATAAGTACAGTAACTGTGATATTGTTACCTCGTATCGCGAAAAAATAATATTGTTCTAACCCCTTAAATTATCGCGATTTTAATTTAGGGGGTTAGAAAAATACTATTTTTTTGCGATACGAGGTAACAATATCACAGTTACTGTACTTATTGGATTAACAAGATCGTAATCTTTATTCTATCTATTTATTGTATTATATTCTATTCTATTATAATCTATTTATATAATCTCTATTCTATCTATATACTCTATTTTGAATTATAGCGGTTTATAGCTTAAATGTTTATGACAGTTTTTTTTTTCAAAAATGGTTGAGTTTTAGACCCAAGTCATATAGAAGTTTTTTGTTTGTTTTTACGTGATCTATCAACCCTCCAAAGCTTGCCTATACTATCCCAAACACCCTGTATAGTATATACATGATAAAATGTGTGTAACATTCTTTACATATTTGCATATGTTCATGTATATATGTATATTTAATCAGCATAAATGGCGTATGCTTTTTACATATTTTACGTGCATGAACATCCGATCTCTAGTAATAAGTAAATGTGTTTTGTCTATTATACATATGACAGTGTTTGTTCTAAATGTAGTGGACGTAGAAATTTCACAACAGCTTGAGAAAAATGAGATGTAGTACAAAGTAAAATGCCAAAATATACAAAAGATCAAAAATATGTTATGAGCTACAATATTTAAAAGATAAAATATACTGTTATTCAAGCTTTGATTCCTTTATTCGTGTTTGTAAAAATTTGATTTTACATTAAAATAGGCAGCCTAGTAATGCGCCTACAGAAAATGTTGAATTATCTAAAAATTATAAGAATAGTATTTTAAAATTTCCATTTTTCGAAAATCATGTTTTGATGTAAATAAAATTAGAAATTTTTACTATGAGACAATTGCACGATTTTTTTAGAGAAACTTAGAATTTGGAAAATATAAACTTAGAAACGCTATTAGATTTTCTAGACTTAATGGTGAACAGCAGAATCTATAAATTTGTTTATACATTGATAACTCATTTTTATTTTGCCAAGACTAAAATTTTTTAAAAACTTCAAATTCATGGCGACAAGATTTTTACATATGTATGGTCGTAGAAATTTACAAACACCATGTAATTTTATAAAATTTTAAAAATAGAAATGTTTAAAAAAAATTGAAATTGAAATTGAATAAAAATGTTTCTAATATTTATTATTAAATAGTTTCACTGTTATCTTCAATCTTTTCGGAACTCAGAAAAAGAAGTGAAATTTGAGTAAAAATTCGTCTTATGTTCTAAGTATTACAATATTGGGTTGCTGATCAAATTTATAGTGTTTTAAAGCAACTATTTTTCGAAAATCAAGTATTTCTGGAAAAAGAATCATGAAATTAACTAATAGATCACCATTTTACTAAATCACTTTTAATGGGCATCTTTCAGCCAGTGTCATGATCTTTCAACTTTCTAAACAACCTAAAACTTTTGATATTATATATTTTTAAACCTCTCATCCTTATATTTCTTCGCATATTTAATGTTACTATGAATACGTAAATATATAGAACGTAGGTAAACTTCGTATCTATAAGTATTTTAATTCTGAACTTTATTTATAATATCTAATATTTACCTATCTAAAAATTTACTGAACATTTCAATTTTTTCAAAATTCCCCTGACGTTAATCCCTAAACAACCAAGTATTCATTCTATCAATCAAAACTTTACACATGTATGTATGCGAAAATTTTTCAATTGAAGACTTCCACAACCGACTCCACGAATTTTTAACTCGCAACAACTGCATCACCCAGATTCACTCATAAGTTCCCAGATACGAGAGACACAAATCCCTCTACTCCCCGAAAAATTACCAGCACGACACCCTATAATCGCGTTAGCATGTCCATCATCCGACACCGAGGCAGCAAGTCAGTGAAGCTTAAAGCAAACCGCCTCGGGTCTATCAAAATTGACAGCAGTTGTATCATCGATCTGAATACGACACCGCGGTAAACCGAACGGGATAGTCGTCCACGAAACGTCAAAATGAAAGGATCTAGTCGCGGCGCGCGCATAAGTACGAACAAGGGATCGATAGCAATCGACGATTGCCGGGTACGCGCGCATAGAACGTGCGTTGCGCCAGTCGGAGTGCCATTAGTATGATCTATACCCCTGCTTCTGTGGCTACCGATCCTTTAGATGTTATCTGCCGATGCCTGCCTCCTCGCTCTTTCCGTATCTCTCCCCGGGAGCGAGGAGAAAAGAGGGCCCGAAGGATCGGCCGTTATAGTTCCCTCGGAGCCTTACTTACATATAGATTGCCTCTCATTTCTTACACCCGAAATATTGCCAATCGTAAGGAACGCTCGCGCGCGAGCACCTCCGCGAGGCTACGAAATTGCATTTGCATACGGGGCGGATTGTCCCGTTCCACGTGTAAGAGACCTGGCTGCTCGTCCTTGGCGGCTGCTCGCGTCCTTTGTCCCCTCTCCCGTCGAAAAGCAATCGTCATTATCGGGCGCAGGAGGCGAGGAGGAAGAGGAGGGATTGAGAGGAACGAGGATTGGGCAAAATGCTTCCATTGAACTTTAATAGCGCTACTTCTAACGTGCCTCGGTCCGCCGCGCGATAATTATTCAAAAATCCGTGCTCGTCGCGCCCGATTCCCTGTCCATCCGCTTATCTCGAGAGTCTCGAGGCCCGAGCGTTTAAACGGCCGCCTCGCGTGTCCTATTAGAACGATAAGGCTAAAAGCGATCCCGTTGCTCGCTCGGAGCGTCCCTTGTTAAAATATTTCCTCGCGGTTTTTGTCCTCTGTCCCTCCGCTCACGATCAATTCCTCTCGTCCTCTTTGTGCTTTCGTCGTTCGCCACGGTGTAGAACCACGCGTCCCGCTTGTTCGACATTGAAATCCATCATTCGATTTGGATAACAAGATCACCGACGCCCGACTCGCTTTCCCATTATTCGATCGATAAAAGAATAAATGAAGACCGAGGAACTCGAGCAACCCCGAAGCGTTATCCGTCGTTAATCAGTGTAATCGAACGAGTCCGCGAGAGAGCTTTCGTTGCGAATAAATCCGACAGACATATTGGTAAACACGTATCAGGGTAGGACGGAGAAAAAGAAGGGTGAGAGCGAGAGGGCAAAAGAAAAGAGGGTAAAGGGAGCAAGAAACGGAGGGAAGAAATGCGCGTTGCTCGTGATTCACTTCGGGCCAACTGGTTCCGCCTGATCTCTTCATGAAAGGAGGAGGAGGGTCTCCTTGTCGATGGTTTTCGGCGATACCGACGGCCACCGTGAATGTCAGATTCGTCGATAATTTCTTGCCGGACTATTTGTAATCTGTATATTCGCCTGTCGATCCGTCAGTTCCCCCAGGGAATCGAGATACCGCGCGTTCCACTTCTCGCCAGCCCTGCCAACACTCTACGTAAACTCTCATGCACGCTGCGCCGATGCATTCGGGCCAAAATGACAGCCGGATAGACAGTAATATTATCGAAACGTTCCCATCGCGACGAGACAGAAACTCGATGACACTTGGAGTTATCGTTGTGTGGAACAGAATCGAGAATAAGTGCAATTATTTCAACCCATTATTCTGCGGCTTAATAGATGCTTTTACTCTGACGGAATGTTGTCTATAGAAATTTGAGAATTAAATCTGTTGGGATACGATCGAAGCTACTTTGCAAGATACACTTGGCCAGGAGTTAGGATTAGATTGATTAAATGGTACAGTTAGAGTTCTATAGTATAACTAGTCAATTGTCTGCCATTATTAACAGAGGAAGAATAAAATCATATGCATAAAAGACAGTGGCCATAAATCGTGCAGAATACAGAAAAGAGTACAAGATATAAGACACTGTCAGTCATCTATGATTCCATTCTTCTTCAGATAGTGGAAACAAATTTTTATCATCCAAGAAGAAACTAGTAAGGGAATTTTAGTGTGTAAATATCTTTAGTTTTCAAGTCTCAAATCACAATAGAGTAAATAGATTATATTAGGCTGCGGATGTTTATACATTTATGGTAATTTAAAAATTGAGGCATTGGATTGACAAAGGGCACATAAACTTATATGCATTTTTTCCCTAAATGTGATAAACACATGTAATATATTTGAAAAAAATATAATGAATATATCTTTGTGTAACTTATTGAGGATAAATAACATCAATTAAACATTCAACTACATAATGAATTATATTTTTTGTTTATTTTTCTACTTAGTATTGTATTTTTTATTTAAAAAATATAGAAAAAAATGTATAACTAAATAAGTAACTCAAATTATATTTAAATGAGTAAAGAATAAAAATTCTTTTTACTATTTTGTCCCTTTTATGGTAGGAGGGCACATAATCCATTTTTTGAAACTTATAAATAAAAACAAAATATCATTTTCGCATCATTAAACTTGTTGAGGACAGTATTACTATATCCTTAAAAAGAATTGAATGTAATTACACTAGGTTTTATTAATTAATACTGTAGCGAAAACTTTGAAATCGATTATTTTAAAACGGTATTTTGGCGTATGTGCCCCTTGTCCGTCCAATACGTCAATTACAAAAACCTATAGGGATGCTCAGAACTATAAAACATATAAAATGTCAAACATAAAATACATTTTATAAAATTTAGAAAATAAAGCAAATATTTCTTTAAAATTCAATTGCTACTGTGTGTGTATAAAAACATTAATTTGCATAAAGATTTACAGACAACTTATGATATACCAAATATAGAAATTATTCTAACTTTGAAGACACATGCCACTATAGAGAGTTAAAATACCACAGTAACTTGTTATTCCCACCAAAATTCCAAAATATTTCTAACATATTCATAAAAACTTAATATACTATGCACTTTCACCATAATAAATTCATAACAGCGTAGAACTGAAATCTGTCAGTCAGTGCATTTCTGATCCACGCTATTCAAAGTGGAGTAAGAAGCTACTTTCCGGAGAGTACTTCAGGAGTACTCTCTCAGACCACCGTGGCACCAACGTCTGTCAATCGTTATAAGACTCTTAATAAACAGTCAAAGCAACAGTTAGGATAAAATTCAAAGTAACTGGTCGTACTAACACATGACACATCCGAATCGACACAAAGGATCTACCTACGCGATCCCTTAGAGACTTTCAGACCGCAAGGTAAGCCGATAGGTGTCTAATATAGTACAAAAAATGGTACGCGGAACTTCAGCCGTTAGACACGACGATAGAGACGAATTGAATTTGATTATGGTCGCGCGTCGACCCGTATAATTATATCTGTCAAAATATCAGCCTCCGACTCACCTTCCGTCGGAAGATGATGCCAGATATTTGCGTTCGGAGCTAGGCGAGAGTTCCCGAGTCAAAATAAAACCGTCTTCCTCGATGCTTGACGGAGCACCGTGAAACGTTTAATTAATTTCTGAACGATACGCGAGGGGCAACAGATTTTTTGATCGAACGCCGACACCGATGTCACGCTCGTCCTCCGTATGGGTGCAGAGAAAAAAGCCCTGCGAGCAAGGAGGCTCCTAATTCGAAATCTGTCCTCGCGTATTTTTACGGTCGTCCGTTACACCGTCGCGTTTATTTTTCGTTTCTATTCACCGCCGGCCGGCCGTCCTCCTCCACCGACTCCCACACCCGTCCCTCCCTTCTTCTGTTCGGTATAATAATTAATGACCGCTGGCACGAGGAAGGCGCCGCCACCCAGGCTCGACGCTGCACCGACCACAGAAAATAATTACGAATTCGAAAACGGCTATTATTAATCCGCGATTTCGACACCAAAGAAAGGAGGAAGCGGATTCGAACGACGAGAGGGTCTCGGGCGGTTGGGAGCGGGTCCTATGGCGTCGCGTCGACGCGACCGAATGAAGGCGTTTCGGAGAACAAACGCTGTCCTGGATGGGCTAAAATATGAGGAGCAACGAAATGTAAGACAGAAGGCAATTAGCGGGACGAGGGAACGAAAAGGGCACGCTCCGATGCACGCGCTTGGCCAGGTCGAAGGGGCGGCCTTGAGACTCGAAAATCGATTCACCAAACAAATGACTCAGTTACGCGCTACACATTCCATCCACTGCGCCGTTGATCTCTCAGTTTTCTTTTCGCGGTTCGCTCGTACGATGACTCCGTGCCACTTAATGGCCCCGCGGAGTGAGGGATTTGACGACGCGCGACGGAGACGGGCCTGGAATAGAGGAGGATAGGAAAATAAAGGGCCAAGGGAGGCGAAAGGGAACGTGGCAAAGAAAGGTCTGTTATTATACCGGCGTGGACACAGAAAATTACTGGACGATCAAAGGGGCAGAAGAGGTGAAAAAAAGGCTGTGGAGGCAGAGGGAACTAAAACCACCACGAGAGAAGGCGTGGTGGGGTGTGGTCAAATTTGTTGGGGGTTGGTTTCGCTTGGATTTATATTTCATAAATTACTCGCTGGCCTTAGCACCGTCGACGTTCGCGTTCAAATGAAGAGTAATCTTGACTACCAGGCATTAAGAGCACTGTAAGCACTGCACTAATTATCCTCAAACATTGCAACAGCCATAACTGATATTAGTTTAAAAGCTATGTATCTGTTTATTTAATATGAAATGCAAGATGAGTTTAAAAAGAACTGTTTGTATTATCATAGAATTGGGGCTTTTACTGTTACTCGGATCTATGGCTGCTCGAATTTGAGTATTCGGATACTCGCTCAATTTAGACCCGAGTATCCGAATGTATCTAAATTCTAAATACTCGGATAGCCAATCACATAATTTAGATCCTAGCATCTGTTTAATTACCGAATTCTTTCTATCAAGATCTATCTGAAACACTGATTATAAACTTTACTCATAACAAGTTTTGAAAACGGAGTTCGGGCTATGATGAGTATTTCCAGTTCTCGGATACTCGGATAATAAGGGCTCTAATTTGGATTATATTTTTCTTGTTTCACGATTTTCAATGCGAACTTTCTGGGATTTGTAGATATTCCATTGTTTATTCTACGTATGGGTATACAAACCACCTGAAACCCGGCAATTCACACGGCATCATTATCCATACATGTTGAACATCACTGTAACTGTTTACTAACATGACATAACGTTGAATGATTAATGTGTGCCAGACTGCAGACAACGGTACCGTGTGGATTGCCGGATTTTAGGCACTTCTTACCCGAATTTTTAAATGTTAATAACTATAACACAAAGTTGCAGACGCCATTGCGTTATTCTTGATTTTCGTCTTATTTTAGCGTCTAGAATCGCCCCTTTTAAGTCCCACCTATTACCGAACACCCTGTAGGGTAAATTCAGGGAGACACCACACTCGTAATTAGAGATCATGGTTATGAACGTGTTTGAAAAATTCACGTGTGTGTGCATACACGTACTTTAGTACGTGTCATTTTAAATACACGGATACACGCATGCTATTTCACGTATATTTAAATACACGTGTATTATTTCACATATATGTATATTTAGCTACACGTAATCGATGCAACCAGATTCGAATTCTCAAATAAATATCAAAGATACGGAAACTGAAATGTCCAAAAATTGTGGAGCTTGCAATGAAATATTTTAATATATCTGCAATAGCAGTTGTTTCGGAATACAGATATGTTAATACACGTGTATTTAAATGTACGTGAAATAGTACACGTTTACCCGTGTATTTAAAATGACACGTACTAAAATACATGTCCGTGAAATACACGTATACACGTGCATTCGAATACACGTGAAATAAGGATCTCTACTCGTAATATTTTATGATCGAAAACAGAGAATCATATGTGCTGTGTATTTTCTGAATCCTGGTTAAGCACCTAGAAAAAAAAGCGATCGCCAGTTCAGCTATTGCTGCAGCTGTCGCGTTCTTGAAGTATTAAAAACATAATTGTACGAATAAGTACGTTAGAATTTTATTTATGTGAGATACTAGTGAAAGAAAGAATGAAAATAGGTACCTATTTTATTCTTTAATGTGTTCTCTTATTAACTAGTACATACAGTAGTTTTAACGTTGTATGTTTTTAGTTTTTTTTTTACATGTAGCATGTCTCCCAGAAAATAAGAAGAAACGCCACATAACATGATATGTGTCTTAGTCTTAATCATTTCGATTTTATAATGCCGAGAAAATATATTCGATAATGATGATGCAAACTGTTGCGTTGGGAAAATTATTTTACAACAAAACAGAGAATTGACTAAATGAAATGCTGCTCTTGCCAAAAATGATTTCGTGCATCTTGCACATTATATGGTCGACACTGCAAAAACTGTGAGAGAGAAGGGATACGAAAAAAGATACAAGAAAGAAAAATGAGTGCATGTGGCATCTCTCCTACAAGATGTGGGAAAGACACCAGTTTACCAAGCTGTCATTTTTTTAAATTTTTGTTAATTATTCAGAAAAAAGTTTATAACTGTTTCGATTTTTTCATAGTATATGAGTGTATTATTACAAAAAAAGTAAATCATTCTAATAAATACAAAACTAAAGTTATTATTGGCTCTTAACCAAAAAGGGTCGCGTCTCTCATGAATTTACCCTCTACCCTACCCTACCCTAAACCTAAAAAAAAATTCGATTAAAATATTTCGGAGGCACTCTATGACGTACCCTCGTAATTAAAAATCTCATACATGAAACAGAAAGGTACTGCACTCCAACTTAAGGACACTTGCCCATAATTCAATTACTCTCCCACGATACCACGGAGCTGTTTCGTGTTAGAAAGAAGGTGAGAACAGTCTCTAACGAATCCAGCGTTCATGGAGCCTGTCCGTGTGTCAACAAGCAGCTATAAGTCGCGACCGGTATCGGCGAAATGGTTATCGACAGAGAAACCGTTTAGCTCGCGTAAAAGGGCCGCCGATTAGCTTATCTCGAGATACAGTAAAAGCTGATTGGTAAGGGTCGCTTATCAGCGGCACAGTTAATCGTCTCGCGCGGTCGGTTCGACTGATCCCGTCGACTCGTGAATCCGATTATGTATAGGTTTTATATCTCATTCGAGATTCGAGAGGCGCGCACGGGTCGGCGGCGAGGCCCCCAAATGGATCCCCGGGCTCGGGTTACCTTTAAGAAGCACGGTTTTAATTTGAATCTGTAACGTGTACCGCGCGCTTCAACCGCCTTATATGGAAATGATTCGTCAGTGGCGTAAGTAGAATCCATTTTATTCGGGCCCCATCGAGGGTTCCCTCGACTTCATCAGATAACTAAGCGTCATCAAAGGACTCGGGTTTCGCCTGTAATATCCCGTGCGTTTCACGTTGCATCAGATTTCATCGAACTCCGAAATCGCGGACGCTCGTTTGATTGAGAAATTTATGATACACCGGAGGAGGATCGCGATCGGGGATCCATAAATCTCGGTCCGTGCGCGCACCGCTGTCCTTGTCCGTTATCTTCACTCAGGGACGCATCTCTCGTCGAAGAAAAAAAAAAAAAAAAAAAAAGGGACGCGAGTTTTGACACGTGGATCGCGACTACGCCACTGTCTATTGTATATGAAGGATCCCGGCGAAGCGAAATGGACCTTTCGAGTCCACACTCGCCTTTGGTTCTTCGCAACTCTTTCAGACGACAAAGAGACCGTGGAAACATCGCATCTTGATTCTGCTTGAGATGAAAACTGCCGCCTTTTTATACTCCGGCGGGAGGAATTTTAATTTTCTCGAGAAAACAAAAACTGGTTCTACCAGCCGCGGTGGCCACCGAAAGGAGAGGCAGAGAGAGAGAGGGAGTTCGGTGCATTCCACCCACTCGAACCTGGCGTCGCTCGGGAAGAGTCCTCGGATGCGTCTATGACGTTCCACCCACTGTTTGCTCTTGTACCGAGCGGGGAAAAAGGAACGCCACGTGTCAAAAGGCAAACACGTGGAAGGTCGGAAGAATTTGTTAAGAGGGCAGCTCGGTGGTTCGATGATCGATCGCCCTGAAGATGACTTATAGTCACGTTCTCGAATTTGTATAATAAACGTAAAATATGCGCCGCGGCTCCACCTATCGCGTCGCCTCCTCTTCGTGGAAAAGCTTAACGAGTCCGGCGAACAAAACGGACTCGAGCAGCTCCATTTATTATTATTCACGAATCCTCGCGGTATCACGAAATTAAAACTCTTTTCACGAGTAACTCGGTCGGTCCCCCGGACCCTCGCTCTTCCCGCATAATGAACGTGTAATTAAGGAATAATTACGATGTCGCGAAAGAAACGGCGAGTCATGTCCCCGGGTAAACATCGACCGAAAACAACCTGTATTTTTTTTTCGCCGTTTTATCGCCGTCACACGTTTTCGCCGGCAAAGTGCTCGGCGAGAGGGTTCTCGGCTAAGTCACGCCGTGTCTCCACGAGTGGCTAACACGGTGAGCAAGGACCCGCGCGGCTTGTCGCGGCGTGATGAATCGCCAATTACCATACGACCCGTCACTCACCTTCTTTTCCAACCATCCCTCCTTCCCGGACCTATCCCGCCCGGCGACTTTACGGCAACCTTGGCGACGCCAGTCATGCCCGACTACGCTACACGATGTAATATCTTCGTCTATTCTTAGAAAAATGTACGATCGCTGCAGGCGACAATTCATCATGCAGTAATCACTCGCCAACTTCCAAGGACTTGAGAGCTTTCCTTGCCATGGTTATTACCGCATCAAATCCGCGACGCGGAGAGGGGAGAACGATCGATTCGTTAGATCGGTTAAGGATGTCGGATACTGGATTAGCGGCGCGTAGGGGTGGAAAAGTGAACTAAAAGGGCCCCATGTATTTCTTATGGGACCGCAGATACCAAATTTCGGACAGAATAGAAAACAAAACCCATAATAATTATGATGTTATTGTTCAGGGAAAAAAGGCCGAGGTCGCTACAGAGCCCTTTTTTTGAAAAAAAATGTCTTCTATAAAAACATTAACATTTATTTTTTTCGAAGTTTTGAAAGTCAAATTGCAAAAAAGGGCTCTGTAGCGACCTCCGGAATTGAACAAAAAAAATTCTAAAAAAAAATCACAAACAAATAGTGTTTCTTCGCTGCAAAATTTGGTTTCTGCGAAATGGATGAAATCTGAGCTCTTTGTTTACAAACATGGCTGACCTTGCTCGCGCCCTTGCCATATATAGGTTGAATCAGGGCCGACGTAAATTACGTGGACCTTGGGTGTATTCCTATATTTATATGAAACGTCATTATTAAGTTCTAAATGTTTACAAAGCATTGATTGTTATTGCAGTTATTATAGAGAACACTCTGCTAAGTTAATTGCTTGTTTATCAATAAAAGTTGTATGTATATGTTTTATTATTTGGACACGGGCCTCTAGGTAAACTTGCTACGGTACTATCCTCTAACCGCGTGACCATAGGTTATTGCCATAAAGTATCTATGTATCACATCATAGTCCATTTTTTTTGGAACTTTTTCTTTCTGCCCCCAGACGCCGCTAATCCAGTATCCGACACCCTTAAGTCGGAATCGGATTTCCTGATTTTTGGGTTTAGAGTCGATGCACACGAGCGACATCGTGGCGTTTGTGTGCATTGGGTCTTAGGCAGGGAGTTTAGATAAGAAGGCTTTTCATTGATAGATTATTCTTGACGAAAGTGAGAGAGGACACTGATAAAAGGATGTAGTAAAGTATTATCTGTTAAACTGATATGAATTATAACTCGAGGAAATAGGCTAAAAATGGAAAAAGAAATAAATAATATAAAAAGTAATAATAAGATAGAATTAGTGCATTTAGCAAAGTAATTATTGGCAGAACTTGTAATGTGTTCAAAATTTGATGAAAAAATAAAAAGTTAAGTTTAAATTTTGGAAAAATATTTATGAAGCAATACTTTTACTATTATTCTTATTTGATAAATGTAATTGTGCCTTTTTTAATAAAAATTCAAGCATAACACAATCATTTTAGTTTCTCTTCTCGTGTTGTATAATTCATTATCGGTGGATATTCTACGTATCATTTCGTCATTGTCTAACATAAGATTTCTAACAATACCAAAATCTACTTGGTATATGGCAACCCTCTACTTCAAACGTTTCCTTACAAGTACAATAAAAGGGGCCTTTGAAGTATTATGTCTGATAATAATTCTTCGTCATCCACTTCAGTAGTGCCTTAGAATAATATTTTAACTTGTTTCATTGTCCAGTTAGTTTATAAAAACTTGAATTTTTAGTGAATGAATAAATATGTCCTAACTTTCGGAGTTCAGATAATACAATTTTTGTTTAACCAATCTTTAAAAGACTATTAGAAGATCTTCCGGATTCGTGTCTTTTCTGTGTTCCAATTTTGATTGAAAAGATAAGTTGGGTCATTTAACCTATTAGGTCAACTATCCAATAGTCGTCAGATTAAAAATCCAGAATTATTTTTGTACCAACCTAACATACTTAGTATCGAAGTATGACAAAGTTGAACGCTCGATAGGTAGCATTTATATTCTTTTCTAGAGAAGAATGCGTTACGAACCGCGATTGATCGTTGCCATTCCGCGGATCCAATTTTTCCCTCGTCGTCGATCGTGGTCCTAAACGACTCCTTGTAATTTACGAGCTCGGTCCGAGCGACCTTCCTGTCACCGGCACGATTCCGATCGGGAGTACCCCGCTGCGGGTTTCGGGCACCGTGGAGCGGCAATTAGACAGATCGGAATCTCGTTTTCGCGGCAAGGATCGTTAAGGATGCATGCGAGCGCGGCCCCGGTCGGCATAACTTGCCGCCCGAGGGGAGGTGGCCCGGAGTGGCTTTAACGACGATTTTGATGAATTTAGTCGGATTTAATTAGGAGGCGCGTATTTTCGTGCCCCGTTACTTAAGCCGGTGCCCCGTCCGCGTTGGAGGACCTTAAGAATCGAGTTTTGCATGCCTCGAGGACAAAGCCATAAAATACCGAGCGTAACAGCTTTCAATTACAGGTCCCTGTGCGCGTATGAGCCGCGGCGCGTACGTTCGGTCTCTGCTGTTCGCTTCTCTTCTTCGCCTGTCGGGGGAAAAAACGGGCAAGGGCGGGAGAGGAAAAACGAAAACGAGTCGAAGAATTTCACCGGTACCCCATGAAATTGCTCCTCGCCGCGGTTCCTACGGGTATTTGGGACCTTCGTACGTGACCAGCGCCGCTTAATGACGCATCGTAGGGGTAATTGACGATCCCTCGAACACGATCCAAACCCTCCATTATGACACGTGATCGTGCCCGACAGAGTGATACGCGTTGCGCATCCTTTAGTGACCGGAGCTACTTGCTTCGGGTTCCTCTCTGCCGCGGTGTTATAATTTGGATTCGTTCCTCGGGGTAAGTGTGTCTCTATTATAGACAGAAAGTGTTGGAAGATTAGAGTTCTCAGCCGACAGTGTGAGATTCTTGGAAGGCTGAATGTCTTTGCAGGTTGCGTGTACTCATTTCGATTTTTCCTCTGCGTCGAGTTTTATGATTTAGATACTTCCCTGAGAAATAGACGCTTTTCTATTTTAGATAACAGCTATTTTTCTAGCTACAGACATTTACGTTTTATGAACGTTCTTAGGAAATGTCAAATTATTAGTAATGTTGCCTTTGGAATTAATGTAAATGCAAGTTTTTCAGCTTTATAGTGTCAGTCAATTGAGATCATGAGATATAATTCATTCGCAGACTAAACACATGAATATAATTGAATTTGGAGCTAAACTACTATCTAACTACTGTTAGATGCTGCCTATTATTTACCCTGATACTTTGTCCGCTAGTAAGTAGTATACAGGGTGTTCATAGTATTGTTGGGAACCCGGCGAGTGTATAACACCGATTATATTATAATAAATATATTTCGGGACTTACACGGATTACAACATAAGACTTAAACTCGGAGACGACTAAGTACACTGTAATACAGGATTTGGAATGAATGAGTACAGAATCTAGCAATGAATGGGAATCGAGTGAGCGGACTAGCGCGTTTGTGAAGAACTATATGTAACAGAGTTTAGTGGGGAGAAAGTGAACTTGTGCCCTTAGTGACTAACGAAGGATATGAGTAACAAGACTAACTAGGATGTTTTCGAAAACAGCGACGAGATACGAATTATCGGGCTAACACTCTGATTCATTGTTAGCGGAGAGTTAGGCATCCAACAGTATTATGAACGAACGTCTTTTTCGTAAACAATAAGTAATTAAAAAAAATGTAAAAGGGAAAAGTTATACTACATTTTACTAGCAACACAATAACGTACGTTGTTTTTTTACATTTGCAATATCTTGAGAGAAATGAAAGTGACCTTCGATGTTTTTTAATAAAACATGTGTATATCACTAATGAAATCTAACGGAAAATAAAATTTGCAAAGTGTTGCAAAATAGTGAAATTCATAAAAAATCCTATAGAAAATGGAAAAAGTCCTGTAGAAAAGTTATAGGATCATTGATATGTTTAGACAGATATATCCAAAGAAACAGAACACAAAACCAAAATAAGAAATAATGAAAATCAGTATCGAGAGCACCAAGATTAGTCAAAGCAATTATATGAGTATACAATGGTTGGAATATTAACGAAACGAAAATTTACTTAATTTTTATTATTGTAGAGATATTCAATGCATTATTGATAAAATATAATTCTCCAATGTATTGCAAAGTGGATACATAAAAATTAGTAGAATTCATTCATGATTTTACAACTTCTATTAATCACCTGTTACGTTTAAAAAAGTTTCCACATATTTATGATAAGTAGTATATGTGCTTGATTTAATTAATTGTAACAATCCATTTATCTAAATCCAAAATCTAATTTAACAAATTTTTCTCATAAACAAAAATCTTCTTCTTCTCTCATAGACAAAAAATATAGAACACATCACAAACTTGAATCTCCCCTTAAGAAATTGAAT
Source organism: Perdita meconis (assembly GCA_030770465.2). Lineage (NCBI taxonomy): Eukaryota > Metazoa > Arthropoda > Insecta > Hymenoptera > Andrenidae > Perdita > Perdita meconis. The sequence goes on along the minus strand of JASKOS020000014.1, from coordinate 9,135,816 downwards.
TGCCTCCCAATCGCGAAAAGTAAAATTTATGAGACAGAATACGGTTATCTAGTTGCCCTAATAATTAGATCGGACAGCTTAATACCCAGGGGAAAAGGTCTCGAACTTAGATAACTAATTGACAACATAATTCTCAGTGTGATGGTCAAGGATCCAGCCAACGAGGGTCACGATTTCTCTCCCTACTGTCGATCGTGAGGCACGAGTTTTTGCCTCGTGCCAAACGCCAGTACCGATAATAACGACAACAATAATAACGGCAATATCGTCTTTATGATCCACCCAGAAGAGTAACAAATGGATGAGGTCACGACTCCTTGACCTTCGAGTATTACCAAGAATCAAGGAACACAATCAGCAATCTGTAGAGGAAGGAAGGGTGGATCGGTAGCTTCTCTGGCTGGAAGGTGACTGGAAAAACGAGAGAGGTCCCTCGTGTCACGGTGAGCCAGCAACACTATGAGTCGTGAAAGATAAAGGCGCGCTTGAAATAAAACACGAGCCGCCATCAGTTCGAACGGAGAAGAAAGCGCCGCGCCGCGCCGCGCCGCGCCGCTCCGAGAAGGGCGTCAGGGGAGGAAAAAGAATTCTCCGGCGAGAGGACCTGGTTACGTTGAGAGACTAATTGACACGGAACGAGGGGGGAGGGACTGAGATGTTGCCTGCGTAAATATCCTGACACGTGCAACCATTAACGGACCAGATCCCCGTACTGGGGAAAGTGATTCAATTTGGGACCCTTCGATGACACGATAAGTTGAGGTTAAACCTTTGAAAATGACTTAATTCATCATGTGAACATTTTCTTGTTCCTGCATTTCTTGTAAGTAAATATTGCGAAAAGTTTGTTGAATATTTTTATTAATCTTCGTTTTTAATCTACGAGTAGGTATACAGGATAATTTCAAAAACTGCGAGCAGTAATTCTTCTTCCTCTCGAGAAATAAATTCTCAATAATGTAGAAACTTTTGAGGGTCAATAATTTATTATGTCAGATATAAAAATTCTATTGCACTCCGATTTTCTGCAACTATAATAATTTCTCTACTAAATATTCTCCAAACTTGGAGTTCTTATTTCAAATATTTTTTTTTCACGAATTTATCAAAACTTTTAACCAAAAGCCTCTTACTCGTCTACAAACGACGTCCTCAGGAAGTAACAGATTAATTCACGATGACTACGAAACTTTCTATGGACCGCTGCCGCGCTTATCGTAGAAATACGCGCGTAACGCTTGCAGGAGTATCTCAAGAGCTTTTTTCCGACCGAGAAACTGGCGCCTGTTTCGGGGAGAACGTGTGAACAGCTGCCCCGTGAGAAAGTCCGAAAATACCGACGGCGTCAAATGAAATCTTTTAATTAGGACCGATTCAAGGGCGTGGTATCGCCATACGCGGCTCCGCTGGCTAAATAAATGAGTTACCCTGCATCCTTCGAGGGTCCAGGCAAATTGGAGGAGATTGGGTCCCTGCCCTAAGGCAATTCGACGAATCTGGGCGATCGTATCGCTTCGTTACGGGTTATGCGCGGTAGGAAATAGCGCGTATCCTTTTCTATTTGCGTCACCGCGGTGTCGAAATTCATGGATTCGAGAGGAAAACCGCCCGGGAAGACTGAACGACTCCGAGCGACCATAAATACCGCTAATGCCCTGTAGCTATAATTCCGGACGAAGGGAATTCAAACCCAGCAGATTTATCGCGCGGCGTCGATCGTCATGAAATTCTGTCCCGGGACCTCTTTGTTCTTCAATGGAGCCACGGATCCACGCGCGCTGTCGTTAAAAGCTTTTATCGCGATCGTTTGGACACGGGGAGAGGGCGGCGACACCGACAGATCCGGAAGCGCGTCTTCGTGGGTCTTTTTATTCCCGCGACGACGGAAAGCGAGAACGGCCGGTCGAGCGAACGCGTGTCTGTGAAAATAATAGTGGAAACGCGTGAGCTAGAGAAAAGGGCCGAGCGCGGAGTGTGAAAAACCCCTCGAAGGAAACGATCGTCCGCCAACAAAGGTGTTGGACGTAATACGTGAGCAGTTCTCGGTCGGACGAGAAAGCGGGAGCGAGAGGGAAACGACGCGACGAGGAAGGCAGAAAAGGGATATCTTTTAAAAAGAGATTCTTATGCAAATTAGAGGAATAAAGACGTCTCCCTGGACAACTTTAAATATCGCTGGCCCAAACGAAATTACCCCAATTCCGCGTCCCGATGCACGCGCGGGGACTTTTTAATTTTCACACGAACACGATCGCCGTTCAGTATTAAGTTAGCCCCGATGGACAGCCGAGCGAGCGAGCGCGAAGGCGAAACCGCGACCAATTTTTCAGCAGCTCGGCTTACAAAGCGTGCATAATACGCGCCCTCGGTGCATACACTCGCGGCTCTGCAATCAGCCGCCTACCAGGACACGAGCAACACGAGGACGCCGGTGTAAACCTAACCGAGCAACAGCCCACAGACTAATCCCTCGGAATCGGCCTCTGCAGAAACCTCACCGCTGCGTCGCGTCGCTGACAGATGCATTAAAGTGCGCGCGCCCGCCGATTACATGTCGCAATCTGCCTAAGAAATTATTAGAGAAATTTCTGAACCCATTATTCGGGTCTAATGACGCTGCCGGTGCGATGCCATTGGTTCGTGTGCCGGGATCATTTTATGCTAATCGGGAGCGCGTTCCTTAGGTTGGGTTGTTTCTGAACGTTTCAATCACCGTGCCTGCAGGATAATTAGTTGTCTTCATTATTTTTTTTATGAAATATTGCTGTTTATGTAGGGAGTCCGAAAATGAGTTAGAAAAAATTTCAAGGTGCATTTGAGATGTCGAAAAGTGGAATTGAAAAATTAAGAATTACAAAATAATATTCTTTAGTTAGTACCAGTTAAACATTGGGAAGAATACAATCGCATTGTAACTAAACATACGGTATTCAACGTATTTTAGATGATTGCCGTCACTTAGGTTATTTTTCATCTACGTTCAAATAGTAATAATGTTAATGAAATCATAAAAATGCAAATAGTATTTTGTAATTCTTCATTTTCTTCCGATTCTGACGTTCAAAATGATTGCCAACGTTTCTTCTGCAACCCAAATACCTTGTACCTATGTATAAGTTAAATACTTCTAAATTAATTGTATACAATAATCTAATTAGTAATTGATTGCTTCAAAAGTGCTGAATAAGAAACTAAGCAATTGCATTGTATAAGTAATAAGTTTCAGTAAAAATATGTACAGGGTGTAAATAAATACTTTCTACATCTTTGGATCGGTAAAGATCTGTGGAAAAACTCGATAGTGGTATCGATCTTGCTCAAATTTTTTTGTTGCGTCGTATTTTACTTGTCGCGAGGAGAAAAAGTACCAAAGAAATTATAGGTCACGAAGTAACCGCTCCATGAGAAATTAATGTTAAAGTATTATCATCTATGAGATGAATTTTGTTCATAAAACACAATCATGGTAAAAATGTAAACTAACTGCTGTAATACTAAAATCAAATAAAGCTGTTGCCTGGCTCAGAACAAGAAATAGAAGATGAATTACATTTGATTTTCGTATTATTTTTTGTGTTTATTGATACTTACAGTTAGTCAACATGCGTCGGTTAACAAATAAACAATAACACTATTTGCATTATTAGAAATGTAAAACTTCTTTAACCCTACAGCTGTTCTCTTCATAAAATTCTCATTTATTACAACAGAACGTCAATGAATAATAAACGTAAATATTAATACTAAATTCATCATACTTTTGTTACAATTGGATCAGTTATTTAACAAAATAAAATGCAGGATTGGGTCAAATAGATTCGAAGAGAACAACAGGGTTAAGTACAATTAGTGTTGCTAAAAATAAAAATTTTGGCATTATTTTTTATGAGGTTGAGTATAGAAAAAACTATACTTCATTGACACTTCTTATGCTTGCAACAAATAGAACACAATGCAAAAAAAATATTTCACCTTGAGTTCTAAAGTGAAGGTCAATTTCGCGGCTGATTCTTTTCACAGATCTTCTTCGATTCAAGTGTGTGGAATTCGCCTATAATAATTAAGGCAAAACATTTCTTTACACCCTGTACAATAGAATCTCATAGAAAAGACATTATTTATAACATCCCCCATAAAATCAAGCAAATTTTTTACAAAATGAAATTATTCGTCTTTCTCACTTTTCCAACACACAAAAGACACTAATCATAGAAAAGAAATCATAAATCCCAATCCACGAAAGCGATTAATTCAATTGAATTTCCTTCTATCTAAGAACTACTAGTATCATCAATAAGAGAAACTCTCAATAAATAATCAGCCACAGCAAATCGAGTTCAAAACATTCGCAGCATCAACGACAGCCGTCCACTCCGATTCCTCCCGGTGAAAGTGATACATTTATATAGCGGCGCGGCTGATTGTTCGATTATTGGATTAGTAACGGGTTCCGAACTCGATGTCCAAGCAGGTCCGACTTTGATCTCGGAACGCTTACGAACGGGACGTGGCGAGCGACAAATGACACGCGCCATTAAGAATCGCGGTTATAAATTGCAATTACCGACATACGGCTGCCGCCAACTAGCTTTCGCTCCCTTCGTCTCGCCTGTCGAAAGAAATTCGAGCGCGATCGTCCTCGCGGCCTCCGTAGCTCTAACGCGGACTAACACGCCGGATTACCGAGGGATCACCACAGTCGATCCGTGGTGAATTTATCGAGCACGCTGAATAATTGAGGAGCGGTGGTGCGGAGGTTTGAACGCGCGTCCGCGAGTCGCGTGAAACTCGAGTCCCGCTTGAGTTACGCGGCGAAAACTATAACTGGCGACTTGCGCCTTAGCGCGACGGTTCACGATCGACCTGCTGCTGCATAATTGAACCACTTCTGGATTCCTTCGTATTTTGATACCTGTGTCGGCTTTATGCCAGGTGGCGTGAAATTTATTAGTGTTATTACATGCGATTAGCTTTTTCTTTAAAGAAATAATGTTACTTGTTGAACATGGAGCTTGAGAATGGGGGGGAGGGGGTATCATTTAATTTGTAGAAAGCTATCATAAATGATTTCAAAACATTCTAATAATGTTTGGGGGTTCAGAAGCCAATCAGTGTAAGTCACTTTTCATTACAAATTACTTATGCCGCATGAATATTCATTCCTTGTAACACTTTTTAATCGACAATTTGACTAGCAATTTAATTAGAATAGATATTTATATTGACTACAGAACAGCCTGAAAAATTTCCCACTTAATTATATCTGTTAACATATTTATGACACACTGATTGGCTTCTGAGTCGTTCACTTATTAACTACAAGATGAGAGTAGAAAAGGTTGTTTTCTTGTTTTATTAAAAAATAAAAATGAATCCGTTTTACAGATCATTCTTTGAAGAACGGAGAATAAAAATTTTTAGATGCGAGCAGTTTAAGCTTTTTTCTACGTGAAGTCAACTGGAAACTATTATATCGTCCCTACAGTCTATTTCCAGTCATCTTGAATTTTTTTTCTTTTTGTTTCCAAAGCTAAAGGAACATTAAAGGGAGTCCGTTGTTTCCACTCTCATGATACAAAATTTTATGGAAATGAACTAGGCCGATGGAAACATTGTTTTCAAAAGTATTTAGAACCAGAAAATTTATTCATCGAAAAAAAATTGAAATTATTAAGTTTTGTTTTCTGTGCATAATGTTTTTCTACCAATTATTTAATGCAAAAAAATACATTTTAGAAAAAAGAATAATTGCATGATAGTCTGTAATTTATAAATCTACATACGAAATGTATATTTAAAAATCAAGAGGCTTCTGTAAAAATCGAGATTGTACAAAAAAAGTTTGACTAGACAATTACTACAGCAAATCAAAATAAAAAAAAAATAGCTTCATTCTATTTCGATTATATTCAATAATTATGTATTTTTTCATTCCTTTTTGTGAGCACCAAAAGACCCTAAATTCTCCGTCCTAAATTTTAGATCACCCGTATGTATCACGTTCCCCGACGCTCCAATTTCACGGCGTGTTTATGGGTTAACCTGTTCGATGGGTCGCAGCCACCAGGATCGAATACTCGGTCACCGTATCTCGCTTCCGTGCGTGTCGCTTCGTACCCTTCTATGGAGATATCGATCGAGGAAATTATCATCGGACGGGGCCGCTTTATTCGCGGCGGTGATGCGTAGGCGCGAGGATAATTACAGTTTTGAAATCGTATACGTACGGGTATTGATAGAACCGCGGCGTCGTAACAATAGTCGCAAACCCGATCGACGATTCATTGTCGACTTTCTTTTCAATCGTAGATACAGCAGGATGAATGAAAAAAAATCTATTGTTCACCTCGACTCCCCCATATAAGGATGACTATGCACGAAACTGCGCGCGTTAGTTACCGGAGGTCGAGGGTATCGATATACTCCGATGATTGACAGAAGGAATTGCGTTTCACTCATTTAATATCCGTGTTCCTATTAGGAACAGTAATTAAAGACTCGAACAGTCGGTCGACTTTAATCGATGCAATGGAACGGAGATCCAGAGATGGAACTTCATTTTTGTTATGATTAAACTTTGATTGGTTGCTTCTAACTAATTTTTAAATGCATGTGTTTATGCGTTTTTAAGGGGTCAGGCCACTGTGATGGCAAGAAAAAGTATCTCATTTTCGAATGCGCATGTTTACAAAACTATACAACCGATTTCTTCACGGTTTCACACTTTATTTGCGCATACTATGGACCATGAAAAACAGCTATGAAAGTCAAAAAATTCTTATTAAAAACGTCGAAAACGACTGCTGACAGTTCGTTGTTGCAAGAGTTCAAGTGCTGTACCTAAAAACTCCATTTTGCGTCATCCGAAATAAGAAAATAAAATTTTTTCATTAAATATACTTCAATGTTTAGGCATTAACGGACGATTTTGTACAAATTCATTTTTTTTTTTTTTGTTACATCTATAAGAAAATTAATGACAAATTTTTAACGAAAATAGAAGCCTTTTTCTTCAAAATTTTGTTAATTCGTCAATTTCATAGATATTAAAAAATGGTTCTATTAATGTCTAATTATTGAGGCATATTTCACGAAAAAATTTTGATTTCTGCAAAAACAGATAGCGTCACAGTGATCTAAATACAGACAACATCTATTTTCAGACTATTTATAAATTTTGGTTTACATAAATAGATGAAGTAAAAAACATCGATAGTTGCAATTTGCAATCTCAATACTCGCTAATGCATTCCAGCGATTACATTCTATTAGAAAATCGTAGGCGCGCATAAATACTTAAAACTGAAAGTAAATTAAGAAGTAACAGCGAAGGAAACTAAAGCATGGACCTTCATATTTGCACGCATTATCAACCTTCCTCTTCGACAACAATCAAAGTCCCTCTGCACGCAGGGTAACGTATACAGTTGTTGACCCCCCTATACAATGATTGACCCTTTCAAGAAAAGTAAAAACTATAGTATAATCCTTTTCTGATATAGTAAAATATTAATTGTATTCGAAACAAGAATATTTGGATCATTGAAATATATGTATATATTTTTTATTATGTAAGAAAACTATCTCCCACCAACATTCTAAGCCTTTCTAACCAACTTACAATCCTCAGCAATCAACAGGAATTTCTACAAACTCCATAAATTACCTTTACCATCGCAACATACACTAATTCATACCTTCACCCCCTGCAGGTTCATGCACCCCCAACGGAATACTGAAACCTGAATACTTGAGTCCTGGTCCAATTTTATGGCTACATAAAAGATAGAAATCTGAGCGTAACGAGAATTCCAAGATGTCCACGGTCGTATATTTTACGTCGCGTCGCATAGACGACACGCGAAAAATATTTCGGGGCGTAGGAGACGGTGAACGAGGGTGGCAAAAGAAGGGGTAAGGAAAAGTCCTCGAAATCGGGCACACCTGGGCAGCGGTTATGTAGGTAGGGCGTGTCGGTGTTGGCACAGCTTGGCAAAACGCGTAGGTAGGCCTCGTATTATGCTGATCCCTCGAGACTCGCGGGGACTTGAATCGACTTTCAGGGCTCGCTGGCGCGCGCGCGGCCGCTCGCGCGAGTCCACGCAGAAATACCGTGGCCTGTCGCATTGAAAACGCGCGTCAAGTGACGCGGCCATACGCGCTCGTTCGCGGGCATAAGGTGTACGTGGGCGAACGCTATAGAGCACCGCGTGGACCAGGTGTCGCAGGTAGCAGCGGTTGCCATTTTCCGCGCGAACGACCGTCGCGTCGTGAAAATTCCGCGGACACCGAGATTTCCCACGGCTCGCCCTTCGGAAGAACGACTGTTACGGGAGAAAATTCCGAGGGAAATTGTGTCAAAGTCGACGACGTTTCTGACTGGTTATGTACTTCAACGCGTTGTAAGAGACGTAACTGTGCTTAGGAAACAAAAACGTTTACGGTTGATCTTGGGGCAATTCGAGGACGATGGATTAATAAATGCTATTGCGAAGAAAATGCGATTCTAGTTAGAATATCCACTTAAATTTTAAGTGGATAGTTTTAATGTTGACAAATTTATTTTGAAGGATAAAAACGCGTCTTAAATGGAAACTGATAGAATTGACTCTCAGCGAATTGGATAAAGAAGTTACATCGTACATATTGTTACATTAATGTCACCCTGAACATTATTTATCCGTTGTAATATTTTTTAACGACAGGTCAAAATTACGTAAAGATTTACAGTAGTATTAAATTATATTTGACTTACATGGTTCGCAGAAAGTTAATTAGAATTTAAAGGGTCATCAAATGCAATTTAAGATTTTAAGGGCTACACCACTTTGAAAATTTAAATTTCATCCGGCTTTGTTGAAATTTGGAGATCTTTTCAACTCATAAAAAAAATATCTAGAAATTTATTGACTTGATTACTATGGCATTTCTGAAGGCACAAAAATGAACGAGGCCACTGCCACTGACACATGCTAAAATATACAGAATGTGAAAAATATACTTCAAATTGCAGTGCTTATAAAATTAAATACATTGTTATTCGAGTTCCAATGTCTTATATGTGCTTCTAAAAATTTTATTTTATATAAACCTCGGTCTTCCTATTACAGGAATTTTTATACTCCATTTTAAAATCAAAAAAGATACTTTCGCTTTAGATGCTCACCATTTTTACAAAGATCCATATTTTTAAAAACCCCCTACGTATTCCTTTAATAAATGTTGTGTAGAAAATAAAAATGTTTGGTTTTTTATTCTAGATTCAACCATGTTCCAGTTATCTTGCATATCGATTTAACAATAAAAATCAAATTTTTTGTATACTTCAATAGTTGTACAATAACTTCCTTCCAAACATTTTTTATTATTTTTTTTTTTTTTATTCAAGACATTTTTTATTATCTCCATTATTATCAATTTCAAAGTGATTTAATCTCTTAATACAATTCGATGAATGTTAAAATATTATATTACACGTTGCAGTGCTTAACAGTACAAAACACAGCATTTAAAGTGATATGGAGCAACTACCCAAGCAGAAAAAACTACCCCTAATAGTACATAAATCCTAGTACAGCAAAAATTCGATCTGTCAAAACTTTGAGACTGTGACGTCGTTTGAAACGTAATGAAAATCCATTACGTTTTCCCGGTTTCAAAAAACCTTTCACTTTTCATTCTCAAAGTTTTCACAGAAAACTAGTCAGTCCTCTTCTGTAATTTTAAAAAATGTCATTTTCAAATCACACTTTAATTGTAACTGACGCTAATTCTTTTAAAAAATCTTGAAAATATAATGTCTGATCTCTTCTAACGACCATTACCCTAAAGACTGAGGATATTAATCGATTCCTATGTCGTGAAGCAGATATAATGAACTCCCCTAGTTAGCCGGAAATGCAAGCACAAGTTAACGATTATTCTTCCAGAAGTCCGATCCAGATAACGTAATGTGAAACCAGAAACGATTGCAATAATATTAATCGCTATGATAGAGACAAGTAACTCCAAGAATCTCAAGGGGTATTCAATTGAAACAGTATTTCCTCGCAAAAAAAAAAAAATTCAGTTATCTCATTTATTATAGCACACCCCAATAATTTTTTTTGTAATTATTCAATAACAAACACGTGGTACCAAAAATATTTGATAACAGTACTATTATACCTTTTTTCATCTACATAACATAGAATTATGTTTGCGTAACCAGAATCAAATTAGTTAATTATACGCCTCACAAAAAGATTTAGCGTTACTAACACTCACACATTACTAATTTGACCCTCAGTGAGCTGTCAAAGGCACATAGAAAAAAATTGCAGATTTCCTTCAAGCGATGCCATTAATTAAACCAGCGTTGCATTTATGGTAGTGGCGCCGAACGTTTTTGGACCAATTGTACAGTAAATTACACCCTGCCCCACGTAAATGACCAGCACAGAGGAAACGATACAAGATGCAACGACAGATTTATTCCCCGAAGACCGAACGTTCCAAGAATGTAATGACACCGTGATTATAAAGGCGCCAGGTTGACGCAGTTGGGTGAAGAAAACGAGAGGGTTCGAGCGTGAAAAACGCGCGGAAAGGAGCAGCCGTGTTAATCAATCCTGTCCGCTGCTCGGCATTCCGTGTGAAACGGGAGCGTGGCGATTTTCCAAGCGACGGCGACCCTTTCATTATTTCGATCGAACCGCTTCCGTATCGGTCCTGACTGACGTTCGGCGCTTCGACCGCGAGCCGAGGCTCGAAACTCATTTGAATTTCGCCGGCGGCGGCGCGATCGCGAGGGAAAAACTCCTAATTACACACGACGGCTTTCGGAGAAACGTCGACGAGATTTTACGGTGTACCGGGGACTCGGAGAACGACGAGGAGGGAAGCTCGCGACACCGAGTAGCGAGGATATCTTGGTCGGTGGGCGGCATTGTAAGTTATTGAGATTAAACGATTACCCCTGGACCGTTCCTTGGCCCGCGGGAACCCCGGGACACTTTTATTCATCAATGTCCCTGGGACACCGTCGCCGTTGACACCGTCGACGCGTTCGCCTGTAAGCCGATCTCTCGAAAAAGAGAAAAACCCGCCGTAGGTGCACCGCGTCGACTACGCGTTTCACCCCTTCTTATTAAATAAATCATTCGACCCTTTACACCGTTCAGCCGATATCTCAGAGTCTCATCTTATAATTCCTACATTAATTTCTCTAATAGTCCTCGACATCGCTTTGTCTCCCCCTGCCGCGACACTCGATACCGTCATTTACCTATCCTATCGATAAATTTAACGCCCCTATAAGTGTCGTAAATTATTAATCGAAACGATCCCGTGAATTTCACGCCGATCTTCCTGATAGGTTAATAATAGAACACCGTGAAGTTTTCCAATGTTCAACGACTAGTCCTCCAGACACGGCGTCCGGCAGACCTTGGCGGAACGCGCAACGCTTGCAACGCTCGCTGCTGGCACGCTTGCCCTTCGCTTGCTGAGCAGTCTCAAACAAGATAGTGGACAAGAGTAAATGTCACCGCGACTCTAATTTCCATGTACCTGGCAACGGACAAATTGCTCGGTCGCTACTACGAAAATTCGAGGCGGGGGAAACTTGGAGACGATATTTCTGATAACGTGATACTAATTGTGACAACGATACGTTTATGATGGTATGTATTTTCAATTGTAAAGTAGTAATAATTATTTGAAGAAATTAATTTTAATGTATAGTGGTGGTCAAAAATAAAAGTTTGAAAATGATATTTTTATATAAAATGTTTCACTTATAGACGGTCATAAATTCAGAGGTGAATTCAACAAATCAGAAAAACTGTTCTAATATTCTGGTACAAAATTATGGGTTGCTTCATAAGCATCACCAATGTATATTTAATGTTATTAATAGTTAAGTACTGGTAGAATTATTTAAAATTATCATATGGAGATATTTTCCATTGCATTAATTACTTAATTTTTCTTGTGGTATTACAAGTATTCAAATACGTATTATAATTAAGTAATTTATACGGAAATGTATTACTAACAAGATAATGCGACCGTCAATCTTTTTCACTTAATTTTGTGTTTTATTTCTTATAATAAGTGTTCTAATTTTAAAACTTTAGAAAATTAGTGTTATTATTTAGAATTCTGTTTTTGTGATAACGTGACAATACTAAAACTGTTCCATTTATGATTTTCAAGAGGAACATAGCAGGGTTAATCTTATATTGTCCTAAAACGACATACATGCCTATTAATGAATCAGTAAACTCTATTTATTGAGTAAAATACATTGCAAAATACTTGAAATTACTCCAAATTAGCCAAGAGTACTGATAAAATAATTTACTGTATGCGGCTTAATTGTCAGAAATATTATAATTATTTTGAATTGGAGTTAACTTTACTAAAAAGTGAAATACTATGTATTTATATAGGTAGACTAATGAAACTAAATAGACTGCAAATTTTGATGCATTTATGATTAGTGTAAAAGTATAAAAATCAAGAAGTATGCATAAAACTGTACAAGTATGTAAGAGATTGAGAGAAAATGCATATTACTACAATCAGGGGATTATTGCTATTACTTATATTGTAATTTTTAATGAGCATCTATAAAGCTGAATTCATATGAATATCCTCCATCTATTAGATGAGTAAGAAAAACCTATCAGTGTAAAGTAATAATAAAAACAGGTTTTGTTACTATAACTTAACTAATTTATGTATAGTATCTATATGTTACCCATATGTTATTCCACGATTCTCCTTAATTTTTCCTTTTTCATTATTGAAAATAGATAATAATGCTGTTTTCATTTCTTTAACCGACTCAACGTTTGCACTCACCTAACAAAAGTACATATTCTTCAATAGTTCTGTGGTTGTAAAGTAAAACAACGTATGTCACATATTTCCATTTTCTTATATTCTTATTTTTAATGGTAAACACTCATTTAATGCATTTTTCCTCTGATAAAAACATGAAGTCTACTTTCTAGATCTCAGTGATGGCAAAAAGTCAAATTTTTAAAAAATGTGACATACATCATTTTGCTTTGCAGCCACAGACTTATGAATGCAACTAAAAATTCAATCAAACCTTTGTTACCGTATAACACAAATCATTCAATCCTCAGCAAATTACAGCACATTTTCGAACTTGTTTTTCCATCACCAATGTATCGTCTCTAATTACAAGGAAATTATGCAACTTGGTTCACCCTCGTTAAAAAGGAGACACGTGAAAGTGCGAAACAGAAACGCCACTCACCTTTGACAGCCGCGTTGAGCCTGTCCAGATTCACGAGAGTGAGCGGCACCGGACCGAAGTGCATCACGATCTTGTCCACGCGTCGATGATCGCCAAATCCGTGGTCGCGTCGCGCCATGAAGATGCCCGTGTAGCTGCGTCGTATGTAGTGGCCGCAAGTGTCATTCACGGCGAGATCGAGGGTGGCGTTCAGCACACCCTTGATCGCTCTCTTCACGCGCACGTGCAACTGCCCGTTCCTCAGCTCCTTGATTTTCCCGGTGAAAATGTAGTCCGCCTGGCGGACCTTCCTCATAAACGTGGTGTCGTTTCTGATGGCCGCGGACAGATTCGCGCGACAATCGAGCAACTCTTTGGTGGAGGACACGGCCAACGGCAGCACAATGCTGACGCACAGTACGAGGAAACCGATCTTCAAACCGACATCCATTTTTTCGTCCACTGTTGACTTATTCTCCGCTACGCATCACACCAACTCTCTGCAACACCAATTAAACACCTCGTCGTCACGCGTTGCACTGACGTTAATCGATTATTCGTAATTATTCGCGCACCATCGCGTTCGTGAAATTCATGTTTCGATTACCGGCAGGAGGGAGGAAAAAGCTGATCCGATTATTTCAATTAATTCGCACCGAGGGACCGCGGCTGCTCGCGCGAGTTAATCAGCGTCGAGGATCTAGAAATGATGGATAGCGTTCGTGTGGTTTCTGCGATACCCGCGCGCCGATAAGACCGGACGAAAAACACCGTCGAATCCTCGTCACGGTTTGATTAGCTCCCGACTGCCGATCGGGGCATCCTCTGCCTCTCGAAAAATGCCCGGCCGCTCCAGACTGAGCCCTCTAAATGGAAACGAGTCCGATCTTACGAGGCGTGTGATCTTGAGCAACAGGTTGGCGCCGTGTGTCGACCCACGCTCGCCGATTTCCAATCCGCGTGACTCGTTTCCCGTTCTACCGTGGCAAGTGCGAAACCGCGCGAGCGATTCGATCGCGTGATCGATAAACTGTCGTTTCGGCAACTGGCTACCTCGTAGTCGCGCCGTTTTATTGCCGCGACGATGGTCCTAGGCGTCGATTCCCCCTCGATATTGTCACAGTATGGACGATCATCGATTCCCTGGCGTCCTGTCGTGGCGCACGGAACGTGCAATAAAGCGCGATGCGCGTCAAGCCTCCTCGACCGGCACGATCTCTAATAAAATCACAGAGGTTGCTCCCGTGATTCGCGGCAGGCGATCGACCGATGCCTGGAAAAACAATTTCCAACGTGTACCCGCGGCGAATGGCGATCGACTTTCACTCAAACCGTACTTTCCCACCATACATTAGGATTTTTCCTCTGACCCCGACGAAAAGAAACGATCTGGTTCCACTCGCGAGACACCCAACCGACACTGGCGAACGTTCGCCGAACTCACTGTCACAGATTACTGACAACCGTGAAATATCACGACTCCGGTTGATATTTTCCACCGTTTCACTCAACGACACTGCTCCGATAATCGATCGGCGGATCCGTCGAGCGCTGTCGGAGCTGTCAACGCTCGAAGACCAGCACTCGATATCCCGGAATCGTTTCCCAAATCGAACTGATTCGAACGGTTGCTAAGCACCGGCGACGATCGCGGTGAAACGCGGACGCGAGATTAAACGTTTGCCAAAAGCACTGTCAACGCGAAGTTAGCGGGCGCGCTCGATATTCAGGCTGGCACGGCAACTATCCGCGATCCTGCGCGAGAGTGAGAGAGCAGTGGTTGAGGTGGTGGTTGGTCGCGTGGAGGCACGCGCTGGACTGAGGAGGGCTAAGTGTGGATGCTGCAACTACAACGTGTAGGCGTAAGTCGCCTTAGACGAAGGGACCAAGAGGGAGAGAGAGATGACCGTCTGGATGTGTGTGCACCGTCGCTCGCACACACGCCGCCGCCTCTTTCGGTGCACGCTCGTGTGTTCTCGTGCGAGCTCTGCCAATCGGAGAGGGGGCGAGTGCGAGGGAAGACAGAGAGAGGAGAGAAATCTCACCGAACAGGCGCGTCGTGCGTCCACCACGTGAGTGCCCAAGATGCGTACTATATGTGGGTGCTATTGACACACTTATACGGACGGACCTTCTTACTACTGTCCCTGGAAAGGATATAAGAAAGTGGAGAAAAAAATGGTGACTGATTTTTACTCTTCTCGGATATCGAAGGGAGTGATGAATTTACGGTAAACTGAAGGCTATATAAAGTACTCATTCTGAGCGAATTGAAGTATATAAATAGATCTCGAGTTTCTGAATAGGAAGTCTTGAGTTAGGTAGAATTTTATACAAGGAATTTAGAAGAAAAACATTCCGAGTATTATTTGCGATAATTAGGGTTTGCTGTTTTCTCATGCCTTTAGTGTTTTTTGTGGGCTTTTAAGAGAAATTTTACAAGATGGCTTCATTAGAGATGAAGGGATACACTGATTTACTGACTATTTAAATGGATCTTCCCGCATATTGTAGATCAATTTTCAGTTAAACAGTTAATAGAGAAGACCTTCGATCCTAATCAATGATCAGCCAAATATGAACAAAATCTACTTAATTCTGCTGCATCGCTCTTGAAGCTATTAGTTCTTTACTTTGAATACAGATAACGAATTTATTAAACAATGTTAAGGAATAAAAAGCTTGTACTCCGGATTAAATGGATTGATCGTTCAAAATCACATATTCCACTTGTAGTATTCTGGTAGCTAACGTACGAAAACTACTTAGTAATGTTTTTCTGGCATATAATAATGTTTTTTTATCTTATAAACCGATGTACACAATACTTAATTTAGGCACTTGAATCCTAAAATCTCGTGTATAGTCATAAGGACTGATCCGGAATAAAGATTTAATCTCTCTCTCTCTCTCTCTCTCTCTCTCCTTATTCCAGATTTTCAAAAAAAATCAGTTCTTTTCGTATTTGTACTCTTCTTTCTCTTCATTTTTAGTAAACTTTTCAACAAATTATGACTTTCTGGTTTTCACCATGTGAAAAAGCGTCTCAAACTCTATCCGAATCGGCAAAAAAGTGGAAAATGATTTTTTGACACCTAAGCCCCCTTTTCATAGACCAGGTCACATATACATATAATATATCACATGAGTACAGAAACCTTCGTAATGTCATTCCTCTCCGAAAAAAGTTAGAAGAAATAATGGTTTTGAAGACCCAGTTCAATTAACCCGGAGTATAATTGTTAACACTAATTGTTCACCGTTTCTTGTCAAAGTTAGAAAAGCTGTCAAAAGAGTGGATCATCACAGGAAATTCTACAGTATTAGCCCACTGTATGCCCAATTTTCAAGCGGCGTTACATGCCTGTCGGTATCCACACTATTTCATTTCACTCTCATTCCTTCTCAGCTATATTTCTCTCATTCATTCCCTAATTTTCACTTCTAATTTACTCACTTCACTAATTCTCACTTCTAAACAAAAACGAATCGATAAGAATCAATAACCAAAATGCATGCGATCTGCATTAAAATTCCTCTAAGTGTGATTTTAATTCCTATAAGTGTGATAAGTGTAATTCCTATAAGTGGGATTTCCTATAAGTGTGTAACGCTGCGGTCAGACGCTACGTCTAAACAAATGCAGTGGATCTCATGGACACTAAAAAGTGAGTGTAGTTTTAACATTTTTCGTTTGTTTCAAACGAGTCATTGATATTTTGTTGACTTGTATATCAAAAGTTTGCTAACTGACAGGTATGCAGGCTTAATTTTGAAAGTCAGTGAGCAAAATTTTTAATATACAAATCAACAAAATATCAATGAATCGTTTGAACCAAAGGAAAAATGTTAAAAATACACACACTTTTTAGTGTACATGAGATCCATTGCATTTGTTTTTTCTTTGTTTCTAAGCGTTTGATGCTTAGACTATACATATAAGAAAGAGACACGACCCGTATATAAGGATCTACAAGTAAAAACGAAGCAAAAATAACGGGAAAAATTCGCGCACCAATGACGTTTGATGCTTAGACCATACATATAAGAAAGAGACACGGCCCGTATACATATAAAGATCTACAAGTAAAACAGAGGCAAAGATAACGGGAAAAATTCGCGCACCAATGACGTCACAAGATAATTTAAGATGAACGTTAACGCCCTGTAACGCTAACTTCAGGGGCGCGAAGTTTATCTTAAATTATCTTGTGACGTCACTGGTGAGCGAATTTTCCCCGTTATCTTTGCCTCAACCTAGTTATTTGAAGCCGTGTCT
The DNA here is from genome assembly GCA_030770465.2 of Perdita meconis. Classification (NCBI taxonomy): domain Eukaryota; kingdom Metazoa; phylum Arthropoda; class Insecta; order Hymenoptera; family Andrenidae; genus Perdita; species Perdita meconis. The sequence continues at coordinate 9,118,285 of JASKOS020000014.1, read as the reverse complement.
ATTTCTTATATGGTCTAAGGTTTGATGCATTCGGCATTCACATACGAATATTCGAATATACATGCAGTATATACACACTCATTTGTATATTCATACATAGATGTAAATAGCGAATATTCGTATACAAATGCCGAATGTGTGGAGCCGACGTAAGAAATTCCACTTTTATATGCCTGCCGCCTGCCTCCAGTCCCAAATTTCAGCGGACCAATACTGTATGCCACCTAATTTCTTGATATCTCTATCTGCAATGCATTGTAATATTTCTGCCAAAAAGAACCATGGTTCGCACCTGAAAATCTCGATAGTGAGAACTTTATGATATCGAAGACTGAAACCTCAAATATTTAGCATTATCGCTTCTGAAAATAGTTGTCAGAAAAAAAGATACCGTATACAGCAGCATCCACAATATATCGCGGTCGTAAAAAAATTAGAATGACAAGTTAACATGATTCGAGTGTCAGACAAATGAGAGGCAATATGCATATTGAAAGGAAATGTTTTCGATCTTCTTCGGGTGTAAATTATTCCTTCATAATTAGTATTCAAGTGGTATTGCTGCTGAATATTATTTTACAACTCTGATATATTGTGAGTTCCACTACACGGATCGAAATCTCGTTCCTCAAACTTTTTTATATTCTTTCCAAGGACAATCCACGCGAAGATTTGATTGCGACTATCCCAACGTTGAGGGGAATTAAATCATAAAACTTGGACGCGATCCGAACCGATTCGATGTGTCTAGGATACTGAAAAGTATGCTTGGATTGTGTTTACGTGACTCTTTCGAATAATGTCGCGCAACCTGTATGTATTGTTTCTTGGAGCTGAGTAACACAGTGGACGCGTGCCAAAGGCAAGTATTGGGTGTTGCAAGGACAAGTGTGTTGATTTTGTCTAGGTGGATAGCGGTCACATTGGATGATGCTTTAGGAAACACGTTTCTAACGACGAGGAAGTTTGTTTTGGAGGAATTTTGTAAGATGAGGAGAGAGCGCGACCTTCGTTTCTGATTGAATGCCGTTTGCGGTAGAGTATGTTTGTTGAGTCCTCTTTGTAGAAAATTGTAATACACCAAAGTGTTATATGGTAATATTGACATTTTTACATTCTTAGATGTGATAAATTAACACATTTGCAGCCTATCAGAAACGTACCAATTTACTATTTCACATAATTATTTGAAATATCAAATGAAAAAAAATGTAGAAAGTACACTAACATAAAATATCTTGCAAGAAATAATACCAAATAAAAAAACACATATACTCAGACCTAATCCTGAAAAAATGTGACCAAATAATAGGTACATAATAATTGCTTCAACCAAATTACTCTTAACGTTTATTATTTGTGCAACAAAATTTGTAACTCACGCTACTTGTCAATTAAACATCCCATCAAAAGAACAACTTTCTTCTCTGACCACATACATCATCCTCAACAAAACAACTAGAAATTTATCTTAATTAATTCTTGAAGAACAAATACACTAAAATAACTGAAATTTCTAGGCCACAGAAAACCTAAACGAAGCATCAAAACAGTAACAGCTGAATGAATCAGCGCGTGTCGCGTGCAGCTCGCGTTTCAGCGCACTCCGTACGAGGGACGGAGATTTCGACAACGTGGGTGACGGTCGTCCAGACGAAAAAGGGTCATCCGGATGGAACGATCTAATCTATATCAACTTAACGAGCTACAATCTCGGTCGGTTTGTAATTGATGGCGATCGATAATACGGAGTCCCGTTCGTGCCGGTGCGGTGACTGGACTTCGTGCCGAGTCCGGAGTTCCCTCGTCACCCACGAAACGGTGGGAATCCTCGTTTAACGAGACCGTAGAAGAAGTTAATGGGTCGACTTCGACGCGACAACGTACAAGGAAACAGGCGCGCTCGCTCCACGCTTATTTATGATAATAGTTTCCTCTGCGTGAAGCAGAACGCGAACCAAGACTGATCTACGGTGTCGTCAGTTATGGTACATCATAATTTCCGCGGATATTTATACGCTCGCTGTACAATGTTATGCAGCACCGCGGCTTGGGCGTGGACGGAATGAGATTCTTGTCTTGGCCGACCAACCAGATATGGTCTCGAGTTTCGAACGTTCGCAGAAATGATCCCCGAAGTGGACGCCCAGTGTTCTGACTCCGACGAGGGAAATGATGCGTCACCCACGCCTTCGTTTACTATTCTGCCAGGAAAAACTGGAAACTACGTTAATAGACGACAGTTTTGATATAGCTTTATCAGTTGCTTCGCAATGACAAGTATACGATGATTTTTTTCATTTCTGTGGGTAGGTGACTCTGATTTGGAGTAGGATAGCATATTCAATATAGTTGTTTCAAATATTATCTAAGACCTTTTTCCTGGTGCTTTTCCATAAGTAATAATTTGATTCATCTAACATGCTACACCATACCTACTGAATATCTTCTACAAATCGAAATATGGTTTTTGATTTAAGTAGAGAAAAGGTACAATATACAATATACAAGGTGTATTCTTGAAATTTAACCACGATTTTGCAGGCATTTCCAATAGTCCGACAAAAAAATCCTAACAAAAAATAATCAGCTTTTTGTACATTATGCATTTACATATGAAAAATTTCTAACAGTATTTTTTTATGAAAACTCAAAGTCAGCTTGATTTTTTTAAATGGCATTTTGTATTTTTGACATTATAAAGTTATAGCTGACATCGAGACGAATTCAACAATGTTGGTACTATATTGTGACCTGTAAATTAGAAATTTGATAGTGATAGCTTGAATTAAAGTAAATTAAATCTAGGTTCACTCAGCAGAAACATGGAAAACCATGGAAAAAGGTTTCATTATAATGATTATTTTTAGTATTATTTGTTTACTAAACTTACTATACTGATAGTATTATGTTTACGTTGAATATGGAATTTTATGGACATAAAATGATTCTCCATTTAACTATTTATGTTGAACCTAAATATCTAACTTCAAGGTCATCTCAAGGTCACAATAAACTACATTGCTGAATTCGTTTCGATATTAGCTACAATTTTATAACGTAAACAATATGTAGTGCGATTTTTAAAAATCAAAGTGACCTTGAGTTTCAATAGAAAAAATTATTTTTCAAAATTTCTTATATCTACATGTATAAGCATTTTTTTGTCAAATCATTGACAATGTCTGAAAATTAGATTTTTAATATCTTTATGAAGAATCACAAATATGACCTGAAATCATGTAAATATTTTCAAACCTTAATTCAACTTTTCAAGCAACCTAAGTTAGATTAAAAACATAACGTTTTTAGAAACTTTCAAAATTTTACTTTTATTGAAACAAATTTAAAAAATTTGACTTGTATGATTGTATAATATGAAATTTCTTGAAAACCCAGAATAGTAAAAATCATACTAAGATTTAGTTTACTTATTAATTATGAAAAAGTATGTTTCTCTACGAATGTTTAACTACAATACAATTTTGCTTATATCTTTTCTTCTTGAGGTATAAAATTATGTTTATTTTTAAGACTAAAAATTAATATAATCTAGCATTTCATAAAATATTATGCAAAATCTGGATCTCTGTTTATTTATTAGACTATATACTCTTTCTTGTCTTGGGAACTACAGTCTGAAATAAAATATTAGGTCGCCTCGTAAATTAGTACCACGATGTAAAATATTTTCATAAAAAAATCAAGAAATTATATATAACTGATATAATTCTTATTTCTTATCCCGAAAAAATGAAAACAAGTTTCATCGAGAGGATGATGACGTTGTTCCATTACCCTTTAAGATATGTTTGAAAATGAATGTAAGTATCAGAATTCCTGAATAAATCTAATAAATACCAGGATCTGTCCTTCCTCAGCATTTTACTTCAAACTACATCCCATAATTAACTACCAATAAAATGTAGGTACTTGATCAAATCGTCGCTGAATAATTCGTAACCTACAAATATCCCAAGTAACTTTCCGAACACCATGCACAGGAAACCAGAAATGATCACAGAAAATCAGACCATTAACAGCGATCCTTATTCGCTGTGTAGAAGAAGGTATCAGTAAACGAACCAGCCACACTACGCTGGAAGCAAGCGTACAACAAAAATCTGAAATCCATGGGAACTCTTTAGCACACGAACCAGCGCAAACAGGAAAAAGTCCCTCTAATAAACACCATAAACCGAGTATCAGCGTAGCAACGGTGTCTATCCGAGCGATTTGCTCGACCCACGAACGACAATCCGTTTCCCTCTATTCGTTCATTAGGTCGGCTAATACGACAGAACGGCATCAGGAAACGTGGGCATTTCGATAGGTCAGGAATCCCGGGTAATGCCGGGACACACCGTCGGACCAGTTATCGTGACGCGATAATGAAACACAGATCCGTATCTAGCCGACGTTCGCCCACGTGGACACGAAGGAATGCGGGTCTGTGCTAGTGGCATTGTTGCGGGAATATGCATCGATGGTAATAGGCACCGGTGACGTTAATGAATGCCTTACGGCGCGATCCGTACCGTATCGCCGCCGATTAAACGAGGTCCCTCCCGCGGCCGGGGAAAACGGTCCGGATCCGCGGCTGGCACGCGATCGTTTTCGAAAGGAACAGCTCTGGAAACGCTTCTATGGGGACATTAAAGTCCCCTCTTGGTACGCGGCCTGGCACGATCGCCGACGAGCAAAGCGAATCGGTCCGGATGCCCACGCTCGACCGCCGACACATCGGCCGCGGATCGTTCCCGGCCGCATGTCCTTGTGCATGTCCTTACCCCGTGTCTCCGCGGACCGTGTACTGCGAAGGGCGTGGTGTCGACGTTACGCCACGTGATTGTCTCGTATCTTCCATCGGAATCGTCGCTTCCCGAACGCGTAATATCCTGCCAAGTGCTAATGGCGGCAATCCCGCCGCGGAGTATATCACAATGTTCGTTACAGTTATGGATTTCGCTGTAACACCTCGAGGGGCCTGTTTTCTCACCTCGACTCGGCGAGGCGGTTTCAGATCCGTATCTGCCGTACAGCCTATCGCCGCGATCTCGCGACTCTCCCATCGTCGAGGCAGTAAATTTCACGGGAAGCTCCGCTATTAGGTGCTCAGCGGGGAAATTGAAGAGGGGCGCGGTGACGTCCAGCGATGCGACGATTTTTCCACGCGAGTTAGTAAATCGGTAATAAGTTCTAGGATTAATTGTTTGCATTCCGATGGCGGTTTTAAACGCGTCCGGACGAAGCGCGTTTTCGAGGCAACCTGTTTGCGCAACGGGGCAGGGGGTTACACGGAGCCGCGCGGGTAGACAAATCGCCGGGCGAAGGGAGTAAAATATGGCGATGGAAAGACGAGACAAGCTACCGCGCCGACTGATCCGCCAGCTAACGAATGGATCGATTTGCGTGGCTCGTTAACAATACACGTAAGGAACGCTAATGTGCCACTTTGTTTCGGACGACCTCGCCGCGATGAGGCTGTCGTGGAGGGATAAAAGGAGAACCAGATCTCGGACGGGCCCCGTCTGCCCTATGGGGCCCGGCGTTCGTGCCGCGGCCATATCCCTGTCGCTGATGGCGCGCACCAGGCGATTATCCTTGTTGCATCGGGACAGTAAGTACGTGTACGGTTGATTAAACTAATCTTATAAGCCGGCCGATCTACAACCATCGGTAGCATCGGGAATTATTACACGACGGATTTGTCCCCGACGTTAGGGAGGAACTCACCGGGTCCAGTTTGTCGTTTATTCACGACGCGATCACGGCCCCAACTGAATTTATTTACCGTACACGAGGCGCGCCGTGCAGAGGTATCCCGTCTTGGCGAGCCGCGGATCGACCGAGAAGCCGAGTCGATGATGGCAGGACGAGGATGAGTTACGACCACCGTCGCCTCTGGGCCCTACGTTACAGCTTGAGCCACCCTCAGTCGCCGCGTCGCGTCGCGTTGTCCCGCGGGAACTTATAAATGCTCGCGTGCACGTACGCCGTAACGTCGGCGTGGTTATGCCTTTATGTGTTTGTCAAGACTTGAGTAATACCATTTGCCGGTCAATATTATCACTGCGATTGAGGGAATAATGGAGATCGACTGTGGATCGATGGGATCGAAGTTTGGGACTTGGGAGGGTTAGGACTGAAATGCCTCGAAAAAATTGTATCTCTGTTTATCATTTCAGTTTTTTTTTATTGGTACTATTTGTAGGGAGACATAGTTAGGTAGAAATTAAAGTTAAGCTTAGTTTTATTGATCAGGATCGAGTACTATAGTCACGATCAGAAAATGAAGAAAAAAAGCGGTCATGAAAAAGCGAAAAATTTCAAGACTTTTTTCATTCTTATTAGCAAGTTATTTTTTAATAGAGAGTAGAGTAGACGACTGGGATTAAAGGTTTAGTCTATGTTTATTTAAATGGCACTACCAAAATATAGAATTTTCGCAATTTACGTCTCCCAAAATTTTAACCCTGTGTAAATAACTAGACATAGATACTTAAAGTTGCTGACCGCAGAAACGATTTTTAAAAAATCCTCGAAATTTTGCTTTTATTAAAAGAAGTTTTAAACCTGTTGCTTGACGAGTAATTGTATAATATAGTAGAGACTGTCCCAAAGGTCCCAACATTTTTTCGAATCCCTTGAAAACCTAGAACCGCTTCGATTCCATTCGCCTACGCATCATACAAAAATATACTTGCCTAAGGCGGATTCAAGTGTTCATATTGAATATAAAGATGCCTCATTCAATAGACTTAAAATAGACTTGTTAAATTTATTATTCTCCCTATTTTTAAAACCAATTTGACAGTTAGGTTCAATAGCAAAGGCATGTCCTGCTAGATTATGAGCCATTTGTAAGAGACTGAAATCAGAATATCCATATTATGTCAACGAGAAGATCTTCATGGACTTTACAAAATTTTCTTTATGAGAATAGATCTAAACGTGATATTGAATTTTAAGTCCGACATAGCTATATAAGTTTAGCACTGTATTTTGTATAGCAATACAAAATCACGCAAACAATTTGATTTATAAACTGTTTCTATTAATCAAAATACAAAATCTGAGAAACTTTTGCAACAACAAAATAAAAAATTAATCCAAATTTAAAATTAAATCTGGTGAAATTAAAAAATTACTTCGATATTGGTAAGTAATTAATAAATAATGGAACTGAATATCGTGCATAAAAAAGCCTGTTTGGATTTTATTACCAAATGTTTGAGAAACAAAATAATGTTGCACATATACAACAATTATAAAAAAGAATATTATACAGTAAAATTTTACATTGTTCAAAAAATGTTATCAATGTGTAGTGCGATTTTTTCATAAAAGTGCATCGGTGCAGTTGAAAAGTATAATGGCATTTGTTTTTTCACTGAAACCCTATCATACTTTTTGATTCATACACTTGTCAATTACAATTGACAACTGAACGGATACACTTTTGTACAAAACCATAGTGCATAATCCTATACCTCATTAATTAAACTGTGCAAAATTATCCTATACAAGCTTTTTCTATCTACAAAAGAAATAGAGTTATAATCCGGTCCAGTGAGTACATAGACTCACTCTGTGTATGTATTAAACATTTGCAAAGAAGTGATCATTTCAGTCCTTAATCCGTACTAAGGACACTTTGGCTATAATTTACCTCTATTTACGTTCCTATGAAAAATTCAATTTTGTAGAATTTTAATTATTATTACAAGTGTACATCATTACAAGTGTGGATAATGAAATTTTTACAGAATGTTTAGGAACAACAAACAACGTGAATATCAATAATAGTTTTTTAAATATTTCTCATGAAATTGAAACACTTGTTTAAAGAAATAAAACTGTAACAAGTTTAACCCTGCTGTTCTCCTCTTAAAATTCTCATTTTTCACCATTATTTCACCATCATAAATGTGATCAATGAAATTTTCGGAGAATATCAAGGAACAGTAAACGTAAATATTAAGACTTACTTTCTCATATTTTTTTGCAATTTCGAACACGGAAGCTGAGTGAACTCTTAAACATTTATACTTGTAAGTACTTCGTCGCAACTAAAACTAAAAACACAATTTATACTACCAATTATTGAGTCACACTTAAGAGATAGACACTTCGCCACTACCGATACCCTGCGGAGTGCCGTCTCCAAGATGGAAAGCCTACCGCTGCGGCTACTGCCGAGAGACTCGAAGCGGCATGCGAAATTCCATATAAAGGCTTGGCAGCGGCAGAGTGCGGGAGCCGTGGCTCGCAGACGCGCGAAACACGCGACCGGCGACCGCGAACCATTCGCGACGCGGTCTCGCGAGAGGATGCAGCCGGGTGGACGAAGGCGGAAGGCGAAAACGGTGGGTCGTGCCACGAGCACGGGCATAAAACGCGCGCGCACGCGGCCTGGTGTGCGTGTACTTAGCATAAGTCTCGCACCCGAGGCACTCTCTCATCGTATTTCATGCCGGCTATGCTCGCACGCTCGCCGCGGCCGAACCACCTCTCGTCCTGCTTCCTTCGTCCGCCGGCCCATTTGTTCCCCGTCGTTTTCGTTTTCCCGCGTCCTCGTCGTAGGAACGCATCGAATAGAACTCCGTGCGCCAGATGTCGACGAGGAAATCGACGGGAACGAGTCGTCGGTGACGCAACGTTACCCTCGCCGAGCTCGAACGCCCGACCAGTCGATTATGATCTCTCAGGTGTCCGCGAATTATCGCGCGCGACAGCAATACACGTCGCCGTGAATCGCCGATCGCTTCTACCTTATTACGGAATTAACAGTCTATTCGTGGCGCGAGCGACTCGCGTGGCGCGTTTGCGCACGCACACACGTTTCGCGGAGACGTGCCTGACGCCTCTTCAAACGCGCCAAGTGTGAATAATTTAAGTGGGAAATTCGCGCCGCGGCGGTATACGCTCTTTCAATGGCGGGTTTTATAAGAAGTCGTTAGGTAGTACTGGGAAACGTGATTGTTTAGGGATACGAGTCAATATCTTCGGCGCGATGAGAGATGAGTAGGGTCGGAGGTTAGTGAAGTTGAAAGAAACGAAAAAAAAGATACGAGATGCGTCAACGTCGCTTATAATATCTTGAATTGGACAGGTTTCTGCTAACTCCGAGTTTCTGAGGAGTTAATAAGTTTCTCGTAGGCATATCATAGTAGACATCACTTGTAATCAAGTTTGCTTTCTATTTAAAAAGTCTGAATTACGGAGATTGATTTACGAACGCAATAACAAATTATCAATGATTTAATCAACGTTTATAGTCTATAACTCTTCTTACTAACCGAGTTAATGTCTCGTTGCACCGAGTCATTTGCAATTAGCATTTAACAGGTCATATACGCTTTTAACGACTGAATGTACAGGTGTGTACAATGTTCCATGAAAATTGTACGCTATGAAAGTCGATTTATTGCCATCTGAAGACTTACCCTACTTCTTTTCTCTCCTTCTAAGTTTCAATGAGATCACGGACCTAACACGGACTATCACGGACCTAAAGGACTGACCGTAAAGTAGATCTATGGGAAGGAGGGGTGCTGCTGTGAGCGAGGGGGGAGATTTGACTTGCAGCCATCTTGAGTGGTTAAACTAGTACTGCCATCTATATAACATCGCGGCAGCATTTAAAACCGTTCAATTGAATTACGTACACTCTAAGTCAATTGTGACTTGTGTAATAATTTTTTTCTACGTATTTGTTATCATGAAGGATGTATTTTGTAATGTTATCAATGTTTTTATAAGGAATGTACAAAGTTTCGATGTATAGGATCAATAACAACTACTTTACGCTCAGTCCTTTAGGTTAGGTCCGTGTATTCTACAGACGCTACACTAATAATTAAAGTCACCTATAGAGCGCACCACAGTTTTGACCACACAAGATGGCTGATAGTTGATACCCCTTCCGTCTTTTGTTTCAACCCTTCAGAATCATGCACAGTCGTTTAGATCCATGGATGCTATCACATAAATACATTGCGTTGTCACAATTCGTCCATATTGCTTTCCCGGAACCGCACACTTTTCCAGATCCTAACCAGATGTCCAGAATAAATGCTCGAAAGAGTGGCTGAAGAAACAAGTGGCAAGAAGGTTTGTGCGAGTGAAAGTGCAGAAATATTGGCGAGAGAAACGACATGACGGATGAAGGCAAACACGTGGTGGCAGCGACGCGAGTGTAAATTAAGCTTCTAGATAGAAGAATGGCGGCCGGTTGAGGATCGTAAAACTGGTGGAATCTCCTTGTGCCAAACTGTACGAAGATTTATGCGCGGCTTAGTACGTTTTTAAACGGGATTAATGTAGTCCGAGAGGAACAGCTTCCTGCTTAATCGGCCATGACCGATGTACTTATATCCTCGTTGGCCGAAACGGCTTATCGAGAAACACGCCGATTCGAGCCCGGACGTCGTAATAGCCTAAATTAAGTCCGCGATTCTCGACAACGCGCTGCATCCTACGTGTGTACCGTTATTGAAAGGATAATAACGCTTGTTTTCCGTTGGGTAACTGTTGCTAAGACACCTGCACACGATGTTTTCTTCGACCGTTACAGTATCTAAGCTTTATATTAAAATATCGAAAGATGGAGAGATATAACTACTTGTTAAACTCGAAACACGGAATAGAAAGTGGATGAAAAATTTATTATTAGTAATCACTTGTATTATCATTTTTCTTGAATTATGTGCTCCAAAACTTATTGGGAGTGAAAGGTAAAATGTAAATTAAGGGACTACTAATGGCGCAATTTTTATAAAATAACTACTGGTCATAAGATCAAATATTTTTTAAACTGATTCCCTAATAAATGAATTGGTCGCGGAGGGTTAATTAATTGGCCAGCAGAACAAACCCTGGTATTCTTGAACGAGTGAAGAAATCTGTGACACGATATTTCGAAGCGAGGGTGGTCACTACGAACAATTTGTATGAAAATTATTGAATGACAGGTATCATACAAAAACGGCTATAATTCGAAAAAAATGTGTTATCGAGAATATGTTTATAATTTATATGAACTTCTTTTTCTTATTTTCACAGACTAAGTCCATCCCTGAAGTTACGTCCGCATGTTTTCAAACACCCTGTACATGCTGAAAACTTTTAATTCCTGTGTTGTGATATCTCAAAAAGATTTCCATCAACATTTCCGTGAACATACCCCGCAAATTACGAAAGTGAAACGGGAGATTTTGAAAAACACCCATAAGCTGATTACCTCCACAGAGAAGCGAACTACCACGGTAAACAGCTCGAATTCAATCCGCCTCGTAGTTATCGCGAACGAGTTACTTTTCCCCGTAATGAGTCGTGTATCAGCAGTAAATCTCAATCGTTCTACAATTCAATCTTAATGCGACCTCAGTACGAATCCTCGATAACTGCAACTGTCGTATCGCGTTATCGAGCTCGGAGAACATCACGAGTATGCGTCGAGGGCCTTCTCGCGACTGGGTCTTTCGTTTTATGACGCGAACGTTGTCGTAAACCGAGCGGGCGACAACAGCGAGCGATTGACCGAAAACCATCAGCGAAACCGGACTATCTAGCACTCTAAATTCGATGTCGGAGTCGATTACAGGTTTTCGAGAGGTCCTGTCGTTGGTCCTCGGTGCTTGGGTCCTTTTAATGGTAACTGTTCGCCAAGGGTAGCGCGGATGTAAGGCCGCGTTCAGACATATGTATGGTGTAAACAATATACGTTTAAATATTTTTTAGGGGTGGTTGGGGAGCTCAAATGAAACACAAAATGTCTTATGACATAGTGTCCGATCTGTCTCTATTTTGCAGTAATAATGCTTTAAATCTAACGGTATGGTTTTGAGATGGAACTCCGGCACATCGACGAGGCAAACACATGGAACCAAGCAACCGTTTAGGCTTCCCTTCCTCTGTGTGCGTAACCGATGCATACTCAATACTTATACAAACATCCCCAATTTTTAAAGCTTTATAAGAGTTAAACTATAAGAGATACAACAAAATGCATTAAGACTCTTTTACTCTATTGTTGCTTGCCAATGTGCTTGTAAAGTTTTAGAATCTTCGGACTATTAATTTAGCGTATAGGGTAATAAACATTAAGGTATTATTACTGCAAAACGAAGGCAGATCGGACACTATGTCATAGGACATTTTGTATTCCATTTGAGCTCCCCAACCACCTGAAAATATTTAAACGTATATTGTTTACACCCTGTATAATGAGACGTACATGCAGGGTGTTCAACAACAGATAGGACTAAATTTAAGTGATGATTCTAGACACTAAAATGAGATGAAAATCAAGAGCTTTTATAGTTATCAACATTTAAAAATTCGAGTAAAAACTGCCTGCAACCCGGCAATACGCACGGCATCATTTTCCGCACACGTTGAACATCGCGTCACTGTAACTGCATACACTTTTGCTGACGCGATGTTCAACATGTTCTAGACCAGTGGTGTCAAACACGCAGCCCTCAAGACCTTAGAGTGCGGCCCGCGGCCCAAAACTTGAAATTAATTTTATGACCAAAAAAATACAATGCAACACAATGCTAAAGGAAAAATATAATGAAATTGACATTCCAGATTTTTATTCGTACTTGCCAGAACATTTTATTGAAATGCGTATGTTTGTTGCGAGAATCTTGGCAATGTTTGGTAGTACATATATCTATATGCATGGTGAACAATTGTTTTCTGTCTTAAAGACTAATAAAACTTCACACAGGGTGAGGTTAACAAATGAACACATAAAATCTATGTTAAAAATATCTTTATCCCAAAAAATTACACCCGATATCGATAAAATAGTATCTGCGAAAAGATGCCAAGTGTCTAGTAAAAATATATTAAGTCTTTTAATTTCTAAAATTAATGTATCTTTTAATGTATTTTTTTAATTCTTGTAAATTTATTCAAGAAAAATAAATGTAAAGTTTAAATGAGTTATTTTCCATTATAAATAAAAGACTTTTTTTTCTTCCTGTCTGCGGCCCACGGATTTTCTTAAAATGAATTTGGTTGCCCGTATTCATACATGAGTTTGGCACCACTGTTCTAGACAACGGTGGCACGACACAACGCGACATGCCGTGTGCCGGTTCTTGGGAATATATTGCATATAATATACAATAACCATATCAGTAATTCGACCGGCTTTGGTACGGTTAGCGTTAACAAGATAGAAGTGTAAAGGAAGCATCAGATACAATATCCTACATTCCACGAGTCCGTACGCGGCCTAACATTGGAACTCAGAAAACGATCGTGCGCGTGGTAGAAATGAAATACGGGTGAGAGACGAAAGCCGCGGACTTAATTTAGGTTGTTACGACGGGGCCCGGTGCGCTTGGCGAAAGGGTGCTGTTTAAGCGATAAGTCATTCGAACGATAAGCCGCGGCGTGCCCGGACCGTAAACGGCACGAGAAGTCCCGACAAGATGGAATTAAACTTTCACGAAGAAAAATGTACAAGCGTGATTGTACGGACCTTTATTGCGGCGAATAAGGTACGCGCGACTGGAAATGTAAATACCGAAGGGAAAAATGTCCACGGACGATCCCGTTGCTGAACGATCTCGCGGCGGGGCATCTCGAATCCCCCGACTCGTGACCACGCGCCACGAACCAGCTGTAATTACGCAGCTTTTCCTCGGCTTTTCAGCCGCCACCTATCATTACCGCTGCTTGCCAACGTACCGTTCCTCCTCCCAAGGGGCCGTTTTCGTTGAAAGCGATGGAATCCCTGCGTGACGGGACGCCCGTTCCTAAGGAACGAACGAGACGACGGAAAGGGAAGGTGTGGTCATCGACGGACAGACGTCTGGCTGTCTCAAATCCAGTCAGACAGCGGATGAACTTCATACGCATCCCGCGAACCACTTAGCCAACGGATGAAGCCACTGCCGCGAGGAGATTCTTATCTCGCGTGTTTATCGAGACTTGTTGCTCGTTAAGGACGGCCGAAAAGCGGGATAAGAACGATCGGGATGTGCTCAAAAGCCTACGGCTTCCTGGACAAGCGATTGCATCTAAGTTGGCTGCGGTGGCTTCTTTCGGGATGATAGTTGAGTGTATGCTGTTGGAATCTAGATGTTTAACCTCTAGATTAAGGTCTCAACATAGAGCAGATAATAAAGTGAACCTATTATGGGATGTATACAGGGTGTAACAAAAATGTTGCAGTTCCTTGAAAGGGGTGATTTTGAACAACTCTTTCCTTAGCGAAAATGTTAGGTGGGGCTTTGTTAACGAGTTATTAACGAAAAACACCGACCAATCGGGAAGCGTGTACAGCGGATTAATGATGACGCGGACGATGGCAGGCCAATACTACTCACCGCTGGAGCCCGCGCTGATATTCATCCACTATACTCGCTCCCTGATTGGTCGGTGTTTTTCGTTAATAACTCATTAACAAAGCCCCACCTAACATTTTCGCTAAGGAAAAAGTTGTTTAAAATCACCTTAGGAATCACCCCTTTTAAGGAACTGCAACATTTTTGTTACACCCTGTATACTTTCTTGATCAGCGTCTTACGCAATTTGTAATTCCATTACTGTTTTCGTTTGTAATAGTCATTGAAAAAGAACTCGCAATGATATTAAAAAATACTACAATATTAATTATAATCAGAGTAATCATCAAGCTTTCCATTTAGAATAATAGTAATAACTGCTAGAAATCATCCCGCGAAAATAATTATTATTTAGTACATCTTTCTTCGAAGTAAATAGCTTAAGACTACAATATTAGAAGAATTCATTCATATTCAAGCCGCTCGATTCATTCGTGTTACTTCATTCTTTTGAACCGCTCGGATTAATTCAAGCTACTCGATTCTTTCGAGTCACAGGCTTGAATTTTCAAGTTTTCTGACAGCCCTATTCGTATTAAAAAAACTGAAAATTTCTTGTGGACATTATCGAAAAGTGATTTCATTATCCCTGTATTCGTTACAATAGATATTTGCAATGTAGGTACGCGTTCAGAAAATATTTGTTTAAATCAGCCAATACTTAGTAAATTCCACAAGAAAAATAACATTCCTACGAAATCGAAAGAAACAGTTAATTCGAAGCACGCTAGCCTGAAATAATCCAAGTATCCCACGAGTAATTCAAGGGTTCGCCGTACAATTCTATCGCATTGAATGAACGCGCAACAAAGAATACAAAACGTGTGATTATTGAACGACTGTGAGTAATTACCTATTCGCGGGGAATAAGGTGTAATTTTCGGAACATTATGCACCAACGTGCACGTTAACGAAGAATATTTCGCGGCAACGAAATTCACGGCGATCGATCAGTGAGTTCGGTCCGCTGTTCGCGTTTCCTGGTCTAAACCAACAATTACGGAGTTCTGGGATAAGTCGCAGCGATACGTGGAAGGCGAGGAATTCGTCGTTCCTTGAAGGAAGATTCGATGATGACGGCAAGACCGAAGGACGCCGGATCCCTTCGCCGGGGAGAGTATGCGAGAGGATGAAAGAACGACCAAGAGGGATGGGGAACAGAGTTACCCCCGGGGGCACGGCATAAATCGCTATGGACAGACAGCATGTTCGACTAATTACAGATCCCTGATTACCGGTGGGCGCGACTCGGCCGACTAATAAAGAAAAAATAAATTAATAAACCGCTAATATCGCAGTCGAACGATCTCCGTGGCGCGAGCAATGGATAAAAAAGAGCGTTTATTAATTTATTGTGATCGGGACGCGATAAAGCAGCGACCCAACCGCGGAGGATTCGAATATGTTATCTCACGCCACCTTGTCAGACGTAGAATCGAAGCGTTCGGAACCGTCACTCGAAGCCTGTTATTAATTGAAATTATTCGTTTCTCTCAGGAATATTGCGATCTCTGTGATGCCCCAAGTACGAGTTTCTTACAGTGTTCGATGGTAAATGTCCCATTAACTGTACTAATATTCACGCTTGCACTGTTAATCATTCAAATCACAGCACTTCGTTCGAATAATCGCCGGGAAAAAATTAAGAGTTAATCTCTTAATGCTGGCACTTAGAAGCAGAGTATGATTTATCTTTTTTCTTCCAAATTAATTCTAGCAATAAAACTGTAAATGCATCGCCTATACAACCAATCATATTCAGGAAGAAAATACTTGAGATCAATTCTAGACGCTTTCAGTGATTTTTACAAAATTATCAATATCATTAAAGTGAAATTTTAACTCAAAAACTGCATAATTAAGGAAATGAGATATTCGTAAAATTCTACAAATATCTTTCAAATACCACTAGACTAATTATGAAAGAAAAATTCATTTAATAACAAGTCATCTATTTCGGAGCAAAATGTTTTGAAGTATATTGAACATAATTCACTTTTCTCGAAACTCGGTTCTTAATTAATTGCATTTTACGTGACACCAAGTATCTATCGTACAACCATAAGAAATAAACCATAAAAAGACCAATTTTATTATCTAAGGTGTCAATTGTTTTATGCTCTAGAAACACAGATGCAGTAGAGATTAAAATAAAGTTAAAACAATTATTTAATCATGATCGGCTAATTATTAGCATTGTATACAATAAATATTAAGCCAATGAATCGAGGTCCTAACATAAATATAAATTGTTTGAAATTGCTACAATGGGATTTAGCAGTTGCCACGCCACTGGGCGAAAATTGAAGCATCAAAGGGCCCGTCGATGGGCATCGATCTCTGGTAAGGATCGAATGGGCGGCGATAACACGGTGGAAAGGTGAGGAAGCCGAGCGACCTTAAGTGGGGAGAGAGATGGTGATGGTAGCGGAACACGGTAAACTTCCGCGTGGGTCTCTCTTTACTCTTCAAAATGGCGCCTTTCAGAACCGACACAAGCGTCCGTACGTCAAGGATTTATTTTCACGGTATCGGATTCAACCGGAGTTACCCGACGAGGACACTAATGAACCGCCGCGAAACCGGGTCTAGCTCGTATATGTGTGCGTGTGTGCGAGCACGCGGGGGCGTTTTCACGAGCAATTAATACGGCCTTAAAGAGGCTGAGAAACGCCCCCGCGAGGTAGCCGCGTTCCGCTTGCCATTTCGATTTAATCGGATTCGACGCTTCGACACGGCTAATTAATAGGATAGCGTTATCTGTTGGAGGACCGTCTTTATCGGCTCTAAACGATGGACTAATCCCATTGTGTTCCTGGCTTAGATCTTCATTAGGACCGCGCGTTCAGGACACCGGGGCTCGGCTTTTTTAGTGGAAGGAACAAACGCGTAGCGCGGCTTGTACTCGTTAGTCAATCTTGATATTGCAGACGAAACATGTTCATCCCCTAATTCTTAATTGAAAGAGCGGGTGTATATGGTTATTTAGGTAATTCGAGGATTCATTTTGAAATAGTTTCTATTTTAAGAAGCTTGGAAGGTGTTTTAAATGCTTGAAATTTAAAGATTTAAAAGGGATTAATGAAGGATGGAAGTATAGATTATGTAGCAATCTAGAAAATAGTACATTTAAAGACTGTCAAAAACTTTCTTAAAGACTATCTCGAAATTAGTTTTGTTCTTAAATTTTCAAGATCAAAATTCTCATTATAGGAAATAAATGAAGTATTTAAAAATTATTATTATTATATTTTGAAATCACATATTTTAACTACTGAAAGTAAAATTAACATGCTATGAAAATTCCCAGACTTAATTTTTTTTTAAAGCACAATGAATTAATTAAACACCATAACGTCAAGTAGTTACATAAAACTAAAACTCTCACCTAAAAAAACTAAGGTCAGCATTAATTAATCCTCAAAAACAATTACTTTTGCTCTGAACAATGGAAAAATGTTAAATGAAGAAGATGTTAATGAACATGTATGAAAAACATTAAAAAAAAGCCATACACATCGACCTGTATAATACCAAACTAAAATACCAAACGTTTACAGCCATTCACGAAACTGCTACCTAAAAGATCAACCGTCATCTTCCTCTCGCTCAGTGAAATACACCATTAGTCCGATATCATTAGATACTCGAACCGCAAGACTCCCCATTTCCAGTACTATTGGAAAACTAATAAACCGCTGTATCTCGAGCGCGATTACGCTAAAGCGATCCTCGAGCCGCGAACGATTGTACGCTGGTGGCATCGCGGCTCAAAGGTACCGATGTCGAGTCGTTAGCGGATCGGAAACGCGTTCGTTTAATGATTGAGGTATCGAAACCGCGGCAGAGGAGTCGCCTCGCGATTGGTTGCGCCCCCTCGGCAGCCCCCTTTCGCGCGGCAATATTCTATTAAAGTAATAGCCATGGTTATGGCCGGGACGGTGACTGGCGGGGCAACAAATTCCTTATGGGCGATGTAAATCGGGCTATAAGTCGGGGTAGTTACACTGTTTAGCCAATTAGCAGAATGCGACCGGTTTTCAGGTGCACCGGGAGACAGTTTCCTCGCGTCGACGCTTATAAAGCGACGCGATATCTGCTGCTTCGGCCAATGAACGTCCTCCTCTTAATAAATACCCCGGCAGAACGTAAAGTTTCGCGGAAACGCTCGCGAAAATATAGATCGGCGACGCGCCGCGCCATTCGCCGTCGGTAATAGCGCGTGTGCGAGCCGTCGCGGTGTAAAAATTTTCTCCGCGATCCTCTTGATCATAACGTCGTGATAGAAAAAAAGAAGAGACAAGAGGAATGCGCACGCGTGAGATCCCTGTCATCCGAGCGAAGGACGGCTGCATTATTTTCGTGAAATACTGACATTACAGCGCGAAATTCACCACGGGGAATTCGCGTTCCTGCGCGCATCCTACTGTCTAAGCTCGCCCATTTCACAGCCTGGCGATTGAATAAATATGGAGTAAAGGTGTCATAAGGTACGAAACCGAACTCCGCCAACCCGTCGATGACTATTTATTTAAATCACCTCGCCGCGAACGGTCCTCCGTGGGTCTCCCTGGTTAACCGGATTCTGCGAAGTTGTGAAACCTTCGCGCGATAAAATTTCGCACGGATCCTTGCGAACTCCTCGCGAGAGTTCTTTCTTGCCGCGGACCGAAGGTCGCTCGTTTCGGAAGATTTAGTGCATGTCCTGAGAAAGTTGAAACGGAAATAGCTTCGCCAAAATAATCGTGGATCTTGGTGTAATGCCGATGAGGGAAGCATTTAGCTTGTTCGCGTGAGGTAGGTAAGTACTCAAGGTCAGGAGTTTTGGTAAAGTCTCTGCATGTATTTAAAATTTATAGTAAGTCTTTACTTACTAAATTTATAACAAGCATAAATTCATGGCGAACCTTCCTTTTGTCCAAAACCCATCCAACTTCAAGTATTTGCTACTTAAACATTATTAAATCTTCCGGTGATTATGAAAGTACTGTAAATAATATATATTTTGTTTCAAGATATTTAGACCAAATTTTTGTTAAGAAATATGATCTTCAAACATAAAATTTGTACGTATTTCATTGTACAATTTTATGAGTTTCTATCCGATTCTCGTACCACAATTGCAAAGACTCAAGACATAAAGAACAGCACTGAAATGAACTCATATATTCAAGAACTATATTACAACCTACATATGAGGATTTCGCAAAGAAACTATAATAGCTACACTGCGGAAGTTAACGCAAATACACATTTTTAAAACCGTAGAAAAAAATAATCAACTTAAATATAAGTGTCTTGTACCTTCTAAATATTTTAACATGTATTTTGTTTTCAATATTTTAGCACAATCAAAATCGCTATAAATGTATAAACTTCCACAATTTAGTAATAGCATAAGAAATTGTACTATATTATAAACAAGACTTGAATAAACTAGAAAAAACCTTCAACACCAGCACTATTCACAAAACAATACCAAATTTCTGTGATCTGATAACCAACCCGTACTTCAATCGCTATAAACAGACTACAGTTACTAAAATTAGAACAGAACATACGAAACTAACGCATATACACATAGTTCAAAATAATTCTCGTGCAATACTTGTTCGCTCATCAATGTTCATAAAACTTAATCTCCAAATTCTCAAGTTTCAGGGACAAATCTTCATTTGTTTATGTTTATATCCCGCTTCCATCGTGAAGATGCTGTCAACTTGTTTTAAACTTTTAGTCCCTGTCTAAAAACATTTTGGAAACGGTATTATAATAAAACAGAAACAAAAACGAAAAAATTACCGGTATGCATATACATATAGATAAATATACCGGTATTTGCATACATCAGTATTTTACATCAGTATAAGACTAAGAATAAACCACACAATAACAGAATGCACACAGTACAATGAAGAAATAATGGAACACGGACTTGGCAACAATATGAACGATATCCTCACATAGTGTACCTTCCAACGAAATATAATCAATTTCTGCACAACCATTAAAATATTCAACAGATTATAAAGAAAATTCTGAAAAAAAGAGAAAGTTCTGAGAAAGAAAAAAAATTGTATGAGTAACTTGCTCGGAAAGGTGTCTTTTGTCCTTTAAATGATTTACAATTTACACCATTTTCAAAATGAATAATACATTCCAGTTAGTGACTTACGATGACAAAAGATAATTTTATTAAAGGAATACGTTAAAAACAAACAGATTTATTTATTTATATTTTATGCAAAGAGTAACAAATATACGTGGAAATATTTTAATAGGTGGTCATGGAATGTCCTATAACATAATGTATACACTACTTTCATAATTACCGGCACAAATATCAATTTTCTGCACATGGTAACAAGGATCTGTACATCTGCTATTGACTTGCGAAAGCCGAAATCAAAGAGGACCAAATCCTGCGCTAACAATAAGACGACACGGAGAAACCGGTATGCCCAGACGATGACGAATCCAGGCGTGCCTTCGGATCTGATCGAAATGCGACGCGATCCGACGATAACGAGGTCGTTTTCAAATGCCCGCTGATTATGCACTTGTCGTGGACAGTAAGCGGCATTCATAAGAACATCGCTCGCGACTGAAGTGGAGTAAGCAGGAGCCACCAAGGACCGTTTCTAAAGAGCTCAGAACGACCGAGGTCGCGGCGCGTAACCAGACGCGTCTTCGCGTTGCAAAACAAAATCAATCGGTATTCGAATCATCGTAAATTAACGTGGATTGGCAACCAGACGTGGCCGAACATCGTCGGAAGTCCTGCATCAGTTCGGTGGGCTGACATAAAAATGTCAGTCGGTTGTCCGCGCAAGAATCGAATCCTGAAGGCAAACCTGGTGCAAGCACGCCTGACTGAAATACAATTTCCGCTGCCTTACTGAACACCAGATTAACTAAGAGCGTATGGTATTATTAGCGGCAGTTATACATGGATCTGATTGTGCTGCTTAAACTGCAAACTCTGATAAGGGATATAATTTAGGCTTAGGATACAAAGCAGCAGTTTTGTGCTACTTTCGGTCCGTAATAATCGCGTAGAAGCCTTCCACAGTCAAAATTGAAAGCCATTTCTCTAACTTTCGTAAGACGTGATAACGATGATATATTAAAATCTGAGGAGAAGAAAGTAAGTCTTACGAACTATAGCAGCCAGTCAAAGACGGCAACATTAATTTCAGAGGATTTCTCGGAGACGTTTGTACCATTGAATCAGGCCTAACTATTCACAGAAATCGCACACGTGAGCGGCACAGCGTTCCCGAGATTAGAAATACGTTTCCGGTTTAGACGAGGCACCGTGGCCAGAGAAAATTATGATGATCCTACTTAGGTAGATCCATTAAGAGAGACGCATGGTAGCGAGTTTTAACGGCGACATTGTTCTTGGTTCTTCGTTCGGTTCTCCCGATGCCTCGCCGAGGTGTTCGTGTGACGTAGGAGTATCGAACCTCCCCCGACGTTAATTCACCGACAATTTCGCCATTACAACCGAGCATTGTTACCCCGACGAAAACGACAATCGCTCGTTGCAGACGCGAAGATGAAACCTGGACGCGACGGAAGGGGGAATAATGATCGAGAATCTAACGAAACCGAAGAAAGAGCCGAGGACAGGATCGTCCAAGAGCAGCTGGCTGTAAACAAGGGATTTCGCGCCGTCTTGCGCGAAATAAACGCGCGCTTCGCCCACGCATCCTAAAATCCTATTGTTGCCAAGCCGTCGCGTGCTGCGTGGCAAATGTACTAGCACCTCTATTCCCATTCCTTATTTTCTGTGGTTTCGCGAAAGCGTACACGTCATTATTCAACAACAAGACACTCGGGCTGACGTTATGGACATATCAGCGTTGAGGTGTAGATACATCTTATGTACCGTGAAACATAATCTTTACACCCTTCAATGGGATGTTAATACAATCATTCTAAACTTTGGCCTGTTCGAGTTTTAAACAATGTGGAAATACTGGAAGAAACTACTAATTTACAAAGCGCATCTTACTATTTTAAGAAATTGATGTCTGAGTAAGGATCTTTACGTACGGTAAATATCAAATTTTTTAAAAATCCGAAAACCTGAGAGTCTCCTTATTAGATCTTGGTCAAAACGGTTTCACAAAAATGTATTGACGTAAATTCTTTTCAACTTCTTTTAAAAAAAAATTAACTTCAATTCATTTTTATGTAACTGCTTCCACCAAGAGCTAAGCTAAACTATTAGCTTTTGGTGGAAACGGATCCATAAAAATGTATTGAAGCTAATTTTTTTTTTAAACTTAGCAAAGCATAGCATAGCTTAGCTTAGCTGGTGGATTCCCGGCTTTAGAACTGTCATAAGAAATAATACACATATATGCGCGAAAAAAAAAAAATACTCAGAAGCTACTCAATTTTAAATGATATTAGGAAAAGGGTTCTAACACCCAGCGTTTCTCGGTGAAAATTCAAAACTCTGTTGACGAACGTATAGCCAGCAACATTTAGACTCCGTCAGCCCATAGTTTCCCTCCGCCAACTCTCCGTACCCACGTAAATCACCCACCTTGACTTTGGCTTAACACGAAATTTACTGCCACGTCGTGCGTACCGTCGGCCATGATCGAATCGCAAACGTTTACGTACAGCAGGCACGGTTCGGGTACCAAGCCAATATTTATAATGACCTTCGTGTGAAGCTCCCTCATTGTCACTTTAAATTCGCGTCGCACGAAGACTCAAAGAAGACACAATGATCCCTCAGCAAAGGAAAATCCAAGAAACCTTATACCTCAACAATCTTCCCGTAATAAACACATCACGTTGGTAGATATTCCTCCCAGCATCAATAAAGCTACATGCTTTTAATTCGATCGATAGGATCGACCCTGCCCTATCACGTGAATGGTCGAATAAGTTACACGTCACAGGGGGCAGATTACAAAAAGCCGAATAAATTCCGGGCACGGGACGACGACGAGCCGCGGTGAAATCGATTCGGATCTCCGTCCCGTTTGCTCGTAGGCAGGCTTAACGCGACTTAATATGTTTATCAAACGTCGTGATCGCTGGTACCCATTCGTCACGTCCGTAAGACGTGACGAGTGTGCCTGGAGCCCGCGTCGGTCTAGAGCCCCGAAGGACTAATGCCACTGATTCCCGAAAGGACACCGTGGAATGCACGACCTACGCTCCCGCGCGACGTTCCATGTGTACCTGAACACAAAATCCCCCGGGTTCGAGGCGAACGCGCGGAGAGCGAAGGAAGGAGGCCGAGGTTGAAAAAGACGAATGGTAGACAAATATGGGCAGGACGGTTTCTATGTGCACTTCCCATTACCGGGCACCCACGCATGCCAGGGTAACGCGGGCCCCAAGAAGTGCGTCGCACTTAATGGATTCTCGAGATTGAATTTATCTGGGTATTCGACGAGGAATACACTCAGCTCCGTTCTGCCTCTAATCCGAACTTAACGAGTATGAATATTACGCGCGTATCGACGATATTAATAATGCTCGATCGTAACAACGCGATCGCCCCGCGCAATAATGGACCAACGTCCGGACGATAACGCGAGATAAGAAGGATAATCTTCGAAGCTTAACGACCGCGCGGATTTCGTCGAGATATCGGATATCGATTACTCCCAGGGTGGCTAGCCGAGGAGAATCCCTTTGTCGCTGGTACCTTGTGCGTTTTCGTGGCTTGAAGAGAGGTACACCGAGTTCAAACGAGTTCCCCCCTCTGTCGTCGTCGGTCGATCGAGAGGATGGTATCGGCGATGTTAAACAATACAAAGTACACGGGGATCGAGAGAAAAAAGAATGAGTCGCGAGCGCGGGCTGGCGAGCGAGAAAAATAATATTCGAAAGTCCCGCGCGCGTACGCATCCTGTACCCACGTGTGAATTATGCAAATGTGGTTACGGGGTGTCTCGTTTTTAGGGAGACTGATGAGCCGCAGCTAGTTAGTGATGCAGAGAATTAGTTATTATTACCCTGTGAATATTTGTGCAGATTCATATTTTTACACAGATAAGTAATTGAAGTTAGGATAACAGTGTATCTTATCTTTTAAATATTTTAATATGTATTTCGGTATTGATATTTTATGTACTTTTATAATTGTATATATTTTTTAAGATTTTACATTTTTCATAAGCGTATAAACAGCCACAATCTAGTAATAAAAATAAACTTTAATTATAATTTTTATCAAAACTTACTGGAGTATTTTATTTTTATGTAGAAAGAAAGGGAATTAAGACTCACTAATTGTAATAACTAACGATAAAGTTTAAAATGGTATTTTGAATTTAACTAACGGCGAAAGATGTTCTGAAATTAATGAGATTAATGTCTAATGTTACAAATAACTGAAGGAAAATAGAAATAAATGCGACAACTTAACCGGAAATAAATGAAGCTAGCTAGGAGAAACTGAACTCTTAAAGTGAATTTGCAATCTTCAAACATGCAAGTGAACTTTATTCCTTGCAGTCTATCCCGGAGTGATAAGGATGTACAATTAAGAAATACCAGCATAGTGAAGTAACACAAATTGCCAGTCTAAAAGGCACTGATTACCTGAATTTTTTACCAAGATAATTTTTTACTTTACAAAATAATTAGCCACAACGGACACATACACAAACATGTACATCTTTGTTTCGCAATACAGACGTTAGTATTATGATTTTAACACATATATGAATATCTAACTTTTTTTTTATAATTATCGAAGTTAGTAGCAAGAAGCCCTGATCATTCAATAATTACACAGTAATCATAACAATACAATGTATAGGCAGCAGATTTTTATGCGAAATTGAATTTTTTTTAAAATACAGGGTTGAAGCTGGAATAACAGTATGTTTTGTTTTCTACATACTGTAACTTGTATTATATTTTTCAATTTTTGTGCATTTTGACATCTAAATACAACCTTATAAATTTGGTATATTTCAAATTGTCATAAATATAGTAGACTTACTAAATTGTTTTAGAATATGTAGCAATTTTGTTTTGAAGCAGTAATTCTTGTTCTTTAGTTGTTAATTTATTCTATAGCAAACACTTCCTTAGTCCTGATAACATACATTGAAAACTTCTATTAATATTCTTTATAACCATATAAATTATTAACACAGTAAACTGTCGATTATTCTATATAATGTTCGTGAGACACAATGCTAATAATCAGTAAAACATATTAAATCATGCTTCCAATTTTACAGAAAGAACTGCTTGAAAATTGAATAATCAACGTTCTGCTATATGTATCTATAATCATGTAAATAAGTCACTCATGGCATAACAGTTAACAGTGAAGTTATAAATAAGTGTAATATAACCAGATATAACCATAGGCAGAAAAATGGATATAACCATCGCAATCTTACATAATAATTTCAAAATGCAGATAATCAAAAAAATATTACGAAGCGTCAGGTGTAGGTTAACCCTACTACTGTCTTTGGGTCTTTCTTGACCCAATTGTTTCAATTTAAAGAAAAATGTAAGAAAGTCGATATTTATCTACGTTTCTTGTTCCTTAACTTTCCATCAAAATTTCTTTTTCTGTATTCATAATAATATGCTAATAATTAAAGTTTTCATACATCAGATTTGTAGAAAAACGTAGCAGGGTTAAATACATAGGTTCAGTACTATACTGCAGATGTTTATGCATTTATGGCAATTTTAAATGTGCTAAAATGCATAAAGATGTGCATAGCTGCAAACATACACGAATTATCGAAAATAAAATATATTTATGATATTAACAAAATAAAAGACACTTTTATTTAAGTTGATTTTTTTATTCTATGCCTTTGAAAATATAAATTTGCATAAACATCCGCAGTCTATTCATTACAGATCAATAAGAAAGTTCCCAAGCATTAAAACTGTCCCCAAAAGACTCTAGATCAATTAAAACAGAACACCCCATAGAACCCGTCTTTTCACCAACCACAACCAAAGTGTAAAGAGAAAGAGAGAACGGCACAATGGCGTGGCGCAAAACTCGCGCGTATTTTAGCCCGACGCGACGTCCCACGTGTCGAACGTTATACGCGCGCCAGGCGAATGCATAACTCGTATCGCGGGAACCGCGTTTCTGTCTCGATCGCGTACCGTCCATTCCGCGCTGGAACCGGTCTTCCGAATATGATCTAATCCATCGAGCCGGTCGCGAACCGCGTCCGACCGTTTCCATCCCCGCGGAAGGCGCAGCCGCCGCGGATCCGATATGCAAATACGCTTCGACAATTTGTCCATCGCTGTCGTCCGTTGAGATCGCGGCGGATTCCCACGAAAGGGTAACAAAAATCGGTCAGCGTATCGCGATCGACGATAGTCGAGGGAAACGCGCGGAATCCTCATGGGTTCATTTGTAAAGCGCGACGGGGAACGACATCGATCGACTTGAGATACACACTTCCACGGATCGCTACCTGAGTTACATGTCCGATTTCGTATCGACCTGATAATCTCGGCGCGTCATCGGCGAGCTCGTTGAAGGGTTTGAAGGATGAGAGGAAGACGCGAGGCGACAACTCGCTCAGCGATAATTACGTAATCGCCGCGCCGGCAACGAGATGAGAAGACCGTCGTTGAACAGCGCATTTGCGCGGCGTTAGAAAGCCAGATTAACTGGAACACGAAAATGAATCGGTACCAGGCGAGTCGCGACGATCAGATACAACTTGAACACGTGTAGATAACCGTATCTGCGAATCGAACGAAACTTTTCGCGTTGCATAACTCATTTCCAGCCGCGGCTCCAATAATTTCGTCCACCCGTTAGCCAACGATAAACCTACTGATCCGCGCGGATTATTCGAGGCAAGTCTGAATCGCGATCGCTCAATTTTTCTAAGAGAGAGGGAAGACTTAACGAGCCCGATCGTTGGAAAAGGCCGAGCTTAGGAAACGTTCGACGGTGGATAGGCAAGAACGAGAGAGGAGCGAAAAGCTCGAGAGTCCGAGCCGGTAACGTCGTAACGTAACTCAGTGCCGAGAGCGTTTCTTCCAACGCGTTGTAGCCACGTATCAAATATGCAAATGCCGGCACATAATTTGTCGTTTGCGCGAGCGAACGAGTGCATGCTCGCCAGTCGCACCGGCTGATAGCGCGTGCGGAAAAGGGAGCACAATGCCGGCGCGTTTTTACGCGCGGACGACTCAACGAGTCGGGTCGAGTTCGACTCTAGTTCAATCAATTCCGTCTCAATTCATCTGCGACCGACAGTGTACGTTCGGATTTATCACTCGGCGAGGGGATGTTGATTTCTGTCAGATAACGTTCTCGTTGACTGTACGGCTTTATTACTCGGTGGCTGTCGAATGGGATTTTTGTGAAGGTTGATAGCCTTGAGTGGAGAATTAATAATGTGGTTCAGTTTAATTTGCAGGACGTTTATGAAGAGAACGACGGTGTTTATTGTAACTTATGATGCAAGTTAAGATTTAATATATCATCGAAGGTAGTTTAGACACAGTAGTATGCTCGTTAACTTAATCCAGCTGAAGTTATCGGGGGGAGGAGGTAATTTTTTCAGAATATATTCAGTTTGTAGAATTTATAAATCTGAAAAAATCTTAAGCCCAACAGCCCAAAAGTGTTCCAATACCAATATACATACCTCGATTAATGTACATACTTCGAATTGTGCATGAAGTATCTGACTATTTTTATTCTATTCTTTGCACCTTGTGTCTTTTTTTGCAACTTCAAACATACAGTCGTATCTGAATATACAATGACTCGTGAATTTGTTTACAAAGACTATATTAAACATGTTTAAAGTTTAAACTATAAAAATAATATTTGCTTTTGCAGGATAAAAATTATGAAAATTGAGTAACAAGTAATCGTGGAAACTAAAAACGATCCAAATTGGAAGAAAAAATTAATACTGTGCATTTTTCAGTTCATCAACATTTAGAATACATGTTATTAAATCTGTGTGTCATTGTACGTATCATGAAATGTGTCAGTCTATATACAGAAAGTTTGAAAACATCAATGATCAATAAATTAAAAAGTTTGTATTGCATGGTTTGCAAACTATCGATTGCTTTATATTTCAAACTCAAGAATTTGTTTTCTGTATGAGAAACGAACATTCAGATTTTCTTCGACCGAAATCTGATTTCAACTGTATATTTCATTTCAAAATGATTAGTAATATTCATATTCATTGTACCTGAAACCTGAACAGTATATTAGGTGTCCTATCTAAATCCATAATAATCATGATAATAAAACTGATTAAACATCAGAATTTTCATAAGACAAACCTTAGGATTAACCCTTGACTACTGACACAAGTCTGATAGACTCCTAAACTGAACCTAACTCAAAATCAAAATAGAGATGTGTTTTATAATTTATAACTAGACTGCGGATGTTCATGAAATATCGAAAATATATTTTATAATATTTAGAAGGTGAAAGACATTTTTATTTGAGTTGGATTTCTTTTTCTATGCCCTTGGAAATATGAATTTGTACAAACATCCGCAGTCTATAACATAACATTGTTGGAGTGGTTAAGTTAACGTTACTCCTTACAATCGTAAAATATTTTCCGAAATAAGATCATATTGGAATATGTTAATATGAACTACTTTTCTTACTTTAGCGTACTGAATCCATTTCTGAAGTTATGCCCACATTTTTTGGAACACCCTGCATAACAATTAATGCCTAGCAATTTTTTAGAAGTTTACTAACATATTTTAGGCATGATTTATACTATCAACGAGTCGTGTACGAACCGAGCAAAACGTATTGATATTGTTTTATCATTATTATCATATATTTCCAATTGTTCGCTAATATGTGTAAAATTTTGTACTGCTATGTGTTTTATTTTGCTCATCCCATGGCTCGTCGACATTATAAATGAATTCTTAGTCTGTGTCTAATGCAGAAATGCTGTCGGTGTCTGATTCAGAAATTACGTACCAGTGGTTAAGAGATGAAAAGTTCCTTTTCGTATTAAATGAATTTAAATGTAATATCTCTAAAATAAAATCTGTCCCTTCGAGGAAAATTTTTCTAAAATTACTATGCTAAATCTATCACACCAATCATTACAACATAAACTACCGACAACTGGAAAATATGATGTATAAGAACGATCATATCCACATTCTTCATTCTTTATTTCTACGTTCTAAGTCACCCTTAAAGTTTTTCCTACAAACTGCAGAACGTCCCTAAATAGATACTCTATTCCAGAACCGAATAGTAAATAGCCAAACCCACCTTGAAAACGAAAACATAGCACAACATAACGAAACACAACATGTTTCTCGAAAAAATTCAAAGTCCAGGTAGAATCTACGAGTCAGTTCGTGTCGAATCCAGTCGGTCATCCGCAACCGGCAGCGCACGGCAAGTATTTATAGCGAAGCGAGGGAGAAGATGCAAATTCCCATCAGATAATGTCCACAACAAGTACACGGCTCTATTACTTGCCAGTTATCTGCGAGTGTTTTTCCCCGCGCGATTTTTCCATTCAAGCCAATGAAGTTTGCAACCTCCCCCTCTTATCTCTATCTTATTCCGTCCGACTTTTCTTGCCCCTTTCGGTGATAACGTAATTGGCTCGCGAAATTATCTGATTCCTGTGCTCACGAGCCGGATGCCCGGAAGACTCCTCTCATCGGACCCGGCCAGGTTCGCAACCGACCGTGTTTCCAGTTCGTGGGATCTCTCGAGTGGAGTCGAACTCGCAGCAGAAATTTATGAAAACACAGATATATTAACGAATTCTTTTTCCTGTTTTAATGGGATGCGTGTAGCAAGTCTCTCCTGACGCGGCGGAGGAGAGCGCACGGGGACGCTGCTCGCTATTCGAAAAAGAAGCGTAAAATCGATGCGGCGCGTTCGAAACGAATGCTTCCTGCTCGTTTCAAACCAGTATCGAAGCGATATTCGACAACCACCTACGCGTACCCCCGTGGAGAAAGTTGCCCTTCGCGTACGAATTTATTGCAATCGCCGCGGTCGCGCGAGTGTATCCGGTAGGAATCTCGCCGCCCTTAATTTCCCTCGACACGCGGGAACGTAAAATTAAAACGGCCGAGCGAGTAAACAACCAATGAATTCGCCCGTCGCGCGCAGCAATTTTACGTCCCCTTTTCGAAAAATGCGAACCCGCCTATTACGCAGAACCGATTTCTGTCCGAGCGTCGGGCGGCAGCATCGCAAGGACGATTTCAAAGTCGCTTGTGAAACGACACGCGGCTACGAGCACGGCGAGCCGCTAGCGGAGTAACAGTCGCGTTTGCTCGAACCGTCTCGTTTATCAACCGCGTCCAACGACGCCTTCGATCGTTATTCCCCGCAATGGAAGAACGAGAAGCCGTTGCCTCGCGCCGCGGCGATCGAGCATCGTCTCACGCCGCGCGCGATCGCCTCGACGCTCGACCGATGAAGACATTCAAGCGCGAGCTGGACCACGATCGTCCCGTAAATTTCCCAACAGAGGCAGATACGATCGCGGTCGCGAATAATTTCTGGATCGACCCTGAATCCCTCGTTTCGGTATCCTGTTTTACGAATCCCGCTGAACAATAGAGAAGAGCCTGCGGCCGCGGGGATGCCGCTTTAGTGGTTATTAAGGGGTCTTCCCACTGTGAACCTCTGAAAAATTGCCTTTTTTTGGGAATTTTTTTGTACTAAACGAAATGTCCAATCTAAATAAAGTTTTTCCTACTGATTAATACACTTATTGAGAGTACAAACAAATTTTTTTTGCAATTTATAATAGTTTATTTAACTATATATATCGCACTGAATTGAGCACCTTAAGAAAACGATGTAGTGCTGGCGTAGATGATTCCAGAAGAACGACGCATCTGAATACAAAAATTCAAAATGGTTTTTAGTCGTCACAGATGTCGTTATCGTTGAAACCAAAATTATTTTAATTAATAAAAAATTAACCAAATGACGGAAGTTTGAATGTTTAAAGTCCGAAATTCGATGAATTTTTACTCATTTGTCATTGTAAAAAGTATGAAATTGTTAATAAAACAAAGTTTCCGTGGTCCCTGCGATAGCCACTGATGTGTTGAATAATGTGTAAAAATTTGAGACTGATTAATCAAATAATTTTTTTGCAATCATCTACGCCAGCACTACATCGTTTTCTTGAGGCGCTCAATTCAGTGCGATATATATAGTTAAATAAACTATTATAAATTGCAAAAAAAATTTGTTTGTACTCTCAATAAGTGTATTAATCAGTAGAAAAGACTTTATTTAGATTGGACACTTCGTTTAGTATAAAAAAATTCCCAAAGAAAGGCAATTTTTCAGAGGTTCACACTGGGAAGACCCCTTAAAGGATGAAAACTACGTACATAGATAGTGAAAACAATTTTTTTCGAGCTGTTTGAAATACTTAAGTCTTGACAATATATTCTCGGGATTTCATTGCAGTACAATATATTAAGAAACAAACGCGATTTTGAATGAAGCTTTATTCAAGGAAGAAGGAGTTGTGGGTTGAAAAACTTATATTTAGGAAACAACTTAATTTTAATTATAATATAACAGATAAGAACTATGCTTGCCTTTCGGCGTCAATCACACACCTTTTGTTTTCGTATCACCCGTGCCTTTGTCCTCACATCCTTCGCGGCCCCACTCTCCTTATTATTGTCTACATGTGATACACAAGGAGAGGGGGAAACACGCACACATACTTTCGTACAAGATAAATGTACGCAATATTCAACAAGCTTCACAGACAGTTCACAGGATACGGTTTTTTGACCGATTCGGAATTTTTTGCCAAATGATTAACACGAAAGTGACACAGCCATAAATTGATATTATGCTGGAGATGTTTGGAAGCTGAACGTATCGGTGAAAATACAAAACTTTGTGAACGCTACTTTTGGAAAATACTAAATCGGTTAAAAAATCGTATCATGTCAATTGGCTGCTAGATGCAAGTTTACCCAAACATAATTTTGAAAGTCGTTGTGAAATATTCTTAGAAGAGAAAAAGATGGAGTAGAATTAGTGAAACAATCTGAAACACTTTTTTGGAAATTTCGATGAGTATAAATGTGAATAATTGCTGATACAACGCTATTTTTCTATCACCATTAAATTGATCAACTTTGAAACGCTCTTCTAAAAAATCACGCTTTTTTGATATTGGAGCTTTTTTTCTGGAACTATTCAATGAAATCACGAGTTTAAAAATGCAATGATTATACATTCTTCTTCTACCAATCGATCATCTGATATTGAGAAATAATGAACAATTTCCGTGTAGCGGTAGAAATTTGAAAGCAAAGATTGGAAAAACATTGGCATTTGATTTCACTACAGTGAGGAAGGATTAGATTGAACTCAACATGATTACAGAAAGAGGGAAAAATCATTTCAATACCTTTGTCCAAAACTGCAGAAGAGGAATATGAAATTATACCTATAGTTTTTAACAGAAATCAGCTGCAAATAATTTTAAATTTTCTATAAAAGATTTTGTACACTGGGTAATCAAATTATTAGAGCCACAGTATATATATAAGTAAATGGTTTTGAATTGCTGAAAATTGTTACCTACTTACTTTTTTTAAGGTATATTTTCAATCCGCAGATATCATTAATATCATTTGAATATCAATTAGATATTCATTGAATAATACAGGTAGCTCTAATAATTTTATTAACCATTTGTAACAAATTGCAATATTTTTAACAACCAACTGGACTTCGTTCCTGTTATTTTTATGCAAATATTGTGCTACTTGATGCCAATGAAATCGTCAGAATCTCCAAAATTATCCACTAGATTCAGATGATAAAATAAAAAATTCGAACACATCGCATAAATGAATTGAAGCTAAAAATTAATCTGCTATTTTCGTTACTGAAAATTTACAAATTTCTGTAGGAAAAATAAATTACTTTTAATAAACTTATAAAAATAAACATAGCTGCGCATCGTATATCAACTTCTATGCTGACACTTATTTTATTGAGTAGTATAACAATATAATAAATGTCAGTATATTCCAATTTCTATTAAATATTTGTCGAACTGTTAATTCCATCTATAATGAAAGGAATAGAATCTACCAGAATTTGAAAAAAAAAACAATTCTAAAATAAATCTATACTGCCGACGAAGTTGTTTGTGACTCATAATGAAAATAACATCTTCTAATTGTTTTACAGTACTCTGTTTCACTGATCTGTTTCCACCTGCTCCAAATCGTTTTAACCCGCTTCAACCCACTCAAATACAACTCCAACTCGTTTCGTTTGACTCGAATTCATTCCAACTCGCTTCAACTTATACCAACCCTTCCAAACACTTCCCAACCTCCTCACGCATGTCCCAAAGAACTCGAACACCGCCAGCGGAGAGTTAAGCTACAAAGGGCAACAATATAAGGCAATAGAAAAGTAATAAATGCTTATCTATGACCGACCCAACGGGGACAAGGCTCTGGGCGAGATGATCGAAGGTGAGGAGGACCCATCCCTGGAATTCCATTAAATATGTAAAGTAGCGCCACCCCATATGGTCATTTCGGTGTAAAACTGCCAGACGAGTGTCTTTCACTCGGCTCGTAAATCGCTAGTGGGTGGATGTCGACGAAGAAAACGAAAACACGGACAAAGGATGAAAGCAGAGCGGAGGGGAGCAAAGAAGAGAGCCGAAAAGAAATTTTCCAATTGGCCAACCGCTGGATGCGCGCTCACGTCGTAACTCCTGTGTCTTTTACGAGTCGGCTCCGAGATAACGGACCGCATGCATTGCTTTTCGCCTTCTTTTTCTACCCCCTTCCACCCTCCCCGTCCTGCGTCTTCTCGTTTCTTCCCAAGCTCGGTCTTCTTCCTTTTCCATTCCGACGACGGGCGAACCCGGACCGCTGTTCCTTGCCAGAAATCATAATCTACGTACGGATGCATTCGACAGAAGCGCATACTGAACCTTCTGCGTCGTAAAACTGACGCTTTTGCCCCGGAGCGGCGTGTCGATTGTCTTCGGTTAAGCACAAAGCAATACTCGTAAAAATACCCCATTGTACCGACGCTAACTGAACCTTGTTTGTTATTCGACGGTTAACGGCGAGATTCGGAGTCGCAATGGAGAAGCAAATGGAGCAACATTTTAAAAGACGACGGTAAATGTCCGGCGAATACCGTTTATTGTTCGGGAAATAGAAATTTTAATCGGACTGACGAAACTTGTTTTCGTGGGAATGAAAATGTGGTTAGAACTGCGTTTGAACTTATTCAATTACAAGCAATGCACATTCCGAATTTTAAAAAAATTTGTAGTATACTAAATATAATACTACAAATATATTTATGTATGTACATGAATCTCTTGCATACTATTAACGAACACAAACTTTATATTACACGCTACATTAGAAGAAATATTCCTCCCATAGAAAATACTTTAAATACCTTACATCGTTTTATGCAGAGCCATGAACCAGAATGAAGGCTTTGCATAAAACAAGTTTACGTAATAGAACTTTTGACATTCAATCTCGTCAATTACGTTTAAATGGTAGAAGGGGGTCCTCAAAGGGCTCATAAAGACCTACAATTTAAGATAAGTCTCGTTAAAATAGCGCGTTTCCATCTTTAGACCTCTCCTCATGAATATATTATATGAGTAGTCAGAGACCTGTTGGTGATCAGACTCCTATTAACTCTGTACCAAAAGATCCTGTTAAGTCCCATCTAATAATTACTTCAAATAACGCTGAACGTATGTCATTTATCATAATGACCTGCAGGCGTCTCATTTTTATCTCGCCACTGAAAATAAGAAAAAGCGAAAGACGGGCTCCGAACGACGAAAGAGAAATCCACGTGTTTACTGCACGTCACGAAGTTTCAGGACGACCCAATATCGGAACCCGAAGATCCTCTGGCCCAAAAACCTATGGGCAAATCGACACGAACCATCGAAACAACCCGTCGAAGATTGTGTTCCGGTAGGTAAGCTTTGAAGGCGTCATTACGTGCGAACGACATCCCGCTTAAGTGGCCCATTTATATCTCGCGGAGCACAGCACCGAGGCACGTAGGAATTTATAAGCTATAATATTGCTACCACGGTAGTAAAGCGTACCAGTATATATCAGCACCGCGAAAATGATCGTCCAGGCTACGTGCGACGTGCATATTGCCGGATTTTATTGCCGCCTCGGCGATCACCGTTTGTCGCTTTTCTATATGGAGCAACAAACCTAGTCCGTATAACTATCGGCCCTTCTCTACTATCTGCCGGCACGAACCCACCTCGGGGCGTGTTCGAGTTAACTCGCGATCCTCTATCGGCAAACGATGAATCCTAACAGTAAACGTCGCGCGGCAACAGCCGAGATCAACGCTGTTTGTCAACGACCGATCTATGCCGTGGAGATGATTGCTCATTATCCTGTCGAACTTTTTGTTCGCGTGACCATTGTGCCTCTGCATGGGGTATTTCAGATTTATGGTTGATAGAATTCGTGGAAAGGAGTGAAACGGGTATGATGAATGCGTCTGATCCCTCTGTAAAGAGTGTGGTTTTAGCATAATGATGTGGTATTAGTTTCAATTAATGGGATTTTGGTTTTGTGAGTATTCCAACTTAGAGTTTTTTGGAGATGGGAAGTTGAAGATGATTTAATTCGTAGGTATCGAAGCTTCAAAACTAAGCATAAAAACTGAAGTATGCTCGCTAGGACCCCCTGCAAATTCTATTTTCTTTTGAATTCTGGGAACATAAAAATGAAGTTTAAAAACAGGGAAAATAAAGGTCATCATTATTGCCTATGTAGCATATTTACTTTATCATACTTTACGGTCAAATGGTTTATAGACACGTTTTAGGCTTTACAATCACGTTTTCTTTACTCGATTATCTCTCCTTGAAAAAATCAAATGTTAGAAAAATAGAAAGAATCTAATTTTTCAAAATTGTGGATATTACAAATATAATGCAGCCACAAACAAAGTGCTGTGAAATTGAATTACAAGCGTTAATTGACAAAGTCAGTAGCAGGCAGAGCTGTTAATTTACTCATAAACAAAAGTTAAAGCAAATTATTCAAATGTGGGAGACTTAAATTATCCAGCTCAAGGAATATAAGCGTTAATTAACGGAGAGCAAATTCCGGAACATTGTTAGTTGTTTGCCTTTCTATGTTATCGTGCAGTACTTCCAATTTTTTTTTTTTTTTAATTGAATACGTGAGAAGTTTAGTTTGCTTGACATTTATTAGTAGAAATTTCTATATTTTTAATCGTTTATAATTTAAAAACGAAAGAACGGCGCTTCCTGTAACTTTCTGCAATTGTTTATATATTCTCCTTAATATTTCAAGAAAATTCGGAAATCTTTCAGAATGCTTCTTCCTAAGTTTCGGGACAATATGGTCTAACTCTTACACAATGAAAAACAATTTTAGAATAAATAGCTTTAAGAATAAAAAATCTTAGGAATCTATATTGAGTTCCTTTTGACACAATGCTGCAATTTATTCTCTTTAATAAATCTAATTTTGAAAAACTGGGAAATGCTAGTTTTAATACGTAAATTTCTTATAATTGATATTATATTAAAAATTCGAATTGTACATATATAGTTAGTTTAGCAATTGGAGAATGTCTCGGAAAATCGGCAAAAATGTATGAATGAGAAACTCGATATCGTCAACCAATACAAAAATTTGTACTACGAGGCGTGTATTTTAAGTAAGTACCATTTTGAAATATAGCCGCTGCAGCGCTGCGGTCGCCGTTCCGCGCATGCGCTCTAAGTACCTTCATCTATTAGCTAGCCACATACACCATTACGAAAGCATTCGCTCGCGTTGACGTTTGTTTATGCGTGTTTAAAATGCCTCAGACCATTGGAAATTCCACCAAATGTAAAATATGCACTGTCACTCGTTTCTTAAATGCGTGAGACGTGAAAGCGGCCGAAATTCATCAGCAGATTAGTGAAGTGTATGGAGAAAACGTTATGACCGTTGGAATGGTAAGAAAATGGGTTAGAGCATTTAAAGATGGCCGTATAAACGTGCACGTTGAAGAACGAAGTGGGCGACCGTCCGTCGTTAATGATGACCTGGTACAGAAAGTTGATGAAAAAGTTCGAGAAAACAGACACTTTAGGATTTCATCATTATCTAATGAGTTTCCTCAAGTTTCAAGAAGTGTTCCCCTTGTGTTCTCTTTGAAATTGTGACAGAATGCTTACATTATCAGGCGGCATATTTCTATGAAGATATGGAATTCAGAAGCCGGTCGTACGATACGATAAGTGCTTTAATATAGGTGGAAATTATGTTGAAAAGTAGATTAAGGTTCAGGCTTTCATGTAAAAATGAAGGTGTTAAAAAAAAATTGTCCTTGTTGTTTTGTATATCAAAAAGGTACTTACTTAAAAAACACGCCTCGTATTTTCTTTTTCCGTAATAGGAATAATCTTTCATTATAATTAATCAGACCCAGTTATTAGACTCATCCTGTATATTTAATTCGCGATAACTAGAATGCATTTATGACGACTTTAAATGTGCCAAAATGTATAAGGATGTGCATAAATATATAAAACCATAAAATATCGAAAATAAAATATACTTTTTAATATTTAGAAAGCAAAAGACACTTTTATTTAGATTGCTTTTCTTTATTTATGCCCAAAAATTTTAATTTGCATGAACTTCTGCAGTCTAGTAATAACACAGCAATAATAAAAATTGCTATATTTATAATTCTCAAGAAGCAAAGTTAATATTTAAATCTTTTAACATATCAATCATTCTGTACTGTAGAATGTCTACAGTGAAACGAGGAACTCAACCAGTAATCCAAAGGATCTGAAACCCTTTCGTTCCCTCAAGATTCACCGAACACTTTAAGTTTCCACTCACATCCCAGAAACACCAAGACCCAAATCATTCGGAATCGAAATGCGCCGCGGCTGCGTAGCTTCCACAAACAACCGTATAATGAAGTATCCCTTCGCGTGAGCCTGGTTCGAGTAAAAAGGAGAAAGTGTTCGGGGAAGAGTACAGAGGAGCCGATTCAAATGAGCGCGTCAGGACACGAGCGTGAATACAACTCTATCGTTCGAATGCCTCCTACCGTATTATCACGACCGGTCGTATGGACGTTCGCAAACTATAAATGGCAATCGGGCGGTGCATTAGACAGGCCCTCGTGGCGGCGTCGGCCCGATAATAAGGCCCATCGACGAGGCGAGATAAGGCTGCACCGTGGGGTGGACGACGACGACGACGAGAGACATTGACACGTTCCCCTCGGTGGTTCATCGTTAAGATCGAAGACCTTGCGGCCTGTCCAGGAGAAGCGGCGCGAGGCAGCGTTCACGCACGGACGCACACGCGCGAGCACCGCGTGGGCGAGCCACGCGACCGAACGGGTTTCTTCGTGTCTGCTCCTCCGAGCTACGAACTGCTCCGTGACTTCCACGTAGCGAGGAGACGATCGCGGCCGTCCCCAGCCAACGGCATTTGAATATTCACGCTCTTCCGGACACGTCCACGCACAATGCCGCTGATGCTGCACGCGCGCCTTGTCAAAATAACGTATCGCGTGCCCTTCCACGCTACGTTCGCTGAATTCATCAGTGAATTCAGATTTTTTTTCCTGCGTCGATCCTGCCGCGCGACGTGGAAATCAAGCACCGGTCGTATTGTTGCCACCCGAGGTAGCGGGTCTCTTGGAATGGTGCTTCTACATAGACGCGGAGGCAGGAAGTTTGAAACGGAGGCTGAGGGTGTGAGCGCTGAGTAGGTAGAGTAGACTGGGTTGATCGGGATTTAGACAAGAGAGTTATGAACAAGATCTCGTTGACTCTCGGTAAGATCTGCACAACTCGTTTGCTCCTTGGAGCGCTTTTCAGCGAGTAAGAACAAAGAACGTTTCAGCTATGCATTTGTAAGGAACAGTCCTGCGGCGAAGACAATTCGTGTGTTTAAAGATTTAGGATACTGGAGGCGGTTCTCCCACTCTGTTCGTGGGCTGTGACCTCGCTTACTTGGTCTACGTAGAAAAATATTAGATCTTGGAAGTGTTATGTCATCCTACAAACAACATGAAGCTTATTTGATTTCCGAAGCAAAAATTAATGTGTACAATTACACTTAATCACTAGAATGGACGTTATTATTAATTAAATTCCATCTTCCATTTAGCCGTTTTTTTTTAATTTGTATTTTTCAGGTCTACAATATAAAAGAAAAGAATGCCTAATAGATTGTAATTAATTTCAGTGGCTAAAAAATAGAGGTATGCGAGAATCCGAAAATATTGATAACTCGACATCAGGTCGAATCGGTACAGATTCCCAAAACTGGTCGAGATTCGACCTGACCTGACTCAATATTTTCGGATTTTGCACATCACTACTAAAAAGCAAAGACTGATGCCATACACTTTATAATATTCTTTGATCTTGTTTCCCGAAAATTACTGCAAAAAGCAACGTGGCTCATCAATTATATAAACATGTTTCTTTACATTATTATAATTACTATTCATAAGAGTCTCAAATACAAATTATTATACTAAGAGGAACGTAACATGAGTAAGAGTAGTACCTACATAAACTGATACAATCTCTGACAAGCACAGCACGGTAATGAAGTTACTGAAACAAAATTGGTTCTAGGATCTGAGAAAAATGTAAATACGAAGATAATTTGATGGGAAATAATCTTACGCAAGGTGCACAAGCATAAATCATAAATTGTCAGCATATGGCGACACAATGAACCATTTCGTTTAATGTCTCCTTCAAGAGAGCTTCGTCCGTGCACACACCGCAATGGTCAAGTGGCTAACATCTTGCTGCTTTCACTTCACCGTTATCTTTTCATCTCGTTTTCTGTGAACGTCCTTGTTAAGGACTCCTGTACCTGTAGCAGCACGATCAAATTTAATTGGGATCGCTTCGACTCCGAAGCTCATGATTCGGTGAAATAATAAAACCGAGTTCAGGTATCGAATAACGCCATTAATGATTCGGCGCGAGCCGACTTCTAATCGCGGACATTTGTTACGCTCGGTGGGATAGCGCCTTTTCTAGGATGGCTTCTGAAGTGGCGGGAAAGGTAATAAAGTCGTGACAGTGGACAGCATGAGCCCTGATCTTGCAAGGGTAGCGTGGAGAAACGTGATCCTGTTATCTATGGCGCTCGTAGGTTTATTGGGATTTTGTCACAGGTGTTTAGTTTATAAACAGCTTTAGTAACTTAGGATTTGTTCGGAGTAAATTAAGCTATTCGAGAACTCGTTGCACTTCGGTAGCGCTATTCTAGTTTAGTAGAATGTCTTACGTTACGTCTTACCTTACTTGTATTATATCATACATATTTGTTCCTGTGTCGACAATCAATTTTCTTAAACTAGTCACTGATTTTCAAACATTTGTAACTGCATGTTCTGTACAGAATCTTTTAATTTTACATCTTTGTCACCCAAATTTAAGTAACTCATTTTAATACTAAAAGATTGGAAGCACTTACCAAATTCCA
The DNA here is from genome assembly GCA_030770465.2 of Perdita meconis. Lineage (NCBI taxonomy): Eukaryota > Metazoa > Arthropoda > Insecta > Hymenoptera > Andrenidae > Perdita > Perdita meconis. The sequence goes on along the minus strand of JASKOS020000014.1, from coordinate 9,077,357 downwards.
CCAGAATTATATCTTGTATTTTGTACATATTACTTTAATGTCTTGAACTGAAATCCACGTCATTTTTGAGAATTTTTTCTGAGGAAACTGTACATGCAATTTTTTTTCAAATATTACATACTTAAGGAAGTAGCAAAATGACGACATGCAGTCTATGATCCGTTGTACTGTTGTTCTGGGACCTAAATCCAAATTTGGTATTTGTAATCAAATTACGCTGTGGATTTGTGGACAGTTGTGATTTTCATTAAAACAATTTCACGTTAATTGTGCAATAAATATAGTTGTATTTAATAATATTATTTCGAATTTAGGTTCATCCACAGCGTAATCCTATTACAAATACAAAACCATCTAGTTTTTACGTTTCAGAACACTACAGCGAAACCTAAACTGCACAAAACGACTTTCATGCCGAGATTGCTTCAAGACATTTGCGCCATTCGGAACTACCGAATTATTTTTATGTAAGAAAATATTGTTTTACTTCTTTAAGCATATAATATTATATTCTGGAAGTATCAAAAAGATTGCATGTATAGTTTCCCCAGAAAAAATGTTCAAAAATGACCTGGTTTTCAGCCGATTGCACCAAATTCTCCCCTTAATTCTCCATAGGTACAAATTCTCTGACTTTTGATTTTTGTTGAGAATAATTTAATACAGTGCAGACTTTGATAAGTACCTATACCATAACTTTTTGAAAGCCTACAATTTTTTGGTTTGATCAGAAAATTCTTTCTCCTTTAAAACTCTACAGTGAATCCAAGCTGTTGTTCTCTAACATGCATGTATTATCCTCAGCACTCTACGCCCAAAACTAGCACGATTGGATGCCAAAATTAGTCTCGAGTATCAACAGACAGGCAAGTAGTAGTCATTAGCACGAACTAGCCGGACAAGACACGACATCGGATGTGTAAATCGGATATTTCATATCGTCACGGCGCGTTAGTCACCGGTGAGCGAAGGCACATGAGAAAAAGGATGAGGAATTCCGACGCGGCGGATAGTGTGGGTGGCGAAACTGGTAGATGAGAAATACAAACATCGGGAACGACGGTAAATGTCCCAGCTGACCATCTGAAACCAGTGTTCGCGTCAACTTCGCGTCGCGAACCGTGAATCACGTGTCCTCGTTCAGCTCCATCGCGGATCGAATATTTTTTTCTACACTCGGCCGACGCGAAACTATATTCCACGGGACAGATATTGGTCACACGAGGAAGCCCCGCGAACGCCAACTGTGCTTCTCCTTTCCAGTTTGCTTATCGGTCTCGTCCTGCGGCGTTCAGTTTTCCCTGAGTATATCCCTGCTTTCGCGGGCAAATATTTGCACGTGCGTCTTAAGATATACAAAGTCGAAGAGGCAGCCGAGCCACCCTCCGACCGCAGATTTTCGGATCAGTTCAAATTTATCCTCGATAAATATTCGCTCGTTGGTATTCCGACGGTACCGCTGTTCTCTTCCTCCACCGAGGAACTCCACCTCCTCCTGTATGCCTTAAAATTCCTGGCAAATCTGGCTACCGAATATTTCAGTGTTCGAGCGTTTCGAGATTGCGGGATCTTTGTCTTCCAACCAATATCTTTTCAAGGAAGCAGCTACATCTATTAGAACTGACGAAAAGCGCGATACGCTGATGAAGAGTCAATAAACTGTAGACAGCTCTAGAAACTTCCTCTTAAAAAATAGCAAAAATTCCCATTACTTTTGCGTCAACCTTATATATCTATCATAGATTTTTAACTACCATATTAATGGCTTACCGCTATCTTCACAAAGCAGTGTGCGTGATCTAGGTATTATTTTGTCCTCCGACTTATCCTTTACTGCTCATTAGAGTCATTCGGGGTAAAAGTACGCAGCGGGTAAAAGTACGCACTTTTACTGTTTTTGCTTCACTGAGCCGAAAGAACCATGATATTAGGAACACTTTTTTGCGCTATCGTACATATTTAATAGACTCATAAAATGCAACGAGTATTTGACGATAGGCCAAACGGTTTTTTTTAAACAGAAAAAGTGCGTACTTTTACCCGCTGCGTACTTTTACCCCGAATGACTCTATAATAATATTATTGCTCGAAGTTACACAAGTCTCAGTCTTATTCACAGGGTCTCTAATTTCTTTAATGACTCTCTTAGAATTCTTTACTGTCAACTGACTAGACTCATTCTTGAATATGGGAGTATCATCATCTCCTTACTTCATTTCTCAGAGTTACAATATTGAAAAGCTGCAGTATAGATTTTTAGACTTGCCGCGAAAAATATGGGCTACCCCTTATCGTTTGATTCACATAACTATGACCCTGTGCTTTATTCCTTGAATCTTAAAAATTTCATCTGAATCATCTCTGATATCTTATTTGTGTTCAAGATACTCAGGGGAGATATACAATGTCCCTCTATCATTGGTCTCCTTAATTTAAAGGTTCCTACTAGAAAGAGAAACTACACGCTATTTTTCATTCCTACTCCTAAATCGTATAGTTAGTCCTAGAAATTCTGTCTACAACGTATTTTATAATGTTGTTCTGATGTTATTTATTTGTATGTATTATTTTTAATATTTTATTATTGTATTCTTTATTCTTCCCTCGGTGTATCAAATGGTTCTCCCCGTTAAGACGTAAATTAAATAAATAAATATCCTTTGTTTAAAAGTTTCATTTTCAAGCGACGATTAGGATCTCTCAGTAGGCGGTATCAATGGCACATTTTCTCGGTAAGAAAGTCCCTTGGACAGAGACAGGAGGTTGACAAGTAACCCGAGTAACTGGTGACGGGTGTATCGGTTTCCTATTCCCTAAAATTCCTGCAGCGGAGTTCTGCTCGGCTCGTGCACCACTTATTATTCAGGCCTGAAAGCCGATATTCTGGGTCTTACACATGTTACCTGTTAGCAACACGAGCTTCCTGATAGGCAAGACAGATCGCCTCGCGAGGATAGAAGGTGAATTTACAGGAAACGAGTAGGTGGTGGACGGTGTTTGCGAGTATCGGAAAGAGAAGGATTTCACGGAATAATACAGTCTATTAGCGGCGCGGTGAATAATCGCGTTAATGGAATCGCCTGTTAATTAGGCGATGAAGGGGATGCGATGATTAATGAAACCTAGGTGTCAAAGTCGAGTCGGCGTGTATCGACGCGCGATGATACCTTGTTTCGTTATCGGCGGTGTGTGGATTGTTCGGGACCATTTTTGAAACGAGCGATGAGCGAACGCGAGGACAAAGTTTCCATTCGAAAACCTAATTGTGCCGTTTCGATGAGCGCGTCGATAGAGCGGCTACATTAATCACGAATCGTATTCTCGGAGCGGTTTCAACGCTCTGTAAGCTTTATTTCCCAACCTCCGTGCCGCGCACTGATTGATCTTAATCCCGTCCCCTCGTATTTTCCCTTTATCTCCCTCGGAACATCGCTTAAATTTCCAACTTAGACGCCACATAATTTGGACGACTAAATTAGTGCTCCGAAAACAATTTGACACATTCGAACGATGTAACCATAATGTAGAGACGCTGTTCCCTCTCTTTTAAGCGGGGCTTAAAGACCGATATCCGAGGGCTTGTAAAGACGTAATGTATTAATAATAAATCAGTAGGAGCGAGAAATTTTCCGCGTGAAACCGACAATTTATGGAAAGGCGTACACGATACGCTTAGACAGAACTGTCCATATATCATAATTAAACGGGAAAGAAATGCACCGAACTCCGAAGATCTATAACTCTACCAGCGACTTCGAAAAGCGAGCGACTTGTTCGCTCCACCCCCGCAATCGTGTTTATACATCGTTGCGATCTTAGAAAATTATTAGATGTCGATGTATCACTTGCGCGACAGTCTGTAACGGAGCTTGAATTTACCTTATCTTTATTTTGCTCGTGAGAAACGAGTATGAATGTGCAGATAAGCGGAGGAATTAATAAACATTAATCATATGAAATTTTTAGAAAATATTAATTTTATAGAAATTTCTAATGATAGTAGAACCTGGATTGTCCGATTTTGTCTGAAAATTAGTGAATCATTATAGAATCATAGTCAAAATTGTGTTTGAAATCCTGCTACATTCTTATAATTACTACATTTTGGATAATAAAATTTTGGGATAAGTGTGATTCGGATAATCGAGGTTTTACTGTACCTTTAGACAATTATAGATATGGCATTATACATATTCTCATTTACAGAACGGTCTTTTTATTTTTATTAATAAAGTAACACAATCGTTTTAATTTTTATATTAATATTTTGTTGCTACAATTAATCTCAAGAAATTGCAATGAAAGAGCAGTACGATTTCAGTAATTTTGAGAAAAATAGAAGAAAAAATAATGCACAATGCTTGTTCATTCATATTAAAACTATCAATTTCAGATTTAATCCCAACGTCATTGGTAGAATAAGAGAAGAAGAGAATACCACTCAAAATTAGATAGATTTTTGATCAGTCAATTAAGATTTGGAACCTTGATACATATACAGAGTAGTAACTAATCCTTAAAATTCAATGCTCTTTATTATGTATCATAAATTAATATTAACTTCATATGTATGTTATAACTGTATCTTATCCGGCACTACAGTATGTAACCAAATTTCATTTTCAGAGAAACTTGTTACACATTATTCATTGTCTATATTCTTAAACATGTGAAAGGGTTCTTCCTGATGAAACTGTAATTTTTCAAGCATTGACCAACAGACATTCTGCAGCCCAAACGATGCACCTAAACAAAAAAAATACTTGATTGAAACAAAAATTCGTAGCGTTTTCAATAGATTGCACTTAAAAATGTGCCAAGTTCTGGCAGAATGGAAATCATTGTAAATATGGCAAAAAGCAGTAAAAAAATGGCACATATGTAATTGACTAAAATTATGTACAAATATTTCAACACTTTCTGAATTTCATTTAAAAACGCTACGAACTTTTGTTCCAACCCAATAGAATGAACTATTAAAATAAACAATATGTAGGAGGCGAGATCGCGAATCTCCCTTCTACGTGCGTGCGTGTGTGATCGGATGCGTTCGGCGGCGGTCGGGCGGATCCAGAGCGATCGGGCGTGTTCGGCAGCGGCCGGACCGGTCCGCGGATACGTACGCACGTTGTCCGAGCGAGTCGGGGAGACGACGCATTTTTCCTTTCCCATTGTCATTATTATATGTATTTACAAATAAACTCTCTTTTATGTACTATTCTACATAATTTATGGGGGCTCGTCAAAGCCAGACTTATTAAACACAAGCCAGTGAAATCAAGTGAAGTGATCCCGTTTTTCTGTGCGAAGTGTTATTCAGCGTCCACGAAAAGGTTAAAAAAAATGGCTGCACCCGATGAAACGCTCGTGCAAAGTCTAACACTAGAAGACCAATCACAAATAAATTGGGAAACTAGTTCAATGACTGTACCGAAGCTTAAGACCGAATTACGAAAAAGAAAGCTAAAAACAACTGGCAAAAAACCAGAGCTTGTCGCCCGATTAAATGCTGCAATCGCTCTAGATCGTGAAAAAGAAGACGAAAACGACGAAGACAAAAAGTATGAATGTGAAGACGACGAAGAAGTTGAATATGAAGACGACGAAGACGTTGAAGACGAACATGACGAAGATGAAATCAATGCAACGACTAGACGTCCCGCTTCAAGGCGAGGGACGCTATATGAAAGCAGTTACCCACGACACGTTCTCACTTTCAAAGATGTCGAAGAGTCGCTAGAGACATTCAGTGGCGATTCTACACTAAAAGTGCAACGATGGCTTCGAGAATTCGAAGAAACAGCCGAATTATGTGAATGGACGGATGTTCAGAAAATAATTTATGCAAAACGATTACTTCGAGGATCAGCGAAATTATTCGTCGATTTTGAGAGTTGTAGCAGAACATGGAAGCAACTAAAACGCGGCCTAATAGCCGAATTTTCCCGGAAAGTGAACAGCCATCACATTCATAAGGAATTAATACAACGAAAGAAAAAACCAGATGAATCGTATCAAGAATACGTTTACGCCATGATGTCTATTGCGTCTCAAGTGGACATGGAAACCGCGTCTATAATTCGCTATATTATTGATGGGATTCAAGACGACGAGGCGAACAAAACTATACTGTACACTGCAACGAACATTCGCAATCTTAAAACCAAATTACAACAATACGAAGAGATGAAGAAAAACGCGAAGCAGAGAGCGAGACAGATGGAGCATCAACCGAAGAAGAAGACACAAGCAACACCATCGGAGAAGAAGAGATGTTTCAACTGCGGCGAGGATAATCACGAAACGTATACCTGCCCATCGAAGAGTAAGGGTACCAAATGTTTTCGTTGTAATGAATTCGGACATATTGCGTCAAAGTGTACTGTTACCAACAAAACTGTAAGTAAGAAAAATTGTTATGTTACCGAAACCAATGAGAAAAAGTATACCAAAAATGTTATTATAGAAGGCGGTGGATTAAATGCGTTATTCGATTCGGGAAGCGATATTAGTCTACTGCGTGCGGATAAATATATCGAAATAGGCGCGCCGCGTCTTGAAAAACGTAAAATACATTTTCGCGGAGTAGGTTCTAAAGATAATTATACGCTGGGCGAGATGCGTGCGAAAATCCTTATCGACGGCGCCGATTACGATATAATATTACACGTTGTCTCTGATTCTTTGATATCTCATGATTTAATTATTGGTTCGGATTTTTTATACAACGTCGACGTGCACTTAAAAGAAGGAAAAGTTAGCATTGCGAAAATAGATAATCAAAGCCCTGAAAATTTTGAAATACTTAATATAGATGTTACCGAAGAAGTCGAAAATATCGATTTATCGCACATCCCAGACGCGGAAATTAGAAGCGAAGTACAAAACGAAATAGAAAATTATAAACCACATAAAATTCACGAAACCAATGTTCAAATGCGTATCGTAATGAAAGACGAAATACCAATCTCTCAACGTCCGCGAAGATTATCACCATCCGAAAAGAAAGAAGTAGACTCTCAACTCGCGACGTGGTTAACCAATGGGATTATTAAACCTTCAGACTCCGAATATGCAAGCCCTGTAGTACTCGTAAGAAAAAAAGACGGCTCAACGCGAATTTGTATAGATTACCGTAAACTGAACACCAAGATTTTGAAAGATCGCTATCCGCTACCGCGTATTGATGATCAAATTGATCGATTGCAAGATGCCACGATTTATAGCACAATCGATTTAAAAAATGGATTCTTCCATACGCCAATAGCGAAAGAAAGTACAAAGTATACAGCATTCGTTGTGCCTAACGGTCATTTCGAATTTTTGCGCGTACCTTTTGGCTTAAGTAACTCACCGGCCGTTTTTCAAAAATATGTAAACGCAGTTTTCAAAGAACTAATTTCAGATAGCATAACATTAATATATATGGACGATTTAATCATTCCATCCAGTAACTACAAAGACGGTTTAATCAGACTAAAACGCGTTCTAAAAACCGCCAGTGAATATGGACTAGAGATAAACTGGAAGAAAAGTCGTTTTATGCAAACCAAAATTTTATACCTAGGCCATGAAATTGGATATAGTTCAATTCAACCGTCGGAACACAAAACAAACGCAGTTATAAATTTCCCGCGTCCAACAAATGTAAAAGCAATTCAATCTTTTATAGGTCTCACTGGATATTTTCGGAAATTTATATATCGTTATTCTGAAATCGCGCGTCCATTGACTAATCTTTTAAGAAGCAATACAGAATTTCATTTTGGCGAACAAGAAGAGTTTGCATTCCAAGAATTAAAGTCCATATTAACAACCAAGCCCGTGTTAAGACTGTATCGCGTAAATGCAGAAACACAATTGCATACTGACGCAAGTATGTTCGGATACGGTGCCATACTTTTACAAAAAATAGCGAAGACGGAGCGTTCCACCCCGTATACTATATGAGCGGCAGAACAACTCCTGCAGAAGAACGCTATGCCAGCTACGAACTCGAAGTCCTTGCAGTTGTAAACGCGTTAAAAAAATTTAGAGTTTATCTTTTAGGCATTCCGTTCCGAATTATCACCGACTGTAAAGCGTTTACCCTAACTATGGGAAAAAAAGATTTAAGCGTGCGTATTGCGAGATGGGCACTTTTGCTCGAAGAATTTGATTATATAGTAGAGCATCGACCAGGAAAATATATGGCCCACGTTGATGCGCTTAGCCGTAACCCCTTACCTACGACAATGATCATTGACGTTAACAACGACAGTGTCCTGACAAAATTTCGTAAAGCACAATCAGACGACGACGACTTAAAACTGATATTCGATGCGGTACTACAAGGCAAATCTAGCGGTTACACAATAAAAGACGGTATTTTATATAAAGAGATAAACGATGAATATATGATTGTAGTGCCGAAGCGAATGCAACTAAATGTAATAAGGCAGGTTCACGAACGAGGTCATTTTGCAGCAATGAAAACAGAACAATTAGTTCGACGCGATTACTGGTTCTCTAAAATGCGGCAGAAAATTAACACTTTTATCAAAAATTGCGTTAATTGTATTCTGACACAAAGAAAGGAGGGGAAGCAAGAAGGATTTCTCAATCCAATCGATAAAGGCGATCGTCCGCTAGACACCTATCATATAGACCACCTAGGCCCGATGACATCCACGAAGAAGAAATATCGTCACATATTTGCAGTTGTAGACGGATTTACAAAATTTACGTGGCTATATCCTACGAAATCAACCGATACTGCGGAAGTATTAGACCGACTGAAAAAACAAGCTTCAGTATTCGGAAACCCGCGAAGAATAGTCTCGGACCGAGGCACAGCATTTACATCAACAGCTTTCCAAGAATTCTGTGAAACAGAAGGAATTCAACACATAAAAATCACAACCGGAGTACCTAGAAGTAATGGTCAAATTGAACGAATTAACAGAATTTTAATTTCGATCCTATCAAAGCTGTCACACCCAAACCCTGAAAATTGGCATAAATACGTAGAAGCCGCCCAACAATATTTGAACAGTGTATCAAGTCGAAGCACCGGATTTTCACCTTTTCAACTCCTCATCGGTACGCGTATGCGTATAAAAGAAGATCCGCAAATTCGTCAAATCGTAGAAGAAGAAGCAGCTATCATGTTTCAAGAAGAAAGAAACGAAACAAGACAGCAAGCAGCAGAAGCTATTTCAAAAATTACGGAAGAAAACAGGAAGACGTATAATCGGAAGCGGAAAAAATCTACGTGCTACAAAGAAAACGACCTAGTTGCAATCAAACGAACGCAGTATGGTCCTGGACTCAAATTACACCCAAAATACCTCGGCCCTTATCGGATTACCAGATGTCTACGTAACGACAGATACACTGTACAAAGGGTTGGAGATTGCGAAGGTCCTAACACAACTTCCACTTCTGCAGACCATATGAAAACTTGGACCCATGAGGAGGACTGTGATTTATCGGACACCGATGAAATCGACTCATCTGAGGACAGATGAAAATTTCAGAATGGCCGAGTGTAGGAGGCGAGATCGCGAATCTCCCTTCTACGTGCGTGCGTGTGTGATCGGATGCGTTCGGCGGCGGTCGGGCGGATCCAGAGCGATCGGGCGTGTTCGGCAGCGGCCGGACCGGTCCGCGGATACGTACGCACGTTGTCCGAGCGAGTCGGGGAGACGACGCATTTTTCCTTTCCCATTGTCATTATTATATGTATTTACAAATAAACTCTCTTTTATGTACTATTCTACAAATATTTAGAAGTCCCTGCCGACATGACGTTTAAATTTTAATGTACATAAAATGACAACCGCTTAAAATTTAAGTATATAATTTCGACTGAAGTAATTACCAGATATTTAAGATATCATAAGGATATATTCTTAAGATTTAAAGGTTCTCAAATATTGTTGTATATCGATTGTAATTTTCCTTACTTTTCGTTCTGTCTCGCATATCTCTTAGAAGCCTACACCAATATTCAATATCTGTCAGAATTCTTCCGTTCATGAATCCCTTTCTTTAGTCATCCGCGAACCTTGTTCTTAGTTACTCATATCTATATCTTACGTTAGTCACTAAGGGCCAAGTTCATTCTCTCCCCACTAAACACTATTATATACAGTTCCCCAAAAATGCGCTAGCCCTCAGATATCTTCTTCAGCTTTCGAAACGTAGTCAGACCGCTCGATTCATTAATTGTCAAAACTTTGTATCTATTATACGTTGTTGTACGTTTTATTCGTTTAAATAAAAATAGTTGTAAGTTTTCGTAATTGAGTCGGTGTTTTAATAAAACATTAAGACATCGGAACACAACAATATATAAAAATCGACTTTTTTACCCATCTAGATCAACAACCCCTTTTGTACGAAGCGCGAGAAGAAGCAAGGCGTGTAAACAGTAGGAACCGGCGCGGCGCGGCGCGGCGTTCGGAACCCGCAACAGAGATGCAACTGGTGTTCCTCAAGGCCATTCTTACAAATCCTAACACCGGCGCGGACCAACCAGAAGAGAGGACTGATTCACGCCTGTAGATCCCACGGTCAGATTATTCATGCATTTCGTTTCAAACCCCGAAGAAGCATCTCGATGCGGCGTTAATAAATCTGCCTAATACAAGGGGCGCGGCCCTCGGGGCACCACGGGGCTAAGGGTTCGTTCACACCGCGCGCGTTTTATCGCGCCACCACGAATAAATCTCGCCGTTCCGTCGATTGTGCCTTCTTTTCATCCGTCGCTCCCACTCCTCGTCGTTCCCTTCCGCCCCTTCGCCCGAAAGCTGTCCGCTGGACAAGATCTCAGGGCTGGTTGTTGCCGAAGATGCGGCTCTCAGTGCATCGGCTCAAGTTTCCGGTTCTCCATTGTGCACGCCTTTGCGCGCCCCCCCTCCTTCCTCCCTTTTTCTGCCTTCCTTTCCGTCTATCGCACTCCCCCGCCATTGTCTTTGTCCCGCCGACGAACGCTTCAACTCCGAACGGAGGATTCTATAAAGAGACTAGATTGTAAGCGAGACGGCTCGCTTGTATCAAGTTGTCCTCCCAGGCGTGGGCGCACCCCTTGTTCCTTCGCTTTGGCCCTAGAACAGCGTTTCCCAAAGCGCGTACCGGCAGGTATCTTGTTACCGACGCTTTTTCATCGTTTAAGGGCAATTTATACGTGTTACGCGTTTTCATCGGACGCGCTTTGACGTGGCGTGTCTCGGCGTTCCAGGAAGAAAATGCCGATCCCGCGGCGCTGAGGGAAAACGACGAGTTAAGCCGACAGGTGAAACCAAGTCGAGGACTTAACACCTTCGGGCTTAATGGCTGGCGTGGGATTCGGAAAATACGACCGATTGAAGGATATCTTGCATTACCTATGCAGATCCACCATCGAACTGACCCATAATATTGTGCATCTTAGTGATGCAACTGGTGTATGCTGATTTTTCAAAGAAATTTCACACGATTCCGTGTGAACGATTAAGCTCCAAACATTTCTGAAGATTACTCTTTCAAGTAGGCTTCAAGTCCCGGCTGAAGGTGTAAAGTAATTCCGGGAAAGTGTGTAGGGAAGATAAACCAGTTAAATATTTTTTTTTAACTATTCTTTGTACGAGCAATGTGTTGGTCTTATTTTAGTGCAATAAGAACGATCAAGCGTTGATATCAATGTTAGATTTCAATTTTTCCGAATTATAAAGAAAATCAGTATTATAAGTTTTAAGAAATACAAGGATTTTGTTATATGGTTATAAAAAAATTTAATTACTCTGTTATTTAAGCAAATGTTTACTCCTATCGAAAGTTAAACATTAGTAACATTTAGCTATAATTTGATTTTGAAACGGCGATGTTTTAGATTAGACAATCATAATACAATGGTTTAGTTTGATCGGCCGTGTATTTAGTAGTGCTGAACTAGGAAGTTTATTACTACAAGAAGGATTGGCATGAAAATTACAACAAAAACAACAGAATTGATATTAGAATTGAATGTATCAAGTTTGATAGTGTATGCGATTATAGTGCGAAAAAAATAAGTAAATACTTCAAAATTGTGTTATTCTAATAAATAAAATATTAGTTATAAACCAATTTTTTTGATTTATATCTTTTATAAGATTTATAAGATCACTTTATACAGATAGTTAAGTAACTCATTTATGGCGGAGCTTAATTTATGACGGTAAAAATAAATTGATTTTTGGGATTTTCTTTTTACAAAACTATCAAGCGAATCATTTCGAAATTTGCAAAGTGTGTTATTTTATATTTAGAAGATACAAGTTAATTTTTTTTATTAAAAAATTGCCTTCAGAAACACAGTTATATTAACAAGTCTGTAGGGCCACATCGTCGGAGTGTCAAAACGGGAATTCTGGAGCTTTTAATTCTTCTCTAAGACAATAAAACCAAGAATTTTCTTATTTCTCATAAAATTACATTGTTGATGAACCCCAAAAACTATAAAAAAAATTCAAAATTGACAAACTGGTGGGACATTAAAAGAAAAGTAATGATTTCAACCCAAAATTTTCGTACCATTTATGCATAAGAAATTGTCTAATTTCATTTTTTTTATTAAAGTTGAAGGTTCATCGACAATATAACTTAATGAGAAATCAGAAAATCTCAGTTTCTTTGTTTTTGGAAAGAATTAAAGGCTCCAGGGTACCCGCAAAGGGTCTAGCAGGATAAGGGGGTCAAAAGTGCCCTTGAGCCGATTTTTGTCGGGAATGTGGCATTCGATAAAGTAACAAAAGAAAACATTTTGTGCCAATTTGCAACCCACTATCTCGATTGGGGGGGGGGAGGTAGTTATAGACACTTTACCCACTGCGCCACGGCCACTATTGAAAAAGTAGCTGATTTTCCTGAATATATACCGCCTATGACGCAGTTTAATTGCGTCAATTTAAATCCTCATACTTGTCCATTATTCTTTACAATGTAGAAATATTAAAAATCACATAACACACTTACTGTGTAAAGAAGATCTAAAAATCAAATGTATTTATCACGGTTTTGCCCGAAATACCCCGAAAAATTCGGTTTTTGATTTTTTGAACTACGGCGCACCCTGCCAAAAAATCTGAAAAAATAGTGAATAATAGTCGTACTATTATGCTATTACTGTAAAAATAGAAAAGTAGTCACTTTAAAAATTCACTACAAAATCTGCATTTTTCAATATTTTTTTTAGTTTTTCATTTTTTATGTTTACCATTCGCAACCGAAAAGACTGAAAAAATTCTCCAACATGTATTACCATATTGTCTATGTTATAGAATTTTTGTAGAATTTTCGCATTCTGTTAAATAGGGAAAATAAGGCAAAACCGATATTTTTAATTAATCCAATCGAGATAGGGGGTTGCAAATTGGCACAAAATGTTTTCTTTTGATACACTATCGAATGTCACATTCCCGGCAAAAATCGGCTCAAGGGCACTTTTGACCCCTGCTAAGGATAAGTCCTGCTAGACCCTTTTAATACGCCGGCGATACGGACTTATTTATGTACATAAATTCGTTTCTGCGGACAATTTTTTAACGAGAAAACTAACTTGTACTGTTTAAATGTGAAATAGCACACCTTGAAAATTTCGAAATGATTCGCTTAGTAATTTCATAAAAAGAAAATCCCAAAAATCAATTTATTTTTACCATCCTAAACTAGGCTCACCCCTTAGTACTACTATAAAGTAGTCGATTTTCAAACGTTTTTAAAAACCTGCTCTTTCTCTCCCGGAGTTTCTTATTCTATCAAGAATTATCTAAAAATAAAGATCCCTCCGTTTCGCAAAATACGACCTTAATCGCAAGAAGGAAACCGAATTTGTTGAAATACACGTTCCTCCGCTATCCAAAGTAAAAGAATGAAATAAGGGAGGGATACTCGTTTATCTTGAAATACTCGGGGCTGAACACCGTTTGTCCGCTACCTCGTCTCTCAATCCCAGCTTCTTTTGTTTTTCGATACAATATCGACACAGGGTACAAAAGGAACCCGTAGGAGCCGTTGGAACCTATTCCCTTTGCTATAATTTAAATCGACCGTCGAGACAAATAGCATTCCTCTTTTATATATCGCGTATTTAATACAACATCGCGTATTAGCCTCCCTAGTATATTTTTCGAAATTGCTCGTTCGAACGATGTCCTTCGGCTACTTCGCCGACGCTTCCTTCTGTGAGTCCAATTTATCGCCGATCGTCGGTGGCTCTCGGTCCGAGCAACTTTAAAGTAATCGCGTTGCTGCCACCGCACCGTCGCGAATAGGTCTCCCAGGCACAGGCGTATTTTCGAAAAATCAATTTCGCAGTCCCTTCCGGGCAACGGCGTTATTGCCTGCCGAATTTCTTTTCCACGTCGGACCCCAGAATCGTCCGCTTTCCAGAATCGTTTCAGCCTGTTAGCACGAATAGCCTGTAATCTGCACATTCAACCACGGGTTAGGTTTCTTGCGCGATGGGCAATAAATATCGCGCCCACTCTTCTTATTAGCGATATCCACCATTTTCGGCTGCCCCTCACAGCGATTACCAAGCTGTTGCGTCTTCGAATTCTTGATGCTCGATACACGTTAAGTTACTTGCTACGATTTACCCTTCGGCTGTTGCGCGTTCAGAATAAAAACTAAGTTTTATGTACTTTTTCATGGGGTTTAGATACTTTATTGCAATAGAAATAAAAAATTCAAATATTGAAATTTATAATACTTTGTATAAATGGACGCACCAAAAAATAAACAACTGTGTAGTCTGAAATCCTCCAGCAATAACACATATGTAAATTAAAAAGAGGAGATAATTGTTTCAAAAAGAGTGGGATGAAATTATAAACCAAAAGGATGATACCATTTTTTCCTAACATTTTAAAGTATGTTTTAAAACTTAATATAGATATGTACTTGTACAATTCTTGACAGAAATTCGTGGAACGACCTAATATTAGATGCTCTGATAAGTAGATTGCGAATTTGTATGCAAAATCAAATTTTTGCAAACAGAAATAAAGAATTAAAGCTTTAATAACAATGTGTCTTATATATTCTAAATATTATTATTTGTATTATATTTGTGATATTTTGTACATTTTGGTATCTTCCAACAATCTAGTAAATTTTTGCAGATTTTTTTTCAGTTATTTAGGTCGCATCAACCTCTTGAGAGAGTTATTAGCGACTCTAATTCAAGGTTTATGGGTTGTTATACAGAAGATTGGTGGCTTTTAGGAAGTTGAGTGTATTTTGTATTGATTAGTTGCCTTTAGGTTGTTTGCCAAATTGGATTTTATATTGTATTGCTGTCTGTCCATAGTACGTAGTGTATATTCTGCATTGCGTGATGATGTGTTCTACTGCCAGCGGGCTGTTGCACATTCCGCAGGTTGGAGGCTCTTCTTTATTAAAAAGATGTTGATGGGTGAGTTTTATGTCCTATTGCGATCCTTGAAATTGAAATACGACTTCATCTTTTCTTGGTAAGATTGGCTATGGTTCTTTTGAAGAAATCGGGTTTTATTGTTGTGTGATGTGGTTTGGTCAAAGATTTCCATGTTGTGGTCCAGTTTTCATTCATTTTTCATTTTATATCAAGTAGTACAGTTTCTGTTGGAAGGAAGGCTGTTGATGAGTTGATCGGTGAATGGTGAATTAGCCACTTCTTTGCCTCCTCTGTCTGCTGTTTCATTTCCTACGATGTTATCGTGTGAAGAATTGATGAGTGGTATGCAGTTTGGCATTCCTGGATTTTGTGGTCGTTTGTCCTCCGATTCGATACTGATGAGATACCAAGATTTGCAGATATATAGAGTCATTCGGGGTAAAAGTACGCACTTTTGCTGTTTTTGCTTCACTGAACCGAAAGTACCATGATATTAGGAACACTTTTTTGCGCTATCGGTAGCATATTTAATAGACTCATAAAATGCAACGAGTATTTGACGATAGGCCAAACGGTTTTTTTTAAACAGCGAAAGAGCGTACTTTTACCCCCAATGATTCTAATTGTTATGAACGCATAAAACTCCGCAGTCTAATGATAAATATGTTAAAATTTTCTCAAGCAATTTTCACTAAAATAGTAAAAGATTAGGTTCCAATTCAGTTTGCCTG
The DNA here is from genome assembly GCA_030770465.2 of Perdita meconis. NCBI lineage: Eukaryota > Metazoa > Arthropoda > Insecta > Hymenoptera > Andrenidae > Perdita > Perdita meconis. The sequence continues at coordinate 9,061,244 of JASKOS020000014.1, read as the reverse complement.
CGATTTAAAAAAAATAGCTTACCTACAGAGATTTAAGACATGTTACACATTACATTGCTCATGGCATAAATTGATAATCCATAATTATCCAAACAGGTAAAAATTTTCTTTTTGTATCGATTAAAAAGAACGCCTGGATCGTTTCGCAAGGTAAAGTAAAATCAAGCGATATGGATGATCCAACGACGGCTCAGAGTCGCTGAACCGCCGACTCGCGACGAATATCGAGCGGCTCGAGGCACGAAGACGATGCCCGGGTTAAAGAAGAAGCAGATGGGAGAAAGAGAGAGGGAAGATGAATAAATAAAGAGAGGCGCGGCGTCGTTCGCAATATGATTAATGTGGCCGATCGACGGCGAGAGAGAAACAGAACCAGTCGGTCGAGAACGAAAGCCGCCTTCGGCTCGGTTCTCTCGTGGTGGCTTTCGGTCGAACAGGGGAACCGGGGAATCGATCGATTGGGCGCCAGTCGGTTTCTTCTCAGTTCTTCCCCTCGGTACGTGCACGTACACATCGCGCCTCTCACCGCATGGAAACGTCACGGCGCATACACAAATGTTGCGACTTTATTCCTCTCGTGCGGCATAAATCTTCAAACGTCGCTTTACTTACAAAGATTTGTCGCGACACTTGAAAATAAGAGTACGCTTTCGGGATGAATTCATGGCCGATCGTTCTCGGAGCGGACAACGATACACGCTGTTTCCTCTACGGTATCTGAATCATTGACATTTTGTTGCGATAAAATTGTAGTTTCGAGCGCATTAACCCTGGCGCTTTTCTCTTCAAGAATCTAGTATGTAAGGACATTCATCAGCACGTTATTCAATAAGAAACATAAAAGTAAAAATTAATTAGAAGATACAAAAATGTTAAACTTAGAAAACTTGTCGGCTCAAGTCGCTCTAAGACGAATTATTACTTTCTTTGAGGCCTAATTTTATTACAGCTCCTTTTGTTATAAATATTCAAAGTATAAGTTTTTAGATTTTCGAGTTCATATTTACAGTTTGGAGCAGATGAATTCTGATTTGACTTTAGTGATTAAAATACAACATATAAAATAATATCACCTATTTGGCAGTGATTTATTTAAGTAGTTACATACATGCAAATGAATCATATTGTTTTGTTGTTGAAAACTCATTTTATTGTATTTCCCTTACTTTTTTTAGTTTTAAAATTGAATACACCAAAATCAACGCTCATCTACTTCTAGGTGTAAAAATGAGTTCATTCCGACAAATTTAGATAAAATCAAATATTTTTTATCACAAAAATGGCACAAGGTCATTGATAACATTGGCGAATATTTCAATTATTGAATTATTATATCTCCTGCTTTTAGTTTACCTAAAAATCAAAAATAATTTATTTCTACACCCAATGTAATTTTTAATTTATCGAAATTCAAGGTTAAAGCCACAGAACAATTTTTAGCCACGTAGCAATGAAACCAAAAATTTTTATTGAGTTAGTAACAGCCCTCAAAATAGAGACTGTTATCTTCTCAGAAGTTACAGTCTTCCTTTAAAAATGCATCGTCCATTATTTACTCGCTAATCTTATTTACTCGTCTATAAACTGATGAAACTAAGCTATAAACGTTAACCTCTGATTAAATTTATAGATCCTTCTCCCATGAAAGCTTATAGTCGTCGTTATGCGTCAACCTCACTGTATTTGCTCGAAGGAAATAATACAAAAAATGTGTTGATCCTAACCAGCCAGTGTTTGTCATTCCTCGTCTACATATTCAGTTCACACGGTACTCGGCGCGCAGTTGAGGTCGATTTGAAGAGATTACGTCGCAACCTGTTGAAACAGCCTCGTCCAGTCTGTTCCAGGTAGTTAGTCTCGGCTTTCTGTCGCTTTTATCCGAGCGTTACCGGCTTTAAGGGCCCCGATTCCTCGCACTTTGCCACCCGTCGAAAGGGATCCGGCTTTTATTTCGTTGGTCGATCACCAACGCTCCCCTTTCTCTTAATTCTCTCTATCCTCGAGGTCCTGGCTCGTTTGTTCGCATCATTAGAGGCTCGCGTGCGGCAATTTGCCACGCCCAGATACAAGAATTCGCACCTTCGACCGTTCCCGATGGGCGAAGCGCGAAATGGAGAAAAAAAAAAGGAACGTGGCCTTTTCTTATCAACCATTGAGAGAGAGTACCACCTCGTCCTTATCCCCCGCCCCGAAGTTCTTCATTTAGAACAGCCTTGAATAATGTAGCAGAGGTGTCCCTTGACCTCCTCCGCCGCGGAACGAACCGACAATGGGAGATCTTTTTCGAGTCACGCGAGCGAAATGCCACGGAATACAGTCCTGGGGTGACGATGCCAGCCGGCGATACGTATTCCGTGTCAGGAGGTTATTATTTCGTGGTTCGAACGAGGCCGCGGTCCTGTCGAGATATCACCGTCGAAACTGAAGCACGTTACGTCGAAACACCATTTTCATGGGAGACAAGCAACAGTGACTTTTACTTTGACGCTTCTTCTCTATATGGCGCGCGGGCCCGTTACTTTTTTGTGGGGACCCGATACTGGGACCACTCGGGCTTCGCGTGATTCCTTGCCACCCATCCACACCACTTTGTTTTACCAAACATGTAACTATCTTGGCCATTTGTCTACGTTCGGTGACGCACTTTATTATCCATGAAGAATATCGGATTTTTAAATATTTGAATGACTCTCATGGAGTTGCTGTTTTAGCTGGGGAAATTTAAATTATAGAATCATCCCCTAATCATGATATATGGTATGTTCGGAAGGAATGCACAGACGGACAGTGGGAACAACATACGCTGCATATTTTTGCAAGCATTTAAAACTTAACTGTACGAAAAAAAATACGATGGAATTTTATGTATGTATGATATCAATGTCTGATGGTCTTCAAGACTCTGGAAATTTGAATTGTTCCAAAACGATTAGGAACTTAGACACTTGATGTTTTGGAAGTACTGAACGGTCTTGATATTTTATTTATTTATTTATTTACGGGGAAAGAACCCATTAGCACAAAGAAAAATAAAGATACAAAAAGTACGAGCTAAAAGAAAAATACAAAAAGAAAAAAAAGAAAAAAAAATAGAAGTAAAAATATAAGTAGAATGAGAAATGTATGGACAGACGATAAATTACGGTAAAATATTACGTAGTGAAGATTTAAGCACATGCGATGATTGTAGGAAAAGATCTGAATGTACCTGTTGGAGTGAATAAACATACGATTGTAACAATTAAAATAAGCGTAAGACGTACGGTTGTATTCGATATGTAGCAATTCTGGGTGTCGCAAGTTTATAGATGGTACATTGAGTAAAAACTTTTCAATGATGTCAGGGCAGGTTATTAGACCGTTTAAAATTTTATTAACAAACAAGACATCAGCTAGTTTTCTCCTGTCCTCCAAGGTGGATAGGTTTAGGTTGACTAGAATAGGACCGTAATCGTGGCACTGCCTAGACATACGGTTTCCAGAATGAAAACAGAGTTGGGCAAAATATAATTGAAAATGTATTCTTAAATGTAATCAAAGTGTAATTACAAATTTAATTACACATTATATTCTGTAATCGTTAATCATTATCAACTACACAGTCAAGTTGTAGTCAGTAACAACTAACGATTATAGAAAATTACTCATATTTGTATGAACAATTACACTTTAATCATAATTTGTAATTTGTAATCAGATTACATTTTGCCCAACTCTGAATGAAAAGCAGCAATTTTAATTATTACGTCACCAAATTTATTATTGGCTCCTACAAGGAGAGTGCAAGACCTTCGAATCACCGATTTAGGTGAAACTCTGGATACTGGGAGCTTTCCTTATTCTGTTCATGAATATCATTATAGGTTCAGATACTCAATGTTTTTCGGAATATTCATAATTAATATTTTATTCCTATATTGAAGTCCAGATGTATTGAGTACTGCACCGAGTAGTATTGTAGCTCCGTGATAGGACCAGAGTCTGAATCGCAGGAGTTATACTATCATTTTTCTTTTTTCATTTCTTTTACATTGCTAATGTTTAATAAATTTTATTGGTACCTAATTTTCATGAAAACATTTTTTTTTGCTATTAGACTTTTAAATTTATTTACTGCACAAAAGAATTCTTATAATATAGAATTCTGGTGTTCGCGGAAAATAAGAACGCATGACAAAGAATATTTGCTACGGAGAATATACACGAGAATATACCACAATTGTATAACATGAATTTTTATGCACAATGACAAGTACCATTTTAGTGCTTTCTGTACCGCAAATCAATTTAAAACCATAATAGCAAAAAAGGTATTTTGTATTTTGTATGAAAATGAAATAGTAATAAAATTTATTAAACATTGAAAGAACAAAAATGATAGTGACTGCTGCGATTCAGATTCTGGTTCTACCACCGAGCTACAATGCTACTTGGTGCAGTACTGAACACAACTACTGGACCTCAATGCAGGAATAAAAGTTTAATCATGAATACTTCAAAAAATATTGAGTATTGACCCTATCCATGAGTATTGAGCTACCTATATTCAGTTACATCTAAATCGGTGACCCGAAGGTCTTGCACTCTCCTTGTTAACCAAAAAGAGTTGCGTCTCATCTGAATTTACCCAGTTATGTATAATTCTGTATAATAAATTAAATAGTTATGTATAATTCTGTATAATATTTTAAATTAAAACTGATCTGATCTCACAACAGTTGTACATAATTTTCAATGATTGACTGCACGTTCTTTTAATGAACCTTCTTATTCCTTTTAAAAAAAGAAGAATAAAATGATAGAAATCCATAAGAACCAGACCAATAAAATTGCAAAACTAAACGACCTCGGTGTATGCAACTGAGAGTCGTAACAAATTTATCGGTATCACTGTTCTTTTTGCGACGATCGAGGTTCGAAGCTGCACGACTCAATCGGGACGGATCTTCGATCCGGTCCATTCGATTTCCTCGAAGCAACCTCGCCATCAAAGTGAAGTCAAATTAATATTCAATCTGGTCAGCGATAAGCGATATATTGGGAACACGCGTTTTATCGTTAATGTGTCTCCATGGCAGAATTAATTAAGGAAACGACATTATACACCGCGGTTCTTTTCCCTTGACGGAGCGACGTGCATCATCGAGTAGAAGTGCCCCCTATTTTTATATCGCTCGGAATTCATTAGTGTCAGTGAGAAAATCACGGTTTGATCGTCGAACGAAGAATGAATCGCGAGATCGAACAGAGTTATTCATTATTCAGCGCTGTCGAACATCTAAATATAGGGATGCTTCGGAGATTAAAGTATCCATCCATTTCTAAAGCTATGAAAGCTTCATAATAGATAAATGATGTAATGATACAATTTTTTGACAGAAGGAGGTTTTCTATCAGAAAAACGTATCGCATTGATTATAATGCCTTCAGTACAAAATTAATTTCTAGATGCGCAAAAAATGATGTCTGTATCAATTTTTTTGTTTCAGTGATATTTTTACATCTTATAAAAAATGTAGGTAACTGGATTGGAAATAAACTAATTGTTTATTTCCTACACTGTAAAGAACTCAGATTTAATTTATTCTACATCTTAAAATCTAAAAATATTAATATCAAGGAGTTTCTTCCGAGTCTTCAGTATATAATAGCCGCTTTTCGTTTCTTGCACGAATGACATATGTATGTAACATTTCCAAATTATTGTATTTCGATTTCTTATTTTCTACGAGGACAAATATATTTTTTCAGTCTTAATGCCTTACAATTCATTATGCAGTTACGACGTACAATATAAACCTTAAGCATTCATTTTTATTTATAAACGAAGAATAAAAAATAGATCGATATAAAAAATTAAGAGCATAAGTATAATTGGAAAAAAATCATATTTAAATCCATTAAAAATTTTGGAAACTACGTCAATGTATTATGTAACTTTTCAAACTTCATAGAAAAAAACGGCATTTAACATACTAAACCCTTTAATAGTAAATTCTAGTGGGACTTCCGAGTCCCAGTCCTTATAACTGGGTCCTACAGTCCTTTATATGTACGTATACTATACTATCTTATACATTTATGACGATTATAAGTATTCTAAAAATCATCGAGATTGTTAACAGATGCCAAAATATACAAAATATCAAAAAGATAATTCAAGTTACACTGTTTAGAAAATAAGACATATTGTTATTCATTATATTCGAATTCAAACATTTTATTTTGCATAAAAATCCGCAGCGTACTTATAATGAATCTTACTACTGAATGAATAATGAACTACTTACTGCTGAAATACAGATTTGATGTGTGCAGTGATTTTTAATGCAGAGAAAACTGTTGGTATTATCAAAATCCACAAGAAAACTGTTTATAATTACAAAGAAGAGACTTTTTAAAAACCTTGACGACAAGTTTAAATTCTCTTTGCACTTATAGGGTTAAATTATTGAAATTATCTCATTAATAACTTATACATTGTATAATACATATGAAACTACCAATAAACATTTTGTTCCTAACTATAAAATAATTTGGGAACGAAAGAGTTTATCATCCTAAATAAATAAAAGAAGAAAGGGTTGAAACCACCTGAAACGAAGGTTGCTCTTAACAACCTCGTCGAACTACGTGAACCCAAATCCGAGACCTCAGACGGTTCCACCCATTCCCCATATACAGAGACCAACTGTCGCCGCGGCGATCTTCCCCCGCGATCTCGCGATCGGGTCTCCTAGATCAGCCCTCTTATCGGCGAGATCACAGAGACCGTGGCAGCCGTCCGTGAGAGCTCGGTAGATCGGCCCTCTGTTCGGAGTTGGTTGGCAGGCTCGGCGCGCGTGGCCAGGGCCCCTCTTATTACTACGACAGGCTGTCTCCCCGCCGTAAAACCCTGCTATATGTAAGTGCCGCGTGTGCGCGATGAGAGTCGGTACGTTGATGCAAGGATCGTGGGTGTCGGTCCCACGCGTCTAGGTGGGGCCCATACTCCCGGGCCTCGTGTTCTCCGTCATCCCGTCCTCCCCCCACCCTCCCGTCGGCCTCCATCTTTTTCTTTCGCCTTCTTTCCACACCGGGCCCCACCATCGTCCCCTCTCGGTCGCTCTTTTCAGGGACCGGGCTCCTTTCTCCCCTCAGAGTCTGGTCATTACATATATGGAAGGCGGAGGTAAAGTCTTCCAAACGCGATCCAAACGAGTCTCCGCGATGCATCGTGAGCTCATGAGAAAAACATCCTACTTCAACGACGCCGTTGGACCTCTGTGGAGGTCCCGAGGCTGCCGTCGCGAGGGTGGGAAAAATAATAAGGCCGGAGAGGTGATCGTGGGAGCACCGTGTTTTCCACCAGGAACGAGTTCGCGTTTCGGCGAAACGTGGCGGGCGAATTCGAAAGCTCTCAGTTTCATCGACGTCGTTAACAACCGTTGAGGCTGGAGAACGTCAGATCTCGAACATGATGAAGAGAGTGTGCTCGGTAACCGATGTTTACGCGATACCCGCGGGAGGAAACTTTTAATCCAACCAAAAGACGCGGTATCGCGTGATCGAACGGCCCCCTTTCCCTTCCAATCCAGCGAACATCCCTTTTAGGGTATCGCGAGATCGAATCGCGGCTCGTCAGACGAGAATAATGGTTATTTTATGATCGACGCGGAATACGTGACACGCTAACCCATAATATTTATATTACGGGAGCCGGAACGGCGATGGTCTCGCGGTTTCTTGGAGGCGGATGTTAATTGCAAGTTTAAACATAATATATTCGGTTGTAACGCGTGAAAATGTTTGTCGAGTATTTTACCGTTGCATACAGGCTTCCGCTCCGAAGCGGGAGTTTATCTGGATGAGAAAGTATTCCGAAGCGGTAGGCAAATAGTACAGGAGACAAGGTCTGGGTATATGATAAATGAGATAGGATATTTGATATTCGAGGTAAGTGGTACATGCTTGGACTTATTTGGACTAAACTCGTAACATTTATAGTTAGGAGGATGATGACACTGTTATCCCCCTTTTATCTTGTGTCACGTAAAACTACTCTCCGTAATATGGAAAACTATACTGACAGAATGTATCAGATAGGCAATATTCGTGATAAGAGTAAAAACTTTGATGCGAAAGCATTGACTGTTTTGACACATTGTTCAAAACCTTTCTTCGAGATAATTTCTTTATTCCGAATCAAGGGACCATCTTCGGTAATAATTAATAATAATTCTTATTACTTGAAAACATTGTTCACTAAATGATGTATTGCCCTAAGTAAACCTTAACAAAATTGTATTATATTCTCCGATTCTCTAAGTGCTTTAATGTCTATTAAAAATATAAATCTTAGTATAAGAACTAATTCCTACATATTTGAGATAAGAAAGAAAATTCACGAGTTTTCCTTGAATAACAACAATCGTAACAAAATCAAATTTTTTTAATATCGGTCCATATACGTATACAAGGTAACGAGAGCGGATGCATTAGTTAAAGACGCTACAAATAATCCTCCAGCGAACTCTCTAACATCCCATTCACGGATTTTAGGGAATGATCTAAAATCTAAAGCGCTGGTAATCAGAAATACTAATTTTATTATACATAGTTAGAGAAGGCTCTACTAAGGTAAATGTCCCAATTTCTGCTCATGTCCCGATTTTTTAATCACTTCGTATTTTTCTTATTATTATAAATGTTACGTTTGTACTATAATTGCAAAAAAATAATTATAAGTTCTTTGATCATTCATGCGAGTGATGCACAGGTTTGTTAAAAAGAAAGTGCTACGTAAGCAACGAAAAAAATTTTAGAACAAGGAACTTACTCGTTCTGATCGTATTCTTACCGATTATTACTGGTTAGACTAAAGAACAGCTATTTCATTGTGATTCGATAGTCGGATCAAATGTAGTGAATGTAGTGTGTGCAGAAATAAATCGTATTTAATACTAAAAACGTTTACGGTATTTTACTCTGGATTTTTTGTAAGTTATTTGTCGTGAGTAGAAATACGGACATTTAGAGTATTACATTGAATTAGCCATTATTAATAATTAAACGTCATATAACATTTTTTTTAAATATTTTTGAATTAATTCATTCATTATCGAGGTATTAATCAATTACTTTGCAAATTTTTACTGCAAACAAAGTTTTTATACCCTTTTCATAACGAGTGAACGCTTAAATGAGCAGAAATTGGGACATTCACCTTAAGGGCGTTAACTATTTCTCAGTTTTACACTGAGAAAAATAATGTTCCAAATTTTACTACATTTTGTACTAAAGTAACAGGATAGGTGCATGTATAGCAAAAATCGCACCGCAGTGTAGTAATGACATCAGGAATTTCAACCTTTCCTAAGGATATTTGCTACACTGGTTTTGGATTTTTACTACACTGTGTTAGGATTTTTACTACACCGAGTTCGGATTTTCACCACACGTGCTACTACTCTACAACTTTAGTACAAAATGTAGTAAAATTTCGAACTTTATTTTTCTCAGTGTGAAATGAAGGGAGAAAAGGGGTGTTTCGATAAACACTTACAACGTGAAATAGTCGTACCAATCAACAGATGTAAATTGAGACATTACAGTCCTGCCTCTTCACTCGCTAGAATAGGGATAAACGACCCAAAATGTCTGTGTGACTAGAAGAAACAAGACATTGCTCATGTCATGTCGTGACGCTCCTTGCTAAATATACTAAGAACTAAATTAATCTATGCATCACGCAAACGAGGCTTTTTTCTCTCAACAATATTGTACAACAGTAGCGATATGTAATTCAATATTTTCGTTCCTCAAAAATTGTAATCTAATGTTTAGCAACCAAAAAAGAAAATAATAATAATAACAGTAATACTGTATTAATCGATGTAAATGTACTTCAGAATAATCTCCTTGTAAAGGTTGAAATTATGAAATAAATAAAAAATACTGTGCACCTCCTCGTATCTCCACTCCCTCAAGCAAATCTATTTTCCCATAATTCGTAGGCAAAGTGAGCTAGAACTCAATTTTTTTACTACATTAGGCTTAGTAGAGATAAAAATCTCTACTAAATTTTTCAATCACTCTTAACGTCAAATATTTATATTATACAAATTCGAAAGATTGCTGAAATTTCACCTGCACCATCGATTCAAATTACCAACAGAGGATCGTACTCAAAAAATATATTCCTATCCCCTGCCATCACCTATCACTGTATTCCATTCAATTTAACTTGTCCAAAGCTTGAACACCTTTAGAACCTTCTTTCTAGTAAAGATTAGAGATCTCTACTTTATAGCCCCAAACAACAATGACGTCACTTTCACGCTGAACGCCCCATCAATATTCCTAACATCTCTAATATTGGCGAAGCAAGTTTTGGCCTCAAAAAAAGAGAGAAGTAACACTTTTCTACGGTAAACGAGGAAGAACGACGACAGCTCGCGTTATCGACGAGCCTCCCTTGTTTGGTCTTTTTCGGCGAAGGGTTTCAGCTGTCGCATGGCGGCATAAGCATATGCAGATTACCGGGTGGCGGCGTGTCCCCGAACTTCGCGTGCAAGATTATACACTTCGGGGACGAGATTCCAGGGCGTAAAAAAAACGGGGGAGAAGCGAGAAAGAAGGAGGTTCCCGGGTTCTGACGGTGGCGAGGAGCGCAACCGATATTAATAACGCGACATGTGTATCGGTTTTGTGGAGGTTGGATACTTCCGAGCGGTGGCAGGCTTTCTCCTACCGTCTAACATGAATGCGTTTTATGTCTCTCGTTGTGGGGCTCGTGTGGGAAGAGGAGAAACGAACGGTACCCTTATCGAGACGGGCATTTTTACTAGGTACCTTCTAATCGCTAATCTTAATCACTGAACGATCCGACTTTGAAGGGGCTTGGATGACTTGAATGTTGCTTTGTGTAAACTTTTGATTCAGCATTAGATAGAATTTATTTTTGAGATCTGTGCTCGATTTAAATTGAGTTTGAATAAAGTTGAAGGAAAGTATGATACGTACTGTTCCTTTCAATTATATTTTTTTTCAAAAACCTGTTATATTAATATCACGAAGAAATGTCATGATTAAACAGCGGATTTTATGCATTTATGGCAATAATGAGCATGCAAAAAATCGAATAGACTGTAAATATGTGCCAAAATATATAAAATATAAAAAATATAATTCAAGTTAAAATATTTTAAAAAATTAACAATAGTATTATTCTTTATTTATGCTTGTAAAAATTTTATTTTGCATAAAAATCCGCAGTCTAGTCATGATTGACTACAAAGTAATTGCTACAAGCAGGTGTAGAATTGATATTGAGTATCATTTTATTATCCTATTCGTTGCGTAGTGAAAATTAAATACCTTCGATGTAACGCAAATGTTTTGCTAATCCGCAGCGAAAGGGTTAAACTGGAGGTTCGATTTTTACTTAATTAAGGAAAATGTGTAAAAACACAATTTATCTACAAGAAGATTGAAAACTCATAACCAAATGTGACTCACATTTCCAAAGAAGCAGATATCATTTCTACGCTCTGCCTCCCCCAAAAGGAGATGACTTGACGGATTTTGTTTGACATGAATATTTTTATGTAGATGAGGCAAGAAAAAAGTATGTTTACAGATTCCAGAATTATAAAGCACAGAATATTGATGGACTTGGGGTTTGGACAGAAGATCCGTCAGACCCTTTTCAGTATTTCCGATCCATTTTAATGTGTGTATAAAAAATACTGAAAGTTAGATCGAGTTTTAAATTTGAAGAAAATATTACTAAACAATCAGCTACGAACCAAAAAATATATACAACTTTTTATAAACTATTCAGTATAACTTGGTGGTGCAAAAGTGCTTTTTATAAACTATTTTGTACAACTTTTGATGATGCAAAAATCGCGAAATGATTGGAGATATTCATAGTTTTTTTTAATTTAGCTTTTTCCTGTTTTTCTTTCTAAAACTTTTAAGATGCCTTCAGAAGGTTTATTATGTAAGGTTACAGCGTTATTCAGTAAACCAAGATTATGTCATTTTATTTTCTCCGTATGTAATAAAGACTCAAAAACTCTATCGCCGTTATTTTAATGTGTGAAATTTGCCCTTTGAATCGATGATTCGACATGCAGTGCTACGGTTTCAGCAAAAAGATAGAATGTATGATTCTATGTTTCAGTGTTCGATCTTTCAGGACTTCGCAGTGCTTTGGCCAGCAAGGTACGTTTTTTGAAAGGGTCGAGTTCCGAAGTTGCCAACTCGTCAAAATTCTATTTTTTCCACATAATATAAAGGCTTGTTTGTTGCAATGACATTTTTTAGTTTTTACCGTTTTGTAACATCACCAGGGTAACTGTCCCAATTACGGATGGTGTCCCTATTATGGAGGATTTCTGCATATTCATATATTAAAGACATTTTATCTATGGGTTCTATGGGGCACCCTAACAACAGGACAGGGCCCCACCCCACGAGGGGCGGAGGGCTCGGGACTCCGGGTGCGCCAGACCCATACTGCGGGAGGGGGAGTACTCCCGCAACTCCCTGAGGATCAAGAAAGAAATGGGAGAGAGAATCGCAGGGGCGATTCGAATCATACAATGTCAACGGAGAAAGAATCGCAGGGGCGATTCAATGACATTTAGTCTTAAATTTCTAAGTCTGATAGACGCGATCTTATATCTATTTCATTACAAATTCGCAGCCAATTAGCTCGATCAATATCGATTGTCCAGGTCTCACCACGTGGAGGTTGCTGCGAGTGGAGACCCAGAGAGAGACGGATGGAATCAAAGTTCCATCGATCTCCCTTCACAAAAATCTTAAAACTAGAGAACCTCAGAGGTGGAAGGAATCAAAGTTCCCACCATCCCTTCGGCTCGGATCTTAATCTAGCGAACCTCGCAGATGAATGGAATCAAAGTTCCATCCATTCTTTCAGTTCGAAGAATTGTCAAGGTATCATTATGAGAAAGGGGGAAAAGTTACTTTACCGCGTCGCAACTGAGAACCGACATTCGATGGTGCAGATCCTACCACCTCGAGATCGCAGTAAAGAGGAAAGTGATCGGCACCTCACGACGACAGACCACGCTCCCTGCGCCCTGCCAGGAGTCACGCAAGCGTGAACCTGACCCGGAACGGCTTACTGCAGAGGCTTACAGGGCTGCCCCGTGAGATTTCCGCAGGCAGATACGTGTTACCACGCACCCCCCTACGTCCGAGACACTTTTCCCTCGACCGCTCTCCCAAGGGATGGACTGACCCATCGATGCCGATTCCACAGTCGATCACTTGTTTCTATCCATAGAAGCAGAGGTGATCTCCTCATCAGAGATGAGGAGCGAATTACCGAACAAACAAAAGTAACAAATGATACCTTGGCAATTTTACATTGACTGTTACAATCCTAATCCTATATCTTAAATCCTATATCTTAAACTAACTTATACTAAATCCCACGGTGGTTGCGACGTCTTCGTTCGATGTCTTCTTTCCGTATTTCTTCTTCCTCGTAGAAGCTGGAGGGAAAAATTCAATTGATTAGTAGCCTACCTAACTATGGGTTCTATGGGGCACCCTAACAACAGGACAGGGCCCCACCTCACGAGGGGCGGAGGGCTCGGGACCCCGGGTGCGCCAGACCCGTACTGCGGGAGGGGGAGTACTCCCGCAGCTCCCTGAGGATCAAGAAAGAAATGGGAGAGAGAATCGCAGGGGCGATTCGAACCATACGATGTCAACGTAGAAAGAATTGCAGGGGCGATTCGAACCATACGATATCAAGGTAAAAAGAATCGAAGGAGTGATTCGAACCATACGATGTCAATGTAAAAAGAATCGAAGGAGCGATTCGAACCATACGATGTCAATGTAGAAAGAATCGCAGAGGCGATTAGAACCATACGACGTCAGTGTAGAAATAATCGCAGGGGCGATTCGTACCATTTTATGTCAGTTGAAAATCTGTAAAAGAGAGAACAACGAGGAAAGAATCACACGGGTGATTCGAACCATTCGAAGAAAACCTATGGAAGAATTTCTTATTAGTAAGGTAAATAAATAAAAAATCTTACAGTTTGATGTCCACTGGATGTCCATTATGAGGCTGCGATGGTCCTGGAAGGTCCCAGAGGCCAGCTGAAGCGATCCGCTGCAAGCGCCATTAGAAACTCCCCCGATGACCAGTGGTCACTCATGGTCAGCGATGTCCACTTCTTGTCCCTCCATGACCGCTTGGACACCCCAGGTCTTCCGGATATCCCCCAGACACTCCCGATGGCCAATGAGACCCGCGAAGGCGATCCGCTCCCGGCGGCGGATCGCCGCAGACTGAGGAATTTCACGACCCCCTGCCATACTTATACCTAGACATTGACAGTTACTTGAAAGTCCATCAGTTTAATTCAATTTCCCAGAAAACTATATTTTCGATAAAATAATTATTAGAACCCTATTTTCATTAATTTTTGCTATCTGTATTGTTAATAACAATCGCACTCGTCGTTTTTTTTATAGATTGTTAATAATTATTGTTATTAATTAATGAAATATAATGAGTATTGCAAGTTTTTCGATTTAAATGGATCTTCTCTTTCAAATTAACTCCCTTATTCCCTTAATATTCTAATATTTGAACTATCTAAACTCTATCTAAGCCCTTTTATTCTTAATTAATTAGTGGTAACTAGATCCATACTTAGAATGAAAAAATTCTTTTATTTCAACTAACTTCATTTCGAATAAATTATTTTCGTCCATGAGCCTCAAATAAAGATGAATCGCGTTATTTTCCGTGGTTATTTCCATTCTATGTTTGGATAGCGGATAAATGTGACGTTATCTGTCATCTGATTTTATTTAAATAACTTTTTTGCCCATTTCTGGTCTCGGCCCTATGTTTTTCACAAATATAAACAAATCGGGCAACGTGACTGACATGAAATTGCAATGATCGCAGACGACATTTGTATCGAAGCACGTATATTACATAATTTATGTAAAGATAATATTCATCTTTATACTCATGTGGTAGGTAAAAAGGAAACAGAATTTCTTTATAGAAATCACCGTTAAAAGTCGCGCTGTCACATTTCCACGCCAAATTATTTTATCGATTATTTATTTTTGATAACGGCCGCTTAGAAAAAATGCCGCTCCGATCGATTCGGAGGTACCCTCGAAACAGTCTCCGCCCTTAATCGTCAGCCTAATAACTCCTGATTTTTTTCTGGGAGGTTACCTTAAAAAAAATGTGTAGATCAACAAACTAAAGACCATTAAACAGCTGAAGGAGAACATTCGATCCGAAATACAGGATTTGATGTCAGTTACACTAAAAAGAGTCATTGAAAATGTTCTTAAAAAAGCCCAATTTTGTGAAACTCAAAATGGCAAACACTTATACAAGATAATTTTTTTTACATAACGTTAAATATCCTCATGAATTGTATTTTATTATTTTGGAAAGGAATCAATTTTAAACCATATACTATCTGTGGCTGTAAGGAAGTCACATTTAAAAAAAAAATTGAATTTATATCTTAACTCAAATCTAGAAAGCAATATTTATGTTACTATCAAAGAGAAATTTTTCAGAGAATTTCATAAAATGCAAGATTGGTGACCAGAACTTTAAACATAAATATTTCGAAAATGAAAACCTGTGACATGCGGCATTTTGCCTTAAGACCACAGATACATTTTATATTATCGCTATTTAAAACCCTTTCGCAACTTTTGCAGCACCCCACCTGAAAAAATATATTCTTTTTAAAATAGTGTGTAACTTATTTTATCCTAAAGATTCTGATAGGGCCAAGCGCCCTAAAGAAGTCACCGATTATAATTGGATGTAAATATAACACAAGTGAGACTACAAAAGAACAACCATTCGAAAGAGAAAAATAAACTGTAACAACCTGGAAGAGAAAGGGCGAGATCGTCGAGGAATGATCCTTAGACGAGTAAGCCCCGCGTTTTATTATTGATAGTTACACGAACGCGAGGCCAGCGGGGCATGTACGAAATTAATTTCATACACGAAGTGAGTCCCAATATATTCGACGCGGATAGTGCATAAATCAGCGATCGAATGCATTAGCTTCCAAAGGGCCACGCGATTATAGCGTTTAAAAGCGCGTGCTTTCGGCGGTCGCGCGGGAATCGCCTCGCGACGAAGAGAGACCAAGCCGAAGGGGAATTCGACGCCGTGGAAAAGGACGAGGCGATGGTTCGCGGTCCATTCGCGCCCACGCGTGCGAATTAAAGAGCCTCGGAGAAGGTAAGTGGCGGTGGAAGGGAGAGATTGGACGAAGGGAACCGAAGGAAAGAATGGTCGCGGAAAAAACGTGTCGGGGAGACCACCGACGGCAAAACTGAAAACCATGGAAACGTGTGGGACGTGGAATTCGCGGCGCGGATCGACTTCTCGTGAGAATCGACCGCTTCTCCGTCGTATCCTGGCGCCACTTCGACGTTTCTACCGGTCGAACCTCAATTCTTTTTTCCTTCTTTTCGATTCCCTTCGCGAACGCGAATCTGTCGTTAATTTCATTCGAGGTACACGCGCCTTTGTAATTGATATGCGGGTGTTTCGTATCCAGGTGAGATACGGTGTAAACACCGATAGAGAAGACGTTGTAAAGGTAATCGGCGAACGCATTGGGCGTGTATGCAAATACAGGCGAGCAAATCGCGCGATAGCCATGGCGAATAATCCACGGGACAGATTATTGCCCG
Source organism: Perdita meconis (assembly GCA_030770465.2). Lineage (NCBI taxonomy): Eukaryota > Metazoa > Arthropoda > Insecta > Hymenoptera > Andrenidae > Perdita > Perdita meconis. The sequence continues at coordinate 9,044,513 of JASKOS020000014.1, read as the reverse complement.
CGGGTGCAATATTCCTGCGGAGATCGGAGTCGGATCTCTCTTCACGTGAAACGCCTACCTTTGACATTTTATAATTCTATGCTAATTAAATCCTCGAACATCATCCTTCCCCATGATAATAAAGTGCGGTTCGACGTGGGGCGAACGTGCCCCCTTCCCTTTTGATTATTCCGCGCATATTCGTGGCCTATCAGAAGGCATGGCTTTGAAAATTATTCCATGAAATTCGACAATAAAAAGAGATCAGGGGATTTTAATAAGGTAGTATTTCTCCGTCAGTTAAATGGGGACTGGTTACTTTATGCAATATGTACTTTGTTATTGTAACTAGTAATTTATACATTAAATTCAAGAAAATTTCCTTTAAATTACACCTATTTCTGTATTAAGTTTCTCGTATCATGTAACATAAAACCTTGCGAACAATAATATCACAAATGAGAAGGCGTAGATCGTAGTAATCCCTTAGAAATTACAGGTATTCAATCCAACTGTGTTGTTAATAAATTCCTACGCAGCTTCGTTGGAATGTTTTAAAATATACAAGCAACGCATTTAATAAAAATTATTATCCATACAGTATTTTTAAATATGTTAATTACAAGACTGGTTTGACAGATTAATCTTTTATGCTTCTTTTTTGCGAAACATAGTATTGTATTTTACCATACCCCCTGGTTTCTTCCCAGAACCAAGTCATTAAAGACATTGAAATTTATTACACTGCACCAGAGAACGACTGCTATCTTTATCAGATGAGTTTTTACGAGGCGGAGAAAGCGAGAGCAAGGAAGAACTTCGATGATCAAGGCTCGATTTCACAGGATTCTAGGTATCCTTGGGAACACTTCCTTTTCCGCGCTTCAAAGGGAACAGCCGAAATGGTTATCGCGAGCGGCAGAGTGTCGTTTTAGGAAATCCTGAAACAGGGCAGAACGCGTACGACCAAGGGATAAAAGAAAGCAAAGCTTGACTCACGTCCAGTCAATACTGGGTCACTCTTGACTCATCTTTGTTTTTCATGACTTAAATCAGAAACAATAGCTTGATATAGTTTCTAAGTGATGGGATACTACACTGAGAAAAATAATGGAGGAAAAGTTACTACATTGCGTAATAAAGAAACAGGATTTGCTAAAATGCGTTCGTTTCTACCACATTAAAAGGAAAAATTAGCACATGTGTTTCAAAATTTAATAGACCAGTGTAGTAAAATTTACGGAAGACTGTGATACACAGCGACATCTACGCTTCGGAAAGAAGTGGCGTTTCGTGACATAACCTCAATTTGCTTGGATGTTAGCATTGTCTATTCAATGCCTTTCAATGAATATCGCATAAACGTCCAAAAAATGGTATAGTTAATATTGGAAAAACTTATTTTCTGACATAGGTATTTGTTACGGGCCGTTAGCAGTTACTGAGCATAGGCTTAGTTTCATAGGGCTTCCGCTAGAGTGTTCTCTTAATAATCGTGTTTCTCGCTAGTGCTTGATCCTAGCCCTGTTCATATACATATAAGACGAGTTCCGAAATAATCTTCCGCAACTCAAGCGCGGATCCGTCAGCATAGGTCTACTGAGATAATGAAGCAAGTCTTCGTTGATCCGATGGTCCAAAACGAAAATCGCCGTGGCCCCCCTTCTCTTTTTCCATCCCACAGTTTTCCTCCTCCAGTTGTCAACACTTTGTATAACCAATAATAATTCTCTTATCTATCCTATACCTCGCCTTCCCCGTCGCCAAGCATACCCCTCAGTATTTCCATAAAGAAAAACTCTTTTTAGTTTGAGCGAAAGTTCCAATTTTGCTACATTCGTGTAGTAAAAATCAGCACACGAGGTTGTAGTTTTTACCAAGTCTTCAGAACCAAAGATTACTACACTGGTGTAGTAAAAACCTAACTGCTTTCACAAATCCTGTCGTTTTAGTAGAAAATGTAGTAAAATTTTTCTCTCAGTGTATTGATAATATGCATGCAATTCGATGCGAAAATACTTAATACAAAGTATCGAAAAGTATCAAAGTTTCAGGTACTTGGTACTTTGGTACCAATTCTCGATTCTGATACCTCCTGAAGCGATGACAAACTGATACTACATCGAATTGATACCCGTTTGATATTTCACGAAGGTATTGATACCTATTGCTGTCTCATGAAAGTATCGATATCTGTATCCGTATCAGTATCGATGACCGTTTGATACCTACATCTCTTATATGCTCAATCGATGAGGTGCAACGCCTCGTGTTTTAAATTATATGTTTTCGTTTTGTTTCCTGAATTTAACAAGGGAGGGAGGCCAACTTAATTTTATCGATTTTAACGAGCATCGATAAATAATCAATACCGATACTTTCGTAGGTATCAATGGGTACCGATTCTTTTTGATATCTCGAAGTTTGATACTACTCGATGTAGTATATATCGGTCTAATCACTACAATACACGTATAGTGCAGTTATAAAATACGTTAGACCCTAAAATTACAGAACTTTTTCTCAATCCTAAAAGCTGTAAAGTTAAGCATCTACAGCTTTTATGACCGCACTACATGTGTACCGCCAACTATAAACGTCAGCATGTGATTGATACTTAAAAACAGAACAAACATATTATAACTAATAATAACTACATAATATCTAAAACAACAAAAACGTGAACCACAGCACATAAAAATTTCTCGCTTCAAATAAAAACTACATTATCACTTCCGCCATGCTAGAAGTTTGATATGATAATAGAATAGCTTCAAGGTAACTATAATCAAAATTTCGACATGGATTGCAATTAACTCGATGTCTGCCTTGCACGTCGCTGTTGGTCGATCGTTTGATGGTTGATAATGACTGTCAATTCACCTCGCTCATTACGAGAAAATTTTGGACGAAGTGAACGATCCTTACCGAAGATGGAAATTCTTTGGAGAGCTGGCGGCGCACGTATAGAACCTTCCCCATCGCCAATTACACCGTGACTAATGCTTCGTGGCCGCGGGCTGCTTTTCGAAATTCATCAAAATAAAATCAGTCGACCACCGAGGAGATAATTCATTGCTCGCGAACGTTCGGTACCCCTGCGCTCTAGACATCGTTTTTACGGCATCGAATCACGTAGAGAAGAACCAGGAAAAAATTGACACACACCTGGATGCTGAATTAGCATATCTTGGTTTCAAGAATAAGGAGAAAAGAAACAAGACGAAGAACTTCGCAAAGTTCGTGGGGACATCACACTTTCTCCACCTTATTAGGAAGGAGTTGACGAAACTGTTTGCCGTTATACATAAACGTTGTTTTGGCTTCCTGAAGTTTATATTTTACACTCGATCAATACTTAAAAGCAAACTAAATATGGGAAAGAAAATAAATTGCAATTTATTAAAATTTATTCCGAAAACAAAGTTTCACATTTGTATTCAAATTTTAAGTAAAAAAGCTTTAGGTATTTTATGGGACAGCGAAAGTTTTAATAGTTTTATTTGAACCCTTTAATTTAATATTGAAAATGACAAAAAGATAGTCACAGTTGATCTGTACATTCTTAACAAAAAAAATGCAAGTAATATATGTATTGCCCAATCATCTGTGGAACCTCGCACAGTCAAGTCCATCTATTTAATAATCAAGTTTATTAAATTATCCACCAATTAGGGAACCTCGCGGATTTTCTGATACGTGGGCCAGCTATCACCGTTGAGGTTTGATGTCCGCAATAAAACAAAGATTCGACGGTCATATCGAAGGTGTTTACGTTTACAGCGTATAAAGTAAATGGAAAAAATGAAAATGACAGAGGGTAACGAGCGACGTATAAGAGAATAACACTCGCGGAAGAGTTCCCTCGCATCGTTATTTAAAATATTATTAGACGAAACGTTTCGATGACGGACGATGAATCTCGACTGTCAGTCGTAAAGAGGATATTTCCATTGTAGGAACCGCTTATAATAAGGAGAATAAATGTTAAACGTTTCATGAAGATTTAATATAAAAACTGCTCTATATTCTGTAACATGTTTGAGTAACTATATGACATGTCAATCGAAGGAAAATTTCAGAATTGTTTATTTACAAGAACGGTAAACTTTATCTTTTATAACTTATAACTCTTTCATTGCCCCCAAATTTATTGTCAGTTCTAAATTAGTGGTAACTTCGGATTATAATTTCGGATTATCCATAGCAATAGTAGAAAAGCTTAAATATATAAATATTTTTTCCTATACTAAGGAAATATTGAATATGCAAAACTAACTTAATCCACGTGAAAAAATAGGAAGTTAAATTCGAAATTGGATCATCGCGAAAAAGGAGAAAGGTGAATAAAAAAACAGTGAAATCAGGACACTCCGTTTTCGTCTTCGACGCAAATTGTCCCGCGTCGCAGCTGCAAACGTCGGAGTTTATCAGAAATGAGAACGGCCTATAAATTATACGAATATACGAGAGTCACGATCGGACAATACGTGTCACTCGAAGAACGACATTAATGAAATAATAACGAAGCGGTCCCAGTCGTTTTTCAAACATGGTTTCGCAGCGTGACCCGCGCTGTGCCGCACGGACAATAACTTTCTTGCTAATTATGAAATAGTGATACGAGCACGGTGCGCATATAAACATCGTAACACTCCGAAAAACACGAAGCCAATTATCTGCCGCCTGGTGAGAACGGACGTACGCCCTCTCATAAAGTGGCCGCCGTTGTGCGAGCGTGCGACGAACAATGAGCAAAAATCAACAATAGGGGCACAGGGCACCGTTAAAATATTCCGAATTCTGGATGACGATTTGCATTTTTCCCTTTGCAAGATGTTTCCGGAAATTTTACTTCTTGATCTGAGGTATTTGATTATTATTGACAATAAAACGGTTTCATTATCCTTTTACTGCAATGCATAGGTATGGATTTTGATCTCGCGACATGTTAATGCAAATGAGAAGCTTCTAGATGTTTACATTTTTTAAATATTGCACGAAATTAAGGAAAACATTAGGGGGAAGCGGAGCACCTTTGAGCATGGGGCATATTTAAACAGCGTAAATTTTGATTCCTCAAAAATATTTTGCGTGATTATAAAATCAACCACAGAGTCCTTAATACGATTATAATTGACTGAAGTGATTTTACGAATACACAAAGTATATTTACGAAGGCGAATTCAACCTATCCAATTCTTCCTTCTACTATAAGTAAAAAGGTTGAATTGACAAGTTGTCTATTTATAAAGAAATGGAGTATTTTTTATTAATTTCAGAAGTTCTTTTACCCTGTGATGTTCAATCCATTTATCTTAGACGAAAGTAATACAGACAACTAAACAAATATTTTATGGTGATTAATATTAATTAGCTGCCGTAAAGAAAGCTTAAAAAATTAAGTAAAATAGTGTCAAATAATACAGTAACTTCAACCATAAAATCTTACCAATAAAAAGATTGGATAAAGTGAGGTTTCTTTAAAATCGGTACCCACTTGTTTACAGTAAATACCGGCAATTTTCAGATTCGCGCTTCTCCTCTCGCGCAAGTACACGATTATTTTGGCGGCTCGCTACGACAAGGCCCGCAATTTCGGCACCCAAGCCATTAACATTGTTACGCGGGTGGCGGTGTTGTCGGCCACGAGAACCATAAGACCGCTTGACTTTAATTTTAATTTAAAATCGTTGCGTCCGACGAAGAGGACCACCTACGATCAGTAAGGAGGTCCGTCTCACTTGCCGAGAAGAGAGCTCGCCGCTGAACTGACCGGACTGCTAGCAGTTCACTTGGATTTCGTTTGAATGCGACCAATGGCTTGGAGTTCGACTCGAATCGATCAATAAATCGAAGCAAAAGAGAATATTTAAATTTCATTCTGGAGAAAAATATGAAAGATGAAAAGGACAGTGAACATGGTGTTTTTCATTAGAATTATTTAATAATTATGTTATTTAGTTGAAGAAAATAAACTTCATTTTCATGTAGAAGACAAAGTGAAAGAATTATACATTCAACAAAATGCTGACAGGAAAATTCAGCACAACTCAAATTTCATACAATTTCAAAGCTGCACACCTTAACCTCAAGGCATCTTTCTTAGAACTATTGGTCTTCTACCCTTAGCAAAGCTAATATAACAAAATATCCATTGTTCACAATTTAATTTCCAATTGTTATCATAAATGAAGACTAAATTAGATTATTTAGGAAATAAAAGTCACAAGAAAGATACAAAAATACCGCAACTTGTCGACGAAAACGGTTCGAATGCTAAAGTTTATGAAATTGTACATACATGAGGGAAATAATGTTCCAAATTTTACTGCATCTTATACTAAAATAGCAGGTTAGATGTGCGTGTAATCAAAATCGTAACACAGTGTAGTCAAAATCGCAACCCAGTATAGTAAAGGCATCTGGAATTTCAGCCTTCCCTAAGAATACATATTTAGTACACTGGGTTGTTATATTTATACATATTTATACATATTTAGTACACTACTTTAGTACAAAATGTAGTAAAATTTAGAACTTTGTTTTTCTCAATGTGCAATGAAGGGAGAAAAGGGTATTTCGATAAAAATTTACAACGTGAAATAGTCGTAACGATCAACAAATGTTGATCGAGACATTACAGTTTTTCCCCTTCACTCATTAGAACAGGGATAAACGGTCCAAAATGTCTATTATTATACATCTTCAATGAAAAGTTCTCTTTCGGCTGTCAAAGCAAATTCAATAATAAATACCGATAAATATTCAATACCGATAAATATTGACAATATTATTGAGAGTTTGCAGTGGATATTGAAGGTAAAACTGATATTAAAATTGAAAAGTAGAAGGAAAGAAAGATTAGACAGAAAAGCCTTAAAGTGGATTGACAATAATAGTGTCAAATTAGGATTGATCGATATTATTGACCGTGTGCGAGACTCTTAATACGATACATCAATCGAATCAATCCCCTGAAAAACCTGACACTCCCAAAGAAAGAGTTGGGCAAAATGTAATCAGATTACAAATCACAAATTGCGATTAAAGTGTAATTGTAATTACTAATTCAATTACACATTGTTTTCCGTAATTGCTAATATTTATTGACTGCGCAGACAAATTGTAGTCAGAAAAAATTAACGATTACAGAAAATAACTCATAATTCAATGATCAATTACAGTTTAATCACAATTTGTGATAGTAATCAGATTACATTTTGCCCAACTCTGGTTCGAGGTACCGGAATTGAATTTGAACGAATCTCAAGAGCGGCGACGAGCTATCAGTAGCGCCACGAGCCGAGATTCTCCAGGTAGCGGCGTAGCCGAGTCGGAGGCGGATGGTCATTGTTAAGACCTCCCACCGGGACCGCGACTCCTTGTCATCGCTCACATCGTCTGTGGTGAAGAAACAGTCACAACACGACCGCGAGTGACGAGGAAATGCGTAATTACTTTGTCGTAAATGCGCTTGGTCTCGCGCGTCCCACAGTGTCTCGACTACGACCACCGTCCCGCAGGCATAGGTAACCGTTTGAACGATGACCGGACGCGGCGCGGCACGATCGAATAAGATCACCTCGGGTAGCAGGATCGAGACAATTAAATGCCGCCACGAGCCCGCGGTGGCCATGTTCGGCGTTACGAAACGCGCGCAACCCTTTCTGTGCATCGCCTAATATATTATCGCTTATTAATATACTAAAGGAACGGAGACAAATACGGAGTAGCGGCACTAATGCGCCGCGCAAAGATTTATCGTCTTACACGTGCCTCGATTTATCAAGAACCACGAACGGCTACTTCCACGTACGCGGCCCGGTCACGTGAACGAAGAAATATGATCGGCTCCGCGAGGCCACATACGTTTCGTAAATCTCGCCGATTCGTTAAGTTAAGCCTGTTGTATTAACCAGACGCGAGCGGTAAACGTCGCACTATAAGCGCGCTACTAAGTCGGCCGCTGCAATGTGCCGCGGATTAGAACGCCGCTACCCACCCCCTTTTACCGACTCGGATTATCGATCGCAGAGAAAAAAGGCAATCGACGAGATGCTCGCGAGAACAAGACGAAGGTGTGCGGCGCGGCGGTGTAATGACGATAATAAGCACGATTTATAAAGCAGTTAGACAAGATTTTCATAAATCGTCGTTTACCGACGCGGCGGGGACTTGATGCCCCTCGAATTCTATCATGCCCCATTGTGCTCAACCGCGAGCTACGTTCCTCAGAAAGAGCTCCTTGGTCGTATCACGCTCCTTCGCCTCGCGGCGCTCGTAGGCACGGGGAACCCACGATTCATCGTCGGATATAAATCGATATCCTGGTGGCGTGTCGCGCGACACACGCGCGTGGACGCGCCGCGCCGCGCAACGTCCGCCTACTGCAACCGCAGCAGATCCGGAACGAGCCGCACTGTGTGCGGCCACCTCTACGTCGTGTCAACAATTTGCGCGAATCCCGTCCGTTGGCCAGCCTTCACGCCGGCAGCTTTTAAATCGCAATTTTCCACGCATAATTTCGCGCGCACCGTCCGCAAACGAAGCCCCCTTCCTCATCGTGGATGAAAGCGATCGCTGAGGTACTCGATCGAGATCGCGGAGGGAAACGGTGCGCTGGGTGTGATTTATAACACGAGTGAGGGGACAAGTAATTTTTTTTTATTTTTAGGGACGTCTAATCAGAGTTGTGCTAATTGAATTATATTGTAATTGAGTTGCATAATACAATTACATTGTAGTTCAATTACTATATATAATTGAACTACAATATAATTAAATTATATAATTCACACTTTTCAAGTAATTCAATTGTTATTTACAGTAATCTCGAGTGTAGTTTAATTATAATGTAATTGACGTGCAAGATAATTTAAATATAATGTAATTGAATTACAGCTCAGAACTCCTAAGGAGTGTAGTAGATGTTGATATTTACCTTTCGCATCTATACGGCGTATTTCTCGTTGATGTCGTTTAAATTTTGAAAAAATGTAACGCAGAAAATTATGTCACCAATAATAATTTTTCCTGTTTGAAACCTTTATGTGGTTTTTTTTTACACGTTATAGTTTTTCGTTTTGAGTACCTCTTAATTCGTAATTCTTAATTCGTAATTCAATTATATTGTACTTCGTAATTATACCTCAGCTACAATTATAAATTGGATTGTGATTTAATTGACTAAGAGATTTGAATTACGAATTACAATGTAATTGAATACGATGTAATTAAATTACTTTGCAATTCTAATTCATGGTTTAATTCAATTATAATTCTGCACAATTCTGCCTCTAATTTGATTCGTATGAAATAGATGTGATGATAAGAATGGAAAGAAATTTTTCCAGGGATCAAAATAATAGTTATTTTTATATTTTTTACAAGACTTTTTTTATTATTTAGGAAAAGTTTGATTTTATTTAAATGAAAGATAGACAAAAATACTGTGATAATAATTTCTAATAATAAAAAAACAATTTGCATCAATGAATACAATTACTGCTAAGCAAAACAATTTTAATTATTGATACTAATTATTTGTAACTATGTAGAATCGTTAAAAAAATAATATTAACTCTTATACCATAATTTGTTTTGATTCGGACTATATATAGTATAATTAGATAGAGAATTTTATACATTTATGGCAATTTTAAATATGCGAAAACATAAAAATATTGTTACGTCGGCGGGGAAGCTCCTCGTCTTCCGACGCCATTTCTCGATTCGCGAAGATTTATTTACACTCTTTTAACAATATACAATCTCAGTATTTTTGGAGAACTGTCAATGCCAGGAAATTTCCTATGACTGACGGGAAATCAATCATCTTCCCGATCTCTGTTCCTTTTCGATGCGAGCATCAGTAATCAGTAGTAGGCCATGATTGCAAATCCATACAAAAATATAAGGAATTAATTTTTTTTAAATTCAGTTTAGTATATTTAGAAAATAAAACAATTTTATTTTTGTTATACCCTTGATACTGAACTAATAATTATCATATTTGGAAAACTCCTTTTCTTGTTTGCAAATTTCACTGTAACTAATTATTCACATCAACGTCTATTACATCTTTATTAGTAGAAATTTAAAACTTTCGAGTTATATGATAATTCTAATGCAAACTTAATAGTAAACTAGGTGACTATAAGAACAAAATGACATACTAATTAGAATTGAAATTAAACCATGAAATACTGAAAATTGAAAATTGAAAAGTATGTATGCACATATGGTTTAATTACCATTATAGAAACTAGGATGCTTCTATTATGAACCGTTTTTTTAAAACTAATCAACTTCGCAAGTGATTGAATATAACTTGGGTATTGCGTATTAGTAATATGAGGCATTTAATCAGAATTATGGAGAAGATACCAGAATTACGATACCATATAATATCTATCGTAAATTTTTTACCAACTTGGAAACTGAAATAGTTGAAGCTACTTTGCTACTTAGTTATGAGAAGATTTGAAGTTGATCTTTTAGAAAGTTAAAATTGAGGATTTAAAAATTGTCAAGATTTCGGATTAGAGATTTAAAGATTTTAAGATTTAAGGATTTTAAAAATTATATACAAAAATTGTAGGATTTGAAATTGGAACTTTTAAAAATTAAAGTTGGAGATTTGAAGACATGAAATTGAAAAAGGACTTCAAATTGGAGATTTAAAGACTTGAAGTTAGAGCATCGAGACGGAATATTTAAAAAATAAAAATTCAATACTTCAAGTTTTCAAGTTGAAGATTTGAAAATCTCAGGTTAGAGTTTGAAAGATTTCAAATCGCGCATTCAGAAATTTTTATACTTAAAATGAGCAATTTGAAAGTTTCAAGTTGGACATGTATATGTATATCTGAAGTTAGAGGTTTAGAAAATTGAAATGAAGACTTAAAAGTGGTGAAGTAACATGAATAATCTGATAATAAACAAATTTCCTAATTTTTTCACATACTGCAATTTGCGTCTCACACTGTATATAAAATTTGGCCTAAGCTTATTCAATATCTTATGTTCCTCTATTTAATACAAAGTGTATTAATAATACCAAATATTTAATAATTTATCGACAGAAAATTATCAACGAGCCCACCAAACTACAGACTCATGAAAAGTTAGTAACTAAAGCGGGAGAAACAACAAAAATTAAAAATAAACATGGTATTTACACCACGACATATTGTGCATTCTTCGCACACAACGAAATAAGCCGATTTTCTGATCAGAATTCTAATCCAATTGCGATCCATTGATCCGAAACGCTCAGGAAGAATCAAACACTGTACCTTTCCCGACTTATCTCGCGGCGACGTGAAAGCTGAATCGACGGTATCGCAATAACAGACGCACCTGTCGAGATCCTGCTCCCATACAGTCAATTTCTTATTTTCCCCGCGAGCGTGGGCCTTTTATCGCGGGGGCAGCTCTATAAAATAGGCCAGTCGGTGTGGCGGGGCCTCGGACAGGCCGATCAACATCCCCGGATTCCGCTCTAAGCGGATTTATTTTATCTGCCGACCGAACACGTGTGTCTCCTCACCCTGACGACTTTCGTCGGAAACCTCTTCCTTCCCGGTGGAATATCGTCGCCGTCGTGCAACCCCCCTCCCCAGCTTCCTCGCGGCCTCCTCCACCCCCACAATCGCGCGCCACTTTCGAAGCGGAGGGAAGCGGATTTTGCCCACGTGCAGCGTCGTCCACCCACGGGGGTCGATACAATGAGAACCGGGATTTATGCCGTGACTCGTGCTAATATAAAGGCCAATTTATTTCATACGCGACGGAGGGACGGAGAGGACCATCCCCCAACCCACCGCGCGTACCCTTCTTTTTTCGACGCGGCAACACTCCGCAACACGGCAGCGAAATTTATACATGATAACTTTCTGCGATGCTTGAATTTATCGCGGAAACAATGCCGGACATCGTGTCGCTAATGCTCGACCCGCTGGCCTTGGTAAGCTGACGACCCCGAACGGGTGCAATAGGCTTTTAATGGATTTCCTTGTCTGTTTTTTTTAACGTCGCGCCGAATGAACAATTAGAATTATAGACAGCGTGGTATATATTTTATTGAAACGATGTACAGTTGATACAGGAAAGAAATACGCAATACTTTAGGAGCAGAGTATATTAAACCCTTTGAGGTTGTGTCGTTAATTCAATATTTTTAGCAGTGACTTTAAATGAATATCATTTTCTTAATATTGCATTTTGTTAATCTCAGTAATAATCATTACAATGTATATATTTTTCCTCATTAATTTTAGAACCAATGAATTCTGGAACCAATAAGTTCTTTGAAGGCATTTTCAATAGTTTCTTGATTCGTAAACGTTCTCTCGTAGAGAAAATTGTTTAGATGTTTGAAAAAATTGATTGTTATGTTTTCAATCATCTAAACCATTTCCTCAATGAAAGGACGTTTACGAATCAAAAAACGATCGAAAATATCTTCAAAGAATTTATTGTCTCTAGAATTCTGAAATAAAAATGGAACTAAAAAGCTTGTTACTCATTGAAAAAAAGGTGTAGATTAAAAAGGTCTTTATTTCGATTAATAAAATTTAATATTAAAAAAAAAAGTTATGTTCATATAGATTTAAAGCTACCGCTAAAAATCGGAAATTTCATATATTACAACCAAATATTTTAAGACTGACAATAATTGAAGTATATATATTATTTAAATTTTCAAATAATTGAAGTATATTATTTAAATTTTTATAATAGACTATAATTTATGCTGTCATACTTTTACATTTTTTAAATCTTTTAGGTAAAATCAGTTTTAATTATTTTTAAACCGTAAAATTGCAATGAACTAGGTACATTATACAGGGTGTTTGGGATAGTATAGTAAAACTTTGAAGGGATAATAGATCATGTAAAAACAAACAAAAAACTTCTATATGACTTGGGTCCAACCATTTGGCTCAACCATTTTTTTTAAAAACTGTTATAAACATTTAAGCTATAAACCGCTATAATTCAAAATAGGAACGTTTTTCGAAAGCAATTTCTTCGCTAAAATAAAGATTACGATCTTGTTAATCCAATAAGTACAGTAACTATGATATTGTTACCTCGTATCGTGAAAAAATAATATTTTTCTAACCCCCTTATATACCTTTTAAAATCGCGATAATTTAGGGGCTTAGAAAAATATTATTTTTTCGCGATACAAGGTAACAATATCATAGTTACTGTACTTTTTGGATTGACAAGATCGTAATCTTTATTTTAGCGAAGAAATTGCTTTCGAAAAACATTCCTATTTTGAATTATAGCGGTTTATATCTTAAATGTTTATAACAGTTTTTCTAAAAAAATGCTTGAGTTTTGGACCCAAGTCATATAAAAGTTTTTTGTTTGTTTTTACATGATCTATCACCCCTTCAAAGCTTTACTATACTATCACAAACACCCTGTATATCTACCGACTTACCAAAAATTTCCAGAGTGAATCGACTAAGTTTTGTAAATTACATTCCATGTTATACAAATCATATTTCTATCGTACCATGAAATGAAGAAAGAATATAATAACATACACTCCAAAAATATTTATAACAATCGTTTTCATACCTATCCATAAACTATTACTGTTAATCAATCACAGATAATCTCGATGAAGCTCCTCGAATAAAAAAATATCCACTTTCAATATATCATACGGATAATATATTAAAAAAATTTTCAAGCCCGAACATAAAGTTAACCAATCGTGAAAATGTTCATACCATTAAACCCACGGTATATCAGCGATTGATAACGCAATCGAAGACATACCATGTGGAACACCGACGCGATCAAGGACCAGCGATCCAGGAGCGGGCGGAATGAAATTCCCGAGTCAAGGGGCGATAGGGACTGAATAGAAATCGTAAAGAATTTCGAAGCGCGGTGGGTCTCCGAACAACGAATACGTGGGGCCGTTTTCTCTCTCGGCCACGTCCCATTCACCGCAGCCAGGTTCCAAGGGTGCCCCGGCAATTTATTTCCAGCGCGTCGGGTACCCCGTCTAACGACTGCAGTATTTGGTTAATATGATTTCCCGAAGTGGTAGTTAAATCTAAACGGGGGTCCGATCGTGGCGCACGAGTGTTACGTAAATAGTGGCCGCGACGAAAAACGACCAACGACTGGCCGGGCACACGGTCAACTATATGACTAACTCCGCCTGGATATTCCGTACTTGGAGAAATATCAATTCCGTCGTAAGGTGAATGTCCCAATTTCTGCTCATTTAAGCGTTCACTCGTTATGATAAGGATATAAAAAATTTGTTTGCAGTAAAAATTTGCAAAGTAATTGATTAATACCTCAATAATGAATGAATTAATTCAAAAATATTTTAAAAAGATGTTATATGACGTTTAATTATTAATAATGGCTAATTCAATGTAGGACTCTAAATGTCCGTATTTCTGCTCACGACAAATAACTCTCAAAAAATCCAGTAAATATCCAGAGTAAAATACAGAAAACGTTTTTAGTATTAAATACGATTTATTTCTGCACGCGCTACATTCGGTCCGATTATCGAATCACAATGAAATTGCTGTTCTTTAGTCTAAGCAGTAAGGATACGATCAGAACGAGTAAGTTCCTTGTTCTAAAATTTTTTTCGTTGCTTACGTAGCATTTTCTTTCTAACAAACCTGTGCGTCACTCGCATGAATGATCAAAGAGAACTTATAATTATTTTTTTGCAATTATAGTACAAGCGTAATATTTATAATAATAAGAAAAATACAAAGTGATTAGAAATCGGGACATGAGCAGCAATTGGGACACTACCCTATGCGAGGAAAAATATCCGAGGAGGATAAGCGAGGCATTGAGGCGACAAACCGTGAAAACGCGTCGGTAACCGTTTGCGGGTACTCGCGAACGTGTGGTTAAACTGTTCTCGATTTACGACCACTTATAAAGTATGAAATTAAAAGATGAGACAACGTAATACGTGCGCCACGATGGGGGGAAATTATAGCCTCCGCGATCATAAATTGAATTGAAGTTATTGAGGGTCTAAATATAGATGTGCCGTTCATAGTATTTATTAGATCCCACGTGTCGGTGAGAGTGACGATCATGTTTTCGGTGCGATACGTGTTTACGGATTTTTGCCGCTTAGCTGATTGTATACGTGACAGTATCTGCGGTGAGTGTATAGGTATTATTGAAATTTAAGTGGGAAGAAACATGTTGAAAGCAATGTGACGAATTATAAATAATGGTCTATGAGCCAACGACTTTTGGCCAATTCATTTAAACATTGTTTACTTATCTTTTTACTATTCCTGCATTGTGTATCCGCAAAATGATCTCGTACCAGCGCACCAATGGAACAACGTTTAACTGCTGTGGCAGAAACATGCCGTTTCGCAATTAAGGTGGCAGTGCTATAATTAGTGCGAAAATGTTTAACCGTCTAAGGCTTTTGCAAAACTTTTTTTTACATAGTTGACATGTTGCAGTCAAGCATTGTTCCACTTCCATGATGGCAAGAGGTCATTTCGTGGATATGTAGCACAAATATAATACAATAAACGATAAATAGAAGGAACATCCAAAAATGTCGCTGGCTCCCGAATTATAACATACACTGAGAAAAATAAAGTTCTAAATCTTACTACATTTTGTACTAAAGTAGCAGAATAGTAGGACGTGGGGTGAAAATCCGAACACAGTGTAGTAAAAATTCCAACACAGTGTAACAAATATTCTTAGGAAACGCTGAAATTTCAAATGCCTTTACTACACTGGGTTGCAATTTTTATTACACTGTGTTAGGATTTTTATTATACGTGCACTTATCCTGCTACCTTAGTATAAAATGTAGTAAAATTTAGAACATTATTTTTCTCAGTGTATAAAGGTTCACGAGAAGACTACAAACCTTCGCTTGAATTTCTATTCAAAGTTCTCTAGCAATTCTAGCATTAAATTGGAACTACCCTTGATCTACAATCATAGTTGTGCAGAATTACAATTTAATTTAGCGGTGGATTATAATTACAAAGTAATTCAATTATATCTTACTCAATTATATTGTAATTCGTCATTCAGATCTCCCATTCAATTAAATTACAATGCAATTTGTAGTTGTAACTGAACTATAATTACGAAGTACAATATAATTGAATTACGAATAAGGAAGTACTCAAAATGAAAAGTTATAAGGTGTGAAGAAAACTACATAAGTTTCCAACGGAAAAAATTATTATTAGTAATAAATATGGTATTCATAAATTTATAATCTCTAAACACAAATAATCTTCTGTGTTAAAATGTTTGCAACATTTATCACACTCTTATATTTTAATTATAATGCCTTTCAATTACATTGTAATTCAACTACACTCATGATTACTGTAAATAGCAATTGAATTACTTAAAAAGTTTGAATCATATAATTCAATTAGCACAACTGTGTCTACAATAATAGTAGCAATTTTTAATCTTCTAATTCAGTGCGTTTCAAATAACTTCCTATTATTCTTAACTATAAAAATAACACTGTCATCCATATGAAATAGCTTTTCCTTTATTTTCTATTTCCTCGATAAAAGTGTACTAGAAATTATATTGCACTTTATAATCTAATTTTGAATAAGTAATTTTTCTTCAATTAAAAGTCAAATTCTATTGAGTGTAATGTTTTTGGAACACAATGTTTTATTACCTCAAGGGAATCTTTCTTTAAGACAAAATAGTTATAATTCGTTACCTCTCACTTAATTCTAAATAATACTAAGCGCGTCTATTAAATGAACACTCATAAAAAAGACAAGAGATTTGTTTTAAGAGATAGCATGATTTACAAAAGAGGAGCCAAAAGTTCGTAAGATACGGTAACCATCGAAATCTTGATACCGCGTACAAAGTGTTCGAGTTCAGCAACGCCGAAGGTCTAACGAACCAAAGCTGGTCACCCTCCGTCTAACTAACGACCGGGGCACTTTAAACTGTAACTTGTTTCGAACGTGTTGCCTGGCCTACGTGGGCATCGAAACAATGCGTCTGATGGACAATACTTATTAGTTTCGGAGGTGGGCGAGCATGCTCTTCCTCTTTCTCCACGTCGTTGTACCCCATTGTACACGTTGAAGGTATGAAGCGAGGCAGGCGAAACGCCTACAAGTCTGACAAGGTGCCAGCGCATCACTCCTGAAGTACACGAAACCGTCTGGAAGGGAACAACTCTTCCCCTACCCCGTCCCCTCGAAATAAAAATCCCACAACGGATTTCCCGACTCACCGTGATTAATTCAGACCCTCCCCCGTTAGCTTGCGCGCGCTCGACGAGATGTTCGCGACACCGGGGCTAACGAAAATTACTCATTTAACTCCTTTAAAGGAGAAACCTAATTTATCTGCTACGTGCAGTTCTTTAATCTTACGGTGGATGTGTTTGTACGTTGATTTGTCAACAAAAAACTGTGATATATACAAAGAGTAGATATAACAAGAGGCGACACTCGAAAAGAAAACCACTTTTAGAGAAAGACAAAATAACACAGCCAATTTAAATGCCCATAGGGTGTTTTGATCGGTAATTTCATTCTTAGAAAGAGACGAAATGACACAGCCAATTTAAAGGGACACTTGGAGTGTCGCCTCTTATTATACCTACTCTTTGATATATACATATAATCAGACATTAAAGTCTACATACATTCTACAAATCGAAATGTTTAAAAAAATATACAATATCTAATAACGGAGGAAGCGTTGAATTATTTATCTGTTCTATTTTGAAGCAACTGCATTGTTCATTGAACTCGCTAACCAAGAAGCGTTTAGAGTAGTTCAGAAGATTTGCAGACGATTTGTCGCCGAGCGACCAAAAATCGATTTGGCGACAGATTTTGCAACCGATTCGGCGAAATAACGTGTAATAGGTCTGTTTTTTTATTCCTGCACTGACTACACTAGTGAGGAACGAACCAATCTCTATCTTCTTTTATTTTAGAAAACGGAAGGAAATAGCAAGTGGTTCACTCTGCACCAGTTCAACCAGTGCAGCAATAAAAGACAGACTTACTATATTTTACTGTTTTCACGATATCGGCAATCTTCAGACCATTGTTGTTCGCCGAATCGGTTGCAGAATCGGTCACCAAATCAATTCCTAGGCTCTTGAATAAACAAAATGTGTGTTTCTTACTTCCTCAGAATTCTTACTACAGACTTCAATACCAACTCAAACACAATTTACTGCCAATGCCAACTCCCGCTAATTCTCATTTGATTTCACAATTTCATTAACCGAATTACTAACTCGTTCGCTTCTTACATTCATTATAAATTCCTTCACCGCTAAAGAGAATAAACCCGTTACGAAAGACTACTCCCACTATCCGAGATATCGTTAAACTTTATTCTGTTTCTCGTCCCACTTCGATCAGCCCCATCGATGGTCCCAAGATTCCCATTAACACGATTTAAGATTCATAGTAACGTTATCGCGTCGGCGAGACAATAAAAGAGAATATCGAAACGATGCACGAAGACGAACACGTCGGATCAGGTCGGGCGCAACAAAGTCGATACCGCCGATCAATAAATCAAATCTCGCGACCGGTTCGAGAGTGGTATTAAGTCCCTATCGCATTACGCGGAAAATAGGCCGTCTCGAGGAATATTTGGACCGCGACCAGTCGGACCAGTCTTCGGTGGGGTCTTCGCTGAGGATGCGCCTTCGCCAGTGCCGAATCATGAATAAATTTTAACGAGATTGCATTCGCGAGAGCGTGCCGAACCGCGGACGCGCTGCACCGGTTTCACTATGCAACTAACGGACGGGGAAGATAAATCAAGCTCCCTAATCAGACCGCTTCATCGTGCCCACTTTTTGGGAAGTTATGGAGGAGAACGGTCAGCCGATAACATAGAGTATAAAGTAGTCGAAGAACTAAAGAGGAGAGGGATAACGATAGTCAATTCACGCGAATTTATGAGGGTTATCCAATAAAAGGCTGAAGATCTAATTCAAAAAACATTAAAATCAGGTGTTTAATATTAGAATCGTTAGTTGACATACCCATCACGAATATAAAATTATTTATTTCAGTAACGGAAGACCGAGATGAGAACACTGTTCTGATAATAGATATTTTATTCCTCTTGATAATTTGTAACTTTTATTGAACAATATGAAAGTTAGAATGAAACATGTTATTACATCATTGAATTCGAAAATGTGTGATTTTATTAAAAAAAGTACAAAATGACTTTAGTTTCATCTGAGAAACTTATATTTTTTTAAAGCTTTTTTGCACTTGTAAATTTTTTAGTTAATACTGATGCTTTTTTGTGTGAAAAATGTTATTACATTTTTGGAAATATCTCAAATATCATGAAAATATCAAGAAAAAATGTATCTATAAATGATTCTTGACTTCAAACCTATTTCTTTGTATTTCAGATCTAATATCTCTCTAACAAGAAAAGTTAATAATGCTCCTATATAGGACCTCGATTAATTGGCTCTCAATTATTCTCAATTTCGGTTCTTCAAGATTTTTATTATTTCATAATACTAGCAGCACATATGCAACAGAATTTTTAATAATACTTACGATTAGACCATAATTTTATACTGATATATCAAAAATACAAAAATTCTCAAGAAAATACTAAGAATACTATAAAAATATATACATTTGTATTTAGATATTATATATGTATTTATACTTCTGAACAATGATATATGTATTCTAATGCTCTTCTCGCTTTTTCCGAAAATTTGTCAAACAATCCATAAATTTATCTGTTTGGGAGCAGAACGTGGCGACAAAAAGACAAACCTTTGCGATCTGGTAAATCGGTCAAAAAATCAAATCGTGTGAACTGGCTGTATAACGTATTTACAATTACCAACGCCGAGTATTAAAAAGACAGAAGGAGATCCGATAAAATCGTGTCGGCGGAGAAGTTATGCGAACAAAATTATCGCGGATGGAGTGACGGAAGACTGACCCTCCTGTGTGGTCTAACGCGGAGGACACGATACGGCGACCTAATCGGGTGCTTTCGGGGGACATCCGAGCCAATTTCGGCTACCAAGCAGCGTGCGACCACGGCCTAATGAATAGCGCTTAATTAAAGCCTATAAATCCGCGAGCCTTTTGGCCGAGTCCTGCCCGAGGTGGAACACACAGTTTCACGGTTTCCAACAAAAAACAACCGGGCACGATCGAAAAGCTGTTGGCGGGATGGCCGGACAAGGTTTCCGAGCATGCAATAAAATTTCAAGAATGTGTCGTGCTCGTTTAGGGGACACAGGACGCGGCGGCGACAGTAACTTAGAATTCTGTTAATGCCTTCGGTACCTTGTAAACGACGTAGTCGTCGATTAATTGGCAACGGTCGCTTCGGCGACGAGGAAAAGGAATAAAATGGATAAACACTTCACCATAATAGACAACAAAACTATCAGTTTTTAATTTCACGAAACGAAAACGCGCTTAAACTTGAGATCAATCAATGGGAAACGCGATGAAATAGAATAGTATTATAGTTTATAATAGTAAACCGGCATTATAATTACGAGGATCGTCTTATCGGGCTATTTATTTGATAATCTTTTACAAGCGAATACACTTAATGAGTTCGGATGTTCAATCATTTTTAACGCGACAGAAAAACCGGATAGGGCGGCTTTAGAACACCTCGCCTAGTCGTAAAATCCTACACAAAGTCTCGGGTGTGAACGCGTGAACGCGATGACGCAACATGGGATTCCGGGGGAAAAAACAAAAGCAGGCGGACCGAATAAATTGTTAGGGAAACGGACGTCGTGGATCGCGGTAAACCCGGACATCATGGTCATGGACATCATGATCGTACAAGAACGCAAGCATAGAAGAATATTTATGCAAATGAAAGCGTAAAACGCTCGCGATACGATTTGCTCGGTCGTTATCTTGCGCTTTACTATCGTACGAGGTCCACCGGTAAGTCAAGGGAACAGTTAGGGCGCGTTCTCATGGGCCCGCGACTAGGAAGCCGCTGTTAATTGCGACCGATGTGCGCAATAGTTGATGCGATCCTCATCCTGTGAGTTCTATCGGATTCATCGAGCACTTTGCATTCTGAGCGCATATAGTCCTCTCCTCGTTATAGACTCGCAACTTACTTGACAATGAGCCTGTAACCAGGTCCGCGTTTATGAAATCAACTCCGAAGTTTGTTACTTGTGATTTATATAATAACAAAATTTGTTGTTAAATAATAACAAAATTACCTCTTAAGGGATTACAGCACTTTGAAAATATAAGAAAATAGAAAAGTGTTTTTCTTCGAATGATAATTTATAGTCTAGAGTCCAAAAAATAAAGCTCTATCAGTCGCAATCGCATAATGAAGGTAATTTTTTAGTTTTTTTCGATTCTATACACGAACTGTTACAATATAAACGTAACTTTAACCGCGTTTTGCTCAAAACAACATTTTGAAAATTGACGTGCAACGTAACTTTTACAATTTCCATCTGATTCTATTGAAAGGATCTAGTAAGATCAGGGAGTCAAAAGAGCCCTTGAAGTGTCTACAAAGGTCTAATTTGTTTTCGTTAATAACTAATTGTAACTACAAATAACAGCAAATACTTAATGAACATAAAAATTATTTTGGAGCATATTTTATTCTTCCTGTTCATCTGACAATCTGTCGTTTTAGGTGCGGATATTATATTGATATTGTATACTTTGAGTAAATTGCATGTTATTAATTAAAGATCGATAGATATTAAAAAATACACGTTCTAAAAAAAATTCTCAAAGATAGCAATTTTGATAAGGTGTCAAACTGGTGTAACACCATAAGAAGAAAACAACATTTGTATTGTTCATAGAGTGACCTAATCAAAAAGACTAAACTATAGTTTTGCTCTAATACAACCTACGATTGGTCCTACACATTTCCATAAAACAATTGATGAAATTGGTAATGCATTTATTTACAGAGAACAAGATATAGCATATTTATGTCGATTATAAATACTTATGATAACGATAAATTCAACAATTAAAGATTAGAATATGAAAAGTTACGAACAAAATCGATGAAAATAGACCAGTCCAAACAGTTGGGCAGCAATAATTTCGTGATCAGCCGTATAAAAGCGCGGTTGTAACATAATTCACAATTTGCAAGGTCACGCGTACGAGTGAACGCGGGAGGAAGAAAACGAACAGCGATCGCTCGATTTCTTTTTCTTTCTCCTGAAACCGACCGTGGCTGGAACATCGGAGAAACCCTCGCTCACCTACGCAAGTAGCTACACCCTCTGACTCGTTGATAAAGAGGGAAAGAGACGGCGAAAGGCTTATTCGAGAGAGTCGCGCTCGTCGAGTGACTTTTCGTTCACGAACCGGCAGTTGCACGGGCCTTTAGCCACGCTCTAGTAAGCGTTTTCACGAGAACAACCGTTCGTGGACCACGGGGACGCAAGTCGGCTCGTGTACGAACAATAACGACGTCGTGGACCTACCGCGACGCAAATAGACCCGGTCTCTCTTTCCTGTCGGAGCTATTTTCGGGATCGTCGGCTCAGGAAAAAGTTATGTTCTCAATGAGGAACAGGATGCCCGTTGCATCAACGGGTTGCGGCTGAATGTGCACCCAGGCAAGAAATAGACGACGCATAAAAAGACAAGAAACGGAACAATTCCCCGCGGACTTTCTGAATGACTGCGGGACCCTCACGGGTTACACCGCGACGATCACGGAAACGTAAACGTTTTTAGAAGCAGGAAATAGATACAGGGATCACGGAAGATATTCAACAATCCTGAATTATTAGGTACCGGATGTCCGTGTAGATTTATCGTGGTGTTTATGAGAAACACGAAGTAAATTATTTTTAATTAACTAAACATAGACAAAGAAGTTTGTATAAACAGAACAAGGATTAATTACAGACTAACAACAAAAATTGTTAATACCACGAATCAAAATTGATGTAAAATGTTATAAATCAATTGTAAAACATTATTTATGGTGCATTTAAATCTTATGGGGTAAACACCCAATAAATTGACGGTACTCGTATTTATATTAATTGATTATTATGAAAAAAGTAGTTTTTTAATTTATACTACTATTTCCTCATTTTGTAGAGAAATCGTTTGTTGTGTTAAAAATCTAACATTTTCAATAAAAGTGTTTTTTGCATGCGAAAAAATATTTCATAATCCATGATGAGTAGAATTTTCATTATTTTATGATTCAATAAATTAATTATACTACATACAGCTACTTGTTTCTTAAAATGCATACATTTTTTTGTGTAGCATTTGAATTTTGTTTATAAAATAAATATTTCTAAAAAAAACCTTAATACGAAAGTCGGAATCAGCTAAGCCGTCCGTCTACTGGTTTGCTTACCCTAGTTTTTTAAAATATTACCATAAAATAGATTTGTTAATCGACATGTTATAAAATATTATTTATCGATTGAAATAACTTATTTTATTAAAATAGTTATTTGACCAAGACAATTATGAACAATTTACACAAGACGACGTCGTATTGTTAACAAAATCTATGTGTAGCAAAAATTATGCTACGATCATTATTTTACCGAAAACATCAATTTCTCGTAAATTATTCAATTTCACTACAGCGTTCAACCATTGTCCTGATCTCGAGGATACGAATACCCCTGGGAGATCGATGAATTGCTCAGTCTGTGGCGATCCGCCACCAGGTACGGATGTCCCTCGAGTCCCGTCGAGACTCCAGTGAACATTCTCGACACCGAGAGGACGCTGATGATCGGAGGACTTTCAATGGATCTTGCATCCGCCGCGAGAGTTAAATGTGAATTGTCAAAGTTTAATCGTGAGTTTTAAAATTCTAATTAAGTCATTCTTCCTATTTATAAGGAATCCTCGTTTCGTCATCTTTGGAGAGTACACCCATGTGATCCTCTTTTCCATTCATGGGGGTAGAATCACTTAGCTAATCCTCTGTTGTATTCAAACTTTGAAGACTTGAAACTTTGAAACTTTCAAGTTCAAAGGCGTAGATTCTCTATACAACTGTAAGAGATAATTTCTGAAGTGAGTTTAAACAACTTTTCCCTTAGCAAAAATATTAGATGGGGCTTTGTTAACGAGATATCGACAAAAAACCTCGACCAATCAGAGCAGTGGACGAATTTCAGCGCGGATTCAACTTTAAGTAGTATTGGCCAGCCATCGTCCACGCCAAAATCTGATTGGTCAGTGTTTTTCGTTAATAACGCACTTACAAAGCTCCACTTAACATTTGTGCTAACGAAAAAGTTGTTTAACGTTACGTCAATAATCGCCTCTTGCAAGTACCACCAACATTTTTGTCATACCCTGTAGATTCCTTTACCCTCCACCTCTCCCTGCCACCAACCTTTAGCCCCTGAACTAAGGTTACCCTTTCCTCATTGACTATATAATGCTTTCGCTTTCTGTTATTAGTTTTCAAATGAACATTAAAAGATAATATTGAAAGAGACCCGGACGAAGAAATCTGAGCCACTGAGGGAGTTTGAGAGGACATTACAACCACCGTAGAATTTAGTTTAGGGTCATTCGGGGTAAAAGGACGCAGCGGGTAAAAGTACTCAGTGCCATATTCTCTGAGGGGGGTGAGAGGACGGGGATGCAAGCTCGTCAGGATTGAGTACGCGTGTGCCGCCATTTTGGGTCAACGCCTGTTGAGCGGTGCGAGTCGTGCTTTCTGAATTAAAAATAAAAATTTTTAATTGTCGTGTTATTTCGATCTTTTTCGTTATCAGGGAAAAGTTTGTGGACGTATTATTTATGTGTTTTTAGAGGTAAGTAGTTTTTGTTGATGTTATATAGTTATCAAACGATTTTTTCCAGAATAACATTTTAACCTAACTTTAGTGGAATTCAAACTAGTACGCATTGTTTTGGTTACCGGTCAAATGGGGTAAAAGGACGGGGGTAATAGTACGCACTGGTATTTAGGTTACTGTCTACTTGTTTTTGAACTCTTAATAATATTTAGAGTAAAAACATATCTGCTCTGATAAAGGCTTGAGCATAATTTCCTTTTGTTGAATCTATGAAAAATTATAATTTTATGATAGTTTCCTAAATTTGAAATTCCTAATTTCTATTGTTTTTGTCATCTTTAGCTTCATTTATTAAAAATAATGTTCAATCAAAATATGTTCCATCTGTGTATTATTTGTTCATTTTCTTTTACTACAACTAAATGCATACTTTTACTCTACATGCGAACTTTTACCCACACGACTGCGTATTTACCCACATGTCGGAGTAAAGGTACGCAGTCTGACCAAGTCATTCTTTTGCTTAATTTAAAAAAAAACCGTTTGGCCTATCGTCAAATACTCGTTACATTTTATGAGTCTATTAAATGTGTTACAGATAGCACAAAAAAGTGTTCCTAATATCATGGTAATTTCGGCTCAGTGAAGCGAAAACAGCAAAAGTGCGTCCTTTTACCCCGAATTATCCTAAATGTAATTCAATAACAAAAATATAGCAGACACAAACTTTTAAAAATAATGTGAAAAAATTGAGATACTATACATATATCGTACTGAGTTGTTTTTATTAGGTACATACTACAGTTTCAGATCTGTAACTAGTAATTCAAACGAAAAGAAGATTATAGACGAAGACTGCAGAGATCAGGGCTACCCAGTAGTTTCATTTAAAATTGAATCATCAAGGGGAACTTAAGTGACAAATAAAAGTATGCGAGGCATTTTCATCAGGAAAAAAAAATTATAATTCGCGGCAACCACGCATCCGGTGTGTCACTCGCCGGACGGCTTGCAAACGAGTCGGGAAGAATCGATTCGACACGATCTCCGGGAGAATTGAATGAAGAAACAGGAAGAAAAGGGAATGGTAAGACTCCACCCTTTTTACGGCCTAGGGGCTCCGCTGGTCCTTTTTCCTTTCTGAGAGCCACTGTGGATAATTGGAACCGCACCCACCAACTCGGGTTCAGTCGTTGCGCGATTGTCTCGCTTTTTCTTTCTCACCTTTCGTGCCCCCTCTTTGGATTCGTAAGAGACATTAAAACAGTGATTATACTCGCAACTTTCGTGAAAGTCAACTTTCATTGCGGAACTGTGATCGAATTTCTTCTCAAAAGTTCGCTTTACGAAAATGATCAAGGGAGGCAAGTGAGAAAGCTGTTTTAATCTTTCGTCACTGGGAAGTAAGAGATACGTGGGTGGTCCATATAATTGAAAACATTTTTAAAAGAAATAAAAGCACTTGATGTAGTAGTTACATAAATGTAATTTTCGAAGGAAGAACAGTTGCTCGTAAATCGTTTAATAATTCACCCTCATTCGCTTCAACCAAGTTACTCGCTCGAATCCGTTCCAGCCACTCTAAACTCTTTGCTCTAACTCGATGAAAGTCGCTTATACAAATCTCAAGTGACTCAGCCACGACCAATCAAGGTTAATGCAGGATACATTCCATTCTATCCTTAATGGGACAAATAATGGAACACGTGTAACCGATAAGTTTCCTTTCGGTGGCCTATTAAAACTGTTTTAAATCTCACTCCGATTAGTGAGAGCGTCAGGTAACAAATTGAGACAACGATAAAAGCGATGCATGCTTAAAATCAAGGTACTAAATAATTTCCATAAAGAATATTAAAATATACCGTAAACCGTAATTATTTTGCACCTAAACTCGAAGAAAATTTATTGTACTGCCGTCATATTATATGCTATTCAAACCCAGAAATATGTATATAGGTCAGAAATTAAATTATTATTTCTAAATATAGTCAGAAATTGATTGGCATCCTCTACTTTTCTGTATGATAATCCATGAAAATGTTTATTTATTTATTTATTTATTTATTAATCAACGGGATATACCCTTTAGTATACATTTAGTATACAAAATGTTATTTATTGTATACTGAAAAATTGTGTATTTGTTGTACAACATACTAGCTAAGTCTGCTAAGTCATGACTTCAGTTTTTTTAAATACATCTAATTTGCAAGTCTAATAATTAGATTTTATTACATTTTTATTACATTTACATGCGATAAATTTACACGTTTATTAGCAATTTATAACATCAAAATTGTGGTGGTGCAAAGTATGTTACCTACTGGATTAACTTTACACCAAAATATTCAATATTATATAATTATATGTATATTGGCATTTCAAGCCAACCTGAAAAATTTGTGCAAATAGACATAGTAACTATGTTCTATACGTTTATAATATTGTAGAAAAACATTTGCGAATCATAAATATTTTTAACCTGAATCGTTACAGTATGTAACATAACATGAATATACAGTAACCTTTTTTTTCAAATATACATATTTTGTTATCTATGTAATTATTTCAATGCAAAATGCCACTAAATACCTGTACCTATAACAATTATACAGAATGTCAGGCTGATAGAAAGAACTCGGATACTATCTGTGTAAAATTAAAACATTCCAGGTAATATTACAATTTCTTAGTAAGAAAAATATAAGTTGCAATCCAATTTTCGTCATTTTCACGATTTGCTTTAATTATTACAAGTGAAAATGACCTGCGCCAATCTATTTGCACGAATCCATTAGTATACTGCAAATCAGAATCAAATTCGTCTACTGAAGAATTGGAAAAAAAACAAACGTGGTAAAAATTAAGAATGAAAGATCATACTTTAGATTCTAAATAAATGTAAGACTCTTTTTTAATAACATCTTATTTTAAGTGAAAAGAATATTTGCGCTACTGAAGAACGTCCACCGTGTTACAACAATTTATCAAAAGAGTTTAACGTATCTACTAAACAATGTCGAAAGTAAGATATTATTAAATGCAAAGGTTAGAAATAAATAGGTTCATAAAAATAAAGATTATTTAATTCCTATTTTCCTACTTCTTTACTTCCTATATAAGAGAAATCGATATCACAGTCTGTGGGGATACTGGGACGACTCTGAATGCAACAGATGAATTTAATTTATTGTGCGAGAAACATCAAGAAGATTTCAGGTAATACTTGCAATTTCTCAAAAAAATTAGAATTACATTTTCTCCCTTCTTTGATTTCTTCAAATTAAAAACCATCTTTCGATTTGTAGAAAAAATTTAGTATCCTGTACCTGTAATGTATCAGATGAATCTAATTTAGTATGTAAAAACCAAACGAAAGAAGATCCTAGGTAACATTTGCAAAAACTTTAATCTGTAATGCAGTCACTAATATTACATTCCGTTATGTTCCATTTATTTACGTTTTTTAAATAGCAATAATTTAGTTTGTGGAAACCATCCAGTATGTGGTAACGAATCCAACGAATCACAATCTGTATGTCAAAATGAGGATTCCAGGTAATATTTGTAAAACTCGAGGTCTGTATATTATACAATAGTTAATATCAAATCTTTATTTTTCATATATTAACTTTCGCGAAGAAATAACAATATTTCAGTCTGTGGAAACTACTCAGTATGTCGCAATCTACCCACACAATCGTATTCAGTATGTAAAGAACCTAAAGAAAGGGATACGAGGTATTATTTTTAGGAGTACACAATCTATAATACAACAACTAATACGACATCCTTAATTCTTCACTAATTAACTTTTTCGAAGGAATACAAATATTTCAGTTTGTGGAAATTATTCACACGCAATATGCCATGATGAATCCAGTGAATCATATTTCGCATGTGAAAAATTTAAAAAGGAGGATCCTGGGTATTATTTTAAATGATTTAAGATCTCTAATGCAATGACTAGTTTTACGTCCTAATTTTTTATTCATTTACTTTCTCGAAGGAATAATATTTCAGTCTGTGGAGACTACTCACAATCAGTATGTCGTAATCTACCCAATCAATCGTATTCAGTATGTGAAGAATGTAAAGAAAAGGATCCTAGGTATTATTTAAAAAAATTCGTGATGTATAATACAGTAAGTAATATGACGTCTTTAATACTTCACTTATTAATTTTCTCGAAGGAATAACGAAATTTGTATCTGTGGAAACAACGTACAATCAGTATGCCGCAATGCATCCAGCGAATCATATTCAGTATGTGTAAGGTGTAAAATAGAAGATCCTAGGTATTATTTAAAAGGGTTCAAAATCTATAGTAACGTAACTGAAATTACGTCCTTAATTTTTGTACATATTTACTTACTCGAAGGAATAACAATATTTGTGTCTGTGGAAACAACGTACAAACAGTATGCCGCAATGTATCCAGCGAATCATATTCAGTATGTGAAAGGTGTAAAAAAGAGGATCTTAGGTATTATTTTTAAGAATTCACTATCTATAATACAGTAATTAATATGACGTGCTTAAATCTTCACTTTTTAATTTTCTCGAAGGAATAACACAATTTGTGTCTGTGAAAACAACGTACCATCAG
Source organism: Perdita meconis (assembly GCA_030770465.2). Taxonomy (NCBI): domain Eukaryota; kingdom Metazoa; phylum Arthropoda; class Insecta; order Hymenoptera; family Andrenidae; genus Perdita; species Perdita meconis. The sequence goes on along the minus strand of JASKOS020000014.1, from coordinate 9,015,093 downwards.
TATGCCGCAATGCATCCAGCGAATCATATTCAGTATGTGAAAGGTATAAAAACAGAATCTTAGGTATTACTTTTAAGGCCGCGTTCCCATTGAGTGTGATATCACAAGCCCGAGCACGAGCTAAGCCCGAGCCAAGCTTGGAACATGACCGCGGAGAGTAGCTCGGCAAACTTCGGGATTGTGGTAGGTCTCGTGGAACGAGTCGTATCGCGAAGCTTGGCGCAAGCTCAATCCCGAAGTTTGCCGAGCTACTCTCCGCCGTCATTTTACAAGCTTGGCTCGGGCTTGTGATACCACACTCAATGAGAACGCGGCCTAAGAATTCACTATCTACAATACAGTAATTAAATATGACGTCCTTAAATCTTCACTTATTAATTTTCTCGAAGGAATAACACAATTTCTGTCTGTGGAAACACCGTACAATCAGTATGTCATAATTTGCCCAGTCAATCGTATTCAGTATGTGAAGAATGTAAAGAAAAGGATCCTAAGTATTATTTTTAAAAATTAATGATCTATAATACAGTAAGCAATATGACGTCTTTATTGCTTCACTTATTAATTTTTTCGAAGGAATAACAAAATTTGTGCCTGTGGAAACAACGTACAATCAGTATGTCGCAATGTACCCAGCGACTCATATTCAGTATGTGAAAGATATAAAAAACAGGAACTTAGGTATTATTTTTAAGAATTCATGATCTATAATACAGTAACTAATGACGTTCTTAAATCTTCACTTATTAATTTTCTCGAAGGAATAACAAAATTTCTGTTTGTGAAAACACCGTACAATCTGTATGTTATAATCTACCCAGTCAATCGTATTCAGTATGTGAAGAATGTAAAGAAAATGATCCTAGGTATTATTTTTTTGAATTCGTCATCTATAATAATATAGTAACTATAATTAATATGACGTCCTTAATTCTTCACTTATTAATTTTCTCGAAGGAATAACAAAATTTCTGTTTGTGAAAACACCGTACAATCAGTATGTCATAATCTACCCAGTCAATCGTATTCAGTATGTCAAGAATGTAAAGAAAAGGATCTTAGGTATTATTTTAAAAAATTCGTGATCTATAATACAGTAAGCAATATAACGTCTTTATTGATTCACTTATTAATTTTTCCGAAGGAATAACAAAATTTGTGTCTGTGAAGACACCGTACAAACGGTATGCCGCAATGTATCCAGCGAATCATATTCAGTATGTGAAACATGTAAAAAAGAGGATCTTAGGTATTATTTTTAAGAATTCACTATCAATAATGCATTAACGAATATAACGTCCTTAATTCTCCAATTATTAACTTTGTCGAAGGAATAACAATATTTCAGTCTGTGGAAACAACGTACAATCGGTATGCCGCAATATATCCAGCGAATCATATTCAGTATGTGAAAGATGTAAAAAAGAGAAACCTAGGTATTATTTTTAAAAATTCGTGATGTTTAATACAGTAAGTGATATGACATCCTTAATTCTTTACTTATTAATTTTCTCGAAGGAATAACAAAATTTGTGTCTGTGGAAACAACGTGCAAACAGTATGCCGCAATGTATCCAGCGAATCATATTCAGTATGTGAAAGATGTAAAAAAGAGAAACCTAGGTATTATTTTTAAAAATTCGTAATGTTTAATACAGTAAGTGATATGACGTCTTTAATACTTCACTTATTAATTTTTTCGAAGGAATATCAAAATTTCTGTCTGTGGAAATAACGTACAAACAGTATGCCGCAATGTACCCAGCGACTCATATTCAGTATGTGAAAGGTATAAAAAAAAACAGGAACTTTGGTATTATTTTTAAGAATTTGTGATCTATAGTATAGTAACTAATGACGTCCTTAATTCTCCAATTATTAACTTTGTCGAAGGAATAAGAATATTTCGGTCTGTGGAAACAACGTACAATCAGTATGCCGCAATATATCCAGCGAATCATATTCAGTATGTGAAAGATGTAAAAAAGAGAATCCTAGGTATTATTTTTAAGAATTCGTGGTGTTTAATACAGTAAGTGATATGACATCTTTAATTCTTTACTTATTAATTTTCTCGAAGGAATAACAAAATTTGTGTCTGTGGAAACAACGTACAAACAGTATGCCGCAATGTATCCAGTGAATCATATTCAGTATGTGAAAGATGTAAAAAAGAGAATCCTAGGTATTATTGTTAAAAATTCGTGATGTTTAATACAGTAAGTGATATGACGTCTTTATTGCTTCACTTATTAATTTTTTCGAAGGAATAACAAAATTTGTGTCTGTGGAAACAACGTACAAACAGTATGCCGCAATGTACCCAGCGACTCATATTCAGTATGTGAAAGGTATAAAAAACAGGAACTTAGGTATTATTTTTAAGAATTCGTGATCTATAATACAGTAACTAATAACGTCCTTAATTCTCCAATTATTAACTTTGTCGAAGGAATAACAATATTTCGGTCTGTGGAAACAACGTACAATCAGTATGTCATAATCAACCCAGTCAATCGTATTCAGTATGTGAAGAATGTAAAGAAAAGGATCCTAGGTATTTTTTTTGTGAATTCGTCATCTATAATAATATAGTAACTATAATTAATATGACGTCCTTAATTCTTCACTTATTAATTTTCTCGAAGGAATAACAACATTTGTGTCTGTGGAAACAATGTACAAACAGTATGTCGCAATGTATCCAGCGAATCATATTCAGTATGTGAAAGGTGTAAAAAAGAGGATCTTAGGTATTATTTTTAAGAATTCACTATCAATAATGCATTAGCGAATATAACGTCCTTAATTCTCCAATTATTAACTTTGTCGAAGGAATAACAATATTTCGGTCTGTGGAAACAACGTACAATCAGTATGCCGCAATATATCCAGCGAATCGTATTCAGTATGTGAAAGATGTAAAAAACAGAAGCCTAGGTATTATTTTTAAAAATTCGTGATGTTTTATACAGTAAATAATATGACGTCTTTAATACTTGACTTAATAATTTTCTCGAAGGAGTAACAAAAGTGTCTGTGGAAACAACGTGCAATCAGTATGCCGCAATGTGCCCAGCAAAACTCATTCAGTATGTGAAAAACGGAAAAAAAAGGATTCTAAGTAATATTTTTATTTAATTGGATTAAAAATTTTAAATCTGAAATATAGTAAATATTTAATTCCAAATGTTTCCACATATTTACTTTCTTGCAGAAAAAAAACTGCTTCAGTATGTAGAAACTATCCTGTATGTCGCCGAGGGAAATCCAAATCATCAACCACAGAAGTGGTTTGTAGGTAATATTTATGACTGCTACTATAAAAAAAACTGCAAATCTGTATAATTTATTGCAAGCTACGAAACCCATATCTTTCAATTGATTTATCTTCTAAAAGGGGACGGACTATTCCAATCTGTGGAGAGTTTTGCGTATGTGACAATGAATCGGAGGAATCAAGTACATCATCCAGCGAAATGAATGAATGTCAGCAAGATATTTGTAGGTAATATTTGCAATTATAAAGAGGATGATTAAATGTGATACAGTGTTTCAAGACATGAGATTCATCTATCTTATTCGGGGACGCATGTTTTGAAAGAGGTGTGACCTTGTTTAACTCCACGTGCGGAAACTATTCGCCGTGTTACGATATCTCGAAAGAGCTGGACCCTTTCGTCGAGAAACTGTTGCAACAGCGTCCGAGGTAATATCTCCATTACGATAATCGAAGTAAAACACGGTGAGCAATTAATAGAATTAAAGGATATCGCATAGAACAGGACGTGCGGATCAATCTCGCGCATACTGGGAAATGATGCTGCATTGCGAGAGGGTTGCGTTTCCCAAGCGCACTTCAAATTTACCTTTGCCCTCGAGAGAGGTGCGTATATCATTAAGGGCTAATGCGCCAATGCGTTTCAAGCCTGTGGAGTTAATTAACCCAAACGGCTAGAACTCAATTACGAATGTCGGTCGACGAGAAGACGTCACGGATAATAATTACTAAGTTGTTATGCATAGGGTCGCTTCTACTGGCATTTATATTCGACCGCGGTAAAGAACGAACCTGTCTACCAGGGCAGCTTGAATCATGCCCTTCGTGTCACTATATCAAAGTAAGAATCTATGATTTTTATTAGAGAAATATGATTTTATTTGTCGAGTTAAAAGTATTACTATTTATCAAATACTAATTCAAATATTTGATTAACTTTTCAAAATTGTTTAATAATAACCCCATATTTGTAAGATACTATCTTGGAAATTTAAGGGAGAATTAATTTTTTTTTTAATAAGCAAAACTGTAAACTTAAGACTATTTCAAACATTGCTTATGCTTTTAATATATTTTTATTACGTAACACAATTTTCTTGTAAATGAAACCAAAAGAATTATTTTTTGTAAAATGGTAGCTGTTTACATAAATCCAAATGTTCGATGAACATATGAGAGCAAATATGTCAACCACAATTTCTGCGATGCGTTTAGTTCACGGTTGATTCTAATTGTATTATCGAGTGAATTCAACCTAAAAAACTTGTGTTACTTAATAAAAGTACATTAAAACTATATACAAAGTTTCAGATTGATTAAGTTTATAGTTTTGTTTATTAAAAAATATCAAGAAGTCGATATTTTCAATCAAGAAAAAAGAAATTTCCCCTTAAGTTATGAGAAACTCAATACAAACTATCGCAAATCCATAACATTTATTTTTACTCTCCTTAGAAATAAGTCTAATTTTTATTATTTTTAAATAGTTTTTGTAACACCGTTTTTGCAGACTTTCACGTTCTGAAAAGTACAAAAAATGTATCAGTCTTTGGGACCAACTTATTCGTTTGAAAACGTTTGATCTCATCGGTCGGAAAAATCTGATAACTCATCTGAAGACATATCTCGCGTAAGCAAATTATTAATAAATTACATACGGAAGTTAAAACACATCGCATATAAATCATGTAAGGCAAACCTCAATTTCTTTCCTTACTAATGCATAAATAATAACTACGTTATATCAAAGCGGAAATGTATGCATATTTGTAAAGTGCATAAATACTGGTATGTTTCTATAATTCCTGCTATGATCCCAATCAATTTTTAGATCTCTACAATTAGCACTTGAATATCTCTGTTGTTTTTGAAGATATGAAAAAACTTTATTAACAGAAGTTGTTCAGTATAGAAAGTTCTATAATATCGCAACAATCATTTTTTGAGGGCTAAAAAAGTTTCGGAGATTTCAAGCTTGCCTCTACTTTTTTTTAAATGGAATCTTATACTTTTTTTTCTACATCACTTGATGTTTCTTGATAGGTTTTATAAAAAAAGTATTGTTCTATGCAGATTAAAAAATTATTAATTTGGGAGATATTTTAACTTTTAAAATTAAAATTGAGGACACTGTTTCTATTAATGTTATAGTGACGTTCCATTTGATATGAACTAATGTTGGGACTTTCAATTACACTTTTAAGAACATTAAATTCACTTTCTTCGGTCATTCGTTTTCAGTATTCGACAAACTAGCACCCTTGCTTTTTGTAATAACAAAAAAAAAATATGATTCTATTTTAACAAGTGGAGATGACCTTGAAATCTCCGAAACTTCTTTAGCACTAAAAAATTATGCTAATTTCTGCTAATAAAGTATTTTTATATCTTCAAAAACAACAGAAATATTGAAGTGTTAGTTTTTATTGGACTACCCTGTATACAGAACCACAAAATCATGATGGGATAGTAGACTATATGTATAAAAAATTAACCGTCGTAGTAAGACTCATTTCATATGTATACTCTACATTGTAGAAAACAAACCAAGCTAGAATACATTTGCCTGGAAGGTTTGTTATTAATGCCAGACGAAGGTGTGCAGCTTCTATTGGCATTGTACAACTCTCGTAAAACAATGAGATACGTGTATTGTTGGCGCGCGTTCGTTAAAATGGTAGGCTTCTCAGCGGACACCAAGAATCGAGTTGGATCAAGAATTTACGCGGATAAAAGGATCAAGAAATGCGACTGGTTCCGAGCGATCGGCTGTTTCCAGTGTCTCACCACCTTGTCCGTAAACTACGCGTATATAGCTACACCCACGGGAGATCTGCTTGTCAATCTAGCCAAGTATATTGACTAACAACCATATCCGTATTTTTTAAGCACCGCAATGGGCCATTGCTTTCAGTCTTTCAAAGTCGTTTGTTCTATTCTTAGATTTTAGACATTTACGAATCTCTATATATGTATACTCATTTTCCTCTTTTTATTTTCCCTAATTGTCAATATCATCAGAAGTATAAAAATTGTTTTCTATTCTATATCCCGAATTGTTTAAAAAATGAGTAGGAGAAAGCGGGATAACTCCGGCTACTTCAATAAATATAAAATAAAAACCGCAGAATTTGATTCTGTGTGTTGCTGTTGGGGTCATTCCACGCGAACTCGGACACTTTTTGGAGTAACATCTCGGATTTTGCTGAATTTTTTATATGTTGTAGTTTTCAGGAGTATATAAACGTGTGCGAAAGGATTTTTGAAAATTTTGAAAAGTGTTAATTTTAGAGCTCTTTGAAGTTTGAAGTTTACTGTTTTTCTTCTAGTTCACTTTTTTTCCATCAATTTTAGCTCTTAAACAAGCAAACTGATATAAATGTGCTTTTAAGCGCTTATAGAGCAGACATAGCAGTACCTAATAAAAATTATTTCTGTTGGAAGAAAAACTTTTTTAACTATTTATTTTGTAATTGTTGTTAACAAATGCAGGTTTTTCATAACGGGTAATTATTTAAAAAATCGAAAAAAAATTGAGAATGTAGCCCTATTTGTCCCCTTTACGGACCACTTTTCAAAAATACGGAAACTTCAAAATTGGCCATAAGAAAATTAATTGAATTGTACGCCGCGCATCGAAATCCACTGATTCAACCAGCCAAGCGCTGCGCGACTCGGTTTGACTGTGCAAGGACCGCGCTAGGAATCCCGCCGCGCCGCATTCGACTGGTCGAATCAGTGGATTACGACGCGCGGCGTACAATTCAATTAATTTTCCTATGGCCAATTTTAAAGTGTCAACAATTGCAAAATAAATAGTTAAAAAAGTTTTTCTTCCAACAGAAATAATTTTTATTAGGTACTGCTGTCTGCTTTATAAGCGCTTAAAAGCACATTTATATCAGTTAATGATACACTTAGCTAATATTCATTTCTATTGGCATTGGCTAATATTCATTCGTTTCTATGACTATAGCAACTTTTGCTTTCAAACAATTTGCAAATTTTTATTTCATAACATAATCCTATAACACTGGTGGATCTTTAAGCAAGGTAAATGAGTACTTGAAATAGATGTATATTAACGTTAATCCTATTAAATAGATAAATATTCCTACTTTCAAATTCATATTCGGTTTTTAGTGATATGTAAATTTAATACTATGCATTACTTCAAATATCTGAGCATCAGGTGTGGCCTAAATTGAGGGGTGATTCCAACCAGCTTTTGACTTTTATCTTTAAAGATAAAGTGAAAATTTAGTGAACAATATTTGCTTCTATTACAAAGAATTTGGAAGAAGTGATGAACAGTGATTTTGGTGCATTGCAAATGATCAATTGGCATATGAAGAATGTTCAGAAATACTTCTGAATACATTTGTGACTCCTGAAGTCACTGAATAAAATGAAACCAAAACAAAAAAGTAATAATTTTTTTAATAATTTAACAGGTTTCTTGTCTCTTTAATAAAAAAGTAGCATAATCGGAATTACTCCATCAGCCAAATGACCTCTTTCTCTTTTAAGTTTCCAATTTTGTTACAACATAAGTTTACGCTTTCTTGGTCATACTAATATATACACTTCAAGCTATTAATTCCTATCAAAAAAATTCACAAATGTGTAACTTGTTCAAAACAGCATTTTTTACTTATATACCCGGCCGGAATTATCCCATTCGCCCCTAATAAAATTTGTGTAAGTTAGAAACAATTTTAATATTTATACGTGGAAAGCTTTATGTCCCCTAATTTCGATGAAAATTCCACATCACATTTCTCATATTTTAAATAATATATAAAAATCTTCATTCTACAACCACGTATCTGACAAAAAATTTATTTCATAGAAAAGTACACAAAATCGATTATTTCCGTCCAGCATTAACGTTATATGCGATTGCAGTTAATGTTATAAAAAACGGCAAAAATTTTTTTTATTTTATTTTAATAAAATCGTTTTATTGAAAATCAAATGTAGATGTACAACACTCAAATCATTAAAAATACTGATAAATGGTATTAGAACGAAAATATCGATATATTAGTTTATTATAAATACTAATATTATATTAGTAATACTATAACAAAGCAGACATTAAATCTGAAATTTATTGAAATTCGCTCTTACCTATTTCGTAGAAAACTTGGACGAAGGTGGAAGTGGTTGCAGTTGCTGTGCTTGGAAGATGAAATGCCACGTAAAGATAACAATCAATATGGCGAAATTGTTCTAATACCCGATGATGCATGGCGGGAAGCAAATTGTTTTGCGCCAGCCCTGAAAATACAATATGCTATTAGTACGAGAACATTTCATGCTTACTAATCATCATGTCTCTGGATTAAATTTGTACATAATTATTGTTGATGGACTCGCATCTTTCAGTTGGAATACCGAAATACGATGATCACAAAATATTTTTCACGAAAAATACTCGAGTGCATACATTCGCGCTATCGACGAGCATCGATCTGAGATTTCGACAACCATGGTACCTCAATTGCACGATTAAGACACTTTACACGTGGTACTCGAGTACTTTAGGTAAGTAGGATACGAAAATCATGTATATGCTGAAGTATTTTTAATGTTTTTCAATATTTTGCGTAAAAATGACTGAAATTACCTTCTATTTTAATTCTGAAGCGCAACAATTCAAACCGCGAGTCACTATTCTACGCCGCCTATGAACAGATACCAGTACTAACTATCGATTGCTTCGATTATCATAGCGCGATATCAACTTAAAATTCAAAATACTTTTACTTTCTATTATTCCAAAATTAGTTATGTTATATCTCATGTTTTTTATTTATTTTTTAATCTAAAAAGCGATAGATGATTTTCCAATTTTAATATCTGTAATTCGTATCACTTGTTACGTAATAGATTCTGTCTTTTAAAAAATAATTATTAATTACCTGTTTAGTATACCTATGTCTACAAATGTGGCACAATAGAGAAAATTTGGATCACCAATTAAAGCTACTGTTCCTGAATTTACCTGCACTTCAAGTCTTCGAATTTATCGGCGAAATTCAAACGTTCAAAACGCTTTGCGCAATGTTCTGTCAAATCAGATCTGGAAATTGCAGTAATTATTTAAATATCCTTCGTATTGATTACACGTATATCTATGACTGTCTATTGTTATGTACTTCAGATGTCCGTCGTGTTAATATGCAACTTCAAGAAGTTGTACATAATGGTATGGATAAAGAAAAATGGGTGAAAAGTATACAATGTTTGATTATTTGTTTCAAACAAGATTTCGAAAGGATGGGCGTCAAATTCGACATTGACTTTTATTGCTGCTAACTAGGAGATTCGTATAACAAAGACAAGGTACTGCCTGTGTGAAAATTGTATTTTTATTAACATAGCGTTCGTGAAAAATGTATAAAAAGCAAATGCTTTTACAAATGCAAATTATATTAATGCAAAATAAAAATTGCTGTTCACTTCATTTTTATACTTTTATATTACAAATAATTTATTCCATATATATAAATGCGTATTAAAATTAATTTTATTATGTTTCCGTTGATTCTTGTTGTTCAAATTTAGGATATTTCGCTTCAACTTCAGACCACGTGAGTTTACCATTAGACAGATCTCTCACCACGTTTGGAATCTCGTCCAGCTGTAAGTTTGAAACAACCACATTTTTGTTAAATTATTCTAATCCCCTTTTAGTAATTTTTCAAATATCTGCTTACGTTTATTCTAACTTGTCCCATGTTATCCCTTTCCCGGAGCGTAGCTGTGTGAGGTGTTTTTAATGTATCGAAATCTATAGTCACACCAAACGGTATTGCAATTTCGTCCGTTCTCGCGTACCTACGACCGATACTGCCTGATGAATCGTCCACTTTGTGCGAAACATCCACTTTTGTGAGATTCTGAGCTGTAAATAAGCAACGAATAAGTATCGTTAGAATTCTATTTACATTTATACGTGCTTCAGAATGATTATACTTACATAATTGTTTTACAAATGGTACAAATTCGTCGTTACCACTCAATGGTAAAACGGAACATTTCAAGGGAGCCACAACTGGAGGCAAACCGAAGAACGTTCGTTTTTCATCGCCTTCTCTTGCTTTGAAATTGTGTTCAAAGACAGCATACATTATACGACCGATACCAAAGGAAGGCTCAATAACCGAAGGAATTATTTCTTCTACGTGCACTGTCTTTTGATACCGTTTCGCTTGAGCCATGTCTTTTGTAATTTTTACTTCGGTATCATTAGAGAGCTTCAACTTGTATTCTCCATTTTCAGCAAGATTAGTTTCAACGACATTTATTTGAGCCTCGGTCAATGCCGCTAATGCATCCTGCACTAATTTGCTATCCTTCTTAAACGTTTTACCAATTAAAACTTTGTTTGGTACAATTTCACATACATCAACATTTTTTGGTGCCGGTAATTTTTTCTCCGCTACTAATTTAACTCCAGTTGCTTTAGTGTGTTGCGTAAGATCATAAGCAGATCGATCTGCGCAACCAACACACTCTATCCAGCCGTACGACGTTAAACATTCCGCATCCCAACAATCGCACGCATAATGCGCCATTTCGTTTCCCATGTGCTGACGGAAACGTAGTTTCTTTGGATCGACTCCGACCTTAATTAAAAATTGATAAATTCGACCCATGAAGTATCCTAATGTTTCGTTAGCTATCAGTTTTGTTAGGACCGCATCGCCTAAAGTAATATGCTGCGCGCTTTTCCCATCCATTTGATTGCAAGCAGAATATAACAATACGCTTAAATCTTTAACTGTTTCAAATTTAGGATGACTCTTGTCACTGGGGTCGCAAAAGTGTTCTATTTCTGCCATAGTAAATTCTCTCACTCTTATTAACCCAGATCTTGGAGAAATCTCATTACGGAATGCATTTCCAATCTGCGCAGCAGCAAACGGCAATTTCTCTTGATTAAATGCAAGCAGTCGTTTAAAATTTACAAAGATACCTTGAGCGGTCTCTGGTCTTAAGAATCCTTTAACAAGACCCGAAGGCCCGATTTGAGTTCCAAACATTAAGTTAAATTCTATTGGTTCCGTTAAGTCATTTCCAGAAATAGGAGACTTTATATTATATTTAGACAGAACCGCAGCCATTTCATCCTTCGTCATTCCATCTAATTTGACAATAATATCTCTACATTCTGTGCGTGTGTTTTCAGCAGTCTTTTTGTCGCTGATCACTTTTTCTAAATGCGCCTTAATTAAATGATCTAATCTAAAACATTCTCCCGTCTTAACGTCCTTCACCATCAAATCTGCGAATCGTTCAACGTGTCCCGATGCTTTAAGTACTGGTTCAGGTGTTAAAATGGAACAATCAACTTCCAGCATTTGCTCTTCGAGTACAAAGAAATTTCTCCAAACATTCAATAAATTTGTCTTTAGTGCACAACCCATAGGGCCAAAATCAAATTGACCAGTGATTCCACCATAAATCGCAAACGATTGATCCAAGAAAAATCTTCGCTTCAGAAGATCTTCCATTCTTGCTCTATCGAACGAGGATGACTCTGACAGAGATAATTCCTTCTCTTCCAACAACTTCTTGCGAAGTTTAAGTTCTGCGACTGCTTTTTTAACATCCAACTCTGGAGCTCCATCGGCTTTAAGTTTTCGAACATAATCACCCTTTGAACAGAATACAATAATACCAAAATTGATTTTCAATAAAAAAAGAAAAATAATAATTATCTGCCGACGCGACAAAATTAAAAATTTCTTATGTACATTAAAATTTCGTCACGGAGACTAATCGATTGTAATCTACTCCACGTGGAAATATATTTAATAATGAATCATTAATATCCATATGGTACTTACTTGCTCCTTTACACTAGCCCGAAGGGGTAACAAAATTTCCTCTATCTTTGGATCCGTCATATCGGGTAGAATTTGTATTTTCACTTGTCGATTCTTTTTGTTCGTACCCCAGTTACTGAAATCGGTTAACCTAGCGGTGACAGTAAATCCGCGAGAAGGCTGTTTGTTAACTGAAATGTGTTTGCATGTGGCAAGAGTGGTTCTGCAAAGGGAGAGCAGATTATGCGAAATGCGCTGCATTCGCGATGCTTTCTACTTTTAATGTCTGAGAACGCAAGAGTTCACCGATCCCTTTTACTTGAAAGGGGAGAATCACGGGTTCCGCATGTTAATAGTACGATACTGTTCAATTATGGCGCAATTGATAAAATTTGAAATGTCTTCATAACGATTGTGAATGAAGACGTGTAATTAAACCTAACAATTTATTATTGTTAGCTAATATCTTCAACTGTCTTTTGCATATGATTACTAGAAATCACTAGAAATATACTAAAACAATGAGTAGGTATTATAGGTTCAATAGTTTTACATTATTTCATCATGCATTCTTATTTCAAATGTTTCAGTAATTATTAATGAATAATTCGTTAAAATATTTTTGAATATATTTTTTTATATAAAGAATATATTCTAAAACAAATAACATGACACACGTATTATACATAACTAAAGAATTCTTAATGAAAAAAAAATAAAAAGTACAAAAGCGACGCAAACACACAACTGTAATTTTCTTATTTCTTCTGTTTTTTATTAAATTAGCGAAGCATCATCAAAACCAACTTATTTTTTTTTTTACAAAAAAAGGTTGCTTCTCTTAATTTCGAATGATTTATTTCCTTGTACACCATAGCACGGTTTATAGAAAAATTACAATTAGAGAAAATGATTTATACAAAAAGAATTAAGATAAGTGACGTACTTCTTTGAATTTATTTATACATCATAACTTTTCAATAAACCCAGCTTACGTGTAACACATTAAATCACATAATGTGCATAGAGGAAAGTGTGTAATTAAGAACGTTTCGTTCGCGGCTACCACGGGGATGTCGAAACATTTTATGGATAGGTCCACCTCTTAATTACAATCTTATCATTTTGACATACAAGTAGTAGAGTCTTAATTCTACGCATTTACATGCACCATGTGTTAAATTGAAGTTAAAAAGTTGGTCAGACGTAAGGATGAATGTCCTACAAACAATTCTATATATGCCTTCAATTTCTCTGTATAACAATGCTACAATTAAAAACAATCTCTTAATCAGTGTAAACAATTTATTTTACACAAGAGCAATACTCTGACATCAAAGAAGCGATAATAATGGATAATGTATAGTAATAAATAAAGTATGAAATGTAAATAATGGGTATTTACAAGTATGTAAATGGCAAAAAGCTATAACAGAGACAAAATAATTGTTTTATCCTCCGTAAATATAATCTCGTATGTATTTTACAATGAATTATGTCGCTTGTTTGCGAAGTCGCATCTTATGTTAATACCGCATCATGTAATACCTGTACACTTAGAACCTAGAGAACGTGTAGCCATGACACGTACTAACATGATGCCAAACAGCTTGACCCTTTCACGCACGGCAAACACGTGACAAATTCTATGAGAAAACACATACCAATAGTATCCAGCATGAGTGTTTATTTTCTATTTTAATTCGTCTATAATATTCAAAGGGAGCACCATGATAAACACGCGTGCGGCTCTATATCCCACTTGGAAAATTGATTAAAAATCTCGTGCTCGTACTCCCGATTAACTTACGTTAACATAAATGCACAATTCCGATCCAGTACACTAACAACCTCAATTATAACTCTCTTTGCTTTTTCTCTATTTAGTTCCACGCAACGGGTCAAAGTCAAACTTCGATCCTAAATAAAAATATTACAAGCAAAAATGTCACACGAGAATATGACAAAATATCACAGTTCCGAGTTTGAAAAGTCGCTTCTGAGAATCATGGCTCTCCCTATCCTTCTTTCTATCTATATTCCAAGACAGTCATGAATTGCAAGATATCCTAGATAACAACAATCCTAAACGCTACTATGAGATTATCTATTTCAGAAATCGTAACGTTTAATAGTAATACGTAGTCATATACAACTTGCTAAGGATGCTGTAAACTTGTATACTGGCTGCTAAATGTTCCGAGTGAATACTGTACGTATAATGTATGTAAAATGTCACGGGTGACACATAGATTCAGAGCGCATTTCGTAAACGAAGCTTAATTTCACTGTTTACGTATCAATTGTTGAAGTTATGTAAACCGAGATAACGATATACAGGATGCAACTTATTTTTATGGAAGAGTGATGAATAATGTAACCGTATATAATACAAAACATTGTTATTATGTAGAATGTACAGAATTATTTAACTGAAATATAAAAAGTGTTAGATCTTAAGATTATGTACGTTATGCTACTATTGACCAAGAGTCGGTAACTTCGTTAAATTAAATAATATCATTTTGCCCGCAATTTGTAAATATCCATCACTCTTCTTATATAAACTTAAGAGGAAGAGTCAATTGATTTTAAAGCGATCTATATATCTATTTTAAGTGTATATCAAATCGAAGATGGAATGCTGATGTACACAATTTTTCAAACAATATATTTTTTCCCTTTTATTGTAATTTCGTGCTCTTCCAAGTGGTTTATTTCTTTAACGTGATTCCTTGCTTTCCTTTTTTGTTGTCAACGTATATATAACAAAATAATACGTACATGTATTATTTAAAATTAAACGATAGTGTACGGCATTCCTTTCTTCTTTATTTTACTTGCTCCAAAAGTATGAATTTATTTCTCACTTAATATCCCTTGTACTATCTGCGTGCAGTGATCAATCTCTTTTCGATTAATTTTATGTAAAAAAACAATAAATACAATATGTTTGTATATCAAAAATATTAATTTTTATAAATAAGACAACGTATTTAAATAAGCACTTGATGAGACGAAAGAAAAACATCGAGGAGCGTTGCATCAAGACTTGTATGAAACTATCGAATATTAAACTGAGAAATTGCTTGTACGCTTTCGAACGTTGACACGTTATTTAGTCAAATAGATGCATCGTAAAACGGCATGACAGTCAAGGCTAAATATTTTGAACATTTTAACAAATTGCACAGTTCAAGGTTCACAGAGATTATTTCCTCTCCCTCGATAAAGATACGGTACTTTCCTTTGGATAGGTACCAGCGCTGAATTGGTTATCCTTAATACAATACTCGTGACTAAATATTTACATCAATGCGTTTTACAGCTTCAGTCTATTAAGCTTCTGAACCGCGACAGCCTTCGAACATTCGCAATATGCGACATCTTATGAAATTACGATTGAACTGACCGTTCAACTAAATATCACTTGACCTTCCTACTGAGCAGGTGGTTGCGGCTCGCTAGGCATGTTGGGATTCGGATATGGCGATAGAAACGAATAATTCGGATAAGGCGGTGGAGGATGTGGGAACGGAGGATAGTAATTAGGCGGATGTGAAGAAGGTGGCGCGTAACCTCTGTGTATATAAGGGTCTGCTGGTGGAGGAGGGCCATGAAATGCTGTGTACATGTGAGCGTAATCCGTATTATATGTTGGCCCGCCATATGCTGGATATCCGGGAGCACCTATATTACAAATGTGTCTTTAATACACATCCATTTCACGAATAAATCATTTGATACATAACAAACAGAAATTTACCGCTCGGTGGATAAGCTGCTGAAGAACCCGGAGCCGGAGGATAATGCTGTGAGTATGGATCATACGGTCCCGGTGGATAAGGTCCAGGATAACGACTACTCGTGGGATGGCTAAATGCAGTTGGTATGTGTGCATCCTCCCTGCTTGGAGTAGTAGCAATTGTTGTAGTCGCCACCGTTTCTGTACCTTTACTTTCCGTTGTATTTGGTAACGTTTTGGCAGTAGTATTGGGCACTTGCGCGTAGGCAGAGGATACGTTCATCATCGCTCTGTCCTCCAAAGGTTTTCCCAGCTCTGGCTGTGACTTGGTAGTGTCTATCGGTAGTCTGGGGTTTGCTGCATGAGGCGGAACACCAGGGAAATATGTGCCATAGGGTGTGGACAATGAACGTGATCGTGGATCGGTGTAATCGTAGTACCGAGGATACTGAGCATACGGGTAACCTTGTGGAACGTTGGGTTCACCCTGTACAGACGTTTCTCGCATACTCGGTTCTGCTGTTTTCGGAGAGGTCATAGTGTTCGTTCCCGTGCCTATGGACACAGTAGTGGAGCCAATAGCCGACTCTGTCACACCTTTAGGAACTTCTGTGCTTCGTAACGTAGGTGTAGGTGGCACTTGCATGGTCGTCGACGGAGGTTGTTGCGATAACAACGGCGACAATGTGGCAGATGTTACTTGCGTCCCGACTTGTGACGTCAACTGCGGTGATACATGCGGCGTCATCTGCGATGAACTCTGTGCTTGTACCTGCGGCGGTATCTGGGCTTGCACCTGCGGCGGTACCTGTGCTTGTACTTGCGCTGGTACCTGCGTCTGAGCTTGCGACAAGACTTGCGTTTGTACTTGCGGCGACACCTGCACTTGGGCCACCTGCGGCTGTACTTGCGTTAGTACTTGTGGTTGTACTTGGGTTTGAACCTGAGGTTGAACTTGCGGCGATACCTGCGCTTGCACTTGCGACGGTACTTGTTGAATTTGTGGCGATAGCTGGTTCGGTACTTGCGGTGGCACCTGAGCCGATATTTGCGACGGATGTTGCTGCGTCACTTGCGACGGCATCTGCGGCGTTATCTGAGATTGTATTTGCGTTGGTTGTATCTGAGGCGTTAATTGCGATTTTATTTGAGAGTTTGTTTGCGGGTGTATTTGTGGCGGGGGTGGCAGAGGATCTTCTATTATAATTTCATCGTTCGACGCGTCTCTCTTTTCGTGTTGCGGTTGGAAAATGTGTCCATAATTTGTCATCGTATCGTTTGCGTTTGCAACTTGCTTCTCGATCGAAGGAGAACACTGTTTATTCATGTTTGACGTTAATTCCGCATCCGTTTGATCATGTTGCGTTTGAACACCCTGTGCGGTCACGTTTTCGGAATTGTATACTTGACTACTGTCTTCCGACGACTTTTGTAAGGAGGAATCAGTGTCCGAACTCGACGCACGATTATGATTATGAGGACTGTAATCCGTGTTTGAACTGACTTCTGCAACTACGTCTTCTAATCTGACTTCTTCGACCCTTTGCTCGGTTCTAACTTGACCATCCGAGGAATTCGAATTGTCGCCAAGCGTTGAATGATCTACTGGTTCCTGCTTTACCTTTGGTAACCTCGAGAGAGAAACTTGATTCGTTAAATTAACTTGACTCATGTAAGGCTTGGCAGTTGCAGTGGCAACGGGTTTTGGTCTTTTCGAAATTTCTTTATCAGCAAACGGTCTATAATTAGGACCACTTCCTGGTTTGTTAACTGCGCGAGCGCTTGTTGGATTACTCGAAGACGATTTCGGTATTATGGAAATGGCCGAATTATTTCTTAATGGAAATCCGACTTCTGGTTTAGAATTTCTTTGTGTTATTGAGGCTATACCTATAAATACACAAATATTGAGAAAGAGTTATTCACAAACATAATCGCAACCATTCAAAGAAAATTAAAATTATGCCATACCTTTCTTAGGTTCTTCTTCTCGTTTTTGTTGATTTAGTTTAAGAGCCGTACGAATCGCAATAATTTTTCCAGATTCTAATTGCATGTAAATGCCTTTCGGACTCTTTAATACCATTACTCGTTGTCCAGCTTTCAGCACGATGCTTCCTTTATCAGGTGAATTGGTAGGTATGACGACGTCTAAAGGTAATGTCATTTCTTGGGCACTCATTCCTTGTCGCTGCCATACTTCCGCTGGTATCCATCGAGTTCCGGTAACGGTGCGCGAACCTAATCCCTCGGCACCACGCTGTTGCATTGGCCTAACCGATGCGACTGGTTTCGATGTAGTACTACTATCACCGCCTCGAATCGCTCTAATTTGCAATCCGCCTGCTGCAATGCATTATATAAAATATATAAACATTTCATAGAAACTTAATGTGACCAAAAATTAAACTACAAAATAAGTCATACCCCGTGTTGCAGTATTCCCGGGCACGTAATTATAACTAGGTCTCGAACAATTAGCAGCCATTTTCTCAAGCTCGTATCCACGACGCGCTAGTCGTTTTTCAGCTTGACTTAATTTCTTGTCCTTCCGATCAACGAGAAGGCTTTCATGATGGAATGGTTGCTTTGTGAGTAACGAAGAATGCCGCTCCAACACACGATGCATAACTTCATCAGTGTAACTGTCCTTAGCTTGTGAAAAATCTTGCACTTGGCTGTCCTCTTCCCAATCCCAAGATAACGTGGTTGCCTCTTTGAGTGAAAGATGAGCATCCGGATTACACTGATCCACAACACGATCAGCCATTCCTTGCTTACTAATTTGCCTATCGTATATCTTTCTTTCTAAACAATTGTCAGTAACTAAACGATAAACGAAGCAAGGTTTTTGTTGACCGTATCTATAAACTCTACAGACAGCTTGCGTGTCATGGCAAGGATTCCAGGAAGCGTCAAACACAATAGCACGATTCGCACCAACAAGATTAATGCCTAGCGAACCGGCACGTGTCGAGACGAGAAAAAGATGGATTTTCGGATTGTTGTTAAATTCATTTATAAGCTTCTCTCTTTCTAACGCACTGGTGCTTCCGTCTAGTCTATAGTAATTTACATTTTTAATCCAAGCATCTGTTTGTCCATCTGGATGCTTCAAACTATTTCTAGCTAAAAAATCTTCGATGAGATTCAACGTAAACAGTGATTGAGAAAATGCTAAAACACGATCGCCAAGCTTAATTGCTTCTTCCAAAATACAAAAGAAAATTGTCATTTTCGCAGACGCGTCAATTAATCCCGGAACATAGCCCTTCATTAATTCTGTCGCCTGCAAGCAAAAATGTTGATTAGTTATTTGTAATTAAAAATTGTTTAGTTTTTGTTTATATTATATTTACCCAATCGTATGGAATTCCAGGATCTTCTTTTCCTCCTGGCGAACTTTTGCAATCTTTCTCCTCGTCCTTCGTAAGGATCTCATCGTCCGACTTATCCTCTTTGTCCTTGTCTAACAAATCTTCTTTTTCCCTTTCCTCTTCCTTTATGGAATCACTTTGACCCAATCGAGGACTATGCGATGTTCCAAGACTTTGCATGGGCCTGGGCACTGGAGTTTGGCAGCTGGATTCGGTACTGTAGCTCGAACTCGTAGATACATTACTCTGATGTATAGGCTGACTTTGTACCCCCACACTCGACGTCATTTCTTTAGTATTTTTCTCACAAGATCCCGAGTTTTGAATATGAGTGTTAGACTGCTGAGATTTCGAATCATCCGAACGTGAATTCACATCTGCATTGCGATTATTGGCGTAATCGTAAGATTGATTCGGATAATTTTGAGATGGAAAATAATTGTTTTGGTATCGATTCACATTCGGATTCACATCTCGATAATAAGGATCATTACACTGATCAGATCGAAAGGGCTGAGAATAATTTCTTTGCCAGTATGGATCTTCCGGTCCTTTCATCTGACCCACTTGATTTTGATGTCCGCCATCTGTTGAATAATTGGATAGAACAGGATTCTGTGACTGAGTCTGGTTTACTGGATAATTATTTGTTGAACTGCTGGAAGAATTTCCGCCTTGACGATCGGTTGAAAATTCGTGAGGCGTGTTAGATGTTGATGTATAATTTTGAGCCTGTTGACCATCTTGCCTAGGATACAGTTGATCATTCTGATTCAACGAAGGTGCTGGTGTTTGTTGATTTTGAGGATACGGAAGAGGCTGGCTTTGAGATTGCGATACTTGTCCCTGTTGAGATGTGCCATATCTATGAGTTGAAGTCTGCGGCATCGATGTTGAACCCTGATGATTAGAATCGTATGCATGGTTCGGACCCGAGGAAGATCCTGTTTGATTTTGTGCGTTGGGTGGGTACGAAGATTGATTTTGTGGTGCCGACGAAGACACCATATGTGGATATCCGTGCATGGTGTTTTGCCCGCTTGAAACTGGTCCTTGTTGATCCTGAGGATATCCATGTGTTTGAGCAGGAGCGTGTGAAGCAGACTGTCCCGCGTGATACGAAGAGGAACTTTGTGGCACATTGATTTGATTCTGAGCTGTTGTAGAATATCCACGTATCTGATTTTGTGACATCGAAGATTGATTCGATGGATTTGTCATGTATGAATGAGACTGGCCTTGAGGCATCTGATTCGGAGACTGTTGATTGAAACTCAAAGACGTCTGCGACGAAGGATTAGTGTTCACTTGAGTAGGATAATTATGAGATTGATTAGATATTGGCATATTTTGTGTCTGCGAACCAGTATACCCATGAGAAGAACTTTGTAAATTAAGACTTTGATTTGGTTGACTAGGTGAAAAGCCGCGATTTTGACCCGATGTTGTACCCTGACTTTGCTGATTTGGAAGATATCCAGTGGTTGATGTTTGAGAAGATGAATTTTGAGTTTGCTGGTTCGCACCATATCCTAACGAAGGATTTGGCAACGGTTGATTTTCATTTCGCGTATACATCGAGTTTGTCTGACTTGTTGCGGAAGTATAATTTTGTGCTTGATTAGGTGTATACGAAGAGTAATCTGCCACTGGCATGTTTGTAGATTGGTTCGACATTTGTGATTGATAAGAAGTTTGGTTTGAAACTTGAGGATAGTTATTTGATCCTTGATTTATGTTTGATCCATAATTGCGTCCGTGATCTTGATATGGATACGGTTGACGGGAAAACATTCCGGGTACTTCGTAATTAGTTCCTTGACTCTGGTCTGGACGAAATTCTGAATTCGAAGGTGTAGCTGTGTATCTTTGCGAATGATTGTTTGCCGATTGTTCATTGTTCGACATGTAATTCTGTGATTGATTCGGATAATTTTGCGATGCGTTATATCCTGAAGTCTGTCCATATGTTTGAAACGATTGATTTCCATACCTTTGTGGTCCTTGATTATTGTAAAATTCATTATACTCCCCATGGTTGTTATCGTTTCTATAGTAAGTAGATTGATCGTTCGATCTATAGTTCTGATAGTTGTGAGGATAAGAATTTTGTGGCACAGAATTTGAATATCCTGAATTATTTATGGGCATCGAATAATTCGAATAATTATTTGGTTTTGGCGTAGTGTGTGAGTTATCAGATTCTACATTGTCGGTATTGGACGATGAAGAAGCATTAGGCTGCACGCTAGCCGCGGGCTTATTTTTTATAGTTGTATTTGTCTTCTTCCCCTTTTTCGTTTCCCCTTTCGGCTGACGAGCCTTCGAACGTTTTCCTCCAGCAGCAGGCTTTTCGCCGATCGTTTCTTCTAAATCTAAATCGTCCTCCTCGTTCGCTTGACGTTTACGAAGGAAATGATATAAAATATCCGGATGGTTCCAAATTTTACAACACACAGCAAAAGCCTTCAATGGATTAGGAACAGCCCGTGTTTTAACTACTTGGTTCATAAAT
Source organism: Perdita meconis (assembly GCA_030770465.2). Lineage (NCBI taxonomy): Eukaryota > Metazoa > Arthropoda > Insecta > Hymenoptera > Andrenidae > Perdita > Perdita meconis. The sequence goes on along the minus strand of JASKOS020000014.1, from coordinate 8,993,336 downwards.
GTATCATACAAGTTGCGTTGATGTGGAGTCATTCTGACAAGGAGAATGTATTCCTCTTTTCGTGGCAAAGAAACTTGCAACACAGAATGAGATCTTCTTTGTACAAAACCTTCCAATAAAGCATGCAATACATGAGCACGATACCTCATCAACCGTATATCCTGCGGTGTGGAATCGATACATTGTCCATTTTGAATTGGTCTTTCGAACATATTACAAAATTCACTTTTAGTTCCTAGGTAATTAGGTCTTACAAAATCAACCATGCACCAATATTCCAAGAGATTATTTTGCAATGGGTAACCAGTCAATACGATTCTTCGTTTTGTGCGCATTTGTTTCAGAGCCATACTAATACTAGCATGAGAATTTTTTATTCTATGTCCTTCGTCGCATATAACTAAATCAGGTCCTGGATTAACTAGAGCTGTATGCATCTCGTCTAACAGTCCTTTATTTTTGTCCTCTTCCTCGACATCAACAGTATCTTTGAAAGGTTGCCCGCGTTTTCTTTTCGCTTTGTTCGGCTTTTTCAAGGACAACTGCCTGTACAATTCATATCCAATTAATAAAACACCACCGCCAACTTGCCATTCTTGAATTACTTTGGATCTTGCCGTCATAGTTTTGTGGGAGTCATTTAGGATATGTAATCGGAAATGCCGTGGTCTTAATTCCATACCAATAGGAGAATCGACGTTGAATGGAGTTTTCACTTTTTCAATGTCTTTCTTGTCTTCATTTGTTATTTCCTCTTTCGTTGTACAAGTACCTTCCTCTTTCTTAACTGGTTCTTCCGGTTCTTTCTTTACCTTAATTTCAGTATTTACAAGTGCTAAATTATTTTTAAAACATTCTTTCCTCGATTCGTGATCAGATTCTTGAGGTGGTCGATTTGTATAGTTTGAGAAAGTATTACTAGAATTATCATAATTTGAATAAATTGATCCAGGATGATGATTTTCTACGCCAGGATACATGGTATTCGGATTTCGGGGTTCCATGCCAGGATACATAGGCGTTTGTGATCGATTCTCCATACCAGGATACATATTACTAGAGTTCTGATTTTCCATCCCAAACTTTGTATCTGGCATATTTGGCCTCTGTGGCATTCCATGACAATTTACTTCCGATTTCATAGACTCGAAATTAGATATCGGATTAGGGTTCGTATTGTACAATGTATTTTGTGGAATATCGCCTTGATAACTTTCAGCCACGTGTACTTGAGAATCTGACATATTTTTGTTCAATATATTATCCTGTACGTAGCCAGGCATCATATTATGCGCTTCATATCCTTGATGAGCATACGGATTTTCTGACATAATATTCATAGGTTGAGGCGTATTTTCTTGTCCAAATCGATGCGCTGATTCCGTACTAATAGGCCTCGACATATTAGACATGTCACTCTGACTTCCACATTCGTCTTTGATTTCTTGTTTAGTTTCTGATCCAGGCTCTGACTTAATATTTGTACTTTTACAATGTTTTTCTGGAGCATTTGGGTCTTCGTAAGGTAACCACATATTAAACTCCGCTAACCAATTTTGTAATGTATTAATAGGCATAATACAGAGGACTGTTTTCGCGGTGGTGCACCGAAAAAAAATATCACAAAAGCTAGCGACTTGTAGAGTTTTCCCTAAACCCATACTGTGAGCAAGAATGCAACCGAAACCAGAGCTGGTCTTGTACCTTTCGATACTTTCGACGATATTGTCGTAAAGAAAACGAATTCCACCGATTTGATGAGGTTTAATAATACGAGCCACCTGCGGAGCTAAAAATACGTCAGGTTCAGTTTCCGGATGACCCACGTTAATTAACACTCTACTATGCTCGTCTGGAATGTTATATCTATCATTGGTATGCATGCCAGAATTGGATGGATCGTCTTCGTTGTCTGTTTCTTCCTCCCCGCTTGGATCACTTAAAACTATACAGTCGTCGTCTGAACTTTCACTAGAACTAGATATCGTAACTACATCTTTGCCTTTAGCTGATTTTTGAGATTTTGGCCCGATAGACATCTTTTTAATAGAATGCATCTGCTTCTCGCGTAATGCCTCTTCAGCTTCAATATCTGAGATCTCAGAATCCGAATAATACTCAGATCTATCCATGGGTTCTTTCTTCGGAACTACCGGCGATATGCTCACCGAAGGTGTCATCATACGTATTCTTTGTTGCAACATATTAGGGCCAGTCGGACGACTCGGAACTCGAGAAATTGACGTCTGCGCTCCTTGATAGACACCTCTGCCTTTTTGCCAACGAGATCCATCTAGCGATCTTCTTTGCACTTGACTGGTTTGTATAGTAGAAGTAGTCTGAGATCCAGTCCCAGTCCCTGAATTTACTTTAAGAAGCACTGTATTTGGTAAACGAACCGGCGTAGACGAAAACGACGACTGTGAAATAGTGGTACTAGCCTGATTTTGTTTCCCTTGTAAAAGACTGATCACTCTCGTTTGCGTTTTATTATTTTGTCGGTTTATTGCTATCTGTCGTTGAACTTCGCGAATAATTCTTTGTTGTTCCTGTACCCTTCGAAGACGTTCCATCTCTTGCCTCTGGGCAGACAAAGTAGCTTCATCAAGCTGGGTTTCATCCATAACTTCCCGGATATTTCTTCTCATATTCGCTAATTTCTTTTCTGCCTTTGTTTCACATTCCGAAGAATTCCCTTCGGTCCCATCGTCTTTTCTCTGTTTCTTTTTGGCTGTATCAGAATGATCCGAATCAGCGTGCCTCTTATTATTCTCAGCGCCTTCCTCCTCCATAGAATGACTCTCATCTTTGTCATTCTCGTGTTCTATGCTTTCTTCGTCATCCGTATCCTTGGAAATTGGTTTTCCAAGTAAATCAGCTTCGGTTACCTCTTGACCCTCAATCGGAGCTCCTTTTAGTGAACAAAGATACATGAAAGTAATTTAATATTATTCTATATTATAATTAGGAAAAAAAATTACTGTACAAACCTTCCAAAGGTAGAGTATCCAGTATATTAACTGGCTCTTCGTCGTCATCCTCAGGCGGAGAATGATGCTGTCGTTCCGAGTCCATTCTCACGCCAATTTGCGAATCAATTGTTTCATCTAAATCCATATCGTCTCCCGAACCCTCAGAACGTATTTCCTCTATTTCCTCTGAGTGCAACGTATCATGCTTCTTATCGTGTTCTCCGTCAGACGTTTCGCCGCTAGATTCTTCAGAGCTCTCATCGTTTCCTGTTTGTGGCTCTACATTATTCATGTTTGTATTTGTTGAAGTTTCAGTCGACATTATAGCTTCGTTCGGCTTAGGGCCTGAACGAGGAGTCACACGTTCTATAGTGACATCCCCAATACGTGTTAAAAAACTGTCCAAACTATTAGACATGATGTGTTGTAAAGTCCATTAAGTCACAATGTACTTTGTTAAAATTTTGTATGAACTCATGGAATGTCTTGACACTTTCCTGCATAACACTATAGTAATTATGTTACTTTGTAGATCACTTATATTATTTACCCATAATGTTATGTCCTCTTATGCCTGCAATAAGAAATGTATTCCTTTGTAAGTTGAATCTTAAAAAAAAACTAATGAGACATGATTATGTTGCGCGAAACAAAATAAGAAAGAACTATAATAAAATTAGCAAATTCTACTTTAAAGATATTCTAAAAATAACAAAAATTAAAAGCTAGCACAAGTAATAGAAAAGAAAAGTTTTGCACTTTGCACATGCACACAATATGCATTGAACGTGGCAATTTATTAAACTCTCAGTGTTAAAATATAATATACAATAAGTTTAAATGGATAATAATCTCTTATGTATTTGCGGAATACATTGCTATATCACATACAAATATCTTAAATCGTACATATATTCGCATTTCGTATAAAAGTAAACGTATAGAACAAAAAGTTACTTTGTTACGTACGAACCAACACAAATAAACATCTAATGATTTTAAAAGCAAAGTGGCTAAATGTTGAAACAGAAACGAGTAATAATAAACTTATACATAGAAATGTTTACATATGAGATTTCATGCGTTGACATAGCATTAAGGTACATAAAAACTTAATCAAAACAAACTACTATCGATACACTGTATAAATCGTGAATCATCGAACACTTGCAATACAAACGCACTTGTTGAGAGATCAGTTAGTCATATTCTCGAGTTCACGAACAGGCTTTACGGCGACGAATCCAGCCGTACTGTTCAACGAGAAGGTTACAACAGTCGCTAAACACAGCTCGTAACAACGTAACCGAGAAAGTCGCGGTATGGTATTCATAATGTCTCGGAGTTCTTTGAAGCAGGAGCTGTCAAACAGGGAGAACGAAAGCAGCTCAGAATGTTTGTTTTCCAACGAGCCGATCCGGCTCGACGATTAGCACCAGGAAGTCACGTCGTTTAGTAACCGGCGTCCCCACGAAATTTACACACGTCGAGTTCTACCGATGATTCGCTTCTATGACTGTTTAATTACCCATTAATTGCGGATTAAAACTAATGACACACACATACACACGTCCGATGGACGCCATAGCGTCGTTGTTCGCCGCTCGACGATCACGGTTCTCCGCAATGTCCGAAGATCAGCGAACGAGCCTTGTCACTTGGGTTAATGGACGCATCGTTTCGAGCCCTCCACTCGATTTCTGTTCACCTGAGCTGCATGACGAACTCACGGGACTTCACTTTACCACCAAAACTTCACTTCAACCCGCACGCGTCTCTCTCAAGCTTTCCGCGGCATTTTTTTACACGCACTTTTTCTAACAAGTATAATCCACTCGGTGGAACGCCATCTTGGCTGCGCTATAAAACATCCGCTGAGCATTCGCGAGGGAACGACACCCAGAGTTGGATAGGGCATACTTTTCCGATTGTAAATAATAAACAATTTTATCTTTTGCGTTCAATTTCATCCAAACGAAAGAAGGCAATTTCTAATATACAAACATGGTATTCGAAATGCGATTATCGAGAAAATGGAAGCTAAACTAATTTGTTTAAAACAATAACTTTTTGCAGGTGGATATTTGAAATAGAAAAACTCGAAATATTATTCTACACGTTTTGTTTAAAAGTGTATGTCAATAGCATTTTATCTATATAGTTCGAATATTTAAATAATAAAACGATTCTATGTACTGTTAAAAACAAATTTTTTAAGAATGTATACAACAAAATACACCTTGCATTATACATCCTTCATTACCTTATAAAAATATTTATATTTTACAATGTTAACAAATATTCTCTTAGTTGTTGCAATAGTTACAACTTTCCAACAAAATCTATAATAAATCTAGGATAACAAACATTTACACTTTTAGTAGAAACCATTTTATTTATGATATCACTGTGTTATAGTAACAATTCTTATGGTAAAAACATATACTAAAAAATGTTACATGTCTTTATTATTTTCGTAAATCTATGAAATAGTTGCATTCTTTTTTGTTCCTTTTATAGATAAATATTCATAACTTAATCAATAAGTACGAGAGATTTTACATATAGCTATGTGAATATCATATGACTAAAATTAGTACGATTGAGTTGACCTGGTCTAATGCAATAAGATTTTTGTAATATCCTATCGCTCTAAACTAGGAAAGAGTACGGATACGCAAAGTCTCTTTATCAACTTAAAAAGATGACATAAAATAATTTTCACATTGCACGCGTTTTGATATTTTATATCTTACAGTATGCTAAAACCTCAGCGAAGGGAAAGAAAAAATGTTTTTCAGCACTTGAAAAAATGAAAAAACTTCAATTTGCATTTTCACATGCATCGATCCAATCATTATACACATCTAAAGGTTCAGAGAGCAAGTTTATAGTGGTTTGAAAATCTTCTAAGCAGACCCTACACGTTATTCTTGCTGTGTTTCTCGATTTATCCCTGTAAATAAAGAAGCGAAATAGTAACACGATTTTTAAGCGCGAAAAGTGATGTCAAACTTGCTTGTTATACTTACATCTTAACCTCACACGATTTTTCGTGATTACAAAACGGACAATTAAACTGTGTATCTAAAGGTTGAATAGCTTTCTTTTTACTCGGGGGCTTTCGTTTACTCTTCCTTCGACCCATTGCGTTTCAACTGGACGAAATTACGTATTATTTCAATAAAAAGGATTTCATTCGAAACAAAGCAATTGTATATTACGGCTTCCTTACTATTTATGTTGTGAACTGTTGCGTGCGATCAGCCGGACGCGGTAAAACACTGTAGAATTCGTAAGAAAATTACTAGATATGCCACTCACGCATGGTTTTGTTTATGAATGAATGTATTGAATGAACAATTTGAAAATCATATTTTCGTATTTTTCGAAAAGTATTAGAACGATCGAATGAATTTGATCAATTTAATTCATAAGACTTCCGGCTACATGATTATGCCGAATAACGAAACACAAACAAGTCGTAGAGTACACGTGAAAGATATGCAATTTATAAAACATTTTCTAGTCACATTCTAGAAAATACTAAAATATTTCCGAATGAATTGATCGTTGCTACTATCACTGTGATGCCATGAGTGATCTCAATGTGTATCCTTTAAGATTAATAACTTTATAGGATTATTTTAAAAAATATTCTATGAATAACCTCAATTTTAAATAGAAATTTGTGTATACCTTTCCCATCGCCAAAAGAAGCAGAGGTGGCTTATCAAGTGCTAAGAGTCGATGCAGAACCTTCGAGAAGTAGTGTTTCAAAAAACATCACATTAGATGATGATTCGTTGAAAGTGTAAGTTTTCACAGGTTCGTTCCAGTTTTTGGTATTTCATTATTTTTATCTAATTGGTGTGCGTTATATTTTATAGACTGATTTCTGGGACAGAAGCCCGAAAAGTACGAGTGGCACTAACATCATTTTTCGATAGTTTAATTTTAGTAACGGAAACTATGCAACAGTTCGGCCCACCTGTATCTACTTACGATTATTATTAACTAAATAAAGTGTGCTATTTATGCGCTCTTTAATTGCTTCTATCATCCGCAACTACTTTAAATAATATTATAGAAAATGGAGCACACGCCTGCTCCATACGAGCCGAGATCCGTGTATGGATACGCTTTGTACATAGGCTCAAACATGCTTTTCCTTTTATTCTTGGTATGGGCGATAGTACCGGATCAAATTCTGCATAACTTAGGATTAACATATTGGCCTTCCAAGTATTGGGCAGTAGCGATTCCGATTTGGGCCTTAACTGCGCTTGCCACCTTCGCATTTATTATTTACCCAGCTATAAATTTAACAATGACACCAAATGTAGATGATATTAAAACTATTACAGATAAACATTCACGTCCCAGAAAAGCTACTGCACCAGGTGGTATACCTCCTGTGTCTGATATTCCAATAACAGAAGTTTGTAGAAAATTATATTTAACAAAAAACAAATAAAAATCAATTGTATAAAAAACTTTAACAATTATCCCAGCTAAAATCTGACAATAGTATAATTATGTAGGAATACTCTTAAAATGTAATAATATGAATATATATACTTTAATTCATTTTTAATAAATTATTTTATTACATTTAAAGCAAAATGCACGATCTATTTTGTCTTTGCATTATTTATACAAAAGTATGCTAACATTTTTAGTTGTGTAATAAGTTTTTCGTGAGAATGTACCGCCATATCGAACCGATTATGAACTTCACGAATTGCATAATCCGATAACGAGAGGTTTATACGGAATAAGAATAAGAAAACGTAGTTACTGACTACCCTTTTTAACGATCACACAAGTTAAGAAACACTATATAAAAATTCGATTTAATATATTAAATATAATAATGTTACGACGCGTTTCTAGTTCCACAAAACTGACTTCAATTTCCGATTTAAGAAACCTGTTAAAAAGTGCAGTCGATACAAACACTACATTTTGTAGTTTTGAATTGTTATCTGGTAAAAACGACGATTTTTATCAAAGGTTCGTATATTGTGCACTGTACAGTGTGTAACGTGTTTATATTAATCTTTTAACGAGAGATATATCAGTTTTTTTACAGAAACAAATAAATATCGTCCCCTCTTTTATGCGTTAACATGCCACATGAAAGACACGACAAAAAGTTATTTATCTTTGGAGTTAATTGACAAATTTCCAAACAATACACTTATCCATTTAGTTGTTAGTAGTTTAACATGTGACGATGTGCTGACTATCTTGAAGGAAGCACTGGATCGTGGCATAGTCAATATTTTTGTACTAAGGGGAGGTAATTAATTCATTTCCTTGCAGTTTCTTTTTTTTTAAATTTATATCGATCAATTTCAATTTTCAGATTCAACTGTTGCGAATAGTGACTTTCCATACGCGGTAGATTTGGTGCGTTTTATAAGAAATCAATTTCAGGATCAATTTTGCATATGCGTTGCCGGTTATCCAGACATGCATCCAAAATCGTTATCCAAAAAATTAGACTTGTATTATTTAAAAGAAAAAGTAATTATCTTCGCTAAATTTTTTCTATAATTAATTTTATTTTTGCATACCGATAATAGGTATACGTATATTTACTACCGTTAATTTAAATTGAAGGTCGATGCGGGTGCTGATTTTATTATAACTCAAGTAGTTTTCGAGGCAAATGTTTTTATTCAGTTCGTGAAAGATTGCAGAGAAATCGGAATTAATGTTCCAATTATCCCTGGTATTCTTTCCATTTCGAACTACACGTCCTTTAAAAAAATGGTAAAAATCTGTAACGTCAAAGTACCAGAAAATATTTTACATTGCCTAGAATCCATGAAAGCAAATGACGACGACGCACGTAATTATGGCATCCAATTAACCACAAGTATTATAAAAAACATCATTACAAGTAAAACCACTTGCGGTTTCCATTTATTCACGTTAAATAGGTAAAATTCGTACTTAAACAATAGAAACGATGTTTATACATTTTTAAAAATGTATATATTTATTGCAGAACAGCATTGACCTCACAAATATGCGACAAACTAGGAATGTTCAGCTGACAAAGAAGAATAAACATTTGAGATTACAATATCTAAGTTTTGTACGTTTAAGTAAAACGCTTAAATGCAATCGTATTACGCGCCAATGTACTCGGTAATTACCAACCGTTGAAATTCCCTATATTGTAACACTACTGAAATATCGTAGCATACGTGTAATTTACGCAATAAATCGCATTGAACGCTCCATAATGTTCCTCATACGCTTCACACATCAATTACCCAAATACAGTTTATTGTCATCCTCTATTATCCACTGTATGTACTTACTAACCAGTCGAAAAATCAAGCTCGCACGCGATTTCGAACAAACGTAATGTGGCACGAAGTTATAGATACAGATAATCCTTTGAGGATACCTGGCGAGAGCGCATGCGCAGTCAGAGTATCTGTGACTAACTAAGAGAGGAGTTAGTTGAGTTGGGCGCCAGAGCTCCGCGTGGTCAGTCGGTTAGTTGGTTTGACGGTAAAGGGAAAGAGAAAGAGAAAGGATCCGTGAGCCAGGATACGAAGAATAATGGCACTCTTCCGTTTCAGTCCAAAACGTTGTCTGGAAGTCCAGGTACGTGACAAACCGGCTCGTCGGAAATGGATCGATCTTAGAACGTAATATAACGTTTGAATCACTCCCAAACCACAGTGCACGTTGTGTTCCGGTGCGAAATTCGAATTCCGAACAGATGTTTAACGCGTGCCGCATAATAAACTAAAACAAACGAATCATCCAATTCGAAACAATACTTTTCAAATAAATGCGTCGCCCTGCTCTTCCCACTCAGAGCGACAGTACTTTCCAAACCGTTGAGAGCAAAGACGCTACCAATCCAGATATGAAGTAGGCGTTCTATCGACCGATGGCCTAGTAACTTGTATTCGGTACATATTAATTGAGCCCCGATAGGTGTTGAAAATTGGAAAAAAAATCGCGATAATTCATGCTTATCGAGGGGACGGCAGATAATGGGCTTGGATTCGTCACCAGTCAGCCGAATAAGAGGCTGTTGTGAAAAGTTTCGCGACTAAAGATTCTCTGGCGTATCGAGCGTGGGGCTCAGGAACACCTTTCCGAAGCTCGAGTAATGCACATTATTTCGGAACAAATGCATCTAACACCCTTTTCACCAAACATAACTGTCCTGATCAACCTAATCACTCATGCAAAGTATCGGCAATACGATGGGACAAATATCGTTTCGAGTAAACACGATATTGTGCATTAAACGACATCGAGATTTACCTGACTAACGGAACGAGGCATTCATTTAGCAGAGCATAACAGTAGTTACGTAATAAATTTTTCGCAGGCATAAGTTCGTTTCATTTTTCAAGTATTACAGTTCGAATGGAAATAATTATTTCATGATCGTGACCTAGAACTTTCTTTCGAAGTTTCGGTAGCGTTTCAAGAGAAATGGAATATTTAAAGGTTCCTTTTCAATAAAACGATGCGACGTCTGTCAGTGATCAACGTCGGATCGAAGTGCATAGTTTCCACTAAATAATTCGCGACCGTATTTCCTTGAATCCATGGAAACGCGGCGATAGAAAGTGCATCGACATCGTTTCCTCTTCGTTCGCTCCGATTTCGCGAAAATAAGGAATTTCAGAGTCCGCGAACGGTTACCGCTAAAAATAAAAGGTCGCTCGGTCTGCTCGAAATCGTGAGAGCTGTCAGTCGATCTCCATTGCCGAGAGGCTCAGCGATGCTTGGCGATGCGCCTGGCGTCCACCGTAGCCAGATAACGTTCGGAACGATTTCATGTCAGAAATCGTAAGGTGAATAACGGGTGTTTGTGGGTCAGAGGCGCGCATTGCGCGCGAAATGCTCTTGAGAATCTCCTTCACGGGCACAGATGTCCATTGAAGAAGAGTGCAGAGCAATTACGTTCGTTTCGTAAGGGACTGGCTAAATTTGGAACGAATTCGAGGTCAAAATCTGTTCCGCCCTCTTGATCCACATTGGTCGCGTGATCTGTTACCGCCGAACACCTGATCGTGATCATCGATCGAACTGCTCGACGATCGCCGTTCTCTGCATGTAGCGAACATTTTTCCGGCTACGTCGAAGAGTTATTCGAATTCTCTGAATATCGTAGTCGAAGAAAACATAATAAAGTAATACAATTTCAATTACTTATACGTTATGATAAAATTATACGAAGGGAAATAAACGTCATGATAGACCCGATTAAATAAAATAATAATGCTGTTAGCCTAGTTTAACGTTTTATCGAATTATTTCGTTCAAATTTCAATCGTCGCGTTTGGTACGAAGTCCACACGCGTGTACGTTGCGATTTTTGGCAGATTCGAAGACTCCTCGTCCAACTTGCAGATGGCACACTGATTATCTAATATCGTGTATATACGACTGTGACCTTCGAATCGCGTAACACGCTGCTTCAGGGGCGCCTCGTATTTTTTCTCTTTCTCTCTGTCTCTCTCTCTCTCTCTCTCTCTCTCTCTTTCTTTCTCATTCTCGCTGTCGCTCTCACTCTGGCTCTCTAGGGAACAGAAGCGTTTATTATTAACGTTTGCTTGACCTAACTCAAAACGTCAACGCGTCCCATTGTAGCCAGATTTGCTTATTGCTTATTAATGGAAAATTATCTATTAATATATTTACTATAAATAATATACGTAGAAAAAAAAATGGAGTACCTATGTTATGAGCAAGCGACATCCGCCTTAGATACAGTCAAAACATGCGCGATAAGCTTGTATCGCCTGTAAGAATTCCCTAGTTTTATTTATTTGCTTTCTTTTTATCGCCTTTATGCGATATATTATTCTTCGCCATTTCAACGAACAATTTATTACTTATTATAGCTCTTATCACTCCATACATTCTGCATGGAGTATATTAGATGAAAGAAGGAAGTAGAGAAGTTTACTCAAATTTAGCCAATTATTAAATAAGGGTAATGAGCGATTAGCATGGTTTGAAGTGAAGGGGAATTCTCTGTTAATAGTAAGACGATGTATTTGACCGTTATTAAATGTTAGATCACGCGTGACACCCTCTTCTGTCGTTTTAGCGCCATTTGACGATTATATGGCGCGAAATCAATTAGATAATTGTGATCCGCGGGTGTATTCTATCCGATGATGCCCTTCACGAGCTTCTTCGTTATGTAATCAAAGATAACCAGTGCTATCTTGTTTGGGACACGTAAAGTTACAAAGAATTAATCAAGCAGATTGTCGGTGAGCTCAGATCTTAACAACATTTGCAAACCGTTAAGCTTTGATAACGATTTTCGACATTATTGCTTCATTGTCATTTCCTGAAAAAATGATTAAAAACAATCCATTAGATGTTTTATCGCGTCGTTGATAGTGCAAAAGATAATCTTGAAAAGTTTATACAGATAATGTTGAATGTTGAAAATCGGAAATTCCGAATATTTTTTTTATCAAGTATTGTATGAAATTTTGATAGTGAATTTGAACTTTGAAGTACTCCTTAAAATTAGTCAAATTTTTAAAAAATCATTATTTTATTTTATGCTATATTTCCGCGCGTTAAAATACAAGCAATTTCAGGTCATTCGAGACAAAAGTTTTTTCAGTCTTTATGCGTGATTCACTGTTTACACAGTCACGCAGTCTCTCAATTGTGTCACTAAAAATGAAAATGGTGCGAGCCAATCTTGCTGGATCGCGTTGACATCGTTTAATTCAAATTGCAGTAGCATTCGAACGCTTGAAAAGCTAGAATTCTCCAGCGAACAGAATAAAAGGTCAGAAATACCGGATCAAGAGGGTAGAGAAAGGCCAGACTGTTAATTAATAACCTAAGTATTCTTAATCAAGAAAAGCAAGGAGATCGAAGATTGCTGCACCAAAGTGTGCATACTGCAAACGGTCGTATTTCAATCTCTGACATAATGACTCCATTTTAGTGTCCGTTAGTAAGTATCATTCACCCGTGTCTGCCTATGAAATAAATGCAAGAAGAAAAATTTATGATTCGCGTAATGTCGTCGTCATCTCAAGGAAAAACCCCAGATTCATTGGTAGGGATTAAGAGTCGCGGTTTCTCTTCGAAACTCCTTCGAAATTGATACGTGCTTTTATAGATTACAAAAATAGTTTTTGTTTCATTTTAATCTAATACAAATGTTTACATTTAATTTTTCGCTATAAACGAGTACGTTTTGTTCAATGCAAAGAAATATTCCAGCATCGAGATAACACTCACCGTCAGCAGATAACAAAATCACTTATTAAAATATTGCAGAGAAGCAGTTTTTAGTTCAAAAATATTTTAGCCTAATCAACGTTTGAAATATTGATAATGAATGTTCTCGCGTGTTCAGTAATGTTAACAATATACATATATTAATTGTCTAAAGCCAGTAGTTTATTTTTAAATAAGTGACACACGATAATTGTATCAATTACTTTAATTGCCTTGGTATAAGTTTCAGTGCCGATTCAATTTGAGCGCTTTGAATCTTATCGCATAGAGATTAATTGATTTATTAAATTGATATATACAGATACAAATGAACAGAAATGCATCAGTGGAAAATCAAATTGTAATCGCGATGATACGGTAATGTAATACGATTGACCCAGCGCGCATCGATTATGTGGAAGCATTGACACTTAGTTCACAGTTCAACGAGGAACTATGGTACGAGTGAAGAATGCAATGACGTTTGTCTGAAGTCATACTACAGTAGATAAATCGTATGTGACTATGCGGATTGATCATTTGCGTTTAAGAGTAACGTGACTTCAATTTGTTAGATCTAAACAATGGCAATAGACTTACTGTTTTAAATAATAAGAAATCAAACGCTGAGAGATTATACTAAAATTTCATATCTTCGTAAATTAAATATTTAAAATAAAATTATATTATTTTTATCTTTTAATCGCTGAAGCCAAATAGAGTTTATTTTTTCTTATTTTAAGCAATGTTCAGTTTTCATAAAGCGATAAAATTGCCAACTGTGGAAACATGCATTCGTTTCTTTTAAATTCGAAAATTATACAGTTAACCAAACTTTATTCGAATAAAGTGAAATATCACCTTTCACACGTTCGAATGTTGAAATATGATATTTTGTTAGTGATATGATATCTAGTTGTTACGCTACATTAGAGAGAAAGGAGTCAGTTACGTGCACGTGGTTCTTGAAAAGTATACAAAGGTGTTATCCAACTTTCGCGTTTTCGAATTCAAATTGGATAGACCTTGTTACACGATAATACTCATACTCACACGTCAAAGATAATACAGTTTTCTACACTTTTCCTGTTTCCTCGTATGTCACTTGACTATTTTTATTTCTTGCTGGTCTGATATTTTTAACAGTTGCACATTTATAAAGAAATTATACAAATTTAACAAATCTGTGAAAATGTATGGAGTATTTTTTATATTCTAGAGTAATCGACGTGAAATTTTTTAAGTATGAGAACATATTATACATATAAGAAAAGAATGATGTTTGTATATCGCTATTTGGTTTTAATTAGATTGCAAATATGATTAGCGGTGAGCGGCGAGGATAGCGGCGCGGACAAAAGAAAACAAAAGTCCTTTACTATTCTGTTATCTCGCTGCTGTCCTCGCTGCTCACCGCCTCACTATATTTGCGACCTAAATGTTAATTAGGGAGTCATAACATTGTCAAAAGACAGTTTTACCAGCTATTTTCATTGCTTTGATAGGATTACGATTAGGTGTTAACAAATTTACTGTTAGTTTAAATTCTGTCATTCGTGTCGCAAATGAGGAAAATGCAGAAAACTCTTTAATTAATAATCAATGAACTTGTCTATAAAAAGTATTGAAATATGTGAATGTGAAACGACATGAAAAGCCAGAAACCATAAAGAATTAAAACTCAGTGAATACACAAGTCACGTAGTAAGGCGAACTGCGCTCGGTGACGTCAAATATGCAAATCTACACGTGGATCGATTTAATACTCAACACGAGGAAATAAGCGCATCGATATAAAGTTAGTTGAGCCGTTAACTTTCAATAGCATCTAAAACTGTGCTTATTAATTTGAAGAAAAAATTAATCATCATTTTACAGAGTTTTTATCAGCATTTTCATGATTCAGATAATTTCTTCATTGTTTGTTGAAACGACATTACAAATCAACGTATTTACAATCGCCAAACACCATGTTGCCAAATACCTTAATTTCCTTGATGTCGCAGATTTTATCTGGGTTTGACTCATAAAAAATTAATTTGAAACTTCGAGTCGATTCGAGGTCGTCCCATTCATCAATTGAATTCTGCCGAAAGATTTAGTGACGTTCATTCATTTATGCGTCATAAAATTCCTTTTAGCGTCGACAAGAGAGAAAAGTAATTTGCACGCGTTGATAGAAAAATCACGATATGTACGTTCGCGTAGATAGTGACATATACGTGTTGGCTATCTATTACTATATATGTGCGGATGCATGCGTGCCATTGCGATAATCTGGGATTACGCGATAGTTTGCATAGTGGCATTCGCCTCTAGAAAACGCGAATTCTTATCGTTCATTTCTGTGCAATAGTAATCTAAACTTTTATGCTGTTATACATACAATTTATCTTCCGCGTGCAGAAATTCGATTAGTTTAATTTTTTGTCATGATAAAGCGTTTCTTCGCGTTAAATGTTTCATATTTTTCTAATCTATCCAAAATGATTTTTGTCTAGCTGAATGGATTTTTCTATAACTAAATGCTCATCGCATATTTTGAATATAAAGATTGTATATATAGTAACAATTTCAAACTTTGCATACTTATAATTCATGTTTCTAAATAATAAATATTGTCTTTTCTTGTAAATATATTAACGGTTCTTTTTTTGTAAATAACTGAAACAGAACATTGAAATTTACTAGGAAAAACCACTTATATTTTTACATACAAGTTGCTGACATGTTAATCACAGTATCAGTGATATGGGAAATCCTTGATGCACTATTAAATTATTGTATTTTCTCCGAATTTCTTAATTACAGTCTAATTTTTAAGAAATGTGTTGTCAAGCCCCAAATGTGATGCTTTAGGAGTTCAAAATCAAAATACTCCTTATAAACTGAGCTTCCTGTATCTTCTAACGATAAAGAAATTTAATCGTATGCGGAGGGGAAATAAAAGCACAGTCAATCTGTTCAATTAGTATTTCATTACATCGTTACGGCTAGAACTTGATGCTTGTATTACGTTACAGCTTAAGTATATTGTTACCTGCATTTCAAACGATAAATTCCTAGCATTAATCTTCTGTGCTATGATTCATAGTGTATTGATTTATAGTACATATGTATTCTCGCTGTATCTTCATGAAACATTAAAATCTACATGTAACCAGCTGTACGATATTTACATTTACCTTTAACATACGTTAAAGCTACTGAAACGTATTTGTTCGCTCGATAAGGTATCTAATACTTTGAAGACCCCAATACATGAAGCTGTCCCACATAATATGTTACGAGATTGTTTCTCCGTGAATATTAATAATAGTAACATTTTTTCGATATTGAGTTTGACTGATAAATTCATTTTTCACTATAAATAAACGTTGTTTAATTCTAATAAACAGAACGTTTAAAGGGGGGATTCTTGTGTAACAGTTTTAAAAGTAACTAATATTTATAAATTTTTTTCTTTTAAACGGTAAGGACACATTTTTGAGTTACAGAAAAAATTGTTGTATGTTGAATTTTTCTTTTCGACGATGCAACTCTTATTGGCATGTCGTGTGACATCTCTTAGTCATTTGATTGCGAAAAATGAAAATTTGTCTTAAAGTTAAAAAATTGATGCTAATACTGCTGAAACAAAGTTTAGGAAAAGAATATAAAAAATTAAGAAGTTTTTACGTTTGACAAGAAAAATTCAGATAAATAAGCTTCAAAGCGAAGAAAAAAAAATATTACAAACAAAAACTAAAATTCATGTTAAGTTCAGTACTTGAAGAAAACTATAACGATTAAAATAATGAGTTTTATTTGAAATTAATTAAACAATTAGTTTCTGAATGATCATGGACGTCAATTTGATAAGTGGTTTTGAAAAAAACGCGTTTGAAGTTTTTACCGTGTAACGTTTCGCACTTTGGCTCGTCTTACAAATAATTAAGCTATAATCTTCGTTAACTTCAAATTTGAAGCGTAGAATATTCAAATGTACTTGTGATTTGTATCTAAACAAGAAAAAATATCCTCCCTTAATAAGGGTTGAGAATGGGTTTGAAAGGCTGTTTATGCTGCAAATTATATATCACCTCCTATGTAACAAAATTGTGTTAATGTTATTCAAAAAGTAATCAGTAAAAAATGTCCAGGTTTAAATACTTAGCTTATCGCTAAAATAAAGTAGTGACTGTGCTTTTTTTATTTTTCGAGTCGCGAGAGTTCTATGCGTTACAAAGGTCACTGTTTCACTTTGAACTTAATCTATCTTGACATAATACACGTAACCTTCTTTTGTAACATTAACATTGCCGTGTTGCAAAGGACGCATTCCCGTTTCTAATTTTTCTTATCACGTGTGCACTCTGCAGAATGGACTATATTACAGAACATGTGAGTCTGTGTATTTTTAGTCCGCATAGATGAAACACTGGACGTTTTCCAAAAGTACAGCGTTTTGGGCGCCGTGACATTCTGGGTACATTGTTACGTTTGCAATTCATAAATACAATACTTAAAAGGAAATGTGTGATGTAATAACGAAATATTGCGAAAACGGAAGGGCAGAGCTAGACAGGAATGATTTAAAATAGAAGATGAAAGACTTATATTGTTTTATTATTTTCGTTTGAAGGACGACTTGGATAACTAATATTTAAAGCTATACTTCTTACTTCTGCAATATTGAACTTGTGAGGTGACGTCAGTTTAAAATTCAAAGACGATATTATTCTCATCTGTAATATTGACAAAATGTCACTCGAATATAAAATGTAGTGAAAAAGCATTAAATTCGAAATTAAGTTTATCAGTGCAGGTGTTTAAGAAGACAACAAATGAATTATTTTTGATACTCCGAAATAGTAAGGTAAAAGTCCTAACCTAGTGGTTAGGTAATTTGACACTGTCTTGAATTTTTATTAATATTAAACTCAAAAAATGTACGCGAAGTTACAAAAGCAGAGGGAAATTGAAGACAATAAACAAAAAAGGATTGAAAGTAAACAAAAACAAATTAGAAGAAGAATTAAAAAGAAGGATAAAAAAGAAAAGGTGGAAGAATTAAAAAAAAATGAGCATCCAACAAAAAAAAAACGGAATAATTATACGAAATTCTAATATATTGTAGTTTTTATTCATTACAAAACAAATATTTTAATATCTATTGAATAAATGAATTAATAAGCTTAAATTAAACGAAAAATGTCCTTTTTTTACTGCTACAATTGTAAATGTGTGTGCGCGCTTTATTTAATAAGCTTCCATTTAAAAATTGTATTATTTTGATATATGTTGTCAAACTTTTTAATGTTGTTCAACATTAGAATAATTATTTTTATACCAATGATTTGTATGAAATTTAATTTTTTGTCTAAGGACTGGGACAGCTAAATTTAATCACTTGGATATGTCGTGAATTTTGTCCAATGACTGGGTCAAATGATCGCTTTTATGAATATAAAATTTTATATTTTTCTTTTATATAAATGGTATCCCATAATCAATTTGAAAGAAAGAAAGAATCTCGATCTAGCGATCGAACAAACATTCAGATTAATTTATATTTTTTTAAATTATAAAAAGTTTTAATCTTGAAAGTCTAACCACTGAGACATTTATCTTATTTAAGAAAAAACTGGTTAGAAAATGCTTCCTGAACGAAGTAGTCTTATGTCATTTAATATCTGCTGAAAATGACTGCGTTCCCAATGAGACTTGCTGCGGATCACGCTATTACGTAAACGCAAAGTAATCGAGTCGTTCCACCTTCGGATTAGGATTATCAACTCTCGTTAAAACACTATAACCGCGAGAAATTAATCTGTCGACAAACGTCAAAACCCGCAGGATCTAGACCATTGTTCCTTTTACCTTTCCATCGAGATTTCACCTCGACCCAATTCCTCACACACATTGCAAAACGCTCTAGTGGATGTTTGCTCCGAACTTAGCCATGTGTTTGTCGCTATCTAGACATTTCCGTGCTTCTGCAGGTATAATGCGTCGCGTCGTTTGCCGACTGAAAAATACGTGGGATCCGAAGCACCGATGTCGCCGTGTTTACCTGAAGAGATTCGAAAAAAGAAATTCTCGAGCGACCGGCTCGTGCAGTCTCGACGGTAGAAAAGAAATTGAAAAAAGTAAATCGACAGACGTAAAGAGGGGCGAAGCTCTCGAGGGATTGGTAAATTCAAGGTCGCTGCACAGATATTCGCCCGGGCCGTGGGAGCAAAGAAGAGGGAAGGATCTATCCTCTTCTTTGCTCACGCGGCCCGGACAGACCCGAACAGTTCCGGACGGATATGTGTGATAGTGATGGCTTAGCAGTTATATCAAAGTCGTGATTAGCTAATAGAAGTGCATAAGTTTTAATTTAGATTCGAAGTTTAGATACTGTTACATAATATACTGTTGAGATTTCGCAGTTTCCCCACAAATTTCTCCGGACTATAAATAGTTATCGAGGATATTTAAAATTGTGCAATGATTAAATCGCTTGATAACTTCCACAAGGGAGTATTGAACGACCATCGCTATTTATTGTTCAAAGAGGATGTGAACGAGTTTCCAGCGAGGACGTGAATGAACGTTGCTGTATCGTCTTTTTTTAATACGTTCCTATTATCGGAAAGGAATCGTATATCGCGGGAATTCTAAAGAGCCGCATACACTAGCGGACCGCTCGACTGAGCCACCGCTTTCACGCGTCTACACCTTCATTTTTCATGTGTGACGAGTCTGTGTGACTGCTAGCATATGGGGCTCTTAATATATTGTTTGCCATAAGGTCGTAAAGTCTCGCGTTATAGTTCATTATCAGAGCGTATGGCGTAAGCCTTGAGCAACTGCACCGTGAAATAGTCTGTTAAAGGTATATCACGTAACTCGAATATTACTGCTCGCGTGTATCGAATCTCATTATATAGGAATATGCTTATTAGTTCCTTGTGCGTTCCACCTCGAGGACAGTAAGAATACATCAGTGGATTCATCAGACAGGAATTGAAAAACGTAGCTGTAAAAAGAGACAATATAAAAAAAAATTGTCAAAAATTTCCGAGTTTGAATTATATTCGAAGCGATTATTCAATTATCAGTAGTTAAAAGTTTCGTATGATACTCGGAGCAATTGAAATTTTTGCGTATCATATCGAACTTGGTCTGAATATGAGATTAATGAAAAAAAAGTGTAACAACGATTCGAAGTATAATTAGAGACATTATCTTTAATTATTTTGAGATTACAGGGAGGAACTAAAATTAATAAAAGGGATTTACCCCGAGATTTGTTATTTTTATACGTACTGATATCACCGATAACGGACGTTAATTTTAACGTTTATGATATACGATAAATTGCACGGAAGTTGAATCTTCGCGTGTGTGGTCTATATAGGAGAAATATATCACGAGCGGGTCGTTCATTTTACGTAATCTAACAGCTTCGAGCGATTGTTCATCAATTCCCGTAATGTCGATACTTCCAGTTCTGTTAGCAATGATGACTTAAGTACCTTTACCAGAGTTGGGCAAATTTTATTCGAATAACGAAGAAAAAATGATGAATAAATTTACAAGATTTATTTTGGTAAATGTTCATATTAGAGTACACTCCATCGATTTTAATGAAATTTTAGATGTGTTATAAAATTCGAAATTCTGAACAACTTTTTCTTATACATGTCACCGCCGCTCGGCTTTCGTCAAAATCTTTGAACATGGAAATAGTGTTGATTTACTGGAAAATTAAACGAAATTATTTGCGCTGTTTCTAGCTGATGTTAATCGCATGCGAAGCTAACGAAATCAACCAGTTCGCGATCGCTGATCGCGGCGGCCAGACGCAAGCAGCGATTCTCAATACACCGTTTAGTTTCCGAGATATTCGCGAAAAACCGCTACTATTACTGCATTGAATTCTCCGTATGTCTACACTCGTAACAGCGTATGTGTAAGAGTCGAACTATCGATCGACGGCGACGAGATCCAGAAACGTCGCTGAGGCAGCCGCCGCCGTCGCGCCGTTTGTTGACAATTTTGAAAGAGGCGTAATCGTATATCAAAAACTCATACCGCCCTTTGAAACGTGTACCGATCGGGTGCATGGCATGACATGACTGCGTGACGAACTGACACATATGTTATAAAATTCTGAACAACTTTTACCTTTTGTATATATGTATAACCGCCACTTGGTCTTAGTTTTCAAGATATATTTATAATTCTATATTTTCGAGTTCGATTTACAGTCTTCTCTCGCTATAAGCTCGCCGTTTTCGTCGCTTCATCGGCCCACTCTTCAATTTCACTGTAATCATTGACGACGTACAAAAAGCTATCGATTCTAGTATTCCATTACCTTCATGAACATGTACCTTACATGTTCTACATCGTAAAATTCGTTGCTAAGTTTTGGACGCGTTTATTTTTAATATTGAAAAGAGTGATCGGAATGGGTGGATCTGGGGCAACAGCCCCTCCCTGCTGGGGAATCTAGCTCAGATCCATTCCGATTACTCTTTTCAATATTAAAAATAAAACAGGAACTCGAAAATATAGAACCTATTTTTACGAATATCTTGAAAAGTAAAAGCGAGCGACGCATCACGAAGAGACAATATTTCTCAATATCTGCCCGACCAGGGGAAGAGCGATCGTTCAATATTAACGCATACGCTGTCACGAGCACGTATCTACATGCAAAAATCATTGCAGTAGTGTCAGTAGTTTTTCGCGAATATCTCGAAAACTAAGGCCGAGCGGCGGTTATATGTATAGGAAAAAGTTGTTCGGAATTTCGAGTTTAATAATATATCTAAATTTCATCAAAATCGGTGGGATGCACCCTAATGTGAACATTTACCTTTATTCCTGAATAAGGAATAAATGTGTAGCGTCATTCGAGCCATTTCATTCGAATAAAAATTTATTTGTTTATTCGAGACAACTTCTCCACGAATAAAAATTTGTTATTCGAGACAGTTTCGCTACGAATAAATTGTTAGTATATAAATACATGTTTAATATTCATGTGTTTCACTTACACTTTATGAATCCTATTTAGTATAACTAATTTGTTTTATTTCATGATTTATTCTAATAAACTTTTATTTTTTATTCTCAGCTAACGTAAATTTGTTCGTCATTTTTGTTTGAAATTTTATGCGAATAAAAATTTATTCGAATAACACCCAATTCTAACCTTTACTATACATACAATAGCCAGGAATTCGAATAAAATACGTTTATTTGCAAAAATAGGTACTTATTTCATCGGCTCACTCCACGCGAACTCGGACACTTTTTGGAGTAACATCTCGGATTTTGCTGAATTTTTGATATGTTGTAGTTTTTAGGGATGTATAAATGTGCGCGGAAGGATTTTTGAAGATTTTGAAAATTGTTAATTTTAGAGCTCTTTGAAGTTTACTGTTCACTTTTTTTCTATTAATTTTAACTCTTAAACTAGCAAACTAATAAAAATGTGCTTTTAGATGCTTATAGAGCAGACGTAGCAGTATCTAATAAAAATTATTTCAGTTGGAAGAAAAACTTTTTTAACCATTTATTTTACAATTGTTGTTAACAAATACAGGTTTTTCATAGCGGGGAATTATTTAAAAAAACGAAAAAAATTGAGAATGTAGCCCTATTTGTCCCGTTTGCGGACCACTTTTCAAAAAAACGAACACTTTAAAATTGGCCATAGGAAAATTAATTGAATTGTACACTGCGCATTGAAATCTACTGATTTGACCAGTTGAACGCAGCGCGTGCGCGCGCGCGGCGGGGTCCCAAGCGCGGTCCTTGCACAGTGGCGCAGTCAAACCGAATGGCGCAGCACTTGGCTGGGCGAATCAGCGGATTTCGACGCGAAGCGTACAATTCAATTAATTTTCTTATGGCCAATTTTAAAGTGTCCGTATTTTTGAAAAGTGGTCCGTAAAGGGGACAAATAGGGCTACATTCTCAATTTTTTTCGATGTTTTAAATAATTCCCCGCTATGAAAAACCTGTATTTGTTAACAACAATTGTAAAATAAATGGTTAAAAAAGTTTTTCTTCCAACTGAAATAATTTTTATTAGGTACTGCTATGTCTGCTCTATAAGTACCCAAAAGCTCATTTCTATCAGTTAGCTAGTTTAAGAGCTGAAATTAATAGAAAAAAGTGAACAGTAAACTTCAAAGAGCTCTAAAATTAACAATTTTCAAAATTTTCAAAAACCCTTTGTATATCCCTAAAATCTACAGCATATCCAAAATTCAACAAAATCCGAGATGTTACTCCAAAAAGTGTCCGAGTTCGCGTGGAATGACCCCATCGTTACTCGACGTATAAAGGTGGGTACTCACTGGTGAACAGTTCGCGAGCACTGTTCGCATACAATGTTTGCAAGTAGTTCGTAAACTTTCTATAAACACTAAAAAAACACTACGTCATCCCTTCACAGATGTTACACGAGCTATTGAAAACCGGTATGCGAACACGTACGCGAACAGATGATTTCTACGAAATTCAACTGTTATATTGTTCGTGAACAGTTCGCGAACGACAGTGAAGACTCACCTTAATATTGGGAGACAGTAGAAAAGCAGAGAAACCTGTTTATCGAACATTTAAAAAATTAATTTTTTTACATTCCCATTCGATTTATAAGGATATATTCTATTGGTAATTTTTCTGTTTCAGAAAATAACTTCCACAGTATTCGTGAGGTCACTGAGTGATTCCTCCACCGATTTGAAGAAAGTTCTAGCAGACAAAATCCCAAAGGAACAGGAACGTATCAAGGCTTTCCGTAAGCAGCATGGTGCCACCAAAGTTGGAGAGGTCACCGTGGACATGGTATGCACTTTTTCATTATAGAATTTCCATTAAACGTTCTTCCTTGCGTCACAGTAACGACTAATCGATTAGCTTCGAAATGGTTGCAAAAGTCGTGACGTAGAATATCGTACGACAAATTACGTGTTAATATGTATGACGGCACGTGGAGAAAGAATTCCTATAGAAGACAAACTTCTCCTTCTTTTTTTGCTTTACTGATAAGGATGGTACCAATAGATAATAGGGGCCGTAGAATGAGCACCGCGTGCTTGGCATGTGATCGTATCAGTCACACCACTTCTTTTGTCCATTAATAAAATAGAATCTCCGAAGTTCCAGAAATGTTTTGTGTTTGAAATTATTTGAACACAAACACTGCAAATCGAATATATTAATTACCTTTCATGAAACAGCGAAATGAAAACGAGAATACTATAACTCAGTAATCAACGATCTCTTCGAAGCATTAACATTTTTTGTAGAAGACAAGACGTACACAATTTCCCCCGCGTGGCTCGGGAGATGAAATTATAAATGCAAAAACAGAGCAATCGATAGAATCACTGTAAAGCTGAATCACGATTATCATCACAGTAGTTACACGCGCTCCGAGTGCGTCTTATTGCTTCATTACATCACAGGTCAATGTTAATGAACTTGTTTCCTCTGCATGCTCCCCCAAGGCATAGTCCTGATACCACGATACACCCAGATAACAATGAACTTTCCAGATGTACGGTGGTATGCGAGGAATCAAAGGTCTCGTATGGGAACCATCTGTCCTGGATCCCGAGGAAGGTATCCGATTCCGAGGAAAGTCGATCCCCGAGTGCCAAAAACTTCTGCCAAAGGCTTCCGGAGGCGCGGAGCCGCTCCCCGAAGGTCTGTTCTGGCTCTTGATCACCGGAGACGTTCCCACCGACGCCCAGGTGAAAGCGATCTCCAAGGAATGGGCCGCCAGGAGCGCGTTACCCGACCACGTGGTCAAAGCTCTGAACAATTTCCCCAAGTCCCTCCACCCTATGTCCCAGTTCTCCGCCGCCATCACCCTCCTCAACAGCGAGAGTGAGTTCGTGAAGGCTTACACGAAGGGTGTACACAAGACCAAGTACTGGGAGACCGTCTACGAAGATTCGATGAATCTGATCGCGAAATTGCCGGTGGTGGCCGCCACAATATACAGGAACATCTACAAGGGTGGCAAAGGTCTGGGATCCGTCGACGCGGGCAAAGATTGGTCCTGGAATTTCGCGAACATGCTCGGCTACGACAACGCTCAATTCATCGAACTGCTGCGCTTGTACCTGACGATCCACTCCGACCACGAAGGTGGTAACGTGTCTGCGCACACAACTCACTTGGTCGGTTCGGCCTTGTCCGATCCCTACCTGTCGTTCGCCGCTGGTATGAACGGTTTGGCTGGACCACTCCACGGTCTCGCGAACCAGGAAGTGCTGGTGTGGCTGGAGAAACTGCGCAGCCAGGTCGGCGACAGTCCCAGCGACGAAAAGCTCAAGGACTTCATCTGGAGCACCTTGAAGAGCGGCCAGGTCGTTCCTGGATACGGACACGCTGTGCTCAGGAAGACTGATCCTAGATATACTTGCCAGAGAGAATTCGCGTTGAAACATTTGCCAGACGACAAACTCTTCAAGGTAAAGATCCTTACGAATTTATGTACAGAAAAGATAGAAACAACTTGTGGCCTTCTGATATATTACTGTGTTCACGATTTCGTTCGCAATAAGTTTCGTTCTTTACTGTCTCAAAAATATTTCAATGCTAAATGATGATGTTTGTGGTTACAGCTCGTTGCTCAAGTGTACAAGATTGTTCCACCGATTCTCTTGGAAACTGGCAAGGTAAAGAACCCGTGGCCCAACGTAGACGCTCACTCCGGTGTTCTGTTGCAATACTACGGAATGAAGGAGATGAACTACTACACCGTGCTGTTCGGAGTATCGCGCGCCCTTGGTGTGCTCGCTGCTCTTGTCTGGGACCGTGCCCTTGGCCTTCCGATCGAGAGGCCAAAGTCTCTGAGCACCGACCTCCTCATGAAATCCGTCAAAGCTTAAGGACCTTGTCTTTATCGATAAAAAGGAAACGAAGAAATCGGAAATCATTCAGACCTCGAAGTTCGTGTCACACCATCATCATAACTTGAGAAATTGTTACATAAGTAACTGACTTATGTATCATGTTACAAACGTATTTCTCGCGAAGCTCATTTCGGAATCATGTTGAATGACTTCAGGAAAGTCGTCTTAATTGCTGAGTCTTATGGAGAATATACGAGGCTAGGTATTAGAAGGAAAACTCAAGGTAATCAATTCGCGTAACGATTTGCATTGTTCGAATGTAGACATTTCGAAAGGAAGTTATTCGTAGTACGTAATACCGGAGAAACTTTCACCTACACTTTATTCGATCTATTCAACTGTGTAGGTTCTGTATAAGTGAGGTGAATTTTTTGCGAGTTAGTGTCACGTATCTACGATAAATATAGATTGATGCACATAGTTATCGATTGCAGAGTCGTTACAAAGACAGATAAGCAATACCATGCATTAACAGTAGACACGGTTCATTGTAAATATATTTGTCGCTTTACGTTTAACTTAAATAGTGACAATTTTAGGAATTAAAAAAAAAACCATACAAATTGTCGTAATAAAAAGTTAGCGAATCACGGAAATGTTCGATGCAAACCACAGGTGTGCGTAGTTAACATTTTGCAGCCATTGTCTATCTTGTAATTTAATAGACACTGCCAAAAAAAAATAGAATGTAACGAGATTTTTACAATGTCAGAAATTTCGCAAAAGAACATTTATTCTTAGTAAACTAGAAAATAAAATAGAACTAATGAAATATAGCAGTGCTAGCACACCAGTTGTTGGTTAAAAGTTCTTCGAATACATTGAAAACGTGGCTCAATCACATCGAGTCATTACGTAAAATAAAAATATGATGACCAGTGGTAGATCCACTGTTACGAGAATGAGTGAGTGTGTGCGATACTTTATTTATAACGAACGTGAAAATAAATAGACCTTTCAAAATCATATTTATCAAATACTTTTTTCCCACCTTTACATGCATTTCATTACGTTTTTGTGTAGAAGAGAGAAGAATGAGTACAAGAACATTTTTTAAATCGTACTTTAACGTTAAAAGGAAGGAAAGACTAAGATATATAGTTATTATAACTCAAGAGAATTTATTCTAAAAAGAATTAAATGTATTATCCTTCTAATTCAACACGTATCTAATGTTTCTGATACTTACAAGTTATATTGTGTTCGTGATTAATGAATTCGAAAACGAAAAATTGAAGGAAACAGAAAACATAATATTGAAAATTACAATGCATGACTCTTTGTCTATTTCCTGCAAAAGAAAATCTGAAATTTATTTTACATTAACTTCAGTCCTTATGTTAATTAACAACCTTGTATACGATTATTCGATTTATATTACATAAATTAATTAACAATAATCGATACGTTACAAACAAATGTTTCTCATACATTTTTAACCTAATTTAATTAAATTGAGTCATTTGTTAAGCTTAACTGTGCACAAGCATATTTGACTCACGTGACGCGTCGTATATCTTTCAAATAAAACAACCTGTAACTTGTATTCCGTACCTCACAATTTGTATGTAACAAAAACTGTTAACGAGAGTATATATAGTGATGTTGGACATAATCTCTAGTATTTTATCATACACGACAAGTAATTGCTTCGTTTCTCAATATGAGAAAACTACTGTTTATTTTTACGAAACTTCAAATGTACTTACGATCTCACTCTGGCTTTAGACGGCATTTATCTTTCATACAGTGATCTTAACAATCTCTATAATCATCTTTTGCATATGCTATCATCAATATTTTAAGTGTCAATAGATTAAATACTGAAGTATTTCTAGCTACGCAAAAGTTAATCATCATAAAGTAAATAAAATAATTGAGACAGCTGTTAATTGGATATTTATAGATTAAAGAATTGAGAGCCCCATAAGATTTGTGATAATGAGACGATTAGTTTTTTTTTTTTTCGATCAAAATAATCCTTTTCATGTAGAAAGTTGATTTCGCTAATATGTAACTATGATCTTCCCACAAAATTCGGAATTAGTGTTCCCAACAAACAACCGTCTCACTGTCGAATCCACATATCACAGAGCAGTTAGTATTCTGCTTTTAAACTTTTAGTTAGATCAATTGAGTAAACCTAGCCATGAAGTCTTACAAGATGTTGTTTGCAGTATCAAGTACTAAGAATTGTTTATACTCTCACACAGAAACTTGAAAAATATGTGGTTTAATTGGTGCTAAGTTGGATTTTTACTTTTTACAATTGTTCGCTATTAATGCAGAGTATAAAAAACTATGTACATAGGTATATTTTTGGAAGTTGCACAGGCCAAACAATTTCTGTTCGCACATCAACCGAATCAAATGAATAAATTATCTAGTCTCATTTTACTATATAAACAATGGTGGACGGGATCAAGACTAAACTCTATACATATTTTTCACGCACGCATGCAAAATTTTCATTAAAACTCTGCTGAATAAAAAGGAAGATATTTTTCGAATTGTAATTTAAACGCAGCGATTACAGCTAGAAATAGTGATGTACTTATAGGTAATATGTTAAATTTGGCAGTCCTGCTGTAGAATGCTCAACACGTACTTTCTTACATACGGATAAAAAGAAAAGTTTGTCACACATGATTCTCTCAATGCAGCAACACCCTCTATAAAAGATTTTCAATGTCCTAAACCCATTCCCATTTCTCCTATAACACGAATCCTTTTTAAAGATATTTTATACAGGGAATAGCTAAAACATCATTGGTAAATGTTCACTTTAGGGTACACCTCACCGATTTTTATGAAACTCAACTATGTTATAAAACTCGAAATTCTGAACAACTTTTTCCTATACATATAACCGTCGCTTGGCCTTCGTTTTCGAGTTACACACAAAAACAGTTTTGTTAATTATTCGAAATAGAAGCGACCACACCGATTTTGATGACCATGAAATATGTTGTCAAGGTCATCATTCTGAATAACTTTTCTCTATGCATGTTACCGTCGCTCGGCTTTAGTTTCCAAGATATTCGCAAAAAAAGTGATCGGAACTAGGTCTGGGTTAGATTCCTTTTTTTGCGAATATTTCGGAAACTACAGCCGACCGCCTAGTATATGCATAGGAAAAAGTTGTTTAGAATGATGACCTTGACAACATATTTCAAGATCATCAAAATCGGTGAGGTCATCCCAATTCCGAATAATTAACAAAACTGTTTTTGTATATAACTCGAAAACCGAGGCCGACCGATGGTTACATGTATAAGAAAAAATTGTTCAGAATGATCAAACAAAGTAATTAAAAAAAGTCCCTTCAAAATCGGTGAGGAAATAGCGTTTTTACAAGTTTAACTACAATGCAGTAGTAGCGGCGGTTTCTCGCGAATATGTCGGAAATCAAAGCAGAGCGGCGGTTATATGTATAGGAAAAAGTTGTTCAGAATTTCGAGTTTTATAATATATCTAAATTTCATAAAAATCGGTGAGGTGTACCCTAAAGTGAACATTTACCGCATCATTTTATTCTTACCTTATAGATATAATCATTTGTCATTATATTTTTGATCACATTAATAGATAAAAGAGAAAATTTACCCGTCCACCATTCAATACATTAACTGTCCGCAGCAGTAATTGTAATCAACATATGCAAGTTACATTTTAAGTTATGCATGAAGCTAGTGTACCATTCAAAAAATGACCATTCATTCTCGTTTCATTTGTACAATCATTGAAGTGGCACAGTAACTTACAATGAACATATACTTTACACTTCAGATAGCTTATTACATTTAAAACGAATCCTCATAGTGTACGTCATGTCTTTTTCAAACGTCCGACAATCCATTCGAGACCTTGGTAGAGCCTGAAACATTGTTCGCGATTAAATTTGTTTCGTCGTATGAAGTAGTAACATCACGGAAAACAAGTTTCAATCTTACCCCTCTCCTGTCAGCGCGCAACAACTTTGTATGTGCCATTGGTGTTTCTTAATCGACGTCAAATCCAATTGCCTAGAAATTTCGGCGGCTGTCATGCTACCTTTCAAATCTTGTTTATTAGCATAAACTAATACATTGGCTTTACTTAATTCCTCATGATTAAGCATAGAATATAATTCTTCTCTTATCACACCGAGCCTTTCTCTGTCTGTACTATCTATAACCATAATTATAAACTCGGTGTTGGTATAATAAGTGGACCACGCAGCACGTAAACTTTGCTGTCCTCCCAGATCCCACATTATGAAATGTATATTTTTCCAAACTACTTCTTCTACATTGGAACCGATCGTTGGCGACGTATGAACAACTTCGTTCATTAAGAACTGGTACAATATTGTTGTTTTACCAGCATTATCCAAGCCTACCATAACTATTTTATGTTCTGAAAAACAAACATTATAATAGTTGTACTTATTTGTTCATTTGCAAAAGGATTTCGTTTCAATAATAATTTTACATTGTCGTTACAACTGCCAAAACACTTTCAATTTTCTAAAAAAAAATTATTCAGAAACCATATGTTAACATATGTTTGAAGTAGGGCAATGTCATTTGTAGGCAAAATTTATCATGTTTGCTGATTTTATAGACAATTATATTAAACATAAATTACAATAAAATAACTTAAATATAATAAACATATTTGAAACTTTCTGTTTCTTATTATAATGATAAAAATTATCAGTGATAAAAATTACTTTATCAAATACTCCAAAGTGATTGATTAAATATATTGTTCTTCACGCAAAACTAGTTCAAGGAGTAAACATGTAACTGATACGCATCAAATGAAAAGTATCAAATTTATTGTCGAGATCATTACATAAAAATTCTACATGACAGGAATGTGTCACAAAGTTTGCAGGCTACTTTCCCTTATATTTTACAAGGACAAAAACTGTCAAATATACAATTGTTATTTATACATGTTTGATGCGCGGAAGAAATTTTGCTAATAATTCTTTGTTAATAAACAGTACGATAACATTGCACGCATGATTCATCAGACAAAGCAAATCGAAGTATTTTGACATACTAGTATCAATGCATAATCTGGATTTACCTTCGTTGCCAAAAAGACTCCATAATTTTGCGAAGAGTAGTCCCATGTTGCTCGGAGCACTAAACAACCCAGACAGATAATATATTTATTTACTCGTATCACTGTACAGTCTTACTCTCGATAAAAAGGATGTATTTGATTTCAGAAATGGGACATCTCATCGTCGTAGGGTTATGTTCATGTTTCCATAATGATCTTTTTCGACATATTTCGAGGAAATTAATGTCATTATTGACGCATTAGAAAATAAAGAAATGTACACTTAAAAATTGCAGCGAACTGTTGAAAATTCACTAAGTATAATGCTAAAGTGAAAGAAACATACGAAGACCTTCCCTAATTTAATCAAGCAAATCGCGACATGTTGCGTTTCCAATTAAAACATCCATACGTCCGATCGGTCCAATCATATTTCAACGATAACCGAAAGTGTTGTCAGTCTTGTATACAGATGCGCTGATTGGCGACAGAACAGTTTCTTCTCAAGCGCGCGAAAACCGATTCTTTTTTAAATCAAATCCAACATTGTACAAGATTATAATTATTCCATCGATTTCGCTGAATCATTCTGAATCATTGTCGTTATTTTTATAAAAAAAGAAGAAAATCAGATAAATACTCTGCAATAATGGAATTATTGTTTGTGCAATCGTAGACGTCAATAGATTGCAAAGACAAGGCTGACGTCAGACATTGTTGAAATACAAAATTAAAATTCCATAACCGTCATTTAAAATTGCAAATTCAATTTAAATGAATTGAAATTTGTAGTTTCTTTAATACATTGTTGCTATATAATAATATCGCGGCAATAATAATACAAACACTAAACTTTCAAT
The DNA here is from genome assembly GCA_030770465.2 of Perdita meconis. Taxonomy (NCBI): domain Eukaryota; kingdom Metazoa; phylum Arthropoda; class Insecta; order Hymenoptera; family Andrenidae; genus Perdita; species Perdita meconis. The sequence continues at coordinate 8,961,275 of JASKOS020000014.1, read as the reverse complement.
TAAAAAAAAATGTCGTGTAGGTACATGCGACACATGCGTGGTTTATTAAACGCTTCAATTAAATTAATTAACTTGAATGACTTATTGTTTTTGGTGAAGTAAATATGGAATTATTTTAAAATATTTAATCTCGTATATATAGATGGAACAATAAATACATTAAATAAACAAGGGTAACATACACAACATCATCGTAATGATTAAGTAATAGAAGAAATAAAAATGTTAGTTTTTGTTAATCATTGTATAATATTACGTTTACTGTGTGTTTTGTGGTAGTGAAGTTATGAAATTCCTGTGTAAGTAGGTGTGTGGTGTTCGTATAGTGCTGACTCCATGCTGACCTTGGTTTGCGTCGCGATTGGCTCACGGAAAGTCGGCTGATGTCGAGTCGAATTCGACAAGAATGAATGGTTCATTCTCGATCTCGTCGATGCGGACGTAAGGTCGCTTGTTGCTCTTTGATCGTCTCTGATATTACGTCCGAGGCAACGTACTACATTCCAATTTATACATTCTTACTAGTTTATACACATCACAAAAATGAGCAAACCGTAAGTAATTTTTTGTTATCGGCAATAAAATTATGAAATTTAAATTTCTACTTGTGCTTAACACTCTTATTTTGGAAAATTTATTTTACGCACGTGTATATTTCAATCAACTCGACTACACTGATAACGAATAAAATGATAATGTGAAAGATAAATGACAGAAATATTTCATTCTATTCTTTGAAACCCACTTGTGAAATATTTCTTCACATTTCGTAGCATTACATTTTATACAGCGTAAAATGTGTAATTTTATTGAAAGCATATTCTGTTTTACAGCGTTGCAGATATTGCCCTCATTGGGTTAGCTGTCATGGGGCAGAACTTAATTTTAAATATGAATGATCACGGATTTGTTGTTTGTGCGTACAACCGTACCACAGAAAAAGTTAAGTCTTTCCTAGAGAATGAAGCCAAGGGTACAAAAGTTATTGGCGCGTATTCGTTGAAAGAAATGGTAGAAGTATTAAAGCCGCCAAAGAGAGTAATGCTTTTGGTAAAAGGTGAGCTTATCATGTAGTATGTATTATACATTATGAGAATTTGACCTTACAGCGAGTTATTTATTTCAGCCTCATATCTATTGAGGTTTACATATGATAAGTTAAAGGTTTACAATTGATTTTGTATAGTTTTGTTTCACATAATTCAAACAATAAGAGTGATTATGTAACTGCACGTCTACCTTAATATATAAAATACAAGATTCAATTTAGAAATATGTTGTTATTTTATGTAAATATATATAAATCTTCACTTCTATATGGAGAATAATATTCAAATTTTGTTAAGGAATTTCCTTTTTCTGTTAAGAAAACATTAATGTAGATATCATTGTATTTAATTTACTAACTCACGTATAAACATAAATTGTTTTTAAAGCTGGTAAGGCTGTGGATGCATTTATCAGCCAATTAGTGCCTTTATTATCTTCTGGAGATATTATAATTGACGGTGGCAATTCTGAATACCAAGATACAGAAAGGCGGACCAAAGAGTTAGAAAAGGAAGGAATTTTGTTTGTTGGCAGCGGAGTTAGTGGAGGTGAAGATGGTGCTAGATACGGTCCGTCTTTAATGCCAGGTGGAAATCCAAAAGCTTGGCCACATATTAAGCACATTTTCCAGGTATTCAATCAAGCTACGCTAAGGTTGTAATTCCGAAAATCTGACAAACCGAATTTAGCGGAAACTTTGCAAATAGCTTCATTTTGCATAAAAACAATGTTTGCGAGAAAGATTTTCGGCGACTGAAAGTTTAAGACCCCAAAAAATTCGAAAAATGTTTGTTACCATTTTAGTGTCACTCCCTGTAATTTTGAAAGTTTCTGTTCTTCGATTTGTCCAAAATCCTGGAAATAGGTTCCTTTTAGATAATAATAGTATTTACGATAAAGATTTTCGGCAATTCGGAAGTTAAGATTTAAAATTTTGCCCAAAACGTTTTACTCCTGTAATATCACTGTCTGCGTTACCGACACAACGAACAATAAAATTATAACCGTGATTATATCAGTGCTCAATACAACAATACAACAGAATACAACAATACAACAATAATACAACAGAAAAAAAAAGAGAGCAATTGGAAAAGAAGGTTGGGGCGAAAAGGGAGATCAGGATGAGGTCGGGGCTAGAAAGGAAACAAAAAAAAAAAATTCGAAAAGAAGATTCAAAATTTTAAACTTCTAGTCGCCGAAAATCCTTCTCGCAAATATTGTTTTTATGCAAAATGAAGCTATTTGCAAAGTTTCAGCTAAATCCGGTTTGTCAGGTTTTCGGAAGTTTAGACCTACGCTAATTTATACACTGATTTTTATGTAATTAATCGTTGAACCTTTTTTTCAGTCGATATGTGCAAAAGTGAATGGAGAACCTTGCTGCGATTGGGTGGGAGAAACAGGTGCTGGACACTTTGTAAAAATGGTACACAATGGTATTGAATACGGTGATATGCAACTTATTTGTGAAGCTTACCATATTATGCGAAATGGTTTGAACCTAAGCCCAGATGAAATGAGCAAAGTCTTTGACGATTGGAATAAAGGAGAACTGGATTCTTTCTTAATTGAAATCACGCGTGATATTCTTAAGTACAAGGATGAAAAGGGTCACCTACTCGAGCGAATAAGAGACACAGCTGGTCAGAAAGGAACCGGCAAATGGACAGCAATTGCTGCATTGGATTATGGGGTTCCTGTCACCCTAATAGGAGAATCAGTCTTTGCCAGATGTCTTTCAGCTTTGCAAAGTGAAAGAATAGAAGCAAGTTCAATACTGAAAGGACCTGATGCTACATTCGAAGGAGATAAGACAGAGTTCCTAGAGCATTTAAAGAAAGCTCTTTACGCATCTAAAATTATTTCCTATGCACAAGGATTTATGTTGTTGAGGGAAGCTGCTAAAATTTACGATTGGAATTTGAATTATGGTGGTATAGCTCTTATGTGGAGAGGAGGATGTATTATAAGAAGGTATATCTCCTTTACTTTATGGCTATTTTTTTCCCCACAATATTTTACGACGATGTTTCATTTTTATTTACAGTGTTTTCTTGGGAAATATAAAAACAGCTTTTGACAACAACCCGAAACTTTCAAATCTATTGCTAGACGCTTTCTTCGCAAAGGCTATGGAGGATTGTCAAGCTAGTGCTAGAAAAGTAGTATCCACTGCAGTGACGCTCGGAATACCAACCCCTGCTTTGTCTACTGCTCTAGCTTTCTACGATGGTTATAGAACTGCTAAACTTCCAGCGAATTTACTTCAAGCTCAACGGGATTATTTTGGCGCTCATACTTATGAATTACTTGGCCAAGAAGGCAAATTTGTGCATACCAATTGGACAGGACATGGTGGTAATGTGTCGGCGTCTACGTATGATGTATAATTTTAGCATTTGTTGAAAAATGTACATACAACAGTTACTGTTATGATTGATAAACATTTTTAATACATGTTATACGGGAAAGGAAAAGGCTGTTAACTCTGAACATACAATTTTGTACCAAATATATTTCTTATACATGTCTTCATTAATCTCATTCAATGTACTTAGTTACTGTTTCTATTTTTTTTCAAGCAGTTTATAATTTTTAAAAAATGGCTAGTAGAATACAAGAGAAAAGCAACATTGTAGCTGCTTAAAAAATGCAGAGAGGTAAATACTAACATATCGCTGTCGATTTCGTCGACGTAAGAAAGTACGTAAATACAAGAAAATAAAGCATGACTTGGCAAATTGCAGAATTTGTAAAATTAAAAATTATTCAAGAGTGATGGCTCAACTTCGAATTGATTTTGAAGACCTCATGCGGCTATACATGGAAACTCTAGATTAGGATCATCCAGAAAGCCAATCGCATGAGTTTGTAGGTAGTTCATGGCAATCGCGTTAGAAAAGCCCATAGACATAGTAACTATAGACTGCGCGTCAGCATGCAGCAGTCAGCAGCCGTGGTCCGATGTGGAAGAGAGTTAGATGCTTGGGGAGGTACTTGGGAAGAATGAGACAGATAGAAAATAACAAGAGAATAAAAAGAGATAGAAAGTCCTCCCCAATCGTCCTAACTCTTTCTAAAGTGGACCGTCCACTTTCCCCGTGATGCGCAGTCTATTCTTATATGTCTATGGAAAAGCCATGGACCTAGAGGACGGTGCTTAGTCCTGCGGGGTTGTGACTAAAGACGGAAGGGGGATTGGTGCCATGTTTGGAACCACTGGTAGTGCACTCTATAGTTGACTGTCAGTATTAACAGTAGTGTGGCTTGGAACGCCAGTGTTATCGACGATTTTAACTATTTGCAATCAGCTGAAAGATGAAAAAAGGTTGGATATCCTCGTTTTTATGTTTGTGTACGCGGCATTTGCAATAAATACCTGCTTTCTTTTACGTTTTATAATGCACTTTCATATTTTTATTCTAATAAAACATGTATCCACGGTGCATGCATACAATATTGTAAATTATATTTAAAATAAAGCGTTAAGTTTATCAATTTTTAGATTTTGCGGAAGAATATAAATATTTACATTTTTTGTAAAAGTTGAACAGAAATTTCATTTTGCAATATGCTGATTCCTTTGATGTTAATACATTAAATATCGTGCTATTTTTCGTTTGGTGCGCTCCTTCATTTGTTTAAATATATATTTTTGCAACAGTGTATTAGAAAAGGACAAAGATACCCCGTATAGCCCTCTCTTTCGGCACGGTTTCTCCTATCCCGATCCACTAAACTGCTCATTCCAGGTAGTTTATAGTTCAGTGGTTTTACGTTAATGAAAGAAAAATTTTAATGTTCAATGATACATTTAGTATTTTACTTTATTCTTATTAAGATTAACATTTATTCAATGTTTATACATATCACGATTTATTTAATATAAATGATTAAAACAAAACAATGTAAGTTTGAAAGTGTTCATTAAAATGTGACAGTTTTTACGTGTTTGGTATGAACAGGTATGAATAATCCAATTTAAAATGTCCTGCGGTATGGCATAAATGGCACCAGGGTAGGTTCACTCAATGTATTATTTTGTTAACGCTAGTGATCCTCCAGGGAGTGATCGGACAATGCGCAGCCATGTTTATCTAAAACGGAAATCCTGCACATACAAATGGGTGCAAACCATGGATAAGTTACTATGTTCATGGTGCAAAACGTATCTCTTTCTTTTTCTACTTCTTGTCTACTTGCTCTCTCTGCTTCCGGTTTAGATCAACATGGTGTCGACCAATAGAAAAGTATTAAACACATTGTCCGATCACTCCCTGGAGGATCACTAGTTAACGCGATTCCATGCTGCCCTTTAGCGGATTGTGCTAAAATTAAATGATCAGTAGCGGGAATTTCAAAACGCATTTAATACATCTATACTCTATACTAATTTCTAATTATTTTTTATTAAAAATTAATTATATTTAAAATAAAAAATGATACAATTATTTATAATACATATATATGTACATACACATACATATATATTACAAATATAATACAAAATACAATATTTACAAGACACATACATATACACACACGTGCACGCACCATACGCGGAGACACTTTCATACACTTCGCTGAATATACATTTATTATTAAGAATTTTATTAATAAATGTACTTATACTCGTAAGAACAAAAATAATTTAATAGTACAAGCCATGAATATTGCAAAAAGTAAAAAAAGTCGCATATTCAGCGAAGTAAAAATTGCATATTACATTACGGCGCTGCAGGTGCCCAAGCTCTTATAAGACGTTGAGTTTGGAGTTACGCATTAAGTTATCCCAGGGGGCAGCACTTACGCCCATTTTCTACAGAAAGTTCAGACCCGCCATTTCTTACCATCCCGCCTTTTTAACCTCCTTTGCAAGTATTTAATGTGAGCAATACACATTATGTAACATAAAACATTAATTCGGAAGAAATTGCAAGAGATTCAGAGATCCTGTATGTACCCCATACATAGGATTATGTGTGTATGGATCTACATTTGTTTGACAGTGTATGAGTTTAGTTCTTTAAGTTTTCATAGAGGCGCTGAAACTCGCGTTTCGACCTTCTGCAGGAATAGAAATCATACCTATAATATACACATATGTATGCATCGAAATTTCCAACCAATCAATCATCGATCATACATCACCGCATGCGCAGTATCGTCAAAGAGTAGGTAAACACAGATTTCTATATATTACACTGGCTTGCCGTAGGAAAAAGTGACGCGCAGATGCGAGTGGTGGGGGGTGTCCGCGGGTGTCCGCCATTTGCAGTGTAGATTCATGTAGATACAACTGGGCAGAAACTAAAGTGGAAAGCGTGCTACAGCAAACGAGAGTGTTCGTATATTCGTAGTTTTTCTTTAAAGAAAGTAAATTATAAGTGAAAATTTGGTAAAACATTCCGAAATTAAACATGCCTACGACACCAACGAATCACTGTGTCCGCCATTTGCAGCGTAGAGACAAAATCTCATCCCCACCGCTCGCATCACCTTTCTCTCGGCTGTAGCAGTCAAGAGTGTAATATATAGAAGTTCTTTGATATAGTGTTTCTCTCTTACCGACACGAGATTACTGTCGCCGGTTTGCGAAAATCCATAAGGTGTAAGATCTACTTACAATACTTTGTCGATGACTATACTCCAACGAAGTTCGAAGCAATTTGTAAACCGCAAATGTTGCAACTTTTTGTTTATAATCATTTTGTATTCTAATATTGTTAATTTAATATAATACTCATAAACATTAAAATACAAAATTATTGATTTAGAATTGCTTAGAATATGAGTCATACGTCACCGAATGTGAAACACCTGTCGTATTCGTCATCTTTCTTATTTGAACTTCGCCTAATAAGCTGCCTTCAAAGTAGCAGCACAATCGATGATTTCATTCAAGGGTATTTAAACAGCAAAAAAAAAAGGAATAAAGAAAAACAAAAAGGGACATAATGTTGTAACATGAAATGGATATTGAGCGTTCATCGATAAGAGAAACAGTACGCAGCCGGCTGTGTTTTGTGGCTCGTTGTCAGTCTTACGAGCAATGACGGTTCGGGTCTGAGGTTTGCGTCTGGTCACCGTGGTGACGGGTTGCTCAATCGTGAAATCCTTCGTTTTTATTTCGTTTACATTAACTACACCTTTGCACATGTTACTTCAGTGATTTTTTTCTTTGTTCACTGTTCCGCGATGGCACGGACGCTCGTCTGTTTGCGGTACTTTCTCATCGGTGGTGCTATCGTCGTCGGTGTAAGTGCTTATTTTGCTACCCTGTGAGCTGAAAACAATGGTACCCGTTGTTTGTACATACCGAATAAATCGTGACACGGCGTCACAGTTGAAAGGGAAATACGTTATATTACAATATATTGGAATTACACAACGCGTAATACTCTTTTTCGATTCCGTTCTTCGACTTTCGTTCAGCTGTTCTATTATTAAGAATACACCAGTCGCTGACCAGTTTCTGATTTGTCGTCGTGTTGGATGGCCGCCAACATGCTACGTTGTTTGCGTAGCTACGTTAAAGTTACGATCTCCCGGCTTTTGAATTGCTTTCTTTCTTTCTTTCTTTATATTGCTAATTTTAATTGCATCTTTATATGTGCATAATTCCCCCAAACTTTTTTAATTTTCGAACAATGTTTAGCCTGTATTCGTTGTTAATTGATATCTGGGTTATTGGAAAACGGACATTTTTTGTAGAAGAATAAAAATATATTCTGACGTGTACAACTTAATTTAATAACTACTTGTAATTGATTGCGTAACATTAATCAATCAGTTATAGTAGCAATCTGAGAATGTATTATTCTAGGATAGATAATATGTTTTTTGTTATTTATCTTTCCTGCTGATACATATAGTCTATGATACGAGAAATACTATTGGTGATGTGCATTGACTGTTTTCTGTAACATCAATACTGTAATACGCGCGTGTAGTTTCGTGCGATGAAACTTGTAAAATAAAGACTGTTTACAGAAAAAGTTTGTTCATATGAAAAATAGTAAACTACAAACATAACAAGTATGAAAATAGAATCGATACACAGAAATTATCAAAATTTGATGGATTATTTATTCATACGAAAAAGTACTAAGTACTCTAGTACTAACATAAGATAAATATACTGACAATGCTTCTGTTCGCCTTGAAATATGTAGATTATTATTAGGAAAAGTTAATAGTGGAAGAGAAATTATTTTCTTATCTTTTATTACATTATCTTTATCAAAATCTTTAACTTCACCGTGTACGAAAGATTAGATACAACTAATCATCGCTTATCGACCATGTAGCGTGTATTATTCGAGAATATATGGTCCCTGCAGGTGACATGAAATTTTCTTTTCACAGGTATGCGGTGTCATAGAGAGCATTTGCGCAGGCTATTTTATATATCAGCTCTATGAATATTCACCCCTTACACCCAATGATGTATGTGGTTCAGCGATAACTTTGTTAGTTATGGGTTTGGTAGCGTGTATGATAGGCTGGTGCGCCTGGCAGTTTTTAGATTTTTCAAACAGGGGTCAAGTCATAAGTGTAAGAAATTTACTATCATATTTTATTTAAAATCAACCATAATTTCCGGAAAAATATGAATTAAAAATTTGTATCCCTTTTTTCGATATCAAAAATCACGTGTATTCGTAACTGCTTATATTGTTTTGTAATGATTTATATGATAGCCAAATCTGATTAAGTAGATTTTTACAGAATCTGCCATTATAGCATTTGTTGTTAGAATGGCAGTAGCTTTGATGCAGAATCTGTAATGCATAGGACTGTTGGCAGATTAGCAACAGAAACCGAGCAAATCTGTTGACAGATTCTGCTGACATGATCTGCTCGATTCCTGACGCCAATCTGCTTCCCGATCTGCTAATGCAGGCCTTGGTTGCAAAATAACAGCCTAATGCGAAAACTATGGATTTGTAAACAGATTTGCTGCCAATCTGCACGCAGATGGTTTATATAGGATAGTTTCCTTTCGGTCACGATAAAAAAATATAATTTTCCTTTTAGTTTTCCATAGCGCTAATTGTCATTGCGGTTATCAACACAAGCGCTGGAATTTGGGCTCTTGTGAGACACGAGCAAGTCGATTTATTACCATCTGCACACCTCGAGAAAGTTTTTGACCTTGCTGTCTCGGATCACAAACATCTCTGGGATCATATGCAGACAAGGGTGAAGTCGAGAGACTATTTCGTTTTGGTAACAATTAATTATGAAAATATCAACCGGAAACATTCTTTCTCTTCAGTTAAATTGTTGTGGAATAAATGGACCAGCAGATTATCGTAGCCATGAAGCTATTCCTTGGTCTTGTTGCGATTCGTCGTCCTATCTCAATTCTAGCGATGCTAAAGGTTTGTGCACCACGATGTACGCAAGAGGTTGCCAACATGTAGTAATAAATCGTACTAGGTCGATCCTACTGCATACTTTCTTGCTCGCACTGTGCACGATACTGTTACAGGTGAGTTTACAAACATCGATCGATCTTTCGATAGAATCGTAGCCATGGCATTTCTTATCGTATTATCTTCAGGTCTGTTTTATAACGTGCATGGCATGTTATACGAAAGCGTGTCGAGAGAGAATAGAGAGAAGAAAGGAGGTGATGATCGCTGCCCAAGCACTCGCGCGGGCATCCAAAGATTTAGGGATAAATGACAACCTTCTCAATCAGTCAAAGATACCGGAGGCAACGACAAATGTTTAACAATCGTTTTTTTACTGCGATTGGAAAGAATATTCGCATTGTATTAAAGTACCTTATATATGGCAGCACTTCGTTCACGTTTTATTATCGTTCTTTGATTCCTACAGTTTTCTTTTTGCTGGAATATGTTAAATAAATTAATTTACAATATTGTAATAAATATGAACAGTTCTGCAAAATGTTATACAGGGTGTAACAAAAAAGTTAGTGTTCCTTAAAAGGGGTGATTCCTGAGGTGATTTGAAGCAACTTTTTCCTTAGCGAAAATGTTAGGTGGGGCTTTGTTAACGAGTTATTAACGAAAAACACCGACCAATCGAGGAGCGAGTACAGCGGATTAATGATGGCGCGGACGATGGCGGGCCAATAATATTCACAGCTGGAGCCCGCGCTGAAATTCATCCACTGTATTCGTGCTTCTATTGGTCGGTGTGTTTCGTTAATAATTCGTTAACCGAGCACGACCTAACATATTCGCTAAGGAAAAAGTTGTTTAAAATAATCTCAGGAATTATCCCTCTCAAGGAACTGCAACATTTTTGTTACACCCTGTATTAGTTGACGCGAAGAGTTAATTATTTATTATGCGAAATAATTCCACCCCATAGGTAATAAGAAATTACGGTGCTAAAGTTGATGAAATGGTTCACAGGAAAACGTGTATTTGAGTACCTTTTATTGTTTCGAAACTTACTATCTTTGTAGGGTATGAGTGATGTTTGCTTGACTTACATGTTTAGTATAAGTAATTTATGAATACAAGACTACACAATTTTTACTAATCTATGTATGTTTGTACTATTTTGCCAAAGATAAAATACATATTTATGATACAATCCACTGTTGATTTTGCCATTTTCGACTCTGTTTCGTTTTTCCATTATTTTATTCAACAAAGACTGATTCAAACTTTGTAAAAACAAAACAAGGAAGCCAACAATAAAATGCTGTCATAATAAAAAAAAATTGAAATAATAGAAAAGAGGGAAAAAAGCAAGAAACCGAAAACGAAGAGGAAAAATGGAAAAGAAAATATAAAACAAAGACAGGGAAAAATTGCTTAAATAAGATCTATTTCGAATAAACCTTTTAAACGGAAAGGTCAAAGGACAGATAAGAAATTGTAAATATATGTATACAGAGAAAGCTACGAACAAGGAAATTACGAAGAGAAACAAATTAGCTAAGTATTATAATAATATACCTAATTCATAAAAGATGAATTTATCCCATTTGTATTTATAATTTCAACGAAATTATTCGCATTTTGGATCTATAAAAGTAGTATTACATCGCTTTCGTGATTTCACATTCATGTTAAAATATTTTATTCATAACATAACATCTGAATTTCGTTGAAAGAAATTGTAAAATATACATCCAAAGTGAAATTCGAAGCATATATTTTATTATCATTATATCCAGGCGCCGAATAAATTAAACGAAACATTTTTGATTGTTCTAGAACACTATTGTATTTAATAAAATGTTTCGCATCAGTAATAAGGAACAGTTATCTACTGAGTAATTCGAAGTGAAAATTTCTGAAGAAAAGGGACAATTATCGATTTGTACGTGAAGATCTCTCGATGCTCGTATACTCCATTTCCACTTACTTGCATTATTGATACTGGCGCGGGCTTTACACGACGCTCAAGCATTCTTAATCTTTTCAGATAAAAGCGGGTGCGGCGCTATTGCGCTTCACAACGGGAAACGGGAACTTGTTTCGACTGTTGTCAGTTGAACGCGAGACACCGGCGTGGTAGTTGTTGCTCTCTCCACTTCTAACCTAACCTGTTGAGCGTCTGTTTGCGCGTCCTCTGAACGACTTTTGCTATTTTAACGGACAGATTCTTCGGAACAGGACCAACCGTACCAGCAAAGCCTAGCAAAAATGGGTTGCGGAATGGGAATGATAAAATACCTACTCTTCATCTTTAATTTCATCTTTGCGGTGAGTTGGAACATTTTTTCCCTGCTAAATATGTGTACTGGTCGTTTGCTTGTGAAATACAACCGTCTACAACGTAGGATTTGAGTAGTATGGAGGTATGCGCATAAAATAATTGAAAATCGTATTAATATCTACTTATTAGACATTCGCGAATGAAAAGAATAGATGTTCGCAATGATATTATATAATATATAAATATATATGTGCTTGAAAATGATATATTTGTAATATTTACAAGTCAGTAGTGGAAATTTGATCGTTACTCATCTTTTTCGTAATCCTAAAAAGTTACATTGTTAATTTATGGAAAATTACGTACAATAAAGATTGCTAGCTTGCCAGTCGCTATCGTGCAAAATAAGAGTCAAAATTTTTACGTATATCTGCAATGAGTTGCACCATACAATCAATGCACACGGTATTTTTATACTTTCAATAAAGATAATACTTTCTTATTCGGTTGTAGCCGAAAAGTTGTTTACGACAGTATTCGTGTTTTTCCTTTTTATTGAACAAAGTAAATTTCGTCATGAAAAGATCTGAAGTTTTGCTGTTTTACTGGAAAAAATAATTAGTCGTTTCACACTGTTACAGTAATTGCGATTGTTGGTTGCGGACACGAACAACGTGACGGTTTTTTTTATACATCACGCGAATTGTATAATTTCATTGTATCATCAATAACCTGCTAATTTTTAATTAGTCATATTAAAAATATGTATAGGAAGATAACAGAGGGGCGGGTGGAACATTCTGAGTCAGTATATGTATTTTCACATATGCTTGTATAAACGTAAACCAATGTACGTACATATGAGGATGACAGACTTCGTATGAGTCATGCGATAAGGAATTCATTGCGGTAAAAAAACTCCACTTTTGTGAATTGTTATTGTTCAACTGTATTTATTCCATATTGGCATAAAATAAAAGCTAGAAGTTAATATTTGTAGGTGAATATTTCTGTCGCGTAACGATTCTAATGTATGTTGTGCGATAATACAGAAATTTATAACCTTTTATTTTGTAGTTTTAAATTTTTTACGCTAAAATCAGTGTTACTTCATTTTAAAATAATTTTTTAAATTTATTGTAATGTTTGATAAACGATCGCGATATGTGGGCTACTGTGCGATTTTAATGGTGACAAGAAAAAGAGAATAGGTGGGGGAAACATACATCCTTTTCAACTATTAAGTAATCGATATAGCCATTCTATTTGTGTCAGTAGTGTACGGTGGTCGATTCTAGAAAACTTGTCTGGGGCTCACTAACTCACGATTACAAACACAATCGCTCTCTATACCTATATTTCATATTCATACATTTTGTAATAATGAAAACTTAAAAATATAAAACTGAATTTCTCCAGGTACATATTATTATAAATTAAGAGTTACAAAACTTATTGCGATCAGACGTAATTAAATGGCATATGAAATCATTAATGAACGATCCTGCAAAGTTCCAAAGTTTATTTGATTTCTCCTACTTATTTCGTCTTTCCTCGTCAGGATTCCACAACTTCTTGTCGCAAGATTGCAATCAATATGTTTTTGGAAACGGTTTTCTCCTTTCCATTTAGAGCGCAATATAAACAATATAATTATGGATCACGCTTTTGAGGCTTATTCAAGCGTCAGTAATTCGTATTTGTCTCGTCAAAATTAAAGTAATTTCAAGAAGAAATGTAGACAAAGTAAAAGTTGCAATCAGTTCATAACTATTGATAATACGAAAGTGAAGCCACGATCAGTAGTAATTATTAATAATAATTTAGGGTTTATCAAGCTCGCGTCCTAGAAAGATTTGTGTATTGAAAATGTTGCTGGTCGTGTGTATAACGCTAAGAAGTAATTTATACGTTACACTGAGCGACGCGTCGTAGGCCACGAGCCATTGGCTGGCTGTGAATCGCAAACGTCGGGAGCAGTGCAGATGAGGAAGAGGGAGACGGGGAAAAAAGGGAACGAAGAGAGAGATTCTGCATGCATTTCGGCCGACGCACTAACCGTCGAGTTTTTAGTGTTCGTCCTCGCGTCGTGCGCGTCGCCCCGATCGTCCTTGCGGTGATTTTTTTGCTGTGTTTTTCTTCCTTTCAGAAAGAGAAATCAAAATGAGTTGCGTCTCGCAATGTATCAAGTGGTTGCTCTTCGTTTTCAATTTTATATTCGTTGTGAGTAAACGACAAATCGATTTCTACGTGTTTACCGAAAGCCTCAGGGGACGAGTCAACAAATCAGATCCCTTAATCTGTATATGAAACGCGGTTGCCTGCTTTATCAACCGAGCTGTTAAACTGTAAACAGATTTTTCCAAGGTTATTTCAAATGAAACAGGATGTCGCGTCGTGAAGACTAAAATATAGGTACAAAGGATGTTTCATTCGAAGTTTCGCACACAATTATTTCCCAAACAAAATTCGTTTCGGAGGTGACATCTTATGGTGCTCATAAATCTCTTCTAAGTGAAGGTGCTTTCCGGATTTTCAGTCCTTGATTTTTTTATGTGGAACTATATTTATTGCCGTCCGAAGCTTACCTTTATCGTATACCTAGAAATGTTTCCCTGCCATAGTTATTCACTTAGGTCGTAAAGACGAGGCAAACGGACAGCAAATTTACTCCCTTGAGTTTACAAACATGAAATCTATTGCTGCTAGCGCATAGAGTCGAATATGTATTCATGTCTGATTGTGAGGTCCTTTGGAATACAGAAGATAAAGAATTTCTGCATGTATAATAGAGGTAAGCTTCTACATATAACGGCCATAAATATTAGGTCAATGAGTTTACCAGGGAATGGGATACATGTACATGCAAAAAAATATTCTAAATACAGTCTTGCCTCGAAAAGTGTGCGGATACCGAGACCGGGATTGAACTCTTTTCGAGAGGAGTCGACTATTTCGTTCGGCGCTGGTGCGGCTTTCTTTGTTGATAAAAAAAAGGACGGAATACGACATACGCTCTCGTTCTGACTCATGTCATTCAATCCGTGCGTACTATGATGCGAACATGTGAACTCCAATTCATTCATACACTCATTCTACGCCTTTAAACCTATACTGATATCTTGTTATATAAAAATATAAACATATAATAATTATTTTAAACTTTAAACCAATATATGAATATTAATTATTAGGTACTACTATTACAAATATTGTACAAGACGTTCAATTAACAGTGTTGGTTCAAGTTGCGCTTGATAAATTATCGATATTGTAAAAAAATGATAGAAGATAAGTTTGCATTGCTTTAAACGTAACTTGTAGTGGCGTAAAAATTTAAGGTAATTGTGCAGAAGTACACCTCACCGATTTCGATGAAATTTAGATATGTTATAAAACTAGAAATCCTGGCAACTTTTTTTTTTTTTTTTTTTTATACATATAACCGCCGCTTGGCCTTAGTTTTCAAGATATTCGCGAAAAACCGCTGCCACTATACTATACAACGAATTCTGCGTCTTAGATACGCGCCCGTGGCAGCGTATGCGTCAGCATCGAACGATCGCTTTTCGACTGTTTCTTCGAGCGACGTACGAAACTAAAACAAATGATAAAGCTGAAAGTTTTAGCTACGCATTTCCAGTCGTAAAACCGGCACACCGGAAGCCGAGGGCAGAGCCCTCTTACTTGGAAACTAAGGGTTCAACTTTGAAAATACTGTCTACGCTCGGTGGCTGCCATGGAAAAGGGGGGATGGTAAATTTTTTACGCGCGAAGCGCGCACAGAGAAGCGAGTGACGTGGTATACTTTCAATATACTTAAATCAGTCGTTTTTCCGTGGCGCAAAAAGTACAACATCCCCCTTTTGCATGGCAGACCACCGAGCGTAGACAGTATTTTCAAAGTTGAACCCTTACTTTCCAAGTAGTGGGGGGCGTTGCCCCCCAACCCCCACTGGGGGCTCTGCCCCCGGCGTGCCGGTTTTTCGCAAATATCTCGAAAACTGAGGCCGAGCGGCAGTTAGATGCATAGGAAAAAGTTGTTCAGAATTTCGAGTTTTATAACATATCTAAATTTCATCGAAATCGGTGAGGTGTACCTCTTTCTGCACAATTACCGGGACCAGTACTGTAGTTTGATAAATAATTGACCGCGAAACTTTAAATGGAACGCTATATATAAGAAGATTGTTGACGTTTCTACTGGTAAAATGCCCAAGGCAGGTTGTACGCTTTGCAATGTAACTGTGTCATTTGCTCATGGTCAGGAAGGGGGACTGAATATAATTTCGCTCTAAATTTCACGTGTTACTCGAGGGTCGTAACGTGTTACGCTATCCCTGTAATTTTATATTTTATGGAATACCCGTCTCTGTATTTTACTTTGAAATATGCTTGTAATTTAACAAAATATAAATATCTCCACATAAGAGTATTCAGTACAGCTTTTCAAAATTAATAATAAAAACAAGTATTCATTTTATACGTGGTCTTACAATGCACGAAGGAATTTGAAAGTTAAGAAATCCTACAAAATGTTGTTTAGAACTTAGAACTGCTCTGATTTGTTAACTCGTACGATTGCATGTTATTCTGTGCGTAGGACAATTGCCACAGAAATGTTCTGCGGATGATGTTTCAGTGCTAACAGTGTCTCCATTAACCGAGAATTATATCGAGTTTCCCCGCATTGTGAGTCACGTCATTTGGTACCGACGCATTCTTGGAATCTTGACGTAAATTCGCGTGAAATTAAACTCCCTTTACAATTTAATCTAGCGTTATGAAACATTGACGTTAATAGTTCATTTTTCGCATACTTTGTCATAGTTTAAATGGTGTTATGTAATATACCTGCATAGTAATTACGTATTTTCGTGAGCAATTAATCTCTGCATGTTGTCTCTGACGTACTCACGCGTTTGCAGTATAACAAATTATAAATGGCACTGCTGTAAAATATCAGTAATGTAGGTTTTTAGTATATGGAACACCGTAATAATATACTGGCTATACACTGCATTAGATCAGCATAGTTTGAGTAGAACCGCATGGTACCGACATGGTTATTCACACGAGTTGGCAGTTGCTAGCGTAGTTGTAAATCTGAATATAGTTACATATATGTGCAATTGTAAGTAAAGTAGAACACTTATTGTTAGCTAACACTGTAATTGCAGTTATAAATTTTGTTGTCAATGTACCTACTTAAAGTTATTGTTATTTATAGAATTGTATAACTTATGTGTTCAATTATAGTTACCAGTATAATTATTAATTTCAGTACATGTGCAGCTGTTATTATTGTAACGTTAGACGCCGGTATAGTTGCGAATAAATACTCTTAATTACATGATTGGAGGACAGTTGTTATGCATGATGCCAATATAGTTGCGTATGTAATTATACGTAGAGTTAGAGAAACAGTTACCAATCAGTTATAACTATAGATACTGATACCTGAGAGTATAACTATTCATAGTTTTGCAATTACAAGGATTAATAGTTAAAAAAAAAAATAGTTACCGAATATTACACCTGCAGTTTAGAGTTACCATTTTCTGTGGCACCAAAAGCCTTAGTGTTTCATAATATACATAGTAGTGATATTATTGTAGCACAGGTAAAGAGAAAAAATATTGTTCAAAATAAACTTACTTTGCGAAAAATACAATACATATAAATTGCGGTCATTTACAGTGATTAATCCTTTTACATAACTCGGTTATTTTCAGTCATACTGAGAACAATGGTTATACAACACATGAGACAGTAATGCATTTATATTTTTTCATGCATCGAAAGCAAATTCTGATAGAATCAATTTCGTAAATGTATCAATGAAATGTTCTTCGCTGAAAGCGACATTGGTTAGGTGGGTCGAGCCCATTGCCGATCAAGGTTACAGTATCTAAAAACTTTGACCGAAACGTGCTAAGTTATCGTACACATTGCAATGGACGATGATGTCACGTCGGCACTTTTAAACTCAACCGGCTGAGAACTATTTCTCCTCGACTAACATATTGAAAGTTACGATCGAAGGAGCATTCAACGTCAATAATTCCTCTTAACCTTCAGTTGGCAGCATTGGTACAAATTGACTCATGCTCTGCTTTTAAAACGTCTTATCTGACCGATTGTAGTCTAACGTAGAGAAAAATATATCGCAATGACGAAAAGTATCGGCGAGAAACAATTGCTTCACGTTACGTATTTCTTGCAATACCACGCCGAGTGTGATTGCTTACGATTCGTTCGAAATTTGGGTCGAAGAAAATTACATTCCACGACAGAAATTGTTGAGTTAGTGCAGAAGCACTTGTCCAAGGAAACACTGTGGCCAGACAGCGGTTAGAGGCGGCGAGATAATAACCGAAAATAGGATAATAAGCAACGGCGTTTACAGCGTCGATTAATTTGGGACACTTTAAGCGAAGATATAAAATTTCCGGTAAAGAAGCACTTGTGCGATTTCGCTTTTTCGACGAATGGAGATAAGAAGATATTGGGAGCGACAGAAGTGTGCCGTAATCTCCGTTCATTTCTTGATACTTAAATTTTTCTCGAAAAACTTATCTTTTGAATACCGGGAATTCCGTTTGGATTTCGATTAATGGTAATGTTTCTCGAAATTGCATATTGAAATTAACGCTCATCAGAACCTGTAATATGTATTTAATAATAAAAAAAACTATTTTCGCATGCGCGCGGTCACATAAATTGTACTGCACAAAGTTATTCCTTATCAGTAAATATAATGAAATTTACCGACGCATACAAGAAATAAATGAATCCTAAGAAAAAATTTGTAGATTGCAGTTTTTATACTGCTTTTGGTTAACTGTCACGTTTTAGTCTAATCATTTCATTATTAAGTTGCGGGTTTTCATACCAATTCATTGGTTTTCAAACACAAATGAAGAATCTGAGTTTGAATAAAAGATGTACATATTACTTTTTAAAAGTTATATTATCTTTTATATTTTATACATTATTAACTTCTTTGTCACGTTGTATTTTTGCATAATTATTTTCTAAATATTTAATCAGTTAACACAGAAGAGTCATAATCAGTTAGCAAATGTCATTTAGATTTGAAGACGTAGCAGACTAAAATAAGAAGTCCTTGTATATTTTTTAAATGTTACCATTTCTCAGACATAAGCAGTTTTCTATGACTCACTTTACATATTTGAACGCAAATTTTCCTGGTAACTGTTTAGTCACACGTGCGCGATTTCGGCGGTTAAAACGTGCAGATTCAAAGGATACGCGTCACGTAGGTTTACAAAAAGAAACCTTTCAGCTTGCGAGGCTCTTTTGTCCCGCGAACAGCATTCGAGGTTTCAATGCCATTCAAACCGGTGAACAGGTTTCGTTACTTTCGGTAGACGGTTTAGTAGAAACTACAGGAAAATTATAGAAATGGAACTTTAAAATTAAAAAGTTTACCTAGAAGCTGACGCATCATGGTCAGAGGGAATTCCTAGTTTCCGGATCAATGAATCATTGGTTATACCGAGTATTTAATCGTGTATGTAGTTCAGATCGTTAATTAAATACTAATGACGTGTCGATAAGAAACGCTCGAGTCAAAGGGTATTAATAAGCACGGTAAACTTTGACTACAACTATCAGTTTCGCGATTTAATCGATAGATGTATATATCTTCTACTGGTTTATCGATATTAATGTCGACAGTATGGAGTGCAAGACAAATACAAATGTGTGCAAAAAGAATTACTTACCCTTGCAAAATGTAATTGCTGATTACACTGTTCAACAGAATTTGAAAAATTTAAAAATGATGGAATGAAACTAATTTTATTTAATGGATTTTGAGCCGCTGAATACAATGACGTTTTTACTTTTTCTCCAACACGTCAGGATTTTTTTTATTTAATTTTGAAAATAGACCGTAAATATGTACACGCGGAATGTACTGAATTAGTTTTATCATAAATTCTCATTTAATCACTTGAAGGTATTATTACAATATTACTATCTTTTTCTATGAATGGTAAGGTTACGTGTTTTCAGTTGAGTTTTTGGAATACTGTGATTAGCAATGTAAGAACAATACAAATGATTAGATAACGTGGCTAAAGTAATCTAGAGAACTGTGGGGCTTTTGTTACCAATTTGTAGAATATTCAAGCAATTATGCATAATTTTCTGTGGCCAACTATAAAGCTCTATTCGTCAGTATTCAAGCTTCAAATTAATCGGATTTGTGTTTTTTCTGTCATATTTACTTTAGACAAAGTGAGTCTGAAATTTATTTCCATCGTCAGGCGCACGTGATTTCAGAGGAAGTCATGGTTGAGAAATACGTGAATAGGATGATGTCATCCAGTTAGATCAAATCTTTACACCGCTCTGGTATTATCGTAGCTACAATAGAAATCAAATGAACATTGTAAAGGAAATCGGAAATGATTGCGAAAAAATTTTACACAACTTTTAAAGAGTTGGACCTAGATAAGGGTAACACTTACCTTCAATTGATAAAACTATGACCTTGAATTGAAATGGTAACGCAAGCCTAAATTAGTTTCAAGTATCCCTCGAACGAGTCAAAGTATTTACCCTCTTTAAACGCTTGAGAACCACAAGTTTTAGCAGTTATATAGATAAGTAAAGTAGGACTTATTGTTAGATTTATTTTTAGTAAACCTTTGCATTTGCTACAAGTTATGTTTCCTTTGCATTCTTAATTCGGATAACTTTTTTAAAATGCTTGTAGAACGACTTTTATTTCTATTGCAATAAACCACTCGAAAAATTTTTTTTGATAAGTGAATTCTTAAAAAGCAGTGACCCTAAATTATCTTTCCGCACTGGTAACCAAACGATATTTGAAATTTGAAACTGTTTATCTTCGGTTCATTTTCTTAATACAAACGGATTTGTGGTTGGACTTCGGCAGTGAACTTATGTTAGATTTGTTTGGCTCTGTTCTCTATAGTAGCGATGGACTTGGAACCTTTCATACAACGAAATCTTCTTTGTTTAAAAGGCAATATATGTAGGTCCCCACAATTCTTATAAAATAAAGAAAAGACAATAAAATGATATAACTCAATTTTAAGAAAAGTGTAAACTTACTAGAGCGGTAAGCGTTAAATGGGCATTTCGAACGGTAACGAGGAGCAGCATACGTGTTGGATACTGGATTAGCGGTGCCTGGGAGCAGAAAGAGAAAGTTCCGAAAAAAATGGACTAGGATATGATATATAGATACTTTATGGCAGTCACGTGGTTAAAGATAGTACCGTAGCAAGGTTACCTAGGGGCCCGTGTACGCATAATAAAATACATACATACAACTTTTATTGCTAAACAAACAATTAACTTAGGAAAGTGTTTTCCATGATAATTGCAATAACAATCAATGCTTTGTAAACATTTAGAACTTAATAAATGCGTTTAATATAAATATAGGAATATACCCAAGGTCCAGGTAATTTATGTTGGCCCTGCTTTAACCTATTTATGACAGGGCGCGATAAGGACCCGGCCATGTTTATAAACAAAGAGTTCGGATTTCATGTGTTCGGCGAATACTAGAATTTGCAGCGCAGAAACAATATTTGTTTCTCATTTTTTTTTACAATTTTATTTGTTCAATCACGGACACCGCTATAGAGCCCTTTTTTGCAATTTGGCTTTCAAAACTACGTAAAATAAATAAATGTAAATTTTTTCAAAAAAGGCCTCTATAGCGCTGTGGGCTTTGTGCTCCGGAACAACAATATCACAGTTATGCGTTTTGTTTCCTATTCTGTCCGAATTCTGGTATTTACGGCCCCATAAGAAATACACGGGGTTATTTTAGTTCACTTTTCTGCCGCGAGAGGCGGTAACCCAGTATCCAACACCCTTAATACTTGATATTTAACATTTATTATCTGATCTAATTATTTATTTATTTCATATAAGTTCATATGTTTTTTTATTTTATACCATTTTGATGCTTACTGCCTTAGGCTGCAGTTACAGTGGATGCGTATCTGACGAATTGCGTTCTGTCGAACACGTTCAAACTGTTTTTCGCTAAACAATGAAACAGCTTAAAATATTCGTCAGAACGCAGTTGGGTAGAAAACTCATCCACTGTAATCGTAGCCTTAGGTTTGATTCAGACGAGCGATTTTCGGCGATTTTCTGCTACGTTTAAGAACTGGTTCAAACACGTTTAGTAATTTACTCGAGTGACAAGTAGTTACATTGTTTTACTAAATTATTTGACTAAGTTTCAATGTTCATACATAGTAGATTACTAAAATACTTGCCACTCGACTAAATTACTAAACGTGTCTGAATCAGCCTTTAATCGTGTAGTCAACCGTAAAATAAAATATGTACATGCACACACATGCATATTGCGATTTTTCGCGCGATGCACAGTTCGCGCAAAATTGCGTCCACATTTTTAAATTTGTATGAAACAATCCACACGAGTTGCAAATTCGAACGAATGCTAATCAACGTGTTTGTTGCGATAATTTGGCGGCAAATCGCTCGTGCGAACTGCACAACAAATGCGATGCAAGAAACGCCAGCGCCTAATCCGCACAAACCGCTAGTCTGAACCGAACTTTACTGCTCTACCACTTGCCACGCTGTGTGTCTGGGGCCTTACTTTAATTCTCGAGTACAGATTTATTACAGGCTTCACTGCATTACACTATACTTCGTCAAATTAAATGATACAATTTTTTTTTTTTAATATAAGCAACGTTTAGAATTTCCAGTATTTTATTTGTGCCATCAACCTAAGTTACCTACGGAGGTTTAAATGAGAACGTGTACAAGGATATCGGGGTATTGACACAAGGGTTAAACTCTTGTCACAGAGAATATTCTATGAAAAGGGAACAGAGTCAAGAACGAACTCTACCAACCAGAGCGGTGTTCGTCACGCTCAAAGTCATGGAACTATAACCGAAGGCAGAGTTGAAATGTTAAAGTAAGATTGTCACGTACAAAACTGAATAATTGACATTCGCACGTGCGACGCTCTCATCATCGATCATGGTCTGTACTTATTCCTCAGCCGATGCACGCTTGTAGCGTGTCAAGGATATTATATACAGGATGTTCTATATCTGTTGATCCATATGAATATTGACCACTTGCACGGATATCGATCTTCAGAAGTTTAAAACTTTATGTCGCATCGTAGTTTCGACTACGATCAATGCAGAGACCTACATTGTTCGAGATCGTTATGCTAGATCGCATACTAATTTTACCCACTTGCACAGATATCGTACTTCAGAAGTAATGCGTTTTACGCTTCATCGCGGTTCTGACTATGAATATAAGCGAATAGTTGCATTACTGTACAGCAATTTTAAATAAATGTAGGGCTTCTCAATTTTAATGGGTCCCTTCGCATTTCTAATGCTATTCCAGACACATTACTTATTTATTTATTTACGGTTAGGCCTTTTTTTTTTTAATTCTACGATTATAATATTTGTAATTCTACGATTATCTTTTGAGCATTATTAATTAATTCCTTTGTTGCATTTGACAAGCAATAAGGAATACAAATTAATAAAATCTGATTTACTATTAAGCAAAAGTTTGTCCTTAGCCTCTGTTTAAATTCATTTATAAATAAACTGAATCAAATATGGATACAAATAACTTTCACTGATTTTTTAGCAGAAATTTGATAAAATTGCCAAAAATACACTTAGTTTTAATAAAAATACTCCACGAATACATTTTCATATGAAAATGTCTACACTGTTACTTCATGTAATAAGAACTAAATTTGCTAGACTTGTCTGGAGCAATTATTTACATGGTCTACAAGGGTTTAAACACTTTTATTTTAATTCTGTTGTTGTGATCTGGTTAGAATGTATTTATCTTGTCACACGCGAGGTATACGAAAAGAAGTTTTTAAAAAGAATACTTTATTGGTACAAGAGACGTTTAAGATTTACAAAGAAATCAAGAATCGTAATGCTCGCTGGATTAATACTGATCGCTGCCGAATTAATTAATGCGTGGGTGTTGATTGGGACTTCCTTTTATACTCCTTGATGACGCCTTGTTTTCTTCGACTGCTTCCTCCTTCGTGGGGATAGTTGTGTCTTCGGTTGTTTTCCCAGACGGTGATGTTTACGAACTGATTTCCGTCAGAATCTGCTTATACAGAAGTAAAGAATGAAAAGTTGGAGCGCCATCAGAAATTTCATAATACTTTGCACTAAAGTCCTCCGGTTTGATTGAACGTTATCTATTTATGCTCTAATTTTTCTCAGAAGTAATCTTATCGTGGCGCACTCAGGTATCGTAATCGTTGGCAATGATTATATTATCATTCTTTTTTATGGTTGTTACTGATTATGCAGAAAGTCAACTAAAGCCGAATTCTTTTCGGGAAAAGATAACATTAATGCAATCATAGTTCCACGTGTACATTTTACATGTGATTTAAGGAAAGCAATTTTTCCGTTAGAGATTACAACGTTTTACGCGAAGACAGAAGATTTGAATTACTATACATTTTTTATTTCTTGGACTTTTAGGTTTGTCATTAAAAAAAATAGTAGTAACTCGAAAACGATCTTTAAAGTGAGAAAACGTTACATGATGAACTTTCGCTTCCGCGATCGAAAGGTTTTAAAAATGTTAGTGAAACAATGTGTATTCAATTGATTACGTAAATTTTATCCAAGAAATTGAACTATCGAATAGATATCGACGTTATTGATTTTATGTTATCGATGAGTCATTATTAGAATTGACTATAAAAAAGTGTTCCCGGTGATAACGCGCTTCAGGGTTAAACAGTTCGACAGCTGTGTGTGAATTTCTTTATTCCATTTAAAATGTTTTATTCTAGCTTCATTATGCATAGAATGAATATAAGAATGTGATAAAAGTAGTAGTAATAGTGATAGTGTTAATTAATAATGTTATAAATTGTAATACAGTTAAATGATTGTTTAATTCTGTACTATATAATATAACATAATATACAATATCTAGGCTGCGGATGTTTATACATTTACGATAAATTTAAATATAAAAGTAAGAATAATATTATTGATAATAATTTATTTCTCAGTCCATACATACAAAATGTCTTCAGATTTTGGATACAGTTTTATTTGTTCCTAAGTTTAAATTAAATCTCACTAGGCTCGGTTTGTTGTCACGTTGGGATCTATCTTACAAGGAGGTGGCAACAACTGCGAAATATACAATGACTTGGTTACCTGTGCATTCAATACTTTAATTAGATTAGACAAGAGCCCCAAAAGAATTTGATTGCATCGCCCTTTGTTGTCGAGAAATTAACATAAAGTCTCAAGCTTTAGTAGATATAATCATAAATACAATACCATGGAATATTTCTTCCACTTTGCATACGTGCGTGGAAATGGAAGGAAGAGCTGTGGATAATATTCTGTAACTAGGAAAAGAAGAAATGACAAACCAATCCGTTAGTGTTATAATGTTATAATACTTTTTTATTAATTTCTCGGAAACAAATGATCATGCACTCAAATGCTTTTGAACCTCATTTCTCATGAACTTAAGGTATTGCATGCACATGCAGTCAAGTCATTCGGGAATTCGCAGTCCTTGCCATCTCCTTGTTAGTCTAAAGTTTCCTTCCCTTTTTTAGAAATATATTAAGCGCTTTTAATTCTGTTTTCTATTCAATCTTTTGTTTCCTTTAAATTGCACTTACAAATTATAGTAAAGTATGAACATTAAATTGTTATAAACTCGGTATGTGTTGACTAATATGTGTAATTTCACAACTTACTCAAAGATGCAGTATAAAAATAAGAATATAAAATACATAAAAAACAAAATACACATTAAAACATTTAGAAGCAAAATTCATTTTTATTTAAGTTTCCATTCGTTATATCTGTCTATAAAAATAACATTCACGGTCCAGGAATATCATTGTTTAACCTTTCACCCCACGATTTTTCTTAGACTGGGGATTTGCTGATTATTAATTGTATAATTTCTGAATATAATAGAATATAACTTGGACTTTCAAACACAGCTGTATCATTTTCTTTTTCATAATTTTTAATGATTTAATGGCGCTTATTCTAATATTTGAAGTATAGTTGATACCACGAGTGCGATTCGTTATGAGATAAAGGGTTAATTCATACAATATTAGTATTTCATATAATTATTCAATAAACAATTGTAATTAAGTGCTATAAGTGCCATAAGTTTTTACTCTTCTAAGGTTGAAATAAGTCTTGTTCTCAAATGATGAATACAATTTATCACAATCACGTCTTCGGTCAACGCCCAAGGTACATTCCGTTGAAAGACTTCTACTTACTTTCCGTATGTCGAAGCATCTGGTCGACACCTGGAACATGACCTAAATTCACCTACGGGATACTCGGTAATCGTGGTGTGTAAAGTACCGTCTACAGATCGTTCAATGCCAACCGGTTGATATTGTGTAATGTGACGTAACGTGTGGGTTTGCTATCGGCGAAGTAACACGTTTCAGTCTTTAATTGCAAACCTCCGCAATGTATGGAAACTCGAGAACGAAAAATCGCATATTACATTGAACGTCAGTGAACTCCTACTGCAAAAGGAGGCGATTGTTTCGCATAGAAAGTTAGCCCGCCGTGGGCAGGCATAATTTTTCAGAATCCGTAGGGAAAGTAAATCGAAGCCTCTGTTTTTACTGTTTTAAGCTTGCAAGTTCAATTAAAAAAAATTCTGGTATATTTATCAAAGTCTTTACTACATTGTATGATCGTTCCTTTTAAGTTTGAAATTTGAAGAATTTATAAAATTTTGTTTGTGTCGCCGACAACTCAAGCAGAGTTGAGTAAAATGTAATCTGATTACAAATAAATGTAATTTGATTACATAAATTGTGATTAAAGTGTAATTACTAATTCATTATTTTCTGTAATCGTTAATATTTATTGACTATGCAGTAAAATTGTAGTCAGTAACAACTAACGATTACAGAAAATAATTTGTAATTGAATGAACAATTGTACTTTAATCACAATTTGTAATTTGTAGTCAGATTATATTTTGCCCAACTCTGAACCCAAGTTGCCTACGCAGGTTTAAGCACAGAATACTTATTCATAATATAACTTGGTAATTATTGTTAACTTCTTATTACAAGATTGAAACTGAAAATATTTGAATAGTAGTTATATGAAAATGTTTTAGGAGTAGTTAGATTACTTTAGAGACTGCCTTTAAAAAACTTTGTTTCTTTCTAGATGATTATCTTCTTTATTTCGTTCTGTTTATCAAAAAATTCATATCTACAGCAGTTTCAGAGGTTACTGTTAGAATTTCTGTTAAAAGATAATTAAAAAGTTACTCGAACATTCCACAAGGTTCAAGTTTCAAATTTGTAAAGTATTTGTTAATTAATTCCTTCTTTCAGACAAATGCACGTATTCTTTCAATAGATTTCGCAGATGATACAGTTACAGAATACAGATGATACAGTTTATAATTACAGTAAAGAATCTTTCCTTCATGAAATGTGTACTTCTATTTAAAATAATTACCTGTTGCAGGTATGTGGCCTAGGTATTCTGGCTGTAGGCATCGTCATACACCTGCGGCTGTCGGATATCATCAGTTCGATCGATGACCTCCAGACGAACATTAGCTTCCCAGCAATAGCGTTGATCGTCGTCGGCAGCATTATATTTGTTATCTCGTTCTTTGGCTGCTGCGGTGCCATTCGGGAGAGTCATTGCATGACTGTTACCGTAAGTATATTCATCAATCATTAGTTACGTGTAACCAACTATTGAAATGCGAGCATTCTTTAGTAGCAATTTACTTTAGCGATTTTGATGACCTTGATATATATTGTCAAGGTCATCCTGAATAATTTTTGTTGTATACATGTTACCTGGCTTTGATTTGGAGATATACACAAAAATATATTCAATATACTGTTGATGATATTTTCAACGTTTGGGATACGTTCTTTAATTCTTCAATTTAATTTTAGTTTGCATCGTTCCTTCTCTTCATCTTGCTCGTACAAGTGGCGATCGCTGTGTACGCGTTTGTCGTCATTAAGAACAACGACGAACACCTCGACATCAAAGAGGGTTACACGAAATTGTTCCAGACTTACTATGTGGATCCGAAGAACAAGGACTTAGTGAATGTCATTCAAAGCGGCGTAAGTGTTAAATGGAACATTCGTTCATCTAGAGACAAATTAGCTACTCTATGGTTTGTCGTATAATAATTTATAGACATAGAGATTGTCGTTGCATCAGAGGAAGAAACATAACAAAAGTTCGTCTTGTTCTTGTACCGTCGAATACACTTCGATATAAATCAAAGCCCCTTTCATAAGAGTTAGAAACTGCTGTTATGCGACAAATTATTAGAACCGTGGGCCTGGCTTAAAGGTTTGAAAACAAATTACATGACGACAATCATACTAAAAATATATAATCTCGTTGCAGATCCAATGCTGTGGTATTGACGGCCCCAGAGATTTCCTCACTCATAATAATAACTTTCCCAATACCATCCCTTGGAGTTGTTGCGGACAACCAGAAGGGTCGACTTGCTCTGAAGCGGACTCATGGAAAACTGGTTGCGTGTCTCAAATAAAAACCGTTCTTTCGCACGCAGGAACTATATTGGGTGGCGTGGCTATTGGTATTGCTGGCGTTGAGGTATGTTTATAAGTCCACGAGATGATGCATATCCCTCGTTTCTATTATACGAGGTTTGGATAAAACAACGAAAACATTTCTTTCAATTCGTGTATTGCGTAGCTGAAACATTAGTACTTGCAAAGTTGTATACAGAGGGTGGTCCACGCAACTGTTTCAGGTCATAACTCCGTTATTAATGCATTTACGAAAAAATGTCAAACGAAGAAGATAAATGGCTCGAAGAACGCTACATCTGTAGGCCCTTAGATTTTTTTTAAGTGCAACAGTGCATGTGCAATTAACAATTGCATCGTTTCTTTAAATGAAAATGCATATTTTTTGTTGCACAGAACGATTTCTCTGTTCATTCTACGTAAAAAATTATTAGGGTACCATGGCAAAAAAATGATCAGTTCTGGAGATATTTTCAAAAAACGTCTTTATTAAAGATGTTCAAACGCTTCATGACAATCTTGTAAATGTAAATACCATTTCGCCTTTGTTGTCATAACAGAAACTGATTTGTATGAGTAAGCATTTCATTATTCTGTAGCAATTTACGTGTCGTAACTCAAGTAAAAAACCTGGCATTTGAAAAATTGTGATTGTGTTTCACTAAATAAAAGAAAATGTATCTTACTAACAGTGAGAAAAAGGATATGTACGACACTTTTCTGTTGTGTGACAGGAATGCGAGTGCCGCCACAAGAATGTACCGGGAAAAATATTCAAACCGTCGACAACCATCGTGACAATTGTTTTACAAATTGAACAACAATTTGCAACACTATGATGCATTTACCAACCCAACAAAAACGTTCCAAAACCAGTAGTAGGAAATGAATACACGTTACGATACGTAAATTGCTACGGAATGATGAAGTGCTTACTCGTACAAATCAGTTTCTGTTATGACAACAATGTCGAAACGGTATTCGCGTTTACAACATAGTCAGAAGCATTTGAGCATCTTCTTTAATAAAGACGTTTTTTGAAAATATCTCGAGAACTAATTATGTTTGTGCCATGGTATCCTAATAATTTTTTACGTAGAAGGAACTCAGAAATCGTTCTATGCAACAAAAAATATGCATTTCCATTTAAAGAAACGATGCAATTGTTAATTGCACATGCACTGTTGCACTTAAAAGAAATCTAAGGACCTACAGATGTAGTACTCTTCGAGCCATTTATCTTCTTCCTTTGACATTTTTTCGTAAATGCATTAATAACGGAGTTATGACCTGAAACAATTGCGTGGACCACCCTGTATATTACGCTTTTCAGTAAAATTTTCGTTAGTTTATTCAATTTTTGAAAAACTTATCATTTACATACGATTAAATTTTATCTACGCTGATAATGTATATTCACGTTGTACCTACATTGTTTTATTCTGTTTCAGTTGATCGGTATTATATTCGCACTTTGCCTGGCGAATTCCATTAGGAATGCTGAACGCAGGGGTTACAGAGTATAAAAAGAACTGAGAAAGTGGAAGGAAAGTATAATTTTCACACGTTACGTGAAGAAGTAATATAACTGATAATATTGTTCTACCCATTAATGTTTCGATCGGTAAGACGTGGTAGAAATGATAGATTATAATGCAAATGAAATTTAGAGACAGTTTTACGAACGACAGACGTAAGAAAATAAACGAGCGACAAGGAGACAAAGTGCCTTCTAATGTGGTAATTTCGAATATTTATCTTTTGTTCTAAATCTTCGATTTTGGTACGTGTGATATTGAACGTGTAAACGTATTATTTAATATACTTTTTTATTTTGATATATTTCCATTAAATCGATTATATTTTTTAGTTACGATCGACGAAACACAATAGCAAGTAATTATAGTAATAATGATACGAATAGTAATTGATAGTAATCGGTGCAAATATTTCCTAAAGGCTCGGCCACTGTTTTTACGTTTTCAAACTTGCATAACATTAACGTACATTAACGTAAAACTTTCCTAGTAGTTGTGGACACGGTTGGATAAAAAAAGGGAGGAAGTCATTATAGAATTTTGATTCGAACTAACCAGGAACTTCTTTTCGATATTTAAAAAGTTACATGCGAAAATACCTTTGTTAAAACAAAAAAAAAAAAAGCTAAAAATCACAGCGCGTTGCGTAGTTTCGCGAACGCATAAAAAATATTTTTTATAATAATATTTTGATAAATGGTAACACATCGCTTACAGATGCTTTTATACATTACAGTTCATGTTATTTGTACAGCACATATGTCACTAAACTTTTCAGAGTAATTATCAAATGATTTACATATATATATATATTTCTCTTGTAATAAAAATCTGTTTTGTCCAAATTACTGTCTTTATCTACTCTGATCTCTCACATTTTCCTTCTTCGTTTCCTTATTTTCATTTCATTTCATCTCAGTTCGAGTCTCAATAAAATTAATATCGAGATTATACGTTATTTTAGCTATTTCTAAATGTACCCGTTTTTCATAATTCACATAGGGTAACTGTCCCTATTTGTGTGCCTGTACCTATTAGTGGGCCTTTATATTTAAATAACTTTCAGAGAAAAACGAGTGAAAATTAGTGGATAAAGTATTTTTTTTTATTGAAGTTAGGCTATGAATATATATTTATAGAACATACATTTTGTATTTACAAATAGTTATAATACTATTAATGTTTTTTGAAAATTCTTATCATGATTTCGGCAGCTTTATCGAATTTTCTTGACCAAAATGTTAAGGAATGGTCACTATTTGCAAGTAAATAAATGGACTATTAATGATTTACGACAATTGAAACGTTAATTACAGAAGAAAAGAGTCCGATACTATGAAAAAGCAGTATTCGGGGCACTTTTAAAACCTTTTAACAGTTTTAAAAGCGTTTCCACAAATAGGGTCGAATTTTATGTCTTGTCAGTATTTATGTATGTACATCTATTGACTGTTGAACTTAACCTAATTTAACCTAATTTCTAAAGCAAAAGTACAGTAGGTTAGAGTACGGAGAATTTCAGAGTGGTTGTAAATACATTGATATTTCGAAAATATAAGGTTTATAAACTACGTACGATACTTAAAATTAGATGTTAATCAATAATTATAGGCAAGCACAGGAATTGGGGGCTCATAATTTGGAACAGGCATACAAATTGGGGGCTCACAATTTGGGACAGGCACACAAATTGGGAGCACAGTAATATATGTTCAATGCCTATCAAAAAGGCACACAAATAAGGACAATAACTTCATCTCTAATTTTAATGAAAACTTAATGAAAACATAATATTTTTTATATTATAAAAATGTCTTTACACAAAAAAAAAGGGTCAAAAAATCAATATAAATTTTGAACACATGAATTTGAGACCAGATAATTGAATATTTACTTCATAAAGAGAACGTGCTTGCTTAACAGCACACTAATAGGGACAGTTAACGTAGTGCAAGGAAATTTATGCTAAAAATATGCTATTTTTCGCGATGGAAAAGCGATACTTAACAAACATGTTTACGTTTCGTAACGCATGTCAGCATAATTAATTAATTTCAATTGTTCTGTCCTCGTAGGGTAATAGACAAGTACTTACGCTTGATTTACTCTGACGATGGATTTGTATAGGAATGGTATTTGAAATTGAGTATGCACAATACGCCTTCACATCTGTTATATTGTCGTTATTTATTAAGTTCAAGAGAGGATAACTTACATCTGTTGTGCTATGATACATGCTATTTACAAGTTTCCCCAATCACACGTTCACGTTTCTCGATCACTCGCGGATGATTTTCTGTCGATTGGGAAGGGAACAGTGCTCAGTTAATCGCATCCCCGATTATAATATAACTTACGCATAACTTACAGCTACACCGTTAAATCGATTATTCCCGAGACTGCAGGACAAAAGTTGTTTTCGTCGGAACTTCTTCGTTGTAGTTACTAAATAGTAAAATTAGTAATGTAATACAATGTAACGCTTTCTCTTCCTCTACGATAACTAGATACAAATTAATGCGACGCTTCTGTACCAACTGCGTAACGATTACTCGCAACAACGTAACATCGGATTTTAATTGTTTTCGCGTGTGTTTCTGTGTAATGTGTCCACGTTTGAATGAACACGCACGGGGAACAGAGATACGATTCGCTCTACGAGTACAGAGAACGGCGTTAAGAAACGTATGAACGCAAAAGACAACTTTGTGCCCATACAGTCTTCGTTTCAAATATTGAAAATATCCATCGCATTTAATATGCCTACGTGTAAAATATCCTCGATCTCTATCGATCCATTATCTTAACGTTATACGAACTAATGATATAATTACTCCCTAGTAATTTGACCAAACGCGCAAAGTTCAACCTTCATTCGTAAACGTTTACGTTCTTTCTCGGAGTGGTTTGGGAATTTCGTACAAATCACGACGAAACACATCTACTTGGTACGGTGTTTTGATAGCAACGTTTCTACTTTGTTACGAGTCCCTTCTCTTCTTTTTTTTTTTTATCTTTTTCTTTCTATCCGTCTACGATCCATACATATCCACACAAACTCGAATTTTCTATCTTACCGGTTCGTAAGGTGTGTAAATTCAATTTCTTGTTGAAGACCGAACGAAAATCGTTACACTCTTCTGAAATCTGTGCAGAGCCTGTCGGAACTGTAAATAGGAACTTAAACACGACTTTTTCAGCACTATAGAAATGCGAATGAAGCTCTTGACTATGAAATACTGGCAATATCAGAAATTTGTTTGAAGACAAAAACCCAGAGGAAAAGAATCGCGGATTTGAAACGCTTTCTCACTCACGTCAATGCGTTTACAGTTCTGAAACACTCTGTACACTAATCATTTTATGCAAAGATCGTGTGTGTGTGTGTGTGTGTGTGTGTGTGTGTGTGTGTGTGTGTGTGTGTGTGTGTGTGTGTCCATTCAGAAGAGAATTACTTAAGATGTCCCCTCCGATTTTGTATTCTTTCAGGGTATAGTTATCTGCTGTTGTCTGAATAATATTCGATCCGTAGATCCTTGATAATTTCAGAGTCAAGTTATGTATTTCTTAATACCTACAGGTGTGTAGGAAGTTACGACTGCTTCGATCTCCCGAATTATCAAGCGTTTGACAGTCAAAAAAATCGCACATTTATTACCCCGAGAGAATCATTACAAAATCAGAGTCGAGTATCTATCCTCGTATCATTTATCGACGCTCGTTCAGGACAAAGTACAAATTTACGTTCATACAAAATTCCGTCGAATAGTCTTACAATCTATATATAGATTCTTCTAAGCTCAGTTTCGGAAGATGAGACCGCGAGTCGTTTTGTGTCACGCTTAAATCATACATCTGAGGGTCCGTCGAAAACTGTAAAAATGGATATACTCTTATCGCTTCGCGCAACACCGACGCGAATTTGGAATTCGTAAAATGGAAAGTACAAAGGAAAATCGTTCTGTGCGTGACGCGAATTCTCCAGCGACAATTTCAATAGTTACCACGAATCGTCCAATGACTCGCCGATGATCCGGCTCGACCAAGATCGTTGATCGACGTACCGTCTAAAATACTAGAAAGGATCCTTACGAGATTTTTTGCACGAGTTCAGGGCACGAAGTACGATCATAGTACCGATCTGCGACGGTCTACTTCATTCTGGCGATTCGTAACGCACTTTGTACACGCTACACGCTAATAGTGTTTCGGACCACTTGGTCGCGCAAAGTCGCTCTTAATTAAGGAGTCTACGTCTGTCTTGTGAGCAAGAGAGTACACTTCAAGTACGATAATTGTCTTCTATCCTCCCCCCTTATCGTTATGTATAAATTGTTAAAGTAGCCGTGAAAGGATCGCACCGTCAAAATGGAATTCCTTCGTCGATTAGGTCGCCTCTCATGCTGCAGACGAGATTTGCCTCTCGGATACGATTCGCTTAACGTTCTACCAAGAAGAAGCTCTCGGATAAAAAAATTCAGGCATTCGACGACGCCTTTATCGCGTACGTTCTACAATTGCATTTCACTGAACGGTTTGTTCATTCGGACGAAACGACGCTTCTAATCTTCACAATTGTCACCCGTCACCCTCGATGCTCCATTTAAGATATAGAAAAAAATTTTGATGCGCGACATTAAGGGTGCAAGTCGATAATGGACAGTCGTTCTTATTTATAGGACAATGAGTACTCTATTTACAGACTCGTGTATCCGAGAGCGAATTCGACAATGAGGATGCAGTAACAAGTAGCGGGTGGAGACCAAAAAGATGCACACCTCGAGAAGTTTTGTCACAGATAGGCAAACTATCGCATATACACTAGTTTATTTGATATTTCTTAGTTATTTGATCGTTCATCTTGCGCACCATTTGCGTGTTCTGCCAGAATTCCGGTGAATCACGTCTGTATTCAT
This sequence comes from Perdita meconis, assembly GCA_030770465.2. Lineage (NCBI taxonomy): Eukaryota > Metazoa > Arthropoda > Insecta > Hymenoptera > Andrenidae > Perdita > Perdita meconis. The sequence goes on along the minus strand of JASKOS020000014.1, from coordinate 8,926,473 downwards.
AAAACAGAACCGCAGGAGTTGAATACGCAAAGGAAAGTTTAAGTTGAAGATTATTATGTTTTACTATGTAGGATGTTCCATTTTAATTTGCTAATTATCTTGGAAATATTAACTTGAAAAAATGTAGGATAGCTTTTTGGATTAAATTAGAGCACCTTGAAATAAAACTGACCTTTCATGAGAAGCTTGTAGAGCAGTTTTCAATAAATGAAATAGGTAAGCTCCTCTATTAATAGTTTGTGTAGATCACTCTGTAAAAATTAATTGCACTCTAGCATTTTTCAAATGAAGCAGCTCGATGAGGTCTCTTCATTGAAAGACAAAGGATACAAAAAATCAGAGCCAGTACGTAAAGAATAATGATATAATCTCTTCCGAGTACAAAGAAGCATAGCTCTCATTTCTTTGGAGTGTAAGTTTATACGCAAAAGATGATTTTGTCAGCATTTTACCAAAAAATATAGAGAATTGAAACTTACTACTGGAAGAGATTGTAATGTTAACCCTTAACGAAAGAAGCACTACTCTATATAATTATAATAGGCCCGATAGTCGATCAAATCCGATTAAATTCTTAGCTGAATGGAAAAATAACAAGGATGCAATAACTGGTTTTGGCATTTTTATCTATTTTTTGTGCATCTATAAATTATTCACTTTTTCTTAGTTGACTAATACTTATAAAACCGTCAGAAGAATAATTTACCTCATTAGTCTGGTCCATTTAAAAAGTTGGTTTAAGAATTTCTTATCCGAAGTTCCTAATACCTTGTTACACGTTGGATACTCATTTTTACATGAGCTCTAGCCAAACTTGGAGCAAACCAAACTAATTATTTATGAGTTTATGTAATACTTGAAGAGAAGAATTTTGTAAACTGTATCAATCAATTGAGAAAAAGATAAGATAAAGCTATAGAATGAAATTGACAATACACTTTAGGTACACAGAAATTAAATAAGAGCCCCAAAAGTAGTTTTGCTTTTACTACTTTAAGTGGAAAGAACTTTTGCACTTATCTCATACAAAAGAATCCTGTGGTCTTCTCTGTTATTGTAACAAAACAATTGACTCAACACGGTATATAGTTTTCAAGATAAAAATTTACAAGTGTAGGCGTGAAATTTACACCACTCAATCCGTAATCTGTTTATTTCTTAATCCTACTATGTTCCCCTTAGAAAACTGATTTATTAGATCATCATTATAAATGTAGACAATTTTATAAGAAAAATTTTCATTTATAAGAAATTTATATACAATCCTATAAACCATCAGCGCAGTGTACAGATCGGCGACAGATTGTCAGCAGATATGACGGAACCTGTCTGCAGATCCACAGTCATCCGTTTCCGCATTAGGCTACTACTTTGCAAACAGAGTCTGTATTAGCGGATCGTGAAGTAGATCAGCGTTAGAAACCGAGCAGAACCTGCCGTCAGGTTTGTCAGCAGCATGAGCTCGAATTTGTCAACAAGTTATATCAGCAGGACCTGTTCGGTTTCTGTCACCAGTCTATTAGTAGACTTGCAACAAATCTGCAGCCAATCTGACAGCAAATGCTGACGGTAAATTCTGTAAAAATCTGCTCATTCAGATTTGACTGACAGGGAATGTCAGAGGATTCTTCGCATTTTTTTTGTGAAACTGAAACAATTTGAACAAATCTGACCTTCGTCATTTTCGGTTAAGGGTTAACACAGTGTAACTCGCTGAGCTTTCACCGAACGCAGGGACACTTTTACCCTATCCGGTACCTAAACCACGTTTACCAGTTTGCCTATCGCTGACGGCAGTTCTCGGCGAAGTGTGCAGCTTTATGGCAGACTCCTGGCTGGAAGCTGGTCCTAGAGCGGCGAGAGCTTCATGATATCGGTGTGAAGCTCCGTGGACGGGGTGTTGTCCGGATCGATGAGGCTGACGTTGGAGCCTGTCGAGGATGGCGGCACGATCTCGTCAAGGAAGTCGAACGATGCCACTGCTTCGCGCTCCTTGTCCCCGTAACGGACGAAGAAGTCGTCGCCGCGTTCGATAATCGACGGCCTCGACGAGCCCCAGGTGGACGGCAGACGCAGCACACGGTGTGCCTGGGCCGCCGATGCTGAGAAACCAAGCGCAGCGGGTCAACATGCCTCAGACCTCACTTGATCTCTTTTTCTCTCTCTTCCTATACCGGCTCTAGCAGACACAGAGTAGCTCGGCTTAGCACTCTTAACACGTATCACGCCCCCTCTCTCTCTTTCTCTCCCTCACTCTCCTCTATTCCGTATTTAGATTTTTCATAATGTGAATCCACCTCGTTTCTCCGTCTTCCCATTCTCTGCCGTGGCCGCGCGAGGCGATCGGTCAGTTAACTTCTCTCGTGGATCTTTTTCGATTTATTTCGAGAAACTCCTCCGCATTGGCAAGCGTACGACCCTCCCACCGCGGTCCCTTCGGTTTCGCGCTTCGTGACAGGCGAGCGGGATTAGGCTGTCAGGAAGGATCTTTCGATGCATGACGCAGTGTTCACAGTATTTCCTCGTTATAAATTCGCTATATTAAATGCCCTCAACTACTGGATCATGTTCATTTCTATGCACCTATCAGATCTTTTAGACACCCTCGGACCTTTCTTCCTGTTTACTACACCTATAATTATTAGCCCTTTGATCCAATCAACCGTAAGGTAAATATCCTAATTTATGCTCGTGTCCCGATTTATTCGTATTTTTTTTTTTATTATTATAAATGTTACGTTCGTACTATAGTTGTAACAAAAATAATAAGTTCTTTGATCATTCATGCGAGTGATGCACAGTTTTGTTAGAAAGAAAGTGCAACGACAAAAATTTTACAACAAGGAACTTACACGTTCTGATAGTATTCTTAGTGCTTGGGCTAAAGAACACCAATTTCATTGGGATTCGATAATCGGGCCGAATGTAGTATGTGCAGAGATAAATCGTCTTTAATACTAAAAACGTTTACAGTACTTTGCTCTGAATGTAAATTTTTTGCCACTGTCAATTTTTTTGAGTAGAAAAGAGGCGAGCAGATTTAAGGACATGTGAATTACTCACATGTTCGTATTTCTACTCATTACTTCAAAATATTATTCAAAATTCAGTGTATGGAGTACCTTCTATTTCTATTCACAGGCATTTTATTTGTTATTTGTAATTATTTTATGCTTTAAAGATAATTTTATTGATATTTTTCGTAGTTTTGAAAATAGTAAATCAAAAATTAGGAAGGAAATGTTGCAAAGGGTAAGAATCAAAATTATACACGTTATACAAAATTATATCTCATGCTCACATGAATCATCTATCTTGTTAAATTGATTTAATCTATTAATAAGCACTCGTATAATAATCGAATAGCGTCTATAAAAGTTATACGTCAATATAGTACTAAAGACGCCGCAACAAGTTATGTTATTACGACTCTGTATTGCTTACTGAACGCCACATGTAATTGTTAGTATTTAGAATTCGAACAGTTCTGTTGGATAATCGAAATGATAAGGCGAATTTTGTGAGAGTGCGTTCCATTATTATTAAAATACCGAAAGTTCGGAAAAGTAGGATTTCACTGACGAAAAGCTGGATGGAAGGCGATCCTAATTTCATTGTTGACGAAAATAATGAAAATAGTCTATTTCATTATTCAGGAAACAAATTTATAATTTCTTTTAATTTTTGCTTTTTCTATTATTTAATTAACTTCGTTGTATATAATTATAATTTAATTTTAATAATCTCTTAATCTTTGTTAATTCGTCCTCTAATGTACTGCTACTAATTCCTTGTACACTAATGGGAATTCCTTCCCGTAAATAAATAAATAAATAAATAAATTTACTGTGAAATGTGTAATAAAAGTGTAAATAAATCAATTATAAAACATCCTCCGTGATTGCGGGGAAAAGATTAAAAGGAAAATAAGTGCTACCTTAGAAAAAAAAAAAATGCAGGATTCAAAGAGTTAAGAAAAATTGCACGTATTTTATGCAGTGAATTTGTACAGGAACCAATACATAGGGCACAACACAGTATAAGTAAAAATATGCACCGATAACATCGTGTGATTTGGAGCGGTAATTTTTGGCGTATAAATTAATTTTAACTGGCAAACGTCATCAAATTTAGAAAAAATAATTGTAATTTACTGTAATTCGAAATACAATACACCAGCATAACTGTGAAATGTCTGTTAATACTTAATATCGTACCTAACACTTAATTTAATATCGGAAAAATTTGCATATTTTTCGAGCATATTTGCATATTTTTTGTGCATAAATGTCATATGCTTTTCGCATATTTATCGTACATAAACATCCGCAGTCTAGTAATAACACTCCAACTGATAACTGCTACTGGTAACAGAGTTACAAAATAATATCGAATACCAAACATACAGACTCAGTTTCTCATTCTGAGTTTCCTGAACCTTCTGAAATCTACTTCTGCGTCGATAACACATTCTCGTTTCATATAAAGTCAAAGGTAAAAGAAACAGAGATAATAAATTTCCAAAAATAATCGAGATAGCTGCGAGATTATAGCGTGAAAATACTGTGTGTACTTTTCTCTTCCTTCCTTTTGCAAACGTCGAAGTAAACGTTTAGTTTCTTCAGCCTGTCCGCTCCTCTGTTACGAGCGCTGCGACATGATCACAGAAAACGAAATACAACGAGACGACTGTGAAGGTTAATGAGTTAGGGTCTATTATGCTAGTTACGTGTAAGATAGACAGATGAGTAACAGAAGAACGATGAGAAAGGACAATGAGAAACATAATTCGAATACGAATGGACGACGGTTGTGTGATAGAGTCGAGTGCTTGCCAATGTCGCTCGAGAAGTAGCAATCTTTGTATAGAATGAGAGAGAAAGTAACTGTTCTATGCGACACCTTTGACGCAATTCCAGACTATCGGTTCGATGCGACGTTAACAATTAACGAACGATAGGACAATGCAAAACCTAATTTACATAATACTCATTTCCAATCAAAGTACGAAGACTACTTATGGAATGCTTCATTACGTTCGCGTGACAACTCATGCGTTCTCTACTTACAAAATTACCTTAACGCAACGACGCTACTTCATATACAAACAAAGAAAAAAAAAAAAAAAAAAGGAAATAGTCGTGGGACAACTATAGGTTTACAATTTTGTTGGGTTCACGACGTAGTCTCGAAACACAATAAAAAATAAATAATCGAAGATCGCACAGCGCATTCGTAACATGATAACTACCACTGATAAAGGTTTTACCGGGCTTTTTACTCTACCCCTGAGACAATGAGACATCGGAATTGCGTAAAGGTGACTCGGATCGAATTCGTTTCTTATAATCGTCTCCATGGTTAATAGATTTGTTAGTAAGCCAATGGAAAATCCGTAGTGGCCGTACAGTTCACGTTGCACTGTAGATCCCGGCGAAACGATTCCTCCCAACTGGCATGTCGGTTACAGAAACTGATCGTCACTAAGCCGAACTACGTAGCTTTTCTTGTGACAATCAAAGCACACCGCGTAGGAGCTACCATCTGAACAGAAAACGTGGAAAAGGCTATGTACAGAGCGAGGGCAATCAGCGTTCGTGTTCTTGGTTTTTTTTTTTTTCTTTTTGTTTCCTCCCGTTTTACTTGTGACTCGGTACAGTGACGGTGTTAATTGGCGAAAGGCCGTTTAACAGCGTGACGTGTGGTTTTATCGCGTTAGTGGCGAAGGCCCACGCTAATACAGTCTAGCAGAACCATCATTTTCTTTCCAGTCTGAATTTCCTCGCATCCTTGATACATTTTTCCTTTGGTAGTACAAACCTTGGCCATTGCAAAAGAACCATTCGAAATTTTCAACAAGTATTCCGGTGTTAAAACGATTAGAAACCCAGAATTTATTTACTATCAAGGTCTTACTCTCTGGTTTTACAGCTTGTATCGTTTCTATTACGAATTTTATACAGTGCAATATAAGAGTTTAATTACAATTAAGCAGCACCAATTAATAAGTGTAGTTTAACATAATAGTTCTAAGTGGAAAACTGTATAATATACAACCTGTATTTGCTGTGTAAATCGTATCTGGTTCAAGGCAATTAAAGTGACTTAAAAAAGCACTTGTTACTGATTCCCAAGGAACATGTATTATTAATTAATGACAATAATTTTGAATACTAATTTGGGTAAAGAAAAACAATTTGTCACTCGCAACACCAACTTATCATCATCAATCTCGACACCATTTTCGATCCCAATTCGATGGCCAAGGCTGTACAATATATTCGTGGACCTGGATGAATCGATCGTCATTTTGATGGGACTACTGATTCAATTACTCAATGATGCATGTAGAGTCTATTAGCGTGATATCAAAGACACTGTTAGTGATGTTATCTCCAGTGTAAACAAGCGGAAGCGATTCTTTTGTGATGCATTCTCGATGGAAGATTATTCGTGACTGTTGTTTGACGATGTTTCAAATTCTCTGTGACAACGATTTTCGTATGATGAACGCGTCGAATGAGATCGTGTTAAGCGGAAGTCGCGGTGTTCGGTGAGGACAGATCTCGGAGTGTAGTGCAGGTTCGGGGGGAGAAAGGAATGCACTCTACTGAGAATCGTTGATAAATACCTTTCTTTTGTCGTCGGTATCGGTGTAATCTGTGCAAGTGACGGTAATCCGGCGGTTCATCCCCCGAGTCACTTCCGGCCGATCCGCTGCTCGATGTCGCCGAAGAACTTTCGCTGCTTGCCAGCATCACGTCTAGGAGATTGGCTCTTGCCTAGGGAAATCGTCAATCTTTAAAGCAGGTCCTTTCACTTTTTGCTACGGTGATCATTCTGAATTTGTTAACTGGGGAAGTTGAGTTCTCTCGTTTCTCACTGCTCGAGATTTTCACGCGCGATGGACTTTTAAGGACTCCTGGACATTGTCATCGAGTATAATGATTTTTTAAACTCTACTGAACCACTTGTGCTGGAACGACGTGTTGTTTCAAAATTGAGAATGATGTGTTATACTAGGGTGTGTCATTTTAGAGCAATATTTTTTTTTTCAAGTGCCGATTGAAAAATTGATAGTAGATGATAAAACAAAAATTTTCGCGCAAGATAAAAATTTTTATCTCAATTACAGACTTGGCTCATCGAAAAATACGATTTTCCATTTGAAATACATGGGGAAATTTCTTTCTTTTCGTTCAAGAATATTTTTCATTAACTACAAAATTTTTTAGAGTAAAATGAAGTACACAGTTTTGTAGGGCACAAAATTATCTACAAAAAAGCCTTGTGACTCAAGTTTGTAATGCCAATACTTCTTGAATTATACAGCTTGACATAAAATTCTTAATCAAAACTGGTGTAAAATCATATAGAAAACCAGTCTTTCGGAAATAACACGTAAAATATTGATTTTTCGAAAATTATACAAGGGAGTTTTTTTTTAGAAAATTAAATTATCTACAAAAAATGTTCCATACAAATGTTCCATAAAATCAATATTTTTGGAAATATTCGGCGATTTTCGTTTTTTAACATATCTGAAATTCAAAAAAAATATTAGTTCTTCAGAAATAACTTATAAAATTTCAATTTTGAATATATAAATATAATTACTACTCAATATGTCAGATAGTTTATGAAAATAAATTATCAATCTTTTTTTGTCATCCTGTAATTATATTCATTTGCTTACGGTCTCATGAAAAAAAATGTAATTAGTTTTTTTTTTGCAAGGAAGAAGATTTTCAAAAGCTATCTGACGCTTGGCATAATTTTTTTTCTTTTTGAATTTACTTCAAACAGAAAAATTTGTCAAAAAGGCAATGTTATCGAAATTAGTAAAATCCATAGGACAGGTAAGGTAACATTAGGTTTATTATTAAATTTTTATCAATTTCATATTTTCGAAAATTATAAATTATTGTAAGAATTTATAAAAATAATTTATAATTTTATAATTTTATTATTGTAAGAATTTATAAGAATAATTTATGTATTTCAATATATATAATATATATACATAAATATTTATTAATTTATTTATGTCAAGCTGTATAATTCAAGAAGTATTGGCATTACAAACTTGAGTCACAAGGCTTTTTTGTAGATAATTTTGTGCCCTACAAAACTGTGTACTTCATTTTTCTCTCAAAAATTTTGTAGTTAATGAAAAGTATTCTTGAACGAAAAGAAAGAAATTTCCCCATGTATTTCAAATGGAAAATCGTATTTTTCGTATTATTTAGATAAAAATTTTTATCATGCGCGAAAATTTTTGTTTTATCATCTACTATCAATTTTTCAATCAGCACTTGAAAAAAAAAATATTGCTCTAAAATGACACACCCTAGTGTTATACCCTTTGAAGGTTTTTACTAGTGAATTAAGTTCCAGGGCAAGTGATTATAACGCCTTAAAGTAGGATGATAAGTAGCATTTGTCATGGAATAATTGTTCTATCGATAGGGAGATGAAGACTGTTCGTTTTAAGATTTTTGAGATACTTGAAAGAGAAACGCAATGAATACAGGGTGTCCCACGTAACACTTTTCACGATTTTTCAAGTAAGGTAAAGGCACCAATAATTGACCACGCGTCAGTAGTTGACCTTTTTTCAGGAAGTGTGAAAAGTAAGGTTCTTAAATGGAATAATCTTTCAGAAAAGGCACGATAGGTATGCTGTACCATCCATCGACGCAACTCCAAATCTTGTTTAGTTGGATTCGTTAGTTTATCGTAACGACGGACAAGTAATTTCATTAATGTCAATTTTATGTCTCTGTTCTTAACGCTGTCGTTAAGAAAAGCTCTACAATTCACGATAAGAAATGCTTAAGCTTCTAACTTGTGACTAAATCATTTCATTCATTGATTGCGATAGAGTTTTATATTTAGTAAAGGTAATGTTTTTGCTAACTGAATAGTATGGTCAATTACTAGTTTTCCGTTTTCAAGGATGGTCAATTTCTGGTGCAATTATTGAATTTTCAAAATGTTTATAGAATTTGGGTAATATAGCTATTTAAAAAAAGTAGCTTTTTTTTCATAATCTAGCAAGTTCAAACAACATTTTCACACGTAGACATTCACTATTTAACAAACGAGCAAGCACTATTATTATTTATGTAAAATATTTTTCTTAACTGGTCAACTACTGGTGCTTTTACCTTACTTGCGATAATCTGAAAAAAAAATATTTTAAACAAAACGTGATCAGTTTTCGATTGGCTATACATTGCAATAAAAAAAAGTTCGAAATTTTTTGTTTTATTATTATTGTCAAGGCCACCTTCATTTTTTTTAAATGGCATTTTGTATTTTTGACTTAACAGTATTATAGCCCGTATCAAGACGAATTTAACGACCTAGTATACCACGACCTTCGAATGACCTTGAAGGTAAAGAAATGAAAATTTCAATGACAATCTGCTTGAATGGGTGATAATAACTTGTGTTTATTATTAAGACTCGAAATTACATTCAATTCAGGAACCTTGACTAAATGAACGCAAACGATTTCGTGAAAAAGTCACATCAAATGTTCGGATTGAAGGCCATGTTCTTGTAGGCACAATTCCGCTCTACGTAGTAAGTTTGCATTGGTTACTCTTATGAATTGAACGTAATTTCGAGTCTTAATAATGAACACAAGTTATTATCACCCATTCAAGCAGATTGTTATTGAAATTTTCATTTCTTTGCCATCAAGGTCATCCGAAGGTCATGGTATACTAGGTCGTTAAATTCGTCTTGATACGGGCTATAATACTGTTAAGTCAAAAATACAAAGTGCCATTTAAAAAAATGAAGGTGACCTTGACAATAATAATAAAACAAAAAATTTCGAACTTTTTTTTATCGCAATGTATAGCCAATCGAAAACTGATCAACTTTTGTTTAAAATATTTTTTTGTCAGATTATCGCAAGTACTTGAAAAATCGTGAAAAGTATTGCGTGGAACACTCTGTATATCTTATAGAAAGACATTATGAAGTTCAACTGATCGAGTCTCTTTCGTATTTGGAAATGTAATAGCTTTGAAGCATAATGCTACTGTCTTAAAGGATTAACACTCGTCGGGTGCAGATGCCCAAGGATCCTTGTTTCTGAATCAGAAACCATAATTCATTCTGAAACTCTAGTAACTTCCAACATTGTTCAATAGCAATATTCCTTAGGAAAAGTATTTTCCAGCGTTTCATCAGCCTTGGAATTAGATCCAACATTCATTGAATGATACAATATCGGAGCAAGAATTCAAACCTGTGGTAGACCACAGGATTTTGCAATGAAATAATTTGATTCGGTGCAAAAGTAGATTCAAAGATGCATCACTGTTACAAATGTTTCTTAAAGAAACTAACAGTTAACGTATCGAAAGTCCATCGAGTTTGTGAGGCGAGACTCTGAGCCACTACGACACTCACTTTTGGGTCGGTGAAGTCAATGTCCCGTTCAACGTGAACCCATCCAGTTGGACAGCAGCAAGCGAGATCCAATTTTTCGAGCGGCACCTGAGTATCATGGGCAATGATGTTCTCCTCGCCCTTCCTAATCATTCGATTCAACTCTTCTATGACGTCTTTCGAAGTAGCGCGTTCGTGAAAGCTCAAGGATCGATTCCGTCCCTCGATGAGTAGAGGCGCTCTCGCTGGACTCACCTACACGGAAAGTTCATGTTTAAAACGTATAGAAAAATAGATGCAATGCATGATTCTGTTTAATTATAGAGCGACGAAAAGAAATGGTTTAATTAACCCTCGAAGGTTCAAAACGTTCCGCCTGAGATTACATTTTTTTTATCACAATGGTAACTTCTGTACGCTATAACATTTTTCTATATTATTACAAAACAGAGAATTTCAGGTGGGCAAAGTTTTTGATTTATCTTCTATTAGTTATTTAGAAAATCAATAGCATGTAATAACTCTATAAATGAACTTTTCTGAAAGGATATCTAAAGTATTTTTAAAGGATTAATTTAATGACTGTTCAACTTCTTGCTTTACAATTTTTCTTCGGTTGTATATATATGTATAAATTAACTTTATAATAATGAGACTACGGATGTGTATGCATTTATGGCGATTTTAAATGTGCCAAAATGTATAAGGCTGTAAAAATATATGGAATATCGAAAATGATACATTTTATAATATTTAGCAGGTAAAAGACACTTTTATTGAAATTGCTTTCTTTTTCCTATGCTCTTAAAAATATGAATTTGTATAAACATCCATAGTTAAAAAGTAATAAAGAGACTGCGGATTTTTATACAAAATAAAATTTTTACAAGCACAAATATAACGAATCGGAACTTAAATAATAGTACGTTTTATTTTCTAAATATTCGAACTTGAATTATAAATATTTTTGATTTTCTGTATATTTTGGCACATGTTAATATGTAGTTTCGGAGATTTTTTGCATACTTACAAGGGGAAGGCACGGATGTGGAAGTGGCTTTTGGAACGGCACTATATGGAAGTTGTAGTGTACACATAGTGTAACAAAACCGTTTCGGCTTTCTTCAGAATGGGCATTAGTTTTTGAGATATTTTAATTTAAAGTTTCTTATGTATCTACTAGTACAATTTTATTAATATTGCAATCAAGAGCGCTTCGTAGCTGTGGCGCTACGGTATAGGATTATCACGCAGAGAACTTTTAGGGTTCAATCCGCAATGTGTATAGAAAATTTTTTTCCCTTTTTTTATTCTTTTATTCCTTTTATTCATTTTTATACATATTATACATTAATTTTTACAATAGAAATGTAATTTTTTATATATATATTAATATATTGTATTATATTGCGCATGTTACAGGGTTACAGCGATAATTTAGGGGGTTAGAAAAATACTATTTTTTTGCGATGCAAGGTAACAATATCACAGTTACTGTACTTATTGGACTAAAAAGATCGCAATCTTTATTTTAGCGAAGAAATTGCTTACGAAAAACGTTCCCATCTTGAATTATAGGGGTTGAAAGCTTAATGTTTGACAGTTTTTTAAAAAAATGGTTGTTTTGTACGCAAGTCATATAGAAGATCTTTGTTTTTGCGTGGTCTATCACACCTTAAAAACTTTGTACTACTACCTCAAACACCCTGTATAAAGACGTTCGTAGAAGAAATGATTAAAAAAGTTGTTACAGTACGTAACGTGCGCAATACAATACAATATATTAATATGTATATAAGAAATTACATTTCTATTGCAAACATTAATGTGTAATATGTATAAAAAATTAATAAAAGGAATAAAAAGAATAAAAAAAAAGGGAAAAAAGTTTCTGTGCACATTGCGGATTGAACCCTAAGTTCTCTGCGTGATAATCCTATACCGTAGCGCCACAGCTACGAAGCGCTCTTGGTTGCAACATTAATAAAATTATACTAGTAGATACGTAAGAAACTTTAAATTAAAATATCTCAAAAACTAAAGCCCATTCTGAAGAAAGCCGAAACGGTTTTGTTATACTATGTATTCACTACAACTTCCATACAGGGCGTTTCGCAATTCGTGGGAAATCTCCGAGATACAGGCACTAGACACGAAAATAATAAGAAAAGTTCTTATGCAATATTCTCGGAAATGGTTAGTTTATTAGTTACATGCGGTTTTATATTTTGTAAAGGCACATGACAAAGGCTCATCCCCTGTAAGGTCAGTGACTGCGATTTGGGCCTCTGCATCGTGGAAAAGTATCAGTTGTGTTACATTCATCATAATTTCAATTTTTAATTACAAAATATGTGATTTTTCATTCGAAGAAACATCTCATTCCGATATACGTTGCGAGTCACCGGGGCCCACTTAGGCCCACTTAGGCCCAGAGAGGCCTGGGCCTGCGCGGTCACTGGCTTTAAAGGGGATGAAGCAGTGTTACGTCGGCATTTTACGAAATGTAAAACCGCGTGTAACTAATAAACTAACCATTTCCGAGAATACTGCATAAGAACTTTTCTTATTATTTTCGTGTCTAGTATCTGTATCTCGGAGATTTCCCACGACTTGCGAAACACCCTGTATAGTGCTGTTCCAAAAGCCACTTCCACATCCGTGCCTTCCCCTTGTTAGTATTGACATAAAATACGCTGTCTTAATTGTACACACAAGTCTAAAAGCTAATGTATAACAACTTCAGTAAGGCTACTTCAACCTTTTCCTTTGCATTACTTTCATCAACGTAACAAGGTTCATTGCAATTTTTGGGGTATAATTCATAGATGAGCGATAGCATAAATAATATTCCAAGAAGAAATTATACCCTCAATCATCGTGAACATTAAGAAAATTCTCGAAATAAATTAGGACTGACACAAATTAATTAACATTCAACAAAATAGCATCCACGTCGAGTCTAGTTCGCGTTGCATTTCATAGAAAAAATCGTCGCAAACTGTCCGAAGTATCTGACAACTTACAACTGTACTCGGCGTGGACGAGGTTGCCGCTTCCTCGTCTTCCTCAGGAACAGCGCCCAATTCGGACGGCGCGACCGTGGTGTAAGAAACGCCACCGTTGCAAGCCACCGCGCTGATTATTCTCTCTTCGGGTGCTAGAGACGGCACGGGTATCTGATCCAGCAGATCGTCGTTGCTGCGCGTTTCAATGATGTTTTCCGTGTGGCTGTTATCTTGATCGACGCACGTTTCCATTTCGGTGCACAGCGTCTCGGTTCCGCGCTCGTCCTTGCACTCCGTTTCCTCTGAAACCACGCACACGAGATTCAACGTCGACCTCTGACACGGTATTGTCGGCGATAAATTCGAGATTACTAAACTCGCGGCGAACGAGAAAGACGAAGGCAAGGAAACGAACCTTCCGTAGCGAGAGACGCGTTGTTACACTCTAGTAGATTGTTCGGTACATCGGTCAAGTACATTTGCTGTTCGGCGATGAACGATAAGACGCTTTGAAGGGCTTGCTCTCTGTCTGGCGGTGGTCTTCCGCTCCTCGACGACGTGCTGGCTAAGCTTTTCGTGCTCTCGAACTTCACCAGCCTGTAAAAGTCCCGGGTGAAGTCCGTGCCGATCGAGGGTGAGTCCGGGTCGTCGCTGCAGCCTGACAACGCTGCCGATGATCGTTTGCTGGAATTCTCGAGCGCCCCGTCTTCGCTGCTCCACGAGGTCCCTGGACTCGTGGCGTACGGCCACGATCCTGTTGCTCGGGCGTCCATCAGAAGGGCAACCTGTGTAGTGAAATAAGAATCGAAAAAGGAGTAGCGATGGAAAATTGGTAGATAGATGCTGAACCATGGTGAAAAATTGAAAGGTAGGTGTTTAGTAGGATAAAAATTTATTATCTATCTTGGATGGTTTTCTGAATTATCACTTCTTTGAAAGATTATTCAACTGTAAGTGCAATTTTGTAAAATTTTCTCAGGACCAAACTTTGACAATTGATCACAAATATAATTAAAAAAATTTGATTAAACTCTCTCGTTAAAGAAAACGAAATTTGAAGACATCTCTTATACACTCAGCAAAAAAATTAAGGGATCACTTGTACGAAACCGAAAAATAGGGCCAAGTTCAAATCGTCATAACTTTGGTAAAAATGCTCGTATGGATAAAATTGAAAAGCGGTTTAAAAGCGTGAAATCTCTACTTCGGCATACTGCTTTTAGTTTTTAATTTTGTTGTTTTATGGCAAAGTTATAGCGACATAAACGTTAGTTTAAACTGTTTTTTTTTTTTTAATTTCGACCAACTTTATAATACTCCATGGGGCGCAACAAATTTTTTAGGCAAATCGCATTTATACCAGTCGAAAGCGATTGCCTTCCTGTGTAAAATAAGTGTTTGCTGAATGTTGTACGACTTTTTTTGGTAAAGTTATTCGGCTTTGAAGCAAAAACCGTCTTTTTAACTTTAATTGCTGCTGAAAGGCGATAGAATCATCGTAGAACGTAGAGAAAAAAAGCAATAGAAAGTTTAATCTTTCCTCTTGAAGATGCATTGTCTACTTTTGCAATTTAATTAACATTTCGGTACGCTAGATCTTTTCGAAAATATGCTTAAAAATGGTACAATTCCCATTTTTTCTTCAACTCACTGTATCTCGATAACGGCTAATCACAGCATCATGATCTTAAGCTCATTTTAAAGCGGAAGGTTTGCCAATTCGATTGAGCCCTTAACGAACCTGCTGTGACAATTTTTTCCCTATAGGGAAAAAATGGCAATTGTACCATTTTTAAGCATATTTTCGAAAAGATCTAGCGTACCGAAATGTTAACTAAATTGCAAAAGTAGACAATGCGTCTTCAAGAGGAAAGTTTAAACTCTTTATTGTTTTTTTTCTCTACGTTCTACGATGATTCTATCGCCTTTCAGCAGCAATTGAAGTTAAAAAGACGGTTTTTGCTTCAAAGCCGAATAACTTTACCAAAAAAAGTCGTACAACATTCAGCAAACACTTATTTTACACAGGAAGGTAATCGCTTTCGACTGGTATAAATGCGATTTGCTTAAAAAATTCGTTGCGCCCCATGGAGTATTATAAAGTTGGTCGAAATGAAAAAAAAACAGTTTAAACTAACGTTTATGTCGCTATAACTTTGCCATAAAACAACAAAATTAAAAACTAAAAGCAGTATGCCAAAGTAGAGATTTCACGCTTTAAACCCGCTTTTCAATTTTATCAATACCATTTTTACCAAAGTTATGACGATTTAAACTTGGCCATATTCTTCGGCTTCGTACAAGTGATCCTCTAATTTTTTTTGCTGAGTGTAGTTACTGAGAAAAGGAACATTGAATATTGGGAAAATTTACATGGATGAGGAAATAATGTCTGACTTCTCTTAAATTTCCGAAATTCACGTTTCCCGTACAGAAAAATATAATCCCAAATAACACGACTGCTACACCGGTGTGCTACAGGAAGACGATATCAGAGAGTCACGCTCTTAAAACGTTCTTTCCCCGGGTAGAAAAATGTAAAAGCTAGAAACAGTTCTGGCAAGAAGACCGTCGTATCGTTTATATTATACATATTCTGTTGCAAGGTCCGTACCAATTCGCCTCCCGTTCTATCAGCAAGGTAACTGGCACCATTCCACAAGCACTCGTTCGCGTCCTCTTCCAATTCCAGAGGATTATGCTCCTTGATTGCCGGCAGGGCGGGGGTGGTGATGGCGGCCGGCTCCTTCCACACCGTGGATTCGTTTTGAACAAGGTCTTCAGTGGACAACGAGAAACTCCAATCCTCCAGTTCCGCCCTGTCGTATTCCAGCTCGAGGAGATCTCGATGTTGCTGAGCGCTTCTGCTGTCGTCCAACCTGGAATTTATCTCGCCGTTCAATCGTTGCTCCCTCCCGTTCCGCCCTTCTTTTAAGCTACGCACGCCAGCAATTATCCTCCTCGCAGTTTATTTAGTCCGACGAATTCAATTCGAGATGATCAGTTTGTATAAAAATGCAAATAACTGAAACGGATACGCGTACCGCGCTCGAGATTCATAAATAATTCAACGGCGCGGCTCGCGGGTTTTAGGATGTCTAGCGATATCGTGACGGGGAAAGGTTAATTTAATAACCGCGACATGTATACGTTTGCAACACACCTGAGCCATTGTTGCACGTACTCGGCGTCCCAGCCTTCCTCCTCCACCAGGAGGAGGGACGACGACCCCACGGGACTGGGCAGCTTGTACGGCGTCAAGTTGGTCGTTGTCGTCAGCTTCAGGCAGAGGTGGCTGTCGGAGAAGCTGCGCATCACGTGTTGATACGGCAACAGATCTTTGGTCGGCGGATAGCTGTGACGGGGATTTATTCCCACGGTAAGATTCAGCGGTAGGAAGAGGACGTCCGGGTCGCCGGCGTCGAGGGCGACCAGTCGTGCATCCGGGGAAACATCCGCCTCGGTCTCGTCGGTCGCCTCCTTGAGGTCCTCCAACCCTCGCGAGGGTTCCTGTCGCGCACCCTCGCCTTGAACGTCGCTGGACATTGTCGAGTAACCCTCGTCCCTGTTGCCGCTCTCCGGACTCTCGCTGCCCTCTTCTTCTGACGGTTTTTGGGCTAACGTCGATTATTTTTATTATTTCTCCGTATTGAAACAACTTGTAAGAAAAGTTAAGGAACTCGAAAATTAAAAAAAAAAAAAAATTGTGAAACTCTGTGTGTAATCAGAGTAGTTTATCTCTATTACAAAACTTTTTTTTGTTCGTGCCATAATGCGATTTTAAGAGTCGTGAACAGACTGCGGATTCTTATGCAAAATAAAATTTTGACAAGCAGAAATAAGGAATCGGAACTTGAATATAACAGCATTTTTAATTTTCTAAACATTCTAGTTTGAGTTATATTTTTAATATTTTGTATATTTTGGCATATATTAACAATATCGAAGATTTTTTGCATCCTTAGGAGTGCCATAAATGCATAAAATCCGCAGTCTAGTCATGACTTATAATCGGCAGATTGCGGATATTTATACCTTTATGGCGATTTTGAATCTGCTACATGTGTAAAGATATGCATAAATACAAAACTAGATAAATACAAAAGACAAAAGACACTTTTATTTAAATTGATTTCCTTTTTCTATGCCTTTGAAAATATGAATTCAGTGGCGTAGCTAGAGAGGGGCGAAAAGAGCAGTCCGCCTCGGACGGCATTCTTTTAGGGGCAGCTCTTTTCACTTAAGATACAATTTCATTTTTCAATCAAATGTAAATATAACAAAATATGAAGACAATATAAATATAACAAAAATGTCACAATTATGTTAACAAAATGTTAACATTTCCCTATTATAATAGAAGTTTAGAAGAAGAACATAATGTAATACATAGGGTTATTTTTTGATTGCTTATACCGCAGCAACTGCGTCACACAAATAACGCCTTACGGAACTGTTACTCTCAGAGTTTTATGAAATTTTGTACAATTAGAAAAAATGTCCATACCCACTATTATACATATACATAAAAAATATGTATATACATATACTACATGCACTACAATAACTATCTTGTATTATTTTATATACAGGGTGTTTCGCAATTCGTGGGAAATCTCCGAGATACAAATACTAGACACGAAAATAATAAGAAAAGTTCTTATGCAATATTCTCGGAAATGGTTAGTTTATTAGTTACACGCGGTTTTACATTTCGTAAAATGCCGACGTAACACTGCTTCATCCTCTTTAAAGCCAGTGACCGCGCTTAAAGGCCCAGGCCTCTCTGGGCCTAAGTGGGCCTAAGTGGGCCCCGGTGACTCGCAACGCGTATTGGAATGAGATGTTTCTTCGAATGAAAAATCACATATTTTGTAATTAAAAATTGAAATGATGACGAATGTAACACAACTGATACTTTTCTACGATGCAGGGGCTCAAAGCAGGGTCACTGACCTTGCATGGGATGAGCCTTTGTTACGTGCCTTTACGAAATACAGGGTGTAACAAAAATGTTGCAGTTCCTTAAAAGGGGTGATTCCTGAGGTGATTTTAAACAACTTTTTCCTTAGCGAAAATGTTAGGTGGGGCTTTGTTAATGAGTTATTAACGAAAAACACCGACCAATCAGGGAGCGAGTATAGTGGATGAATATCAGCGCGGGCTCCAGCGGTGAGTAGTATTGGCCCGCCATCGTCCGCGTCATCATTAATCCGTTGTACACGCTCCCCGATTGGTCGGTGTTTTTCGTTAATAACTTGTTAACAAAGCCCCACCTAACATTTTCGCTAAGGAAAAAGTTGTTCAAAATCAACTCAGGAATCACCCCTTCCAAGGAACTGCAACATTTTTGTTACACCCTGTATAAAACCGCGTGTAACTAATAAACTAACCATTTCCGAGAATATTGCATAAGAACTTTTCTTATTATTTTCGGGTCTGGTACCTGTATCTCGGAGATTTCCCACGAATTGCGAAACACCCTGTATATGTCGGAGACACGTTTGGGGTGTTTTTCGGAGAAGCGATCAAATCGCTTCCCTCGTCGACCATGTTAATTCAGGGACCCACACTTCTTGACGGTTCACAGTCAACTGACTCCTCAGTCCCTGGTTATTCCTTTCCTCCTCCTAAAACTATTTCTACCTGCTTAGTACACCTTTGTCTTACAACCCTTGAGGCCTATTTTATGACATCTCCGACATATACGTATTTTTTTATGTCTGCAATCGTGTACTGTAAAGGGTGGAAACGACCCTTAAATGGGCACCAACTTGAAAATTATGCGGTGAAACAGCAGTAATTAGGTGTGCCTGGTGTATAAAATCTTTATGCATATTACACTTTTTAAAGGATTATTACTTCTATGCGACTTTTAGTCAATTATAATTTTTCTGATCCCACTTAATTGTTAATAACATTTAAACGGCTTGAGTTATTGACGTGATTCTTCTTTCGTTCGAAAAGTACTTAAAAGATGCATCCTTCTTTCATCAAAAAGTCATATCTCATATTCTTATCACACAATTATTCAAAAGGAAGGATGAAAAGACATGAATGAATTGGGGGCACATGAAGTACCGTTAGAAAGCTTATGATATCTACTTTTTAATGAGTCCTTATTCGTATTCTAAAAACTCGATATACAACAAGAATCTTCAACTGATTCTAGCTGAAACGTGATAGCCACCCACAACTCTTTAAGGGTCATTTCCACCATTTGGAGTGCACGATTGCAGATATAAAAAAAAATACGTGTCGATTATTTTCCATAATTCTTAAAGTGTGCAAAGTTTCACAAAAATCGAAGAGTGACAGTTCCGTAAGGTTACTTGTCAGTAGACGTAGCGTACAGTCAGTAAAGATTCTATTTTTACCTTTGAAATATGTTACAATGCCTGATTTACCATTAACTCTTGTAGTTTATTACACATTAAATTCCTTTGATCGTTATTACAACCGTTGGAAAATAATTTGCGCCAGTGATTAATAAAAGTGTAAGTGATGCATAAAATATAAGATTTTGATTTTGTTTTTGTTTAAAGTTGTTACTTTGAAAAGTCTAAACAACGCCACTATATGAATTCGCCTAAACACCCGCAGTCTAATAATAAGCAATACTAAAGAAACGGGAATACAGGGTGTAACAAAAATGTTGCAGTTCCTTGAAAGGGGTGATTCCTGAGGTGATTTCAAATAACTTTTTCCTTAGCAAAAATGTTAGGTGGAGCTTTGTTAACGAGTTATTAACAAAAAACATCGACCAATAGAAGCACGAATACAGTGGATGAACTTCAGCGCGGGCTCCAGCTATGAGTAGTATTGGCCCGCCATCGTCCGCGTCATCATTAATCCGGTGTACTCGCTCCGTGATTGGTCGGTGTTTTTCGTTAATAACTCGTTAATAAAGCCCCACCTAACATTTTCGTTAAGGAAAAAGTTATTTAAAATCACCTAAGGAATCACCCCTTTCAAGGAACTGCAACATTTTTGTTACACCCTGTATAGATTTGAATGCACATACCCAAGGGTCTATTCCTTCGACACTTGGTGGCCGCCATCACAGGTATCTGTAAATTGAGAGACCTAGGCCTCGACAAAGGGACCCAAGACGGGTCCAATCCAAGCGCAGCGACTACAGCCGCTGGCCCAGCCTCCAGGATGCCTTGAATCAGCTCCGTGGGACTTCCAGGACTCGCGGCTTGGGCCAATAATCCTGAAAGCGCTCGATTTTGTGCCTCGAGCTCCCGAATGCGCCTCTGTAGTGCACCGATTTCTTCCCTGAGGCCCTACGCGCGCGTGAAAGACGTAACAGTTAGCGGGTTTATCGATTATTATTCGAACGAAACGATGGAAAGCGCGCTAGCAAACGGAGAACGGAGGCTTGGAAATTTCAATGTCGAAATTTGGGTCGTGCTTCAGCCGATAAACTTTAGCAACGCATAACTCTAGCGCTGGATCGTCAGAAAAGCGAATGTAAATAAAGGGGGTCAGATTTTGGTTAATTCTATGATTCTAACTGTTTATCAAATGATAGTATTCTAAGGTCTATGCTACTGCATTAGCGAGTTGTTTTATTGAAGTAGAAATTATTAAGGACTAACTATTTCACCAGTTTGTGGTACTCATATGTTTCCTTTCTCGATTAATAATCTCGTTCACGCAAGAAATATTTGCGTAACTACAATATATCAGTCTAATTTAAAAGGGGAGCCTGGTTTAGGACTTCTCAAAATAAACTGATCGTTTGGGATTTTCTTTTTACGGAACTAGGAAGCGAATTATTTTGAAATTTACAAGGTGTGTTATTTCATGTTTAAGCAATAAAAGCTGATTTTTTTTTTTTATAAAAAATTGTCCGCAGGAACGGATGTACATAAATAAGTCCGTATCGCCGGCCTATCAAATTTGCAGGAATTCTGGAGCCTTTAATTCTTCTCTAAAATAAAAAAATCAAGGATTTTCTTCGTATGATTACATTGTCGATGAACCTCCAACTTTTATAAAAAAAATGAAATTAGACAATTTCTTGTGCATAAATAGTACGAAAATTTTTAGTCAAAATCATAACTTTTCTTTTAAAATTCTACCAATTTAGTCAGTTTTGTACTTGTCTTTAGTTTTTTAGGTTCATCGACTATGTGATTATATGAGAAATAGAAGATACCTGTCCGTTTCTGTTTTAAGAAAGAATTAAAGGCTCCAGAATTCCCGCAAATTTGACACTTCAGCGGTGAAGCCCTACGAACTTGTTTATATAAAACTATTTCTACAGATTATTTTCGAACGAAACAATTAACTTTTATTGTTACAATATGAACGAAAATGCTTTAAAACATTGGAAAAATCCACTCAGCAGTTTCGTGAAAAAAAATTCTCGAATATTGGCTTACTTTTAACGTCTTAAACCAGGCTCCCCCCTTAATAAAGATTCGCAGCCTTGCAGTTTTGCAGCGCAGCGGATGCGGACGGATCGGTCGGGATGTTAAGGACGAAGTTCGGTGAATAGTATTAAAATTAAAATAAGTGTCGCATTATTATGTTAGTGAATAAGAATCACTCAAAGAATGTAGTATAAATTAGACACAACTTACTGTAATGTTTAAATACAAAGAATCTTGTCCTTGTTCTGACAATGATGATATTATTGAAAACTAAGAAGAATCGAGTGAACAATAAATGTTAAGGGGGGGGCGTAAGACAGAGAAACAGTGAGAAGTGAAGGATCGTGGTAACGAGAGCATAGCAATGAACCTTTTGGGATAGAAGGGCGCGGACCACCTGGTTGGCGACGTCGTCCAGGCACCGTTCGTACTGTCGACGCTGGGCGTCGGCGTCTCGTGCCAAAGCCGCGTGCTCCGTCTCCAAGGTCGCCAAACGTGCCACCAACGCGGCATGCACTTCGCCAGCACATGCAGCCTCCAAACCCCGCAACTGACCCCTCATCGACTCGTTTTCCAGCTGCAGCTTTGAGATCTGTGCTTGGTACTGATGCACGCGTGCCTGTTTCATGGAAAAGACAAAATAGTAACGTTACATGCTACTTTTGTTAATAATTAAGACAAGATTTCATTAATAAATTCATTGTGGCACGGGGTATGCACATAGATTCGTATTAGTGTGGTTCGTTTTCCGTAGCATCATTAAGGTCATATTCTCACCGTTTTCCTCTATTTTATTATTATTATTATTATTATTATTATTATTACGTCTTTATTGTATGCATTAAGGGAGGAAATTTCTTTTTTCTTGATCGAAAATATCGATTTTTAAAAGATTTGTTTAATAAACAAAACTGTAAACTCAATCAGTTTCGAACATAATTTATATACTGGGTGAGGCACTTAAAACCGGCCACCTCAATAACTTGGCTGCTATTGGTGATAGGAAAAAATGCATCAGGCCAAAATTATTTGGTATAGAGGGATTGATCATCCGATGTTACTAGTTTTTTGATAGATGGAGGCGTCAAGGAGATACGAAGGTCATCTCTGTTTTTAACAAATTGTGAAGTACAGAGGAATTATTAAAAAACAAAAAAAAAAACCTTTGTTGTACTGTGTACTATACTATTATACCATTACGCTATATTATACTACACTGTTATATAGGAATATCTATTATTATATATGTATTATATATGTATGTATTATTATATAATATTATTCAAAAGCACATTTATTGTTTGTCACTTTTCACTATTTCACTCAAATCCTGTTGGCTGCGACGAATGAACTAAATTTGAATTCCAAACACAAACTACAACGAGTACAAAAACATGATTTCTTCTTTATGATTCATAAAGTTATAATATAAGAATTTACTAATAGACGAAATAAATTTGAAAGATGGATATTCCATATAAGCACAATAAATGCATATGTTGTTAAACATAAATATGCAAAGCATATGCATTATGCAAAAAATGTAAAATAAAAAATATATTTTTAGAATCCTCTAATCACAAAACAAATTTCTGTCGAGGTCCGATTACATTATTTATTTTCTATCAAAATATGCATTTGCATAAAGATCCGCTGTCTAATTATGAGGTACGGTGTATTATGTTGCGGCCCGCGTAACGTAACAAATGTATGTACGTGGCCCAAGAAAAGAAAAGGTTGAGTATGGCTGGGATAGCCGATGTCTTCGTGACGAGTCGCAACTTTCATTGAATAGTCGGTTGCAGCTCGCGGCTAGGGTTAATAACGCGAACGGCCGTTATTAACAGAAAGGCGTTTAACGTTAAATTAGGGCTGCTGGGACCTGTCGTAGACAGGGGTGCTAATAGAGGGTGCGTGTGTCTGATTTATAACAGTCGTGCCAGCCGTGGCGGCCCTTGCTCTAATGTCTGCACCCCCTTTTCTTCCGAAAACGAAGGGAGCCCAACGATTTTCTGTCATCCCGCGTACGGGGGGGGGAGGGGGGAGGGTGGGAAAATAAAAATACAAACTGGCCTCTTCTTGGAATTCTCTCCCCGTGACGCGTTCGACGACGACTCCACGCACGCCTCTCCCGGACATCTTATAATTTATCGTCGACGGCAGACAGACTGTCGCCTCTGCGCTCCTAAATTGCACGCATCGGCCTCGTGAAATTTCTAATCTAATTTCGAAGCGATGTCGTCGTGGTTACCTGAGACAACCGCGAGCCGGATCAGGCGCTTTATCGTTGAGCGTGGAGCTCGAAATGCGTTCGAATGCTCGGTGCATGTTGCAACGGAAGTGCGACGAATTAGACTTTAGTACAGGTGTGAATTCTTAGATTAATTTAGAATTATTAGATTACGGACACACGAGCGTCACATAGACATAGTAACTATAGACTACGCGTTAGCCTGCAGCTGTCGCTCAATTTTAGAAAGAGTTAGATGCTTTGGGAGGACTTAATATCTCTTTGTATCTTGCAATTTAAAGAGATGCGTTCGCGAACAGTTCACGAACAATATAACAGTTGAATTTCGTTGAAATCATCTGTTCGCGTACGTGTTCGCATACGGGTTTTCAATTCAAACATAATAATAATTTATTCGAATTCAAAACATAATAATAATTTATTCGAATTTTTAATGTTAAATGTTTGTCACCTTTGAGAAGGCTTTAAAAAAACACCAAAAAATACCTCCGTAATTTTTTTTCTATTAATTTAGGAAACATTAAACTTTATATTAGCGTTAACTTTAGCTGCCCGAATTTGCCCGAAACGAAGAAAATAATTAAAATCATTATCAAGGCGCTCACCGTTCAGGCCTGTAGCGATTAGCATTTGAGATTGTTTCGACTAACGATCAGCTTTTCTTTTCTTTTCTTTTTCTTTTTGATGTATTTTGAAATTTTAATAAAAGAATGTAGGTCTTAAAATTTTAAAGTTTGTAATGATTTGTAAATAAATATGTTCTACGTAGTACGGTACCGTATAATCCTCCCCACAATTTTTCATGCTTTTCCGTCAATTTTATGAAAACATGTTTTAAACAAAAGTTAGACAGTTCTTAATTGATAATACATTTCAATAATAAACATTACCGAAAAAGTTTTTATTTAATTAAAAATCAATATCTCCTCAATAATTTTTTATATAATTGTATATTTGTCATGCGTTAATCGATGTATTCTTGCATTTTCTTTAAAAAAGTATTAAGGTACATGAATAAAAACTTAAATAGTTTAGAAGTTATGAGTTTCGTTCCGAACGCCCATATACGCGACACACTGTGCGCAGGGGAGAAACAGTTTGTACAGAAGTAAACTGTTTACAGTTACAAATTCCAAACAGGCGAATACAATAAAGTTTTACAAAAATTTTAAAACATCTGCAGACTTGGAGGATTAAGCTACCTTTATTCTGTGCAACGAGATGCCGTTTTCCCAAATTTCTGCAAATCAACATAAAACTCTCAAACATACGCGTTTGTAAATTAGAAGAAAAACAACGAGAGACACGCGCTCGTATCGCGCCCGGTGCATACACAGTACTGCACCATCAGAATTCAACAATTTTCAGTTTAACTCCCCTGAAGTTCAGGCGCGCAATAACCGACGATACTTTCGCCCGCGCGTATTTGCCAACGGCCAATATTACAGACTTAACAAAGTAACGTGGTGCAATGAAAAGGGAGGCGAACGGTAAACGGCCGCGTTTACTGCGAACCCTTAGAACGTACGCACTATCTCGTTCACGGCCGGTTTGCTTCTAAAAGAGTCGTAGATTCAGAGAGACGAGGGGTGTGCATCACTGCCCCACGAAATACCGTTTATTATCGATCGTCACTCGATCCCCCGGTTCAATGTCGGCCGCCCCACCGATGCCGACCCCTGAAAATCCCTCTATCGGCCGCGAGGAAGCAGCCGCGCCGCCTGCAAGAGTCTTCTGTATTTCGTCGTTCGATTTTACTTTTCGAACCCTGCCCCTCTCGTTCCCCTATCAGCGACGAACCACCAGTTTTGCGACAGGCGCGGATCTTGCGACGGGAAGTTACTCGAGAACTTTGTTCGATAATTCTGTGCCACGGGGAATGCGCTGCTATGGGTGTAATTGATCTTTATCGGTCGAGTTTCGATTATAATGTGCAGTCGTTATGATCTCCCGGCTCGTTGACAGCAACGGGATTATAAAAAGCGGGAGGGATGATCATAGGTTTAATTTACGGAGTGTATCATAACATGTGGGATCCACGACTGCGAAAGTAGATAGAAGACGCGACAACGACGAATGGTACACAGTGATGTTTTTTTAAAAATCAATCTACAGGTCGTAAGTTTTTAGTAAACTTCACACTTCTTTATTTTTGGTAATTGAATTTTTGTCGATCAGTGCAGTCCAAGATTTAAATTTCATTATTAACTTTTTTATATTCAATGCAGCGCACAAAATGTTTAAATCAATATCTGTAGACACTATAATAGGAGATGCAGATAGTTTTTCGGTCATAAAAAGGAACTGGGTTTACATTTTGTATCCTTTTCTTCATTCATACGCATCCATTCATTCATATTGGACCCACGTATGTAACTTTATTCACTTGTTTTTTCTATCACAACACTATGTTAATTAAATCTTATCTAATTACTAGACTGCGGAAGTTTATGCATTTATAGTGATTTTGAATGTGCTACAATGTATAACGACGTACATAGATGTAAAAACATATGAAATATAGAAAACAAAACACATGTTATAATATTTAGAAGGTACAAGACACTTGTATTTAAATTGATTATCTTTTTCTACGGTTTTGAAAATGTGTATTTGCATAAACTTCTGCAGTCTACTTATTACATTAGATATCCTTTATCGCTTTCATTCTTATCTAACGCTATAAGAACATTCTTCACCCAAAATTTGAAACAATCCGACTTCATATTCGAAACCAGTGGTTAAAATTCTACATACAGATACTGATATTAGAATGTTGCGTGTTTCACAAGAACATAAAAAAATTAGCAATACAATTGAAATAACAGAGACAATGATAATTTTATGTAGTTTAATTCTTTCAATAATTCAAATGAGATCATCACATTCCATATCTTGAAGTAGATACTGTTTAATTCAATTTCATCGTAATTAGTAAAAAAGGAAGGTTAAACATAATATTTTACATAAGTTGCTTTTATTTTTTGCATGCGCTAAAATTATACCTAAAGTGACTTCTACAATATCTTAAAGTAGTCATGTGTAGTAGTTGCTAATTATACAAAGTTTGTGAAATTTTTGCGAACATTATTTGCCTATTTCTTGCGACCACTCTTTGCGATTTGATTGATTTGATATAAACACTTTTTTCTTTTGTGTACGTAGGTGTCATAGCATGATTAAACCTAGCGCTCTCTTTTTGAAAAACTTGCTACGTAATAATTTTTGTTATTAACACCTTATTATGAATATAAGCAGCGAACTTTTATTATAATGTCCAAGAAGAAGAGTGTGTTAATAAATGTATGTTTAGTCATAAGAATAAGTTCCAAAATGATTTATTGAAATATATAGAAATATTTTTCTAAAGTCGAGATTTTTAAATTATCACCGCGATTGTTCTATGTTCATTTTTTCCATTTTAACCTTAATACCTACTTTCTTTGAGTTCAATGTGTGAAATGTCCAAAGTGGACTGACTCCTTATACATTCGATGTAATAGTAATACTTTTTCATATGCGAGTATTGCCAAAATATAGAAATTTTCATTAAATTTTTTTAAACTTGTTTCTATTTTCAGTTTTTAGTTTCTTCTACCTAACTTTAATGTCAAAATAAGAAAATTTGTAAAAAATCAACTATTTGATACGCATTTTTTAAATTTTCATTTCTGGTCCGTATTACTACTTCAATTTCTAAAATCATGCATCTAATAAAATTTGTAAAACTGATATAGCATCAAAATAGCTGAATTTTCACACTAAAAAGCTACTGATAAATTATCTCCAATCTCTGATCTAGCATTTTCATCCTCTGTTGATAGAATTCCAATACTTTCAGCATGCGTTTTCCTTGAAACAAAAAAAGTGGTCCATATTCTTGAAAATGCATCAGGATAGGGCAATCATATTTCAGAAACACCCGGTAGCTTCTGTCGAAAACCCTTTATCAAGCTTCTGCTGTACTGCTAAATACACAGATACAAGTTCTCTTGACTCTCCGATCAACATCTCCGCGATCCCTTCTCATTCCGTTGGTGTCAGTTCCAGCATAGGACGCGAAGAAACTAATGGAAACGCCAGAGCTGAACTCCGTCGCACGGATGACCAGATAAGTCAATATCTCCCCATAACCGTTTGCTCCCATCGAGCACCGGTACCTGTTCGATGCGATTTCGACGTCCTTCGTTCCCGGGCGGCGCTCGACGAGCGAAAGTACCGAATAAGAGGACGAAATAAATTGCATTACGCGCTGGGGAATTGTCGGTGCAACCGGTCTCCCCAATATTCCCCGCTTTGTCCCGTCGCTCAGGGACGATTCGCGGTGAAATACAATAACAGCTCGCTCTCGGCGCGGGGAACGGGGCTGTCATTCGACGCGGCGCGGCGCGGCGCGACGCTGCGCGGGGGTTGGGCAAGAGCTTTTTACGCGAGTGTCGTCGCGTGCACTCCGCTTCCGCGTGCAAAAACGAAATAGCCGTAACGATAAACGGTCGAATAGTCGGATCGGCAGCGAGAGAGCGACCGAGGGGGCCGCGTTTCGTTATCTGCTCGCGCTTATCGACGACGCGACGACGAGGGTGGAATCGGTCCCCGATGATACCACCGCCTTTCATTTCGTTCTGGCTCCGCGGAGGCTGATTAAAATCGGATCAGCCACTCGAACGAATATAAATTTAAGGAGAACTGCCCCCGTCTGGCGGAATTGAAATCATGCTCGTTTCCCGGGGAAAACGACGAGAAACGAGAACGATTATCGGCTGATCGAACTATTTCACGATTCGAAGTTTTTAAGGGTGCTTCGTTAGTCGGTGGCGAAGTTCGGAGGATCGAAGAGATGTGGAGGGACCATTCTGTTTAATCGTTGTGAGGTGCTTCATTCATTAAGTGGAAATTTATATCTGTGATTTCTGTTAATTTTATGGTGGCTGGTATAATGGAAATTGCAGAATGATTTGGTTAAATGGATTACTAATATGAGGTGTATGATAAATGACTTAACTATTACTTTAGCAATTTCATTATTTTAGTGCCTGGCTATTAAGGATGAATTTCAGTAACAACCTTAAACAGAAGTTAATGAATTTCCAAGATATTAATACGGGTTTTTCTACGATGAAAATCAGCCAGAAATGATAATGGTTGGTTATTTTGTCAATGTATTGAATATCTGATCCTTTATCATAAACTTGTTTGTCGGAATGTACCTTAAATGCAACTACTACAATAGAAATAAAATAATCAAACTATGTATAATTTTCGTTTTGTATTATAGGTTTTGTATTTGGTGAGTGTTGATATGTAGTCATTTGAGTGTCAACTGTCCGGAATTTTTATGATAGTCTTGTTCCAAGTTTCAAAGATTCATCCTTAAATTAAGACTTCTTAATATTTTTTGCGTTGAATACTTTTAACGAAACTGAAAGCTCTAAACGAGCAATAATAACAAAATTAATTCGTTATTATAGTATTACAAGCACACATGAAGACAATTAAAAATATTTACATACATTCCATAAATCCGAATATTTTAGAAAAATTGTCGGTAACGGCATAAATATTAAACTGTTTATTAGTTAAAGTCAGTAAACTATTAATATTTTATTAAAATTTAACGTGAATTCTTAGTGCAATTTGCTTAAAAAAAACACGGAATCAATTACAAAAATCTAATGTTTCAAAATATTTATAATCTATATAATCATTTCGATGTCTTAAAATGAAAAAACACACAGAATAATCTAATAGTAATAATTTAAGTAGTTAAGGATAATTTGTTACCTATATTGGACTTTAAATATAAAGAATGCTTGTATAAAAAATGTGATTCTAATTCAATGGTCACAGACTGCACTTATTTAAATACATACCTACATATAGTAATTACAATTATTGAAAGCATTTTTTGATATTTTAGGAAATTACAAATTTCGCGACAATAAGAATTGCAATGAAAATTGATCTTTATTAAATAAATTGGTCTTTACTGTTCCTCAGGTGGAAAATATGGTGAATTATTAATTGATACACTTGAGAAAAAAATGAATAAAAAATTGAATTTCTTAATTTGTCCTTGGTATATTATATAAATAACACATCTCTGAATATAAGCCCCATATAAATCTATGTGCTTTTCTATCCAGTGCCTCAATTAGTATAATTTGAAATATTTATTTAATAATTAGTATTTCAATCAAACTTCACCCAAGTCTACTTGAAATACACTTAGGTATAGGATCTAATTTGATGAGTATTGGGTTTCAAAGAGTTAAATTAAATTAAATTAAATAGTGAGTTGAGTATCTCATATGGAGAACCGTACCATATCAGCTCGTCTTATACCGTATCGAGAGTTCGACCTGATTGAACTGATTGGAGGGTTGATTGAACGGGGGGAGCTTACCTCGTAAGAAAGCGTGAGCGCCGTCTTCTCTTGCTTCAGCTGTTCGGCTCTGTGCTTGTGCTGCAGCAGCCCCCGCGACGATTCCTCCATCCTGCAACAGATCAGACACGCTTCAGGGAACAGTCCAATTTTAATTCCCGTCGAAAAGATTCTAATTGAAGCGAACCGTGCTCCAATCTCTTTCGTCTCTTGTACGCGCGCGGACGGCTCGTTGTTATGCACGTTTCAGTTGCTCCCGGCACGTCAGCTCTACCGTGAAATATTAATATTTCAGCGTTCAGCGTGCTCGCGAAGCGAAGCGTTCTTCGGTAAATAAAGTATCAAACAATATTCACGAGTGCCTGGCCCGCTAACAACGGTGTCCTTAATTCGAGAGTCGGCAGAGGGGGGGGAGGGGGATCAAACAAAGTTTTCTTTTATTCGTTTGAAGATACCGGCGTGTAATCGAATTATCTCGAAGCGCGAATAAAAAGTGTTGCGAACGCTGTGTTTGTACGGGGCGCATAATTGGTGAAATGGATGATGGCAGCTGCAAACGGAACGACTGTAATTTGGAAGACAGTTGCGACTGTAATTTGTAGGTGTTTCTTCCCCCGAGATGAGCGGTACATGTTCCGAAAGTTACACCATCTGTTGTGGAAACGTTGCGTCTATTAACCCTGAATTACCACTTATACGTGAGCTTCTGTGCGCTTTGTCGTGACTACATGAGATGTTATCATTTTAAGAGGTTTAGCGCTTTTAGGCAGTGCTGGGTAAATTTCATGATTCAAATGTTGAAAGTTGTAATTGAAATGCTTTTATTTCAATAAGATAATATTGCAAAGCGGATTTTATTGCTCATTTCTACGTACAATAATATTTCGAAACATTTATTTATTATATATGGATTGGAATTATTAATTGAAATAATATTTTTGTGGGATACACTAGAAATACTTATTTGAAATAATGTTTCTTTGGAAGTCTACGAGGATTATTATTTCTTGCTCTTAAACTTGTAACCGAGAGTTGCCTCAATTATTATACAATACTACTTTTTAAGAATTACTATTGACCCTGCTGTTCTCTTTCGGTTTATTTGAGCCACTTTTACATTCTATTTGGTTAAATAATTATTCCAATTGTAAGAAAAATATAAGGAAATTAGTCTTAATATTTAAGTTTATTGGTTCTTGAAATTTTGTGAAAATTTCATTGACCATATTTATAATGATGTGTTAATAATTCAAGTTGTAATAAATAAGAATTTTAAGAGGAGAACAGCAAAGGAAGGAAGCAACTGAAACAGTGTGCAGATGAAAAAAGGCATACTGTAAGAGAAATATTCATTTCAAATAGTTTTTTCAAGTTTCTGCTTGAAAATATATTATTGGAATATACATATTTTTAATGTACATTAGGATGAAATGAATATTTCAAACAGTAATAAATAAAATAATGTACATATGTTCATGCTAATTTATAACATTATTTTAAATAGTATTTCCATTAATATAAAAGTAAATAATTATTTCAAAAGCACTAATTTAATACGTTTTAGAAAACTACACTCTGAAAATATTTATATTTTTGATTTCAAATATTATTTTACCTAGTACTGCTTTTAGATCCATTTATTAATAATAATCTGAATATCAGCTTTTGGTTTCTAATTGATTTCTATTAGATATATATAATTTTTAGTTTTTAATTCTTAGTTTCCTATTTGGTATTATAATTTAAGTTTGTATTAATATTTTGCTCTATAGGTCAACTCGGAGTAGATCATTCTATTATATTATTTAATGTTACAAAAATGATAAATATAATAATGTAGATTTGAGAAATGCGTTAAAAGTAACCAAAAGCTAGAAAAGTGATATTTGAATCTAGAATGGATCCTCAGTCATAAACTGTTGTATCATCATGATAATTAAGAAGTTTTTCACACGAATTCATTCAGAGAAAATCATTGTTCAAAGAATTATTTTTCATTAATATCTTTAATAACGAGAATTTACAAGGAAAAATGTATATTGAATTGTTCACGTGGTATGTGCAATATTCTTAATAAAGTAGCTCATGAAGATGGAGTTAATTTGAGAATGGAGCTATTGCAATTAAAATGTAGAGCTATACCTATAAGTTTGCAATAAAAATTTATTTTAATAATATTTTCCTACCATATACTTAATATTTATATGTATAACGCAATGAATATGTACTTCTAACAGTATAGGAATTTTAAACTTAATGAAAAACGCCCTTATATTTTCTTCCTACATTAAAAATATTTTTCTATCATGTGTTAAATAATTGTATAATGCAATGCATACTTGTAACAGTGTAAACATTTTTAAATAAAGAACATACATTTACATTTTTTGTATACAACATTTGAATAGCTCACAGATTTTCTAGAGCAGAAGAGAATTGTATTTAGAATTATGGAGCATTTTGAAAGCATTGCTTTATGAGTTTAGTCTCAAAAAATATTTA
Organism: Perdita meconis; assembly: GCA_030770465.2. Classification (NCBI taxonomy): domain Eukaryota; kingdom Metazoa; phylum Arthropoda; class Insecta; order Hymenoptera; family Andrenidae; genus Perdita; species Perdita meconis. Next base: position 8,893,536 of record JASKOS020000014.1, on the reverse strand, counting down.
CGACGACAAGTAAAGTGTTTTTAAATTAATATTTCTTAAATCTAAACAGAAATACTCAAAGTAAATATAATCAAATTTAACCTTACTTTGTTCTTCTTGAAAATCCAGAATTCAACAAGTTCTATTATTACGACATTGTTAAGAATGTAGATAATGAATTTTTTATACAGTGTTAAGGAATAAGAAAATTAAATATTAACTCTGAACTTCTCATATTTCTCCCAAAAATAAAACAGTCGTTAAAGGAATCTAGATTCCAGGATTAATTACATCTACTCTAAAAAAAAAGGAGCCAAAGAATCCTTGTACCGACAGCCCAACAATCAAAAACCAAGTTAATTGGTAATAAAAAAAAAAAAATAATACTACCTATTTACAGTTATATTTAATCACTGATTTATTTAACATCGCCGATTATTGACTTCTACAGCTACTTTTCATCTTCCACACGCTCTCTCGAATCCCCTCTTAAAAAACTTCAGCACGATCTAATATTTGCACAAGACGCCCCTGAAAAGTCGGAAAGCGAAAGCCAAGAGATCTCACGCGAAACGGGGGAGAAGCTCGACGAGCTCGTCCAGTCTTAGAAACAGCACCCTCTGCCCCAGTTCTCAACTAATGATTCACTGTGTACCGAAAGGTTTATCTACAAACGATGAAATCGGGGAAACAGTCGCGACCCCTCGGGGTCTGATTCAATTATTCGTCCCGGTGGAACGCGGCGCGGCGAGTCCGATTTCGCGCGTCGCGCTCGCGACTCGCGGGCTCTCCTCTTCGACATTTCTTCATGCGCACGCTCGCCGAGCTTAATGATCTGATTAGAGATACAAGAGGGTCCCGGAGGCTGAGATATGAAGCCGATTTAAGCTTTTCGAGGGAGACGAACCGGTGGGCTTTTCCTCAACGCCAGGCAACACCCTTTCCAATCCCTCCTCGAGCGCACCGTCCTCCGCCATACTTCCTTCTAGTCTTTCCGAGCTAACTTTCTAACTAACTCCGCGTTTTCGGGCCAACATCCAATTGTTTTCTATCTTGCAGAAGCCATCTGCAGTCACATGGAAGGGTTTAATGAAGATTAATTGGCAATTACTTGCTGGCGGTGGATTACTGCCATTTATGCGCGTTGGCTGCGAAGGGATTTGGTTGCTAGGCAGATGGGTGACATTTTTGGATGGTGTATTTTACGGGACGTGAAATTCGAGTTATCGAGGCTCATTATACTGTCGGGATGTGACGATTCAAGCTTGTGGAGCCAGTTTTTTTTTTCTGTTAAATTTAGAGTGAAGATGGATGATCTAATTTTAGTGCTTCGAATGTGAACTGCATGCACAAATGTTTTTATATTAAAATTTTGTTAGCAGAAAGAAGCATAAAATTTAGGGGAGACCGGGGCTAGCTGCTACATTTTTTCATTTTTTGTGTTTAATTTTCTTTTCATTCCGTATTCATTACTCTTAATTATTCCTACTTAAAATAAGTATCTTAGTTTACTGATAATCATTATTGCATGTAAATTAATCAAGTTTATGGCTTTAAAGAAAATTTAAAGGTTGAGATATCTTGTATCAACATATCTTGATACAGGGCTTGTTGATAAAATTTGAAACCAGCGGTTGATTATGAGTAAATAGCGGATCTTTATGCAAAATAAAATTTTTACAAGCACAAATAAAGGATTGGAACTTGAAAAACAATATGTTTAATGTTCTAAAAATTCTAACCTGAATAATACAGTTGATGGTTTGTCTATTTTGGCAAATGTTAACAGTACCGTAGGTTTTCTGCATACTTAGCATTGCCATAAGTGCATAAAATCCGCTGGCTAATTATGAGTAATATAATTATATTTTCTTAAAAACAATTCACTAATTGAAAAAGTCCAATACACTCAAAATTAGACTAAAGATTATGATTAAATATATGTATATCGAATATGTTTGAAGGGACTTCATTAGAAATGGTTATCACTAGACTGCGGATTTTCATGTAGGTAAAATAAAATGATCGCTTTGATTGATGAGTTTGTAATATACTTTTATTGACTACTAATAAACATACTTTTTATCAATGAACTAGTGTTTTAAATGTCTATCATAAAATTATCGGAAATGGACGTTAAAGAAAATTGTCCTTTACATAGCAAAACATTCAACCGGATAGAGAAAAATTATTATTTGACCCGAAAACACAGAAACTGTAATGAAGTTAATGCTTGAACAGATGACAAGAAAACATTGTATGCAGTCGTGTTTTGTCAAAATAGCATAGAGATTTTATTTTCGATGTGCTGCTTCAAACAGTACAAATTTAAACTAAATTGTAACAATTTCTTGTAACAACCAGCTCCGGTTTTCTATTTAAAAAAATTATTATCTGAGTTGCGTGTTTATCTGCAGTAAAAGTAGGTATTTAGAACTTTAGTTCTATTTATAACATACGATTATGTATGCCTTTAACATAGTAAGAAACTTGTAAAAAAATTTGAAAGCTGACCCGAATTTAAAGAATTCTAAGCTTTTAAAATCAATAATACTAAGTAAATTCTGTTCAACGATCACAAATACAACTTTAATACAAATACATGTAGATATTGATGATCCCAGAGACCTAAATTTAGACTGCGGATTTTATGCATTTATGACATACTGACACACATACACATATTTAAACATACTGTTATTCAAGTTCCAATTTTTCATTTGTACTTATAAATATTTTATTTTGCATAAAAGTCCGTACTAATTTCATTGTCATTTCATAGAAGATCTATTTATGTGCATACCAGTACATAAAAAGGTCTCCGCGAGTAAGCTGATTGTGTCCCGGCGAATTTGTTTGTTCAGACGCCGGGATTCTGTGTATTCGGGGAGTTCGAGGCCGTTAATCGGCTTAAAACTCTGGCTCGTTAAAGTTTCCAGTTTGCCTTAACTCTTAATGTGCTTCTAAAACGATTACGAAAGTGCCTCTCGGCAGATTCAGGTACACGATCAGGCTTTAACGAAAGATAAATCGTCGGGTTGAGGTGACAGGTTCTTACGCGTTCGCTTCTTACCTCGTTATCGTTCAGTTTTCGCTAATTTTTCGTCCACGTCATTCACGTTCGTTTACTTAACGCAGAAGGGGTCGGAAATTGACCTTCAGTCTGAGTGATGTCAATACTGCACGAAAGACAATGCCAACGTGTTAAAGAGACGAAAAAAAATACTCTGAAGTACAAACGAGGAATTTAATTTCTTGGAGCGCATCTAAGACTTTATTTCTCCGTTTCTCATTCTCTTAATTTCTCGTTTCAGCTCCTCGTTTTTCCTTCCCAGACTCTTAATCTTTTACAAGCGTACCGCCCTTCCGGAAGATCAATTAAAAATTCATACACGCGGCTCGTAAATGTCGGCAAACGAAGGCATCTTATTCCTCTCGCTGGGGGCAACGCAATAATTCACCGCGTTCAGAAGTAACCCCGTAACCTCCTTCATTAGAGTTTTACCCCCGCGGTCGGTGCCGCAGAATTGAGGAGGGCTTTCCGCGGCGAATCCGCGTAACTTATCAACTGGGGTGCCATTTCAGGCGCCGGGCTTAAGAACAATGCTCGGCAAACAGTAATTATAAGCGCAAACAGAAGAGCGATTGTCAGGGAGATTCGCATGCGATGGATAATCAGGACTGCGGCCCTGAGGGTTCGCTTTGCATGCTGATAGAGGGCAGTGAAAGGGCGGTGAGGAGTTACCTACCCCTTCTTGGTGAAATTTTGCGAATCTCCTTTAGCTAATAAAATTCCTCGATCAGATCACGAACTCATTTAAGCATTGGATATTTCTGTGGTTGTAAGGTAAAACAACGCATGTCGCAAGACTACATTATTGTTGTATATTTATATAACCTTGTACATTTAATTAAATTTCTTTTTATTTATTTATTTACGGGAAGGAATCCCCATTAATGTACAAGGAATGAGTAGCAGTACATAAGAGGGCGTATTAACCAACATCAGAGTAACAGAAATGATAGAAAAGGAAACAAAAGAAAAATTTATGAAAGTATTCATAACAAAAGGAAAAAAAAAAGAAAGAAAAATGATAAAATATCATAAATTTGATTTTTGAAAGACATAATAGAGCCGCAGAACATATCCAGGTCCTAATCAATTGCATTTGTTGTCATGCACAGACGGTTAGTAGTCTCCGATCTAAAGAAATTCGAGGTATAGTTTGTTGGGAGAAAGATTTGTGACTTTCTTAATGAACGTGTTGGCGCATAGAAATTAATGAGCTCAAGGAGTTGGGGACATTTAATGAAACCACAAACGATGTTGTACAGAAACATCAATTCGGAAAATGTTCTACTCTTTAAAGACAAGAGTTTAAGCCTGTCCATAACTAGAAGATAATTATGATCGGTGACTAGCATCTTTCGTCCTATCTTAAACGCGACATATCTAAGAAAATTGTGCTGTACTCTTTCAATCTGTTGCAATATATTTTGTGAAGCGGGGAGATCATATGACTGAGGCAAATCATTTTTTAAAAACGTCTTCCTATATTCATGAAGCGTGACAATACAAAAAGGACATTTTTACGCTTTTATTTTTTAGTCCAATGAGGGAATTCTTGTAATTGTAAGGCAGTAATTTAGACCCGTATTAAAATTATTTTTTATTTTTAGTGCATTTTTAATATTTAATAAAAGCTTGATTTTAAAAAAATTTTCTTGACAATATTCATCGGTATTGACAATATTATTAAGCCTGTGCAGTTGATATTGAAAGTAGGATTGATATTGAGATTCGAGAATAGAAAGAAAAAAAATATTAGAAAGATTAAATAGAACGGTATTGACAATGATACTGATAATTAATATTATTGAATGCGGGAACTTTTAGAATGAAAACAGAGATGAGCAAAAAAGTTACCCAAATAAAATCGAATAAAAAATGCTTTTATCCGTTGTCCAAACATACGAATCAACTTTCTCAAAGAAATCAAAATGCTCAACAATGTTCCATAATTAAACCCACGAAATAAATCACAACATTCCCACGTTGTCACTAATAAACTTGCAGTTGACATGTCAAAATCAAAAATAAAAAAAAATATTCCCATTCCTTGCTAATTAATTTTCGAAACACAATTCCTATTTTCCCTAAAGTTACCTTATTAAAGTTCGCTAACTATACCTGCTCATTATAATTAAAAGTAAATTCCACACCCTCCTCCCACGCGAATACCGTCGACTTTTCCGCGACCATCCCGTCCGCGCAGTTTTCTTCGCTGGGATAAGGTGTCTGAGTTGCGATAAAAGGCAATGCAACGACGAAACAATGCGAGAAAGGCGTATTGTTTCGGTCGGTTTCGAGAGGTTTCCGGCAAGTGCCGCCGCGGAAGATGATTATCGTTTAATGAAAGTCCGGCGACGCGGTTTCCGCGTGTAATTCGGGCGCGGCGTGTTCCTGCATCATTATAATCGAGTTTGCGCGGCAGTAGCCGTAAATCACGAGAAACGGCTGGCCGCTGCCATGTGCTCCTGCTGGCGATAGAAACTCTGGATAGCCCGACTTCGCGGAAGAGGGATGGGAAACTGGAATTACGCGCCTAGAACACTCCACCGTGTTAATGTCTTCGAGCCCCGCGGTTAAAGATTGACTCACACTCCTGGAGAAACGACAGCGATGGATCCTCGAGTGTTTCACTTACCGAGATATTAGCAAATTAAACCGGACTCAGATGTAACATACCTTACCTTACCGGTCTTTGTGCTGTGTCAAATTAGCGGTGCGTTGAAAGGAAAAACAACCAATCGCAATATTATGTCACTTTAAATATTATAATTCTATCAAGTGTGTTATTAAAAGTTTTTTTTCCCTCATAAAGAAATATATTATGTTTATTGATTTGTATAAAATAATCCTTGGAATGATATTTATCTTCTTCAAGGATTATTTACAATCTTACACATGAAAAGAATCGAACTATGTCAAAGTTATAAGTATGAAACTTATGCTTCAATTCATAACTTCTTTGATATTACCTATTTCGTTTCTTAATAATTAGTAAAGTTTGTAATTGAAAAAATAAATTCAAAACTTTTGTTGTTTATATGATATACAAGAATGCATAAGAGAAAAGTTACTAACTTTATAAGAAACTGATTTCAATTGCGATGTTATTGCGAAAGAATATAGTAAATATTTTCATAATTTTAGGATGAGCAGCAAAGAATTCTATAGGGTCATTCGGGGTAAAAGGACGCACTTTTGCTGTTTTTGCTTCACTGAGCCGAAACTACCATAATATTAGGAACACTTTTTTGCGCTATCGATAGCATATTTAATGGACTCATAAAATGTAATGAGTATTTGACGATAGGCCAAACGGTTTTTTTTTAAATTAAGCAAAAGAGTGACTTGGTCAGACTGCGTACCTTTACCCCGACATGTGGGTAAAATACGCAGTCGTGTGAGTAAAAGTTCGCATGTAGAGTAAGAGTATGCATTCAGGTGTAGTAAAAGAAAATTAACAAATGGAACATATTTTTATATTATTTTTAATAAATGAAGCTAAAGATGACAAAAACAATATAAATTAGGAACTTCAAATTTAAGAAACTATCATAAAATTATAATTTTTCATAGATTCAACAAAACGAAATTATGCTCAAGCCTTTATCAGAGCAGATATGTTTTTACTCTAAATATTATTAAGAGTTCAAAAACAAGTAGACAGTAACCTAAATACCAGTGCGTACTATTACCCCCGTCCTTTTACCACATTTAAACGGTAACCAAAACAATTCGTACTAGTTCGAATTCCAATAAAGTTAGGTTAAAATTATGTTATTCTGGAAAAAATCGTTCAATAACTATATAAAATCAACAAAAACAACTTACCTCTAAAAATACATAAATAATACGTCCACAAACTTTTCCCTGGTACGAAAAAGATCGAAATAACACGACAATTTTAAATTTTTATTTTTAATTCAGAAAGCGCGACTCGCACCGCTCAACATGCGTTGACCCAAAATGGCGGCCCACGCGTACTCAATCCTGACGAGTCAGCGTCCCCGCCCTTTCACCCCCCTCAGAGAAAACGGCACTGCGTACTTTTACCCACTGCATCCTTTTACCCCGAATGACCCTACATAAACAATCTTTCTGAAGGTTTTATTTAAGGAACGAAATACGATTTGACATAAACTATATTTCATTGGAATCCTCCTTTATTACACTCAGCTATCATAAAAAGAGGCGAATGTTGCACTTAAATAAAAAAATGCCTAAAAAGTTCTGGGAAATCCGCGTCATTGTATTCGCCCGCAGAAGCGACGGTAATTGCCAGCGTGGGCTGCGTAGTGGAGAATTGATCAAGAGCTTGTATTCGATCCCTTCTTCGGTCAGCTTCTTTCGCAGTGACAGAAAACATCGAGCCGCGCACCATTAATCTCGCTTCGTGAATTGAGTCGGATCGTGGGCATTTTTCAACGGCGGAACAACGGAACGGGAAGACGTATTGTTACAAGGCTGCTGAACGTTGCCGATTCTTTCGCGATAAATTGGCAAACCCGAGCGATTACTTTATCTTCCGGACGTGAGAAAAGGCTTACAGGTCGGAGCGACGTAGACTTACGACATTTGGATCGTGTTTGTGCAGAAAATTTGTGGTTTTCTATGTTGTATTGTGTAACAACGGATTCGTGAAAGGGTGGAAGATTGAAGATAAAAAAACCGTGTGCAAAAATTTATGTACTAGGGAAATTTGTCCAGGAATAACTAATGAAAGCTATCGCGTAGTTAACTAAATGGTTTGGGTCTTCCATTTCAATTTTCCTGGATTAATGGAGAAGGAATCGTTATCTGGCACTCGAGTTAGGTTGTTTCAGTCGAGAACACATAGAACTAAGGCAAATGGTCTGAGCTTCTCCCTTCTCTTAAGAGGATATGTCAGAGTCGGTGCACACATCAACCGCGTCTGACATATTGCACACCTATACTACTTACGCCTGTGGCAAATCTCTATGCACTATTACTTCTCTGTATTAGCCTTGCTTCCTCGCTAATGGGCATCAATTTTAATGCCAGCATAATCAATGGATGGAGGTATACACTCACGAATGAGAAGCTTATCTAGCATGGACACAAATTATCACATATTATCGTAATTGCAACGAAAGTAGCTATGGAAGTTTGTCGAAGAACCTTTTTTTGTAGTGCTGGGGAAAATAAATATTTGAAAGAGAATAACGGGGAACAAATATTTATACTTCTTCAACTGTTTGGGAATATCATAAATAAAATATTTCATTCGTCAGTAACTGCTCAACCAAACAGCATTTCAGATGCGTATTTAGTTACAACATGTGCAAATACTGTTCTGAATTACTGTTTCATTCAGTGTCTATTTCATCGGTAAATACCATTTATTATGTATTTTGACTGGTTATCAGAAAAGATACATACATACATAATTATAATTAAGCTGTACGCTTTTTACTTCAATAAGTATCTATGTATCAACCAGTGTGCGCTTTGAAATAGGAAATAGTAAATAGAAAATATGAAATAAAAGATAGTTACGGTATTTAACGAAGTAACACAAATGTAAAATATTTTTTTTTAGGCAGACTTCAACTGAAACAGTAAATACTATTTTCCAATGAAATAGACATTGATTCAAATACTATTTTAAAATAGTATTTCATTACATTTTCACTATTCTCATCTAACTGTGATTTCTAATGTTTGACGTATAAAAGACGAAAGCTTGCTGTTATTTACAAAAACATAATTACAGTGTCTTTAAAGGGAATTTTGAACACTTAATAGAGGAATGTGAGAATTATTGAATGAAACCGGCAATGATAGAGCGGATGAAGAGTGTGAAAAGCAAAAGAAAGGAGCGAATAAGAAAGGGTGAATGACAATCACGAAAAAGCTGTAATGACCAAGTCCCCGAATCTAGGCCAGCAGGCTTATTTGATTAATAAATATAATAATAATTACAGTGTCCTTAAAAAATAATAATTGAAATACTAATTATTTTATTACATTTACCTTTTATGCAAGCAACAAAGTAGCATTAGAAAAATATTGGGTTGATTCAAGAGCAATGGAATATATTGTGAAAAAGTCAATAAATCTGCTAATTCATTTTCGTTAAAAGCTAACATTTAAAAACATAGTTAACAAAATTTCTCACTACTTTTATTTCAGTCCCAAAAATTAAAATATGAAAAATGTAAAGAGCAAGATTCAGCAAATTAGCTTTATTTTAATCTAACTAAATGTTCATTGTTAATAAAATTCTCAAGAATAAAGCTATTGATCTATAAATTGTACTATATAGAACTCAAACCGAGGGGTAAGTAACTCAGTAGATGGACGGTTTAGTTAGTTGATTCCCACATTATTATTAAGGTTTTGCTGAGAAATATTTGCTTTATAGACAAAATTCAAACGCGCTGCACAAAACAAATGTATGGATTTTAAGAAAAAATTAGTTGTATCTAATAGAATTAATTTATGCAATCATGAAATGATGAAAATTCTACCCATAACCTGTATCACCAGTAGATGGACTATGACATATTTTTCACATAAGAAGAAACACTTTTATTGAAAATAGTACATTTCCAACATAACAAACGGTTTCTCTACAAAATAAAGAAATAATAATATAAATTAAAAATCTAGTTTCTTTATGTTTATCGATTAATTTAAAATCTATTCATCTATCGGCGTATTTACCCTAATAATACGAAATTCCAAATCACTTTCTTTCAAAATTAAAATACAAAATAAGGATACAAAGGAAAGGTAATAGTCTGTTGCTCTCTAATGTTTGCACAATTCATTAGAGTTCCTACTTCCTACCAACTTCTGCTCCGCCTCGAAGAGGCTATTTTCATCAGCAGAAATTGTTCCATGAACTAAAGAACTAGAATTTTATCCCTATCAAGAAACTTGAACATTTCCAAGACAATCAAGACACTCAAGGAGTTTAAGATTCTCCAGACCCCTGAACTTTTCAACTTTCCAATTACAATAGTTTCCACGAAACGTTTTAACAAGTTCCCGCGTCCCGTTCCTCGGCCCAAGACGTCTCGGGATGGCTAAAGGCCTATTGTTAGAAACGGTGCGCAGTGACAGCGTCCTCGCAACCTCGTCAACGCCCGTAATAATTTCCACGGACAATAATGGCGCCGGCACACAAAGGCACCGCCGCAAGGGCGGCACCAACACCCGCTCCGATTCAATAATATATTCGCGGATACCTGTTTACCTTAGCCACCGTCTGCGTTTGCACAGCTTACGTGTGCGTAAGCGTGCGTGCCTCTATCGGCCGCGCGCGATCTAACGTGTAAACAATAATTACTCGTCGCGCTCGAGTCGCGGGGCTGGACGAGGGACACGTCCACGACCGTCGAAGATTTTCTTTCGAGGAAATTCGTTCGGAGAAGCTCGATCGCGTGACGGTTTTGATGGAAACGGGAAACGGGAAACGGGAAACGGGGGCGCGACAGATGGCAACGTTTTTGCCAAATGTTTCGCCTTATTTTATGAAGCACATTGTTTCTATTTAGCTATCAACTTAGCTATCAACTGCTGTGGAATAAATTAGATATTGTGTTTAACATTTCAGATAAAGTTTTAAAAGGTTGAATAAAAAGCTTTGGATTTTTGAGTAATCAACAACAATTTATGTTTCTTTGAATATTTTCCTGACGTTATTTAGTTTATCATTTATATTATCGTATAGCAATTGAATAACCTGTTTTATTTCATTTCTTATCTTGGAAATATGGCACTGATATTTCAAAATCATTTATTTTAGGTCATCTTGTACTTAGTTCGTGTTTCTTAAGATTATTTTATTTAGAGCTACGTTTAGTTAATATTATATGTGATCATTTAAATATTAGTTTGCACGATAATTTTCCAACTTTTAAATGTAATAATGATTTAATTTCTTTTTCAATAAATTGAACATTTCTTAATTGTTAGACCACTGTGATACATAATATGATAAAATTTATGGAATAACCTAATAGAATAGAATACAAAGTCGAATTATTTATTTTATGTAAAAGAAGTTCGAATGTTTTAAAGCACTTCCTATATTCAATAATATGATTCTGGAATCAAAGATTCTGGCTGATATTGTTGATGACAAACATGAAGTTCATAAAACATAGTACAAGTTTATTTAAAAATAACCATAACGGATAAAAGGGTAACAAAACGAAAAAGTCAATGTCCTCCTCATCAGCCTCATTATTTATCTATTAACCTTGCTGTTCTTCCCGGGTCTATTTGACCCAATCCTGCATTTCATATAGTTAAATTACTGTTTCAATTGTAAGAGAAATATGAGAAAGTTAGTGTTAATATTTACGTTTATTGTTCCTTGACATTATATAAAAATTTCATTGAAAACATTCATAATGACGTGTTAATAATTTAAATTGTAATTTTAAGAAGAGAACATCAGTGTGAATCTGTTTCTCAATAATTATGTAGCAAGGAAGTCATTAACTGACGTATTCTTTTTCATTTAAGTTAATCTTTGCGCTTACAATGTAAGAGACATCGTAAGACAAGGGTTTAAATCTGTTCACTTAGTAATACTTCCTGCAGCTTTTCAAAGGCAGATGTAGTTGAGTTTCCGAGAGAAAGAATCATCGAAGCCTGGGCAAGAACACGGAAACAGCCAGAAGCCATTCGTCTCTTAGAACCGTAGAAGTGCATAATTTGTTTATGACTTGCAGAAACTCACTGAAATATGGGGTAAAGCGTCTAGTTATGCATTCGTACGGATTGCGACGCGACGGTCTGTCGAGTGTAGAAGCAAACGCGGTTTGTAGGACGAAAAGTATCGTGAACCTTCTCACGGAAAGTTTGCCGTTGAGTTCGATGGTAAATAGGATTATCTGACGAGTGATAACGCGATAATGACGGGGTTATTAGGCCAGATCGTGCTTTCGTCGGACACGCAGTGAGGTGGAAGTAAATACTACTTCAGGATAATAGCAGTGGTTTCATTTCTTAGCGTGTATACATATATGTAGTGAAGGATACCTCTGAATGTTTCATGACTATAATTTTATACCTGACTATCAATTATTAATTAATACAGATTATAATCATAAGAACAATAAATATATACAACACTTTTAGAGTTTTATTAAAAAAAAAAAAGGGGCTGAAACATTTTTAAGTAATGGGTAGACACGGCGGATTTTATGCATTTATGGCAATGCTAAGTAAGTACAAAATCTACGAAACTGTTATTATATGCCAAAATATACAAAATATCAATTATCAAGTATTATGTAGGCTAGAATATTTAAAACATTAAACATGGTGCTTATCAAGTTCTAATTCTTTATTTATGCTTGTAAAAATTACAATGCGTATAAAGATCCGCTGTATAGTTATACAAATTAAATTCAGCTTTGAAGATTCTTGGATTGGCATATATTTTATAAAAATCAGTTGCAAAATAAATTTCTGTTTAAGTCCAATTAAATTTTTCAGTGGAATTTAAAAAAATCACAATTTTTTTAACATTTTAAGACAAGAAAATTCTTAAAAAAATATTATTTATGGGTGTTGTTGTTGCAAGAAAGGTTTCGTTTGAAGTCCTACGCAGTGATTTACACAATCATTTGCAAGCGGAAGTGAGCAAGCGTTCTTCTTGGGGCGCAGCGCGATGGGGTGCCTCGCGTTAGGGGAAGGTTCGTTCGAGGAAGAGAAAGTTACCAAGTGGTAACTATTGAGAAAGTTACGTGCTGGGAATGCTGTTGAAGAAGACGCCAGCCTGCAAGGGGTAGAAAATTTCAAGAATGAAAAACTGCATTGTCATGAAAACAGTTTGGAAACTGTGGTGATAATAAATCGATCTAAGTGGTATTATTTTTACAGTTATTGGAGCCAATAAAATTTTCCAATATGAATTATTAATATGAAGGCATTATATACATATTTGTTCCTATAATTTTTTAAATTTGTATATTTTTATTATGTAATATATCTATATAGTTTTTAATCATTATTTAGTTCATTTTCGATTGACACTTTTGCAATTGATTATGCACCCGCCTCGTCACAAAAATCTCATGTGTCGAGCACGTGATGCGCTGGAAACAAAATGTACCCCAAAGAACATGGGAATTGATGGTTTATCTGCCTAATGCCATAGCCTCGTTGAAGGGTGATAATAATCAAACTCGGCTCGCCTGACTGTTTTCCCACAAAGGTTTCGTTTATCGCGTGTCATTCGTGGAATCCCATTATGTGAAGCGAAATCTACCCCAATTTTCAATCCACTGAATGTTCGGTTATCCTCGTTTATGACAGCTTTGATCAAATGGAATCGATAGCGACGAAAATCGACTTTGTCACATTGGAATTAACGATAACTATAGGAGTGGAGAATTTATCTCTTATCTCTAAAGCATTTCTTTAATCGAATTTTTCGTTGGACTTAGGCTTAAAAAATATGGGGCAGGAATTCGAAAATAAAAATGGAACATTATCACTATTTCTTGATACATAATGCTTTCTGTACTAACGTAAGTATTTTCCTTAATTTTTGTTTTTAAAATTCGTTTTAACAACATTTTAGTCGTTACAAAATTTTTTTATATTTTGATATAACTTATTTAATTTTAGAGCTATTTTATTTTATTCTAGAATTCTGTGTCACTGTATTTTGTGTGATTATATTTTGTAATTATATTTACAATTTAAGCATTTAGAACTAAAGTAATTTAAGGGACATTTTTGAAATTTTATCAGTTAAAAACGGAAATGGTTGGTTAAATTATTAAATATAATGTTGCTAATTTAAGTAATTTAGTGTTATAAATAGACTGCGGAAGTTTATGCATTTAGGGCGATTTTAAAATTAGAAAAACCTATAAAAATGCCTACAGATATAAAAATACAATAAAATATCAAAAATTCAATACATTTTATAATATTTAGAAACTAAAACACACATTTAGTTAAGATTTAGTTGCTGTTGCATGTCTATAAAAATATGGATTTGCATAAACTTCCGCAGTCTAGTTATGAAATCAACGTGTCAAATCTTTTAATTTCTCGGATTTTCGAAACGATGACTGACAATGATTTCGAAATACAGCAGTAGATATACACTGCGATGCGTTTATTAGAGTCGACGCATAACGAAAGTAGATGAGAAACGCGGAAGGGACGAAGCGTGGAAGGGCCTCTTTGCCCATAAAACGCGTAATAAACGCTGCCCCGTATCTGGCTAATACAATGCCATGGTGGTAACCGTGCTTAACAGGCACTCGTAAAACTGTATTCGGTGAAATAAATTGGACGCGGCTGTCATAGGGCGAAATAGCATGGATCGATCACGCGGAGACGTAATAATACCGAACGAAACAATGAAAAAACGAATCGCGGACTGCGATCCAATCCCTCACTGGCTTTTAAGCTACATTTCTGTATCTGTTCCGTGTCACAGTCACAAGTGATATAAAATGCTGTTGATGCACCGAAAAGAACGGCTTTTTATAGATTATGCGATTAAAAGATGAAGGAGACAAGAATTCTAGTTTGCATATTGCACAAACAAGATCACAATTTTAGATTTATTTTTAAAACTCTTGTAGATATTTAATTGTTTGTTCTGAAATTCTTTTGCAATTTTACTGTTGACTACCCTATATTATACAGGGTGCGCCAAAAGTATGGAAACGGTCAAATATTTCGAAAACGGAATATTTTTGAGAAAAATTTTTTAGAGCAATATTTTAATGTTTTAAAAATTTTATTGAACGGTCATATCCGTTTGACCTTCAGAGGAACGGTCAAGGTAATATCAAGGTCAACATGATTTTTTTAAATAGAACACTCCATTTTTGATCATGCAGTGTTAAAGCTGACGATGAGACCTTTTCAAAACACTAGCTGATGACCTATTTCTCTTTATAATTGCCCGAGTACTGAGCTTTAAATGCTTCGATGCTGTCAGCCTTATTGTTAGTATTATTTAGGGTGCACCGGGAGGAAGTTTCTTGATTGGACTTCGCACAATCATGGTCCTCGCATATGGGTTTACGAAGGGCGATTTTAGCATAAATACGCATTGAGCATTTGAGATTTAGCATTAATGTGCATTAACTCGTTAAATGTTCGAATTATCTTCTGCCTGATTCTTGACAATTCTTGGCAATTTTCAACAGAAATAGGTCACCAGCTAGTGCTTTGAAAAGGTCTCATCGTCAGCTTTAACACTGCCTGTTAAAAAATGGCGTATTCCATTTTAAAAAATTATGTTGACCTTGATGTGACCTTGACCTTGACCGTTCCATTAAAAGTTAAACGGATACGACCATTCAATAGAATTTCTAAAATCGTAGAACATTGCTCTGAAACATTTTGTTCAAAAATGGTCCGTTTTCAAAATATTTGATCGTTTCCAGACTATTTGATACAGTAGACTTTCTTCATTCTCAACGGTCAGAACTCAGGCAATTCTTAAGAGAATTAGGTCATCAGCTAGTGTTTCGAAAAGGTCTCGTCGTCAGCTTTAACACTACACGCTAAAAAATGGCATGTTCTGTTTAAAAAAATCATATTGACCTTGATATGACCTTGACCGTTCCTCTGAAGATCAAACAGATATCACCATTCAACAGAATTTTTAAAACCCTAAAACATTGCTCTAAAACATTTTTCTCAAAAATGTTCCGTTTCGAAATATTTGACCGTTTCCATACTTTTGGCGCACCCTGTATATTTAATAAAAATTATACAGTTTGGAATATAGAAATTTACTTCATTTTTTCTAAATAAAAAAAATATCATAAATAAGTCTAATAACTCAAAAAATATGAGAAGTCATTCGAATGTTTCAGAAAGACAGAAATGATTTGATAAATATTTTTTAATATCTGTTTTCGAGAATCTCATGAAATGTGTATCCGAAAATTATCGTCTAAATTACTGTGGAACATGTCACCAGCCATAATGAATTTTATTACGCTTTACAGACTCTCTAAATATTATTGACCGGTTAAATGTTATAACGACAGTCGAGCGTGCCATTATATTTCACGCGTGTGTATAATAATTGCAGCGAAGATTCGCAATTAAGCGCGGAAAAATGAAAAGTGCTCGGCAGGAAATGGCGGCTAATTCGACGTTAATGGTTGTCGACACATGGACGGGCCATAATTTCGGTAGGAATTTTCGATCGTTACCATCGAGATTGCCATTTCCATGTGGACTTTGGAATTGAATAATTTTCTCGCCTATCATTTCCCTGTTTCCGTGAATTTCTGCCTAGCGTACCCTTCTTCCATGGAATGGGAAATAATTCCGACCTGCTTCACTACAATTTATCCGCCGAATTTCGTGCTTTCTGCGCGTTGTGTGAAAAGTCACTGCTACTCCGCAGGAGTTAAATTGACAAACTGAATATTAGACATTGGCTGACACATTCTTGCAATTATTTTCAGAACTGTTGGAAAGAATCAGAGTTTTATTTTTCAAGTAAAGCGCTTATCTCTAAAGTTATTTGAAATACGAAAGATATTTGAAAATACTGTATAAATACATCATTGTTTCTGTAGATATAATTACTATTACAATTTTATACCACGTTAAAAATCAATTCAAAGCAAAGAAATGATAGAAACAAAAACAAGAAAGAGAAAACAGTTGAAAGTCTGAATCCAAAGCCAAAAACAAAGGGGACACCTGTTGGGGGTGGAAGAAGAATCCAACAGCCACCCAGATTAAAAATCCAACAGGACCTCAGTACACAATAACGAAAACGCTAAATAGCAAACAGAAGGCTTGCTAAAAATGGTTGCTTGTTCTGGGTTAGAAGAAAGAATCCAGAGAAAGTAACTCTCAGAAGTCCAAAACGAGAAAATAGGGTGAAACCGAGGAGAAGGGGAAGAAAAGAAGAACCGAGGGAGGGGGAAAAAAAAGGAAGAACGAAAGCACGAAGAGAGGAGGAGATTCTGAGTCGGGTGTATTAAAAGCGAAGCGTTGCAGCTGTTGCACGCTGGCACCGCTAACGTCGTTTCGCGGATGTGTTGGCGCCATTTATGAGAGGATCGAAAGTCGAAAGTTTGCCACGCAATTACCGACGGGCCCGAGTGTGCATTAATGTGCGAGAATGAAGATCGAAATGTGCACGCGAAACGTTCCCCTTCACGGTTGGGGGTGGGGGTGGTGGCGCGCGCGTAGGATGACATTTCGTGCAGACCGTTCATAAATTGCGGCGGTGCACACGGTTCGCGTACTTAGTCGAGAAATTACGGAAATTAATTACCGTTGATTCACGCGTCGCGACTTCGCTCTAGCAGTTTGTACGCGTACACGAGCGAGCATTCATTGCCTCTTATTTGTTCCCGCTTGACGCCGCGACGCGGGAACGTTCTAAGCAACGTTATTTCTTCCGAGTTGACGCTAATAGAAAGCCGGTTTTGTTTCTTTCCGAAATTGATTGCACGTTTCACAGGAAAATTGAATTTAATGTGTAGGCACAGCTAAATATGGATTTCTATGCGTTCGCTGATAATTAATTTAATAACAAATGATTAGCCAGATAACGAATTGTAGTTCATATGTTACGGGATTTAACAAGTGTTGTGGCAAACGAATCCACTGACAGGGGAATTAATATCTGACTGCACTAATTGTTAATGCCGTTTCAAGTACGTTGAATGGGTTCGCCGGTATTTCAATGCGATATTTTGACATGAATGTATTACTGAGTCAAGCGAATAAACGGGCAATGTATAATCGCATTGTTTTATAATTGTGTGCTTGTTTCGGGTAATCGTATACATCATTGAAGCTGTTAATAAAAATTCTTTGTAAAATTGTCTGAATAAATCATTCGACATTATCAAAGGTATCTCTGTGTATATGTTTTGTCGCGAGTGTCTTGATTTAAAATGTCTTTTCGAGAACACTCACGAGACTTTAATTCGATTTCTCGAATTAAAGGATTTAATCGGGTTAAAAGAAAACAGAGTTTATGGTTAAAAACAAATATATATATATATATATTAAATTAAGAAACAATGAACACTTTTACATTAAATTAACATTTAGAATTAAAAAGAAAGAACGTTTTTAATTAACTTATAATTTTTGCCAAAATAAGTATTTGAGAACTGACGAGGGGTTCGTCGAGCGGAACGCGAAGGTTTTTCCCTGTACGGAATCTTAAAGAGTTCTGTTCGTCCGTTAGACGCTTTCGCGCGTCGTTCTCCCGAAAAGTTCGCTTGAGTTTAACGGGGGTGGTTGTCGCAACCCTTATTGGCCGAAAATAGGCGCGGGAAAATTCTGTCACGGCATTGGCCTGAACCGTGGACAGCTTCACCGGATTGGGCAGCTCTTTCTTCCGCTTACCGCTTTTCCGGCACTGTCCGATCGCGGGAATCGGCAAATGGTCAATATTTTCGCCCGGACCGGGACAAAACTTTCCCAAAACGGTTTACTGCATGCAGTAAAACAGCAGGCCTATTCTCCTGGAAGTTATAAAAATCTCGGGACGAGCAATGCACAATACCGAAAATCGGCGGAACGGTGACAACAATAACCTACGCCGGAAATTCTCCAAGTTGAAACTAAAAATACGACGTCATATTGCCTAAAAAGGAAAAGTGAAAGTCGTCTCTCAACATACTCCCCCCGTTGAGAGGGATCGATCAACAATGAATATGTAACTTACATAATAGATTCGCGTTAATAAGTATAAAATTATAAGCTAAGTATAAAGTTTAAGATACAGGTGAAAGAGACATAAATTAACATTAAATATATATACGATATCAAGAACGAATAATAAAGTATGATCTGATCAATAAACTAAAATGAAAACACAAGTTGCTTATGAATATATAAGTAAATATGTACACGCAAAGTCTTTTTATCTTTGTCAGTCTTGACTGGGTAAGGGAACCAAACGTTTGACACTCCGATCGAGGGTATTTGTGGCTGTCTTTACAGTGACAGCTCGAATGATTCCGTCAGAACCTGGGTGCACCTTGATGACACGGCCAAGGGGCCATTGCATTGATGGCACATTTTCTTCCCTAAGAAGAACGACGGTGCCCTCCTTGATTGGATGCGTGCCGCTAGTCCACTTGCTGCGGCTAGTCAACTCGTTCAGGTACTCGCGATGCCATCTGGTCCAGAAGTGTTGTTTCAATTTCTGGATGTGTTGCCAATTGGAAAGACGATTGGACGGGGTGTCGCTAAAATCTCTTTCGCGTAGACTCATTAATGAATCGCCAATAAGGAAGTGACCAGGAGTGAGTACAAGAAGATCGTTTGGATCGGAAGGAATAGGAGTTAATGGACGGGAATTTAAGATAGACTCAATTTCAATTATCAGAGTGTTAAAATTTTCAAATGAAAATAGTTCAGTACCTGCCACGCGTTTCAAATGATATTTGAATGATTTGACGGCCGCTTCCCAAAGACCGCCAAAATGAGGTGTAAAAGGGGGAATAAAATGCCATTCGATATTTCGTTCTGCTAAGAATAATTTGACTTTGTCATGATGGTCATCAGATCGCAAAAGGTCACGTACTTCGAGCAATTCATTATTTGCTCCTACAAAATTCGTGCCATTATCGGAATACATGTTAATACAGAATCCGCGTCTCGCAATAAACCGTCGAAGGGCCGCAATGAAGGCTTCGCTTGTGAGATCGCTTACAAGTTCAAGATGAACTGCCTTCACCGCCAGACAAACAAAAACCGCTACATAAACCTTTAAACGAATTCGATTTCGATGCCGACGCTCTTTTATGAAGAAAGGTCCGCAATAATCCACTCCTACATTAGTGAATGGACGCGATTCCGTAACTCTGGCTTCAGGTAGATTTCCCATGATGTAGTCCACAGGTGGGGGATGGGCCCGACAGCAGCGGACGCAGTCCTTTACGACCTTCCATACCTGACTTCGACCGTCAATGGGCCAGTATCGTTTTCTAACCGCGTATAAAGTGGATTGTACACCTGCGTGAAGGTAACTACGGTGCTCATTTTCAATAATAAGTGCGGTCATCCTACATTTAGGTAGAATAATAGGATGTTTTTGAACGAATGGTATAAATGAGTGTTTCAGTCGACCTCCGACTCGTAAAATGCCGTTTTTGTCAATAAACGGATTTAGGCGTTGTAATTTGCCCTTTATAATGGAATTACTATTCGTGGTGAGACATCGTAATTCATCTGGGAAATGCACTCGTTGTATCAATTTTATAATAACGTCATGTGCATCTTTCAATTCTGTGGCGGTGAAAATCCCTTTGTTGGAATTGTTGAGTTTCCATCGTAGACAGAATGCCACAATCCGTTGCGTTTTTCCCCATGACGAATAATCATCTAAAATAGATGTAACAATGCGACTTGTTGTAAGACAAATCGTAATTTTGCGCTCCGGAATGTTATCAAGTGATGACAATTTATTAATCGGCCAGAAAGATTCGTCCTGATTAAGCCAACCTGGTCCATGGTGCCAAGTTGATGGTCGCAAAAATTCTTCTGGTAATTGTCCTCTTGATATGTGGTCAGCAGGATTATCCTTGGTAGGAACATATCGCCAACTAGAAATTTGGGTTTTGCTCTGAATTTCGGATACCCTGTTAGCTACGAACATTTTTAGAATGTGTGGAGATGTTTGTATCCAGTGCAAGACGACCATGGAATCGGACCAAAGTAAGGTCCGGTTGACTTCAATGTGAAGAGCATTTTTTACCGTAGCTAATAAATTTGACAACAATAATGCTCCACATAATTCGAGTCTAGGTATAGTTTGTGTTTTCAGAGGCGCTACTTTCGATTTGGCTATAAGGAGTTCTGTGGAAACGTGACCATTCGCATCAACGCAACGCAAGTACACGCAAGCTCCGTACGCCTTCTCGCTGGCGTCGCAAAATCCATGGATCTCGATGTGGTTCGATGATGCAGCTATTACTTTCCTTTGGAAAATAATATTATTTAAGAGTGGTAATTGGGTATAGAACTGCACCCACTCAGTATAAATGGCCATCGGCAGAGATTCGTCCCAATCAATTTTCAATGTCCAGATTTTCTGCAGCAAAATCTTCGCGACAATGATGACTGGTCCAAGCAGGCCTAGTGGATCATAAATCTTTGCGATTTCTGAACTTATAGAGCGTTTGGTAACGATTAGAGGAGACATGGAAGTTTTAATTGTATAAGTTATGGAATCATCGGTTGAATTCCAAACTACCCCCAATGTTTTCAAAACGGAGGATTCCCCAAGATGCAGATTTTTGTTGATATCCTGTTGAGATAGTCCTTGCAACAGTTGTTTATTATTCGACGCCCATTGTCGAATATTCAATCCTGCTGAATTCAATAAGCTCGAAAGTTCTTCACGCAAATGTAATGCTTCTTGAATAGTGGAAGCTCCAGTGAGCAGATCGTCGACATAAAAATCGCGGAGGAGAATTTTAGAAGCGTCAGGATAACGATGACCTTCATCTAACGATAATTGAGAAAGGCAGCGGATCGCCAAAAACGGTGCGGCTGATAATCCGAAGGTGACCGTATTCAGTTCGTAGGTTTTCAGTTGACCTGAATCATCTCGCCAAAGGATGCGTTGAAATCTTCTATCTTCTGGACGAACGATGAATTGACGGTACATTTTTTCGATATCGCCAGTAATTACATATTGATGGCATCGAAATCTTACAAGTATATACAAAAGATCATCTTGTATTCTCGGACCAGTGTACAATGTATCATTAAGTGAAATACCGGAAGTAGTCATTGCAGAAGCGTCAAAAACTACACGAAGTTTTGTCGTTTGACTGCTAACCTTAATTACCCCGTGGTGAGGTAGATAATAACCATCATTAGATGTATCGGTAACTTCAGACATATGACCGAGATCTAAATACTCTTGCATTACCCTACGATCTTCTTGATTTAATAATGAATCGCGATGTAACTTACGCTCTAGAGATACGAATCGTTTCAGTGCTTGAGTTCTAGATTCACCGAGACGTGATAAATGTTCATTGAAGGGCAGAGCAACAATATATCTACCTTCTTCATTACGCATTACGTGAGTTCGAAAATGTTCTTCGCATAATTCATCTGCATGAGAACGATGTAGATCTTGACAACCTTCTTCGATTTCCCAAAAACGAGACAAATCGACTTTAAGCGTGCTTGTAGCATTGCAAAATGCATTTTTAGATGGAACCGGTATGGGAACACTTCCCCCGATGACCCATCCAAGTCTTGTTTTTTGTAGATATAAATCCGGACCATGCGGAGGTGATAAATCAATTTGTCCTACACAAAGTAAAGACAACGCAGCACCGGCGCCTAACAACAAGTCGACAGATGCTGGCTTATGAAAATCAGGATCAGCTAATCTTAAATTTTTCGGTATTTTAATTGCTTCGCGATTAATAGGCTGATCTGGTACAAGAGATGTTATATTTGGAATAGTGAGAAATGTAAGTGTTCTTTGATATTCACTATTCCTAGATTGAACAGACGCTGTGATCGTGTGTTTCGACACAGTCGACATCGAGTTGAGAACTCCGACAGAAATGGAACATTGTTGACTCGGAATATCAAGTTTTTTCGCGAGGCTTTCCGTTATAAAATTTGTTGTTGCGCAAGTATCAATTAACGCTCTACAACAAATCGGTTGATGTTTATTATTTAATATATTAACCTGAGCTGTGACAAGAAGTTCGTTAGTAACCGAATTAATAACAAAAGTATTTTGAAAGAATGGTTTTTTCGGAGTCTCAGATCGTTCTAGTCACATAGACGTGGATGGTTGAACATCAGAAGGTTCAGTTTTAATTGACTGAGTAATCGTCGAAGTTTTATCTTTAAAATTATTTTTCTCGTTGTCAGGTATATGCAATAGAGTATGATGACGTTTGGAACATACGCGGCATAAACCACCTTTACAAGAGTCTGGCCGATGCCCTTTTTTCAAACAATTAGTACATAAAGATGTCTTCTTAATGGTATTTATGCGATCTTTTACGGATTGATTGAGCAATGTTTCACAGCCCCAAACGCTGTGTTGACCATTGCAAATTGGACAGGAAAATGGTTTTACAAAAACGCAAGACGAGTCGGTATTAATACGTTTTAGATTTTGTTCAGAGGATTGAATTTTTCCGGTGACAAAAACTTGATTTCGTTGAGGACGATTTTTGACGTTCCGTTCTTCAGATTGTTTTTCCGTCGCAGAGTTTGATTTTTGAGAAGGTGCTTGTGCGCAATCGGCTCGTTTTTCAAGAAATCCAAGAAGATTTGTATACGAAGGCATTTTTTTATCTTTCAAAGTAACTTCCCAATGCCATGCAGTATCAGAACTTATTTTAGATAATATTAACGAAACTAAAATACTGTCCCAGGCCTCAACGTTTACGCCTAGATTTTTTAATGATCGCAGATGCTGTTGCATAGTATTCACCAGTTTACCTATCGCTTCTGGTGTGTCTTTGGTAAGTTTTGGATATTCGCGAATTAAATTACAATGACTTAGAAGAATTTTACGCATGTTATCGTATTTGTCTTTCAGTATTTCAATCGCCGTTATGTAATTCGCATCAGTAGTATTTAGTGATTCAATGCTTTCCGCGGCTTGACCAGTTAGCGTTGAACGCAGGTATTGCAATTTTTGCACTGGAGTCAATTCTTCGTTACTATCAATGACAGAATTAAATATATCGAAAAATGACGACCATTTATTGACTGTTCCATCGAAAGTTGGTAAACGCATTTCTGGTAACTTAATGACCATCGGTGCTGATACAGAGGGTGAATTTGAATCGATTGTACTTCGTCGTGCAGGAATATTCGAAGAAGCATTATCAATAATGATTTTCGCTCGCGTAATTGCTTCATAATAATCATTTTGAATGTCATATCGACGCGTTTCTTCAGATTCGTCTAATTCTTCTATATTGAATTGAATATCGTCGAATCTTTTCCAGATATCTTGTAAACCATTTAAATGCGTTTCCACTAATGGTATGTTTCGCTTGCCTGATTGTTCATATGAGTCTAAAAACTTTGAGAACGTAGTAATTTGACCAATGATATGACCGCGTTTACGGCGCAGAGTATGAATATTAATTCCCTGAACGATTGATTGGGAAGAGGAGTCATCTGATGATCGGTTCGTCATCGTGAAATAGGAAACAGAGGAAATTGGCGAAACAAAACGAGTCTACCTTGTCGATGTGAGATTATGAAATTGGAATCCGCGACGATGTCCGAATCCTTTGCTGCAGTTCTGGGCGAGGATGCAGCGTTCTGGATCAAAGATGATCCTTGTCCAATGATGATGGTGGTTCCTGGTCGTTGTTACGAGAGCCTCAAATAAATCCGCTTCGTTGAATGGACCACTGGGGTGATCTTCCTTCTTAGAATTTCAAAATGACAGACACTGGTGTGTTGATTGATGCAGTCTTTATTATTTACATGTCACTGTATCCGGCTCGAAGGACCAAAAATGTTTTGTCGCGAGTGTCTTGATTTAAAATGTCTTTTCGAGAACACTCACGAGACTTTAATTCGATTTCTCGAATTAAAGGATTTAATCGGGTTAAAAGAAAACAGAGTTTATGGTTAAAAACAAATATATATATATATATATTAAATTAAGAAACAATGAACACTTTTACATTAAATTAACATTTAGAATTAAAAAGAAAGAACGTTTTTAATTAACTTATAATTTTTGCCAAAATAAGTATTTGAGAACTGACGAGGGGTTCGTCGAGCGGAACGCGAAGGTTTTTCCCTGTACGGAATCTTAAAGAGTTCTGTTCGTCCGTTAGACGCTTTCGCGCGTCGTTCTCCCGAAAAGTTCGCTTGAGTTTAACGGGGGTGGTTGTCGCAACCCTTATTGGCCGAAAATAGGCGCGGGAAAATTCTGTCACGGCATTGGCCTGAACCGTGGACAGCTTCACCGGATTGGGCAGCTCTTTCTTCCGCTTACCGCTTTTCCGGCACTGTCCGATCGCGGGAATCGGCAAATGGTCAATATTTTCGCCCGGACCGGGACAAAACTTTCCCAAAACGGTTTACTGCATGCAGTAAAACAGCAGGCCTATTCTCCTGGAAGTTATAAAAATCTCGGGACGAGCAATGCACAATACCGAAAATCGGCGGAACGGTGACAACAATAACCTACGCCGGAAATTCTCCAAGTTGAAACTAAAAATACGACGTCATATTGCCTAAAAAGGAAAAGTGAAAGTCGTCTCTCAACAGTATACGTAAAATAGTTAAATAATGAGTTGGTTTTATGAGTTAGGATTAGGATTTTGTTAGAACCTAATATTCAGAAACCTACAATTTTACTGTAGACAACATATTTATTGTCATCCTATAACAAACAAGTGTTAATAAAATAAAAAATTGTGCTTTATGGAAAATCGCAAAAAAGTATGAATGATGCATAATGGTCTGAAAAATAAATTACCTTTAACAATAATCAATTAAAACGTGTGTAACAGACAATTCTGAATCTTCTTGAACATTTATAAAGATATTAGATTATTGACTAAGCGAAATTATTTATTATGATAAATATTGATCAGGATTAAAAAATTATTATTATTATTATTTTCCACAACTATTTTCTATCTATTAGGCAATTTTTCAATCCCTTTTTAACCCTCTAAATCTAAATGGAATTTTAGAGTCCCATTCATTCTAACGAATCTTTATTAACTATTTACTGCTAAAATAGACATTTGATGCATGCAGTAAGTTTTAGTACCTAGGGAAAAAGTGTTTGTACCATCAGGATTCAAAAATAAGTTGTTTATAGTTACAAACAAGTGAATTTTTAAAAAAAGCTTGACAAATTTAAATTTGCTTCGAACTCAGAGGGTTAAAAGGATTCCTACTTTTCCGAATAAAACGTGGAACTTCATTAGGCTTTTTGAATAACAAGCAACACCACTTAAATGATTAAACATCCAGACTAATCACCGAAATCATTAAAATCACCGAAGCAGAAGCTGCCTCACATTTCACCTGTCTCTGCCACGTGTTTCAATCACCCCCATCGCTTCACAGGACAATCGCACAATATTAATTCTCAATTATCAAGCCCACGCATCGTCCAGAAAAAAAGGACATGAAATACCCGTAGCGAAGCAGTCGAAACAGTTGCATTAACGAGAAACACGGAAGCGGGGAACCGGAGGACACCATAGGGCGAGGAGGAAAGAGGGGCGACAGCGCGTCGCGTTAACCGATGCGATTATTCATTCAGGACAGAAAACCGTCAGCCGGCATATCCGGTCGGTTGTAATGCATCATGTCGCGTTATATCCTTTGAAACAAAAAACGTGCCACCTACACGCATTCCGCTCGCGTGTTACACGCGCTCGCTTCCCCTTCCCGGGGAACGAGTCGCCCGAGGAATCCATCGTGGCGTGGATTGATCCCTCAACCCGTTCGAAGGGTCTTCCGTTTCTTTCGGCCGGCGGGACGCAACGCGTGACGAGGGTAGCGTATGATTAGAATCCTTCGCAGCCTCGAAAAGAACCTGAGGAACGTTCGACTGCTCGCTTTTTTGCCGGCAACGCCTGGCGCGTGGCCTTCCGTTTCTCGCGCCGACGGGGATTCGCGTTCTTCTGGTCATTCGTTAGGGGATGAAGCAGGGTTGAATCTTACGCGATCGAGGGGACGGGTGAGGTCTTCCACTTTGTTTCCTGGGGTTAGATGGATGAAAACGTAGACTCGTTTGGATATGTATTGTGGAAGAGATGACAGGGGGTTGTTGGGATGAGGGGGTGTTGTTTAATTAACTTTAGGATTAGCAAAAATCGACCGAAAGCATCTGTAAGATGTTGTTTCCATAAAGAAATACATATATAATAATGAATTTGTTTATTTCTAAATAAGCCTTTAGGTTTGCAACTTAAGGATGGATTTCAGTAACATAATAATAAGCGGAAATCTTTGAAAATTGGAAGAATGAATCTTTGTACAATAGTAAAGTCCCCATGCAAAATTTAAATTATTTGATTTTCAACATTGAGAAGTATAGTAGATGCACCAATAGATGAATACGTAGCAGGGAATGAACAATATCCACAAAAACAAATATAATAAGTTATTCAAGCAAGTACGCGATCCAATGTAAAATTTTTTCAATTCTTTATTTTATATTTAAGCCATTTTCGCGCCATATGCTATTTAATAACTTACTGCATTTGTTTTTGTGTATAAAGTTCGTTCACTGGTAACGTGTGAAGTTACTAACAGCTGCATTTCAAGTATATTGATTCTTGACCCTAGGGAAAAATGTGATGAGGAAAAATGCTCATTTCCCATTGAAATATATAAAATACAGTATATACAGTATATATTGTAGTGTATGTAGTATATGTGTATACATATTTTTTACGTATATATTAGTGGGAATGGGTACTTTTCCTTATTCCATTTTGTCCCTATGGGCAAGAATCAATGTCACTGAGCGTACAATTAGTCCAAATGATTCTTGACGGTTACTAGAAAATCACCACGAAGAAAAGTGCCCATTCCTACTAATATACATATACATACATACAGTACATACACTACAGTATACATATACTGTATATATTGTATTTTATATATTTCAGTGGGAAATGAGCATTTTTCCTCATCACATTTTTCCGTAGGGGTAAGAATCGACTGAGCGTACATTCCAACAAACAAGTTTCTAACAAAAGATCAATATTTCGGACTGGTTTTCTCACCACAAGAATTTACTGAAGTTTATCCTTAATTAGCTCCTGTATATTGTTTACATCAATTTATAAAAAGAACAGAAAGGACCATTCAACAGAAAAAGTGAAGCCAGAAACGAACAGACTATGACGTCATCAACATTGGCACGAAATTCAAAGACCGAATTATCCAATTATCTTTGCCCACAAATTTTATCCATGCTTCTCGTTGAGACATATTTTTCGGAATAGTAGGTGTGTAATAAATTTTAGTTAACATGAATAAAACAGATAAAATTAATTTATAACTTTAACATATAAAGTTATTTTATAACTTTTATTTATTAACAATTATAAACGATACTCTTTTTGCATTGCTTCAGCGTTCTTTTGTGTAATACAATTTGGACATGCAATGTTCATTTTTATATATTACATACGAAAAATATGACACAGGTACATTATTATGGTCCATTGTCTTGGGAACGCCACAAATGTAACGAAAAACCATGTTTGAAATAATTTCTTATATCTTCTACTGTCACCTGTATTGAAAATTTGAAAATTTGTGGTTGACTGACACAATCGTGATCTGTTACTGTATTCGTTCTCTGTAACTATGACCTCACAAGTATGATGTAGCCACGGTGTATTATACAGGTGTTGCAAGCTCCCTCAGAAATGTGTAATCATTAGATGGAAGATCTTCTAGCTACCGCTAGAGTGCGTTTAAGTAGAAACATCCGTGGGGAGCGCTCGTATTGGTTCAGCGAGCTCAAGCGGTGAGGAGACCGAGCGCGAGTAAAGCTTTGTGATCATCTGTGAAGCACTTCATACACACACATGCATACCACACGCGGAGTTCTGACTATGACGCCCCTAGCGGCGTCCAGAGGATCTTCCATTTATTGATCACAAAAAATCAACCAGACAGAGGTTCCTTGTCGGGATACCTCTATAATATACCGTGGACACAGCAAGACTTTTAGGTATTTTCTCCCTTACCATCACTTCCTCTACTTATGATTTTAATTATCAACATAAACTATCATTAATTATAAATTCCAGTTATAACGAATCGAATACAATGAACTCAGAATTAGTCCATTTCTAAATATCTAAAATGCAACAATGTTACAATTGTCAAAGTAGAAACTATCATTAATTATAATTCCAGTTATAATGAATCGAATACAATGAACTCAGAATTAGTCCATTTCTAAATATCTAAAATGCAACAATGTTACATTTTATGTAGGTTTCACTTGTAAATAGAATTATTCCAGCCTAGATTTCTAAACATAAAATAGCATCAAAGCTGATTTATAATCCAATGCGAAGAATTCCTATCAATTGTGCATCGTTCAACGCTATCGAAGTGGACGTATCGTTCAACGACATGAAAGGAAATCTCTGCAGATTACGAGGATTCTCGCCACGCGAAAACTAGGCAGCAGGCTATAATTTAGTTTAGAGCCGCAATAAAACGGCATAGATTTATCGGATATGACGTTATGCTCGGGATGTTAAGGTGAATTGAGACGGAGAGAAGCAAGGGGCCGTCCCAAGCTCCGAAAGGGAGGCGCGCGTTATTGCTGTCTGTAGACTGTCATTTCCTACGGTAGTGCGGCAGATATAACAGTGAGCCGAGCCTGTTATCGACTTTCCAGTAGACGCCAGTCACGATTGATCGTAATACGTCTTTTACTTTACGATTTTCAACGTGCGTACGGCGCAGGTTTCTTGTCTACGACTGTCCTAAACGGTACAGATAAAGTGGTATTGCGTAAAGCGGAAGGATTGCTCTTTATAGGTACTAAAACGAAGGCTTGAATTTAACGTTACGAACGAGAACTACTGAAATGCTCGATGTTAGCCGTGATGAAATCTTAAATGATACTAGACCCCACGAATCGTGGGGATGATTGCCCTCACGTGCGTCGGTGTAGGTGATCGTAAAATGGATGTTAAAAAGACAATATTTATTTCGTGGAGAAACGAAAATGGGGACTGTAGCTTTGTGGAATCTATCGAACATGATTGCAGCGGGTACAGATTACTGAACTGATCTTTGTACGCCAGAAATGCGATATCAAAGACTTTAAGATTTATAGAAATTGATGGAACATATTCTAAACTGACTATTTAGTTTGACAAAAGTGGATCCAGATTTTAGGAGATTTTTGGTCTCCCAGAATGTAGTTTCTTTGTAGATCCTAGAAACTTCAGGCTCTTATAATATAGGTATTCAAGTCAGAGACTGTATATATGTAAATAAAATCACGTGAATTTCCTGTCAAATGTCTGCTAATTAATAACTAAATAACCAATAACATGGTCAATTTGTTTAAATTGTCTGAATCAATTTTCACGTAGTGGAATTCATGGTGTTGTCGATCCATATCCAACTCTCAGAGCTACCGCAATATTTTGCGAGGCTGTGTTCAAGCATTTCATAAAAAAAAGACATGAACTGTTCTTTTTTCAAGTTTTCAATTTAACTTTTCGTTAACCACCTATTCGAAATTTTACAAAACATACAAAACAACTGTCATTAACATTTAATTTACAAAGGTCATTAACATTTTAACATATTCTATCATGTTTAATGGGACCCGCTTGTCATCAGGCAGACTAACACCCTGGATAGTCCGCCACTGCTTGTACCACAAAATCTGAACAGAAATATCGTCGCTAATGGCCTAGCAGTGAATGCGACGCTAAATCGTCATTAAAAAAAAAAAAAAAGAGTTATGGGTTACCTGCAGAAAATCCCTTGAGCCCACAATATACATGGGACGTGCAAAATTTGAAATCCCCTTGTACAGTATTTCATGAATTTACTGTTACCTCCTCCCACGGTCACAATTCTGCAGATCAACCACACGTTTTCAAATAAATTCATAGATCCTCGTATCGAATGACATGGATTCACAATTACCCGCACATGTTCTCCCAAATCCCCAATCTACGTTATCAACCCTCACACTTCGCTACATAACTCTCGACTCATACATCTCAGTCCCATGCCGCTCCAAAATCAACCAACATCCCTAACTAGACATTAGAACACCGAGTCCAAGTTTTCTATTGTTAATCAACGGAGTCGCGTCTCCCTTGCACGAGGCTCACAGAGTCTCGAGTGAATAACTGCACGGTAACCCTTCGAAGGGCATCCGTCGTGATTCCCGAGCAATTTCAAGTTCCTCCCGGTTGTTCTCCAAGTTCCGAACTGCATTTTAACGAGACGCGGTTCTATTAGACATCTTCATCTGCTAGGTATCGTTGCCTACGGACTCGACGCTAAATGGTTTCATGTTTGTTAAGTGTTTCGGTAATTCCTTGGTCTCCGGACTACGGGACCAACAGTACGACCAAGTTTCTACGGACGGGGGAGGCTTTCCACCATTGTCATCCCCGAGGCACACAGTTCGGACCTGGGTGCGAAGGACAGTGGCGAGGCGAGACGAGGACGGAGCGAGGTATCGCGTTCATTTCTGCTCGGTCGGACTCGTTTCGCGGGAACACGGCTTGGCAACATTGTTTCGAGAAAAGGGCGCGGATCGATGTCACGAGTGATTTAATGCCGCGACTGCCGAGGGTTCCCTTCGATGTAGATTCTCGCCGGTCCCCTCTAACTCTCTTTGCTTACTGTATCATGGATCTTATTCGAAGGATAATGCTTTTTCCGCCATGTAAACGTGGAATAGTCAATGAACTGGTGAAATCGATGCTCGCTCAGTGGGAGAAATACTATCTCTCGAAGCGTATTCGAATGGTATGTGTAATGCAATGCTGCTGAAGGAGAGAGATGTCCAATATGTTTCTCGTCGTTTAAATCGTTCGGGTACTTGGGATTTCGGCTCATGCTTCAAGTGTTGAGTGCTTTCAGTTTTAACTAGTGGCGTTTAAGTAAGTATAATATATTATTTCTAAGTCTATATTACTTCTATTCCAGTAGTATATTAAGAGAAATGTAATTTGCAATTGGAATGGCATTGGGGAACAGAAATTATATGCTTGCTTTACAAATTCCTAACTAATATTATGAATATGACTGCTTTAACTAATAACAAGCCGCTGTAAAAAAATTATTTTTCAACCGGTTTGTTCATATTTTAAATTATTTATTATATTCAACTCTAATATTCTAAGGGTTAAAAAAAAGAACAAACCTAACTGTCCATTTATGGCGATTTTAAATGTGCTAAAATGCATCGAGATGTGCATAGATACAAAAATGCATGAAATATCGAAAATGAAGTACATTTTATAATATTTAGAAGGTAAATGACACTTTTACACAAATTGGTTTTCTTTTTGTAGATCCTTAAAAATATAAATTTACATAAACATCCGCAGTCTAGTGATGTGTAATAAGTATGGAATAAAAATATTGGTAGACCTTTGATGTTAGTATAACAGAAAAATGGATACAGTGATATTCATTACAATTTTTTAAAATGTTAATCAGGTGGCGCTTTGGAAATAGTTTAACTATTCGAGAATGATGTCAATGTCACTTACTGACTTAGTATTTTGCAAAATGGATTGTAGAAAACGGTCCCCCAACGGTAAAGGAAAAGGGGTGTCTTTGGCATCCTGGCCATCGATGAGGAAGGGGAGGGTAGATACCCCAACCCCAAAAAGGCGAAGGGGGCGTTCAGTAATCTCCCCTGAGTTCTTTAGTAGTCGAGAAGTGGTGGGAGGAGGAGGGAGCCAATTTCCAGAACCGAATACAAAATTTCACGCTATTAAAAAAGCAAGGAGTTTAAATAAACCAATAATCTTATTAGCAATTTTTGATATGCACATCGTTAACAACAGTCTTACAGATCAGTATACATTGTTGATATCATTGTTAGTAATTAATGAAGTATAATGAGATATTTCTCAACTTTTATATTTATATAGTTTCTCTCTCGAAATAAATTCTACACTATTTTTAAGAGTAGTTAATTTTAGTTAATTTTCGGTAAATATGAATGTTGACAATTGTTATCGCTTATATTGTTTTTTTCATAAATAAATTGTTGAAGATTTAATATTATTGCTCAAGTAATAAATTGTGTCTCTACATGCATTTTAAAAGAGAATGCTCAAAAACTGCATTTCGTTAATGATTATACAATTTAAAAAATTCGTTTTAAATTTATGTATCACTGCATCAAGTAACGTCATTAGTAGCTTGCGGAGTTTATGCATTTATGGCAATATTATACATGAAATCTACGAAACTGTTAACACATGCCAAAACATATAAACTATAAAAAATGTAACTTAATTTGTAATGTTTGGAAAATAAGACATCGTTATTCAAGTTTCAACTTTTTGTTTATGCTTGTAAAAGTTTGATTTTGCTTAAAAATTCAGTCCAATTATTAACGACCACTATAAGGTTACATGAAATTGTCATAGTCATGTTAAAAATTACTGTAACTGCATACATAATACATATAGAATTATAGATTATAGAATTAGTTCAAATTATTAAAAGAAACAAATTACAGAGTTGCAAATATTAATAAATAAAGTCAAAATCAATTATGAAATACTATCAAGGATCCAATTTTTGGTTTTTCTAACATGTAAATCTGAAAATTGACCTAATCTCGAAATTTGTGTGATATTTAAGAAAATCCATGTTTTATCTTTAATTTGATATTTAACAAAGTACAAAAATAACAATAATTAAATTGCAATTTAGGTTCTAAAGTCAAAAAAGCATAAAGAGTAATTTCTGATCACTCAAATTAAGTCTAATATTACCTATCAAATTTGACTTGTCAAACTCAAAACAGTTAATAACACCCCAATAACAATTAATAACTACCCCATTTAACAAATGGGGTAAATTTAGTTAGTATCCAGTTTTAGCATGAAAATTTATTGTATGATTGTATGTATACTAAGCTGATCAGGAATTAGGTTCTGATCAGAAATTGGGTCCTTGGCAGTATGACGGATCAATCGCAAGAAGTGATTCAATAATTATTTTCACAAATAATATTAAACTTGCGGCAAGGAAAAAAGTATTAAAAAATTGCGTGTTGATGTATATGCCACACACATATCAACATACTTTGATGACAAAATTAGGGATGCTTCCAAAATTCCGTTTTAATCCATCCCAAGATTAGAACCTCAATACCACACCAGATTCCTTACTGCTCCGAAGTTTCCCACCCCCGCAACAACTGACGATAGACACACTTGCCAACATGTACCAAGAGTGTCGCTTTAATACCCACTTGAACATACTCCAAGTACCCCCAATGTGTCCTCCGCCCGGAATACACCCCTCAACTGCACCCATTCCGCGTCTAGACGTTACGAAAACCCTCTGTTACTATAAATACACGCTCGAAAGGGAGCGCGAGGAACAGAGAGGTCCAAGTTTCGGCGTGTCCTCCGCGTGTATCGAATCTACCGGAGCAGACGCGAGCAGGAGCACGGCGAAGCGGCGCGGCGGCTCACCCCTCGACAAGTCACGTCCAACGCATCTCGGAAGCAGGACGTGGTCGATCCTGCGAGGGGGTTGTTCGTGGCATTCTGCCACGAGGAACGAGACCGCGCGGAGCATTGTGCGTTGAAACGACAAAAGCACCGATTGCGCTTCTCACGGTTCCGTGGCTCGTGCAGGACGCCACGCACACGCGAATCGGAGGCGAAGCGGGGAACAAGGAGAACGCGACGCCGGTCATCGACGTCTTTTGCGTCGTCGCGCGTACGCGATCGTTGGTGGTAATGGCTCTGTACGGTTGTAGCGATCTCCGTGATCGCGCTTTGACGCGTCGCGGCCGACGTGCCTTTGAGAGGACCGTCTAAAAAGCGTCCTCCTCGCTAGAAACGGCGCCGCGCCGCGCCGTTTGATGGGACGTCTGCGCAAACGAGTCTGGGGAAACCTGTGAGGGATCTCTGAAGAGCGAACTTCCGTCGCCTTTCACAGACAGCCAGATTTTCCTTGCGCTCTGAATCCGAGTATTCTTTGGAAATCAGAGTGCTCGTGATTTGGAGTCGCTTTTAGATTTGACGGTTCTCAATCCGTAATTCGATCACGTTGAAGGCGTCGCTGACTGAGAGTTTGCGTTGTCGTGTCGTCGTGTGACACAGTTTCACTGAGTTTGTGAGGCACAATGTATTCTCGTGTAAATTTAATTTTCTGCGGAAATGATATTGAGCTTTGGAAAATTGTTAAGGGAAATTATTAAGCAGAATTTTATTTATGCGAAGTTTCGAATTTTGTGACCTGTTTTCCTTCAAACCATCAAAGTAATGTAATTTATATAAAAAGATATATATTTAAATATTCTGCGAATAATATTAAACAAAGTTTGTTTTGTGCAGAAAATAGTTCAAAAATCGGTGAAAAATGGTTTTTCTTTCAGTATTTTCCCAATTTTTTTCATTCAACACTTTCATCAACTTATTAGAAATGCAATACAAAATTTGATTAAATTTACATACATTTTTGTACATTTACATAATTTAATTTACAATTAAATGAAATTATTTACTGTAGATTATATAGATTCGTTTAAAACATACATTTTTTTACGATACCATTGATCCAAAGTAGTACAATTATTTTGCCCCATCCAAATTATTTTATGTTACTTTTCGTGGAATTTGTTAAATAAATGTATTTGAGCTAACTGTGAAGTAATGTATCCTTTTCTTTAAATCAGAATGAAGAATATTGTAATCAAAAAGTACTTTGTCGTATCGCATCGTAATTAATAAAGAGTAGCATAAGATTTTAAATTGGGAGTTTACAATGTGTGTCGCCATTTCTCTTTAGGGTTTTATGCAAACCTGATTGTTTCGTTTTCAGACCAAACCGCTGACATGTAATATCATTGATGAGAGCATCAAGTGCTTCCCTTTAGTCTACTTCCTGATTCGTATGCGTGCGTCTTACGACTTCTGCGCGATGTTATCGCCAACCAGTGAAACGAATTTTTATCACAAACCCCATTTGGCACCGGTACC
The DNA here is from genome assembly GCA_030770465.2 of Perdita meconis. Classification (NCBI taxonomy): domain Eukaryota; kingdom Metazoa; phylum Arthropoda; class Insecta; order Hymenoptera; family Andrenidae; genus Perdita; species Perdita meconis. The sequence goes on along the minus strand of JASKOS020000014.1, from coordinate 8,857,797 downwards.
GTATCTCCCGTAGCCAATAACCCTCTGAAACCGGAATGCGGCGCATTATATCGAGCAAGTTTGAATTTTATCAAAAAACTTCTTGGCTCTTTGCCTCGTATTGATTATATTATTTAGAACCCTCACGTCTGATGCTGTCTTTTGTACCTCTTCATTATCTGTTTAATTTAAATTGCTATTACACTGATAAAAATCGTTATTCTAGCAACGATATTAACTCTTCAACAAATTATTTATTACACAGAAGCAGTGATAACAAATATTAACACTCATATTTAACGAAAATTAAAGATTAAGAATAGTATAGAATTTATTTCCGGAGATATAAATATAAAAGTTAAGAAATATCTCAGTATATTTCATTAATTAATACAGTTTACACTTGATGATGCTCAAGAATGTTGTCAATATACCACTACTTTTATTCCATATTTATCGCACCCCACTTTAGTTAGCTCATAACTAAGTTTATTCTCTTTTTAACTCTTTAAGTACATTAAAAAAATTAAGGAAGGTACGCTTATTCTTCAGTTCCTTATCAGTCTCGTATTAATGAGTTATTTGATCAGTTTTAACTCATTTTAGGAACAAAGATTTTCTCTCTTTCCTTAATAATGTCTAAAGAATAATTAGAATCTGATTGAAAAGGAGAATCTAATGAGAAACTGATTCATTTGCTTATACTGTGACTCACATCTAACAAGATCAAAGTAAGTTACCATACCAACATGTAAATGGACTTCCAATATGTATTCCAACTAAAAATTCACAAACTCTTAGCAAAGAAACACAGTACAGAAGAACCTCGACTATCCAAATCACAATTGTCCCTAAATTGTCCCTGACTATCAATCATGTAATACAATAGCTGTAAGAATAAAGCAGGACTTCAAGTACAGTTTGAACTATGATTTAATAGTAGGCTACTAATTTTTAATACTTCATATTAAAAATATGAAGCGGGATAACCGAGGTTCTATTGTAACTATATTTTTACTCTCTGTTATTTAATGACACACATACATCAAAGGAAATGGAGTTCAAGAAACATAGATATCAATATTCCCCGCGATCTCGAAACTCGTAAACAGCGTAGGTGGTAAAACGGTCGATTAAAATTTTGCCGATTCAATATTATTTCCCACGGTGCCTGGCAGACACAATCGAACAGGGGGGAGGGAGGAGGAAGAGGGGAATTAAATTTTGTCCGTTTACGCGATTCCAGGACACGCGCCGAAGCTTCGACGTTGTATTTTACACCGCACTTAATACCTCATTTAACACTCGGGACCGTATAATTGGACATGACTAACGAATCGCGGATAATTAAGCAATTATTCGGCAGCCGCGAGCTGCGAAAGCCCCCCGCGGCTCGATTTCACGGTGCCTTATATATTTCAACCACGCAGCGGCGTTCGATTGCGTAATTAACCGAGTAACGAACGACGGCGGTTCCTTCTTTTTCCTTTTCCGCGCGCGGATTTATCGTCCGGTCGGGGAAGGGAAAGCGAAGAAATCGATTTCTCTAATCTTCTCCGCGGCAAGTGTTGCGCTATGGGACCATAAATTTCTGCCAGCCGTTACATCGAGTGTTACATGCTGCCAGGCGTAAAATAAGGAGGCCGATAAGAATCCTTAACGTACCGTTTTAATTCATTCTTTATTGGATCGGAGAAATGGCGGGGTCAGACGTATGATTGCTATTATCATTTGTACCACCGCTGAGATCGATTGAAATTGCCGCGATAAATAAGACGCTCGAAACAGAGCGTTTGTCAGTCGAACGCTGACCTCCGGGCGGCGTTAGTCGGTGAAATACTTTTTTCCTTTCACGGTTACCGAGGCACGAGGATCGCACGAGTCGCAGATACCTTGATCCCCGGCCTCCGCGCACGCCGCGAGGTGTAATCCTATAACGAATCGAACAGCCTCCCACGATTTAATGTCTCGGTCCCACCTTCCCATATTCGGCGTAATATATCCTGTGGGTGGCACGTTCGATGGCAAGATTTGTCGCTGGGAAGGAGCCAATATGAAAGAATTATCGTCGACCTTTTACCTTCGGGTTGCACGCGATTCGTAAGCACTTTGCGTTGTCGTATATTTTCAAGAATAAATATGTAAGAAAACTGCTGTGCTCTTTCTTTGACAAAAAGTATGAGAAACTGGGTTACATTTTTTTTTTTTTTACGAAAATATGGATTATTTTTTATCGCGGACGTAGAAATCTGGATTGAGTTTAATAGCAGACTTGGGTAAAAATTTAATCAACGATTAACAATTGAATTCCTCCATCAATCGTTAATTGCAATTAACAGTTAGATTTCTATTTTAATCGTTAGACGTAACCGACAATTGAATTTCTATCGTAGTTATTAATTGCCACTAATGATTAAATATTAAATTAATTTGTAATTGTGGTAAAATTAGTATTTGATTACACTGTTCAACAAAAAGTAATTTAAGAAACTATAATACAAATAATATTAAACAGAATACCTAATTTAATTCATATGTTTTAATCATATTTCATTTAAAAACCAACGATTGATAGCTAACGATTAATTTTATCAACAGATTGGATCAATTGCCGATTTTTCGATGATTAATTTTTTTAATCATGAGTATTAATCAATTAATCAAAATAAAAATTTTGGTCTACTTATGCCCAACTCTATCTAATAGTTACGGTAATGGTCCCTATTAATGAGTCTGTACCTGCTAGTGTGTCTCTACCGCGAAATGAGTTGTAAAGAAGAATACCTTTAAGAAATAAAAGAAAAACAATTTTTTTTAATTAAGTTGAACTATTAAACTTGATGAAAAAAAAATGTTTTTCTTTTATGTCTAGAGAAATTCCTTTTTTGTAACTTATTTAAATGTAAAGACACACTAATAGGTTCAAGCTCACTGATAGGGACCAGTACCCTACTGACAGCAATTCTGAGCCGTAGATGTGCTGAGAGAAATTGTGATTTACATTTTACTACATTTTATACTAAAGTAGCAGGATGTATTTTGAAAAAAATGCATGTGTAACAAAAATTTGAACACAGTGTAGTAATTTTTTTTTAAAAATGTTAAAATTTTAGATGCTTTTTTAAAAAATATTAACTACACTGTGTTCGGATTTTTATCACACACATGCACCTATCCTGCTACTTAAGTACAAAATGTAGTATAATTTAGAACAAAATTTCTCTCACTGTATAATATTTCATTAGAGACAAGAGACTTCTAAATTCGACTGATAAACAATTTTTTATTTTTACTATTACTAAAACTTTATATTTAATAAAGTATTTGAAATTGTAAAGCGTATGACGATAGTTAAAACAAACTATAAATATTTTTCTACATCAACAAATACAAAATAAACATGTTATCAATAAGGTCTCTGGCTTCACAAAATATCCTATCCACATTTCTTACAATTCGTCCAGACGTTCAACTATTTCACCCCCACGAAATAGTAAACTCTTACCTAGCATTTACAATTCCATCTCAGAATGATCAACAAAGAAACCCTTTCAGCCCGCAGGAGCACGAAATGTCTCGTGACCGGCGCGCGACAGGTTAATCAAATAGAAGAATTAACGAACCTCCGTTAATCCACGCCAAGCAAAGCGCCCACCGAGCGGAAAAGCGATCACGAACATTGACCAAGGCAGCCAGAAGGCAGAAATTTCGCGATCCACCGCGTTCGATTCCGCGGGCAACGCCAGCCGGGCTCGGAGAACGAGGGGAGGGGTTCGTAATCTCGGCTGGCTCGATACACCCCTGATAAAATATCCGCGGGGGTGACCAGCTCCTAGTCGCGATACGTTATTGGAAGAATGCCAATATCGATGATTTACCATGAAATCCGCTAGTTATTGCGCGGGAAACGCGGTCTCATTATTTATACGTTATATCGCGGCCGATACTTTTCCGGGCGAGCCCTGGAGCACGGGAAATAAAGTGCTGTCTGCGGCCTCGATGAAATAAGCGATTTTCGCGAACCCGGCCGCCATCGCGGTGGAGAACGGGCCAAAGGAAGAAAAATCGATGTCGGACAAGAACCTCAAATTATTGCCGGATGTTTGGCAACGGCGCGGCGTCGAGTTACAGGCCTTGTTTCCTGGCGAAACGTGGATACGAGGAGCGGAACTGAGCTTTTCTTCTCGATGGGGATTTAATTTGAAATTTCGAGACCGAGTGAAGAGAATGCTTATGACATAGGATCGAGTGTAGTACTTGTCTCGTAATGACATTGCGAATAGGCAAAAAGGGAAAGAAAGTGAAGAGCGAGAGTGGTTGAGAGATAGAAAGGAGTAATCGATTTTTCTTTCAAGCGTTGACTTTTGTTAGTAGACTGTAGATGTTTGTATAACCATCAAATTTTTACGGTGTCCAATTTGTTAAATTAATGCGATAGCTATTTTACTTTTGATATTATACTTATTTTTGCTTTTGCATGTGACTTTGTATATTTTTGCATAGTATTTATATTTATATTTTATTTCAATATCCTTAGTTTTGTTTATTAACCCTTTTGTACCTCTAGACGAGATATTTTGCGATTTGCATGAGTAATTTTCTGAAATCTCCTTATATTTTCTTCAATTTTCTTTAAATTCCATGAATTTTCTTAATTTTCCTAAAATTTCCTTGAAATTTCGTGAATTTCTTATAGATTCCTTGAATTTCCTTGAAATTGCTTGAAATTTATTGATTTTTCTGAAATGTTCTTAAAATGCTTTGAATTTTGAATCGTCTTTAAATTTTCTTCTAATTCTATGGGTTATTTTGATTTTTAAAATTCTCCTGAAATTCCTAGAATTTTATTGATATTCTCTAAATTTTCTTGAATTTCCTTAAATTTGATTGATTTTTCTTTAATTTTCTAGATAATCCTTCAATTTTTTTAATTTTCGTTAAATTTTCTTGAAATTCTTTAAATATTCATTAAATTCTTATTGAAATTTCTTGAATTGTCTTAAATTTTCTTGAAATTCCTTGAAAGTTGCTTTTAGCATAGTCAAAAAAAATTGCCTTAATTGATCTTTGATAAATTGATTGGTTTTTGAAACTATTACACTACGGTCATATCAATTATAATTTATGACTTGATAGAAAACAAAACGTACAGAGTAGTTTATGTATTTGCCCCGAAAATTGCTCATGGTTGGTTTTGACGCTCGAGCACTTTTCGAGATGAATGTGTATTCCTGACAACTCTGAATAGATTAAGGAATATAAATGTTTACGAATAATTACGGAGAATCCCTAGTCTATTATTTCCACAAGCCTTGACAAAACTCACTCATTAAACCGAATAAAGACTAGTTTCAAAACACTACATATTGTATTCGAATACAGAAAAATAATTATCTTAACCTGTTCAATGTATCCCCAGCATACGATATACACACGCGATTATTGTTAACCGCTATTTAAACAGTGAATGAAACACAATTTCATTTTTACGAAACCCTGAAGAAAAATCAGTTAAAAGAACGCGCGAGATTGCTACAGTTTTATTGAATCCACACGTTTTGATGTTACTCTCGATCCCCACGTCTCTCGATTTATATTCTCATATATTTTCCGTTCCGATGGTTCGAGTGTTTTTACTAGGTATAAGCTCGCCGGGTTTTAATTAAACCGAAACATATTGCACAAACACAAGAGCAGAGGCTCGAAAATTAAACGAGTAATTGATACATCGTCGGAAACTTCGAGCGAAACACTACAATTGTTGTTTCAACAATGTTTCCTCTAACAGCAATCGGAACGTCTGGAAACTTTTGATTCGATATTTGAAAGACTCGGTTCTTCTTACCTGGCCAGCTCTCTCTGAAGGTGATGGACTCTGGAGCGTGCTCGCTCAGCTTCAGCCGTAGCCTCGCGTACTCGAGCTTCCGCCTCCATTCGTTGTCGTCGTTCGCGTTCCACATCTCGTTGTGTGGCTTCTCTCTGTGACAAACCAATCGATCTTTCATTAGTTTTAGGGAACCAATTTTCTTAAACAAATTTAAACGATGATTAAGTGAATACTTCTGGAGATGAGGATTAATGCTTTGCATTTGATTAAATGTATACAGGGTGTAACAAAAATGTTGCAGTTCCTTGAAAGGGGTGATTCCTGAGGTGATTTTAAATAACTTTTTCCTTAGCGAAAATGTTAGGTGTGGCTTTGTTAACGAGTTATCAACGAAAAACATCGACCAATAGAGGCACGAATACAGTGGATGAATTTTAGCGCGGGCTCCAGCTGCGAGTAGTATTGGCCCGCCATCGTGCGCGTCATCATTAATCCGCTGTACTCGCTCCGTGATTGGTCGGTGTTTTTCGTTAATAACTCGTTAACAAAGCCCGACCTAACATTTTCGCTAAGGAAAAAGTTATTTAAAATCCCCTAAGGAATCACCCCTTTCAAGGAACTGCAACATTTTTGTTACACCCTGTATAAGTAAATTCAGAACTTCGAAATGCAGAGGATTAATCTTGGAGCTTTCACAAGTCGTTGATCGACCAAAGATGGATTAGTGCGATTTCATGTCAGTGACATTGTCAGATGTATTTGTATTTGCGAAAAACATGGTAGTAAGCAGAATCGATTTTTGGTCACTCGGCAACTTGTCGCTCGTGTGTAAAGTCTATTAAACTCTGCAATCGCCAGAAACTTGTTTATTTCAACTTTCGATCCAAATACCAAAGAATCCATAAGAAAAATCTAAAAAAAGATTCAACTTTCACTCAATTACCCACCAAGCAAAATCTTTCAGCGAATATCTAACACCCTTCTGTCACCCAGAAAGGTTCCACTGCCCTCCATATAAGCGATCGTAAAGAAACTCGTGCTTGTTTCATCCGATTCATATGTAAATTGACATCTTTTCAAGATCATTGATCTTCTCCCCCCGGACGCGAAAGCTTGCACGCGTATTTCTCTTTCAACAGATGCTCATCGACTCGCGACGACGATTCACTCCCCTCGAAATGATAATTTTCAATATTCCCACCAGCCCCTCCAGGACTTTCGAAACAAATCGACGAATTTTATTGGCACAATGTCGACGCTTTTCAACTCGGACGAGCATGAGCGATCGAAGGTTTATTGCTGGCGGCTAAGTTCCGCGAGATACGAAACGAATCGTAAAGAAAAAAGAGAAGAGGGGTTTAACGAGCAAATAAAACTACGGCTAGGACTCCTTCCAGGCAAATACGTTCTATTTACGATGGTCCTCCCCCGTTAGGATAACGTTGATCTACCAACGATAAGGGAGTCTTTTCTCGTTGCTCTTGCTTCCGGCAATCCACCTTCCGTTTGAAAGATTTTCCGCGAACGCGAGTTGGTGTTGCGTGTTTTATGTCGATTCGAACTCGGAATTTTTATGTTTAGACCAGTTGAAGGATCAATAAGACATTTCGCCTATTTGTGTAGCAGCTGTGAGCAGTTTTGAATTTTTAAAATAGGGGAGCAACATCTTTTTATACTAACTTTTATAATTTGTATTATACTCATTTTCTAAGTTATAAATATACCTGAGATTATAACAATGGTTCCATTTCGCAATCTTACATCCAATTGAAATTGAAAGTAACTCTTATTTAATCGCGGACTTGGGGTCTTTTTCGATCCAATCGCATTTCTTGTTTTCAATTTTGATGAAAATTTAAAGAAATTATTTCTTATTTTTTGATATTGATTTAACCATTAGTTTATTAGGTGTAGAAAGGAATTCTTTTCGATTTTTGGGTAAAATTCTATTAAGAAAAAATATACTAACCCGATCATCCAAATATTCACCATTGTTATAAATGATCTTACACCATTTTCTTGCTAATAATTTTTGATTTTATGAGCAATCAAATTACTATATCAGATATGTGAAACAATTCGTCAGAAAGAATTCATCCTACACCTAATAGGTTTATAATGATTAATGAGATACTGACAATAAAAATTTGTACATATTAGGTGTTGTTGAAAGGAACGCCTAAGAATTAAATACCTTTACCACACTTTGTTGTAAGTGAATCGAAGACTGTCAATGTAGTAGTGTAATCAATTTGAATACGTCATCAATATGACGTACAGATCGATACATTTTTACTGTAGCCGTGAGTCGAGATTAATTTCGTCTGATTCCATATGGAACAAAAATAAATTGGAGTGCAGGGGAATGGCAGGCGGCTTTCTGGCTTGTTCTTTAATACGTATTCATGCATTGATACTGTGTGCGTTGTAAATTTCAAAGCTGATGGAAAAACTGATCGAGTTTGCCTACCCGCTGTTTCCACACCTAACGAAGTTATTTTTCATTACTCTGGCGATACCCTGTCACCGCAGAAACACACTTTCCAAAATTAATAAAATAATTTTCCACGGCGCACTGGAACGTAGTGAATATAATATTCTTTATAAATTAAAAAATTCCATTTCGTAATTTATTAATAACTTTATTAACTATTATAACTATTATAACTTTATTAATTTATTAATAACTTTAGTAACTTTATTAATAAACTGCAGATTATGCATTTATGACAATGCTAAATATGCAGAAATCTATAACGCAGTTAACAAATTACAAATTCTGCAAAATATAAGTTACAATATTCAGAAAGTAAGATAGTACATTATTATTCATGTTTTTAATTTTCAATTGAATTTGTGTCTGAAATTTGATTTTACATAAAAGTTCACAGTCCGTATTTATCAATTTTCCCATGATTTTCGAAATTTTATGAAATATTTCCTAAATATATTTTCAAAAGCTCATTGTTTAGTAGGATTAAAAGTAGTCATCATTTAAAATAATTCTGGCCAAATCGCGCAAAACTTTCTTTAAAAATTCCACCGCCCAGCTTCTCATATTTCCACGTATTCTCCGTCTGGATTGAAACAGACTAGACGGTCCGTGATCGGACATTTTCTTGATTAAACCAAGAGATGCAAGCTCGACCCGATCGAGCAGAACGAGCGAACGGACGGAAGGAAAAAAAAGGAGGACGCGGAAGAGGATGGAAGAGGACTCGTCGATCTTCGGTGGGAGGAATTATTCATGAATTTAAATCGAACCGTTGCACGGTACATTGATTGCACCCTTTCGATTCGGTACGCGGCTAGAAACGCCTCCACCTATACTCTCCACTCCGCTCCGGCTACTGGCCTATCAATAATTGCGCTCGACCAACGTGCCGAAAGCAGTATTTCACGCGATTTAACTCGGCTGGCCCGCGATCCTCGACGATAAATCACCGGCCGCGGGACTTGGAAAATCTGTCGACCGCTTCGTATCGGTTCTAGCTGCGAGTAGAATATTTGCCGAGGAGCCTGGATGGACCAGCGCGGGCTTCGTTCCCTTAACGTTTCAATTTCGCCGGATCGCAGCTAGACCTTCGCTATTTCATGTCGTTCCCCGGGATCGGGTAGATCTCGACGTTGGAATCCGCTGGATTTTTTCTCTGATCGGCCGCTGTGATGATTCCTCGTTGGTAGAACACGATACATCGGTGCTTTGTAAGTTTGATACAAGTTTTCTCTCTTTTTACCGAGAAAGAAAGAGGAATCGAAGTAGTCTCACCTGCTGCGAGGAATCTATGGGAATCTATAGGTAGCAATCTATTGAATTCTTGAAGGGCTCTGAATTACTGAAAATAAAATCCTTTGAGGTCTGCTTTCACCGCCTTAATTTCATTAAGTGAATGCCGAATAATTCCTCAAGCACAGTTTATGTTCCAGATTTTTAGGTTCTTCAAATCTACGCATGGAGAAATTTGAACGTCTGTATTGCATTTTTCTGCCCCAAATTCATTTCGAGATAGAATAATAAGTAAATTGTAAAACTCCATTGAAATTCGATCTTTAAACCTTCCCCAGCTTCGTTACTCTTCAGTTTCATTTATCTCGACAAAGGATTCAATCTTCGAGGAAATCCTACACTCGCTCGAATTCTTCCTGTTTGAGTGCCGCCGTCGTGGAATCAAGAGAGACGATACTGAAAGTCGTCGTAATCAGCAAGGGGGGCGGTCTATTAACGAGAGTCAGGTGAAAGGCGTTTAACCGAGGGTCCAAACGAAAGATATCGCGGAATACAATCTGGTAAAAGCCGACTGACCACCGCGTAGAGGGCTTAAGGGATGGTCCGACCGGATTTATGGAGCCTTAAATCCCGGCGAACGTTCTTTGCCCCCCCTGTACTCGCCATTCTTCTTTCGGGGGTTGCTTCTCGTCCAGTCGTAATGCGAGCCTCTTGTCCTTCTTTGCGAGCCCCGAGTCAACGAATCGTTCGTCTTTGTGACGAGAGTGCTCGGAACCTCCGACCGCTCGAAAGCCGTGAAAACTGTCGCTTCTGGCTTCCTACCGGTGGCTTTCATTTTGGGAATGAGGATTCGAAACGATTCGAGCGAAGTTTAAGGCCGACAGTAAGACGAATGAAATTTTATTTATGGTTTTAACAACAGACATTTATAAATGGATTTTGGTTTATGTTTCTTCTATTCACGCAAATGTTATTTGTTATCAAAGAAATATCATACAAAGAAGGGGGAATGAAACGCTGTAAAATCTCGATTATTCGACTTAATGTTTCTAGTATAAAAAAAAAACAGTAAGGTAAGTGACACCATTACTGACCATACCCCCATTACCGATCGATTACAAATTATTTGTTGTTTATAGCAACGAATAAAATATATGGATCTACGTAATTTATTCAAAGTCATGAGTAGACTGCGGATTTTTATGCGAAATAAAATTTTCACTATCATAAATAAAGAATCTAAGCTTGAATAACAGTGTCATCTGATTTTTAAAATATTGTAACCCGTATTACAATTTTAATATTTTTAATATTTTAACATCAGTTAATAATTTATTATTGGATTTTCTCATAGTTCATATCGTCATAAATGCATAAAAATCCGCTGTCTAGTCATGAGAAATACAGGGTGTAACAAAAATGTTGCAGTTCTTTGAAAGGGGTAATTCCTGAGGTGATTTTGAACAACTTTTTCCTTAGCGAAAATGTGAGGTGGGGCTTTGTTAACGAGTTATTAACGAAAAACACCGACCAATCGGAGAACGTGTACAGCAGATTAATGATGACGCGGACGATGGCGGGCCAATACTACTCACAGCTGGAGCCCGCCCTGATATTCATCCACTGTACTCGCTCGCTGATTGGTTGGTGTTTTTCGTTAATAACTCGTTAACAAAGCCCCACCTCACATTTTCGCTAAGGAAAAAGTTGTTCAAAATAACCTAAGGAATCACCCCTTTCAAGGAACTGCAACATTTTTGTTACACCTTGTATACATACAATCGTACAATATAAAAACAATTTTGATCTTTGTTTTTTATTATAATAGCTAGATGGCAAGATTCGGTCAATAAAGGGGACATTCGATCCTTTATATAATTTTCATCATAATTTTTGTGTAAACAGTCAAATAATATTTCAAAACCGATTTCAAACTAGAGACGTTAATAAATACGGTCATTCGTACTTTACTCAAATATTGTCATGTATTAGTAAAAAATTATGATTTTTAAATGATTACTTTCTTAACTGTCCCATAATGAGGTCACTTACCTTAATTGGATGAAAATTCATGATGCATAGTTCAAGTTTTACTCGAAGTTCTATTGTACTCTTTTATACCTAATGCATTTAATAATTGGAATCTCGGCTAAAACATATTTGAGGTAATTGAGAGTCGAATATAATCGAACTTCTACTGTATATCAATAATTGAGGCATTGGATGGAAAAAGAGCATAAATACCATGTCAGGAAAATTGTTTTCAATGTTTGCATCGCAGTATTACCTAATAAAGAGTAATGTATTTAAATTCAAGAATGATAATTAAATGTAATTACAACATTTCTTATAAATTAATACCACAATGAAACCTGTGAAATCTATTCTCTGGAAATGGTATTTTTGACTATGTGACCTTTTTCTATCCGATGCTTCAATTCTTTGCGTGCAATTACATTTTGCAACAAGACGTGTTTTTGTACTATATAAATATCGAGTTTAACTTTTCCAAAACAACATTTGAATGTTTGTATTTGATGCATTCTTTTCGGAGTCGTAATTATTCAAAGTCACATTAATTTCAATTTGTTTTTCGTTGCACAATCAATTCTAAAATTGCAATTACGATGCGATAATGGACGAACTCATTCTGATTGTCACTTCCGCGGTCCACTACGATCAAAATTTCTCTCGCCTCTCAATTACGGTCACAAAACAAAGAAGAAAAGAAGGAAAGACAAGCCCGAAAGAATTCAATTTCCCACGAAAAGGACGTCCCTCTCTTTCTATCGTTTCTTTTATTCTCGTCGATTCGGAACCCTCATAACTAGATCCTTCCTATTATTTAATCATTCGAGCCAATTGATTCCAATTACACTCGTCCTCTCCTGTACTCATCAACATCGGCCCGTTGCCTTGGATTTCATCGCTGTACACGTTCCAATTCACTCTCACGATCTGTTCAAACTTCCTCGTTGGTTTTCTTTCGCGCGATACCCCCCGTGGTTATTTGTGTTCGCTCGCGATTCCATTATTCTCCATTGTTTTCAACGATAGCTGTTAAAACACGTCAGATAAATCAAAGCAAATCATTTCTATGTTACGATTCTTGGAAAAAAAATTGTTCAACGTTCAGACATCCATGTTATATGAATATTAAATGATTTTATTAGTATTATCGTTACATGTTTTATACTTCAGCTTAAATAGTTAGTTTCTTTTTTTTAAAGAATTCGCTATCTGTAAACGGCATCTGAAAATAGGGAGATTGTTCCATCGAACAACAATAAACGTATCTATACATAATTTTTCCCCCCCCTGAACAATTATTTATGAAATGGCTTATTGTTAATAAAATATTACACTATCGCACGGTTAAATTTGACTGATTGTGAATTCAAGTCCATGTATTTAAATTTTCACTACCAAGGTAGTGATTTTCTTACTGAAATTGGACTTTTAGAGGTTCGACCAGAGTAATCGCCTGCAGCAAACTTTAAAAAAACGAGTTATCTCGTACTGGTCAATTATGTGAATTCAAATTTCTATTGATTATTCGTAAATATAAGTATCAGAGGAAGTGCAGCATATTTGAAACAAATAAAACTACTTGAAACTAATAAATTTGAAACTAATAAGAAGTACTTATCTAAAACTTTGGTATGTTTGGATTAGAGGTATTTCAATTTATCTTCACATTATAAAATTTAAAAAATAAGTAGATAATAAAATTATTTTCTTTTACAATGTGATCAATCACACAAATTGCAGCACAAAAATAATTATCTTATGTAAATATTAATTCTATCGTAAGTCTTAAAATTTACTTGCAGTGGTCACAGGAGTAATTTCCGGAGTTCCAGCCAGTACATTCACAATGTACCCACATCTCACACATGGAGCACTGCACCCACTCTTTTCCCTTTCTGTCTTCGTTGTAATTCATGTTGCAATCATCTTTGGTATTCCGAATTAGCAACATTGCATTGAAACCTTTTATTGCATATCACATTTTATATTCTTGAAATGATTAATATGCAAGTGAGTCGATTAAACGATTTACCTTGAAGTTTTGACACATTTTAATTATGATTGCAACGATTGAAATATTTACTGAAAAACTTGCAACTTGACGCTTTTTACTCCTGCAGATTAGTCAGAAATGTCGGAATCATGATTTGTGCACAAGTATCATTGGTTAACAGGTAATTTGCCTCTATTATTTATAGTGTTATAAATTACATAACGTTAGTAATTTCTTAGATTCTTCGGTACTCTAAATTATCAACACTATTTAAAATATGCTGCGCTTCCTCTATTAGTACCAAAGAAATTTGTTGCTTCTCTACGTACTGCTGATTCTCACAAACGAACAAAATGTATTTCATTATCAAACTACAGAACGTGACGTATGCTATCAGCTCGTTAAATGAATATAACAATCTTTTCAAAGGGCTGGTAGTTTCAAACAACCGTGTATAAAGTAGCAGATACGAAAACTCAATCTACCCAGTTCTGTTTTTGCCACACAAGCAGGGAGAACCGACGCCGATCGATATCTGAGCACCACTCGTATGCGAGGCACGTGCATCCAACGAAAGAGCAGATAGGAATAAAGAAATCTTCGACGCAGACGTGTATGCTTAATTGGACAAATTATCTAAATAAAATCAATTCTTTTCGAAAATCCTCCAAATAGCAATTCTGCTATGTGTATATTTTTATTCACTGAATCTACATATATTTATTTTCATATATGTCATTTTCACTCTATTTTATTAATAAAACGATACTTCTGTGTAATTAAATTCAATACCTGGAACTGATAATAGGTATTTTCAATCGATTATATAAAATCACCAGGGTTGAGGCATGTGACAGCAGTACAAGGAAATCTAACGAGTAGGACAGTAGCGCTCAAAAGGGTGATTTAACGTATTCTAAAAGGAACAGCATCGCTTACACAACGAGAGGGAAGGCGAGCACGTCGATCGATAGCCGCACGTGAGTTTCGTTCGGAACACGTGCATCGCGTGAAAAATTTACGTTCGTAACAAGATTCAGCGGGCAACCCATCTCGTCGGTGTATCGAAAGGATTCACCGATCGATTAACGAATTTTTTTTTCACGCTGCGTCTTCCTCACTCTTTTTTGCATTCCAGCAGTGATCCATGCCGCATATTTTAAGGGGAATTCATGAGTTTGCGGAGTTTGAATCTTCCCATTCGAATTTTCACAGCATTCGCTTATGTTTCTCTCTTATCGAACAAACACGACGCTATTGTCCACAAGTATTTTCTTTCCTTGTAATCCGTAGCGATAATCATTGTTCCCCAAAGTAATTTGGAGTAATACAGGAAAAGTTGGAGAAAAATTGGAGTGTCAAGGGTTAAAGTTCCGAGTCTCAGAAGTTCACGAAAGTGCAGTTTGTGGAGCACCAGGAGTTCAATGAGAGTTCAATGAACGGAACTTCGATTAACCTCTAGCCTAACTCTTAGATTAGTTCTCCAAAGCCCGATCAATGTCTGTGACCATAGAATACACCAAACACCTCTAAAAAAATGTCGGACAAATTCGTTTCGTAATTCGACATTGTCGTTTTATTGATCAGAAAATTGCAACACATTTCTAACAATAAGCGCTTGTTCTATAACGATCGACATTGCGATCGAAATCAGATTTTCATTGTTCGAATTCCCTTTTTTGAAAATACCGGAAACACAAAGCAACCGCGCTGTCCATTTGACAGCGCCGTTCCATAGAAATCGGCGCACAGTTCGAACGCGATTTGCTGGCAGGCGAGCGAAAGCATCGATTCTCGAGTTTTATGCGGCGCACCGTCACGAAATAACGACCGCGTTATCATCGATAATATGTGGTTCGCTGCAACGACGCGTATCACTGCCGAAACGTGGCCTCTATCAACGGCAGTCGCGGCGATAAATCCTCGCGAAAGTGGCCCTAAATAACACGAAGTTGGCCGACAAAACGTGAAGCCTCACGAACCTACCGAAATTCTTGGAAAAACGTTGCGGTCTTTTTAGTTAATTCCCTAAATGAACGGGGCCCATTTTAAAACCGTAGTAATTGAACCATTATTTCTTTCTCTGTTAGATGGTTGAAGTTGATCGAGAAAGGAAGTAATACAGTACATTCCGGATAAGCCTAGGTCCATCGGGTCCGCATTTCAAGACTTAAACGAAGTGGGAAGTGAATCTCGCACCTCCGATTTCTTGCTTGACTGGTTTTTGTGTTTGGACGCTCGAGCCTGAGCGCTCGACTCCCGAAACAATAGGGCCATAATAGACACGGATAGCACTAGGCATTTAAAAATGCTCGTGACTGATTTTCATCTTTTTCCATCGAATTTTCACGAGAGTGACGCCAATCGATTCCTTATACTCGACCGATTAAAAAACTACCAAACACGACATAATTCGGTCCATAATTAACGAAATAACGAAACAAATTAATTTTCACGCTTCAATTCTAACTTCGCTAAAAATTGTCCGATTTATGTCGTATTTCGACTAATTTTCATCGGAAAAATGTAAGAAAGTATGTGATATCATTTTTATAAACATTCGACAATAATTAGTAACCGATAAAAATTCAGGAGGAAATATTTCACACCTGACTACGCGGTATTCTTTGATATTCGCCAAGCGACGGCATCGGATTACACGCGTGGCTAGAGTCATTCGAGCGCTGAGTCGTCAATTTTTCTCAGTTTCCGCGATCTTATCCGTTGTCGTATCGATACAAATGTTTCATCATTGGATTCTAAGCGTTCTCCCGATTAAAATAACAAAATTTCATGTAAATCGGACTATTTTTAGCGAAGTTAGAATTGAAGCGTGAAAATTAATTTGTTTCGTTATTTCGTTAATTATGGACCGAATTATGTTGTGTTTGGTAGTTTTTTAATCGGTCGAGTATAAGGAATCGATTGGCGTCACTCTCGTGAAAATTCGATGGAAAAAGATGAAAATCAGTCACGAGCATTTTTAAATGCCTAGTGCTATCCTTGTCTTTTATAGCCCATTGTTTCGGGAGTCGAGCTCGCGGCCGAGAAAATTCCCACGGTCCAAGTCGACAAAAAATAGTGGTTGGAGGCATTAGCCTAGGCGTATAAAAAGAAAACTGCCTAGTTTTAAGCAGATTTTACTGTATGGCGTTCGATTGCAGTACGAATGTGCAATTAACTTTTAAAACTTGACGTTTTAAATACAACTCTTGTGACAAGTGATTACTCTTGTCTCAGGTGATTAAAGAGGAGATCAAATGATTCAGGGAAATTAATCTGTGTTTAATTTATTATATACTTGTTTAATATCTTAGCCATTGTGGGTCGCATGCGATAAAATTCTTAACCATGAGAATACAATGGTAATAGTGACTTATGAGAACGTAGCATGCGCGAGCGTTGGCCGGTATCCGAGACACAGGATTGCAATATCGTAAAATTTGTGTTTGAAAGATTAACGTTTTTACTACAGACAGTATTTATTTATTTATTTAGTTTGCGGGAATGAATTAGGGGCATACAAACTGAGTCTAAAATAACAGAACAACTAAAAAATAAAAACTACATTTATATAACTTCGTAAACAAACTTGCATTTCAAACGCCTTAATAGAATTAGAGAAGATATCCAATTCTTCAGCAAAAGCATTAACTGTCACTTATATGCGATTAATTACGTTTAAAGTGAGAATGTAAAGGTATAGCTAAAAGGAAGAAAAGTCTGAAGGTGTCTTACAAGGAAACATTTCGAGTAGGGATATTGTTAGAAAACTTAAACGCTATTAAAAACTAATCTAGCCACTTGGCAAGATCAGAACCTCTGCGCCACAGTATTTAACATAGAATCTTTTTAGGTTAAAAAGTAGAGGGTTCAAAGATTTAAAAGTGCAGATTTAGAGATTGGCAGAGTTGAAATTCAAAATTTTAGGATTTCATGTTGTAAATTTCAAGATATCCAGTTGCAATTTTAGAGATTTTCAGAGTTAAAATTAAAGATTTAAGGGTTTAAAGTTAGAGATTTGAAATTTTCAAGTTTTAGGGACTTTTTAAAGTTAAAATTAGAAGTTTAAGGATTTAAAGTCTAGTAAGTTTTAAAATTTCTTTTTTCCTGATTTTCTACGGTTTTTCAAACGATCAAATTTTCTCAGATTAGATTATATTTAAATTTTCTAATAATTCCTAAAGACTTCAAATTCCAGATTTAGAGATTTATTAAAGGTATCATAGTGTTTAACGTAGAATATTTTTAATGTAGTATCAGTCGCTAATATTAGTAGCTAATATTCTACAGATAATTTTGACAGTGTTTAAGATTTAACCATTTACACAGATTTAACAGATTAACAGTATTAAAATCTACTTGACATCGCGACCCTTTAACTCGGAATGTTTCCCTGTTAGAGGACTGGATGATTTCAAAAAGCAACAGCAAATCAGAAGCAGTTCGACTTTCTAATACCATGAGTTTCATTCTGTTCATAATAAGATGGTAATAATGATAAGTATTTACCCGATTTCTAATAAAGATTGATAGAAGAAACGAAAATATTGCAAAATAAGTAAAGATACGTTTCAACAACACCTTTTGTTTTTATAATAAAAATCATGCATGTTCAAAAGTAATTGCAGTGAGTTTACTTTTTCCAATCAAAGTGTTAAATGAAACAAGGAACGAATTTAACTATTCTTCGAAAGCAGAATCCACTGAATCTACGTTTGCCAATCACACGAATTACATGAAACCAGTTGCAGTTTGCAGTTCTTTGATAAAACGATCCTACAAAAGTTTCGCCGAAACGAAATCACAGTGTTTATTAAAATAATAATAATGATACAAGGATTGGGATCTGGTACGAAGTTCAAAGCCAGAGTTGAGAATTTTTTTTTCGTAGAATACAGTTTAAAATTCAAACGATTTCTAGTTGATTTAAAACTGTCACTCGAGGTTCACTTGCATACTGCTGTTTGTTAAACTAAGTCTGTGTCAAAGCGAGGATCTCATGGAATCGTTGGCGGTTCACCGTTCACCAGGACTAAACGATTTCACGGTGACAATAGGAAGCAGAAAAGGAGAATTGTCCGTAAAACCAGAAGAGAAAGGCGCTTCGTATAACCGCAACGAACGGAGATATTAATGCGTGCAACGACCCGGCTCGTTCTTATTCGCGTAACGACTCGCTGAACATTTCGATGTCAGCCATCATCTGTCCCTGACTCCTCAACCGCGATATTAAAATCCATTGGACTTAATTCGCGTTTATTCAGTGTGGATTTTCTGTGATATTTTCTATACTCGACAATTCATACATATTTAATGAGTACATCTACATACGAAGGCGAATAAGAAATATTGTACAAACCACAGAATTTGTGATTTATGGGAGATCAAAGAAAATATTTCAACCGTTTGATTATACAATTTTTATTGAATTTAGAATTTTTAAATGTACCGAGTACTGACGCTGAAAATTGTCATTAAGTATATAAACTATATTTTTATTTTTTCGAAAAATGAGTATATTTACATGTTAAGAAAGCTTTAAAATTATTTAATATCTTGATTTCGAATCCACTTAAATGAAGACCGAAAGTGCAAAACAAAAATATGTTTCTTTTTTATAAATTACAGATCTGAAATATCTCAAATTAAAAAAAGATTTAATTTAATAGCTTTCATTTGAAACGTAACAATTTTAGAATATTAGTATGTTAGCAATATGCAGAAGCACGGGGGTTAGGAAACATTGCGTAGAGAATTGCGCTCGGTACTAAACCGTTGAGTAACGTTACTCTGTTATCACAGCGAATTTTCACACGCATAAACCAGCAGATTCGCACGCTCGGGAATTGAACGTTTGTCTGCAAACAGTGCAGCAGGGTTCTATGAATCGTGAAAGTACATAGGGCTCACGGTGCACGATCGCTATCCGAGACTGAGAGGTGCTAATTATCCTATTTGCACAGTTGCGCACGCGCAACTCGATCATTTGTCACTATCTGCGATGTACATATGTGCAGTTCTTTTGCCTCTTGTAATTTCATTCTTTTTACTACGGTTTTGGTACACAATTGCACGTAAAATAAATCTTTTTTTAATATTTACTGAACGATTTTTTCCAACGAAAAAAGATGAAAAACCTTTTCCTTGTAGAAACTTCATATTAATAAAATTTGTATTTTCTTGAGGAATTGTTCATCAGATTAGTGTGAATATGTAATGTTTCACTGTTTATGATTATTAAGTAGTTTTTCTGTCTAGTAAAATAAGAAAGAGGAATTTTTTCTTTCTGGAGATTGTATTAATTGTGTAGTTAAATTAATTTGGAGTAACTTTTTTAGATAAGAACAGTATTTATTTATTAAAATATGATATATTGTGGTCTTGGAAATTATTCCTATCATTTTTCATACGTTCACCCATTTAACAGCGAATCCAATTTTTAAAAAAGTATTGGTTTTGAGTTAAAAAAAACAATGATACTCTTTTTATCTTTTATCTAAATTTATAAAGCAATGTTGGAGGAACCAAAACAGGTAATAATCTGAAGAAGCTAGAATCTTCTCAATCAATTAGATTTCATCAGTTGTCTTTGTCGTACATGGCTGTGCATTATGGGACAAAATCACCTGTCTAGCTCTACTACTAATACAGGGTGTAGCAAAAATGTTACACTTCCTTCGAAGGGGTAATTCCTGAGATGATTTTAAACAATGTTTTCCTTAGCGAAAATGTTAGCTGAGGCTTTGATAACGAATTATTAACGAAAAATACTGACCAATAGAAGCACGAATACAATGGATGAATTTTAGCGCGGGCTTCAGCTGTGAGTCGTATTGGTTCGCCATCGTTCGCGTCATCATCAATCTTCTGTACTCGCTCCCTGATTGGTCGGTGTTTTTCGTTAATAACTCGTTAAAAAAGACCCACCTAACATTTTCACTAAGGAAAAAGTTGTTAAAAATCACCCAAGGAATCACCCATTTGAAGGAACTGCAACATTTTTGTTACACCCTGTATACGATCTCTTCGTTCAATTTATCTTACCAAAAATTGCAACTTTTTTTGAAGATTTTTTCCTTAAACATTTAGAGTTTCCTTTATTCTTCTTAACTGAAGAAGTTAACGTTAATATTTAAGTTTCTTCTTCCTTGAAGTCATATTAAAAATTCATTATCTACAATCTACAATCTACATAATTTTCTTAATAACATATCAATTACAAAAGTTGTTCCATTCTAAATTTCCAAGAGGAATATAGCAGTTTTAAGACGTGGGAGCATAATTTTGCATCGTTTGCTCGAACAGAAAACTCAGTATATGAAGTATGAACTTTTCCACAATTCCACTTTGATTAATACAATAAAAATAAAAAGCATCAAGTATGAAGTAAAGTTGACATATAGAATTCCAAAATTTAACTCGACGCTACTCAAGTTGCTCGATAGTATTCACGTGAATGCGTTTAGCGAAAATTAACAAACACAATGGCACGCATAAGTTACACGAACGATCCGGCTCGGGCAAATTGCATGCACGCGCAAATCCAGCATACCGACGTAGCACGGAACTGGAATCGGTCCCGCAAGGGTGTCTAATTGCCGCGGAGGAGGCTATGATAAAGCGACTAACGCGCGAACGACACATCCCGCGTCCCTTCGAATCGGCCCCGAGCTCCCCGAAGGTGCGAAGCCTGCAAGATTTATCGCGATTCCTTGCCAGCGACGAGTGGCGAGGATCAGTGGCACGTGACCCAGCAATCAATCCCTTCGAGGCGAGAGAGCTCACCTGCCTTTTCAGCTTCCACTTTCCCTTTTCCGGAGCCGCGGGGCGCGTCGCTGAAAATCCGAGCGTAGAGGGCGAGAATTTCGCCGGCTGGTAAATTATTGAGATTGTTTTCCGCGACGGTCGAGCAGCAAGGGACTGCGGGGGACCGGGTCGATCGTGGTCGTTCATTAATTATTTGTTGCTCGATCACCGATCGTTCCCCCATGGATCCGCTCCCTCCCTAACTCGATGACGTCGATTGGCCGACGTGCGAGGCCTTCTTGCAGCTTCCTCGCCACGCACGTGCCTCGAATGAAACGCGTGCACGCGTGCCACTGACTCACCAGGGACTTTGAACCGGCCCTACGCGCTGATAAAAAGCCGGAATACTAATGCACGGAGGTGAAGGGAAGGGCTGCGAAACGGGGAATGCACTCGATGAGAGCGAGAGAGTCGTGTTTCGTTGTTGCTTGATAAATTGCGGATTCGAAGTTCGCGGTGAGCGGAGGGTTGGAAGGGATTGTGTGTTAGATCGTGTTTCAGTGGGATACGCTATCTTTTTTTTTTTTTAAATTAGGTGTGCTCTTCGAGATGAATAT
Source organism: Perdita meconis (assembly GCA_030770465.2). Lineage (NCBI taxonomy): Eukaryota > Metazoa > Arthropoda > Insecta > Hymenoptera > Andrenidae > Perdita > Perdita meconis. Next base: position 8,835,874 of record JASKOS020000014.1, on the reverse strand, counting down.
CTTTAAAACGCTTCTCGAGGGGTTGTTAACCCTTGTCTGATATATGTCGTGTCTAATCGAATCCGCTTTTAGATATGGTAAGCGACACGAGTTATTCACATAGCCAGCAAAATTATTAAGGCGTAAAATATGTGCAATTTATTTATAAAATTCACGGGTACGACATGCGACAAACGAAAAAGAGAAGAACTACAAAAAAGATAAACTACTTGACGTAAGGAACTTTTAAAAAAGTCAAGAGAATGACAATAAAAATAATTACACGACGATTCTAAATTAATGACACGGAACTATTTAATTTACGTATAGAATGTAAGCAAAAATGAACCATATACATTAGAGCTATTGATTATGAGATACCCGAGTACCCGGGTACCCGTGTGAGATACCCGGGTATACCAAAATTACCCGTACTACCCGGGTATCTCACGGGTACCCGAACACATGAGATAGACAAGAATCTCATGCCGAATTAAGCCGAATTGAACCGAATTGAGCCGATAGTTTTTCGGTATGTGTTTTTGGATTTTAAAATAGAGCGAGAGAGGGAGAGATATAGAGAGAGAGAGGGGGAGAGAGAGAGGGGGGGAGGGAGAGAGAGAGAGAGAGAGAGAGAGAGAGAGAGAGAGAGAGAGAGAGAGAGAGAGAGAGAGAGAGAGAGAGAGAGAGAGAGAGAGAGAGAGAGAGAGAGAGAGAGAGAGAGAGAGAGAGAGAGAGAGAGAGAGAGAGAGAGAGAGAGAGAGAGAGAGAGAGAGAGAGAGAGAGAGAGAGAGAGGACTAATTGTCAACATAACCACGGTCCATTAAATTCAATTTTCATCATGTATACAGAATTCATTTCATTCTGAAACTTTTTTTATTTTTTAAAGCCACAAATACGTACCGAAAAAATCTATCGGCTGAATTCGGTTCAATTCGGCTTAATTCGGCATGAGATTCTTGTCTATCTCATGCGTTCGGGTACCCGTGAGATACCCGGGTAGTACGGGTAATTTTGGTATACCCGGGTATCTCACGAGTACCCGGGTACTCGGGTATCTCACTCGGTTCACTTGAAATCTCGAGCCCTAATATACATATGCCGTAGAATCCCCAATGGAATTGGTATAAATTTCAAGGACGGTAATTTCTGACTTATTTTTGCATTCACCGATATTACACATTCAATTTTTCCTTTATTCTTCAATTAATTTAATTAATGCACTTAAATTCTATTCGATTCAATTTTGCTATTCGAAGGATTAAAAAATTGAATTACGTTAATATATTCTATGCAATAAATTCTGACTATTCGATAATATTTCCGCAACCGAGAAGATTTTGCAAAGCATGTTCAAGCCCAACGGGGAGAACAGCACGCGCGATCCAAATCATCAAAGTAAACTCTGACTTTTATGAACGCGGACTGTATGAATGCTTCATTCATCGGTACGGCAAGCGGCCAGTGAATGGGTGTCTCTCATGAACGTAGATATTTACTCGTTGATACCTGCGGGAGAGTTTAAATGGCCCGTGAACTTTCTCGTTATCTTTTTCTTTCCTTTCGTTTCACGTTTCTATCGTCTCACGTCGAAGCTTCTGTGTTTCGCTTCGCAACAACCACAGAATCGATAGCCTGACAATAATGATTCAATTTTCTTTCACAAGCGGAGGGAAAATTCTAGTAAAAAGCAGAAAATACTTTCCCCTCGCATAAAAGTTTAACAAGATCCTCTGTTTCGTACAAAATTTACATCCTTCGTTAAATTCGCGTATCCTAATTTGTATGTCTCAAAAAAACGAAATAGATTTGCAATTTTCCTTCATCAAAATAAGAAGAATCAGTTTCACGGCGAACGCAGGAGGAAATACCTAAAATTTTCCTGACGCGGAAATTTCAAGCGAAGAAGCTTCCAGTCTTGCGAATTATTCACTCGTTCCTGTCCCGCGAAGCGTCAGTTTCGGAGGAAGCTTCATTTCGCTATTTATTTCTCCTCGGAGGAGTAACAAAAGCGAATTCTCGAAGCTCGACGAGTTCGAACGAAAATCGCGAACTCGTTTTCCCTTCGACGTGGAAATTCGCGCAGCTCCTTCTTCCGTTCCCGCGGAATAATTTATTTATCTATCGAATCGTTGGCGACGGGCGAATTCGATTCTGCGGTCGAGTCACGCGGAAAGTTTGCACAATTGGAACGCTCGCTTCCCGCGATGGCGTTTAAACGTCGAACGTCTTGCAGACGACGGTTCGTTGTGGAAAAAGAGAATATGCTGCCGTTCGCGTTCGATTATCGTGGAAGTTTCGACGCGAATTGGCTTTCGACGGGGTCGCGCGGGCAAAAGTTCCGGCGAGTTGCGAAACTCGCGCGACGACTTCGCTCCGACCAGGACAATGGTTACGCCTCTCACGCTTAAAACTCCGCGAAACTTTTCTCCGCGATTATCGTTTATGGCGCGGGACGAATATCCAAACAAGACCGGCGAACGGCTTTTTCTAGAGAAATTCTCTCGCGTCGGGGCACAAATTACCCACCTCATTGCGCGACCGTGCAACGAATGGGATAATGCATTCCGTTGTTTTATCATTCTGCGTGATATTTTAATGGGGATAGGGAGGCAACTGCGAATGCATACTTTGCTCGTTTTATTGGTTGCGTTGTTGTATGCATAACAAAGAAAGGATCCTCTTACATTGATGAAGCAATACGAATGTGGATATTAATTTGCGACATAAAAAATAGCTGTGCCATGTTTAATATGGCGTTTCTATTTGGTTAGAGACGAGCGAAATTTTATTACAAAGCTGTGCGAGCTGTGCAATAGATTGTGGACACTTACGTGAATTTATATTTTTATGGATTCCTAATGGTAATGTGTATTATTTTTTCTGTTCTTATTTTATGTGGCTTCATATTTCCGTACATTATGTTATACTTTTGTATATTCATCACAGTTTTTTATATTTATCATACTTTCTCCACAAGTGCATAAATATCTGCAGTCTAATAATGAAAAAAATTTGCATTCCCTATGAAAGAATGAATTACTATGGCAATAATTCATATAAATAATTTAGAATGGTGAAAAGGTTTTATTTGAATGAAATATCTGACTGAGTGAAGAAGAAATTGGATAGCATTAATAAAAGCCGTTATGAAGGAAATAATAAAATTCTGCTCTCTTCGAAATTAAATATCTGCAATTTCTTAATCTCTGGAAACATCTACAATGTTATTTTCGCTGAAATATGTAGAAATATATGTTTTTCAGAATATTTCTCTTCATTTATGAATGATACATTTTAGAGAGAAATGGAATTCAGGAAATCCTCCTCTCCATTTCCTTCACATTTATACTACCTGCAACGCGTGTAAACGGAAATGTCCGTGAAACTGGCGGAAAAATATTCTTCCGCTTATGATATGTTCCCTTTTATATTTGAATATAATATTTTTCCGGTTCCCGTATTTACATTTCTCTGTGCGCGCGAGAACAATGAAATTTTTCCGTCAAAATAGTAGCAGCACAAAGCTTTGTAAGTTATTTCTGCTGTTAAATTTGTTTAACGTTTCTAGGCACATGACGAAGTTATTATAGAGGTTAGCATCGCAGAAATAAAAAAAAAATTATTGTAGTTCTTTTTGAAAAGTTGTAATTTATATAATAATGATACTCAATTCTATAAGATATAAAAATTGATATTATTATTTTTACAATTTACTGAATTTTAACTTTTTTATAAATTTTTGTATAAATTTTTTATAAATTTTTATAAATTTTTTGTAAATTATAAATGAAAAATTAATAGTTTGTGTAAAGATGACATTTTTCATAATTTCAATTTTTTTGTAGAAAAGCTTCGATGAGATTCGAATTCTGCAGATCGATATCTAATCAAAATCGGAGTACACCTATTATTTTTCACAGAACTGATGTACTTACACGCCTTTACGCCTTTAAACTTGTCTTTCTCAACGTAACCTCTCCTGTATTAAATATTACTATAGCGACTTCCCGTTAAGTAAGCTATTTTTCAAGGCCATGCTTCACTACAGTGGCTTTCCTATATGCATTACTTTAGTATGAAACGCCACTATAAGGGTTCGAAAAAGTACCATAACTTTATCCCTTGTTACTTTAGACTTTAGACTGAGTAGGTTTAGATATTCTGAACTTGTTTAAATGTTGTTCTTTTAGAACAGACAACTTACGTAATAATTTGTACAAAAGTACAGATTAAATCTATGACTGTAAAGCAAAACTACGCAAGTCACATTTTTTAAAAATGAGTTTATAATTTTGGTCTAGAAAGCAGAATTTGTATATTATCAGAGAGAACGTGTATTAAACGAATGTTTTCCTCTAGAAATAAGGATTTAATAAAAACCAAGATCATAGTATAGTTGGCAATCAGAACTTTAAACGCGAATATCTCGAAAATAAAAACAATGTGACATGTTTTGTCCTATAGCTACACAAACAACTTTAGCCATGCAGCGTTCAGTCGGACAGCAGCAAGACTCATTTATTATTAATTCCTGAGCAACTGATATACAGTGACAGTGACTCACAAAGGTATTTGCCTTTGCACTATAGAAGTTCTAGAAACTGAGAAACAATTAAACGTAGAAGCTAGAGTGACATAAATTATAGAAAAATATAATACTGTGAATTTCACAGACGATTAATATTTAGAACTCATGTGAGTAAACCTATGAATCACTGTATAAATAAGTTTTTAGTTTAAACGTTAATCTTTTGATAGTTTGGTCCAAGTAAGACTTGGTTAGAACTTGAAGTATAGAAGTTTTGCCTGATTTATACTTCATCGCTATGCAACATAGCGACACATCAAACTTTATAATTTTATAAAGTTACAACAGAAACGATATGTGTTCATAACTTTCTTATACAGTCAAAGGATTTACCTTTGTTCTGTAGATATGACAAATATATTTTATACTAAAACGTTGTTCTATCCTTTTCCTCATCCTCATAAACCCACATACGCATTATGATGTAATAGTAAAAAATATATAGCGAAACACTGATAAAGACACGTAGACAAATTAAAATAATTCTCTATCCGCTATACAAGGATTCATTCTTTCTCTTTAAGATCTCGACGTTATCAGAAAATAAATTACCAAATTCGGATCCAGCACCTCAAAGTCTACAAACATAGACACTCAGAATTACTGACAGGAGCTCGATCAATCCTTGCTTTTACTGAGCAGTGTAACTAATGATTAGGTAATTCTTAACAATTACTTTCTCCTCGCCGATTTGTTTATCTTTTTGCTATGTAGTGTGTTTCGGTATGTAGAGTAACAATATGAAAGAAATAAGCATCGCTCTCTTTTCATTTCTGAGAAAAATATACTTATACATACATATGTCGGAAGCATTTTCATATTAATCATACGGTACTGCTAGAGAGGAACTCGAATTAGAATAGACGATTTTTTATTTGAAGTGTTGTATTCGAAACTAATTTTACTTGGAAGAAAACAATTTATACCTATTTTAGTATTTTATGAGACTTGTTAAGGTGGGTACTCACTGGTGAACAGTTCGCGAGCATTGTTCGCATACAATGTTTGCAAGCAGTTCGTAAACTTTCTATAAACACTAAAAAAACACTACGTCATCCCTATACAGATGTTACACGAACTGTTGAAAACCCGTATGCGAACACGTACGCGAACAGATGATTTCTACGAAATTCAACTGTTATATTGTTCGTGAACAGTTCGCGAACGCCAGTGAAGACACACCATTAGATGTTTATGTTTTTTTTCGGTAATTAGAATTAGTTTTAAGTGCAACACTTCAGGTGGAAACTCGGCTATTATTTAGGCAAAAATCATTTCCCAGCTAACAAATCTAACCCCAGACCTACTCCGATCACTCTTTCAAGTGTGTACAAAGCTCTATTCTGCCAGTACGTGTGATTAATGTGGGTGCAACCGCAACCATAATTTCCATATATGTAAATATTTTTATTTCGAAGACGAAAAGAAAGCGACGCTTGTGTCTTTCATATTGTCAATCTACATATCAAAACACACTATATAGCAAAGATCGAAAAAAGTCAGTGAGGAGAAAGTAATTGTCATGAATGATCAACGACTGATCTCAGTAACGAGAGCGGAAAAAAGCAAAGGAAACAATGAGGAAAATAACGTGGAATCGAAGCCACGCGGTCGAGTCCCGAATGAAAGGAGCACACGCGTCACCCCCGTCGAAAGACTCACCCTGCTCTGCTTAGTGAGGTTGGCGCCCATCAGCCGGCGATTCTTCGTGGCGTCGAGGACGCTCCGACGGGGGGTACTCTCTCCGCCGGGACATTCCCCCCGTGCCGAGGGTGCAGAGGGATTGACCCCTCCTGCCGTTCCCCAACGGTGCACTCGCGCGGCCACCCTGCCTATCGGGCCCTCCACCAGTCCCTTTAAAAGTCGCAACGTGCCACCCCTGCACGACAGTCCACTGACACTAGTGTGGCAGTTGCCTCTACCGTTGCTACTCCCTCCACCACCGCCACTACCACTACCACCACCGACACCACCGCCGCTAATGTTGCATTTGTCGTCGATGCTGCTACTAGTTCCACTGTCACCAACAACACCACTACCACCGGCGTCGTCACCACCGCCACCCTCCACCTCCTTCTTTTCCGGCCCCGTCGCCTTCTCCGTCGCCACCCCCGGTCGCTTCGCTCCTGTCACCTTCGACGAGCGCGGGAGCGACTTCGAACGATCCCCGCCACCCTCGGGACAATGTTGTCGCAGCTGTTCCGAAATCGTTGCAGCTGCAACGCAACCGGTCGATCGACGAACGTGCCGCGCGTCGAGCCTCGTCGACGTCCGCTTTCGCTTTCGTTCGGCGCGAGGATCTCCCGCGGCTCCCTCGAGATCCCGCTCCGTGCGAGCGGTAGAACGTCGGGGGACGGTTCCGGCGTGGCAGCGTACGGATTCGGACGAACCTCCGCTATCCCGGCGAGCGGTGCCCTCGGAAGAACTTTGGGGAAGCTCCAGGGTTCGGAAGACCTGGGTTCAGGGAGGCGACTGTCAAGGCGGGCGGAGAGCGTCACGGACTCGCGCGGCGTTAGAAAATACATACAAAAAATATATCACGATTTCGAGGTAGAGGATTCCGAGGTGATAGCGAAGACTAGGTGCTCGACGGACTAAGGCAACGACCTTCGTGGACTAGATAACGTTAGGGCGATAGGACAGCTCGCATCCTCAAATCATGTCAGCACGGCTCGTCACTCTGTTGCATCGGATCGCCTGTCAACTCTCGTCACACGATCCCCGCGCTGTCATGTCCTTCCACCCTCAGGACACCAATGCACCTCCGTCGCTATGGTGTCACCTTCCTCACTCGATCTCAGTGAGGTCCACGCGATCACCTCGCTTCCGTTCCCAATCCTCCTTCATAGGTCGCCGGTGCAGTTTCGCTGATAAAGTCAGCTGTGCCTAATTCAGTGTCAAGGGGACTCACTCGAACGCCAGGCGCTCCAAGGACTTCATTGAGAAACCCGACAACGGGTGTCTCATCCCTTCCACCTTGAAAAAATCGACCTAGACATCGGTGTCCTTGCGATCCACGCTGACAGCAGGCCGACTGGGTCTTCCTCTCATCCTCGACGGCAGCGGATCTCGATGGATTCGAGGGCGAGTAGCAATCGCGAGTGTCTTTGACACCGGTGGCAAGAGAGGAGGGTCAAGCGCGAGCAAGGGCGAAAGCAGCGTGCAGGATCGAGCCGAATACGCGAGCTGACGTCCGCGTGGCGCGCTGGTTGCCGACCGACTGACTGCCTATCGCCGATTAACGGCCGAGGGAGGCCGTGCGCCTGACTCACTCCAACCCTCGGGGAGGATTTTCGTGGCGCTGCGCTTGCGTCGACCCTCGACGCCTCGCGCGTGCAAGCGACGCGCGTGAAACTGCCTCGGCGCACGATTGTCCGTGCGTTCTTACCCGCGCCGCTATCACGACGCTTGAAAAATCGCTGAGAACGAGGAAAAATAGAAGGACGAGAACAACGATTCGGCGAGATCCTTGGTTTTTCTCTTTTTTCCCCAACGTGAGCGCGAGTCTCGCCAGGATTTCTGGGCTAGCGGGCCAGATGCTTCGCTCGCTTGGCTTTGGGAGCTTTTCGGGTGGAAATTTTTTGGTTTGAATGTTTTCTTCTGTTGGAGAATGAATCGCAAGTAGGATTCTTCCTGGGGATTTGCGCTCGATGCGATAGCGGGGTTTGCTTTTTTTTACTAGGTTTTAAAGATTATTTGGAATCTGTATGGATTTTTGGTATTTTTGTATGAGGTTCAAGTTTTACTTTTGATGGTGAGTAGATTTTATTTTGCGTGATGCTATTTTCCTACAATGCCAATTCTGAGTAGTTTCTATGACACTTTTTTTAGTATTGTTACGTTCTCTTTACGAATCTGATTTATTAGAATTTTAAGTATTAGTACATCATTATAAATTTTGGCAATGAAGTTTGTACGCAATGTTAAGGAATATGGGAAGAATTATTTAAAGAAATAGTATGCATGATTGAAACAAAAACGACACGAAGAATGTGGCAAGGTTAATTTATGGTGCTTGAAGTTTGTTTTAAACCACTTTTTTAAAAGGAGAAATGTAAAGACGGTATCATTAATATTCGCATATTTGTTACTTGAGTTTGTAAATGTTCACTATTCGCATTTGCAATTATATGATAATCAAAATAAAAATGATTATGCAGGAGATACTTTGGAGGAGCGGTAATCTTTCGTAGCAATAGTGAAAAAATATTTAAATTTTCTCAAAAACAAATCCTTAAACGAACAAATTTTATTCCATATTTTTGTGATTTTGGGTAATTTGAAAAGTTTAAAACGCGTTTCAGATTCTATTTTTAAAAAATTATGTGATTAAAGCTTAATTGTATAAAGCAGAGATTATGTCGAAAGTGATATGAGCTATAATCAAACGAAGACAAATAAATACCAAATTTTAACTTGTATGTTTGAAAGATCCTAATAATAATAAAAAAACATAATTATTACAGTTTGCTTAGGCTTTTCAATTCGACTAAAATGATAAGTATTAAAAATGTTGAGAGGTTCTAATTCAATAGCTGTAACTTTCTCGAAACGAATTCCTATCTCCCATTTTCCGTTCGTATTCCCTGAAAATAAGAGAATATCTCACTCGAGAGCAGTAGAAGAACCCATTCATAGCTCGCCACTGGCAATCCGTAAACGTCACCGCGCCTCAATATCTTGTAGCCACGGGGTTGCGTTAAAAGCGGCGGACAGCGAAAAATTCGCGTTATAAATATAAAAGGTCGGTCGTTTCTGCAACGGGGGAAATTTCCACGATGTCATGTCGTTCGAATATTCCTTCCAGCGTGCCGAAATGAGATCTCGACCCCTCGCGGCGGATAGCGCGCGATAAATCACGCCGCGGCTACGCGACCGGATCGTTTTGCGTGAAATCAGCTTACGGTAGTTGTTCTCGGCAGCCGTTGAATTTCCGGAACGACAGAAATTCCGAAGGGGCAGAGGGGGCGAAAGGGTAAACGGTCGACAGTTCGGCGCGTGAATGTTGCCTCTAATCAGTTTTAAAAAGCCATATAAAGCGGATTAGCTGACCAAGGATATTGCGAGTCAATCGGAGCAATGAATTTATTATAGCGGGGAGAGGAAACGAGATTACCGGCTCGTAATCACCGCGATTTCACGCAGGCCCATTGTCTTGGATCGCCTGATTATTGAGCAGTAATTATACATTACGAATGTAAAGGGGAATTTCATGACGGAGACTTGGAAAGCGAAGGTATTTCTAGATGTTTGGGGAGTTATATTTACATAAATAATGTAGAGTTGCGAGTGAATAAGTTTTAATATGAAAAAGCATCATGAAATAATTGTTATTAGATATTTATTTGTGCTCGTGTTAATAGGTAATTTAATAGCCACTGGATCCAAAAGTTTCCTGGTAGAGAAAATTGGATTAAAACTGACGATCCAGTAGATGGAATTGGATTAGAACTGAATGGGTATCTAATAATAGACTATACATAGATGTCCGTAAATCTATTTGTGAGATAGAAATTGATGAAATTGATATTAAAATATTTTTACTTCTCAATTTTTCAATTTCAATCTTAGATTCCTAACATACAAAGGAAACAAAATTTCTGTATTGGATCATGCTGCATAATTGAGTTTAGAAGAGCATTAGATTAAAAAGTGGGCAATCTGTAAAAAAACTAAAAATAGGCGGATCTTTTCATGAATCGCTTATTTTTGTGATGAGTATGAACTTCTGAAAAATCACCGTCGATCGGCTGCCGGTTTCCCCCCTCCCCCTTTTTCGGGTCAAATGTTTAAAAAAGTAGTTTTTCGCAAATAATTCAAAAATGGTTAGTCTAATTGAAAAATGTTTTAGATAAAAGTTTGAGAGCGTGGAATTCTGCGTAAAAAAGGTTGTATAATATTTTTTGAGAAACGCAACCGTTTTTGCAATAATATGTCCTAAATGTTTTCACGGTGGTATGTACAACATTATAATAGGAGCACGTTTATTGAACGTTATCGCAAAAAGGATTGAATTCATGAAAAATTATTATAGAAACTTTTTTACGCAGAATTCCACGCTCTTAAATTTTTATCTAAAACATTTTTCAATTAGACTTACCATTTTTTAGTTTTTTGCGAAAAACTACTTTTTTAAACATTTGACCCGAAAAAGGGGGAGGGGGGGAAACCGGCAGCCGATCGACGATGATTTTTCAGTTCATACTCATCACAAAAATAAGCGATTCGTGAAAAGATATAAACTATAAACACTGTTCAAATGATTAACTCAAAATAAATCAAGCAAATTTTGTTTTCGGAGTGTGAAATAATATTGCACACATTTTCATGTGAAGACGTGTTTTTTATGCACTTATCCGAGAAATCAGTGAATTTGATACAATCTGAATTTTCGTTGAAAGATGAGTTTGGATTAGAAAAAATTTGAATTACACTTGGTGTCAGATTGACCCGAACAATGTGCAACGTTTAAAACTGAATTTAAAATTATTTCAAGTTAGATATTTCTTGAAGCTTTGAACTTGACTTTTGGACAATCCTTTGAATTAGTCATCGAGTTTAATTATCAATATTTGTAAACATAAATGAGATAAATACATTTAGTTTAAATTCTATTTATGTTGTCTTCTAAAAACCTAGTTTACACGCGAATAAAAAAGGAACTAAATAAAAAACGAAGTGACGAGCATATTCAAAGAACCATAAAAATGTTCTTACATGGGAGTAGCAACCAAAAACCCGTTCACCAACTTCATATTCACTTTATCATCCAAAGAAGGTAAAGTAAAGGGAAAATATATCAACTGAGTGAGATTAATAAACGGCAATATTTCAAAGTTTACACGTATTCTTTATAACTTCCCCTTCACTCCCCGAATAAATAATTATGCATTTTAAACTCTATAAAATTTAGATAAAATATCCTGTAAACAATTCTATGACTGCAAGGAAAAACGACGTAAGTCACATTTAAAAAAAAAATTGAGTTTGTGCCTTAATTTAAGTTTAGAAAGCAGAATTGATATCATCAGAGAAAAGGCTATGAAATGAATTTTTCATTTAAAAACAAGATTTTAATCAAATTCAAGATCACAGTGCAATCGAAACTGTAAACGCGAAAATCTCGAAAATGAAAACATGTGACATGCAGCGTTTTGCCTTATAACGACAGAATTTTCGTTGGCAGTAAAAAATCAGCCAATTTCTACTACTGTCTTTTCCAATACTCTTCTACGACCATATTTTCCAATAATCTTCTTCGTATCACTAATCTCCAGTGTCCAGAATCGCCACACGTAATCAGAACATTCGGAACACCTCCTCCGAGAATCGAATCTCTGCGATCGATAAACTCCAGGGGCAAGCCATCCCGCAAAGTATATTAACAGGTTGCCAATATCGCGATAGCGGCTGGAAGGATCCACTCAGGGAGGGCGACATTGCGAGGCAAACAATTTAATATGCGCGGCTTCTCGGCGAAAGTCCCTGCTAAGGGCCCCTCCTCAGCATACCTTATCTGTCTTCTAGCAGTCACAAAGCCGAGATCACTCCGTTTATTGGAAAGCTCTGCCGTCGTGCGATCCTTGGGCAGGATGAAAGGCGCTTTCGCCTGCTCTTCTATTCCGCGTATCATCGATACAGAAACCCCACGGTATTCCGTCTGAATGTTGATGCTCCGCGGGGCAATTTGGGTGAAAGTGGAATTTGCGTGGTATTCCGTTTTGAGGGATTGCCTTGGGCCCTCTATCCTTTCTTCGTCGAAACAATTAAACGAGACAAGAGATCGAGGACGGGACATCGAAGAATTCGGGATTATACTGAGTTTGTTTCCGCTACTATTTCTGGTCCCGTTCGGAACTTCGAGGTAATGGATATTTGCGAAAAGCACGAATGCTTGCGGACATTTTGGTGGAAAAATCGATGGGGTTTGAAAGTTTGAGGGAATTAATGTCTTAAGGTGGCTTTCGACTTTCGTTTAAGCTTGATGCTTGCGTTTTTTGTGGAGTTTTTTTTTATGCAGTCAGAGCCGTACAGTTAGATTTTTTCAAGTGGTCTATGAGCTTAAGGTTACCGCGTCGCACTACAAATAGGGAGCTCCTTCAGATGTGAGATGTATTTGACAAATGAATCGTTTTCAGACCAAAATAATCAACTCCACTTTTTGAGTTTCATTCAAACTTACTAAGGTAAATGTCTCAATTTCTGTTCATGTCCCGATTTCTGATCACTTCGTATCTTTCTTATTATTATAAATGTTACGTTTGTACTATAATTGTAAAAAAATAATTGTAAGTTCTTTGATCATTCGTGCGAGTGATGCACAGGTTTGTTAGAAAGAAAGTGCTACGTAGGCAATGAAAAAAATTTTAAAACAAGGAACTTACTCGTTCTGATCGTATTCTTACTGCTTAAACTAAAGAACAGCAATTTCATTGTGATTCGATAATCGGACCGAATGTAGTGTGTGCAGAAATAAATCGTATTTAATACTAAAAACGTTTACTGTATTTTACTCTGGATTTTTACTAAATTTTTTGTGAGGTATTTGTCGTGAGCAGAAATACGGACATTTAGAGAACTACATTGAATTAGAAATTATTAATAATTAAACGTCATATAATAACATCTTTTTAAAATATTTTTGAATTAATTGATTCATTAGCGAGGTATTAATCAATTACTTTGCAAATTTTTACTGCAAACAAATTTTTTATATCCTTTTCATAACGAGTGAACGCTTAAATGAGCAGAAATTGGAACATTCACCTTATCAGCGCACTTGATTCGGTGTTTTCGTAATACAATTTGTAAAAGTTTGAAAAGTGGAGACGATTACATTGGCTTCTGAATGATTCAAATAAAGAGCAAAACGGCTATTAGAAGGATATTTTCAAAGGCGAATATTAGCACGCTTGTCATTTATAAAAAGATTTAACTCACATTTTGGTGAATAATTCTGTTAAGAATAGCAAGTCTTCCTGAAAAGTATATTTTTAAAGAAGTTCAGTGAGAAGATTTTCAGTTTCAGAGAGCGTAGAGTTGTTGTGAGAATTTCTTAAGTTAAAAATGTAGTGTGGTAAACTTTATGTAATTCGTGCGAATATTTACGAATAGTTTGATCATCTTAATAAAAACTGATACCGATCAGTAGACAGCGGATTTTATGCATTTATGGCTATGCTAAGTATTAAAAAAATCTACGAGACTGTTAACACATCCCTAAATGTATACAAAATATCAATAATATTATTCAAGTCAGAATGTTTACAACATTAAGCATATTGTTTTTCAAGTTCCAATTCTTCATTTATGCTTGTAAAAATTTTATTTTGCATAAATATTCGCTGTCCTTTGATTATTTACGTGTGAGGTTACAAAGCGTAACAAATTTAGGATGAAATTTTGGGTACTTACAAAGTAATTTTTAATAACTGTGAATACATTTATTATGATCAAGAGGAAAAAAGAAATTTTCCACTCCATAGAAATGGTTCCTGGGATTATTAAATGGAAACGTTGAGAATGCTAAGGGAGGATTCTTAAGCCGCGACTTTCGATCCGTGGCACGTTCATCCCTGAGCACTGTGTCGCACTTTTCATTGACTGCGCTGCTTTCAAGAGTGTTTCACCCTCGAAGGACCGCACTAAGGGGAGGGATTTTGTGCCTCCCTTGTTCTTTTCTTCTTTTCTGTGAGCACGCCCGAGTGAAGTACGAAAAGTAGAAGACTCGCAGCGAACTTCTCTGTTTGAGCCTCATACTTCATTGAGTACTGAAAGAAGTTGCGATCTTCCATTTGCAGAAGTGTAATGTTACTTTCAACCCCTAAATTTTGTCGCAAAAATTGAAAAAATTCTATCAAATCTCTTGTCTTACAATTGCCTCTTGCAATTTTAAGGATATAGTAAGATATAAACATTCGGATTAATGAAAAACTTGATGAATTAAGTGTCTTTGGAGAAACTGTGAATGGTGATTGACGGAAAGTATATTTATTTGTCATTATAAAATTATATGTCATGCAAATAAGAACAAACAACATTGAATATAGTAAAACATTGATACTTCATGAAAACTTCATGAAAACTAAGGCAAAGTGCACACATTTGCGATTTTCTGTCGCATTTTCTGTTGCGATCGATAAATATTTCATGCCAATAGGTTTGTTTTCTATTCCTGCACTGGCTGCATAAGTGAAGGAGATAGCAAGTGGTACACTTGGAACAGAAAACAAATCTAATGACGTTGACCGACTTATTCGTACAGTGTTCTGCTCTCGTTACAGACTCGCGAGTTAGCAACGAATTTTACGTTGTAGAACATGTAAGGCACATGTTCGTGAAGGTAATGTAATAATGGAATCGATAGCTTTTTGTGCGTCGTTAATGATTACAGTGAAATTAAAGAGTGGCTCGATGAAGCGACGAAAACGGCGAGCTTATAGCAAGAGAAGACTGTATTTGTGAAAAATATAGCCGTACACAAAATCACGCGATAAAAAAATCGCAAGTGGCCTAAATTAAGCTTCTACGTAATCGCAGAAAATCGAAACTAAGTTAATTGGCTATTAAAAATATAGGAAGCAGGGTTAAATAAAATAAATTGATGGCATTAAATAGAATAAAAGTGAAATAAAATTAAGTTTGTCTAATTGTAAGTAACTGAAAACATCAACCTTCTTGTATCTTTGTGCTGCATATGAAAAATACCTAGCATAAGATTATACACCTGAGATTAAGCACAACTGTATTTTCTTCATTATAGTTATTAATTTATAAAATGAATGGTTATACTAATATGAAAGTGCTTCATCTTTAGTTCTTCAGAACTTGATAAATGATACACTATTTTTAGAAATTTAATATTTTTACAGCAGAGTAACGACGGAGAACGTTGAAAATTAGAAATGCAATTAAAACCCTCTTTGATTACGAAATGCATCACGAGTGTTTTTACTATACAGCACTCTGTAAACACTATAGTGTGAAGCGACTGGACTGATCCTCGAGACTATTACTAACCCGAGAGCCGTCGACTTAACACAGGTAAACGTGTTAAGTCGTACAAGACTTGTTCCTGTGCATAACAATGCACGGTCGGACAGCGGGAATAGTGACGTATGCGCATCATAATGCGACGGTGTATACGTCTTCATGGCAATTAGCATGCATCGAGCAGAGCTTAGGTCCGCGCAGGGGTGTCCGAATAATCCCGCGTGATCTACGCGCGTTTCCGATACCCATATGCACTGTGCTTATGCCAGTGCTTGCCGCAAACCCCACGTATACAAGTAGCCCCGTATTATAGGGTCTCGGCCAAGCCTCGAAGGGAGGAATAAAGAGGGAGAACCCAGCCGGGCGGAGCCCTTTGAATAATTTCCCTTTTTACTCGCGTTGCCACCGGGACCGGTTTATTTGTTTCCAGGGGAAAAATCGATCAAGCATATTTGTACAACCGCCTTTTAATGAAGATTCACCTATGAACTCATATGGGCAAGATTTTTGGTCATCTAGGATGATTTATTTGTATTTGAATTAGTTTATGTGCAGCGTCTATGACTTCAGTTGAATTGTATTGTTTCTTTGTACAAATTTGGTTTTGATGCAGATGATTTTAGTTGAAGATTGGGAATTTTGAGAATTTTAATTAGGGCGGTTTGAGGCGGTTTTAACTCTGCTGTTCTTCTATTCAAAATCTGATTCATTACAGCTTGTATTATTAGGACATTATTATAAATGTGAACTGTGAAAGTTTTACAGAATGCCAAGGATCAACGAATATAGATATTAACATTAAAAACCTTATAATTGGATTTTCTTAAAATTGAAACCGTTATTTAAAAGAATAAAACGCAGAATTTGAGTAGATCTAAAGATCACAGTAGGGATAATTTGGGATTGTCTGTGCATGTATTTGATTTTCAGAATAAGCATAAATGTCCTAGGTTAAATTAATTCTCGATGAGAAAAGAAAAAAGATATTGATAAAATTCGAATATGGATGAGGAAATTTAATTCTGTTTCACATCTCTGTTATAAATGAGTGTCCTGATAGTCGATCGCAGATCACGTATGTTGTGAAGTAATACCAATGCCTGTGATATTGTCAAATTTATCGCGCATCATCAAGTCGCATTAACAACCATTTATACAGGGTGCGCCAAAAGTATGGAAACGGTCAAATATTTCGAAAACGGAACATTTTTGAGAAAAATGTTTTAGAGCAATGTTTTAGGGTTTTAAAAATTCTATTGAACGGTCGTATCCCTTTGATCCTTAGAGGAACGGTCAAGGTTACGTCAAGGTCAACATGATTTTTTTTAATGGAATACCCCATTTTTGATCATGCAGTGTTAAAGCTGACGATGAGACTTTTTCAAAACACTAGCTGATGACCTATTTCTGTTGAAAATTGCTAGAGTACTGAGCTTTAAATGTATCGAGACCGTCAGGCTTATTGTTAGTATTATGTCGTTTTATGTTAGAATTAATGTCGTTGGATAGTAGTAGTAAAATCGGATTTCGATGGTATTTCTAGCGCATATGCAGTAACATCTTTGAGATGCGATTTCGGCCGAGTCATGTGGCAAACACTGGAATGATCATTGTACATAAGTGAGAGTCTATTTCTTCATTCTCAACGCTCAGAACTCAGGCAATTCTGAGGCGTTTCCTTACTTTTGGCGCACCCTGTATAAATATACATTATACATGTGATTGCTGATAACCCAATTAAGTCAGAAATAGAAGTTTCAATTAAGTTTAAAGTATTTTAATTAAGATACACTATCCTTATCTTAATGTCGAAGACAAAGCAGACGTATCCCCTTGATGGATAATTTTTTATATTTAACAAACCAAAATCGTATTGTTATCGCTAGTGTATTAAATAATTGAACATAATAATAATTGGAAGTCAGTTAATCGAGATTTTACTATACTATTACAACAATTTATATTTACTAATTTCATGTGCTTTCAAACAGCACTTTTACATGATACAATAAAAAAAATTACTTCTTTTATTTTCATGCATTCAAACTTTAAACTTACCTACTTTAGACCTTTAGACCTACTGCATCACTACAGAAACACATACCTGAAACAAAAAAAAATTTTACTTAGTTAAGATCATCAACCAATTTAATAAATCAATCTTTTAAACCTAACAGCCACATGAATGAATATACAACAGTTAACAGATAAGTGACAAAATATTTTCATAGAATACCAAATCAGAATAGACAATTTTTTTCTGAGTGAACCAGAAATATTTGTACCGAAAGGTTGATGAGAAGTATATTGAATCATTTTAGTCAGCAGGAAACATCAAAGACCGCGCAGAAGTACCACTAGATCGTGAAGAGGATCTCTTAATATGAACGCTACATGTCCAACGGGAAACGCAAACTCTCGCCAGCGAACAAAACGTTGAAGGCGGCGTCGGCGAGTCGAAATCTTGATTTGATATTCCGCGTAGGGAGGTAGCTCGTGCTCCAAAAGCTTTTACACGGCCAACCTGAGCCTCGCTGCGTCTCACTGAATACGAACAAGAACGATGCGCGTTGATAACGCTCTGAAGGGCTTTCCGGTGTACCCTCCACGTATTTACTGCTCGCGAAAGTATGAAACGACTTTGTTAGCACGCCAGGAACAACGATTACCGGAAGTTAATGAAATAACTTTCCACGAGGGCCGTGCAGGACCTCCTTTGTTAATTTACGCTATCGTTTGCCGGCTGCTTTCAATTCGAAAGTTAGTGGCCCTTTGATGTCATGAAGTCGGAGGAGTTGTAAAGAATTTTTTACGATATTAATATCATATTTTTAATTACTACGGTGATTTATTTTTAAATTTATGGCTCTGGATAAAGACTTTTTATCGTAAGTTGATCATGTAACGGTAGATGTGACTAATATTGCAGTTTTAATATCTAGCTTCATGATTATAGATGGAAATTTTGTTTTGCATTTGCTCTTTTTGGAGCCGTGTTTGTCTTTTTCATTGTTACTATAATATTTGTATAAAACATTTTAATAATTATCTTGTTTTTTTTTTTTATATATAAACGAAGCTGTTCTTTATTCTATTATTTTATAATTGAATCGCATTTTCAATAAACATCAAAGATGACTTATTTCATTGTAATACTCTTATGAATAAAGTCAATGTCAAAATCATTATTTATCAAAATCTTGATTCGTAAAATTAGAATCTCAAAGTCAATATTATAACAAGAATATGAAATGTCTGTATCATTCAAATGTATGAAACAGTTAAACACAGAATGAATATTGTAATTTATTCTTTTCATGAACCACACCACTTCTTAAACATTTTCTCTTTGATGATATTTATTGTATCGCTGTAGTAATTATGGTGTTTTCTCTTTCGTACTTTTTCCGAGCCCGATGCATAGCCTTTAGCGACCACCTGCCCACAAAAACATTTCTCGCGAAACAAGCGTGTACCCAGTAAACAGGGGCGTGTTCGTCGTCGGGTCAGCAACGACGATGGTTTCGCTCTTTGTGCCGACCCCAAAGGGGAGACCTGGATGATGCTTCTCGAATAATTGGTAGGGCACTAATGACAATCATTTAGGTTTTCTGCGCGGTTATTCGTTTCCGGTCGTGCGTGCAACACGATATCGCCCGAAGGGAATCCTGAAGAGGCAACTAAAGGAAGTATCTTTCGCTCCATTTAACCCACGCTAAATTCTGAAGATAGACTTTCTCTCTATGTATAATTTTGAATGTAGCCAGTTTCTTTGACGTTTTTTATGTTTGTCTATTTATTAAAACATATATATGTATAGGTATAAGATAAGGGAAGACCAAAAAATTATAATTTTAACAAAGGAAAATAATACAAAAGACAGACGAACTTTTTAGCTTCGTTTCGTTTTGTTTTTTTAAGGCTGGACCGTTTGATAGTTAATTATATGTTTAATATTTTAGATAATTTTTCTGTTCATTAAGATTTGTTGAAGGTTTAACTAGTTAAGACTTATTTGCCGTAAGTATTTTGACAAAATATTTTCATGCAAAAAGTGATGATGATCAAGTTATCATTGTTGCTAATTTAAGTATTGATTGACTCACTGACCAAGAACTGTTTGACAACTGATATGTATTACTATGGAATTCTTGGAAACCAGAATATACATATAGTTTAGTTTATTTTAAAGTAGGGCTGTTATGAATATTCATATATTTGAATATCAGAAGATTTTAATTTAATACAGTAGAACCTCAATTATCAGAATCACACTTATCTATGTTCTGAATTCATAGGACTTCAATTAATTAATGCATTAGGGATGACAGTGCAGTGAGACTCCGAATAAAACTTGAACTATGATTTAATAACGTTTTACTACAATTATTATCATTTTATTTTATACATATCAATTCGGTTAATTGAGGTTCTATTGTATTCGAATAATTTGGAGTATTCAAATATTTTGACTGTCCGTATAATTCGGGTCATGCGAATATTCTGAGGGTTCGAATAATTAAGATTTTCGTATTATTGTACCGACTATGAGTCTAAACATGAAATATTTGTTCACACTGTATTAAAATATTCGATGTTTATGCAAATTCATAATTTTGTATAAATAAGAGAACAATTCAAATTTAAACAGAAGTGTGTTCTTGTTAAATAAAATAAAATGCATATTATTTTCAATATTTCATACATTTTTGCATGTATGAACATTAATACAAGTTTCCATGTATTAGAAATGCAATAAATGCATAAACATCCGCAGTCTAATTATAATATTTCTAATTATTCGAACAATGTTCAAATATTTGAACACTTTTATAATTAGACTGCGGATGTTTATGCATTTACGGCGATTTTAAGTGTGGTAAAATGTGTAAGGATAGTATACATAGATGCAAAAATACATAAAATATCGGAAATAAAGCACATTTTATACTACATTCAGAAGATAAAAGACACTTGTATTTAAGTTGTTTTTCTTTTTCCAGGCCTTTAAAAATATGAATTTGCATAAACATTCGCAACCTACTTATAATTATTCTAATATTTCGAATGGTCAAATACTTACAGCTGTATTCTAAAGTATCAGTTACAAAAAAAGAACACTTTAGTACTATTCCTGACAAATGAAACCAAGCTTTATTTTATCCCAGAAAAATAAAATTCCACCATCACCTGTCGCGCATTACTCCCAGGAAATGATGGTAAATTTCCCAAACGAGGGCACATCCCTCGGTGGGTCAGTAACGGCACCCCTTTTATTCGCCCTCCCCCAGGAAGAGGCGACGCTTCTTCAAATAATTCGTCGGCCAGAAACGACGCGTATCCTGGTTCCTCTATGCCGCGCGCGGGGCTCGTGTGCGTTTCGCCATTAATTAAAGGGGCCCCGGAGTGCGCCCTCTCCGATAAAAACCTTCGGGCGTATAAAGCGTGGGGGCGACGACGATGGTCGCCCCACGAATGCGGGGTGCGGCCTCGAGATAGCCGAAATAACCACTGGGGTCGCGCGGTCCACTCGCCGATCCCGAGCTTTCAGTTTAAATTTCGAGAGGCATAAACCGTGTCATTAACGGCGATTTATTGGTAATACGCTGAAGCCTCAATTATTTGAACGCTGATTAAGCAAACATTTGCGACTGTCCTTGCATAGTTTGTTTGATTTTTGATTGGCTGAAAGTTGATTCGCTGAATCGGATTTTGAGTCCCTTTCGTTGGGAATTGATTATTGATGTTTTCATGGGCTCAATTCCTGTAATTATCACGATTTCATTTGAGTTTTTACCAATTCCTTTAAGCCAAAGGCATAATAATGATTAAGTGAAGATGTTGAAAGCAAAGAACTGAAAATATTTAGTAATATTATTTGCAGCGGTATTAACATTAAATTTAGAGACGATTATCATGTAGTTGTTTTCGTTTTGATGAAGTATTAACATAACATATTTAAAAAAAAACTCATAATTCAAGAAAATAATTTATACACTTCCATATCTCCATTTGATTTTAATTTGAAATATACATTCTGTCTTCTGAGGTTGAAATTGCATTAAAACGAAATTAGTATCTGTCAATTTGACAGATTCCGTAAATATAGTGTTAATATTGTCAAAATATCTACACGTTGTTGTCACAGATGTTCAGTTTAATAATATTTTTTTAATACCAATTAATATTCATTCATGTGAATAATGTGACAAACATTTCCATTAGTGTAAATATGTGAGTAATATGATTGCTATCCAGCCGAAAATTATTAATAATGGATTAATACATTGCATTGAAAATGAATGTATACCTATTTGGATTTATTAAACCATAAGGTACCAATTAATTTTAATAGCGCAAAACAGCTAGAACACAATAAATCAGTATTAGTAATTCACTTGTTAAACCTGCCAAAACATTCTGAAATCATTATTTCAGCGAACATTAAAAAGTTGATCTATTATTTATTGACCTGTCTTGTAATTTAACATTTATATAAATACCAGGAAACATATTCTAATTTCAACTGCATCTTCTGCTAATTCTTAAATTCTCGAACACTTTTGTCGCAACAGATTCGTTAAATCGATTCCTGCCAAAGGAAAAGACGGCTGCATCCTATCGAAAAGTTCATTTCGATCTGAGCGTAGATTTCTGGTATCATCATATCGAGGAACGAATTTATGCTCGGCTGTCTGGCTCCGGTGCAACAATTTATCGTCGTCTGGCTTGTTTTTTTCACCGTGCCGCGTTGAAATGTATCGACATGAATTGAAATACTAGAAACACTTCGACCAGCTTTTTTTTCCCCCTGTCGCCTACGTACGTATCGACCAGGAACGGAGGGATGTATAGTAAATGGCGAACTCCAGACTGAATTTCGTCACAGAATTTCCATTTTGACTTTCATTCGCCGGACGACCCCTCTGTCTATTAAAAAACGCCAACGCGCAAAACGTTATCTGCGTTATCGCCACGATACCGGAAAGCCCTTGTCCCCGTCGATAGTTCATCCGACGGCTCTGGTTCTTCGCAAACAACAAACATCCGCGTTTCCATATTGTTCATCTACTATTTTATCAATTTCTGTGTCGCGAACGGGCGTAGCTCGCGTTCGAAATTGTTGACTTTTGTTATTTTAGAACGTCCAGAGGAAGTTTGAAAAACGTGTGGAAACTTCAGACTGTAATTTATAACGTTTTTTTAGGGAAAACCTGAACAATTTTTATTTCAAAATTTGTTTGCGTCACATTTAGATTTTATTTGGTTAACTTTGTTTGTATACGAGTTGTGCCAGTGGACAAAGTATGAGAACTATATTTAATAAATTGCGTTACTTTTATTAGTCACTCGTTGTCAGTGTACTTTGTCTTTTCTTTGAAATTTTTACAACTTCGTTATCCTTTTGTGCATTTTAGAATCCTGACTCGTATAAAGCCTGTTATGCATTTTTATTTCATGCTGAATTATCTCGACGAGCATTCAGCTCCTTTGTTCAAATGATGTTACATTTTTATTGTGCTGTACCTTTGTTAAAAACTTGTGACGCTCCTTAAGCGATAAAAAGTAAAATTGAAATGCAACTGTGTATCTTCTGTTTTGTTTAAAACAATTTAAACAACATAATATACGTATCTCGTACTTCTTTCTCTCTTATAACTATTATTTACTATTATCACCATTATCCATCGATTTTAAAATTTTAATTTTGTTTATACAAAAATTATTAAACGATAAACGCTATCTATGAATGATGTTTACATAAAGTGTAAATATGTCCGGAAAAAGTTATTTTAAAATGTAGGTACTACTATAATATTATAATGCATTTCTTTCAGTTTAACACCATATCCTCCCATAATATTGACCTTTTCTACTAAAAATCATGTTTTATACTTCTTACTTGTCATACAATTATAAAATTTGTTAAAATTATTACGCAATATAAAAAATATAAGAAACCAAAATTCGTGAGAAGGAATGTAAACATTTAACGTACCACTTCCCATTTCATCCCAATAAATTTCCTTCTCTGCCTCCCCATCATTATTTGGTTTCCCTTTTGCTACGATTTCCATCCTTCCACAAAATAGTAAATACAGAATATTTGCGCAATCAACCCAATTTGCATCTATACTGTGCATCAGTAAAATTATTCCTTCATCCCTTCGATATTTCTTAATAGCGATCTTAGCATTAACAAAGCATAAATCGCCGTTTAGGTGTACGAGATCGTTCATCCTTCGGAACGGTGAGCATATTGTCCCGGATTTGATGCAACACGCCAAAACGACGCGGTTCAGAGTGCAAAGTTATGTACCGATCAGCCGTGCGGCCGTAAACCGCAGCGCGCGCCGTTCCATCCCCTAATGTGGCTTAGTCATTAGTCATTACTTAGGCTAGTTCTGTGCGAGTGATTAGAATGGGTACGATTTAGTGTCCCGTGGGAGTTTTCGCTCTCTCGCTTGCATTGCCACGCGATATGCGTCTCTGAATGGGCCCATTGTCACGGAAAAGCTGGGGAGTTCGGGGTCCAAAAGAGTTTAGATTGCGAGAATGGCTTTTTCTGATCTGGAGTTTGCGTTTCCTCGAGCACCCTTTGGGATCCGAATAGGGGGAAGCTGAGGGGAATTTGGAGAGCATATTTCGTAGATATAGATGGAGGGATGATGCATTACATTGTAGCGAGTAGCTGAGTTTTAAATTATTCATTAGGTAGTTCGGGTCAAGTAAGCGTGACTCTAGGTTTTATTTTTGTAGAGAGTTTAAAAATATCGGAATTTAATGGAGTATGTAGTTACTTGAATAATTACATTGCAAAAAATAAGTTGTATTTATTATGCTGGAAATAGAAAGAAATAGTTGAAATAACGATGAGTATATAGCAAGGAAATATTGTAATTAGTAGACTGCGAATTTTATGCATTTATGACAATTCTAAATATTCCAAAAATCTTCGAGATTATTGACACACACTAAAATATACAAAATATCAATAATATAATTTAAGTTACAATATTTAGAAAATAAAATATTATGTTATCAAAATTTCGATTTATTATCTGCATTTCTAAATATTTTGCATAAAAATCCGCAGTCTATTTAGTAATTAGTATTACAGATAAACTGTGTATTTTAAGGCAAAATTAAATGTTTACAACCATAAATATAAAACAGAGTATCTTGTCTTCTACACAGAGTTTTGCTTACTTAAATTTGTCATAAATGCATACAAATTCACAACGTATCTAGTCATTAGCATTCTTAATCCTTTTTACTGAAAATTATTTTACATATTCCTTTTACTTAACTCTGTTGCTTAAAAATTTGTTTCGAATGAGTATCCAGTTGAAATCGTCATTTCAAGAAATTAATATCAACCTACATTACTTTGTTGCATATAAAATGAAGAGACAAATAGAATTTTTTCAGCATTCGAGAGATAAATAGGTATTAAAATTTACATAATATTAATACACTTTATAATAATGTCTGTAAGAACAGTACATAGTATCGGTACAACTAAAAGCATTTTGCTATAACTAAAACCAGCTCACAGCTATTACAGGAAATGATCAAATGGTCGATAATCCCTTTGACTATCAAATTAATTGAAGTTTATGATTTATGGAAACCTCGTACCGCAATCAGTGACTCGCGCATCATTAAAACGTACAACGCGTGAAACTTAATCGATCTTATACCAACGACGACCCTTTGATCAACCCAGCCCCAATAATGCAGTCATCGTTAGCCATCGTTCCTCGTGATGATGATTTGAATCGAATGCAAATGGGCATTAATTTAGACACAACTGCATCGTTACTTGACCCGTGAGATATGCTATGGATATTTTACCGGAAAGATAGTATCATTATTTGCTTTGAATTCGCGCTGTGAATGCGCTTCATCGTCAGTAGATGTAATAGTTGAATTGATAAGGTGGTAGCGTTAAAGCAGTGTAATAATATCGTTTCGGAAGTAAAGGAGAGGGGGAAACGATAAGGCAGAGTGGATTAGTGTCATCTAAGAGATTAACGATAGCTGGACAGTCATTAACGTTATCTAGGGACCTAGTTATGCGATCTACGGAGCTAGTTAGCCATCTAGGAACTTAATTGGATTGGCAGATGATGTGATTATGAAGGTACTCCGGAGTTCAGAACCTAGATCTACTCTGGAGCCTTGGTTCCATGCAAGTAATCGCTTAGCATCTACAATCGATCCCTAGATGGCAGTAATCTCGTCTTAAGTAATCTCGTTGTTTTCCTCGTGCGTTGCTTCAATCTTTTTCTACAGTGATTTGGAAAGCGAAAATGAACAAATAAAATAAAGAAAATTAATAGGATTAAAATGTGATAAATGGATGCTGTATCATGGATTGTAAGAACAACTCATTTTAGAAGTGATTTAGAAGTTACAGAGAGTTTGGAGCAAAGAATTGGGGTTTGGGGTCAAAGAAAAGTACCGAATATTTAGAAGAACCTATTTCTGATGAGATTATGAGAGAATGGAAAAGATTCTTAGAATCCTTGTCGAAATTTTCGATGATTTACAATCTACTATTTAGTATTTATAAAACTAAACACGTCCTTTTCTATTATATATTTATAATTTTTATACCAGATATTGAGAATTCATTTCCTGGAAATTTATTAAGGGAAAATTCACAATGAAGCAACGTACAGTTGAAAAATCCCCAAAACGTGATAAAAATTCATTTTCTAAGGAAACAATATTTCATAAAATTTGTGTAGCAGTATTAAAATACATTGTCCATGGATTATAATATAATTTGTAAAAAGAACATCAAAAACAACTGTAGTATATGCCATCAAAGAAAAATTCATTTTCACTTTTCGTTGTTTTTATGGTTAATATTTAAAATATTTGGATATTTGTTTAATATTTGAAAAAAGGATACAAATGGAGACACTAAATATCACTGAATTTCTTTTTGTCCAGTGAAAACTAATAAATACAAAATATGTAATCCAAAAAAATCTGCAACTTTTTGCAGACTTTGAATGTCATCTTTGAATATTTGTTCTGTCATAATTTTACTGATTTATTATTAAAATTTGTTCTGAATATAAAAAAAGAAGATGACATTAAAGGAGCAAGTTACTGCTAATTGTAAGTTGGTTTCACACATGACTGTTAGCCCCAAATGTGGGATAAATCATTTGCACATTCATTAAAAGTTTATGAAGTGCAACAAAATCATTAAAGTAGGTCAGAAAAGAAATTACAAAAACTTATTTTCAGTGCCAGGAAAATAGAATGATAATGTCGTGACTTAATATCGCTCCACAGCAAGCTGAATGATTGTGGTGTAGGAAATGATGTCTCATTAGACTATTGATTTTTATGAATTTATACGAATTTTAGAATATAGGAATTTTAGGAATTTTAGGAGACAAGAAACATTTCTTGTTTCATTTTCACTTCCTTCTTTATACTTGTAAAAATCTGCATTTGCATAAAAATCTTTAGTCTAGTAATCATCATGAATTAATAAATTCTTCATCTTATATAGTGTTTCTGTTATGACATTCTACACATGTACATTTTGCTTAATACAATGAAATTATTCAAGTCACGCAGCGATCTCATTCAGGCACGATCAAGAATCGATACGATAGAATGTTCCGTTAAATGTAATCCCTTGAGCGTTAGCGAGAATCACGCTTCAGGTAACGATGACACAGGACAGCAATTATTGACTGACGACGACAATCGTGTAGCAGGCCTCGCAACCGCGTGAGCATGAATATCACTCGATTATCGAGAACCCGTCGCCGCTGCTAAACACCGCGTGCACGAGTTCCAACCGAACCGGGGAGTAGTCGAAATCCATTAAAGGGTTTCGCGCCCTCCGAGCTGCACGCGTATATCCGCGAGCCTATCCGGTTCAACCCTTCTGGGGGATAGGCTCCGCGCGACCCTTCCGCGGAGAGCCACCGGCTTCCGATTCTCCACCCTCTCGCGTTGCGGTTTTGCGCGGCAACCGGTGTGTTTTTCTTTGTTTGAGAAACCTGTACCCTGACCGATAAAACTACCCTCCGTCTCGCGTCGAATCCGCGGACGGGAAATCAGGAATATTCGACGCTCTAATCGTATCGCGGAAGGGGCTCGAAATGGTTTTGGATTCGCAAGAAGTTTTGGGGTGTGTTTATCTCGGAGGTACGCGGAGCATTTAGAACTTTGAGAATATTCGGTTACATGAGATAATAATAGGAATGGGATAAGTAATAATTAGACTGCGGATTTTTATGCAAAATAAAATGTTTAAAAACACATATAGTGAATTCTAACTTGAATAACAATATTTCTAATTTTCTAAATATTGTAATTTTAATTATATTTTCGATATTTTATATATCTTTGTGTCTGTCAACGACTTTGAAGATTTTAATAGTATTTAGAATTGTCAT
This sequence comes from Perdita meconis, assembly GCA_030770465.2. Classification (NCBI taxonomy): domain Eukaryota; kingdom Metazoa; phylum Arthropoda; class Insecta; order Hymenoptera; family Andrenidae; genus Perdita; species Perdita meconis. Next base: position 8,807,874 of record JASKOS020000014.1, on the reverse strand, counting down.
AAATGCATAAAATCCGCAGTCTAGTAATGACCTTTGGAAAATTAAATTACATTCCATTTTTAACTTAACATTTGTTACAGAAAAGCGTGGATGCGATATTTTTAAAACTGAATGCGTACGATGGTAAAAATTTGGATGATTAGGAGAAAAATGTTGAATTACTTGTAAATTTTCATGATAAATATTAGTAGGTAATAATTTTTTCAAATTTTTCTTGAAACAATAAAAATTGTTGGAAAAAGTAAAAAGCGTGGTTTGCTCGACAAAAGGTCGGAAATGTAATTTAATTTTCACGAGAGAGAAAAAAAAAAACTGTGGTTCTGTGTAGCAGACCGTGAATCTATAATTATTCTGAAAATTCCAACATTTTTTGGCCAAGAAACATTCATTTGTAACAATTTAAGTAGCTCTCCCTAATTAAAAATAATACTGTCACATATTGTGAAACTAACTATATTAATATTGTTAATTGAACAGCTACAGTGTGATTTTAATGCCACCGGATGTTAATTAAAATGCCGGGAGATTACATTTCAGTTTTGCCAGAAGGAAAACAATTTCCGTGACCAAACAACGTCGGACTTCAACGCCTCGCGGAAACAGCCCCCGATAGTAAATTTTATCTGCGACACCGTACAATGTTAAAACTCTCGCAGCGACAAATGAAACTAAAGTTTATGCAACGATAACGATCGTTCTGTACTTAAATACGCGTGAATTTCCACGGTTTCCCGAGTAATCCTTGGAAGCGGTTTTACGACATTTTTACTGTCCCTCGCGCGCCTCCTCTCCACCTGCAACCCTTGTCACGAGAGATAGCCGCGGACGGGGGTGAAAACGGCGAGAGTACATTTTAAAATTATCAAGCACGACCACGCAAAAATCCCTCGTAAACGTTTCTGGCGAACGGCTGAAATCCTGCGTGTTGCAATATTACGTGTCTGCGTCTGCAGAAAAAATTCAACACTTCAATATGAAGGGTTTCGAAGACACGAGTAAGTATAATTTGATATGAATTCTTGGTTAACATTTTTTTATACGCTCTGTTTCATATTTATCAATTAATTTAATTTATCAATTTATTAGCAATAAAGATATTAGTAACTTTATTCATAATGAGAACATCAACAGAAAAAGACTCTTTTAATATACTGATTTTTACAACTATTTTATTATCGAATTTAAAAAATCGAATACTTTAGCGTGCTTTATATTTCAACGTATGTATTTCATAAGAAAATATTTCGTCAAATGTAATTACAGTAAATTGCTGGCATTGTATTGCCTGTAATTGTTCATGAATTATTATTCAATATTGTTATTTTTTATATTTCTTGTACATTGTACATTAATGATTTTTGTCCGTTTCAGTTTTGTCTACCAGTCACAAAACTATGTATTGGTTTAGATCCAATGCTGTACAAATTATGAAATGGCCAGCCTGTTTTCTAGATTTTAACCAAATTGAAAACATGTGGGGAATACTAGTACGTTGCCGTAGAATTTAGTTTATGAAACAGTTTTGAACAGAAATTTTGTCAGAATGGCAAACGCTTGACATTTTTTTTTCTTTGAATCTATGTATTTATACATTCACATTAACATCTCCAGTCTAGTTATAAATATGAAACACAATGTAGATCATAGTGTTCTATTTGTTGGAGTATAGCTTAAAATTTAATTCTCTTTAAATGAAACATATTTGTATAATAAATTCATAAAGTACACTTTCTTCTTAATCCTTGGAATATCTATTTAAATAAGAATATTTAAATATTCCCAAACGTAACTATTGGTCATTCCTAACATTGAGAAATTAATTAGGTCATCCCATAAATAATGTATTCAATCATTCATTTGCGGATTATTGTTTCCTGTAATCAAGTTCTAATCTTTTTCGATTTTTGAAATCCTTATTTAAAAAGTGTCAGCATTTCATAACCAGAATTAAATGAGGAACGATAAATAGCGACTGATGGGATGACCTAATAGTACTTAATACAGCAATTCCAAAGATTATACACACTACCACAAAATGAAATTCTACCAAAATCGAAATTCATTCAACATTCCTTTAAACGTCACGAAAATGGTTTTAATACCGCAGCAAACCTATTTAACAGTGCATCCAATTATCAACGACTCTTCGCACGCATAAAAAGAAAAAAAAATTCCTGTCGGAGAGATGTAATCCCACCACTTAACGTTCAACAAGGGAACAAAATTGCATTTCGCGAAACGACATTCCGCCTCCCCTAGGTTCTCGCAATTTCCATCCACCGGCGACGACGCTAATCGATACTTATAACCGAGGAGCGAATGATTGATAACAAAAAATCGTCCAAGAAGAAACACAATCTTTTCGATAACAACAGACGCTCCTCGACGACACGGTCCTCGGTCCAACCTCCCCTTACGTTCGTTCCCGATTGTTTTTCATCGTATTAATGATAGATATCGCAACGAGACACGGTTCGACGTCGCCTCGGCGACATTGTACCTTTAGACGGTTTGCGACGTCGCGGCGCCATGGAATCCGAAGGGTCGGCCGCCCCTCGTCCTGGCGACTTCCAGCTTTCTCTTCTCGCCGCGTCTTCATCCCCTTCGCGCTTCCGCGTCGCTCGCCATCCTTCATCCCCGACGCCTTTGAATTTACTTCTACCGCCCCGAGGGTCGCCAATATATTGATATATCGGTGTCCTGATTCGCGTTACACCGATGGATCGTTGATTGAGAGGAAAAGAAACCCGTCTCGGCGTAGTTCGTTCTTCGTAAGAGTAAATGACTAACAAGGGAAGTTCGGAGACTCAAAAATTATGAAAAGTATGAATCTTTATCATCAAATAGAATAGCTTATTGCTGACATCAAACTGTATTTCCTTGGTGTCAGAATGCAGTTTTAGAGGGTGAAATCACCCCTTAAAGAAAATGCGTATTCCTCTTTTTTTGTGGAATAATTAAAAACATATAGGGGATATCGAAACACGATTTAAACAAAAGTTGAATCTTCTTTTTTATATTTATAAAATTCCATACAAATAATTGTCGAAGAATCTATGTATATTTTTTACTTTAAAATCAAGTTTTTGTATTATGTAAATTTATAAAATAATACTTTTTGATATCCTCTTTCTATACGTATGAACAATGTATTTGTTGCATTTTTTTTTATAAATAAAGAAATGTTTGTTATTGAATATTAAATGTGTTTTAGTAATTTTTTCAATAAAGTGTAAATTAAAATAAATTTTAAGCAATATTTATCGCCTTGAAAAGACGGTATATACTTGCAATTACGCCAAAATATTGAACAATGTAAAATTCTGAGTAAAAAAGTACTGATCTTTATTTGCCTTGATCGCTTCGTTTCTTGAAAATGTACTGTGAGTAATACGTATATTTTTGTATTTGCTATATCCTTATGTTTTTTTTTATATTTAGCCACCTATTTATTACTTTATTAGATACCACTATTTATTAGACACTATCACCTATTATTTAAATTATACTTAATTACTGTAACACAACATTAAAATCCTTAAAGAAAGATGTAGGACCAATCATAAGTTACACTACTTGCAACGCGTTTGCAACAGCAAAATATATTTTACTCAAAGGCACCGAACTTTAATACCATCTCAGCATTTTTAAATTCAACAGCATTAAGCAGAAAGTCTAACAAAAGAAGTGAAAGGTCACGGAGAAATACCAAGGCGACAAGTAGCAAGCTAATTCGTGAGGCGGAACGCGTGTGGCGTGCGGGAAGCGGAAATTCGCAAAGGAAATTACCGCGAGCAGAAAACTGCACGTGTCCTCTGCCGTCCCAGCTAATCTAATTGCAAGAAAAATTTGTATCTCAAAGCCTGGATTAAATTTGCTGCCCTGGACCGTCGAAAGACGCTCCCTGCAAAGAGCGATGATTATTTATGCAGATTCGTATCATGCGCGCCGTTAGCATCGATTCATCGACGATCCACCCTTACGAATCGTCGGTTGGAACAACAAAGAACGCACCCCCGCGCTCGGCGTACGTAATCCTTTCAAAACAGATCCCGACCGACGCAAGCCTGATGGAAATTATCCGTCCTCCGAAATTTGAATTTCAACGTGAGAATCTTGTCCTGTAGCGTTTGGTATTTGTGGCTGGCGTTTGAAAGTGGGTTTAGACTGGGCAACAATCGCTGGGAACGTTGTGTTCCGATAGTTAGCCTGTCTATCGCTGATTTATACTCTCGTGACTAAATAACATCGTCAAATAGCTCTGTTATTCGATTCAAATTGTATAATAGATACGAAACGTTAAATAGAAAGAATGGAACACGGACTTAATGACAATACGAATAATATTCTTACATCGCTTCCTTTCCAACGAAATATAATAAATTTCTGCAGGAACATCAAAATATCCAACAGATTATAAACAAGATTCACCATTGACAATAGCGACTCTAAATACTAAATAAAAAAAAAAAAACAGTTTAAGCTTTGATAGTCGATCTTGGTAAATTAATTGCAGATGTTTTAGGTATAATAATTGAAACTTATAGGTATTTATCTTAGCAGTAAGAAAAGGTAGGAGCAAGTGTCTATCAACGACCTTGGTTAACAGCGAAAGTGAAACAAGTTTCTAATTGTTAGCCCGATGAAATTCCAGGAGTTTACCAAAGTATCCTGCTAATTATTATTTACTAGTCTCGAGACAGAAGTAATTATACCGCGAGACGGTCGCCTTGTATTTAGGATAATTATTCCATGCATATTTTAACTATTCACCGTCTGGGCCTTTGAATCGTCATAACACGAAACTTATTGTATTGCAAATGTACATCGCCGCCGACGATAACACGATCAAAGCGGAATAATCGCGGAGCTCGAAAATGAAAATTCTATTTCGCCATATTACTTGACGCGTTCTTGCATCGAATTAAGTCTTCCCCTCGTTTCCCGGCTCCTTGTCCTTCCGTTCGTTCACTTTCTATCACGGTTTTATCAACCGTCGGGGTAATTTGTTACCTTCACCCCCATTTTGTTCACCCCTTCTTAGGACACCCCCCGCGTCGGCATCTAACCAGCGTGAATACAGAATCGAGGGACTAGTTCGAATAATAATAAGAAAATTGATACAAGTGAAAAGATTCAACTGATAACATACCAAAACTAGTTTTGGGCAGAAAAATTTGACATATTACATTTTATGAACTATCTCTTCGTGTTTATCACGGTTATAAAATTCTTTAAAATGTAGAATAATTACTTTTCTCAAATTACAGTGACTCAGTTTGTTCACAAAGAGTACGTCAAATTTGTTTCAATTATAATAACGGTAGGTATTTGTCTTTGCCTTTCTGAAAATTGAAAAACAAATAAACGTGGAAGCTGGAACAACACAATTTGATAAAAAAATATCCACTGTCGATTTTAATGTTAATTAACATTTGGAATACAAGTGAACAAACCTGTGAGTCACTGTAAAATTGTTAAAAAATTTAGTAATTGTATAAAATGCGTTGCTAACATCTTTGATAAATTAAATAAAAGTTAACCATATTGTAATTTTGTATGAATTAAGCAATTTATTACATTATTCTACTTTATATTAAATTTTTCATTGTATTATTCTTTTATTCTACTTTAATATGTCAACAGTAATTTATGTTTATGATTATAAAGAATATTAATATACACGAGTGTAAAAAATATTAATCCGAATTTCCAACAAGCAGCTTTAAAAAAGAAATTAATCAAATAAAATTCTAAACATTTCTTATAAGTTAACATAAACTTGAATGAAACATTCGGCAGCCAAAATATTAAAAATGATATTCCTTAAGATACCGAGAACAATTACGTGTGATCTTCCTCTTCTTCACAAAACAGAATTTACATTTGCCCGATAATTTATTGCGTTATCTTCATTTTCGCGCGGTCATGTGATTCGCATTAGCGGAGATCATTCTTGACTCGTCAGAAGTCAGAAGTGGTTGTCAGGTTGAACCCATCGGTGCAAGAAACGTATGGCGAAGATTGTCGAGTGTATTAATCTTTCTCTCCCAGCTGTGTAACAGTCGAATTGATGGTTAAAATCACGCGGAGGTAAAAATCTGTGAATTCGCTATCCGTTAGCGGTAAAAGAGAGAAGGAAAAACAAAAATTGTGTATATATATTTCATCATTACTTTCGCTTCATTTTTTCCTGGATAAGTCATTTTTCATCGCGGTCGAGGCCGACTTTATGCGTGTAACGCCGCGGTAGGGTCATCAATAAGGCTTTCCTGGTGTCTCACATAAATATCCGAGGATTAACATATATCGACCTGTTCGTTGGCCTTCAAGAGCGTTGTTGAAATTCAAGATACCCGACCGTTCCGCATTTTCATGCCAATTCTTTATGTTCCAGCGAAACGTCTATTCATCTGACGAATTAAAATCGTCAGATGACACAATAAATATATTCTTCTGTTGCGTTATTTATTGACTCAACATTGTGGTCGCATAAATCATGCTCTGGGTTGTTAAAATATTGTCGATGGAATGATAATTTATATTTTGGATAAGATTTTTTAAATTTTAGGGAGGATTATTGAAGATTTCCGAAAAGATAATTTTTATGTTTTGGATCTTATTTTCAAAGGGAATGTAATGAATAATTCTGATTATGTTGTATTCTACGTCAGATGGCTGACTAAAGGATCTTATACTACTTATAAGGAGAGTCCAATGTCTTTGAACCGCCGATTTACAGTAGAACATCAATTAACTGACTTAATATTTGTATGTTAAAATCATAATAGTTAGTAAACCCTTATTAAATCATAGTTCAAATTTTACTCCGAGGCCTACTGTTCTCTTGCAGTGAATGCATTAATTGAAACCATAGATTATTAAAAATAGGGATAATTGTGATTCGAATAATCGAGGTTCTACTGTAATTGAAACTCTGAATATTGGTAGATTTTGTTATTATGATTGCTTAATGTAATTTCAAATGTGCATGATGACAGTTTCATTGTTTAAAAATAAAATTGTGTTAAAGTTTTCAGTAAGTTGATAATTAGACTGCGGATGTTTATGCATTTATGGCAATTTTAAATGTACTAAAATGCATAAAAATGTGCATAGCTGGTAAAATACATGAAATATCAAAAATAAAATACTTTTCATGATATTTAGAAGATAAAAGAGATTTTTATTTAAGTTGGTTCTCTTTTTCTATGGCATTGAAAATATAAATTTGCATAAACATCCGCAGTCTATTGATAATGTTGAGAATCGACTTTTTGGTAGTCTAAATTCTCCTTTTTAATTTCTTCTTCTTTTGCAAAAAAATGCAAAAAACGCATCGCTGATATTGAATTTATTTGCGTGAGAATTTAGTCTATGCGACGATAAATGAACGAATTAAAAAACCGATAAAACTGAATTTTCTGATTCAGTTCATTTACAAATTCTAAAAAAAATATGCTTGCCCACGGAGGGCCAACAAATTGGATTCGAAACAAATTTTCACGAAAATACTTTTCTTCGCCTCGCAGGTTTTAAATATATTTGCCGTCATTTTCCAGCACACGTCGCGCCACACTATTTTCCCAATAATTACATTACACATGCCCCACTGCCGCGGATCGAATAAAGCGTATCCATCCCGAGGGCGTCACTGGATGCCGCGCGAAATGTTAATTTCGCAAGGGACAATGGATGGAACCGCGTAACTTCGGCGGATTCTAATTAACAGCGGTTCCCGTGGCGGTCGAAAGAAGCGAACCTCCAATGGAATTTTTCACCCGTACCAATCGTAACTTCGCCACCAACGGGACCATGAATCGTCGGCCGGCAAAGAACAACCCCCGCATACGAACCGGTGGTAGCTTCGTCGGCGGGGCTGCCGCGGCTGTGTCGCGCCCCCTTTTCGTCCCGTTTGACCGACGAGCATCGCGACACGCGTCACTCGTTCAAGGAGGCCGCAGAAATATTCCGTTGGATGATAAAAACAGAGGCAATTTGGCAAAACGTCGGCTTGATGGCCGCTCGTGTTGCAGACACGAGGGTTAACGCAGCGCGGGGGCTCGAGGGCGGCCTCCGCGACAGGAAGCCTCGGCAAGAACTCGAACGAGGGGAGAGGGAATCGAGGGCAGGATAGAGGCAGAAAGGAGGGTCCGTAAGGAGGAGGGCAGAAGCGGAGGATATCTTCTTGCAAAGTGGGATGTAAATTGCTCGCACGTACATTAGTCATCATCACTCGCAGCCCTCTCACCTCAACTTTGTTGCTTCCAAGTGGTTGCCCCTCTCGCCCCTCTTTCTACGGATTTCTACCCCTCCTTCTCTGCTCTTACGTCGTTCACCTTTTTATTAGCCACTTCGTCAGCGATGCTTATTGTTTTACAATTTCAGGAATTTCCTTGAGCTGATCACGGTTTTGCTTTACTGCGGAACTTTACGAATGGCAGAATACTCTCATGTTTCAAAACTTTGTTTTAGTACTCAAGAGTTATGAAGAGACTGCGAATGTTTATGCAAACTCGCATTTTCAAGCGCATAGGAAAGGAAAACCAACTTAAATGAAAGTGTCTTTTACGTTTTAAATATTATAAAATGTATTTTTGATATTTCATGTATGTTTGCATCTGTGCATATCTTTATGTATTTTAGAACATTTAAAATCGCCAAAAATGAATAGTCAATCTTATCTTCAGAAATTATTTTAAATAATTACTTGTTGACATAAACTTAAAAGAACGATTTATTTCACGAACTCATCAAAAACTAGTGCCTGATCAAAAACTAGTTCCTTAACAGTATGTATCTGAAATATAATATGTAAGTAAAGCGACAAGTTTTTGAGATGAATTAAATATTAAAAGAAATGTAGAAAGAAAGTGAATTTTCATGTTGCAAAAATATTCATACACTTTACAAATTTAAGTTAAAAGAAGTAGCTTAATAATTTTTCATAAAAGTTTAACAAATAATTCAATACTTCTAGTGTTTAGCAACATGTTTTAAGAAGTTTAATATGGTACAAATTATTTTTTACTAATAATCGACACTGTGTTTTACTACTGTGTTAAATAAATTTATACATTTTTTATAGTATTTATTGTTTGTTTTTCTTATCAGTTTTAAGGGTCCCCTTTTTCCATAAGATTGATCATACTTCTGTCAAGAACTCATTATATTAGTTTAAGCACTTAAATTTGTAATGTCTTCGAATATTCAGTCTATTGTAAGAAGATGTTATTGAATGAGATGTTGTAAGAAGATGAATAATACTTAACATAAGTATAATATTAACAGTCTTATAATTCTGCGAAACAGAGTCCCTGTCAAATCTTTGAAAAAATTCTTATACTTTTAAGATGTTTACAAATCTCATGTCGATCATCTTCTGTCAAACTAAATTATTCCAATCCCGGTTTGTGGCATAGTTGCGGAACTCTCGCTCCCCCTTTCAAGTGATTGAATTTTATTTACTCAGTTCTGTATCCATAGTTTTGGTTTCACACTTTCTTTCGTTCCTGCCAGTTCTTTTTCTCCTGCAAAATCGGCGCTCCATACTTCGCAGTGTCACTACTTCGGTCGCTTTTATTTTTTAAAGATCGCGACAAAAGCTTTTGGATCAGTGCGATAAAAAAAATACGAACTGTCATGGACTGTGGTGGATATTTTAAAGTAGTTCGGTGCCGGCTCTTATTTCCACACGTACGGTTCTACCGGATTCCTCTTGCATTTGCTTTCTATTCGACGCTCCGTTTCTTCTTCCTATTTGCTGTATCAAACATTCCTGCGATCCACGATTTCATTCGCTTGCATTCCTTCCATTTCCACTGTTACTGTATTTTTCTTTCTCGCTTTTACGTTGTTCATATACACTGAATTTTCGTACGCGTATATTATTTTCGGTTTATTTAGGACTATATTTGCTTTTACAAACACTATGAAATTAACAATTAATATTGAAAATGAGGAATTTAGAAATTTTATTAAACTATTTACAGGAACTTTGGAATTCAAGTTTTGTTTTACTATATGTATCAGAGAATTCTTTTTACAGAAGAAAATTGAGATTCGCAACGTCATCGAAATTCAAGGAGAAGCAATAAAAATTTCTCTAGAACTTAATTCTATTTCCTCGGCTGCCAGAGTTTACTGTTTACGTCCCCACCGTCGCGCTTATTTCCTGCCCTGAATTTCCATTTCTCCATAAACTTTGTCTCCTTCATACGTGGCTCTTTCGTCGCTATCAGTCAAAGTTGCTCATCGATGTTAGTGTCTCAGCTTCCCTTATTTTCTTCCATTTCCGTTTACCTTTTCCAACTCCCATTGCATTGCAATCCCGTTTCCTCCCGATATCTTGTCCAACTTAATTTAAAATAAATTCGACCGAGAGGAAATTGCTCTTACTAGTAGTACGCAGAGTACTGCAATCGAAGTTTTCGTGTCCTCGAGCTGCTGCGCTTTCGAGGGCTTTGACAACGTTGATTTACCCCGTTGTTTTCAAAGACATACAGATGCTATTGACAAATCTTCATGTTAAGTAATTAAAAGTTTTTATTTTGATATGTGTATAATTTTAATTGACAGGAAACAAATATAGTGTACATTATTAATATAATTCAAGAAATAAAAAATAAAAGCCGAGTGTATAAAAAGCCTTTTATGATCATAATTTTTTTTATTCGAATCGGAAATGATTTTATTCTACCACTAGATATTTTAATATACATACGTATACATTTATTAAAACCTACAAAGTACACCATCATTTATTCATGTTTTGATTCGAGGAAAATTTTTTCGACCAGAATTTAAAGTCTAAAATACTGAATTTTTTAAATATAGAATTATATGCTACATTAAAGCAAAGAAATATGTAAATATCGTCCATAAAATAAATATAATCGAATAAACATTTGCTCCATTTCTAATGAATTCAGTCTTAAGCAAGTTAATCAATCTCCATCAAGACAAAGACGGCAAAGACATTTCAAATAATAACGCTAATGGTAATCTTGATACTTCTCCGAAAAGTAAAATCAGTTTAAACGCTTTAATTATTTCTTCAGTTTTCCCGAGGCCATGAACTTCCACGAAAACGAAAGCCCTAAAGCACTCGACAAACTTTCTCCAATCATTTTCGTGGAACACAATCAAAATTCTTTCCGGCATTACCGCCACGGCAATTAATTACTAAGGACTTAATTAATCGGCGGCGATATTAATAATTTCCCAGGACGACTAGAGACCATCCAGCTATAAGTTGCCCGTTGCAAACAAAATGTTAATTAACCGTGGCAGAGGCGTCACGCGGTGTACTCGGTGAAAAATCTCTTCATTATAAGTTTGGTAAGATTTTAACAGCGCTCAGCAGGTGGCCAGCCTTTAAGAATCCTCGTTTCCTTCGTCTTAAACTTGCTGTTCGATAGTATTAAGATGTTCCCCGCAGTTGACTTGTTACTCAAACTGACAAGGAGCAATGGTGATAAAATGTCAGTCGATTGAGTATCATAATGATATCTTTAGTTATTAGATTAACTTGAAAATTTTATCAGATTTTCCATTGAATACTTATACATTATTTCAATAGGACTGCAAAGTCCCATACTCGACTAATTTCACTGTTCAAATCTGTATTATTTGACAGTTTTATTTTATGTTTGCATCCATATGTTTGTTTGTAATTAATTAAGTTCATAATTGTGTCTAGGCAGACGTAACAGAATAAATTGGTCTGGTATAAACACATTGTCCATAATGATGTGTTCTGCGAGTAATAATTAATTGATGTATAATGATAATAATGAAAGTAATACATGTGTTTTTGGAAATTTTCTCGAAACTTTTAATTGGTCGTTTTTTAAAAGTAATGCCTTCTGGCATATGTACTTTACTTTCTCCATATATGTATTTCATTCGACTACTTTCTCTTTAATTGTTGCCACGTTCTTTTCAATCGTTTCCCCTCTTTTAGCAATTTCAATACTGCCTCAAGCTATGTATACCGCGATACTAACATTTATAGAGTAAACAAACTGAATCATTAGTAGTACATCAATTATGATCAATTGTACCCAACAGAAATTTAATAACTTGCAGGGCCGCATTCACACTTTTCGAAGCCCTAAACACATTATGCAATTTCAAAGGAAGAAATGTAGTTAATGAAACTTGAACACATTTTTTTATGAAGAATAACTTATTATTATTTTTTATTTTGGAGGTTTTAAGGGTTACGAGTTCAGATTCAGAAAAATTTAGGAATTTAAAAATATGAAATTGAAAATTTAAAGACTTGAAGTTATAAACTTTAAGAATTGAAGTTAACGATTCAAAAGTTTTAAGAGGAGATTTGAAATGTTAAAATTGAAGATCTTAAAAATTCAGATCGTAGATTAGGAAATTTCAAGTCTCACATTTAGAAATTTTTAGAATGATCGGAAAAAATCGAAGATTGAGGATGGAATCGAAAATACTATTTCATATGGATAATCAATTCGGAACGAAGCCTCAAAATATGACTCTATAAAATATGAGACTCCAGTTTGCGCCTCACGTGCCTTATAATAAATGCGGCCCTGATAACTCGAAAAACAATTATTTATTCAAGATCATTGAAGGGCTAAAGAAAAATATTCACTCTCGCTCGAGAGATCCTTCTGAATCTCCGTTATTTTACCTTGAAAACCATTTCAACGTTCAAAGCACATTTTTTTAATTGAACCGCATTTCCTTATTTCCGGCTTTTTCGTGACTCCCCCTCGCCGTCTTCAAGCAAGACCTCATTCATTCTTGCGACGCCCACTGTCGTTCTAAAACAAATTGTTCGTCGCCCGACAATGCGTTCGTTCGTTTAAACGTTCCAAGCCTGAAGTTCGCAAGCGTGCCCAGTCGTTTGTGCTTTCGTTTGGGCACTGCACGAGACGAGGTTGAAAAGATTGAATCAAATCCGGCCGACTCTTTGGACGAGCGCGAGCGGCGGGATTCCGAGTAAAGAAGTCACGCTCGTCTAACGAGCAGGGAAAATCGCTCGAGCAACGACCATCCGCGTGATTATGCCTCATCGGAGATTGGTTAATTAAAGCGGGTCACGTTGCGCGGAAGCGAAGACAAGATTCTATCCGAGCTGCGGTCCACGCGATCCACGTGGCCGCGCATAATATAATTGAAGCGGACGTGGGTGGATCGGCGTAAATCTCGCCTCTTTTCCGGAGCCACGGCTCACGGGGTTTATCGTCGTGTTCTGCTATCGTCGAAGAAACAGTCGCGTTAGGTCTGGGTTAGGTCGATGATTACGTCCCTCGATATCGGAGATTTATTGACGCGCGTAGGAATCGAAGAAGGCCACGTATTCTCTGGTCGATTATTGTCATTACATGAACGATGGCGAAACCGCTGATTTTATTTTTTACGAGTGACTTTGTGGTATTTCACGTCGTTTGCTTGATGGCTCGGGTTTCGACTAAGCTTTGTTTGAAGTATCGATTGTTTCGCTGCAATCGATAGGATGGTAGTTTGCATACAGGTATGGTAAGTTTTAGATAAGAGAATGGTGAAGGTAGAAGATTGTATCCATTACCCAATGGATTCTCGTAGTTTTCTTTCCCGAATGTTTGAGATCTGTTATCAGTGGTCTGTGAATGCATATGCATTTATAACAAGTGTATGTACAGGTACAGAGACACATCAAATATTTAAATGGAACTTTTATTTGAGATTCAATTCTTATCCTGCGTTTTTATAAATCTGAATTTATCAATCAGCGAATCATAGAATCGCATCATGTAGGTTTCGATTCAGTAGGAATTAAATGCTAATGTAAAATGATTCATGAAGCTGTTCACGAAGAATTATTAACACGTTTATATTTCTATAATCTTTAAGTGGTTCAGTTTTTTCTTTTGTTGAAATTCTGAAATATTGCCTGCACTTTCTGTCTTTCAACATATTCAATAATAAATACGCAAAAGCTTAATTAATTTCCTACAAGTTTTAATTTAATATATTTTTAGAGGACTGTGAAATTGACTTCATTACTGTGTAACTTGTTTAACGATTTATTTCTTTGAAAATTGAAAAAAAATGTTTAAAAGTAAAACTTACAAAAAATTTTTCATTTTTTAATTTATTGTATAGATATCTAAGTTTATTTTACTTATGGTAAAATATTTCAAGTATATTAAATCATGATTGTTTCCTATTCTTCGGATATTCTGTGACTTTTTTTCTTAAAAATATTTTCTTTTTAAAAGTGAAATACGAAATAATATTCTTTGTGAACTAACTTAATATTTTGTGTAAAAATTTAGAAATATAAGGAAGAGGAATTTTAAATATTTTGGGTAGAAGTTTGTTATTTAAATAAACAAATGAATTTACGGAATTCCCCTAAAGGTACCCAATATTTTCGTTTTAATAAATCAGTACTTAATAATAATATACAGTAGAACCTCGATTATTCAACTCAATATTTCTAATATAAAATCGCAATGAATACTTGAAAGTTACTGAAGCGTGGTTCAAGTTTTACTCCAAATCCTACTGTACTATTATACCTAAAGCATTTAATAATTGGAACCATTGGGCTATAAAAAATTGAGTACAATTGGGATTCGGATAATCAAAGTTGTACTGCACTGTGTAATCTAAGATAAGATACTACTGTATACATACAAAATGTTCATTAAATGTCCAAAACATATACGAAATATATTGGAAAAATTCTCCGAAAGCGTCTTTCATTTGTTCTATCCAATCTCATCATTGATGTAAGCGAAATTTATCAAGTCAACAAAGAATCAAAAGAAGTGAATAAAACATCGTTCATCGTCGTCAGTATTTCTTTCAACAATCTTCAAAGCTTCTGCAAGTGCTTTATTCCACCATATTCCGCGACATATTCACACATCTTTCCCCTGAATTCCCGAAAGAATCCTCCGCTCTTTATCCATCCGCAAGGAAAACGCAGCACGTCAAAGAGAAATCCTCCGCCCGCGCAAACGTTCTCCGCCTCGGAATAATATCGCGCACACGAACTTCTATTACGATTTTTATACTCTTCCAGGCGTAAATGTACCAGGGATTCACTCTCGCTCTCGTTTCGAGGGCCGTTCACGGCGGTAGTATCAAGACGACGAGGGTTAAAGTTTTCCGAAGGGCAGCCTGACGTAAAATTTTAATCCCCCGCGTGCACCCTCGACCTCCGGAGCAGCTCTTCCCGTTTCCTCGACCCTCGAGACAAACCAGGGCCAAGAAGTTGCAAAACGGCAAACAAAGAATATTAGCGCGATTATTGGGAGACCCTCGTGGTTTCCTCGAACCGTTACTTCGTTTGCTCTCGCCCTGAAGGGAAATCCTCTCGATTCCTTCCGCGAGCTAACGACCGCGAGACGACCGAGACTTTCGTCGACACTTGTGCTCCTCTTCGTCGCGAGAAATCTCCGATGTTGCCGGTAAAAAGACGGAAAGTCGAATCCACGAGGCGATGGAAATTACGTTGGCATCGAGTTCCCTGGCAGGCATCACGGAGATTAATGGACGGAAGGATATTCGCGAGACGACGATTCTTCGATGGACAAACGCCGTCGTCCCGTTGCACCGAGGAATTCGCTTTATTTGTCGGTCAGCGTCCGTCATTTGTCAGCGACAATTAATAATTACAGAAGGGACTCGCGACGATTACGCAACCCTGGAAAGAAGTTCTCGTGGCCAGAGGAGACATGGGCAGATAACGCGTCCGGCGTGATTAATCGATAAGCCAACGGGTTTGCCGTTTCCTTCGACGATTTATGCCACTTACGGTGAATTGATCGATCCCTCCTGATGAAGGGTGATTAATGACGTTAACGAAAGGCTGCACACGGTTTTCCAACTCTTTGCGAAATAATATTTAATAACGCGCTCTCGGTTGTCGCTCATCAATCAGCCTGATACACTTTAACGCGCGAAAATTGACTACGGAGTCGTCTTAATTGGTAGGCCAGGAAACGGGTACCAATGTTCAACAATGATAAATTGCGATCGGCGGACGCGTTGCTAATACGGGTGACGCACCGGTTCAACGGCGCGTCCGCTCGACCGATGCTCGTCCGGTTGAAAATTTGAGACTTTAAGTGGAGAAGTCGGGTGCAGATCAGACGGTTTACGACGGGTGGATTTTCTTACTCTGGGTCACGGTGTATTATATGTATAGGCGTTGCATGTTCCCTTAGAAATCTGTGATCATTACATGGAAGATCTTCTAGCGCCCACTAGAGTGCGTCTGAGTAGAAACTTCCGTGAGGAGTGCTGCTATTGGTTCAGCGAGCTCCAGAGGTGAGGAGACCGAGCGCAAGTAAAGCTCTGTGATCATCTGTGACGCACTTCAATAGCACACATCCACACCATACGCGGAGTTCTGACTGACGCCCATAGAGATGCTTTTTCGGAACATCTCTATAATACACTGTGCTCTGGGTTCTCACTGTGGCGAACACGAACAAGAGTAAGTAAGTACTCTTAAGAACGTTCTCGGAGGTGTGCACTTTGACTCGAATACAGGTGACGAACAGTACGCTTTCCTTCAATGTTTCCACGATAGCGAAACTGATTTATTTTGTCGAACTTCGCGATCTACATCTCCTTCATTGCGGTGAATGATCGAAAGTCAGTGTCCCTTAACAACCGTCCGCTAACAAAAAAGCCTAATATTATTTTTTTAAGGTACTGTAGTCAGTACCAGATCTTCTGTGTGAAGGAAAGCATAATAAAGTGCTGGTCCGGAGAAGATTTACGTTTGAAATTGTGAGATATTGTGGAGAAACAAACAGGAATTCTTGGTGAGTTATAGGTATGTATGCACATTTTTACATACGTATATTAAGAGATACATAATACACACAGACATACGCAGTACACACATGTATTTAGGCATATATGTCTGACATGAAATCATCTCCATATATCATAAGTAGAATTCAAAAATTATCCGAATTGTATCGTGTTTGATGTTCTTTCTGCCAGGAAAATGTTGCGAATATATTGAATCTATTTTCATTAATACATAACAAAAAAAATTAAAAAGTTACATTGCAACAGACAATAATAACAATATCCGTCGAATTATTTAACCAGAAGAACATAGTGACCAGAACTATGACATCAATTGAAAAAACCTTCCAAAGACTTCCAATTTCAAACAGCTTCATAATCACTGATATACAAGGTGTAACAAACATGTTGCAGTTCCTTGAACGGTGTGATTCCTGAGGTGATCTTAAACAACTTTCTCCTTAGTGAAAATGTTAGGTCAGGCTTTGTTAACGAGTTATTAACGAAAAACACCGACCAATCAAGGAGCGCGTACAGTGGATGAATGTCAGTGCGGGCTCCAGCTGTGAGCAGTACTGGTCCGCTATCGTCCGCGCTATGATTAATCCGCTGTACTCGCTTCCCAATTGGTCAGTGTTTTTCGTTAATAACTCGTTAACAAAGCCCCATCTAACATTTTCGTTAAGGAAAAAGTTGTTCAAAATCACCTCAGGAATCACCCCTTTCAAGGAACTGCAACATTTTTGTTACACCCTGTATGTATGTATATACTATGGATACGGAATTGTCATAAGCCGCCTTGAAGCCGAATTGAAAGTGGTTTTTGCATGCCAGCGCCGCTAGTGTGATACGGGTGTATTGAGACTCGTAAAAAAGAAATTGTAATATAATGAATATTGAAAACTTTGCTAATATTTCGAAAACTAAAAGAGACCACTGGGTATATGTATAGGGAAAAGTTGTTCAGAATGATGTTGCATTTTCTTTATTTCCGCTTAAAGCGGAGGGAACTAAAGTTCTTCTTACATGAATGTATGAATCACCGTTTACATTGCATACTAGATTCTCTTTGACTTTGACTTCACAATATTTGTTTTCTATTTTAAGTAAACCAGTTGGAAGTGACAGTAATTGGGTATGTGGCAGCAAATGAGTCCTTTACTCTAGTTAAAAAAATATAAAGTAAATTTACTCTAGTTAAAAATAATCTACCGAACAAAATCGAACAAATTTTTTGGCCAACTCAATTCACTCTCAGGTCCTCTTTTTCTTACAATCACGCGAAGTGTCAAAGTCAACGCCAACTAACGTCCACCAAGCAGTAGTCATCAGGATCCAAATCACTGTCAGTAATTAACCCCGAAGGAGGCCAGGCAGGAGATAAAGATCAGCGGGAGATGGCTGTCAGCTCGTGGCAGTTGGGAAAGTTTCACCGACAATTCCTGGTCATCGTCGTCGCCCGCTTAATCGATAATCGTTAAGGAATCTGAGCGAAAAGGAGGGTTTCACTGGAAGGTTGTCTCGGTAGGTGGTTCCCGCGGGAATGAATGACTGATGAGAAAAGCTCTCCCTCCCCGCGCCAGTCGCTCGAGCTACGAGCAATTCTAAGATTCACTTTACGGCGACATCCGAGATAAATTGCAGCCGCATGCAAATACCCGCGATACGTCAACGCCACGGGCGGAGGGCTCGTTATGCACGTGTTGCGCGAAAGCAATGCTCGCGTTTGTTATCGCGCCATCATTGTTACCCGCGAAGAAACGCTGATAGGGACGAAGAGGGGAAAACGATCGACGGGAGAGCCCACGCGAACAAGTGGTTCGTGTAACTGAAAAATTGGAATTCTTGGAACGGGACTCGCGTGTCTCTGGCGTTGTTACCATTCGGCTGGAAGGCGAAGGGAGATTGGTGGAAGACGCGGTGGAAGAATTTAGTCGGAGAGTTTGTTTCACGGGATATTGATCTCAACATTCTCTTCGAGGAAATTCGTTCCGAATATGCCGAACGTTGATGCTTGATTATCTTTCGGCGCACCGAACTTTACGACACGAAACCGTTTTCGGATATTGGATCGTCTTGCAAGTAATATACGTAGTGCAAGAAATTGTAGTATAGTTACATATTTTTTATAAAAGAGAAGTCTGATAAATTGAAGGCAAAGAGAGAGTGATAAATTGGAGGCTATTGCAGATACTAATGCATAGAATATGTGTAGAGATTTCTGTATAGTTACACGTTTTTTCATAAACCAGAAGTTAAATAAGTTGAAGCCAAAAAGAAATTAATAAATTAGAGACTATTGCAAATTATAATGGAATACTAGTAGCTAATTGATGGATAATAATATATGTATTTATAATTTTACATGCAGTAGACACTTTCTTTCAAAATGAAACAATTATTTATTAAATACCACTTCTACTCTACATATACGACAATTCGGCGGTTGAAATGCGAGTCTTTTACAGAAACAGCATTTTAGAGTTAATAGAAAAAAATGTTTTGTTTAACCGTGATCGTGCAGATTCATTTCTAAGAAGAGTTTTTAAGAGATTTTTTCGTGATTGAATAAGAAAGAATCTAGCGAAGACTACAGACCTTAGAAGACCTTAAGACATAGGAAAGAATACATGTAAAATACTTAAATTATAATCAAGACTGGTAATTCTGTTCCTATTACAGAACAAAGAATTATTCTACAGAAGAATGTTGCATTGTTTGACAAGCACCATCACTGTGCAGCACATTTTTTGTTAAAACTGCATCGGTGGAGGTTCAAACCGTATTTTTTGAATGGAACCCCGCGATACCTTTTCCATTTATACATTTGTCAAGTGCACTTAAGTCAAAAGCCCTGATCGCCTTTGTAAAAATCATACTGCACGATGATATAGGTTGTTAAATAATGCAAAATTTTCATCTACAATTTTTTCCTATCCACAAACAAAACACAATTATATTGTAGTTTAGTCGAATCATAAATTTACATAAAAATTCAGACTCTAATTATAATATTTTCTATCTTCTAGTAGGTTTGTTAAAAGCTTCTGTATACATCATTTACAACCATACAAGTAAATTAATATTATTCATAATTATGCAAATATCTATGTATCTCCCATAGGGTCATTCGGGGTAAAAGGACGCATTTTTGCTGTTTTTGCTTCACTGAGCCGAAACTACCATGATATTAGGAACACTTTTTTGCGCTATCGGTAGCATATTTAATAGACTCATAAAATGTAACGAGTATTTGACGATAGGCCAAACGGTTTTTTTTTAAATTAAACAAAAGAGTGACTTGGTCAGACTGCGTACTTTTACACCGACATGTGGGTAAAAATGCGCAGTCGTGTGGGTAAAAGTTCGCATGTGGAGTAAAAGTATGCATTCAGGTGTAGTAAAAGAAAATGAACAAACAATACACAGATGGAACATAATATTTTTATATTATTTTTACTAAATGAAGCTAAAGATGACAAAAACAATAGAAATTAGGAACTTCAAATTTAGGAAACTATCATAAAATTATAATTTTTCATAGATTCAACAAAACGAAATTATGCTCAAGCCTTTATCAGAGCAGATATGTTTTTACTCCAAATATTATTAACTGAATCATAGATTCAACAAAACGCTCAAGCCTTTATCAGAGCAGATATGCTTTTACTCCAAATATTATTAAGAGTTCAAAAACAAGTAGACAGTGACCTAAATACCAGTGCGTACTATTACCCCCATCCTTTTACCCCATTTGACCGGTAACCAAAACAATTCATACTAGTTCGAATTCCAATAAAGTTAGGTTGAAATGTTATTCTGGAAAAAATCGTTCAATAACTATATAAAATCAATAAAAACAAACTTACCTCTAAAAATACATAAATAATACGCCCACAAACTTTTCCCTGGTACGAAGAGGATCGAAATAACACAACAATTTTAAATTTTTATTTTTAATTCAGAAAGCGCGACTCGCACCGCTCAACAGGCGTTGACCCAAAATGGCGGCCCACGCGCACTCAATCCTGACGAGCCAGCGTCCCCGTCCTCTCACCCCCCTCAGAGAAAACGGCACTGCGTACTTTTACCCGCTGCGTCCTTTTACCCCGAATGATCCTACACATGATCAAAGGATCGAATATAAAAACGCCCTCAATCTCATTATCGTCAAAGTATTTCAACCGCTTCCCAAACATATTTAAGGAAAAGTTGCTCTTAAAATCCGCTACCAAACCGCTTCCCTTATGTATCTTACTACATAGTACAAACTGTTAGCTCGAAAGACCCAGGGAAACGTTCTTTCAAAGTCCCAGTAATGAATAATCCCCGCGTTACGCGCGCACTTGAGCGGCGGCGAGCTCTTTGTCAGGCAGCGATGCAAATCGCCAGACCGAGCGTACATCACGTGACGGCGTTTTATTCGTGATTTTACCGCGTCGTGTCGTCCGCGGGGCGGATACGCGGATACGCGAGGGTAACATCCGGTTTACGCCCCCGCGGACCGACCCCGCGGTACAATAATGATTATCCTGTCGTCCTGCGCATTAAAGTTACGACTTCCCTTCGCTCGATTGCGACTTCGCCGTAGCCTTGACTCCGCGGGGACCACGGGGACTCATTAACCGAAGATGAATTCATTTCGTCGGTGATGTACGAGCCCTCCATCTATTTCGATCAGGAAATTTAACGCGCTACGCCGTTTCCGAGCTTGACGGATGACCGCTCGTTGATCATGAATATGCGTGCACGGCGGGTTGTTATTATCGTTGTAACAATAAGTAATACGCTCGCAACGTATCTTTTGTTTTATGTCAGCGCTGCGGCTAGTTAAGAATCGAAGCGTTGAATTGCGAGATGAGCTTCGGGTCAAGTATTCCATGTCTTTTACTCGGCACTTGCTTCGCTTGTTTGTGTACACTGTACAGTATGTGGATATAATTTTATGTATAGACCACTATAATGTGATTCTCAATCCCCTGAATCGGTGGAGATTTGTTAAAAAAAACTTGGTTAAAGCTTTTTTCATTGCATCATGTAATATTCGTCAGGAGGAATTATAGTATGAAAGGAACATTGGCTTAAAAATTAACCGTTCTCTGAAAAATTGATTAAATTTTTCGGTGAAATTTACTCGAAAACACAGTTGAAATCAACTAAATGCATCGCGAAATTATGGTTGACATGATATCTGACCTTTAGTCATATAAAATTAAAAATTCCAATGTGGTTTTATTTTATACACTTATAGTTATCGTTTGACCTGCAATGAAACCAAAAGAATTATTTTTCGAAAAATGATAACTGTTTAAATCTAAATGTTCGATTTTATTCCCGAAATTGCTCAAACTTTTGCTAATTAAAAAACATATATACAACCTATCGCCTTGCTTCTAGGTCGAACGATAACTGTAAGTGTCTAAAAGAAAACCACGTTGCAATTTTTAATTTTATATGAACTAGAGGTCAGATATCATGTCAACCATAATTTCGCGACGCGTTTAGTTCGCGGTTGATTCGAACTGTATTTTCAAGTGAATTCAACCGAAAAGAATTGTGTTACTTAATAAAAATATATTAAAAATATATACAAAGTTTCAGATTGATTAGTCTTACAATTTTGTTTATTACAAAAAAAAAAAAATGTTTTCCAGCAAGAAAAAAGAAATTCCCCCTTAATTCTCAATTTTTTGTTTTATTGATGCAACATTCATTTTAAATGCACTATTTATACTTTTCTTTTTCTATGTACTTTCGTACCCCTTAATGATCAATGTTGCACTATGCAACAGGCGTTAAAACGACGAATAACTAATAGTAGGTCAACTCAATATGATACTGTTAATTTGAAGGTACCAAAATAGAATATATCTATTAGTTACACCAATTTTTGACATTATATTTTAGGGGCTTAAGCTTTAAATGATTTGGTAGCCGATAAATTAATTCTGTTTTAAATATTCGCTTATGAAGGAAACGCCGCATGTCATGTTTTCGTTTTAGAGATATTCCTGCTTAAAATTCTGACCGCCAATACTGTAAAATGATCTTCAATTTTATTAAATCTTCGTTTTCAAAGGAGAAATGTCTTTATTACACTTTTTCTCTAATAATAATATAAATTTTGCTTCCTAGACTTGAGTTAAGACATAAACCCAATTTTTTTGAAAATGTAACTTGCGTCGTTTTTCCTTACAGCCACAGATATTGCAAATAAATACGTGCATGAAATGAAATGAACAGAAAATCATTAAAGTCAGAAATAGTGTCTCATAGAGAAGAATTTATTTCACGAGCAACCGCCATGTTTCACCTTAAACAAATTAGGACAAAGTTCTATTCCACATATTCTATTTACATCGCCACGCAGAATAGATCAGCTTTTTACGTGCACCATAAATTACGTGGCACCCAGTGTAAATTCAAGCAGAGAAATACGACGGCTTCGATCATCCTACGGTTTTTCAGGCAAAGTGTACCCTTGGAAAAATAAACAGTACTACTTAATCAGAAGCCCGGCGGCTCGGCGGCTCATAAAATCGATTGAACTTCTGTACGCGTCAGCTAGTAAATCCTTTACACGCCACCGTTATCCAAACACCTCGCGCGTCGATGCTACTTCCACTCGCTGCTAATATAATTTTCTTCGATTCGACTGGTAAATAAACCTGTCAATCCGGCGAGCCGGTCGCGAGCAATAAACGAAGCCAGCCGCCGCAATATCGTCCACGACGCTCCGTGGCTGGAGAACGTATGATCGGCGCCCATAAACGTAACAGTGAACAATCTGGAGCGGTAATTGACCTGACCCAACTCTCATTTAGAGAGACAATTTCGACTGTGAACGCGTAACGATAGATCAGAGCAGCAGCCACACCATTGCGCCACGGAATAGACAACATTGTCCGAAGCGTGTATGTGTGCCAGTGCGTTGTTACATTCACGTGTGTACGAGTGTGTGGGTGCATGGCGCCGTCGCGACGGCCGGTTTTCCACTTCGAAAAGCCCAGAAGCCGTGGACTGGAGCGAGGACAACAGCGGCTAAGGTTCTTTAACCTTTGCGGGGGAACCTTTATTGGAAACAAATTGCTGGCCGCGACGATCTTGGCCAGCGAGGATGAAAGTTATTGATCATGCGACGATGGGGAGTCGCTGGTGGCTGATTTTATGCTTGGAGAAGATTAGGACCACCGGAAGTGACTGACGTTTCTTTCGGTCAAAAGAAAAAACGATGGAAGTGTGATTCAAGATTTAAGTTTCACCAAGATTCTACTTGGTATTATATGTATAAGTTGCGAAGCAATTAATGGTGATTATTAAAAGATAAATGTAATTAATTGTGACTGATTCAAGGATTATACATGGTGGGGCAATGGGTATGTCCATCTTTAATAGTTGTGTTACTTTTAATTACATGGAAAAATGTTATGTACAAAGCTTACGTGGAAATATTGTGATACAAATACAGGGTGTAACAAAAATGTTGCAGTTCCTTGAAAGGGGTGATGCCTGAGGTGATTTTAAACAACTTTTTCCTTAGCGATAATGTTAGGTGGGGCCTTGTTAATGAGTTATTAACGAAAAACATCGACCAATCAGGGAGCGAGTACAGTGGATGAATATCAGCGCGGGCTCCAGCTGTGAGTCGTATTGGCCCGCCATCGTCCGCGTCATCATTAATCCACTGTACGCGCTCCCCGATTGGTCGGTGTTTTTCGTTAATAACTCGTTAACAAAGCTCCACCTAACATTTTCGTTAAGGAAAAAGTTGTTCAAAATCACCTCAGGAATCACCCCTTTCAAGGAACTGCAACATTTTTGTTACACCCTGTATTTTTTGTATGGGTGGAAGTCTAGAGAAGAGTTCAAAATCATCTCTATTTCTTCAAATGGTGCACTATATTTTTTTATGGCGATGTGATAGTCGGTTGTTACGCGCCGAGCGCGTTGATTTGCTCGAACGATAACAGCTAAGGAAAACTACGTTTTCCTCATACGCGTCACTATAAAACTAATAATCATTTAAGGTATTGGGATCGGTGGTGCTCAGTCCCATACGGGTCCTCGATCAGAATGAATTTGAATTTATGTAGGATTGGGAACGAAGAAAATTAAGAAAATTAAGAAAAGTATATATAAGTTGAATTGATTAATATATTGAATTAAGAATCAATAATAATATATATATAAAATACATATAAAAATAGAAAAGGTAATATACAGATATATAATGATATAAGATATGAATATATGAAAATATATAAAAGTATATAATGGAAAGATATTACAAGAGTATATAAAGAAATATAATGATGTATAAAATATGGGAATATATAAGAATATTTAAAAATATATAATGAAATAAAATTTTAAAATTCCAATTGAAATCGTTCATTCAAACATACGAACAATAGTAACGGCATTATTTACAAGAAACATTCATTCACTAATTCTATTTGAACGAGTGACATAATTCAGACTAGGGAAATTCCCACAGTCTCTTAGACTATCTAAATTATTGCCACCAAACCAATCTAAGTTGTTTACCTCGGAAGGAAAGAATATAAATTTAAAAGACTCACCAATAAAATTTAAATTCTATTGAAACTCAAAAGCCAGTTAGGTAATTTGGACTTTGTGAAGTCGCAAAACTTTCAATGTTTGCACGCTGTGATCAATGATTGCACTCGAATCGTCAGCCAAATTTTCATAACCAAATTCCTGTTTAAAGAAAAGAATTAGACACTTTCACACACTTTTGTTTAACTAATAAACTGTTAAATACTGAATAGAAGTGCATAATATAAAAGTAAGAAGAAATTTAAAATAATATAGGAAGTAATGATGGTTTCGCGCAATTTCTAAGTCCTTTTCTTCCTACTCAAAAATATCAAGCAATAGAAGAAAACTATGTCTTTAAAAGAACGCGGACCTTACGACACGCACCTCGCGATTGTACGTCGAAAAGTGTCGCAGCTTCACACCTTCGGAAGGATCCGGAGTCAATCCGTTCCGATTGTGGGTGGGTCAAGCTGCCGCTTCATTAACTAATGAGAGCGTAATTTGGGTGCTAGCGAGTCCGTGATTGGTCAAGGAGTTTGATTGACTTGTGTGTGTGAGTGGTCCAAATCCCCTCTTTTACATGATGAATTTTCTCACGCAACGTACCATTCGATTCGCGGTAATCTCTTATTTACATCCGGTGCGTCGGATATATCGCTTACAGTACTTATTTAATCGAACGAATTTTGAAACATCGGATCGTTTCGGTCAAAGAAAAGTGATGCCTTCAGACAGCTAACGGGTGTTCCTTGAAGTCATGACTTTAAGTTAACTTGGCAAGGTTTCCCACAACGCTTATGCGTTGCCAAGCTCTTACTGATATTGGGAATGATAGGAGAAAAACCGTTAACAGCTGAGAGCGTTACTGTGATTTCAGTTTGATTCGTACTCGATTAGTTAAAACTACTTAAAATACTTATTTGAAATGGTCACCGTGTACATATCATGAGTTTCTATTGTGGATGATGTATTTACGAGATCACACGCCGACGAGACTATACGCCGCGCTTTAGGACCACGTTGATTCCAAGGAAGGAATGTGTTGTAATTATAATTTGATCGCGCTGTCGAAAGAGATTTTAATTCTATAAACTCAAAGGCTAAGATTGCGCTCGATTAGGGACGTTCCCACAATGCTTACGCATTATCGAGACACAATTCAACCGAGATATAATAAAATTTAAAAATTTTATGTTCGGAACGTAACACGGTATTGAGACGATTTCACTAAGTTCAATCACTGAAGGCCATCCAAGGTCAAATGTGACAGTAACAGTTACAATTTCCTGTATCTAAACGTGTCAAGAAAGTTAGAATCTACCGATTCGTTTCAGACCCCGAAAAGGACGTAAAATGTACAGTAGTTTAAAAATTTGTTCATTATGTCGAAGTCCGAATTCTGAAGAAGTTATTTGCCTTTGTACAATGAAAATTATGTAAACTAAGAAACAATGAAACGCGGAAGTTAGAACAACATAATTTGAAAAAAAAGAATATAATACTGTCTACAATACTAATAATTAGACAGCGGATTTTATGCATTTATGGCAATATTAAGTATGAAAAAAATCTAAGAGACTGTTAACATATGCCAAAATATACCAAATATCGAAAACATTATTCAAGTTAGCATGTTTAGAACACTAAAGATGCTGTTTTTCAAACTCCAATTCTTTATTTATGCTAGTAAAAATTTTATTTTGCATGAGGATCCGCTGTCTACTAATAATGAACAATTATCTTCTAAGAATAGTAAAGAAATATTAGCGTGTGAAAGGCATTTGCTATGCACGCGTTACGTCTCGTGCTCGTGGCTGCGGGTTAAACGTCAAGGGTCAAGATTGTAGCAACGCGCGAGCCTCAACGTGCTCGTCAGTAAATAAAGAAGAAATATCAATGGTATCAACGTATTGGATAAAACTAACAATAACCCTCGCTGTCCCTCAAAGACCTAACGGGCGAACCTTTCTGCCGCGTGACAATCAATTGAACCGAACGGAAGGATATAAAGGGCAATCCAGCGATCGAACAAATCGTCGACGTTTTCCATTAACAGGGGATTTATATTCACCACGGATGGATCGAGTGTGTCGAACGGCGGTCCACGTGTACCGCAAGGACTTTTCCTACCCACCTCATAACGTATAAGGATCCGAAGCGTTTAGTACACGCGATCCGACCGGGACCGGCGTAAATCACCCCGATAGGGAAGCGTGGCCGTGCGATTCTGACCAGAAACGAGGAAAACCGGACGACAAAACGGCAGTTCGCGCCGGGACCGAGCCATTCAATTAAGTTTATCTCCGGCCCTTTCCTAGACGACCGCCCGCGTCCACATATATCAGCTCCCGCTGGAATCTCGCAACCTGACCACGTAGCACACCCTCCCCCTTGTCGGACCTATCTGCACTCTTGGCCGCACGCACGTGCTCCAACGCGAAAGTCGAACCTGCTGCATGAGAATCGCGGATATCTGGCTAATCGGCGACATTTTAGACCCTAGACAACACCACTTTGTCCGCATTCCTACTGTTGCATATTTATGGGGCCGCCGGATCTTTTTCTTCTGAGACGCGCCGAAGAGTCGCGTGCTGCTCGGAATCGCAGATTTCAGTGGTATGCGATTGATACTGAATTTTTTAATTGTCTGAGAGACGCATATCTTGCGTTGGAAGGCAAACTGTTTGCCAGTTGACTGATCACAGGCACTTCAGGAACTCGCGAATGTAATTGTAGGGTGAGTTAGTGAAGATAAATATTTGTGTGTGTGTGTGTAGATTGTAGGGGAGAAGGTGGGAATATGAATCGCTTTTTTTTGTTTGAAGGAAAACACATATTAAAACTGTAAAAAATGCGGGAACACAAAATGAAAATGATAGCTCAGGTGTCTGAGATACTGTATCTGTAATCGTTTAGCATAAAAATTGAATATTATGAAGCTGTAATCATTTTTACGTAACATTGTTAAAATCGTGATTCAAGTAATCGGGGTGGTAATATGGACAGGGCTGAAGAAGTAAAAAAGCGCGCATGAAATAGCTGACATTTTACAGGTCTTTTTATTTCAACATTAAAGTAAGGTCACAAAATTGAAAAATGTAAAAATGAAAACAAATGTCAAAACAGTTTAATGAAAATACAAAAAAAAAATGTCTATAGTCGCATATGAAAAACTATTATTATTACATCCAATGCATAAGAAATTATAGTCCATTTCGAATATTTTAGACATTGAATTAAAAAAAAAGAGTTAAAATAGACAAAATCAACATGGAACAACCGCGGTTCGTATTGCCACCTCCTGCCTCCTTTCATAATAATTAAACAATTTTGACTTGAGGAAGTTATTTCTATCTAACCTACTAAGTAATTCTGAAGTTCGATTTTATGACTAATTATGCCTGTATTATTAATGTATATTTATTGATTAGTATGAGAAAACAATCATAATCTTACTATGCAAAACTTTTTAGGTGACTAGGAACAGATACTTTCACTTTTTGCCTAAAATAAACGCGCCAATCGCACCAGTTCTGTTTGGTGACGTTAGGGGGTATTGATATTAGTATTTATTTCAATTATTGATATATCAGAGTATTTATCAGAGAAATAATGCCTGGTCCATATATTAACCCCGGTCCATATACCCACCTTATCCCCTAACATGTTTTTTACTGAATTTTATTGTGACTATGTTAAGAATTTCAGAATTTAATCCGTTAACTACGTCAGTCTCTTCAGAGAGAAATATAGTTAACTCCGGGATGTATTTTCAGGATAAACTTCAGTAACATTAAAAATATGCGGAAATCTTTGTAAATTGGAAAAATAAACTTTATGCAATAATAAAACGCTGCGTAAGATTTAAAAAAAAATTAATTAGATAGTTTTTAAATTATTTAACTTCTAATTTAACGTGCATTATTATTAGAAAACGCACTATTGAGAAACACGTATGTTACAAAATTAAGAGTTTTCTGCCGGATAACCGAATCGGTAACAGAGTAACAGCCGAAAGCAACATCCACAAAGTCTTGCATTGTTGCCACCACATTCATCTCCCAAACATTTGAATTTAGGGATTCTGTATGGTGTGTAAGAACTTTTATTGTAACAGCTCACTCATACTACGACGAATCGTTTATTTGTCGAATCTCAACTGTCCGGCTTGTATACCATCCGATGCATACATTTCATATGTGTGTGCTCGCGTGCTACGTACTCGGTAATATAACCGATTCGGTTTTATTAACCGATCACTTCAACGTTGCAGACAAAACGAAATGTCAAAATTTACCGTAACACTTGAATTTCAAGTACATTTCGGCAAACAAGTTTAGGACTGGTTTTCATCACAGGAAAAAACCCTTATTAATATTTTAGTTAGGAATTGATTAACTTTTCGCTAAGATTGTTACGGAAGTTCATCCTTAAATTTATGAGTTCAAAAGTTATTATTAGATTGTGGATCTTTATGCAAATTTATATTTTTATAGACATAGAACAACAACTTAATTTTAAACAAATACGTATGTGTTTTATTTTCTAAATATCATGAAACGTATTATATCTTTGATATTTTGTTTTATTTATATATCTGTGAGAATCTTTATAGCTTTCTGTAATTTTAAAATTGCCATAAATGCATAAACATCCGCAGTCTAGTTATTATATGTTGATGCGCTTTACCTGTAGTGTATAGTGACTTAATGCTACAGTTTGATAATTTGCACAAGTTTTGGTATTTAATTAACGTAATGAATGAAATTATTCTCTCCCAAACAGCGAAGTTTCCACATAACGAGATAACCCGTTTTCCCAGGCCAATAAGTCAATGAAATTTCCCAGTTAACTGGTATGCTGAGATTGCTATTATCCACAAAGTTATGTAGCAATTCAATTCACAT
Source organism: Perdita meconis (assembly GCA_030770465.2). NCBI lineage: Eukaryota > Metazoa > Arthropoda > Insecta > Hymenoptera > Andrenidae > Perdita > Perdita meconis. The sequence continues at coordinate 8,777,605 of JASKOS020000014.1, read as the reverse complement.
TTAAACAGAGGCGTACTCAGAAGGGGTCGATAGGGGCGATCAGCCACCCTAAGATTAATAAAATATTGAAATATTATGTCACACTGTGATTTTTTCTAATATATAAACATTTCATGTGTATTGAATTTTTAATCGTTAGAAGAAGGTTGAAAAATGTACTTACACTATCTACCAAAAATATGGAATTGCCATTAATTTTCATTAAAATTATATTACATCACGAAGTATCTCTAGATTGAAAATTAATAGTTACTGAAGCTTGTTTGCAGAAATGAAAAAACTTCTTGTTTTCCTTACCTATAAAGTAGTCACAAACTGGAATTTTAATCGATTATTTAAACTACTAGGTCGCCAATTTTTAGACATTTTTCTGAGTGGAAGTTCGAAATTGCTCGTAAGGTAATATTGATAAAAATGCGCGTCATTTCTTGGATTATCCCTTTGGATACCCGTTATTACAATTTAATCTTATTACATATTCATGTTACAAATTAACCATGTACAAATTTTCTTCGTGAAAACAAAATTTTGTGCTGGAAATATAATAAACATTGCTTATTATATATACTGAATGGTCAGAAAAATTCGTGAAAGTATTTTCATATGGAATTTTATATATTTTACATAACAATTCTATATACTACATATGTATACGGAACATAGTATCCTTAAGTATGATTTTAGAAGTTCAAAAAACAACGAAGCATAATACAATTCATAGTTATTGAAGCCTGTGTATTCAAATGAAAACATTCTTATTTCTAGCAATTACAATGTGATTCCAGACTCTTGAATAGCAGTATAAGTATCCTTCTTTATACACCTTCGTTCCAAAAATATTCCTGTATTTAACCCTTGTCATACCAAGGGGGGTATTTCAGGGACCCCAATATATGTTTTTTTGCTGTAATTTTTTAACTATTGGAAATATGTTGCCAGATTTTTTTTTATGTGTCTTATTATTAATTTCGAGTGGTATGGATAAGGAGAGAAACAAATCGACTAAGATCGAACGTACAAAAAAAAAAAAAAATAAGAATGATGAGGACAATCAGTATAGTCTTGGTATATCAGATTCCTGCATATAATTTTCTTCCTTTTTACTTATTTCAATAACTATTGAGTTGATGGTATATCGAAATAGACTAACAGCACTGTGTGCACCATGAATATTCGTGCCTGGATGAATATGTGTAACTTGATACTGTGACCGCGCGTATACCTTGGGTTTGACAAACATTTTTGCAATAAAAAGAATAATTATAATGATATTCCAGTTATATTTAATAAAGTTTATGTTGAAATAAAAATACTATAATAAATAATAACCAATATAACATTAAATTCCCTTGGGGTCCCTTGAGTATCCCCCTTGGTAAAGAACGTTGATCATAAAAGCTTGGTATGACAAGGGTTAAACACTCTGTAATTTAATGTTTATGCAATGCTGCAGGTAAGTGTCAAGAAACGTATACTATACTTAAGAAATTATCCAGTTTCTACGTTCAATTATTTTTTTACGAGAATTTACAGTGACTGTACAGCTCAGTATTAATATGAAATCACCTTCAGCAATATTTGCATTTGTATATCAAGTTTATAGTATACTTTTTCTAATTTTTATAGTAATGCAATAGATCCATAACTCCTCCCAACTGTTCTTCGAATATGTAATCGCTTCCCATAAGAAAAAGAGTTCTGTGAGATATTAATTTGTCGTACAATTCCATTCACAGTTAGACCAATAACATTATCAACCATAAGTATCTCCATCGGTGATAAGTATTTTCTCTTTCAGGGTTTCTGGAAGATATGTTAGTCGAGCGAAAGAATTATGGATTTTTTCACGGAAGCAACGTCCAACAGCGTCCACCGTTTTTCCCTCGCCCGTATAACTCTAGCGTGCCTCGGTGCAAATGGTTACGTTTCTTATCTATCCCCTATACATATACGATACACCCAGTTCCTTCCTTTCCATTTCCTCGGTCCATTTCACCGTTCGTAAGTTCATTTTTCCGTGATATCGTCCCGGTCGTGCGTAAAATGGCTATTGGGCCTCGCTCGAATTTCGAGCTTGTCCATAAAGCGGCTCTACAGCACAGAAGCCGAAGGGGTTGGAACGGGGAGCAGCCTGTTTCGGATAAGGGAACTCCTCTGCAAGAAGTTGACCCAGTTTCCGGAGTGTATCTACCATCTGGATGGAAAGTAGACTGGCTTTGGCGATAGCAATCTGCATGCTCGGGACCAGGAAACGATGCAAATTTGACGTTGTTGTCGAAGGGGTTATCAGAAATGGTACATCTTCGAGCTGAAATAGGATTGTTGGGCCAAATATTTTGGTGTTACGTGCTTGTTTCGGAAACTTCACAAAGGTTTGAATTATTACTATCCTATAAGAAGGGACTTCGAGTTTATCATAGTTGGACATGTATTAAGATTATCTGAATTAACCCTGTTACGTTTCTCTTAAAAATCTCAAATGGATACAACTTTTATTATTAACACATTGGTATGAATAGAGATAACAAATTTGTATTATAATAGCAAGGGACAAAAAGCCTAGATGCACTATACAGACTAATGTTTTCACATTCTTTTCAGAATTAAAACAGTTATTTAAAAAATAAAATACTCTATTGGGTTAAAAAAGATCCAAAGACCATAGCAGGGTTAAGATTATTGAAACTAGAAGACTAAATGTATTGAAAAAAATTTCTATTGAAAAGCATTAGAGTCATTCGGGGTAAAAGCACGCACTTTTGCTGTTTTTGCTTCACTAAGCCGAAACTACCATGATATTAGGAACACTTTTTTGCGCTATCGGTAGCATATTTAATAGACTCATAAAATGTAACGAGTATCTGACGATAGACCAAACGGTTTTTTTAAATTAAGCAAAAGAGTGACTTGGTCAGACTGCGTACCTTTACCCCGACATGTGGGTAAAAATACGCAGTCGTGTGGGTAAAAGTTCGCATTTAGAGTAAAAGTATGCTTTCAGGTGTAGTAAAAGAAAATGAACAAATAATACACAGATGGAACATATGAGTCGTTTAGAATCAAAACCCGCTAAGTACATTTTACTCTTTTTTACAGGAGATAAAAAAACACTAAAATTTTAAATTTAGAAAAACAGTTTAATATTTCCCAAAAAAATCGTTTTTTTTAGACTTAGCAGGTTTTGATTCTAAAAGACTCAAATTAAAAAATTTAGTGTTTTATCTTCTGTAAAAAAGAGTAAAATGTTAGCAGGTTTTGATTCTAAACGACTCATATTTTTATATTATTTTTAATAAATGAAGCTAAAGATGACAAAAACAATAGAAATTAGGAACTTCAAATTTAGAAAATTATCATAAAATTATAATTTTTCATAGATTCAACAAAACGCTCAAGCCTTTATCAGAGCAGATATGCTTTTACTCCAAATATTATTAAGAGTTCAAAAACAAGTAGACAGTGACCTAAATACCAGTGCGTACTATTACCCCCGTCCTTTTACCCCATTTGACCGGTAACCAAAACAATTCGTACTAGTTCGAATTCCAATAAAGTTAGGTTGAAATGTTATTCTGGAAAAAATCGTTCAATAACTATATAAAATCAACAAAAACAAACTTACCTCTAAAAATACATAAATAATACGCCCACAAACTTTTCCCTGGTACGAAAAGGATCGAAATAACACGACAATTTTAAATTTTTATTTTTAATTCAGAAAGCGCGACTCGCACCGCTCAACAGGCGTTGACCCAAAATGGCGGCCCACGCGCACTCAATCCTGACGAGCCAGCGTCCCCATCCTCTCACCCCCCTCAGAGAAAACGGCACTGCGTACTTTTACCCGCTGCGTGCTTTTACCCCGAATGACTCTATGCTTAAATCGCAAAAGCTATGTAAATGTACGCCATTTTTTTGTAGTCATATAGAGATAAAAACAAAAACTTGAATAAAAGTGTGTTTGATCATTCAAATATTATAGCATGAAATTCTTTTCAAAATTGTAGCATACAATTCCAATGAAGACTTTTTCCTACACCTTCAGAATTCGATGCTTTTAAAAGTAAATTATTAACATAAGATACTAAATAACTGTCATTTTCATTATCATGATTAACCATACTGTGGCATTCGCGTCTTATTTGATCAAAGCATGTATTTTATTTCAATTAATAACTGGTTCAATTGTAAGAAAAATGTAAAATGTGAATGCTACTATCAAGTTTATTGTTGCACAATATTTTATACAAATTTCATTGCGTACATTAATAATTACGTAATAATAATGTATTTATTATTTGCAAAAATTATGTATTAATGTTATTATAAATTAAGGCTTTAAGAGGAATATAGCAATGTTAATGCAATATAATTGAAAAAAAATATTAAAGAAATCTAATTTGCTAAAAAACTTGTATTTCCCGAACCTAATACTATTTTTCTTTCGAAATATTTTAACGTCCATCGAATCGCAACGACAGACAGCTCGTAAAACATTTCTTCACAGGAATTTGTCTAAAAAATTGCTTCCATTGTTCGATGACAAAGTTTGCGAAGGAAGGAAGGCTTTTTTAGTGCGGCGTGGTCTGTCAGCGAACGGGAAGAAGATTCGGCCAGGGAGTCAGTCTGCCGTGAAGGCGATTCCGGCTCTTCTTAAAACTCACCCTCTGCCCTTATACTTTCCCTTCTGCTTGCGAGGGCTCCCTGCGCTTCTCAGTTAGGTTAATGGAACGCATTGCCGCAAACGGCAGGAAAGTTAAGGCCGTTTCCGATTGCAAATGGACCGAGGGCGAATTATACTGGCGACGGTTCGTCGAATTCGAGCCACAGGTAGGGAGAAATCTATCCGGTGGAATTTTTCCAAGTATCTTCGACGTCGAATTCGTTCTACATTTGGGGGGAACCCTGATATTGATGTTGGTTCTGCATTTGATTGATACTTTTTACGAAATGACAAAATTTAAAAAAAATTGGACTTTGCTAGTAATAGAAGTTCTACAGTATTTCTTTTGAAATGATTTTGTTTCTGGAATATGGAATATCGATTTTAAAAAAAATGTTGGACTTCATGCTTCTTTAATAGAATAATACATATACATATATAAATGTACAACATAAAAGTACGGAAAATACTTGTTCAATGGCAAGACATTATTCTCAATATCATTTCTTCAATGTGTATGGGTAAAAAGTAATAAATATATTTAATTCATACAAATATTTTGTTTCTTTGTTATTTTGCTCTTTTGATACGAAATGCCATATATGATAACAGAAACGAAAATTAAATGGATTGCAATTAATAGACAGCGGATTTTATGCATCAATGGCAATGCTAATTGTAAGTATGCAAAAAATCCACAAGACTGTTAACATATGCCAACATATATATAATATCAACAATATTTTCAAGTTAGTATGTTTAGAACATTAAACATACTGTCTTTCAAGTTCCAATTTGTTATTTATGGCTGTAAAAATGTTATTTTGTAGAAAAATCCGTTGTTAAAAATGAAGTTAAAGATCCCTTTTCTACCTTTTCATATATTAGTGAACTTATTCAATATTTTAATACAGTGTAAATAATTATTAGAAATATGTGTAATAAATTCACAAAAACTAATAATTATGTCAAACATATTCTCCTAAATTTTCAATTGAGTATCTTACACAATCCACAGGAAAATTTCACTGAAAATTGTAACCGCGCGCAAAAAAAAAAATTAATTTCCGTTCGTTTGGAATTCGCTACGTCGCGAAGCGTTCATAGGAAGCAACGGATCCGTTCGTGCACGGGTGCAACACGGTATTTATCTCGGAGTAAAATATCAGGAAAGGGCGGAAAGAGAGCGAGAAGCAAAGAGGCGAAGCCTTCCTGTCGCGCCGGAATGAAACGCTCCCTGGTTATTGCTTGTTTATTCCGTTGTTTTGCATGCCGCGACAGATAGCAAGGAAGGCGTTTCTAACGCGGAGTGCATTTCGTGCTTCTCCCTACGTCGTCGTCGCGAAGCAGAATCTTTTACAATCCCCTGTCTCCCGTTTCTGATTTTTCAGCTAGACGCTCGCCGCATACTTATTGCATAATTCTGAGCAGCCAGTAGAAACGGTCATGAATTATTACAGGCCACTTCCCTGACGTTTGCAGCCACTTTCATGACGCCTCTATGTTTACGAACTATCCATCTATTTCTGCGCTATCACGGTAAAATATATTTCTAGCTGTGAGCAGCGGAAATAGATAAGTGACATTAAAATCTTTACAATGATTGAAAAATTCGAAGATTAGATACTCATATTATTATTCAGACATTCAAACGCCGTATTTGTTTTATCTGTATCTATAAAAATTTGAATTAGAATGAACTACCAAATGAAGCAAGTTAATGACACAGTAGAACCTCGATTATCCAAACTAATAATTATCCCGAAATTTTATTATTCAAAGTATCAATAATGCAGTAGGTGTAAGAATAAAGTAGAACGTCAAGTACAACTTGGACTATGATTTAATAATAATGCATTAATTTTTAACCTTTTATATTAAACATATGAAGCGGTTGATTGAGATTTTATTGTACTCTCAACTTATATCCTAACACTTTATTCCAACATTTAAATAATTAAAATTTAATTTGTGCACAATCTGCTCTTTTTGCGTTTTCCCCTTAATCAGACTCAAATTATCCCGACCAATCAAGATTTCGTTCAACTCACGTTAACGCGTGTTTCTCTCCCCCACAACTCGTTCATATTCTTCGCGCAATTTATTGCGTGCATGGGCCGTTTATTAATTGCATTCCCCCTCGTTTTTTCCTCCGCTACTTATTGCGTCAATTTTCGTTTATTGATCTCCCTCCGTATATGCGGTGCACGACGTTTAATTAAGTATAATAATTAACGTAGAGTTTTTCAGAAGCGGATAACGCTTATCGAGATTCGCAAGACTCCATTAGATACCGAAATTCATGAATTACGCGTGAACATCGAGGGCGATTTAGAATTCCAATTAAACGTTTTAATTAACGGGACGCGTGTAGTTCAGTGGAGAATGGTGCCGTAAAAATTTGTCATAAAACGCAAAAAACTGGCCGTCTCGATAATAGAAATTGCATGGCATGCCATCCGACGATAGTAGTTAAAACGGGTCGTTTCACGGCGCTACCGAATCGAGGAAATTTGCATACGCGACACGCTTAGACCGAGCAAAATGACCAGAACTGTTTTATTTATACTGGGCTTTCTACTTGAGACGGTAGTAGAGGAAATGGGAATTGCGCATAATTGGATTCCATCCATCTTTATTCCACTTAATTTAAAAAAAAAAGGAAGTTATACTAACATTACTGTGAGAATTCTTCCAATTTGTTAGCAGCTATCCAAACTAGTTGCAATTATGTATAAATTCATTGCTCAAAGATGTAATGAAAAATGATTTAATTACCATTGAAATGCCATAAAAAGCATGAAAAATTAAAAAAAAAAGAAGTTATAATGCCCTTAAATATTTTCAAAAGGTTAAAACAATAGACTGAACTATTTCTGAGAACCCAAAATGATTAAAAGGGTCATTCCATGCCAAATCGATCACTTTTTGACATTGATGTCAGGGATTTTGTTCAAAATTGAATATGGTGTAGTCCACATGAAATTATGGGGGGACTTAACCAGTCATCATTTTGCTGTTCTCGAATTTGTTTAAAAAATACAGGCGGTCAAAGTTTTCAATTTTTGCCTATTTTCGTGAAACCAGGATGTACTTAGGAATTTTTATCTCGGGAACTATTCGCCGTATTGAGTTGATTCTTTTTTTATTTGAATCAGAAAGATTTGGCCTATTTTAATAATATATTTCATAATTGGAAACCCTTTTTCGTAATATGGAAAATTATAAACAAATTTTTCTTTAGCAAATTTCCCTTAGAGGGTCGCGGGTCAAAAATTAAAAAAAAATATGACCATATTCCTTGAACTCTAGTCTACAAAACGAGCTCTTGCCGAAAATGGAACTCGTAAAAGTAACTCCGCAATGAGCTGTTACAGGTAGTGGTGCGCGCCGCTTCAGGTAAGCGACCCGCACGTTCGGAGATTAGGTCTGTGAAGTTGGCACCCCTAAGTGCGAATTTTCATTAAAAAACTACTCTTATTCGTTTGTCCACGATTTGTCCAGATTTGTCTAACAAACATTTTCGTTTGTCCACCCTCCAAAAAGAAAGTTATGACGAAATAAAAAAATCTGACATTAACACTCGTGAACATTTTCCAAGGGTTTTTCAAAACGATACGATTGTTTATGAATCGTCAACGTTTGTCCACCCAAAATACTCGTTTGTCCATCCAAAACTTTTGTTTGTCCACCGTCCAAAAAAAAGTTATGACGAAATCAAAAACTCGAGACGTCAGTACCACATGAATGTTTTTCAAAGGTTTCTCAGTCCGAAACGATTATTTATGAATCGTCAAGGTTTCACTGAGAAACCCTTGGAAAATGTTCACTCAATCGTGGACAAACGAATAAGATTAGTTTTTTATGAAAATTCGCACTTAGGGGTGCCAACTTCACAGACCTAATCTCCGGGTGTGTGGGTCGCTTACCTGAAGCGGCGCGCACCACTACCTATAACAGCTCACTGCGGAGTTAGTTTTACGAGTTCCATTTTCGGCAAGAGCTCGTTTTGTAGCCTAGAGTTCAAGGAATATGGCTATATTTTTTTTTAAATTTTTGACCCGCGACCCTCTAAGGGAAATTTGCTAAAGAAAAATTTGTTTATAATTTTCCATATTACGAAAAAGAGTTTCCAATTAAGAAATATATTACTAAAATAGGCCAAACCTTCCTGATTAAAATGAAAAAAGAATCAACTCAATACGACGAATAGTTCCCGAAATAAAAATTCCTAAGTACACCTTGGTTTCACGAAAATAGGCAAAAATTGAAAACTTTGACCGCCTGTATTTTTTAAACAAATTCGAGAACAGCAAAATGATGACTTAACCCCCCCATAATTTCATGTGGACTACACCATATTCAATTTTGAACAAAATCCCTGACATCAATGTCAAAAAGTGATCGATTTGGCATGGAATGACCAAAAATAAATGAATACACAGACAATTTATATTTCTTATGACATAGGTATTATTTACTCCATTCATTCGTTACTAAAATTATAGCATAAGATATTTTATCACCCCAGGCATCCCGTTAATCTATATCCATTAATAATTATTAAAAGTTATCGACGAAAGTATTGAGTGCACTCAACGATAGCGCTAAACATTTTCGCCTGAATTTACACGATAATTACGAGCAGTCACGATAAGGAAAATATTTCTCGGACCCAATGGCGAACGTAAATTATGAACACGCGTGCAAATAAGAATATTTTTCGAACGCATCAGCGCGGAAGTTGCGATTAAATGATTGCGCCGCTATCATTATCGCCGCTCGCAGATACCGTAAAGTGTAACCTGCATTAACTGCTTGAAATATTTTCGCTGCAAACGCGCATCTATCACACGGCAGCCTGCTATCTCGGATAAATAAATACAGGATACGATGATTCATGAAAATAACTGTAATTAGGAATGAAGAAAATTTTAATACGCCGAACGGGACACCGCGCGCATCTGATAGCATCGGTGAATTTGCATTTCGTCGGGAATCCGCGCGTTAAACATTATCTCGTCGCTAAGTGTCGGGGCTCTCGTTTCAGTTAATGCTGCGTACGGAAGATTATGGACCATTATCGATAATATTGTTACGAGTCCAGACGAGTTACGTAAAGCAACTCTGAAAGGGCTCGATTCAAAGCCCTTATCCGAGACCTTTGACTTTACTTGGAAGTCACCATGCAAGGGCTGATAGGAATTTCCGTTGCACCCAATTAATAGAATTCTATGAAAATCAATATCACCCAACTTTTCTCGGAAACTCCGCGATGCAGTCGAGTCCCCACCATTTTCCTCATAGATTTTTGGGTATAAAAGGGCCGAGAAATTCGGACTCGTGGGCTCATTCCTAATCCAGTTCGAGTTTAGTACGCGGCTTAGACTGGAAGCAAGATCGAGCAATAGCTCTCCTTCGAGCAGAGTTTTTTAAGAGTACAGTACGTAAATTAACTTCACTGTAACGTCGTCTTAGCGACGCGTCCCCCGCATACCTCTGTGCGTAATCTAGAGAGAGAGGACTTAGTTTCCGCGACACTTGAATTCTTAACACTTGTATTCCTTCGAGTCAAACTTAAACTCGTAATAATATATATTTTATAAGGTTCGTTAAATTGGACTTAGTTCAATCAAAACCTTTCCTAAATCCAAGAAGAAGCGAACGCGTAACGATCCCACAATATTATACCTTTGCCGCTCGAGGTATATTATAACTTAAAAGTTACGAGGCTATACTAACAACTTCGCAATCCTTGCGAAGGTCTCCTTTTCCTAACCTACAAGTGGCTCCCGGTGTTAGCCGTTGCGCACTGGTTCGTCCACGTCCCGTGGCTCCTGGCGAGTGCATAGTTACTCGCTGGTTCGTCCACAGTCTTTATTCCATCCTAGTGGCTCCCGACACTTGCCAAGTTGAGTGTTGGTTCGTCCACGAAAACCTACCTAATCCTAAGGTGGCTCCCGGTGTTAGCCGTTGCGCACTCGGTTCGTCCACATCCGTGAGGTGGCTCCCAACGAGTGCACAGTTACTCGCTGGTTCGTCCACGAAACAATAACAAAATTCCTAAAAACCTGACCCTCGGTCAGACTACCTAGCCCTCGGCTCGTAACAATATTAATGAAATTCATGACGCGAAATATATCACTCGAATGAACTCGTACTCGAGTTGATATTTCTCAATTCATTTTAGCGATGATAGAGCAGCGAAAAATAATTATGCGTGGATCTTATTTCGTGAGTATTAATTTGTTTTCATTTGTTTTCAAATAGCTTTTTCCTTCATCCTTTGTCGTTTTTTTTAGATTCGTTGTATGTCGATCTGAAGTACCAGAATTTGCTTCGACTCCCTCAGATCCGATTCAGCCTAGTTTGCATTTGCGAAGTGGGATTTGCAGAACTAATTAAGTTTCATTACGACCGTCGTAATCTTCCATACGCGGGATAAGATCGACCCTATAAAGAGGGGAAAGTCCCCAACGAAACAAAATTTTCCGCAGGAAACGGTGCATATAATTGGCAATATCGTTGCATTTGCATTCCGCCAAGAATTCACGCAGAACAATACCCCGGGCCAAGCGAAACGGGCGTCTCCTTAAGGGCGACGCTTTTTCGGCCCTGTCCTTCCTTTCAATTCGCTTTCACGGACCGTTAATTCGCAAAGAATGCGCTTTGTCTCCCTTCCCGTTTTCCACAGAATCCACAAAGCTCGTTGTTGAATTCGGACCTTGCTAACGGTCCACGGAGTTTATTGTATTTCGACTAATGAATTAATCCTGTCCGCTTCGAGTACGCAAGAATGTTTGTGCTCTCTTGGGAAATAACGTCTATGAAAAGAGGATACGGAAAAGTTGGGATTACTTTCAGAGTTTTTTAATAGAAAATTATCAGAATTATGAGACTATCGAAAGTATAAATGATTTGGAGTCGGAAATTAGTGTAATTTATTGACTGTGTGTTGGGTAGGCCAAGGAATCCTTTTCTTTATTTTAGGGTATTTTTAGATTTTGAATAACAAAGCAAAACTATATTGAACAGTAAATTGACCATTTCTTTATAAAAAATTTCATTTAATACTCTTTACCATTATGCACAAAGTTTTATTATGCTGAAGGATTATCCTTAAAGTATTTTTATTTTCTTTTATATGTTATATATTATAGTCTATATTACTTTAAGTAACTTCTTAACAAATCCAATAACAAAACAAGTAAACTTCATTATATAAAATCTTCTTTGGGTTCAATTCAAATAAATTATCTGCAAATAATTTATTATTTTAATATTTCAGTTAATTCACTCAAATAAAATAATAAATACAGTAACTCAGAAGTTCATTCACGTGTGTTCCAAATGTTTAATAACTGTAAAATTCACAGGATTAATTTTTTCTTACAATTTGGGTCGTTTCCAACTTTCACGTTTAATTGTTACTTTGTTTTCGGAAGTTTTAGTACACATATAAAAGCAAATATCTTCTTTAGAGTTTAAAGAAATTGAATATTATTCTTCGTGAATAAATTTGTGAATCTATGATTTAAAATTAATTATTATTTTAGCATTGTAGCGAAGAAAAGCAACCTTTGCAACAGTTTTTGAATTAGAAAATATTTACGAAGTTATTTAAACAAATATTTTCGACCACATACAAAATCGAATGTATTATTTTACATTAAATTCAAATAACGAAATAATCCAAAGAAAAACCATTAATCCTTTTAAATAAACTAACATATGATTATTTCAAATAACATGCAGTCCGATGAAATAATGTATTATTATCTTAACAACAATTTTTAAATAATTTATTTGCCTAATCCCCCAAGACTGCTCAGTAATTAGCAATTTATACTAAAAATTCAATTGAATGATAAAAAGCTTTAATACTTCTGAGTGATTCAAGGACATAAAACTGTTTGATACCTTTCGTAAATATTTATTTTAAAAATAAAAAATTTCCAATTTATTGAAAATTGATTGCGTCGAAAAAGAAAAGAGGGGAGTTATTACAGAGTTTAAAAAACAATCGAAGGCTTCAGTCTGCACGTGGCCCAAACGGTATCCATTTAATGGCAGCTTCAAAGTTTCCAAATTATAATTGAATAACCCTTCCATCTGATCTGACCCCTTCGAATGTCCCCTCAAAGCAACTTTATCTCGCGAGCGCTGTATTCATTACAAATAATAGGCTATTTCCTCGACAACCACTTCGAACACGGTACGCATGTTGCTTGAGTGGCGTTAAAATAAGTTACGCGCGTTATGGCTCTCACCCCGTTTTTCTAACAACCCCTTCCTTCTGCTTGTCGAAAAAGGCGTCACGTGGCGCGAAATATCGTTCGGGAATGGCGCGAGCACGAGGAATATTCTATTGCCTGAGGAAAAAGAGAAGGGAAATCGTTGATATTATTGTAAGGGAAAATTAGAATTTGAAAATCCGATAGCAATTCAGTGGAAAAAGGGAGCCGTTTACATTTTCGAGCGTCTTTGAACTTCTTGCAGAAATAGTTTAGAACAGCTACGAAGGGATTTAAACATCGTCGAGAATTGCCTGGAACGTGTTCACGGCATTTTCTTACGGCCCAGTAAGCATCGAAATGCAAGCGGAAATTCAAATAACGTCGGTGGAATTCCCGAGGAAGTTGAGGGAAACTCACTTATCGACATTTGCGAGAGGACTTCTTTAAGCTTTCTTTTTTTTCTGTTTGGGGATCAACGATACGAAAAAAAGATTGAGAGACACATTTGAGATGGAACGTAAAAGCTTGAAATTTGTGTAAAGAGTATCCCTCTTTTTATACCTTTTTCAAATTAAAAAAAAAAGTGTTGGTTTGTCTTAAAAATTTCATTTTCTTTTTCGAAGAAGATTAGAAATTGATTCATATCTGAAAATACTTTCAGAAAAGTAAGAGTCAATAAAAGAAAAATGGTTTTCTAACACTTTCGAAAATTGTTCAGATAACAACTTTCCAATTATAAAATATTTCCACGATTGAAATTTTATTTCCCAATTCATGCAAATCCAGCAGCTTTCACGGTTCTTTGATTCCATGAAGCCAAAATAAGAAACGAATCTCTCTAATTCCCTAGCTTCCAATTCGAATGGAAATTCAGTTGATTCGATCTGCAAAAATGTGAAGCTCGCGTGCCACCGGAAATTGTGTCGTGACCAAGAAATATTTCAAGCAAACTTCGTTCTACATAGTTTTTCGGTTCACTATTTCTATTTGTATTTTCGATCTCGAATACGCTTCAAATTTTAATCTTCGCATGCATTTTGCACACAAAGTGAAAAGTCTACAGCGTTGCAGAGGTTTTTTCACAGATACTCAAAAAGTTAATTAATTATAAAAACAATTTGTGTTTATCACATATTTTCTTTCAACGCCCTCATTCTTAGGTTCCATACTTTATTGTCGTCCAGTTTTCTTAATTCTTCTATGGACTTTGTAACTGGCTACCAAAAAACAAATTTGAATCAAATTAACTCAAAGCTACACATGTATATTGTATATTTATACAACATAAATGTAAATGTGGAATTCAGTACTTTTAATCATTGTTCCAGTCTGAAGTTGTAATCCAAATAACGTATTAATAGCAAGGAAATTAGAATTTGCAATTTCATTTTTGGTCAAATTGACCCAATTTCTGTGGATCTTCAATAGATCATATACAAATTAATCATACACATTATGAATATGAATAATTTATTCATATTCATATATTAAAGGCACTGTATGTGTACAATACTTGAAATACTTCTTCTATTATACATATACTTCAATTCGTATTTTATTCGGAGCAATTAAAACTTTTCTCCTTTAGACTCTTTTATTTAAATTAAATTTTATATTTTAATTCTGAACCTGACATTTTAGGTGCGATTTTTTAAAGAGTCCAAATAAAAGTGCTAAAAAGTCGCGTTTGTGTATAAATAAAAATAGTGTACTTTTATAGAATAAAGTACCTATATTAAAAAAAAGTAATAACTCTTTTCTTTTCTTTCTATGATATTTCATTAATTTCCAATGATTCCATAAAAGAACTACTGTTTGAAGATTCCGGAAGAATTGAACTTACTGGGAGACACGATTTATAGAAATTATTAATAGTTTATGATTTTTATAAGCCCGTGGAACTACTAATCTGTCCGTAATTGGGTCAGTTACCCCGTAAAGAGTTAATTTTGAATGTGATCAATCAAATACTTTTGGAATTCGAACAAATAGCTATTAATAACTCTTAGTGAACAAAGTTGTGAGTCACTGTGCCATAATTCAATCAGCTTAAAAGTAATCCATAAAGAATATAGGAAAGCCTATATTGTCGTCAAACCTATATTCTAAAATCCGCACATATTGTCCCACGGTCGACCTTCAGCTTTATTGCATTTTCGATTTAAACGAAGTCGCGTCGATCAATCTATCCGCGTTCACAGAATCGTTCAAGCGACGATTCATCACGCGGTCCATCGATGGGAAATAAATAATTTTAACGCCGCCGCACGAGTCCCGAGTATCGCTCTGACACCGGTGGCGTACGAAAGCTGCATAAATCATGCGAGATTACACCGTGTAGTGTATTTTCCGTTTTTTTTTGTTTCTCTCTCGCTGGTTGCCCGCGGTTGTTTTTGTCACGATACTTTATAGGCCTGCAAATAGGGGGCGGCGGAAAAGAGCCGTGGGCACGTCAGGAGCAGACCAACAACGGCCCCCTGTCGTACATCATTCTCCTCCCGTGGCACGATTTCGCCCACGAATTCGAATGCGCTCCACCGCCGCGGAGTTTGGCACGGAAACAGATTAAAATGGGATAAACGGGATTATATCTAGGACGCCCCACCACGCCGTGCCGCTGAATTTATGCGACTCTGTTAAGGCGCACGCTTTTCCGCGTGCTTTCCTTTTTCTTCGAGAGGTCGAACGCCGGCTGAGGCTCAGAAATTGAGGATTCAAACTTTTCGGGGCTTTGGAAAATTGTGGCGCGAAACTTGGCAGACAGTTAAACCTCGAGGATTTCAGATTTTTTCGGTGCTAAGAGATCTGGGACTCGAAATTTAGTGAAGGTCAAAAGTGGACACCTGAAAGTGCTTTGATAGCTAAAGTCTAAGGAGGAAATATTCATAGAATTTCTCCAATTTTTTTCATAAAGTAAAGAGTAGGGTCATTCGAGGTAAAAAGACGGACTTTTGCTGTTTTTGCTTCACTGAGCCGAAACTACCATGATATTAGGAACACTTTTTTACGCTATCGGTAGCATATTTAATAGACATGTGGACAAAAATACGCAGTCTTGTGGGTAAAAGTTCGCATGTAGAGTAAAAGTATGTATTCAGGTGTAGTAAAAGAAAATGAACAAATAATACACAGATGGAACATATTTTTATATTATTTTTAATAAATGAAGCTAAAGATGACAAAAACAATAGAAATTAGGAACTTCAAATTTAGGAAACTATCATAAAATTATAATTTTTCATAGATTCAACAAAACGAAATTATCAAATATTATTAAGAGTTTAAAAACAAGTAGACAGTAACCTAAATACCAGTGCGTACTATTACCCCCGTCCTTTTACCCCATTTGACCGGTAACCAAAACAGTTCGTACTAGTTCGAATTCCAATAAAGTTAGGTTAAAATGTTATTCTGGAAAAAATCGTTCAATAAATATATAAAATCAACAAAAACAACTTACCTCTAAAAATACATCAATAATACGTCCACAAATTTTTCCCTGGTACGAAAACGATCGAAATACCACGACAATTTAAAATTTTTATTTTTAATTCAGAAAGCGCGACTCGCACCGCTCAACAGGCGTTGACCCAAAATGGCGGCCCACGCGCGGTCAATCCTGACGAGCCAGCGTCCCCATCCTCTCACCCCCCTCAGAGAAAACGGCACTGCGTACTTTTACCCGCTGCGTCCTTTTACCCCGAATGACCTTATATAAAATAATTTTAGAAGGGATTAGGAATACTCCAGCCCCATTTTCAAGAAATAAATTATTATAAAAATTGTAGAAATTCCGGTTGTCGAATTTCTACTTGGAAGAGTTTCATCGGCTTGGTCGACGTTTATCAGCAGCGATTTCTATATTTTGAATTATTTATTTCTCAAAAGTAAAGGAACATAATATTTAATCTTTTCAATTTTGCTCAAGATTAAATTCAAAGAAGCTTGAGCTGAAAAAAAAGGAGTATAAAAAGGGTAGAGCACGACTAAAATTAAAGATTTAAACTTTTAAAGATCAACACTAAATGTTTGAATACTCTTTATAACTATAAATATCTAGTCACGAATTTCTTCCCAGTTTGAAATTTCTATATTTAAAGGTCTTTAATCTAATTTAACATTTTCAACTTGAAGCCTCCCTAAGTATCCAGCATTTAATCTTTCGGGCATCGAGGAAGAACTGAATGCTTAAATCATAGATATTGCTGTACAATTCTGCGATTCGTTAGCTCGTTCACCGATCGGTCTCAAAAGGAAGCAAGTCGCATTCCAAGCATAACCCCGGGGGCGAATCGTTTCGAGCGTTCCTATTTCAGTCAGATTCTAGTATCGTGGAATTGCCGGTGTTTCATTCGTCGGTGCAACGGATAATCCGCAGAGCTGTGCAAGATAATTCAACAGATTCCGCGAGAGCAGGCCAGACAAGCCAGACGGAAGCGATTACAGGCGTTAGAAGGTGCATCGCGGTCGAAATGACATAACATGGAATAAATCACGGGAAAGGAGAGAAACGTGATTACGGTTAGGTGGAACGTAGCCCAGTGCTTCGGGTTTACGAGGGATCCTGTTATCTGATACGCACTCACGAGACGCCGTCAAATACAACAGCCGCGGAGTACACGACCGTCTCCTTTTTCCACGTCTTTAATCTTTCGCGGCTTTGCACCTCGATAATTCTATTACGTAATTATAATTAATTCATTGCTTCGGTTAATTCGTGTATCTATTGTTAATTATATGAAGCCTTTTAGTAGAAATTATAACTTTCGCTCGTGACTCATAAATTTATTCACAAAATGTATGTTAATTTTGTATAAATTCTAAAAGCAGCATTTACCTTTGTAGAATTAAAATAATGGAAACTAAGAAACAATTAAATGGGGAATCTGTACCAGCATAATTCATAACAGAAACTTCAATACTGAGGATTTCACAGTTAATTAACATTTGGCATACATGTGAATAAATCTGTGAGTTGCATTACTATTGCAATTTTTTTAACGTGATCTTCCAAATAAAAATAGGGGAGTTATATGTATAATTAAATAATTCAAAGAAATATTGATACGTGCATCTGTGAATAAATGGTAAGACATAGGATGACATCATTGCATTTAAATTATCATAATGTAATACTTAACCAAACTATTCTATGACTCTTAGCAGAGGCGTCGAGATTGATGAATACGAATAGCAGGACAAATATGCAAACGATGCAACTTCGGGAAACGATCGCACAAGTAACTTTACGGAGAATTTCGGAGAATTTCGGAGATAATACTAGTGCGCGGTCTATCGAAAGACTGATTGCCTTAGCCCTCTCCTTGGAAAGCAGAGGTTCGTGATCGGTAAACATTGAAAATTTATTGCCTCGAAGGAGACTGGGAGGGGCTTAGAGTATGTACGTACATAATACTATAGAAGGAATCTAAAGCGACTTTTTCAAATATGGCGTCTTAATGTTTATGCAAAAGACATTATAGCGATTCTGTTTATAAACTAAACATCTGTATTTATATGCATACTCAACAATTGTAATAATGTACTAAAAAGTAATGTACTAAAAAGTGGAGTCAGTTTCATTTGTGAAGAAACAGTGCAATTATTATTGGCCTCGGAACATTACAAGTTTATTATTATATGAATCATTTACTTTTTTTTAAATTAACCTCAACTTGGTATGAAGCTAAAAACACTTCATTGTAATTCAATTATTTTACTTAACAGATTATTAAATAGTGATTTATAATATACTTATATACTTTTTAAAAACTTTGTTACTTGTTACTTTTGAACAAATTCCTTTTATAATATTATACAGGGTGTAACAAAAATGTTGCACTTTCTTGAAAGGGGTGATTACTGAGGCGATTTTAAACAACTTTTTCCTTAGCGAAAATGTAAGGTGGGGCTTTGCTAACGAGTTATTAACGGAAAACACCGACCAATAGAAGCACGAATACAGTGGATGAATTTCAGCGCGCGCCCCAGCTTTGAGTAGTATTGGCCCGCCATCGTCTGCGTCATCATGAATCCGCTGTACTCGCTCCCCGATTAGTCGGTGTTTTTCGTTAATAACTTGTTAACAAAGCCTCACCTAGCATTTTTGCTAAGGAAAAAGTTGTTTAAAATCGCCTCAGTAATCACCCCTTTCAAGGAACTGCAACATTTTTATTACACCCTGTATGCTCTAAGCGAACACAAAAGGTATCAAACATATTTTTATGATCACCTCGGAAACTAAAACCGAGCGGCAGTAATCATATAATAGGAAAATGCATTTATAGGGAAAAGTTGTTCAGAATGATGACCTTAACAACATATTTCAAGGTCATAAAAAATCGATGAAGAGACCGCCGTCTAAAAAATTACAATTTTTTTGAAATTGTACAAACATAATAATACTAACAATAAATTTCTAGTAAAAATAAACAGAAAAAAGATTTTAAAATTTCTAAAAGCGTTTCATGGACAAGAAGAACTAAGAATTTGATAGGCAATTTCTGTTAAGAAGAATTTGATGGTAAAATATTAACATTAAATTCTTTGTCGTTTAACTCACCTTGTTGATTTGTCGTTGCAACTTGGTGATCGTTGCTCGATCTCGTTGCGCAGCGAGTCGTTCCGCTTGCAATGCCTGTTCC
This sequence comes from Perdita meconis, assembly GCA_030770465.2. NCBI lineage: Eukaryota > Metazoa > Arthropoda > Insecta > Hymenoptera > Andrenidae > Perdita > Perdita meconis. Next base: position 8,758,061 of record JASKOS020000014.1, on the reverse strand, counting down.
AATTCCTGTACTCGTTCCTCCAAACTCTCCTGAAACAACCAAATCACAATTATTCACAGGAAAAATAACAAACACTAATTTATTTTAATTCTCGTATGGTGAGCTACAAAGTCTCTCAGATGCGTTGCCATTTTTTGCAACCAGCTTCAATTCGCTCAAATATAAAGTTTCACGTTTTCGGCTGCGCAAAAACTGCTTCAACTGTTCCAAGCAACCGAGTAAACGGAGAATCCATAATAACAGGAGGAAGGATTTTGCGAAAGGCTCGCGTTAAACAACGTGTAACGAGATACGATAAAATATCTGCAGCCCCGGGGAAGAGTGTTCGTCTTGGATTACAGAGCGACTAAGACAACGAGCGTCAAGTGCCTCATGACCACAACAGTAATTGCTCCTCCTGCTTCTTGGTGGAATGCTCTCTGCGGTCAGATTAGTGGATTTTAGCCAAAATCTACCGCCAGCTCCGGTTTCTGTGCATCGTTATAGCAACCATGTGGAAGATTTATTAATGCGATTAACAGAGACATTCAGATGACAGTGTTGGATAATACTGCCACACACCTGTACGATTAATCGGGCCGAATCCACTGTTTCCCATCCCCAAACATCTTGTGGCCGACAGAGGACTAAAACTGGCGCGTATTCTGAAGCGGAACGATTAAAATCAATTTTCGTTTGAAAATTATGTTAGGGACAGTTTCTTAATGCTTCTGTTAAATCAACGATAATTAGGGACTTCAATGTTTGTTTAAACAAAATTTTTCTCAGGAGGAATGTCTAAATTATTTTTGATTAATTATTTTTCAGGATTTGATAAATCAGCGTTTCACCGTAACCAGTTTTAGTAATTGTCTGACGATACTAATTCTCCTCTCATAACAAATTCTTCTTCTTCTTATAGTAGTTACATATACTCAAATCATTGTTAGAGGGTGTTTCAATTATTATATGTTCTCCACTCGGAGGGTTCAGAAGCCAATCAGTGACAGTTACTTTTCACTACGTATGATTTATGCCACGTATTCATTCCTCGTAACAATTTTCATTCGACAAAGGAATTTATTTATAAAACTTGAATTTCATTAATGTAAACGTACAGTGATTGGCTTTGAAGTATCTATATTTTTACATCGATGCAGTGAGAAAAATTTCAAAGCCTACAAAGTTTGTATTTTAATTTCTTCCATATTTTTTGTAGCTACTGGCATGAGTTTCAGACCTAAATTTCTCTACTATATCGTACTACAGGTTGAGTATGAACACCATTTATTTAAAACTTAACAAGCCTAATCATGTTTCTGTTTTTTAAGTATATTCAATAAAAATCTATTAAGTTGACATAGATTTATTTTATGTCAGAAATAAATTAAATCTGTATTATTACCACTTGTTTCATTGAAAATTCTTTATTTGAGACATTAAACCTTCAAACTTACAAACGCATTACACTTCAATTTAAATTACTGTTCAAAACGACATTATTAATTAATACCATTATGATCGAAAAATACGGGATGCTATCGGTCATCCTAATTCCGCGAACAGTGGAGAACTTGCGAAGTTTCATCCCCGAAAGGATAAACAAGCTTCCGCTCCCCGTTTTCCGGAAGTCTCGTGAGTTCACGAAAGCGTTTAGCAGCCGCACCCGTCGCAGTTTTTCCTGCGAGGGGGGAAAACGCGCGCAAGCTGCGGAAAACCGGTTGAACTCAGGCGCCGCGACGCCGCGCCGGGCCAGTGGTATTTCTCGGTTTCGGGAATCCGAATCGGCCATCCGCGTTTCTGTAATCTCTAAGTACACGTACAGCGTGATCTCTCGCGGAACTTTAAGCCCCTGTTAGGGCAGCTTAAAACTCGAGCAACAGGAATTAAGGGGAAGGGAATATCCTGCTGAAAGTTACAGAGCAAAGTTCCCGGAGGCCCCGTTGCGTTTGCGGTCGCGAAAGTTAATTGAGAAACGGTCGACCGTAAGCTTCCGATCTATGCGCGATCCGGTATCGAATCGTCGTCTGCCTTCCTGGATAACTGAGACACTTGCGCTTGTGTGCAATTTACTTTAAGTAAACGAGTCGCTACTTTCGTGTTTTTATTGCGGAGGACAAATTCAATTCGATGCAAAGCGATCTGTATTTATTTAGAGACTTTCTATACAATTTTTTGTTCGAAATTGGAATAGTTAGAAATAGTTTCCATGAGTTTGGAACATTTGGAAAGTGTATTATTTTAGAGTAAATCGTTAAAGAGAATTTCAGATCGTACTAGAAGCGTACTAAAATAGAATAACTTACAACAACAGTGAGAATAAAAGATCATATCACTTTTGTAGACATTTGTTTCGACAATAACTAAAAATGTTACTTTCCCAATATCATCAATTTTCTAAACAACGTTTCAAAATTACTTTACGAACTTCGAACTTCTAACTATTTATTTATTATTTATTATTATGTTTACGGGCATAAAAGCCCTCTAGTGTACAATAATATACTATGAATTATAAACAAAATTGTAAGACGAATATACTTAAACAGTACTTAATTATGCGTTACACTAACTTTAAAAACGGAAAATGGAGAGAAGAAATCAAACTTAGCGCAGAAATTATTAACATGCATAATAATACGGTTGATACCGTTGCATTGACCATAGAGTGTGCGATCAGTCTCTTGCATGAGAAGTGGGCGTAGTCTTAAGCCTGGTCGAGGTACGTATAAGTTAAAACGAGATAAAATATACGGACAGTCAATAGTACCATTAATTACTTTGTGCGCAAACAATAAATCAGACCTAAGACGACGACACTCGAGTGACGTAAGATTAACCTTAAGCATGATAGAAGTGTAACTATGATCAACATATGACATGGAACAACCCGAAAAACGGGCAGCCAAGCGCAAAAATTTGTGTTGAACACCTTCAATTTTTACGCAATGAACCCTGTGATATGGTGACCATATCATGGAACAGTATTCCAAGTGAGGACGAACTAGGGAACAATATAATGTCCGTAATGTACCAAGTCTCTTAAAATACCTGGCTGCTCTATATATGAAACCCAGTACTTTAAACGCTGTACCAGTAATTTTGACAATATGATCGGAAAAAGAGAGATTAGATGAAAAGGTTACTCCAAGGTCGCGAATATTATCCACTGAACATAAAATTGTACTGTTAAGGTGATAATCATAGATGGAAATATGTCTAAGGCGAGAAAAACGAATAACCGAACATTTCGATAAGTTTAACTTGAGCTGATTATGCTTACACCACAAATATTACAAAGGGCATCAGCAAACTGGAAACCAAAATTCCTCCCGAACTAAAAAAACCTCATCCTTTATTATAATTCCATCTGAGTGGATTTCAGAAACCTTCGCATCACCATTTCCAATTCGCACCAAATTTATCCGAGTTCTCACCGGCAGAGGCTAAGGCAACCACCGAAACCGAAAGTATTAGCATGCAAAACGTCTAGCTGCTCAGGAAGCAATTTCTATTTCCCCGAGCGCAGTGATTTTCCATTCCTGTCCAATTTGGGTCCGCAGCTAGGGCGTTACTGATTATCAAAAGCGCTCATTGATGTCGTCCGTACGGAATGGTAATGAGTGGCGGTCTTTGAGGGCTGTTGGTCGCGATTTGACCATAAGTATCGGTGCAATCCATTAGATTCGAGGCAACGCGGACGGTTTCAGGGGTTCTCGAGGCGCCGAACGACGGTTCCACGCCGCGCGGGCGCTCGCACTCGCGCGGGGGATGATTCGTATGCGGGGGCACGTAGCTGCAATTCACCCTTTCTAACCCCTCGGCGAGTCCACGTTTTAGTACTCCGCACGGCTGCCTATTGTTTGTCGCGAGCGAACCAAATTATACCGGGTGTGCAGTGTGTTGTTGACCGCGCGATCTGACCACGCATCGTTGCTCCGATGCGAGGAAACAGTTTGCCAAATAAAGGTTTCTTAGTTCACACAGTTCTGAATTTATAATTTACATATTTGTTTGGTGTTGTGAAGTCAAATTTAAAGTTTTTCGATACCATGTATCAGTATTTTTAACAAAATTTGGGTTTTGAGATTTTCTACGTCTGTTTTTGATGCTCCAACGAATAAATTTATTTGTTTTTTGTACATTTAATTGAAAACACTTACTGCTGCACAATTTCATTTTTGTTAGAACCGTGGTTTTAGAATGAAGGTATTATACATATATGTATAATACGGTTGTATTATACATATACGTATCAGTATTAGCAATCTAATTTTTAAATTAACCTTTCTATAAATTTATAGAAGTAATTTTGAGGGTATATTTGGTCTATCATATAAGTATCATTGCATTGTAGAAGTACCATTCATTTTTATCAAACTGTAGGACTTTTATTACAATCTTTGCTATTAACTTTCTTTTAATTATTACTCTGTATATTATACATATAGAATATTTAACTGAAAATTGACTGAAGTTAGAATTTTATTGCCGGAAAGGAAATCATATTGAAAGACAAACTTACAGGAGACTGAAGAAAAAATTATTCTAAGTGTATTTTAGAGGGTGATAGTGTTTGCTTCTAGAACTAATTTTCAATACACCCTGTATAAGGGTGCAAAGGGTTTCCTTGCCAGCCCAGGTATACTTGTAAATCTGTTTTAAGGGGTTTCCAGAATGACCATGGTTGGCATTATCGGGAAAGTATTGGTTTTCAGTGGATTAATGGCTGGTCCTGCGTCCTGAATAATTATGAACTCTGTCAAGACTCAACAAGAAACGATTTAAGGCTGAATTCTTTTCAATGCAATGTTTGTGAGATCTCAATCTACAATCTTTTTACCCTTGAATTCTCCAGCCCTTACACAAACCCTTTGATTTATAACTACGAATATTGAATGGCATGAAAATAGTATCAATAATCAGCAAAACATCCTTCAATCGAACTAATAAGTTACTCTTTCGTTCTCAAATTATTTATCAATTGCATCGATAAATTCTTCAGTTCATCAATTTAGAATTATACATAGTCATCTTTCATTATATGTATATATAGTCGTAGTTATTATCAGACTTTAGACTTAATTAAACCTCGTGAGTTCTTTCCTCGATTTTTTTTAGATACAAATATTTCGTTTTCATTTTTTTAGAAATTTGAATGATTTTGAGAAAAATTGAAAACATCGTTGTGTCGAAAAAGCTATTAAATAATATTAAATATAAATAGGAAGCCAGGTAGTTTATTAATGAAAACATTTAATACTTGTGTTGAAGAAGAAACAATTTATTCGATGTGTTTGCACCTTGACAGTTGTCTATCGACTAACCATTTACAAAAATCAGAGGGCATTGCAAACCCTCCCCCCTTTTACTAAGGAACAGAGTAACCAGTACTTACTCTGTACTCAGGTGTACATCATCTGTTTACTAGGTCCACTAAACCCACCGGGTTTTTCCCCGGTTATAAAATAATAAAATTAAATATACAAATGAAATATTCTAGATAGAGTAACTCTCCTATTTATAACTCAAACTCAATGCTTCGGGTTCATAAGATTAATATTACTTTTGTAGTTGCAATCTTTTTTTTTTTTTTTTTTTTTTTTTCTTATTTCAACAAAAGCTTTGAAAAAACACGTGGGTTAAATTGTAAGTACCTCCATAGGTATGTAATTCCGATGGAAGGATAAGTGTTAATGTTCATTAAGCAATCATTTTTAACATTTTGACTACTAAAATAGAGTCAAACAATTTTAAGTTCAAAGAAAATTTTTATTCATTTCTGCCTTTCATACTTCCTTCCGTTTTAATAGTCTATGTCTATGTTAAAAACTGTGATTAATATTCTTTAAGCCTCAGGGTGGTCTTTGGGTCTTTCCTTTTATTATACTTTATTATACTTCTATTATATCAATTATACTTTTTGTTTGCTGGGATAGTTTTCGTCATTTCCAAGGAAAATCTAAGGAAGTTATTATTATTATTATTATTTATGTTTCCTGTTTCCTGACATTAATTCAACAACTAGTTGCTTAAATTGACACTTTTTTTTATTTTATTTGATTTTGTAAAAGAACGCCTAACGGTTAAGAACGTGCAATTAATATTTGTTCATAATTATGTAAATAATTATTACCCCCACATGGGAAACGTGACACATAAATACTCACAACAGATCAAAGTACTCCTTCCAGCATAAATTCCTCGGCTACCGTTTCCCTCCCTCGCAATTCGTTCAACTTTTCCAACCTTTCAAGCATTCCTTCACGGTTTCCCGAGCAGAGCAAACGTAATTCGGCGATGTCTCGTATTCTTCAACGATTAATTAAATCAACCTGAATCTGAAGGAGTACCAAGACGTCTCGTCCTTCGACTCGCGCGTCCACGAGACCCGTGCAATTATTACAAGCCGCCCTCGTCCCTTCACGCAACTAGCCCCACCGTGTCTTGGTCGCACCCTTTGCGATGGACGAATGGGGTCCGGGAGGACGCCGCGCGTGGGATCCATTCGAAGACCCATAGAATTAGTACGGGGACTTCCGGGACGTCATTTAAAGTACAGAACCGCCGCGCCGCGATGAGCCCACTCTATATGCAGAGATTCCGTTAAATTGCAAACGCCCATTTTCCAGTGAACGGGGAGGTGAACGAGAACAAGGGTAAGGTCCCGGGTCCGCGTCGCCCTCGAGTAATCAGACGGTTAACTCGATCCCAGGAACGTTTACGGGGCGACAGCTCGAGCCGATTTTCTTATGCCCCGGAGAAAACCTTGCGTCTGTACTACTCCGACCTCTCCCACTCCTTGCCTCGCGGCGCACTCTCCTCGGGGAATGTTAATTTCGGCGGAATGAATTTATTTGATTTACCGGGAAAAGATTAAATCTCGCTCGGAGCCGTATTAACTGCGCTCCCATCAACGATCGATGAGCCGTACTGCGGCGGTGATTTATTTCTCGTCCTTTTTCGCAGAAACAATTGGATTGTATTTTGGAGGCTTTATTTTTGAACTCCGTTGATAAGAACAGTTTAATTTCAATGGGAAACGGAATGGAAATTAACAGCTTGACCGCACATAAATAATATCGATTACTGTTTCTTCAAAAACCACGAAATGCCCACAATAATCAGAAGGGAACAAGTTGGGAACAACCTTAACCCGCATCAAAATAGGACAATCTAGGATTCCTCATATCTACCTGCTATCGAAGGAACCTAAGCCAATCTGTGTAGAGTGCATCATATCAATCTCGTAGATTATCTCATACTAGTCTGTTCAGAATACGACGTTTTCCGTAACAAATAGGAGGGGCAAGGTGGGATTCTTGTTTATTTCGCATTGTTATGATTCGGTGTTAAAACTCCATATTGAAAATAAAAAATTCAGTTTTAAATTCTGCATAACATCAATAGTTACAGTCAGGTTATAGTGTTCCTATGCGTTTAGTAGCCATTTTTCTCTTTCTAACGATTGAGACTTTATTTTCTATTCTCTTCTGAACATTATTATGTATATAATTATCACGCAATTATATTTATCTCGAATATTATTAGTTAGGTAATTTTTTAAAAGTATTTCTTTATGTGTTTATGAATATCATTCGTAATTGTTGTACCTTTGATTTATGAAAAAAATTCTTGAATCCGTTACACTAGAACCTTTCCTTTAAAGAAACAAAATTGATAGATATGACGAAGGAATAACAACTGTTCACTGCTGCTAATAACCTGAGAATTTATGTGCCGTAAAACTGCAATAAAAATATTAACTGCAGTTAACTGTTTAAATGTGGGTTACCTTTAAAAAATAATGAGGTCAATAAAGTAACAGTATGTTATGTTATCTTTAACTATTCGCCTCATTATTTTTTTAAACACGTAATTGTCGATGAAAACATTGTCGGTGAAATGCTTGTCGATGATTTAAAAGTAACCCTTTAAATGTTACGTAGTCAGTGGAGTAAATATTTAATTCGTGTGCAAATGGTACCTCGTGAAATATGGAAGAAGCAAGTGAAACTGTTAGCAAGTCCTGTGGTGAAAGTGAGAAAAGTTTTTTTTAGGGAGGATTGCTCGTGGGAGTAATAAGTGCAGATTTCATGACAACATTAATAGAAGGATATCGCATGGAAGGTCCATTGAGAAAAGATTTCTGAAATACTTCAGGTGCTTCGCACTTTGTAGGTAGATATTGCAATAAATTCTGTAGCCCGGTATAGGAAGTAAGTACCAATGTCAATATTTCTGAAGTTGAAGATAATATCGAGAGTGTAAGTTATTAAATATTAGTAAAAAAGTAACAATGAAAAGTGAAATTATTTACGTTTCTTCATAAGTGCAAAGTTTTTATCAATCAAATATACTAAAATAAAATATTTATTTTTGTGTAATGAAGAGAAATATTGTAAGAAGATAAATTTCTTTCAGGAACCTCAATTTCTACACTTTCGTTAAATCATGATTACTATCATCATCATTATTATTATTAATATAATAATTATTTTATTCAATTTTTAATACAGAGGCAATTATTGCTATCAGCCTGTGTAACACATATTTATGTACACACGAATACACAGTGCAAGCAAGTGTTACTTATCTCAACCATGGTGAGATTAGGAAATTACGTTGACATCTCATGGTGCCTTTGTCTTTGACGCCGACACCTGTGTTCAATTTGCTCAACAAGGAAGGTGAGAAGATTGACTATACACAAGCGTACAACTCTATTCTCGAAACTCCTCTGCATCTGCAGAGTATACACTATAATTTTCGAGAAAGTATTTCATATACGTAGAGTTAATGTACCTAATATCGCCTAGCAAAAGTTAAGTCGCTCTGAATTGAACAATAATCGATTTTTTTTTTAAAGTAAAGAGAAATTATTCGCGTTTTATGTAGCATAAGTTACAATCACTAAAACCTAAAAATTTCTAATTGAGATTCAAAAAATGTAAGACTTGCACAAATCGACTTATAAAAAAAGTGCATTTATTATCGCCTCCTCAAGAAATATTGATTAGTTTATGAGTATTTGAGTTTTTACAATCATTTTCACATGTGTCTTAATAATTTTTTACTATATTTGTATAAATGTCCGCATTAAATTTTTTAATTAGGATTAGGTTTACAAAATCTTTTTATTATAAAACTATAAAAATAGGATTCTTAAAATAATTTTATTTGTTACGTACTGATGTACATATTAGACAAAATAAGTTATTTTCGGTTGCGTTGAAAATTTTGTGACCACGCCTGCAGCAAACATTGCATCGAAATCATTGTTCTCCAAAAAGTAAGTGGAAATTAATATTCAGTTAATATCCATGCACTCACCAGAATTTTTGACTAATCTTCTCCGAATGTCATGTCAAACTGTCTCAAATAAATTTTTACACTTCTAAGATTGACTAAAATACTTCCCATTCTTTAATTGTTGATCACATAATGCTGCGATTGCGATATGTTTTCCTACATTTTCTCAGGTACGAATTCAGTTAATGATCGACAAATTTCAGTGCTTTCTTTGCGAAATATAACGAATAGAGATATTACGAACACGAGCGGTATTCGGTACCTTTCACCCTATTCAATAAAAGAAATAATTACACCACATGCAGGGCAGAGTTGTGTAGAATTGTAATTGAATTAAACCATGAATTAGAATTGCAAAGTAATTTAATTACATCGTATTCAATTACATTGTAATTCGTAATTCAAATCTCTTAGTCAATTAAATCACAATCCAATTTATAATTGTAGCTGAAGTATAATTACGAAGTACAATATAATTGAATTACGAATTAAGAGGTACTCAAAACGAAAAACTATAACGTGTAAAAAAACCACATAAAGGTTTCAAACAGGAAAAATTATTATTGGTGACATAATTTTCTGCGTTACATTTTTTCAAAATTCAAACGACATCAACGAGAAATACGCCGTATAGATACGAAAAGTAAGTATCAACATATCTACTACACTTCTTAGGAGTTCTGAGCTGTAATTCAATTGAATTCAATTGAATATAATGTAATTACATTATATTTAAATTATCTTGCACGTCAATTACATTATAATTAAACTACACTCGAGATTACTATAAATAATAATTGAGTTACTTGAAAAGTGTGAATTATATAATTTAATTATATTGTAGTTCAATTATATAGTAATTGAACTACAATGTAATTGAATTATGCAATTTAATTACCATATAATTCAATTAGCACAACTCTGATGCAGGGTTAATGAAATCTCTTGTGATCATTTCTTTTGTCAAAAACTAACCAAGAAGTAATTTAAAACTTCTCTGTCAGAATGTTATCGCCATTCCCCCAATATCCAAAACGTTGACATTCAAACACGATTTCCAGGCAAATTGAATCCATTCCACGCGTCCCCGCGAATTCACGCCACAATGTATCGTATCAGAGAACGACTTCCAAATCATAGGAGCCTCGTAGCGACGCTCGAGGAGATTTAATAGACTTTCAAAGCGAAATATGATCGTTTTGCATACAGAAGAGGTCGCGGGCTCAAAGCGCAAGGGTGTCCTTTGCAGCACGGCAGCCACTTACGCCAAAGAGAGTTACCCTAAAGACGACAACGCAACGGCTCTTTGGTGTCGAAATACGTGTGAAGCATTCGCGCCTCTAAATGCGACCGCCTCGGGGTAACGTCTCTTCCCTTCGCTCCCCCCTACCTAACCATACATCGCTCTTCCTCGTTCCATGCCCGCAGATACACGCCCGTCTTCCGTCAAAACGTGTTATCATAAATCTTAATGAACTCGGAGGATTTACGAATCATTTATACATACTGCTCGAAACGCTCGGAAGATTAAGCGAACCGGTGAAACGGAATATCACCGCGGAACACATAACCGAGGGGTGAGTCTCGAACTGCTTTCTGTAATCTTCTTGGAGGTTCTATTGCGAAGTTTGTTTGATTAATTCGCATGCTTTGGTGCTCTGCGCGTCGGCTCCGAGCGTTCCGTTTCTTTCGGACGCGTTAATTGAATTTCTTAAGACTTGCGGGTGTTACGGCGAGAAGCGGATACTGCTTTGAGGAGGAACGTAATTAGCGGCGATGAATAATATTCTAGGCGATTAGAAATATTAGGTGAGCGAATAAGTAAGCCGTTATTTCGGTATCCTGAGGGGAGCAAAAATTAATGTTCAGTGAACTGACATTTGGTGGTTGCTAGAAATTGGAAAGTTGATGGAGAATTATAATTACTTTGAGAAATTAACTGTTATGAAATTAATCATTAAGAACTTAAGATTTACTTAAATTACTATACAATACAATGCTTATAGTTGACATTTTAGAACTGAATGTTTGAAAAGTTAAAAATGGAAATTTCTAGAATTTTTAAGATTTTAAGTTAGAGAATTGAAGATTTTAGGTTGTTAGATTTCAAGAGTTGAAGTTAGAGATTTAAGGATTTAAAGTTGGATATTTGAAGAGTTAAAATTTTTAGGATTAACGTTGGAGACTCGAGGTGTTTAAAATATTAAAATTGACGATTCGAAGATACAAAGCTAAAGATTTAAAGATTTCAAATTCTAGATTTGAAGATTTCAAGTGGCGAGTTTAGAGATTTTTAGAGCTAAAATTAAAAATTTTGAGATTTAAAATTGAAGATATGAAAATTTCAGGTTGCGGATATCAATATGTACTACTTCACGTACATACACATACAAATATTTTGTAATTTAAATGTGATGTTCTAGGATGTTCCTAGTTCACGGAGATACAGGATAGTCGGACGCTAAAAAGAAGGTCAAACTCAATTCCAACGAGATTGTTGAACCACCTACCGAAGATATCAGTTTCATACATCACACCGACAGTTTGCGTTCCGACAAAATGATTTTCATCGGTGAAATATCGCGAGATCGTACAATCTACAAATCATATTTGCGCTTACACCGCGGCCGACCGTTAATCCCGGCGTTTCCCGATGAATTATTAGTCGTCCCTCTGATGTTCTGCCAGATGCGAGGCACGAAGGTACGAAATCAAAGCGACATTTGTGTCGGCGACACGTGTTTTTAATTTCCGCGTGGAAACGCGCGGGAAACAGTCGCGCCTTTAAAGTCGGGCTTCGAAGCGGCGAGGAGAGCATTTCCCACACCCCCGGACAGCTCGTTCCACCCACACAGACAGGGCTAATGAAAATCGATCAAGAACAGGCTTGTCTCGTTTCGGGAATTCCCCTTTGAGTTACGCGCGGAACGCTGGCAATCAGAAAAATTGCACGAATCACGGTGAACATGGTTGTTATTGCTCTGCACGTACAAAGTTTTCTTTAAACATTGCTACTAAAAGAATTCTATGGTCTTTTTTCCACGAGGGGATTTGAAATATTCCAAGAGAACTAAACGTAGCCGTAATAATTTTCTTAATAAATTGTTTTGGAGAGGAAAAGAGTGCCAAAGCAATTTAAATGAATTGTTTCAGAGGTACAGTTTGTTGACATAGGTTATACATTTTCACAAGGTAATTTTTTGAAGCAACTTTAAAGGTAGAAAGTACTTTTTTAAGTTTTTTAGAAGTGAGGAAATTCAATAGTTAACTTCAGATATACGTTATGTTATGTATGAAAACATTGTTTTGAATGTTATATTTAAAAAATGGTAAAGATCGAGTTTGAATTGTTTAAAAAACTATATCATCGTGTACAGCTTTTTTTTTATAGAACTGCATTGATACAGTTAACTTGTGCATTCGTTCCGGACATATAATAATTTTAATAATTCTTTTTTATTCACCGTTTCATGCAATTCATTAAAATAAAAAAACTATTTTTTTTTTAATTTACAAACTGAAAAAATGTCTAGAATGGATCGTGAAGCATTTCAATCGCTGTTGGAGGTATTAAAAAAGTTAAATATTTCGGGAAAAAATTGAGTGCTTCATAATTTAATTTTATTGAAACGTTTTTATCCAGAATGACATGAGGAATTAATTCGTATAAAAAATTGTAGAGTTCCATTTCAAAAAATGGATGCACTTCTGTAAAAATGTCTAAAATTCTGTAAAAAATATTTTCAAATAGCGCACATTTTATTCATACAATTTTTTCCTGCTTCAAATAAAAACACAGTTGTAATCGAATGAAGTTATTAGACTCTATATTTCCGGGCCATGAATATTGTAAAAATTTAAGTCTGAGAAGGTGAAAAATAATATTAAACGTTACTTTTTAATTAGGAATATGCACTATCTCAAGAGCTCATTCAGGCTTCCTATTAGAAATATCCTGTAGCGCAGTTGAACGAATTCCAGAGGAAATCTGATCGAAGACCGAATAAATTTAGCACCGATTAGCGAGAAGGTACTTATAATATTACACAGAGGGGGTGTACAGAGTGCTCCCTCCCGACAGCGATTCAGATTACGATTTAGTTAGCAAGTAGCAATGAATAGGGGGTGAAGGGGGAAAGAGAGAGGCCGTCGCAATTACGGCGATTATGGTATCAAAGCGGTAGTGTATCCGGAATGCTGATTGCAACGGCGTCCAAGATTCTGCGTCGTCTTTTAATGCTCCTGGTGCAGTCTTTAATGCGCGCACACCGCAGCGATTTATTATCCCCCGGTTGACACGTTGCTATAATTTACCGCTACATTCGCGGAATATTTCTTGGACCTCGAATACCGCGGAAAATGCGAAACAAACTAGCGATCCTGGTCCATATCTCGCCCCGACTACCCGTTTAATCCCCCCGCTTCCAGAGCGATATTTATAACAACAATTCGTTACTTCTTACTCTTAATTCCCTCGTGGTCTTCGTTTTCTGTGTATGGAGATATCTGTAAGTGAATTACTGCGCGAGAAAAGCTGAGGGTCCTTGGGAGAGAACAGGTAATATCCAGGGCTAGAAGGTTGCCAATAAAGTGGGTGTTGAAAAAGTATAGGGTAATTTATTTCTTTTGCTAGTGACGGTTTTTGAATGTGCTAAAATTTTTGTCATCATTAATTAAAATAATTGTTACATGTGTAATATTGATTTCAATTGATTAAATTTCTTAGATTATTACGCTCCGATATTGTGTCAGATTTATTTCGCTACATATTGCACAAAAAGGTTGTTTAGCAAAATCTGGAGTGATACAAGCGATGAGACAAAATTAAATTACTAAGTCTACAGTAACTGCAAAATTTAGAGTAACATTTGACAAGTTGACATTTTTGCAGTAACTCCGTTTAAACTTTAATTTAAAAAAAAAATTAATAGTCAAGGTTATTTTCAAACTTTCGTTTTAGCAAATACAGGGTGGGAGGAAATTGTAGTAAAACCCAGAAAAGTGTGATTCTACGTGAAAAAAAATCCAAAAAATGGGTAGTACAACATTTTGTATGTTCATGAATGCGATTTGGTTATTGTGTATTTGTAATTTAAATAATTTGACAAGAATTACTCAAATTACTAGTACTAATACAAATAAAAAATTTAATAGTAATTGTTATTGTTGATGAACGGGATACGTCACTTTAAAGTTGTGAATTTGAGGAGTTAAAATTAAGGATCAATAGATTTTAGAATTATAGTGTACAAATTTATACATTTTAACTTGAAGATTTTATATGTATTGGAGTTGCAGATTTAGAGATTTTCAGAATTAATATGAAAAATTTGGAAATTTCAAGTTGGAGATATAAAAATTTCAGGTTGCAGATTTCAGTATTTTATAGATTTTTTCATATTTAAAGATTTTTATAATTAAATTTTGAAAATTTGAGCATTTCGAATTGCAGACCTGAAGAAATTGTAGGTTCGAATTTGAAAATATAAAATTGAAAGTTAAATTAAGTTAAATTAAAGTTAAAGATTCAAAAGTTTGAAAAGAAAATTTCAAATGTTAAAATTGAAGATTTGAAGATTTTAGATTGTACATAGATTAGAAAATTTCAAGTCTTAGATTTAGAGATTTTTAGAGCTGAAATTGAAAATTTGAGAAAGTTTGAAGTCGCAGATTTGAAAAGTTGTAAGTGTAGAATCTAATGGAAAATACTATCTCAAATTGGAGAAGCAATTTTTAACGGCTTCTAATATTATATTAGTAAGCAATTAAAATCTGACCCCATAAAAAATGAGATCCCAGCTTACGTCTAATGCGCCTCATGGTCAATGCTGGTAGAATTTCAATAAAAATTGACTTATTGCACATTTTCAAACTTTCTGTTTGTTTATCCAGAATCGAAGACTATAAATAGAAAACTATAAATACTGCTACTTTTTTTGCTACGAATTTTTGACTATCGATTTATTTTAGAATGTGGATATGTGTTGTACACTTTGCAGTCTTCTTCATAACATTCCATACGAACTGTGCTTATACTCTGCACTATTATTAATAAAATTCATAACATTCCGCCAGTTACCTCCTTCTAGCCTTGAAACGACAATAATCACACCGATGGCTATCCAGACTGTGTCATTTTAATATTAACTATCCGTAACGCCGCAGAAACGCAATTACTACAATTACGGTATCGTTACACCGCGCGAGTGGAATGATGATCGACTGGGATCGCTTCGTAACCATCCATGTGCAATGCCGACTGTCGCTTTCTATGGGACAATGCGATACCATGACTGTTGTTTAGACTAAACCGGAACAGCTGGTTGGCTGACGTTGCATTAATAATTAATCGGCGGTTGCAGAGGCACGCAATATAGACGATCAATTTTTCTGCATAAAGTGAAGAGAGTTTTTTTTTTACCCTTTGACGCGGAAGTTTTGAGGCAAACTGCGAATTCGAACAGAGAGTCTCCGATATTCGTGTTGGGGAGGAATCTGAATCGAACAGAGGACTGAAATTGGTCAGGAAATATCGAGCGCCGGACGTTGAGTAGTAATTGAAACGGCAAACGCTCGTGGGCTACGGTCTTGACGTCTGGTCCGAATTTACTTGAATGTGTATGAACTTCGTCGACGCGGCCTGAAAATATACAAGTGCTAGCATATGCAATATGCTCTACATGCACGGACACGCCCGGCCATTTGCATATAAAGTATTTGCAAGACCAAGTAACACCGGGCGTCCACGTCAACTTAAGTGCAACACGTGCTTGTCCCTTGCTCGTGCCGCTCGAAGAATTTCCTGATTGATTTTAAGGGGTCATGTACATAGCTCAGTAGCAAAATGTGGTCGATGGAAGTGATTGGAGGACAAACTATGAGGCTAGGGAGATTGTAAAAGTACATGTTTATGGACTATAAAAAAGGAAGGAACAATTGAAAATTTTTTTAAATATGACACCTTGACCGGTCGGTTAAACATGTATTTTTTAAAATACAAGAAGAATTCAGGCAATTAGATTAATAGTTTCAATCATTCAGAAACGGTGATCGCGTTTCACTTCACTAATAGGAACTGGTATCTAAAATAATTAGTTATCTAGTGGTTATATAAAAAAACGTTTTAATGAATTATGTTGTATTTTAAGGGACGCATTGAATGTATATAATTTGACTTTTTTGTATGTGACTTTTTAAGGTATTATGATGATCTTAATTGTGTTCAAGGTTAATGCATCCTTTTTGTAATACCACGTTGTTATCGATAAAAGATTTTAGTTTCATGTGTCTAATCCTTCGAACATAACATTGGTACTGCATATCGATGCAATGTTTTGTGAAGCAAAGTTTAGGAAACTTATTTATATAACTTTTGCTTCATACATCAGCAACGCAGTGATGTATATTTATACATTTATTATATTTATACATTGTATATGAGCTGTTTAATACAGAAGTAGTGCAAGTAAAAAATGTTGCACAGTGGATAATGAGTTGATAAAGTTCACTGAAGTGAATTAATATCAGAATATGTGTATTAGAATGCAGTAATATTTCTTTTATCTAAGCTACTGTCGTTATGTCTTAAAATAACAAGTACAGTTTTTCTTAAAAAATCAAGATACATAATCATTTTACTCAATATTCTTTAGGGTTACAGCATTTTGGTACTGAATTTTTTTATAGGCGATTCTCACTTCTATTAACCACCGAAAAATTAATGAAAATATACTTAAACACTTACAGTCCCTTCTGTACAAACAGATTGAGAGTTCAGCTTTCAAAATGTGGTAAACCATATTTGCAAAAACCTAACTTACAACACTTTTGCATTGAACGGCTCACATTATACCTACACTTTCTGTTAAATGTTAGCAACAAACTTGAAATAATGTCTGTGACTCCTACGAGAGTCGAGATAGCTGAATCGAATGTACATACGTATATTTAAAAAATTCGAAACCGAGAATACGATAATCAATACTTTAATCTATGAACTCAAACATATTCTTCCCTTCTATTCCAATTTTCACTTTCTTCTACCCCTTGCACAGTATCTTCCAAATTTTTTTCAATTTCTTCATAGTTCTCATCTAATCCCTTCCATCTTATCAACTCACAAGAACAGATCCTCAACCTGGAAATTCAATAAATTATGAAATTTTGCGGATATGTAGAACATACCTATGTATGTACTGCGCAAATTTTTGTCGAAAATTACTTTGAGGGGTTGAAATTAACCCTTGAAAATTTGGTTATTTTATTTCGCCTGAAAACTAATCCTATTTCTCATAGTTTGCGAGATATTAAATAAAATCTAAATATAGCAAAATTTTCAAGGATTAATTTTAATCCCTTAAAGTGATTTTCGGCAGCAGAAGAAAATTGGATAATACATGCCCACACATGCTGTACATATCCTCAAAGTTTCATAATCTTCTGAATTGCAAGGTTGGGAATCTTTCCTTGTCAGTTAGCATATCACCGATTCCGGTATCTCCTCGTTATCCCGATTCTTTCATCGATCAAACTAACGCGCCGTGAACCGAGGACCAAATCAGCAGATTATCCAATTTCGCTGAGATCGCCAACGGAAAACACCCGTATCGCCGTCCGGCGCGGGTCCGCTACTATTTAAGTTGCCATTAGGCCGGCTAACGAAATCCTCTTTGCCGTTTTCCACGGGACCGTAACTTTGATCCTGATTAGGCGTCGTCGACCCCTTCGTAACGAGAACTCGCTTTTAGGGCTATCGAAAATCTCGCGAGGGGGGTCTAGGTTGCGTGTGTTCCGTGTGTCCGCATATACACACGAAAGAACAAACGGGCTTTAGATGTCGTCACGTCCAGCTGAGCTTTTCGGCCCGATAATTAGGCGACGAGAATGACGGGCGTAGGGGGGATGCGACAAATCAGGTGGAAAACAATATACTTCAAAGGCCTTGGTGTTCGTTACGTTCGCACGCTTTCTTTTTTTGACACCAAGGACCTGCTGAGACGGCACGCGTATGCAAGTTTCAACGCCAGGTTTTAGACCGAGCACCATGTTAGGCGTAACCTTTGATGCTTTTAATTTGCATATCATTGTCTCTCGAATCCTTCAGCTTTTTAGTTATCTCACGAATGAATACGAATTTAGTGACAATGTTTATACATTCCTTAAATTAACCTTTTATTTCTTTTAATAACTTTTTGAATTTTGTAGGACTGGTTCTTTGCCTTTGGTTGTGGAACGACAAATGTAGGGCTACAGCTACGTCAGTGAAACAACAACTAGGAACTTTTTGCTGGAGTTTCATGTATCTCAGAAAAATCATTGATTGTTCCTCGTTCTTGTTTGAGTGTAGATTTAACAAGAGCTGACAAAAAGTTCCGCGTGATTGCCTGAGTGGTGACATAGCTCAAGACGTGAAATTTGTCATATAGGGTCATTCGGGGTAAAAGGACGCACTTTCGCTGTTTTTGCTTCACTGAGCCGAAACTACCATGATATTAGGAACACTTTTTTGCGCTATCGGTAGCATATTTAATAGACTCATAAAATGTAACGAGTATTTGACGATAGGCCAAACAGTTTGTTTTAAATTAAGCAAAAGAGTGACTTGGTCAGACTGCGTACCTTTACCCCAACATGTAGGTAAAAATACGCAGTCTTGTGGGTAAAAGTTCGCATGTAGAGTAAAAGTATGCATTCAGGTGTAGTAAAAGAAAATGAACAAATAATACACAGATGGAACATATTTTTATATTATTTCTAATAAATGAAGCTAAAGATGACAAAAACAATAGAAATTAGGAACTTCAAATTTAGGGAACTATCATAAAATTATAATTTTTCATAGATTCAACAAAACGAAATTATGCTGAAGCCTTTATCAGAGCAGATATGTTTTTGCTCCAAATATTATTAAGAGTTTAAAAACAAATAGACAGTAACCTAAATACCAGTGCGTACTATTACCCCCGTCCTTTTACCCCATTTGACCGGTAACCATAACAATTCGTACTAGTTCGAATTCCAATAAAGTTAGGTTAAAATGTTATTCTGGAACAAATCGTTCAATAACTATATAAAATCAACAAAAACAACTTACCTCTAAAAATACATAAATAATATGTCCACAAATTTTTCCGTGGTACGAAAAAGATCGAAATAACACGACAATTTTAAATTTTTATTTTTAATTCAGAAAGCGCGACTCGCACCGCTCAACAGGCGTTGACCCAAAATGGCGGCCCACGCGCACTCAATTCAACGTCCCCGTCCTCTCACACCCCTCAGAGAAAACGACACTGCGTACTTTTACCCGCTGCGTCCTTTACCCCGAATGACCCTACAGGGTGAGACAATAGTACTATCTAAAATAACTCGTAGCCTATTGGTTGTATCAAAAAACATTTTAATGAATTACGTAGTAGGTACTTTAAAAGCCGTATGAGATGGATACAATTTGATTTCTTTATGTCTGATATTGTTTTAGACATTGAGGTGATCTTGAATTTTTTCAGGGTCAATGCAAGATCAACTCAAGGTCATCATACTACAGGTCTCTGAATTTGTCCTTCCATTAGCAATAAGGTGGTATTAAAAAAAGATGCATTGACTTTGATAAAGCTCAACATCACCTTGATATCACAAAAACAATGAGATACAAAAAAATTTAATTTGCTCCATCTAATGAGTCCTTTACAATATTACATAATTCATTACAACGCTTTTTAATACAACAAACAGGTAACGAGTTATTTTAGATAGCCGTACTCACTGATTCACTCTGTTATTGATTGTTGGAGGTAAATTGCTAATTAAATTGCGGCCCATTAACCTGTTATGAACGAAAAAGTAGCTTTAAAATCAAACCAGATTAAGATGAAACGAAACAAATAAAAATTATGTAACTAATACTAAAAAGAACTGATATTTAGTTTTTTTAGTCTTTGTAAGGTTATAATTTTCAAGTGACACGTAGAATCCCAAAATTAATTTTATTTCTTACTCTTAAAAAGTAATACTTTCTTATAGATATTTGGAATAAGTATTATCAGTATTTGAAAGTGCGAAGTAAAACAGCATTATAGAAGATAAATTCACAGAAATGTAAGAAGATTATTGCTACAGTCTCCACCCCTGATTCCTTAAAATTACATTAAACGTACGCTATCTGCATTCACGTAACGTGTGAGTAATAAAAATAGTTTAACGCGATCTTCAAGGAAGTACGTAGTACAGTCAATGAGAGTTTCGTGTAGAAAATAAATTCAATTGTCCATATTCCCGTTCCCCGAATCGTGCCCGCGACTTTAAACACTGATAGTGCAAATGAGATGTGAATAATTCGCATTTTCAACGAACGGGCGAAAGTTTCCACGAACCGTTCAAAAACTCTGAAGTTTCCAAACTCCCCTGACTTCAGTATTCCTAACGAAGTTGAGATTCACACCGGAGAATATCTGATCTGAAAAGCGCAGTTTCGCAGCCGCAAGGGTGACGACGAGTTAAGCTCTCGCACGGCGTATTAAGTTCCACGGATATCTCGAGGGCTTCCACAAGCTTCGCATACTGAGGACACGAGGAACCGTGGCGAAATTATGCAGGAAATATGTACAAGACGTCCTTGTATATTGGCCGTCGAGCTAGAAAACGCACTCGCTTTCTCTATCTCCTCGTCGACTGCGAGGTACGAATTTCTCGAAAGTCGACTGCAGAGTTTGCGACTGTGACGCGCTAATGCAAATTTAGCCTGATTCCCCTACGTTTCCCACGAAGCGTGTCTTAAAAGATACCTTCTGTCATCCAAATTTGAAAATTATAGTGGAAGGGTTGAATCGGTGCGAATTTACGCAGCAAGATGAAGAAGGGCTGCAATATTTGGACTTATTATATGTCTGACGTTAATGTGTTATGATAATTGAAATTCGTGACATACGCAATTAAGCTTTAATCCGTAAACGTTTTTACAGTTACTTGAAACCGTAAACTGAGTCAGGGTTACGTTATTGATTTATGATACGCTTTTAAGTGAATAAAGATATTTAAACCTTTTAAATTCAGATTAGAATAAAATATTTTTTAGGCAATAGTTTGTTCATCTATATTATTATTGCAAATATATAAAGTGGGGAACACACTTTGCAAATTTACTGAGGCATGAAAGACCCTGACTTACGGAGTAAGGGTTAATTGTAATGCGTTACATAAAATGATATTGATCAGTTATTTGCACTATCTGATCATTTTTGTTGACACCGAATTTTGCAAAGTTTATGGAATATTATCTTTGAATTTAGTTTAAAAGTTGACAATATTAACACTAATTAGTTGATGTTATATGATTTCCAAGTCACTTAGTGATAACGAGTGGTGAGTTTACAGAGTGAAGAAATTATGCTTGAATTCTTCATTGAAATATATCAGTATTTTCAAGACAATTCTTCAATCTCAAAAATTTCTAATGACTTCTTCAATCTAAAAATATCTAAATGTTGATTATTTTTGCCATAACTATGGAGAACTACAAGCTACATCTATCCAGAAGAGTAGTAACCACGATTAATCGCTGCAGATCGAATCATTACAATCTTGCAGCTTTGTTAGAGTGCATATGATATGATACACAAAATCTTAATTATATTATTTGGCAATGTGCAAAGTATGACATTCAAAGAGAAATTTTATTTAAAAAATTAAGAAAACGCAAACAATATCCACCTCTCGATATCAAAAATCTACTGGTGACTCTCAATGTGTAGGTTTTGTAATTAATTTGTGAATTATTCGAAAAATGTGAGCTTAAAATCTAATTAATTATCATTTTATAAACAGATATGCGATTCTACACCATCAAATTTGTAGAAAATGGTATAAGAAAGCTGCCGCAAAATTGACCTCGACCTTGATAATAAGTAAGAAAATTAGTTCAAATTTAGACTCAATATTTAAAATTATACTACATATTTTGTTTATTGCTCCTCAGATATTTAACATCTTAAAAACTTGAACACCATTTACCAAAGACATGATTGAGTTGCGACACATTCTTTCGTAAAGTTAATCCTTGTGGTGAGTAGAATGCGATTCAAGCAAAAAAACTATTTGACTCTTTGACCTTAAATTTCAAAGTCAACGTAAATTTTGCGGCAGCTTTCTTGCATCATTTTCCACTAAACTGAGGGTATAGAATCCTGCTGTAGTGGTCGTGACGTATAATTTTTATACACCCTGTATATAACAATGAAGTGAATGACGTACAGCCGAATGAACCTCGGTCAGAAGTTCGGGTAAGTTTAAACTAATAAAAAAAAAAAAAAAAAAGAATTATGGAAAACTATAAAGACGGACTCCAAGGCAATGAATTCTAGAGAGTTCGATATCGGGAGCAGAGGCAACGTACCGTGGGTATCGGGATTTTTCGATTTTCTGTTAAATTTCGGTCCCCGTGTTTTCGAAGACCGTTGCGCGTCGCCAAGAGTCAGCAGGATGTAAGAGGGTCAATGAACGTCCATGCATGATTTTTCCGCGAGTGCTCTCCATTACTCGGTGATCGCTTGGAATTCGTCTACCCGGCATAAATCACCATCCGCTTAAAAGCATTGGGGCACGCACAAAGCGACCGGAAGCCGAGCGAATTTTTCAGGGTGAGCCACGATGTTTGATGGTCCTACAGGAACAGGGACCTCATTGCACGCCAAATGAGCACCTTGCTTCGTCTATCGATTTTTTTGAAAGGGAAAGACTTGCCATTGCGTGGGAGAAGTGTCTGCTGTAAGTCTAAGCGTTAGACTTGACAAAAAATTAGGCAACATGAAAATATGCACAATTTTTTATGGCCAAAGTTGATTTAGTTAGACTACATTATGATATTGTTTAATAAATAGGTTACCAATCTAAACATTTATCGCAATGTAGTACATTATAAATAAATTCCTAAAACTTCAAATAAAAATTTTACCTGAAATAGTTAGATATTAGCACCTCAGATATCTCGGAAACTATAAGTTTCACAGAAATATTTGCTGAAATAAAATTGCACAGTACGAAGGGGGCCATCCGGTGGCGATAATAGTTTCTTTGCAGGTGGAAGTACTTCGGACATTTGAAGGTCACCTCCGTTTTTTTAAATGGATCGGTATGTTTTTGCTTCCGTATTATGATAGAGGATCTTAAAACGAGTTCAACGACCTATTACATAAGGTCATTGAAGGTCATAGAAAGTAGAAAAAGGCGATAATACTTACGGTTTTGGTAGTAAATGAATCGCCTTTCTCTACTTTTTATGACCTTTACTGTCCTTATGTAATAGGTCGTTGAACTCGTTTTAAGATCCTCTATCATGATATGGAAGCAAAAACATATCGATTCATTTTAAAAAATGGAGGTGACCTTCAAATGTCTGAAGTACCTCCACCTGCAAAAAAACTATTATCGTCACTGGATGGCCCCCTTTGTACTGTGCAATTTTATTTCAGCAAATATTACTGTGAAACTTATAGTTTCCGAGATATCTAAGGTGCTAATAGTTATTGCCCCAGCCTGTATTATAATAAAGTTACAGTACATTGTACTTAGAGATCCTTATTTGACGTGTATTCGAATGCACGTGTATACGTGTATTTCACGGACACGTATTTTAGTACGTGTCATTTTAAATACACGGGTAAACGTGTACTATTTCACGTACATTTAAATACACGTGTATTAACATATCTGTATTCCGAAACAACTGCTATTGCTGATATATTAAAATATTTCATTGCAAGCTCCACAATTTTTGGACATTTCAGTTTCCGTATCTTTGATATTTATTTGAGAATTCGAATCTGGTTGCATCGATTACGTGTAGCTACATATACATCTATGTGAAATAATACACGTATATTTAAATATACGTGAAATAGCATGCGTGTACCCGTGTATTTAAAATGACACGTACTAAAGTACGTGTATGCACACACACGGGAACACGTGTACACGTGAATTTTTCAAACACGTTCATAACCATGATCTCTAATTTTAATATATTTCATTAGCATTTAAATTTCCATTCAATAAAGAAAAGTTATTTATCAGTTTAATATGTAAAGGATTTTAATTAAAATTCAAATATTAAATAGCTCATCGGAGAAAATAGAATAATTAAACTTTTGGTTCCTACTAAATTAAATTACGAACACTGAGAAGCAGCTGAAGTTTAGTCTGAAGTAACTTTTAGGCTACTTGTTGAGTTTCGAACGAAGTCGAAGTAGCTGAAAAGGAGTTAATACTTTATAGTATCAGATATTACACTGTCTAACAGTAATGAAGTGGTTCATGATCAGTTAATGTGGAAGCTACAAAATTCCACCGCTTTCGCGTGGAGAGATTTTACACGGCAATATTCGTATGAACCGACTCGACAAAAGAGGAAGATACAAACTCAAACACCCTGTATAACATGTCTTAATGAAATAGAGCGAATGAACGTTCCCATAAATAACCGAAATGAAATCTGGGGATTCTAGTAAGTGAAGATAACAACGTGTCGATATAGGTTACACCGTGGAAAGGAACGCTATGAGACCCGGTGCCTATAAATTTCGTACTATTACTTCTGGCGAGTATACGGTGCGGTAATAAAATGCGATATAACAGAGCCTGGACGGCGTCTATGCAGGATCCCTTGGTTATATGCTGCGAATACAGGACCACCTATGGAGTGAGTTGGAATTCGAGCGGGCAGGAAATAGTTTTCTTTCGGGGAAGATTCTCGACGCGTGGAAATATGTAACATATTTACAACCGCCATTTTATTTGCAAGACTATATTTTGAAGAACCTGGAGACTGTTAACATACAGGGTGTTTCGCTTAAAACTGGCCACCCGAATATTTTTTTTGCCTTTGAAAATCCAAAAAATGTTTTCAATCTAAATTAAATGGTTCAAAAAATAAATCGAATTGTAAAGATGTTTTTTTATGAATGTCACTTTTTAAAGCTTTTACAAGATCATTTGTGCTTTTTTATATATACTATAGAGTGTATCTTCTAAATTCAACCACGATACTTAAGGCTTTTTTAATCACTTGATAAAAAACAATTTTTTGCGGTGAAAACTCAAGATTATCTTCAATTTTTTACAGAGTACTATCTATTTTTGGCAGCATAAAGTTGTAGCTAACATTGAGACGGATTCAATGACATGCTACACTGTGACTTTGAGATGACCTTGAACTCAAATTCTGGTTCAATCAATAAAAACGTTAATATAGAGAATTATTTTATTTTAGCAGAACTACACATTCAGTGTAAACGTAAGACTATCAGGATAGTAAGTTTAGTAAACAAATAATACTATTAAACAAATCCAACTAATATAATAATATCGTTCCCCATTGTATAAATGTTTTTGTTGATCGAATATAATAATAAGTAGACTGCGGATTTTTATGCAAAATAAAATATTTCCAAGTACAAATAAATAACTCGAATAACAGCATATTTTGTTTTCTAAACATTCTAACTTGAATCATATTTTTAATATTTTGTATATTTGAGCACTTGTTAATAGTCTTGTAAATTTTTTGCATATCTAGCATTGTCATAAATTCATGAAATCCGCAGTCTAATAATAAGTGTCATTTAAAAAAATAAGGGTGACCTTAGGTTCCATTGAAAACAATTCTTTTTTTTAATTTTGTGATATCCAAATATGTAGTGTACAAACAACTGAGTATTTATTATAGGTCTGTGTCTGTATTAAGTGAAACACCCTGTCTATGTCTAAATTGTGAACAAATATTCGACGTAATGAGCTGAGATTTTGCCAAATAGATGGAAATATTGATAATTATCGACTAATTGGATTCGTAGTCTTTGGAGTAGATTAAAATACATGTTTGGTGATCTCTGCGAAGTTTCTGTGTTTTTTGGTGGTATGAATCGCGTTGCCGTATTTTTCTAATTGTACCTAAGTAACCGGAGAATCAATATAAAAAAAGAAAAAAGGATTTTTCACGGATTCTAACGACAGCTAAAAAATATGTCTTCTTAGTTACAATATTTACCTTTACACAACGAATAATAAGGCAATTTTGACTCCATGGCGGTGTGGTTGACTTGGCATAAAATACACGAACTACATCAGAAGGCAACTATGCGGGTTCTTTGTGTCTCCCCATCTTCCTAAATAGATGTTCCCCTACGCACCTTTTCATATGCTTTTCAATACATCCTTTGTGATTCATACCTTTCACGATAACACGAGTTATACATTTTGCATGAAACTTTCTTCTCATTTTGCTTATCACGAATATAAAATACTTATGGAAATACATTTAAATGTAGGATGCTGGAAAATAGCATATTTTCTTTTTCAAGTAGCAATGATATTGTTTTTTAATGAACCTAATGCATTATTCAAGAAGAATATTACTATTAATATACCGAACGGGATCTCTTAAATATTCTCAGTAATATTGCAGCGTGTTGCAATCTTCAATGTGTCAATGAATTTCTAATGCTGATAGAGACGCCTTTCAGCTGCTCACGTTTGCATTGCGGAAGTGATTACACCATGTATACAAATTAACCGAGCAGTGGTTACAGAACAAATGCACTCAGTGAGTCTGGCAAAGTACAGAGGAATCTTCTCTGCAGTTTAATATCCTGTGATACTTAAATAGATAACTTCTTGTATACTTATAATAGTCCCAATTCATGATCCTTCGTAACTCAACCTAGTCATTCACTGTTAACTCATTGAAAACTACTGTAGCAAAAATTATAACAATACCTGACAGTCTATAATAAAAAAAATAAATAAAGAAACAAAATTAACTAGGGAAAGTGTGAAGAATGCGATATTTCGTCACGGGGTGTCGCATGTATTTCGAGGGGATGACGAACGAGCATTTTTTGATCGACGTCTCTTCCCGTCGCGAATGATTTACATGGTAATAAAGTAGCGCCTTGGTGCGCCACGAAAAACGCGTTTGATTTATCTGCGCACTTTCGCGAAGTACTGGACTTCTGCCAGGCCGGAAGGTCCATCTCGCCGGAAATCACGGCTATAATTCAGTGCCCGACGCGGAGGAGTGCCGGGCCCATGAAAACACCCGCTACTCAAGTGTCCTGCCAGAGGAATTTGCATAAAACGAGCCGCGGTTTTGCAAAATCAATTTGAACTTTTGCGGTTTCACCTTCGACCCCGTCTACTTCGTCCCTTCCGGTCTTCCCTGGGTTCTAACTTTATTACGCCCGAGGACGTCTGTTTGCGGAGCTTGGTAATAGACTTCTGATGAAAGGAACTCGCCAGTCGAGCTGCGTAAAACGAAATTTTATTCGTCCCCTTTTATACGCCACTTTCGCGTTTTTCTCCTTTCTTGTTAATAGACGAATTGAAGCTTTTAAGCGGCGCGAGTCAATTATTCTTCGGAAAAAGAGGAGAAATGAAGTGAGAATTGTTGGAAATTCTGATTGGAATTGATGTTGAATCTTTCCACCGTTGATAATTTATATGCGTATTCTACGCGAAATTGTCTATTTTTACAGAAAATAGAAATTTATTATATGTGGTTATAGATGCAAGTTAGTTAATTTTCAAAATGTTCACATTAATAAGATCAATCTTGCATCTACAGGGTGTAACAAAAATGTTGCAGTTCCTTAAAAGGGGTGATTCCTGAGGTGATTTCAAACAACTTTTTCCTTAGCGCAAATGTTAGGTGGGGCTTTGTTAACGAGTTATTAACGAAAAACACCGACCAATCAGGGAGCGAGTACAGTGGATGAATATCAGCGCGGGCTCCAGTTGTGAGTAGTATTGGACTGCCATCGTCCGCGTCATCATTAATCCGTTGTACACGCTCCCCGATTGGTCGGTGTTTTTCGTTAATAACTCGTTAACAAAGCCCCACCTAACATTAATATATCAAAATGTCATGTAATTCGTTTTAGTCGCAAGAAGGTAAATATCCAGTATCAGTATAAACTGGCAAATGCACCTTTAGATGTACTAAACACTACGACTGATCTTGGTATAATATTTTCTTCTAACCTTTCTTTTACTGAACACATTCACAAAATAGTCAACAGAGCCAACAAGACTCCTGGATTTATCTATCGATTTTCCCCGTATTTGTGTGTGAATTCTGTTCTTTTACTATACAATACTCTTGTTCGACCTACTCTCGAGTATGGTTCAATCATCTGGTCTCCGTATTTTAAGACCCATTGTAGTAGAATAGAGTGCATCCAGCATAAAGTCTTAAGAACTATAGCGTTTAAGACGGGCAATGGAATCGATACCTACTGCCATAATTATAAACCATGGCTAGCAAGTTTCAATTTTTTAACCCTCGAAAATAGAAGAATCATAGCTGACTTAATTTTCTTATACAATATAATCAATAACAAAATAAATTGTACGTATATCCCCGAAAAACTAAATTTCAATATTCCCGCTCGAAACTTGAAAGGTAACAGATTATTTAATGTCAAGGCTCACCGATCTCTGCTCGGCAACCATAATTCTATTGACCGTATATGTACTCTGGCCAATTTATTCCATGCTAACATCGATCTGTATAACGACTCACCCGATTTGCTGCGCAATACACTCAGATCGTTGTTAAAGGAGTGACCCATCATTTTTGTCTTCTTTTATTTATATTTATTTTATCTTTTTTTTGTATATTTCTTACCTTAATATTTTGGATGATCTATTGTACCAAAGGGTTTTTTACCCGTTCAATAAAGTATTATTATTATTATTATTATTATTATTATTATTATTATTATTATTATTTTCACCCCTTTCAAGGAACTGCAACATTTTTGTTACACCCTGTATAACAAAGTTGATCGAAATGGAGATGACAAACATTCTTTCAATTTCTCATATCAAACTCTTTCACATTCCTTGTTCAGGTGATATTCTAAATAACTTTGAAATCATAATCTTTGATATTATGAACTATGTGTATGCATAAGCTGTTATTCTTTTCCCATTTATTCATTATTCCCACTCATCTTACTCCGATTTCTCTCAAATTCAGTACACAATGGTTTGCAGTTTGTACTCGCAACGTCGCAGGGAAAAAGTTGAACTGTCAGCAAATAACATTATCAATTTTTAAACAATGCACTCCGGACTCGGATAAAAAGTGAATGCCGTCGACTTTATCGAGCCAGTGCGTTCGTTTGGCAAAACGGAAGCTTCGAATGATAGAGTCGCCGCTCTGCCCCTGAATGTTAGCTTTCGCGAGAAATCGCGTAGAATATATCAACCCTTTCCAGGCGACGTTTCGCTTTAGAAGGAAGTTGCGGGCAAGTTTCGAAGCGTCCTATAGGGATTCCTATGGGGATTCAATTCTCTGGGGATGCCGGCGAAATTGAGAAGAAGGATGAAAGGCAGAAAGAGGAGACGCTGGGAAGCAGGAAGGGAGGCAGCAGAGAAGAATGAACTGGATGTCAGTGATATAAAGTACGGGTAGGACGGATAACTATTATACCATTGAAAAATCTAATTCTTATACCGTTCATGTAAAGAGGAAAGTAATAATACAGCTTGATCCTTTTATAGCTTTACGTATTTGAAGGAAGATTTTTGTGATATTCATTCAAATTGTAATAAACTACATATAAATATAGTAACTCACAGGAAACTTTTTAATAATCCTTCATGAAATAAATCTGCGAGTGACTGTGAAATATTTTGTATTGAATCTTTTTTATAACAATCACAGCTAATCCTGAACTTAAAAAAAGGCAATATTTTGGGGACTATGCTTCATATCGCTGTTAATGCATTGTTGCAGAATTAACTGTTTATTGCTTAAACAATAATGAATAAATCAAAATGCTTGAAAACAAATAGAAGAATTTAGTAGCTAAAGATATGTCTTTCAAGGAAAAGGAGATTGTGAAAGTACTTTGAAAACAGCAAGAGAATTGATTTCGCTGAATGATGAGTCTCTGGGGAGTAAAGGCAGAAGGGGGTCGAAATAAAAAAGAATCGTGAACAAAGAGACGAAACGGAAAAAATAAAGATTGGTAAAAGTGGCCCTCCTGAATTTGGCATCTGCGTTTTATTGTACCGTATCTATAGAATTCAAATACACGCTGAGCGGAGACAAAACGCACCCGCGGCTTTCTTCCGTTGCGAGCAAATAGAGTTTGATAATACGCTCGATTTCATATTCCTGCGAAAACATTGCTTCGCGACTACGTTGCAATTTCTGGAGGACTCCTTTGTCCGGAATAAAAGGCGCTTTAGTTGAGACAAACCGAGTCTAACAAACGCGCTACTGTGATTGAGAATTTGAGACACTCTGCAGCTTTAATTTAAACAAAACTCACAAACTCTAACCATTACCCGCTACTGCATAAAATAAACTAGTGCTTTAGTTACTTTTATCGATAACGCAGAAGCTTTCAAAACACAACTTCATGGTCAAATATTTTACAAGCTTTCGAAACTGAACTTCGTCGCCAAATATTTTACAAGCCTTCGATATTCAACATCATGGGCAAATATTTTCTCATTCTTTCAAACAAAGACGGGTAAACTACTTTTGCAAAAAAAAAAGGACATTTTAATAATGCATGATAAAATTAAAGAACTTTGTACTGTATTTCGTTTTTCGCTAGTCACATTATAGCATCATCCATAAAGTCTAAGAAATCGAACGAGAGAGGACATCGGCTCCCTTTCCCGTTTTATAAAGAAGTTGCGGCAGTGTTCCAAAGCGCTCTCGGGGGAATCGATTCTCTCGGAAGACGAAACTCGAAAGACAGAACCGAGAGAGAAAGGTTCCGAGGAGAGAGAAAAGAAAGCAGGGAAACGAGGAAGACAGGGTGGAAAGAAATGCGGAGGAGCAAAGATTAGACGCACGAATGTCGGGGAAAAGGACGAGGTAAAAATCTTCCCCTCGATACGATTCCTTCCTCGGAGACATTTTAATTTACGTGCCCTTCGGCACGATATCGCATCGAATTCCATTTCCACGCGACGGACGCCTCCCCATTGGATTCATATTGTAATCATATCTTAAGATAAAGGAACCTAGAGGCTTCTTCAAGTTGTGGATTATTCTGCCGCTGATTGTCGTTTTTGTTTCGTTTATGGCTAATTAAGAAGTGCTTTAGGGGCGTCATTCATTCTTACATGCTTTCAGATACTTTGGCTCTTTTGTTATGCTGGAAATTGACATTATTCGATAAGTATTCTTATTGCTTCGGACGTTTGTTGAGAGTTCATAAGGTTCATTCACCCTAAATTAGTGATTGGATCAAGGTCAATATGCATTTATAGATTGAAATGAAATCCAATAACCAAGAGTCACTTCATAGGATTTGCATACTATTCATGAAATCTAATGTTCATTTATTGTACTTGCGAGGAATTCGACTTTCACGAGCTGGTTTTGTGTTTTAGAATGAATATTTTCAAATTTCGAAAATCCTACGTACAAGTATTTCGACATTATAATGAATCGATGCTCTTATAAGTACTAATTGAATTCTTAGTAATAACGATGATAGGAAAATTATACACATTAACAGATAATAAACAAGATTTTAATTTTTATTCCTACAACTGTTTAGGAACAATATTTGAAATACAATATTTTTTTAATCTGTTTTTTTTCTGTTTATAATATTCCCTGTTTTAAACTGCTAATTCTGAATAATACAGGATATTTGTTCAAATTTAAGAACCAAAATAGTAGATCTTTACAATATAAAAATGTCAATGTGAAATGTGAAATAAGTTTTTATTTCAATCACATAATTTTGTAATGTCACAGTGATGATGAAAACAAATATATCTAAGTGTAACTGTGACTAATATGCTGCGGATTTAATTAAACGCGTGAAATGTATAATATCAGTGTACAATTCGATTCTACATGAAAATTAGAGCAGTCGGTTCCAATGCTAGCAAATAAAATAAATTCAAAAGAATGAAAAATTTCTGATAAAATGCTCGTAAAGTTTCGCACCTATTCCACCACTATTCGATTCCACTTGCAAGACATTTTCATTTCTCAAAGTACTCATAGAGAATTCGAATCTGTCGTGTTTAAGTTTGGCTCTACTTTAAAATATTCTTCTTCTTTTTTCAAAGTGCTTAGGAGGGGTTCGAATCTAGTTGGTCAATATTCGAAACTTTTACACACGAACAAGTCACCGGTCGATCAAATCGATCGACTTGACGATCTGTAACCGATTCGGCGATCAACAGTGGTGTGAGGATCGTCAATATCGTGAAAACAGTAAAATACAATATTATGATCCATGAACTTCACACCACTGTTGATCGCCGAATCGATTGCAGATCGTCAAATCGATTTTTGGTCGCCCGGTGACTTGTTCGTGTGTCAAGGCTCTTAAGACATATTTCAGCCCGTTATTCAGTGCTGTTGTTATTTAGCCCATAACAGTAAAGTGTTATTGTTGCTTTTAATCAAAGTTTATTTGAATAACTTTACAGAATTTCATATAGTAATGATAATTCTTTCGTTGAGAACAACTTTAATATAAACTAATTTTTACGAACTTTCTCTAAGTCGATGTTCTTGTTTTACGTTTGTCACTAAAGTGATGTGCACATATTATGATACACCCTGCAGAGCCATGTTGATGGAAAGTCAGCCGAAACGGTTGTGCCATTAACTGAATCAACATTTGCTCGTCCTATTTTTGTCCCAGAAAGTGGAAATGGTGTTCTCAGGCGTCGCTGATTGCTTGTCGGGGATTTTCGTACGTGAGAAATCGCACACGAAAAATCTAGAGGGTGAAAAAATTCATCGGAGAATTCAGTGTAAAAAAAAAAAAATTAAAATAACTGTTTTTACATGATTTTAGTATGATATTAAAGATACATTTTAAACCATGAAGTAATTCAAGATTAAAAACTAAATTACTGCTAGTATACAATTTTTTCCACAAGCTTAAATATAAAATCAAAATAAAATTTTTTAATACATTTCTCCATCACCAGAAAACTGCTCTAAATTCAACAGAGATTGATCAAAAGTTTATTAACGATTAATCACCTAAGTGCTTTCCGCAGACAACGCTGATGGGAGGTTTAATCAATTCAGAGCGAGTTATGGTGTTCCGTGGCTTCTTAAGAGGCTCGTGTCTTTCTTATTCACGACACGTCCACCCCTCAAGACATCGTCATTAAAAATCCACCAAAATCCCGAACCTCCGTCGTTCGCATCCGACATCCCCTGTTTATTTTTTATTTAATCCTCTTCAATCCTCCGACGCGATGAAACCCCGACGTACAATACAATGGAAACCTATTGTCTCGTCTCTATTCATGAGTGATTACCATGGTCCAAATGTATCAGACGCTATAAAAGATCTGCTGTTTCGATTTATAGCGGCGAAAGTGGCGTTTTATTGGCGCTATCGATCTCCCCGGTTCCAGGATTCCCCAGTCCGACTGTCCTGCTCTCTGATACCCGTCGAAATAAGAGGGATTCGGTGTAGCAGGTGTCGCGGATAAACTGACAACGGGTAAAATATAGTGTGTGCACGTTTAATGCGCGTATAACCGTGCAGATAATTTATCTTCCGGGATGGCGTTGATATGTTATCGTCTTATTTTCTTTCACGACGCGACGTCCGTGTGTATTTGTTCCTCGTGTGTCGATGCACCGTTATTTGCGTTCGAGCTTACCTCCGCTGATAATCTCTTCGAGAGCTGAAGTCGGGTTAGGAATGTTATAGTAAATGTAAATGCAGATTGCGTGGAAACCGCGGGTTTTAGTGAAAATATTGGAATCTGTTCGAGTATTGTTCCGTTCGGAAATTTGAGAAACTGAGTGGAATGCGGAGAGGAATAACAAATGTATGATAATATGAAGCAGTTTGTTGTTTTCTCGTTTGCGAAATATTTTTGAAGAGAATTTGTGTTGAGATATTTACTGCTTGTCGTTGGAAAAATACTGGAGGAATTTTCTGATGAAAATTGTGGATTATTTTTTGTTACTGAAGTAGAGGAAAATAAACCGTTTGGCAGTCGTGAAAGATTGCTGTAGAAAATATGTTATGTGAGATCTGACAGTTTTGCGACCATCCTAATGTTTTATGAGTAAATATTCATATTTAAAATTTAGAAATATCATTTTTTTCTAAAGGTGTAGCATATTTGGAATACTAGTTTGTTTAAGACGAATAAAAAATTACAACGGATTATAGGAATAAATAAAACTGCACAATATAATAGGGAAATTAATGCATTTTTATATTTCGAACGCATAGTAATAATGAAAAATAAGTAACTGAAACTTTAGTTTGATTGAAAAACGGCATAAAGTAACGATTTTGTTACGGTGTAGGTAATTTGGAATAGCGGTATTCTAATTTAAAAATTATACTTATAAATAAATTGTAATTATTCTAACAATAAAATTTACTTGCAGTAGTCACAGGTGTCTAACTTCCAATATCATAAACAGTACATTCACAGTGTACCTACATTCACACGTTACTAAAATACACCCACTCTTCTCCTTTTCTCTCTTCGTTATAATTCGTCCTGCAGAAGAAGCACACAGCATCTTCTCATTGTCAGTGTTTGGAGTATTTCGGATTATATTAATTTTTGGTATTCTGGCATTAGAACTTAAAATTTCATGTCACATTTTATATTCTCGAAATGATCGCCAATGATCGAAGTCCTTGTTGAAAAACGTGAAACTAGACATGTTTTTACTTCTGCAAATTAAGTCAGAAATGTCAAAATTATGATTTTCCCACAAATATCATTAGTTAACAGGTCATTTCCCTCATTATTTGGCCTGTTAAAAATGAGATAATGTTAGTAGTTTCTTAGATACTTCAGTATTCCAAATATGTTGCACTTTTTCTATTAGAAAAAATACATATGTATGTTGATTCATGTTCCAGAAGTCTTTAAACCAAAAAGTCCAATCATTTTTATTATTTTACGCATTATTTTACTCTAAAAAATAGTACTTTCGAGACTTTTAAAATCGTAATATATGAATTTTAAGGTAAAGTATCTAATCATCCTGCACACATAGAAAATTACGTATTTCGTGTTTTTTCTAAAATATTCTCGTTTTTGTTTTTAACCCTTTACGGATGGATTTTCTCTTTGAGAAAATAAAAAAATCAATGAAATAAATGGATACGTAAATTTACATACAGACACCTTTCCTATATTTTGCTAACGACAAGATTAAATGCATCTCGATAAAAAGTAAGATGCATCTTACTATGATTTCCTTAATTAAAAACTTAAATGTAATTTTCTTCATCGAAAAAGTGTAAGAAGAATATTGAAAGTCCATGAAGCATTTAAGTTTCATAAATGAAAATGGAAAAATGATGATAAAGACTGATACACATTTTTCCACAAATTTTAAAGGGTTTCTAGAAGTTTGAACACTCCTATTATAAACGATTAAAAACATAATAGTACTTTTTGTAATTGTAAATATATTTTCAATTTCATTCTTGCTGGAACTCCAAATAAATATTAAGTAACTTCAAACTGTTAATAACAATCTAATTAATATATTTTTGTATAAATAAAAAAAAACTCAACTTAAGAAGAACATTTAGATTCTGAGAGAGTCTTACCAGAACCTAGTGTCTAATCACTTACACACCAGGTCGATAACATTAAATCTTATCGCGGTAAAAGAGTCTACTGTGAAAATATTTATCGTTTCCATGATCCTGGTATTTTCTTCGAGAATAATTGACTTGGCGTCGAGTTAGAGGTTCGTTCAAAGGGGCTCGAGGGGTGCAGCTTTAAGATCGAAGTCTGGGCGGTGGAGAATGAAGAACAATGGGGGTAAGGATGAACGGGTACGAGAGCGGTTTAAGGCGAGGGGGCGGATTCGAGCTTGTGTCATGGGTTCTCGGGCTTCTTGGTGTAGAGGGACGACCGGTAGATGGAAGGGTGAAGAAGTTCGAAGGGAAGGCTAATAGAAATGAAGAGGCTGCCTGTCGTCGGGGCATAAAGCTGTAAACCGTACAGGTGCTATCGTACCGGATGATTTAAGAATATAAAATGGAGGAGCGATCGATTGACGTGGATTAACGAGGGCCGCGGTGCTAGGAAAAACGACCCCAGCTCTGACAAAAATGAGACAAACTTTTGGCATTGAGAGCTTCTGTGTTTTTTTTTCGCCAGAAAATTCTGCATTCAAATCTTCATGAGGTAAAGCGAGTAACCAAGTTCTATGAAGAAGGAACTTGCTTTTTGAAATATTCTGTACGAAAAAGAAAATTTCTGCGCGTAGGGGGATATCATCAGCTTTAATTTTATCTACGATCCTGATTTTTCACATTTCCTCTCAGGGACGAGGAGATAAATCAATTCAAGGGGCAACTCCGCGGCGGAGCTAACGGCAACTATAAATTCTGATTCCTTAAAAAAAGGTGGAAAGTCTTCTGCTATGAATAAAATATAGTTGCGGCTGCGAGCGGTTTCGTATAAATTCCTACCAAAGAAAGGAAAATATGATTCTTTAGCCCTTTGACGTTATCTTTAGCATCGCTTTTGCAGAAATTCGTCCTCTGAAAAAGAAACGAAGTGTTTGTGGTCTACGTAAACTCTAAGTCTTCTTAAAAGTTTTCGAAACTATCGATAAGAAGTGGAAGGTCTCGGAGGAATTCTTGGTATTCCAAATAACCCTTCTTCACACTTTTTTTACTTAACAAATTCTAAAATGTATTGAACTGTTTTGACTTACGCCAGTAAAAAAAGAAAGTTCCATAAATACATAAAGACTCCATAAAGACAGTAAACAATTATGCACAGAAAAAAAAAAAAGAAAAAGAACGTAAGGGAATCGATAGAAACTTTAAAGTTCACGGTTCACGACGCTTCATCACAATTTTCAACATCTTGAATCTCTCGTTCCCCCCGGACTTCACGGCCCCACGAACACAAAACCATAAATTCTTCAGCCCTTATCTCGGCTCACGGATTTTCAGATTTCAATTCGAGGAGCATTTACCGCGAGAAATTCTAAAAAGAATAAGCTCGCCGGCAGATTCGTCGGGACGAAAACCGACGTACACGATGATCCCTTTTTATTTGTGCATTTTGCGCAAAAATGCTCGAGACTTAAAAGATTTACGACTTTCTTCGGTTCCGACGCCGTCTCCCAGCCCCGTTCTTTCCGCCAGTTCCGGGGCGTGGAGACGGAGTTTCCTCTTTACCCGGGTATCTCGAGATTCTTCCGCGACCCTCGACCGTCCTTAAGTTATGCAGATTTCGGGGATCGCGCGGAAATTCCCACAGAAAATTGAAATTTCATCCTTCTTTGTCTCCCATCGAGGATCACGTTGGGACCCGCGCGAAGAGCTCCCTCGAGGTTGCGCTCGCGTGGGAAACAATCGTGAGACGCGCGGGGCGCACCTTGACTTTCATTATTATCAGGAAAAACGGTTAAAAAAAAAAACAAGAGACAACGCGTTTTCTTGGGGGAGTGCATAAAGTTATGAATATTTTTCCGCTTTGATGTACTCACGCTAATGTATCTTGAATACCTTAAGAGATTGTTGTGATCCACGGGATACGTACCTGTAAAAAAGAAAAAAGAAGGTCTTTAGTTTAATTGTGTGAATGAAATTGATTGAATAAGTATTAGATATTTTATACTAAATTAAGGCTAGTTTTGACTACTCTCAGACAGAGTAAAATTTTCATTTAATATTTTGAAGAGAATGTTTTACTATTTTTATATGATATTGAAGTCCTTTTGGGATTACTGGGGTATTATATTTTTTTTAATGACTTTAAGCCTGCTACGTTATGTACTTCTAAAAATCTCAAATAGAACCAGTTTTATTATTATTGTTCTTGTATATTAGACTGCGAATTTTTGTATCAAAACAAATTTTTATAAACGCAAATAAAGAACTGAAGCTTAAATAACAGTGTTCCATTTTGTAAGTATAATTAAACCTTTATTAACCAGCTGTAAAATATTTTTGGTTTCAATTATCTTGAATTCAAACTATTCGATATAATAGCTATAAGTCTATTGTAGAATTTCAAGTATAGCTAAAATTATGATTTAATGATAGTAGGTATATTAAAATTTGTTAAAATTCTACTTTAAGGAAATATTGCAGTTTTCACTTTCATCTTGAACCGGTTAATCGAGATTCTACTGAATTGTAATTTATATTATATCGCATTACATTCTTGATATCTGGTATAATTTAGCCTTTATCAGCAGTCTCCTAAATTTGTATATTATAAATCGGCATAAATGTATAAAAATCCATAGTTTCATTATGATAAATGTTGGTATATCGAATTTTTAATGTAATTTTAGAGAAAGGGAAACCTAAATATTAATATTACTTTTAGCTGTGCCATTCTTTCAAAACTTAGTGTTAATACTTGGATTTCTACTTCTTTACTTAAAATACGAAGAAAGATTTTTGTATAATATTTTTTCGCCTGAATCGTTGTTTACGTAAGAATTGAGTGCAAAGAAATTCAATTTTGCAGCCAGATGAAAATAATTTAGTTAATATGGATTTGTAATGTGAATTTTCATATCAATTATTGAAGAAATGAGAGAGAGAGAGAGAGAAAGAGAGAGAGAGAGAGAGAGAGAGAGAGAAAGAGAGTTGAAGTTCAGAACTTACAGAATTCAAATTAAAAATTCAAAAATTTCTATTTGCAGATTTAGATAATTCTAGAGTTGAAGTTGAGAATTCGAGAGTTTGCAGTAAATTTAAAAAGTTGAAGCTGAAGATTAGGATATAAGAAAATGAAAATTGAAATCCAAATTAAGGAAAATTGTAAATTTTAATAGTTGAAGACATTTGAAAACTCAAAGTAGATATTTTGAAGAGTTAAAATCGAGGATTTGAAGAGTTAAAGCTGCAGATCTAGAAATATTTAGAGTTAAGATTGGAAATCTGAAGGTTTGAAGTTGTAGATTTAAAACTTGAAAATGGAGATTCGAAGAGTTGAACTTGGAGAAGTCATATAATAAAATTGTCATATAATTAAATGTTTATCACAGTAAAATTATACATATTGTAGGTCACTCTAATCGTCACTCTAGTCGTCAGTCTAAATGGTTTGAAATCCGCGAAATTTTAAGCGAATTAGTAACTTAAAGTGTGTATGAACAGGTTGTAGGTAGTTTCATGTTGTGAGTCTGAGCAGTTTGGGGAGGATTTAATTCCACAGTAATGTCTCAATAATAAAAACGATTACGTATTAAATTTCTGAAGAAGAACACACTACGATTAATCAGTATACTACATTTATTATCTTACAGCGTTGCTGTTATTATTAAAATAGTGTTCTTTTATCACCTACATCCAACATCTTTCAGAGAAATACCACAGGAGACTTCCACGCAAATTTACTGTCCTCGGAACGACGGTTTAACTTTTATAATTTCACGCAACGCCCGTCCTAGAGTTTCCATAAACTCATAAAACCTCCGACAGACGAGGATGCCTTTGAAACCGGCTGCAGAGAAGCATTTAAATTCGCGAGCACATAGAAGTTCTCAACAATTCCTTCGCTTCTCCGGCATTTTCGCCCACTTTGTCCCGCGAGCGCGTCATCCTCCGCGGCGCGGCGCGGCGCCGAAAACGTCTCCGGACGAACTTCCACGGGGAAGAGCGAAGACAAGAAACTCCTTGTCAATAATACACTCTGTTTAATCAAAAGGGGCATGTCGCATCGTCTAAAGCACGGCTCAATTTGGATCCAAGATTGCCCCTGGTGGTTGCGTTTGGAAGACGACGGTCCTTCGTTCCCTGCCGGAGCAAGTTCCGTCGCGGTTAATGGAGAGAGAGCCCTGGGTTAAGCTCTCGTGGAAACGAGCCTCGCAGGCACGCGAGGCAGCGGCCCCCTTTTCGCAGGTCGACGGGGAAAAAAAAAACCAAAACACGGGGCTCGAGTTACTCGGAAGGGTTAACCGAGTTTGGGTGTAAAGGGTGGAAACGTCGACGGCGTACGACGGATCCTGACGCGGGACAACCTTCTTGACCCTTTTCCTCGTCGACGTAGTCCGCCTAATCGCCCTTAAAGACTCCTCGAGGAATGATGAATCGATGGTTTAACGAGGGTCCCCGTTGCTCCTCTAGCAGTCTCAAATGTATCGGCTTACCGGCCATTGATTTTCACCCTCGAGGACTTGCCATTTCCATTGCGAACTGGATCTTGAGCTCGATAGAAGGGCCATCGTTCACGGACTCCTTTTCGGGGGCTTGACTCGATTCGGGCTATTTTAATGGAAATATCCCGAAAATTCGATGATTTCTTTAATTAACAATGGTATATTTGGAATTTGGA
Organism: Perdita meconis; assembly: GCA_030770465.2. NCBI lineage: Eukaryota > Metazoa > Arthropoda > Insecta > Hymenoptera > Andrenidae > Perdita > Perdita meconis. Next base: position 8,717,462 of record JASKOS020000014.1, on the reverse strand, counting down.
GTAAGTGGGCGACGCACTAAGCAGATTTTATTAGAGGAAGTGTGCAGCATATTTGGAATATTGATGTTAATCGAAGTGATTTGGAATACTGACGTATCTAAGAAATTATTAACGTTACCTGATTTATATCTAAATTGCGGATGTTTATGCAAATTCATATTTTTAAGCGTATAGAAAAGGAAAAGCAACTTAAGGAGTCTTCCCACTGTGAACCTCTGAAAAATTGCCTTTTTTTGGGAATTTTTTTGTACTAAACGAAATGTCCAATCTAAATAAAGTTTTTCCTACTGATTAATACACTTATTGAGAGTACAAACAAATTTTTTTTTTGCAATTTATAACAGTTTATTTAACTATATATATCGCACTGAATTGAGCGCCTCAAGAAAACGATATAGTGCTGGCGTAGATGATTGCAAAAAAATTATTTGATTAATCAGTCTCAAATTTTTACACATTATTCAACACATCAGTGGCTATCGCAGGGACCACGGAAACTTTGTTTTATTAACAATTTCATACTTTTTACAATGAAAAATGACTAAAAATTCATCGAATTTCGGACCTTAAACATTCAAACTTCCGTCATTTGGTTAATTTTTTATCAATTAAAATAATTTTGGTTCCAACGATAACGACATCCGTGACGACTAAAAACCATTTTGAATTTTTGCATTCAGATGCGTCGTTCTTCTGGAATCATCTACGCCAGCACTACATCGTCTTCTTGAGGCGCTCAATTCAGTGCGATATATATAGTTAAATAAACTATTATAAATTGCAAAAAAAATTTGTTTGTACTCTCAATAAGTGTATTAATCAGTAGGAAAAACTTTATTTAGATTGGACATTTCGTTAAGTATAAAAAAATTCCCAAAAAAAAAGGCAATTTTTCAGAGGTTCACAGTGGGAAGACCCCTTAAATGAAAGTGTTTTTTACGTTCTAAATATAGAATGTATTGCATTTTCAAAATTCTATGTATTTTTGAATCTGCACACATCCATGTAAAGTATTAAAAACCTTGAGGGCAAAAAATTGAAGCAATATTACAAAACACTGAAAAAATATTCGGGAATTTTACGTATTTTTATATATAAATTTAAATAATTTTAAATAAAAAGAAATATATATATATATATATATATATATATATATATATATATATATATATATAAAAGAAACATACATATACGTCTAAAGGTGTTTCAGAATTGAATCCTAAACTTTAAATGAAAGTTTAAGGAGAAGATAAAAGAATCTAAGGGAATCCTGATCGTTTTTCATAGTCCTCATTGATTTCGAATATCTTGAACTCGTACAATAACTTTGTCGTGGCACTACACATGATTAACCATCGAATATAAGTGCCTACTTGAAGATTATTATCACACTCACTTTAGAAGATACAAGGATCTTTTAATGGCTCGAGTGCAACGAAACAAGTTCCAGAATATTAAAATGTAAATCGTATTCCGAGTTCGTGAATATGCATGTAGTAACGTTTGCTGCCATTGGTTTCATCCGTGCGAGAGAGTAGGAATTGGCATCAGAAGTCAGAAGCCAATTCCAATGCTCGGATACAGGTGTCTCATTGTCTGAATACCCGGAGGGTCTCATTGTTTGGATGTCCCAGATGTTAATTCGCGGCATATCTGCATGAAATACGGGGATCTTTAGAATTCATGTGAATGCAAAAACGAATGAACCGCGATGGCTAATGTGAAGAAGAATTTACACACTTTGTTCCCCATTTTTCTGTGTACTATGATTAGCAAGACACCTGGTCGTTTTCCTTAATTATTTTCAGAGACAAAGTAGAAACATTCCTATGTGTACCTAAGCATTCCAAAGATCTTTTATTTTACTGGAATAATTACACATGTTAATATAGTTAGTAAATCTTTAATCTTTAATTATCTTTACTCTTGAGATTCGCACTGATTTGTACCTATTAGGTAAATCCTTTGGCATTCTAATACTTAACAATTTATACTATTTAAGTAAATTTATAACTAGACTGCAGTTTATGCATTTATAACGATTTTGAATTTACTAAAACGTATAACGATGTGTATAGATGCAAAAATAGATGAAATATAGAAAACAAAGCACATGTTATAATATTTAGATGGTTCAAGACACTTTTATTTATGTTGATTATCTTTTTCTACGATCTTGAAAATATGAATTTGCATAAACTTCCGCAGTCTATTTATAACTTTTACGTATTCATATTTAGTTATATTCCATAAGTGATGAGACTTTTCACTTTATATTTTACATCAGGAAAATAAGAATCTTTTGAAGAAGAGTTTAAAAAATGGTCTAAGGTTAAACATCATCGTAAAGAAAAATATTTAGCAGACCAGTGATGGAACATGATTGTAACTATTGATTTGTTTAAAAATAAAATAGAAATCAAAAGCTTGTTTTTTTATGACAAGATTTAAAAATAAATAAGTCTTAATAAACGTTTTCTCAAAAAATTATGTAGAAATATGGTGTTTTTCACAAAATATAAAACAATTTAGGTTAAAACCTTCAAAATCAATTTTTTCATCCAGCATAGCACAGTCGCTGCAGTAAAATTCAAGCGAAAACGACGTCTCGAGCTCTCGAACTTTCTTTTTCTTCTTTTCAGGAGCGCCGACCCCGCGGCCGTGATTGCATTCAGGAAGGAAGCTCGAATCGTCGATTATGAATCACCGATTCGTGTAATCGCTGTCTCGTGGGACTCGGTTAAGAGCCGAGGCTGGCCACGAAGACCCGCTCGTCATCCTCCAACGAGCAACGTGGGAGGATACGGTACGGCGAATATCGCGATTCGAAGACAGAGGCCCTCGGATCAGCCGCAGGAAATGGAAGATCAATATGTACCTTCTTACTTTACAGTGTCTTGTTTCTTCGAACGAACGTTATTCGCAAAGCACCCGGTCGGTTTCGTACTCCATTCGAACGTTGCTAATGGAGAAAGTGTGTCCCTCGTTTCACGATAACACTGGATATTTCTATTTTCGCGGTGTCGTCGCAATCTTGTGGAATCATAGACCGTGCCTTGGTAATCATTGGTCTATCAGGTCTCTTTGCCTTTTTCAATTCGTTAGCCATGATCAAGTCGCACCTAACAAAATATCTCTTATGGGAAAGCCATCACAGGGGAAGGTGCTTCTAAAAATAGCTAAACGACTGGCCACCGTAATCGTTTTTTTATACCGAAAGAGTCAAGAAAGATGGCAATGACCTCTTCTAGACCTTCTTTTAGTAGAGATCTAAGGCCACTACAAGAAAGTTTATTACAAAATGTGGTCTCTAAAAATAAGGAAAAGAAGATTGTTCTCACCTCTTGATTTTTAACGAATTACTTCGAGAGAATCATGTTTCATATATTGGAGATTGGAGCAACTGTTATAATTAGACTGCGGATTGCTATGCAAAATAAAATATTTCAAAGTATAAATAAACAATTGGAACTCGAATAACAGCATATTTAGTTTTCTAAACATTCTAACTTGAATCATATTTTTGATATTTTACGTATTTGAGCATTTGTTAATAGTCTTGTAGATTTTTTGCACATCAAGCATTGCCATAAACGCATAAAATCCGCAGTCTAGTTATAATGCTTTTGAATTCAACACAGAAAAAGATAAATGAGCTCTAAACCATTCTTAATCCGTTCAATTGCAACAACCTTTTGAAGAAGAGAAAGGTGTATTTAACCCAGACCAAAACTAACAGTTGTTTTAACAATGTCCATGAAAATAATTACACAAAAAAAAATATATTTATTTACTTTTCTACAAAATTTCTAAAAACTGCCTTCTTATACAGCTAATCACAGTAAATTGATACTTTCATTATTTTTAGCTTTAATTTTCAATTAATTCGTATCTTCCTTTCTTCTCTTAAGTTAGCTTTAATGTATCTTAAGAAGAATCCAAAGGCAAGGATTCGCTTTAGCATCATCCAAAGCATCGTCCATTAAGTAAAACGATTCCCGGCTAGCGCGCAATTAGACCAAATTGAATGGCCACAGCGGATAAAACGGAAGCCATCGGTAAAATACCATCGATTTGGGGAAAAGAATTCTCGCTGATGCAGTAAGAAGGATGATTTCTTCGTTAGTAAGGAAGGGCGCCGGAGAGGACGCGTGATTTCGTGACATCAGCTTCTTCTGCGAGCTGGGGTGTTTCATTTGGTTAGATCACGAGGGGCTGCCGTATAACCGCATTAGCCAAGCTGTCGTGCTTCGTTCGAGATCGCTTGTCACTAGATCCTTTGACGGGGGACCGCCGCGCCGGTCGAACAATAATTTCATATCTCTAAAAGTGCCCGGTAATCTAGTGCGTATCGTTGCGCTCCGTCGCCTTGCTTTCCTGACGAGCATTCAGGGTCCCCTTTTTGCCCTTTTTTTTTTGGGACATATTGCGGGGCTTTTCAATAATTCCGGCGTGAATCATGATTTAAGATTTATCTGGTTTGTTTCCTTCGTGGGTTTCTGATAGACGTGGCTGATGGACAAGACAATTCCTGCTAATAGAATTTTCCAATTACAGTTAATCATGGATTAGCCACGTGTTAATTATTTTATATTTCTATTTTTCTGAGTTCTAATTGTTTGGTACATCGGTGATAAAAATACAGCAAAATTTTGAGTAAAACTTGAAGTTTGATTTAATGGCGGTACACTAAAAATAAAAAAATTTTGCGATACAGAAAAGCTTCAATTTTAAATTTGATAGTAAGCCGGTTAATCGAGGTTTTAATGTATTAATATATTTTAATATGTTGTTAGGAAATATGTTAATATTTTGTTACGAATATGTTCTGAGGAAAGTAAATTAGGAAGTCACTGTGATTGAGCAAATCATAAGTGTGGTAGCGAATACTACATTCATTAGTCGCAAACTGTAGATCAAGCAGTTTGTACAAACAGTACAAAACAATATTATTTAGAGGAGGTAATACTACATTGTTCAGTTAATTATCCTTGCGTTTATACTATAAGCAGACTGTGAAATGTTTATGCAAATTCATATTTTCAAGAGCAAAGCAACAGAAAAACAACTAAAATAAGTGTTTTTACATTCTAAATATTATAAGATAAAATATATCTTTTCCAAATGTTATGTATTCTTGCTTCTATGCACATTCTTATACATTTTCATACATTTAAAATCCCTATAAATACATAAACATATTAATAATAATCAATGTATTATTATACCTGAAGTGAGCAGAATTCTGGATACCCATGCATTTATAAAAAGTGTAAATACATAATAATTCATAGAAAAGTACGTGCAAAAATGCAAAAATATGTAAAATGTACAAGAATAGAATATTTATGATAACAAAAATTTAGAATACATACATGAAATGTGTATATACTAGAATCTGCATAAATATAAAAATATATAGAATACAAAAAAAATGGGATAAGAAAAAATGTATAGGAATTTACGAAAACATGAAAAACATACAAAATACTAAAAACAGAACAAAGATTATTATAATATTTAGCATTTACATATAACACTGTTATTTGTGTATGAATTTTTTATCTGTACTCTTAAAATTAGATATTTGCATGCGCATCAGGAGTCTAACGATTGTGAAAGGAATGGAACTAATATCATTATTCTCATCCCATAACGACAACTGGAAGTTAGTACCAAGAGCGCATCTGTTTTCCGTGCAAATACTCCTCATTACCGAGTATTCGTAACGAGAAATGTGACCAGCACTTTAGAAAATTGTGACGAGTAACGAACCGCGGTGGAGGAGTGCCAAACGTCAGAATTCGTCAGTGACGAATTCGCCAGGACCTTTGTGCATCCATCAAGCAAGCTGCCAGATGAACGCAAAGGGAGGAATATGGGGAGGAAAGATAATTGCACCGGGACGAATGAGGCTGCGAGGCTGCTGCTTGACCTCTTTGGGCGTTTGAGAGAAAAGACAGATCTACTCTAACGGATGTTACCCATAAAGAAAACTCTCATGTTTTGCGAATGAACGAAACTTTGACAGCTACACGACGGACGATTATTTTTTCCTGTAATTAAAACTTTGTTCTGCATGTTTAAATTGAAACATATTTATACTACATATTTTTCGCGTTCTTTACGTTATTATTTCTTTTTTTTTTTTGTATTCCTTTTCATATTTGGTGAAATAGAATAATAATAAAAAATAGGAAAACGTTAGGAAAGATAGATAATAAAATAGGCGAGTCAAAATTACTCTGCATTCGCTTTTCGAGAGTCAAGTAAAAATTGAGGCTGGGATATCTCGAATCATTTTTACAAACTTTTATTTAGCTTCGACTGTTTGTTATTTTCAATGTGTTACTATCATTGTAAACAGTGCGTTTTTGATACAATACCAAGGAACAAGAAACAGAAATATTGGAAACTTTTTTAGATTTTTCTTAAAATGGGGAAAATTCGTAAAATAAAATGGAAAGTCTACTTGGGGGCGGAGAAAGACTCTAAAATTGCATGAGGGCTCATAATATTTATAGTAGTTACTGTTTTATAATCGCTAAAAAGATTATTTCATATTCATACGTAAAGTTTATAAACAATTTTATCGCTACAGAGATATAAATAGGTATTGTTCTAAAAAAGTTACATTTTTATTTGATTAGAAATGGTTTACTTTTGAATAATTACACTTATTTTAAATTCTCTTCCAGTCTTAAAATAAACACTCAAACTATAATGTATGCTAATTTTTTTACTGAATAATACCATAACAAATTTTTTTATTAAATACATATACATTTCAGAAAAGGAAACATTGATTTCTGTATTTCTTTCACAGGAGACATAATGTTCTTGTAAAAATAAATTATACACTTGTAGATATCAAATAGTCATACCAGTCGTTTCAATACTAAAGAATTAGCAACTCTTGACTGTAACAACGCCACGACACAAAAAACATTCTAATGCAACACAAATGCAACAGTTGCGTCAGTAGCAGTGAAAGTGTTAACAGGACACAACAAAAGTGAGTCTCTAAAGCGATTATTTCGCTGGAAACCAAAGTTTCTCAATTTAGAAACCAAGAAAACTCGATCATTTAAAGCCGGATAAACCTTCTTTAAGCTCAATAAAACCATCAACAGAAAGCTGCGAAAGCGAAAGCCCCACTCGAAATATTGAACGGTGCGATTGGAATTCCCGCGTGGCATGTTTGACTGCGATTGAATGGAGAAAGTCAGATCACCAGGACGATTTATCGTTGCGTACCAACGCCGTCAATCCGCTTGCGAACGTAGAGCATGTATAATTGGGAGAACTAGCGTCCTGGCCCGTGTTTAGCTACCTTTTGTGGGATCAAGGTATTACCGCTACCGGTGCTCCCGCGCCATTGTTATCCAGCTGCGCGCGGGGTGGCTTCCATTGTGACTCGCGCCACCCCTATTCAGGGGACCAGGAACCACCCCAAAAAGCCGGAAGCCACGGGGGCCGGCGTTTGCCGTTAAATTTTAGCGCTCAATGAAACACCAGTTCCACCGAAAGAAATTTCATTCCCGTCGTAATTTCCTGCCGACGCGACGCTTCGTTGGTAATTTAGGCCAGTACTTCACTATGTAATAAGAAGCTTTTTTAATTTTGAGAATAATAAAAGCAATTTTGGTCTCTTACCATATGTTATGCAGACCTGCAAATTTTTTTTATTAAAAATGAAGTTGGAAGTATTGGAATATTGTACGTTGTTTTGTGGCATCATCTAAGTCAATATTGGTTTATAATTATTAGACTGCGGATTTTATGCACTTATGGCAATACTAAGTATGCAAAAAATTTACGAGACTGTTAACATGTGCCAAAATATAGGTACAGAAAATCAAGAATATAATTCCAGTATGACTAAGAATATTTAGAAAATTAAATACACTATTATACTATTAAATTCCGATTTACTATTTCTGCTTGTAAAAATTTTATTCCGTATAAAAATCCGCAATCTAATAAGTATAGTTTGGTTGAATTAGGAGTTGGCAGAACGCAATTGCAGAAATATTTGTTGTGCAATAAACATATAGTAAACTTGGGGTTTGTAATAATTTGTTCCATCTACGAATTAGAATTTTCAAATTCAAAGTTACATTAAAAAAGCAGTGGTAGAGTGTGTTGGTAAAAGTAGAGTAATTCGACAAAAACTTAATTGTATATACTTTTTTATATTAAGCACTTAACTTATAAAAATTTTATTTGTGTAAATGTCGGACATATTGTGACTTTACGGGCTTATTGTTATTGTTATAAAGATTTTGAAGCATTGATCACATTGTAGTTAGACTGTTATTTTTTTAACTATCCTACTATTATTAATGATGATATCTATTTTAATATTGCATTAGTTATAACTTTAGTGTCTAAAATTAGAAAAATCTGAAACGCTTAAAACAAATTATTTAAAAAATTAATCAATTAATCATTATGAAAAAAACTCAATAATTTAGACTAACGTAGCAGAATCTTCAAAACAAAAAGAAAAGACTGATTAATTCCACGTTATCTTGCAGAAAATTCTATAATATTGAAAATGACAGAGTTGCCTAATTTATTATATTGACGTAGCTAATGCTTTAAGAAATTTAATGTTCTGCAAAAGTCACTGATTCAATCAAGATATTATTCCAGTATATAATTTTCTCTCCCAAATTACCCAGCTAGATGATTCAACAGATAACAAAATTAAGTGTATTACACCGTCGATGCCAGAGTCTAAGTATAATCTACAAAACCTATTAATAGCTTTGCTTTTCTCAAGCACCTCTAATCTCCCTATCACATACTCTGCTACATTCGCGAAACGAAGATTACTCAATCATCTTCTGCTTGGCTCGAGTAAATTGTTTCTAACAAAAGGGAGAGACAAAGAATAGGAAGGATCATCGGGAGCACGTCGGATTTCCCGGGCTCTTCTTTTCGGTTTCATCCTTGAAGTGCGACAGATGGCTGGACAAGTGAGCACCGGTTCTGGAGGGAACAACCTTGCGTCCCTTTTGCCTTTGTTCAACTCCCGGGGGCAGGAATTTGAAAATAATCAGAACAACGACTGGGTGGCGTATGAGACGCGGTTTCGCGAACAAAAGGGGATCGATGGAAAGCCGGTTCAACTGATTCATTTATGCGGACGAAAATAAGTGACGCCACGAGCCTAAACCATAGATTAGTTTCGCGAATAATATTAGATGTACATGAAATTGTTTGCTTCGGTATTAATCATCCGAACCATTTGGTCGCCGGCTGAGTCATCGAGGCGATTCCTTCGTCGCCGCTTCACACAAGAAATAGTGAAAGGTAGAACGTGTTTCCGCTTCCTAACCGCGAAAAGAAGGCCATTTGCAGCAAAATGTAAGCAGAAACTGTGGTTTCTGGTTTCCTGCGACCACCTTTCTCTGACGGTAACATCTAACACTTTAGACAATTGCGAATTGAATGACTTGGAATCTTGAAAGTATTTAGAAAAGTACTTTCTTGATTAGTGCTGTTTAGTTACTTGGTAAAGTGGTTGGAAATTAATATTAGTTAATATATCAAGAAACCTGTAAGTTTGCTTTGTGATTCTTCGTTGAAATAAAAATTGAGAGAAATAATCTATCAATAAATATAAATATAAATATAAATATAAATATAAATATAAATAGTCTATTATTTCTTTTACTTGCAGATTTCTCCTGCTTTGAAAAATTTAACTGTCTCCTCACAAACTTATGATTTATAATATAAGGGAGGAAATTGTCTGATCACAAAGGGAGGAGCAAATGTATGCGATCAGCATAAAATACCCGACCTAGAGAGGTTTCACTTAATCTACCCCTGGGAGACCGTGGCAGAGGATCCGACGCGATAACAGAATGTCCCCACGGATGCACGTCACTCGTATTTGTTCCTGTCAATCAAAACAATCTAGGATCGAACGGCGAGAAGCGGCCTAGGAGGGTGAATCAACCACGCTCCTACACCGCGCAAGGGTGTGCGCGTGACGTTCAGCCCAATATCCGGACGTCTGACCCACGCTGGGATTAATCTACTTCAAAGGGCCGCGGCACGCTTTCTTTTCTTTCGTCCTTTTAATTTTTGCGGGATTTTTAATCGAGTGTCAGGCGTCGGAAAATAATCAATCGCCATCGTGACGTTGAATCGGCGGATAATTTGAATAAAAAAGACGGAAAATAATCGGGAACGAGCATTGTTTACACTTCTGGTTAAGATCAATATTTGAATTTTTAGTTGTTTGAATATTTCATGAAATGGAGTTTCGTTTTTATGTTTTCGGTATTGTATTCTCAATATTCGATCACTGAATTAATTGAACGTGATTGAAATGACTTTGTATACGTATGTATGAATGGAAATTTGTAATTGTTTGTTCAAATATTGCGTAATTTGTATAAAGAGTGACAATATCTAAAGACAGTGTTTAAAACAAGACAATATTTTCAAAAAATTTCATTAAAAAATTCGGAATGGAGTTCGCAATGACCTCGCGTAGGTTAAGTTTTTTATACTACAAAACGTTCTGCATGTTACGTTATGCATATGCATCAGAAGTTGTAAACTAGCGAATCGCGGAGGCTTTGATTTCTTTTCTGAAAATCAAAGTTTCTAACATCATCAAATGAATCGTTCAGAAGCCGAAATGATTAAAACCACTTTTTAAGCTTTTAGAAATTTGATTACTAAAGCACTGAATCGAGTGTCCAGATAGTAAATTTTAATAAAACTCAAAATGTGGTTACTTTGGCCTGAGAACGATTTAAATATTGATAACGTTAAATCGAAGTTACTTATTATACAGTATGCAGTCATGTTAAGCCACGTGATACAATGTCAGTAGGTTACAGGTTTATTTTATGTTTTGATTCTCAGAATAACATTGAATACAGTCCGCGTCTGACGTACTTCTACTTGACTGGCCCCTTGGTTGCATTTGAGTTTGGAACTCCTGATATACACTATACAGGGTCATCCACGTATCTCGGAACCCCAGCTCATTTGTACTCGTGCAGGTGGGTTCCGAGATACGTGGATGACCCTATACTATAGCTAAATTAATGGATTCTGATTCTTGCAACAATCGATTACAAGACCACTAAACTAACTCTACTAACAAGGAGATGGCAAGAATTGCGAAATCTCGAGTCACTTTGCTGTATGTGCATTTAATACCTTAAGGGGGGAGCCCGGTTTGTCAACTTCAAAAAATCGATTTTTCTTTTTTTTTGCTTTAATCAATAGTAATACGTGTTAAAATTATGTTCCCAAAGTTACAGATCGAAATTCGATGGAACTATGTAGATACGGATCATGAAACTGCAGCGCGTCAAGCAGGTATACCTGCAGGCGCGCAGCGAACCGCGGTTCTGGGTCCGTCGCATAAAGTTTCCGAGCTTGGTAACTGTTTACCTGAATTTTGTGAGTCCACATTTATGACTTTCCGCCAGTACTGCGTTGTTTTAGGCAGTTACTGTCAACGGTCAGCCAAACTCCGAATTTCGGCCTGTAAAGACATTTCCCAACACGAATATATATCCGCGTTTTTCTCGAAACCACTTCTTTAAAACTTGCGGGACAAATAGAAAAAAAACTATTATTTCAATCGACTTGTCCTTGTACATACAACTAAACAATGATCAACCATCGTCGATGAACCTAAAACTTTTATAAAAAAATTAATTTAAACAATTTTCTTAACATAAACAATATGAAAATTTTTAGCCAAAATCATAAGTTTTCCTTTGAAGTCCCATTAATTGACTAATTATGCACTTTTCTTTAGACTTTTAGGTTCATCGACAGTGTAATTACATGAAAAAAAAAAAGAAAATCTTTGTGTTTTTTATTTTAGTGAAGAATTATAGCCTCCAGAATTCCCGCAAATCGAAGACTCCGGCGGTGAAGTCTTACGAACTTGTTTATATAAAACTATTTCTACGAATTATTTTGTAACGAAAAAATTAATTTTTATTGTTAAAACATAGAAGAATATATCCTGAATGTCTCGAAAAAATTCGCTCAATAATTTCGTAAAAAAAAATTCCCGAAAATTGGCTTACTTTTAGCGTTCCAAACCGGGCTCCCCCCTTAAGTTGATGAGAAAAGAGCCCCAAAAGGATTTGAGTGCACGGCCTTTTATTTTCGAGGAATTAATAAAAAAAGATGTTATAAAAATAATGGATTACCATGTCATTTCTTCTGTTCCTAATTATAGAATATTCTCTGCATCTCTTCTTTCCAGTGACACACACGTGTGTAAAGTGGTAAGACAGTTACTCCATTGTTTATACACGAGAAAAAAAATATTCCATTGAATTGTAATTATGGTTATATCTACCAAAGTTTGACACTTTTTTTATTAATTTCTCGAAAACAAAAAAATCCTTTCTGGATTCTTATCTCATCAGCTTAAACTATTGAATGCACAGGCAGCCAAGTCATTCGATATTTCACAGTTCTTGCCATCTCCTTGTAAGTGACTACGTAAACAGTAATTACAGCAACTTCCTCATAATACTAAAATAAGAAAAAACCATTGTTCACAGCTTCTGCAGTTCCACCGGACGAAGGTTAGTTGTTACTCTTACGACATAAGTGTCTCTTAAACCACCGCACCGTCCAGTTCAGTCCGTAACAAACCTCCATTATCCCTGTACAACGGATTAAATTAAACCGAAGTGAACTTCGTCGCAAAGAACGTCGGTTACCCTATCATAAATCAGCAACAATGTTTCTGGAATAGTACTTCGTGTATCGGCGGGTAGTAACCTAGGCTCCTAACAGCTTCAGCATTAAGGCGAGCGAAGGCGGCATCGAGGAGCTCGTTAGCGGCGACCACGAGCGATTTATAATTATCGCGAGTCCCTTCGCCGTGAAAGAGAAACGGAAGGCGGTCAAGATGGAGCTGGCGGGGGTGGGAGAGGGTGAAAGTTTCTCATCCGCCGTGTAAAAGCCTGACGGTACAGTTTTCCGCGTTTATCCTGAATCATCGCCGTCGCACGGCTCTCGATCCTCGTGACTCTCGGAGCCCGGATTGCATCTATGTCGCTCTAAAAGCTCCGAGTATCAGAGCCCGCGGGACCGGGTTCTTAATCCTCTTTAAGGGGGCAGACACTTGCCGAGTGCGGGCAAGATAAGTCGTCCCAGGCTGTTTTCACGCAGATTAGGCATTAAATTCCTATCCTGTCGCGGACGACGACGAGATCGCGTCGGTATTCCTTTTTTTTTTTTTTTTTTTTTTTTTTTTATGGAGACTCCTTGACAAGATAAATTCGAGATAAATGCGAATATCGAGATAGCGTGCAAAGGGGGCGCCGTGGAATCCGTTCCGAGGTTTTTTACGGCCTCGTAGAAAGTGACGAGCACTCGGCGAGTAAATGAGCTGAGGCAGATTGCGCGAATATATGCTGCACTTAACGGTGGAACTGCGAACGGTGAACAGATGGATTTTGTGTTTTCGATGATTATTTTGTAAAGTGTGCGTGTTACTTATCATTTTTTGTAGGATCTGTGTTCTAGAAAGCTTTTATTGATTCGAATTGTTCGTGTTGCTGGAAGCACATTTTAATTTTGTTGAAAGAGCAATATTAGAAGAATTGTACCATTTCACCATTTGTTTTACATTCTTCAACTCTGGACTACTTTTATATTTATAAGGAATAGAACTTGAAATAAGTAATGTTTGACTTTTATTTATACTGTATCTTGTATATTAACTTACATCTAAGTAATTTTACTTACAAATTTTGATTACATTGTCTCGATGAATGAAGTATAAAGAGAGTTGATGAGTGTACAGCAGTTCAGAATCAACTTTTTTAGCAGTTCGCACTTAGCATTTTGAATTATTAACACTGATTATGTAAAAAAATTCATGAATAGCAAACTATAACATTTGAAGACAATTATTTATATTGTGCATATAAGTATTTGGTAATATCTGGGGTTATAAAGCAAAACGATGCATTTCATATTTTCAATTTCGAGATATTTGCGTTTAAAGTCCTGATTACCAATACTGAAATATGATTTGAATTTTGTTAAATCCTCGTTTTTGAATGAAAACTTTAGTTTAATACACTTTCCTTCTAATAATAATATAAATTCTGCTTTTTAGGCTTGAATTAACTCTTTGCAAATTTCAATTACATTATCATAAATATTAATAAGTATTATGATCTTGGAAATTGTTTTTGCTCACACAACTTGTTCAGGCGACATACTACTCATCTTGTAATATCAAATACTCAATTTTTAAGTATTTATGTATGCTTATTACACGTATTATTGCACTAAAGAGTATTGTTAGTTGTTTAATAAATAAAATTAAATAATGTGCATGAACTATAAACTCAACTTAAAAAAAAGGACTTACGTCGTTTTTCCTTGCAACCACAAATATATTCGCTACTGAGCATTGAATCTTGGTACTCTGTAATTTTCTAACTCATTTATAAATAATAATTTCAATGATTAAATAAATAAAATTGAAGCACTGTAAAATCTCGAGATCAAAACTGAAGCATTTCCGTGATTAAAAATTTTTTAACATATCATCGTTGAATTAACGTTCAAGGTTTATTCTTAATTTTATTGTACTCTTATCGCTAGTTTATTAAATAATTGGGACTTAGGATAACAGAAACAGAAAATTATTAAGAGCCAGTTAATCAGATTCCTATTGTATATAATAGTATTAAATAACTATACAGCGGATGTTTATGCATTTATGGCAATTTTACAATTGTGAAAACTCATAAGAATGCTCAGGGATATAAAAATATATAAAATATAAAAAATAAAATACATTTTACAATATTTAGAAAACAAAGCTTACATTTATTTATGATTCTGTTGCAGTTATATGTCTCTAAAAATATGTATTTGCATAAAAATCCGCAGTCTATAAATAACCATTTCTAGTTGAGTAAAAATATATGTTTTCTACACATATGCATATATTTTTTTTAATGTTCAAAACTTCTGTTCCCTTTTTCAGTATCTCTGACACATATTGCAAACAGGAAACACACAGTACCACAATAAAAAAAAAATTAATCGTACTAGTAATTTCACCCGCTTCGTATGTCCACAGCAGAACAGAACAGAGTGTTTTATAGCCACGAGCCGCAGAACGCCCACACTATCCGATCGTGTTGCCCCCCGATCCTTAATTGTTGCAGATAATTGCAGGGTTCTTTCCAAGCACGTGCACGAGCCTCCTCTGATTCACGTGGCTCTCTATTTAAAGCTCGTGGATTTTTGTCAAACCCGTTCCGACAGGAAGAAAACGCGGATGAAAAGACTGACGAGGGCGGTAACCGGCGCGAGATCGGAGTCACGCTTTGCTTGTTCGTCCCACGCGAGCCAATATCCCGGCGCGGATACGCGATATTGCGATCAATGCCATTGGCCTATCTGGAATACGATCTGAACGGGTGATCGCGGAACGTGTGAGAATCCCGCGGCGACGCGCTCCGAGATCGATTACCGGAGGTATACAAGCGCGGTCGTCTTGCGGCCCGTCACTTTTCATTCGTAAAACTAACGGAGGATCGCGATCTACCCGCGTCAACTTCCGCGCGTACCGCCTCGACTACTCAGGCACTTCCAGACAGTGTTCTCCGTTGCGAAATTGCGTCGATTTCGACAAGGGTTCCAGGGAAATGTCGTAAGCGCTTTCAGTCTGAAGGAACATGCTTGGACGTTTAAGGTTTTGTGTCTTTTCATTAGCTTCGTCGCGGAACTTTGGCATTCGGTGAACCGCGGGATTTCAGGAATTGCAACACGTTGCGTACTGTGTGGAGCTGTGTTGTCCCACGGGAATTCTTTCCGACTCTACACGATCTACGTAGTCTCCTGTTTTGGAATATTAATTGTGTGTTCTTGGTGGTAGGTATTTAGATCGTTTGAGATCTTCATCTAGTGCAGATTAATTTAACAGCGACGACAAAGACTGACTCAAGAATGAAGGCCTTTTTCGCCTGTTTTCGGTCTCACGATTTGGAACTGAATTTTGTGTCAGAGGATCAGAGGATACATTTTATGATGAGATATCAATCACAATACTCTTTCAAGTTGAGCACATAATGTCTGAGGTGGTTTCATTTCAGAGGTTTCATTTCAATTTATTTAAGAGGTTACACCACTTTGAAAGCCTAAAAAAATTCTTATTTTTGAAAATGAAAAATCTGTGAGAAGGAGTTGTTGTACAACTATTTAAGTATACAAGAAATTTTTTTGTTTCTTTCCTGTAACACAATGACGTCGCTGGTACCGATCTACGTAAGCTTCTCTTTTGGAAGCGTCAAATCGGCGTAATTCTAACTGGAAAGTGGTTAAACCTACAATAAAAAACCAAATATTTTCATTTTTTTGCGCGACATTTATTAAAGAAATACGTCGGGGATTTAAAAATATGGATTTTTGTAAAAATGGTAAACATCTAATGAAAAAGTTCTATTTCTGACATGAAAATTCGGTATAAAAATGTTTATCAATCTTTAACATATCGCAAAATTCTTATTTCTTTAGATCGTCGAATTGAAAAGATCCTCTCCAAATTTCAAGAGAATCGGATCAAAATTGTAGGAGTTATATTGCACGTCAATTTTAGAAATGTTGTTTCGAGAAAAACGCGTTTAAAGTTTAACGTTCTAATATTTCGTGTATGGAGTAGAAAAACTAAAAATTACTTTTAGTCTGCAATGTTGACTGCATTCCATTGCGACTGGTAGAACTTCATTTTCAAGATTATAAACTATTCGAAGAGAACAAATTGTTTCAGTTTTTTTTTTTTTTAATTTTCAGAATCCCTTAATGCTGCAGTCCACGTGGTTCCACAGACTGCGTACCTATACCCCGACATGTGGGTAAAAATACGCAGTCGTGTAGGTAAAAGTTCGCATGTAGAGTAAAAGTATGAATGCAGGTGTAGTAAAAGAAAATGAACAAATAATACACAGATGTAACATATTTTTATATTATTTTTAATAAATGAAGCTAAAGATGACAAAAACAATAGAAATTATGAACTTCAAATTTAGGAAACTATCATAAAATTATAATTTTTCATAGATTCAACAAAACGAAATTATGCTCAAGCCTTTATCAGAGCAGATATGGTTTTACTCCAAATATTATTAAAAGTTCAAAAACAAGTAGACAGTAACCTAGATACCAGTGCGTACTATTACCCCCATACTTTTACCCCATTTGACCGGTAACCAAAACAATTCGTACTAGTTCCAATTCCAATAAAGTTATATTTTATATAGTTAATAACTATATAAAATCAACAAAAACAACTTACTTCTAAAAATATATAAATAATATGTCCACAAAGTTTTCCCTGGTACGAAAAAGATCGATATAACACGACAATTTAAAATTTTTATTTCTAATTCATAAAGCGCGATTCGCACCGCTCAACAGGCGTTAACCCCAAATGGCGGCCCACGCGCACTCAATCTTGACGAGCCAGCATCCCCGTCGTCTCACCCCCCTAAGAGAAAACGGCACTGCGTACTTTTACCCGCTCCGTCCTTTCACCCCGAATGACCCTACTGCATTTTTAAAACTGCTACAAGCTCGTCGTTTTAATCGCTTCATCGAGCCACTCTTCAATTTCACTGTAATCATTGACAAAGTAAAAAAAGCTATCGATTCCATTATTCCATTACCTTCACAAACATGTGCCTTAGATGTTATACAACGTAAAATTCGTTGCTAAGTTACGAGCCTGTAACGAGTGTGTCTTTTGATTAATATAATATACCGACATTGCCGAATACGCAACACATCGAACAACTTTTGATTATTACACAGGATGTCGCACGCAATTAGGTCAAACCACAGGGCTGAGACGATAGTAGATAGAATAAAATCCTCTTCCACCAAAATCCATCCTATTTTTTTTTTATGAAACTATGTATAGGTATATCTTCTCCAATTTTTTATTTTTGGAAAACAAATATTAAATCATAGCTTAATTTTTTACTCTCATTCCTATCGAATAATTGAAACCAGTATAATAAAAATCGAGAGTGATTCAAAATCGATATCCTACTGCAATTT
This sequence comes from Perdita meconis, assembly GCA_030770465.2. NCBI lineage: Eukaryota > Metazoa > Arthropoda > Insecta > Hymenoptera > Andrenidae > Perdita > Perdita meconis. Next base: position 8,699,366 of record JASKOS020000014.1, on the reverse strand, counting down.
AAATTTTAAGTTCATTCCCGATTTTATTATACCGGTTTCAATTATTCGATGGAACTGCGAGTAAAAATTAAGCTAAGAGTTTATCAAAGAAACATTCTTGAGTTTGGGCCCGGATGTTGAGTCAGATGTAGTCCTGTAATTTTTGTTAAGAAACTTATTTGGGTTCAGTGTGCCATTGCAAGGTCAAAACTACACGAACTTGTACATACTTTCACTCATTGAATGATCCTTGCAAATGTTATAATGCCTGGCGTGTCAAAATACAAAGCAAGGAAACGGGCGAGATGTCAAGCAGCAGAAGGAAATGAAACGCGTGGTGGGACGAGTATTAATGAAAAGAGAACACTCGAGACAATTCCGGTTCGGTACGACATGAAAGATGAGAGGTGCCTCCTCGAAGGCTTCATTCACGGCAGCCCTCGACCTACTACTACTCTCTGTCTGTCCTCAAAGCCTCGTCCTCTTCATCAACTCTCTCTTCTCCTTATACCAGTGTCCTTTCTTCACGACCTTCGATCCAACCCCTTAATTTTCTCCCTACAGTCGCCTAGTACTTATGGCTGCTGGCCTTTTCACGAGGGTTTTAACCGCTCATTGAATTACCTTTGATAATTACTTAAGATACTCGACTACTCCCTGTTAATGGCGAAAAAAAAAAAAAATTCATTTCGGTCGCCCCACTCGATCCCCAAAGTCTTCCAAACGCTGAAAAGGGGCGACAACGAACTCGCCGTTGAAATCTGTGACTTTTTCGCCGGATCGCAAACCAGATTTGAGCGAGAACGAGGCGAAGCCAACGCGTCCTTTAATTTTTCAGTCAACTTTGCAATCAAAGCCGGATCGCGGGTTCTTTTGTTCCCACGACGAGTGAAATCCATTACCTTACCAATACCAGGCACTGATTCGACGAGACTCCTACCACCATGGGTTCGAAGGTGACGTTCGAAGTAAATGTGCCGTAACAGATTCCAAGATGGAATGTCCGGGAACGCGCGTCCACGAGTTACCCTTTACGATTATTGGATCATCGGAGGGCAGCGGTGTCCACCGCGAAGGGATTAAAGATATGCCGGCGATTTACGCGCCATGTAATTTGAGAATTCAATTCGAAACTACAGGTTGCACGTATTCAGGCAGAATTGCCGATTTGATCGGCGATAAAACAGTTTTACGACTTCACGCTGCACCGTCTAATTCCAGGAGAACTCGTGAATTTCTGTTTCAGCGTCTCATTGCTGCTGGGAGTCTTGTTAACTTTTGTTTGACTTGTTTGTGTTTGACTCTTTGCACCCGTGTATGTAGTTTTAATTGTTATGAACTTATACTATTTTTTATAAGAGAGCGACGTGGACTGCTTGGAGGTTTGATCAGTTTATCGATCATCAGATGGAAACTCATATTGTAAGATAGTAATTTGTAGACTATGGATTTTTATGCAACAATTAGTAACATATGTGACAATTTTGAATGCGCGAAAATGTATCAGAATGTGTATAGATTCAAAATATACGAAATATCGATACTTCAATACGGTTTATAATATTTAAAATACAAGATACATTTTTATGGAAATTTCACGTCTTGTTCTACAATTGTGAAAATATAAATTTACATATAAATTTGCAGTCTAATTATAAAGATGATCTAATAGCAATAATTTGGGCAGCTAATAGGAAAACATTATATTTCCCAAAGTGACTTTTTTATGTGATTGTAATTCAATATCTAGGGACTGTAAAACCAATTTTTGAAACTAATGTTTGTAACTTTAATAATAATTATTTTTAATTTAATTTAGACTAGGTATTCTAATTGATGTCTAAGACATCGTTTGACACAAAATTCAGTTCGAAAATCGTACCTAAAAACGGGGAAAAATCGCTTCATTCTGTGTCATTCCTCCTATTTCTTAGACAAGCTACACATAAAAAACTTGAAAGCAGTAATCTTCGCTTATCAAAAGATACAGAAGGGTTTCCTGTAACTATGGACCTATAAATTAATCATTCCTGGCAAGAAGAGATTCGTGAGACGTAAATGGCAGAACAGAGTCAGATAAAGAAGCTGAATCGAAGGACGGGCAGGACGGAAAGTGAAACAGGCGAAGGATACTGATGAAGAGAGCTAGCTTCTAAGGACAGATGAAGAGCGGGTAGTGGGTCGAGGGTTCGGATGAATGAAACCACTGAGGAGGAACCTCTCGTCTTCAACGGGGGGACAAAGAACGACCGCCGACGACGACAACGTTGAGAATACCCGAAGGGAAGTTTACTTTGATTAAAACTGTTCCAGGTTCGTCGGGGGCCTTTTCATGCATGCTTGCCGCACAGAATTCGTTTGGCTAGCATTAGAGACGTACGGGAAGCATTTTCATCGATTCGCGTCCCGCGATGCGTGGTTGGAAACGAACCTTGCGGAGATCCTATGAATACGAGGCTTGTTTTGGTAAACCACAGAATCTGATGAGCAGTTAAATGTATTGCACACCTGAATTCATGCGACTTTTCTGCGTTATTTAGTGAAGATAATTTTATTTCGAGCGTTAGAAAGTAAAAGGAATATAAACTTTTAGAAGGTTCGGTACCTATTTTAATTAAATATTGATTCGTAGCCGATTAAGAACAGCTGAATCTTTACTCAAAATATTCGTTGTCAGATTATCTAAATGCCTGAAAAGTCGTGGCGGCAGTTACGTGGTACATTCTGTAAAGCTTCATTGTATAGGTATATTAAATAATTTCTGCCCCTCAAAAATTTAAATATGGAATTTTGAAGTGTTCACTGTCACTTTACATTTTCTAGAAGTTCGCTAAAATATGTATAAAACCTTTAATATTAAATAATAGGTGAGCGCAAAAGTTTCTCAGGTGGAAATATGAAATAAAAACAGACGCATTCTCTTTATCGCGGAAAATTCTTTTATTTTTAATCAAACTGTTATCAAATCATAATTCATTTTTTTCGAAGTTCTATTCTACTTCTAATATGTCTCATAATTGAAATCTTAGATAAAAAATTTGAGAATAATTGAAAGTCGAGTTTGAAATTCTACTGCAACGTTATCTTGTTGTCGTATAACATTTAATAAGTCGAAAAAAATACAAGCACTGAAATTCTCGGATGAGGAATCAACATAATCACTGAATTTCAGTGATATCGATCACGCTCGAAGGGTCAACAAATGACGGGCTGTGCAACGATCCCCTCATTTCTCAAATGGCAGTTCGAAGGCTGACCTTTCGTAATACACAGGATCCATCTAAAAACCTTATTACTCTAATTACGATTCCGTGAGCAGGAAGACAAAGCAAATAACAAGGCAATCGGAGAACGGCCGAGGGACAGGCGCAATGTTCGCGAAACGGGCGAAGATAAGCCGCGGAAGGAACACGAAACACGCGGCCGTCTCGATATTTCATAAGCCCGCGAGGCTGGCGTTCATTGTGCTTAACAAAACGATTGCACCTAAACCAGAAACACCGCGAAATAATTGAAACCGTCGATCGCGCGTGCGAGAGAGAGAAAGAGTCCTTTGTCTATCCGGGAACAAAGAAGGCTTTCCGCGGGGACGTCGCGACTCGCGCGAAAGTTTACCTTGATTAAAATTGTTTTAACAACGCGTAGTGGGAGAGAACTCGCGCGCCACTCGTATAGCACCACAACATGCTGAAATCTGCTGTAGGACGGTGAAAAAAGAAAAATAACGCGCGGCACCCTCGAATCCTGTTCCGTTTACGATCCGCGCTTTTCGTCCGGCTCATTAACATTTCACGTTTAATCGTGCGTTTCGCTTAAAAGGAGCTTCACCGTCGCGATATCGGTTTCGCTTCATTATCATATTTTAAACGCAGTGATTTTATGATAATCGACCGCATAACGTCTCGCCTGAGATGCGAGGCTTCCACGACTCCGGGTGGCCTTGCGCAAAATAACTGCTTGGGAACGCATTTGGTAATGATCTAGCCAAGATATGGGACAATAACGCTGTCTCGCGTCGGAATCGGCACGAGAGAACAAGCAGGTGTACTTTGTGGAGTTCCGTGTGCTGAATTCATTTCTGAAATTCGAGTTTATGCAGTTGACAGTTTTTTTTTTTTTTTTTACATTTTATGAATAAACTATATGGGCGGTCCCATTAATTTGTGATGATTATTGTACAGGTATTTAGATCACTGTTTGAAATACGCCTTTAAATACTGCGGGAAAGTATAATCACTAGACTGCAGACATTTATGCAAATTCATATTTTTATGGATATAAAATGATAAATGAAATTTGAATAAAAATTTGTTTTATATTCTCAATACTATAAAATTTAATTTTTCATGTTCTATGTATTTTTTCATCCATAGAAAATCTTATACGTTTTCGTATATGATCATACTCATTCCAAAAGTTCCGTTTACTTTTTTTTTTTTTTAATGAAAACATTGTGACGTTGCTATATAATTTCCCCAATTTTTTTATTAAAGTATTTGACGTCGTGGCTCGAATTTATAAGATAACCTAATATACATAGTTTGGTACAAGAAATTATTAGTTCTATGCATAATGTTTTGTTAGCTACACAACTTCAATGTATTATGTGTATTCATAAATTTATGTTATTTAGTAGCTAAAAAAAGTGGAATTTATAATATTGTGCTGTTAAAATTAAATGAAATTTCATGTGATACCTAGAAGTGGACTATTATGTGGCAATCCTTTTCCTCAAATATTTTTACTTTCTTATTATGTTGCTCTGGCAATTGAGATGCAACTGTAATTGATTAGGAGGCCTTCGATTATGCGAATCAAGTAATGTTCATTTTTAATTATCTAGAGTTTCAAATAATTGATGCATTAATGTAAGTGTAAAAGTACAGTAGAACCACAAGTAAAACTTGAACTATTTACTAACGCTCTACTAATTATTTGCATTTTACTTTATAACTATTAAAGTCGGTTAATAGAGGTTCTACTGTATATCCATTCTACATTATCTTTTATTAATACATTTTTAAAGAATTTAAAATTTTAAGAAGCTTATTACACTGTGCATAAAAATTGACAATTCCAGTTCCCTGAAAAGTTGACTGTTCCTCCCTTTTAGATAGAAGAAGAGCAAATTATTAACAGGAATTCATTCTTGATAAGAATTTCAAATGAAACATTTCATCATATAGTAACCTTATTTTTTCCTTTATTTAACACAGCATATCGACATTATCAACAGACTGTGGATCTTTACGTAAATTCATATATTTGCAAATACAAACGGAAGTTTTCAGTTTAAAAAATACTGTTCATATGTATTTTATTCCTACTATTTTAAATAGTTTTATATTTTTGAACATGTCAATTTTTGCACATTAATGTTTGTCATACATGCATGAAACTCGATAATCTAATTATGTACTTATCAGTAGATTGAGAATTTTTATGCAAAATAACATTTTTAAAAGCAGAAAAAAATTAGAACTCGAATAACCGTATATTTAATTTTCTAAACATTCTAACTTGAATTATATGTTTAATATTTTGTATATTTTGTGCATATGTGAACAGTTTCGTAGATCTTTTACGTACTTCAATTAGCATTGCCATAAATGCACAAAATTCGCAGTCTAATTATTAGATTCAGATTCAGCATCCGAATATGACAAGGGAAAATGGTATTTCCTTTGAAAAAGTAGTACATTATGCAGAGACCGAAAGTTGCCGAATAAATTAAATTAGTTGGATCAGTTTCAGTCATGCGAATTGTTATTATTGCTACAGTTGCTATCAACTTCCTCAAGTGATGGAGTTGTGAACCTAACTAATCATAAACATTCTTGTGATTGAAGCGAATCCAACTAATTTAACTTATTCAGAAACTTACGATCTCTGCATAGTGTTCAAGGTAACGTCACCGAGAGCATGGAGAAACCCAAGGAATCGTTTCTGTGATTCTGCATGACGAATAAAAAGTTTGATTTGAGAAGAACGCGGTGTCTATCAGTTTGCGATAAATAATCAAATAACTATCCGTGTCGTGCGCAAATATATCGGTTCGCAGGGAACGCTTTACCACGTTCTTGATCAATTATTTGTTCCACGTCCTTCGATATTTATGCCGTCATGCATGATCGTTAAAATCGCAATTGCTCCCCACTCGATCCCGCTTCCACGACCATAAATTATGCGCACCATGGACCACGTTGTACATGCTGCTAGCGTGCACCGGGCAACAAGTTGCAATTATAAAGTGCCCCCGGTGCGACGCTCGCATGACCGGCGAACAAATATTTCCTGTCGCGCGAAAAATCGCGGTACCCATCCGTCCCCCTCCACCGTTGCCCTTCCTGTCACGTTCCACGCGTTAATTTTTCATCGGACTCCGAAGGAAATTGGCTATCCTTTCGGGCACCATGAAAGTCGAACTTTCAGTAGAACGCCGGGCTCGATGATCCATAGATTACGGTGGATTGCGTACAGTCGAATAACTAGCGAAAGGATTTTTATGGTTCGGGTTGATGATATTAATGATCGGTCGAGGAGAGCGTAATAATTCATCGAGACAAAAAGTACAGGAATAAGCACGGAAATCTCATCAATCATCGCGCCCGGAGTTCGCGTTCCCTAGCGAACGACTCTATCGAACACGCGCGATCGATATCGACCTTTTAAGGTAACCCTGATCTAGACGGACGATTTATCACTCGGGGAACGACGCGTGAAACCGTGGAACGAGTACGATCGACGGCGCAGACAGATAAACACGCGGAAAGGTAAATTGCGGGCGGGGAAATCGAAAGCAGATTATCGAGAATCGAAAGCCATGAAGGTCTGGCTGTATCGAGTGGAGAGCGAAGAGGGTTTTCTACATTAGGATAACTTCAGTCGTACAACGTTCCACAATAAAATTTGATTTATGTGCATTTATTCCTTTGCATATGTATTTTGCTTCTCTTAGTCATAAAATGATACGAGGCACTTAGAGTGAGTGATCAAATTATTAGAGAAGTCTATACAGGGTGTAAATTATATACGTTTAAATATTTTACGGAGTAGTTAGGGAGTTCAAGTGGAGCACAAAATGTCCTATGATATAGTTTTTTTACTGTGGCTTTAACAATTTGATCACCTATTGAAAAATTCTTGGAACCGTCTGAAAGATTCTTTTTTATGCTGAAGAAATTGAAATTATTTCAATTATTTGTTTACATGTCGGTATTTCAAACCTTTAAATGGTACGTTTATAATATCAATTGACTACTTTTAGAATATAAAAATTAACTGCTACACAAATAATTGAAATAAGTTCGATTTCCTCGATATTAGAAAAATGTTACTTGTATTTCTTTGGCTCTATGTGACTCGTATTAAACTTTTTTTTAGATATTAGCATTCATTTTCTTACGTCTTTCTAAAAATAGAGACAGTTGCTGAAAGAAACTTATTCAGTCGAAAAAAATCTCTATACATTGTAAGCAAATTAAATAGTATCGATGACTTGTTGGAAGTTAGACAAATTTTTCTATAGATCTTTTATTCAGAACTCTGATCATATTTAATGTTTCGATCAACTCCTTGAATGATAAAACTTGTATCTCTCATGCGAAGCTCATCTTTAAAGTACTTGCTGTTTCATGTAGTTTAAGTTTCTTGTTATTTCGAGATTATGTTATACTTATTATTTAGCTATATTAGCAAGCATCGCATTTAATAACTGCTTTATTCTCAGAAAAATATGAGAAGTTTAGTGTTGATATTCAGATTTCTTATTCCATGACATTATAATAAAACTTCATTATCTACAGTCTTAATAACCTGACTGTGAATTTCTATGCAAAACAAAATTTTTACAAACACAAATAAGATATTTAAACTTAAGTAACAGCGTGTTCTATTTTTTTGCACATTACGATCTATATTACATTTTTGATATTTTGTGTACTTTGGTATTTTTCAACAGTTTCGTAGATCTTCACACATTTAGAATTCTCACAAATGCACAAAAATCCGCAGTCTATTAATAACATAATTATAGTAAAATTTCTTCCATTCAGAATTTAAAAAGACAATGTAGCAAGGTTAATTTATAAACAAATGTAGCTACTATTTTCAAGAAATTAAATCTACACTTAAATATGTATATGTCCCTATAAAATTAATCTTTATTAACTTTGATAAATTAAAGGTTACCATGCCTGACAATCCAAACTGTTCTCAAAAATTCATCTAACGTATACTAGAGCTACAGAAACGAAACTTAAACAGGACATAGAAGGATAAACGTCGGGAACGAAGCTTCCTAATTCGTTGCTAGCAGCATCTACTAATAATACAATTAACAAGAAACAGTTCGCTAACGAACTCCGTCGTAGACGACTAACGTTTAATTCGCATTTTAACGGGTCGAGGGGCAGCCTAAATCGACAAAGAAGCTCCGTCGCAAATTTAATCGGCGATAAGCGTACGGTAACGTTTAAACGAAGTTATGCCGGCTGCCGAACGAGAGTTTACGCGATTACGCAATTCCCCGGGATCCCTCTTGCTTTCCGTCGTTTCGCATCCTGTCAGCGGCAGGGCGACTTCGCTTCGGTCTACCTCCCCTCTAATTATTTTGTTTCCGTAACCGTGGCGACAAACGCTCGACGTTAGGGTTACTTCCACGACAGAGTCGTGCCTCGTATCGTAATAGTCGAATTTTCCATTCGAAGAAGTAATCCTCCCTTTTGTTTCGTGCCTAGGCGGCTACGAGGAAAGTGTTTCTGACGACCGTGATCGATCGCTCTTTCGGGGGAAACGATTAACGCAGGCAGAGAGAGTCATCTAGGGTTCGACGCCAGACGTCTGACCAATTATGGTTACTACCACTGCGATTATAGATCACTCGATGCTGCAATTTCGAACCTTTTCTCAATATAAAATTGATGCTTGTCGTGGTCTGAGAGCTGCAATACAGATTAATTTGAGAACATTTGTCCGATGAAAATGATTTTGGAAATAATAGAAAATTCAAATTGTTGAAAAATATGGTTTTTAAAGAAAATTGGAAAATTGAAATTAATTTCGGTACTTTTATTTTAGCATCATATTTCATAATGACTATTTTATAGTTCTCTGAATTTATTAAGAATTCGCCCTTTTCAGAAACAGCCATTGTATTCACGATGGCATTCACAAGGCTCGTGAAAGTTCCCCGTTTTTATTGCACAGCACTGACGACGAATCATAGCATAATAAAGCGCGTTGAAATTACAAGCAGAAATAGACATTATTTACGATTCTCAGCAGTAGCTGCAAGCCTAACCAAGGCGAGAGAATTAGAAAGTATATGACGACAGTTTCGTAAAATTCTTTTACGACCGCGATTGCCGCTTTCGCCATAAAAATAAACGCTGTAAGTTCGCGGGATCGGGAGGAACGATCTTTGCACGCTCACGACGCTAATACGGAAAATAGAAAATCCTCGATACTTTCCGTATTAAAAAAAATATCGAATTATACCCGAAGACACCATAAATGACGCATAAATCTTTTTCTAAAAACGAGTTTCCACTACTGAAACGAAAACTTAGTATGCAAAATTTTCTACCGCGTTGACAGAACATTGCGTTTTATATTCCCACTTTCACGACACGACGGCGCGTTGAAAAGAGTCTTCGAAGTTAGATAAAATTTTCTAAAACACGTCTGACAAGAGCAGTTACATAAATCCGCGGAGGAAAGAGTTTGAAGTTCAGAGAAATAAAAGAGCCTAGAGTATCGCGACGTCAAGTTAGCGCGCCTTGTTTGCTTCGCAAATTGCTAGTCTCGCCGCCAGCGACAGTACCTATTAGACAATAATTATCCGAGATACCTGTAACTTCGTTGATAGCGTGTGTACAGCACGAGAGGTTACGCTGATACGCGGTTTAGTCGAGCATAAATCACCTTTCCGTCGTCGAACAGTTAAGCAGACGAGACTCGATAATAGGACTAGTGCGCTGCGTGTCGCGAGAGTGCTCGACTTCTCGTGCGCAGTTTGTCGATGTCTCTCATGGAGCGACGGTGTAAAGTGAATTAACGTCGTCGTTGAACCGTCAGAGCGGCGGATAAGTAGATAACGCGATTAATGCGTGAGCGCATCTGATCCCTTCGCTCTTCAAGGAACTTGGAACTGATTCTGTGCACTTCCTCGTGCTCGCCAATCCGACAATGCCTTCCCATTCTCGACCATACGGACACAATAATCTGTCAGATACGTATTTTACTAATATTTTTTTTATTTAGATTGAAATAGTGCAAGGGAAATTTAATTGCAAGATATTGAATGATATCCTGAGGTATTCAGATTTTTAACAGGTGCAACTTTGGGTAATAGAAAATTGGATTTACACAATTTTTATGATACATAAAATGTTGTACTTTAGAGTCTAATTCAGGTTTAAATAGTCTCTGAGAAGATTTAATTTCATGTTTAATTGAATTTTTTATTGTTAGCAACACTAGGCAATGTTTGTCTGAATTTAATTTGGTATTCATTAGTGCTAAATGACGAATCTTAAAAAAAATCTTTAAAAATTTTAAACATTATTATATTGTAGATTACAAAGAATGATCTACTATAAATCAATCAGATTCAGGAAATCTGTAATCTGTATGAAACTATTCGTTGTTTATACATTAATATATCTCACTTTTCCACCGTTTTTTATATTTAAACAAAGAACAGCGCATAAAAAAATATTCCTTACTATTCGCAAAATAATACAATTTTTATTCCGAGTGTTAGACATTCAGAACAAAGCTCATAGCTGCTAAATAAAAAAGGATCCACAAGTAGGAACTTAAGAAATTTGATATCAATATATACGTGTTTCCTTTCACTTTCACACCTTTATTGCTTTATTTCTTTTTTTATTGTGCCTGATACTTTTAGCCGAGGTCAAGCATATTACTTCCAACTCCCACAAATGTCCTTTACTATCTAAATATCTATACACTATCGTTAAAAAATTTGAAGCATATGTACAATTTTAAAATAAATAACTTTTTTTTTAAGTAAATTGATTTAGTTACATTTAACCTTATAGGGATCACCATTTCAATATTGCGTATAATTGTTTTTCATTCAAGCAGTCGATGCGAAGAGATTAATCACTTATATCTACAATCTACATGTGTCATATTTTTCTTTTCATTTACAGACCCCTAACGACACCCTTCACTTTATCCTTTTTCCAAAATTTCAGTTTGAAAAAGTGTCTCTAGGTGATCTCGAAAGGGTTAAAATTGCCACTTGCAGTTATAACATTTTTATTTTTCAAGAAAACTATTTATATTTAAAGAACCTCTTGAAATAAAAGTATGGCTGATGTAACTTATTACTTATTATATTTTATCTTATTAGTAGACAGCGAATTTTATGCATTTATGACAATTTTAACTATGCAAAAATTCTACAAATTATTGACTGATGCCAAAATATGTAAAATATTAAAATTGCAATACGAGTTACAGCATTTAAAAAACAAGACAACACTGTTATTCCTTTGAATAACAATCCTTCAATTGTTTATTTATGATTGTGAACATTTGACTTTGTATAAAAATACGCAGTCTACTTATTACTATTATCACTTATTTATAAGGTATTATGAAAGTCGAAACAACTGAATACTGAATAGCTGCGCGTAAAAGTTCAATACAGAACTAAATCAGTCTTTTTCTTTTCTTTTGAAAAACACATTTTTTCATATTCGTTTTACAGAATATACGTTACACTTTAAATTCTAATAGCAAAACATACTAATATAAAGTGATTTTAATATACAAGAAACGTCCTTATATGTTCAAAATAATTAATTTCGTGCAAAAATTTAAAGACGCTCCAATTTTTTAACCGGGACTGTACATCTAAATATATGTTACTATCAGTAAGTTAATCCAATCTACCTCTTCGATTAAATCTGCAAGATACCTCCCGCAATAAAAAAAATTGAAAGCCAAAACAAGAATTTCAAGTCCAAAATAAATAAAAGCATCAATGCAGAACACTTCGTATCCACTAGAAGATCGATCGTCCAAAACCTACAATTACAAATCAATCAATTTCCTTCAGTCTGGGGTCAGTCGTCCACTTCTCGCAGCATCAAAGCCCGCCGTTAAATACGCCAACCGACTCCGGTATCCAGTAGCAAGATAAACACGCGGCTTGAAATTAGCGTCGTTTGCTGGGGTTGGATCGATGCTCGAGCGAAAGCAATTTTCGATTAGTCTGAACGACCCTTTTCGAGGGCAGACGCGCCGCGTCGCGTCGCGACGCAATCGGCTTCCTGTTAATGATGTCGTATTCACCTTTCTCTTTCGGCATTGCGGGGCAACGAGTGCCGGATGATATCGCCGGCTGCAATCAGCCGGTCGATTAATTGAGAGCGCAGGATAACCGCGAGGCGTACAATGCTTTGCGCGTCCTCGCAGCAGGCCTCGCAGCTGGATCGACGCACAATCTTCCGTGGCGCGCCGATATTTATCGCGGTCGATAAATCTGCCGGGGCTCCGGGCGATCGCCGAACAATTGCGAGGTAATTGCAATGACAAGCAACGTGACAAAGTTACTTTCGTCGATGCGCCGAACTGGTCGCGCCGCGAGCCAACTTGACGCGGCGGTGATGCCGCGGGTGCAGAGTTCAGCTGAGTGTGACGAGCTTTCCTCGGGATTATTCGCCGAGAGACCTGAGAGAGATTGTTGGACAGGTTGAAATCCTTTCGTTTTTGTGTTTTTTTTTCTGTAAGGAATGTCTGTCATTTGTGGATTTAATGAGCTAAATTTCTATAGATTAGGTTGTGGAATAGTCACTTGATTGAACTTTGTTTTTGTAATCCAGCAACAGTTTATATTTTCTGTTTCTGTTTTCTTTTCTGTTGTCCATGGTATTTTTTTTTATATTTGTTGTTTATTATACAGTAAGCTTGTTATAGTAACTGTTTCTCACATTTGTTGTTTGAGTCCGAAATAAGTTTGCTTATAATAACGTCCAACTTTTCATGGAAATTAGATAATGTATAGTTATAATTAGACTGTGGATTTTCATGCATTTATGGAAATTGTAAATATATATGAGTCTAGAAAACTATAGACAAATTTCAAAATATAAAAAATGTGAAAAATACAATACACGTTACAATATTTAGAAAATAATATATGCTGTTACTTAAGTTTCAAGTTCTGATTTTGTAAAAATTCAATTCTGTAATAAAAATGCACAATCTAGTGACAATAATTTCAGAATATTTGTCTCTCTTTATTATAATTGTATTTCTAGTTTATCTTGTGTTATATTTTTATATTTATACGTGATGAGAATTTCTAGTGAAAATAACACGGAAAAAAGAGTTTTGAATAAATGAAAATTATTAACTTATTGAAATATCTAAATATTAAACTGAATTATTGTTAAGTATTGTGCAAGCAGCAAATATATTGGCTAACATCCTGTATTTTAAAAATGTGTCAGGGAATATTTTTAGAATTCAAGTTTTATCCAGTTTCTATTTAGTTATCTATTTGTCGTTTATTCGCGTTTCTCGTTACTGCAAGAGGAGTAGGTACAGAGATAAAGAAATGAATGTCCTGCAGGTGCATTTGGGAACCAGTAAGTACATCACGGAACTCATGCATCTTATCACTCCCTTGAGTTTGACTATGAATACGAGCCCGATACTGGAGCGCCGTCGGTGTACCGTGATAATAGTACATCAGACTGATCTATTACCCGGACAGGAATAGGTATCGTGATCCGGTTAATCAGATTAATCAGATCCCAATTACGCATAATTGCAACTCGACACCGTTCAGTAATATCTCTTTGATTACGGGGATATCAAATGCGGAGAAAGCAGCCAATTCAATTCACTATTCCTATTTAGTATGTACGCTTACTCGAAATCCTTTAACAATTTAATTGCCAGGTCACCTACATAAGTGTGAGTCATTTCCATGTATCAATAATATTCATTTCTTTAACTATGAATTATAATATCAATATTCAATAATCTCTAATATTAATTATTACAAGCAGAAGAATATTAGAAAGTAAATAAAAAAATTAGTTCAAAACAGTTTTCAGAAAGATAAAACAATTAGGGTCATTCGGGGTAAAAGGACGCACTTTTGCAGTTTTTGCCTCACTGAGCCGAAACTACCATGATATTAGGAACACCTTATTGCGTTATCGGTAGCATATTTAATAGATTCATAAAATGTAACGAGTATTTGACGATAGGCCAAACGGTTTTTTTTAAATTAAGCGAAAGAGTGACTTGGTCAGACTGAGTACCTTTACCCCGACATGTGGGTAAAAATACGCAGTCGTGTGGGTATAAGTTCGCATGTAGAGTAAAAGTATGCATTCAGGTGTAGTAAAAGAAAATGAACAAATAATACACAGATGGAACATATTTTTATATTATCTTTAATAAATGAAGCTAAAGATGACAAAAACAATAGAAATTAGGAACTTCAAATTTAGGAAACTATCATAAAATTATAATTTTTCATAGATTCAACAAAACGAAATTATGCTCAAGCTTTTATCAGAGCAGATGTTTTTAATTCAAATATTATTAAGAGTTCAAAAACAAGTAGACAGTAACCTAAATACCAGTGTGTACTATTACCCCCGTCATTTTACCCTATTTGACCGGTAACCAAAACAATTCGTACTAGTTCAAATTCCAATAAAGTTAGGTTAAAATGTTATTCTGGAAAAAATCGTTCAGTAACTATATAAAATCAACAAAAACTACTTACCTCTAAAAAGACATAAATAATACGTCCACAAGCTTTTCCCTGGTACGAAAAAGATCTAAATAACACGACAATTTTAAATTTTTATTTGTAATTCAGAAAGCGCGACTCGCACCGCTCAACAGGCGTTGACCCAAAATGGCGGTTCACGCGCACTCAATCCTGACAAGCCAGCGTCCCCGTTCTCTCACCCCCCTCAGAGAAAATGGCACTTCGTACTTTTACTCGCTGCGTCCTTTTACCCCGAATGACTCTATGTATATACCTTAAACAAATTTTAATAATCACAATCCGGTAGTCAAAGCGTTTAACTAAATGCTAACGTAAGAAAGTTATCAAAAGAAAAATCAGCAAAAGAATTTTGAGTGTTCGCAAACGGCAACAAACACGCAGTATAGTTAGTAAAACTATTACGAAGTAATGGATTATCGGATGTTCGATTGTTACTGAGCGAACATTACGATGATTGCATATCATAAAATGGCCATAAGGAGCGAGAAAAGTGAAATAACGATAAATTCATTTCTGACCATTCACGAACTCCCTCCCCCTCAGTTGTAAAAGGATTTTACGCAACTATAGATGTACTTGCGTTGTCGATGAGCACACACGGACCACACTTACTTTTCACTGCACCCGTTTATCCTGCGCTAAATTTACGATAACCGATTGAATGTAATCGCCCTTCAAAGCAGAGGTAACAGTAGCTAAGGCAAGGCAGTAATGGACGAGTAGGAGAACAATGGAGAAGATAAGGGGAAGCTGCTGGTGCTACCGACGTTTCTCCCGTTCGATGCCATTGTATTTTACGACTGCACTTGCGATGCAACGCACTGCGTCCGCATTTTGAGCCGCTTTCCCGGTAATTGAAAATTGAATTTTGTGTTATCGGTGCAATTACGTTCCTTCAGGAGAACTTAGAAACTTTTGTCTTGAAAGGTAATGCGATCCACCCGAAAAGAGCCTGAGCTCTTTAACGCGAATGCGTTGACAGTTTGAGAAACTGTAGCGTGGGTTATATAAAATTTCAATCTTAAAAAAAAAATATTAAAAATTTTGAAATGTAGAAATTCAAACATTCAAGTTTGTAGATGTCAAACAGTGTACAGTTCATAAAAAAATGTTAAAAATTGTTGAATTTATCATACTAATCAGTTTGAAATATGTGATTACGAGAAAAACGCGTATAAAGTTAAAGAAGACAAGAAATGTTTAAATACATTTTTTTGCAACTTAAGCTTAATCTTCTATTCCTTTAGAATACTGTAAACTCTTCTTTCTCTTAATTTGCACAGATTACAAGCATTTGATGTAGACATAAATTGATGTCTTAAGAGAAATTTTTTATGCACAGAGCTAGCGAAACCTTGTCCAACTTCATCTAAGCGGATAAACCGACATTCTCAAAACTCGATGCAATTGCCGATTGAGAACGACTCCACTTTCTCCAGAACAATAATGTTATCGCAAAAACGTGTTTCAAGAACACAAGAAAATAGCTTGCACTCCGAAAGATGAAAGGACATGAAACGCGCGAGGATACCGAATTCGTAACCCAATGCGTCAATCGGCTCGCCACGGAGTCCGCCGGCAGTTCCATAATGGAACGAAACACGGCAAACGAAAGTTAACTTCCCAACGATCGACCGTGTATCTCGATCGTACATCAAAGAAGAAAGTAAACGAGGAAAGCAGCTCGAGTAAAGGTTGTTCGGAGCGATTCCCGACGACCTTGCTTAAGGTTCACGCCTTATCGCACCTGTTTCACTTATACAGCCTCTCAAAGGGTGGCTCGATGAAAAAGAAACACCAGACCGAGAAAAGTACGAGGCGGTCTGGGGAGAGAATTTCGATTATCGACGAAGTTACTGGATACGGCGGCACGGCTACAGAAGTGGTAGGAGAATGTAATCGTACCGCGGAGACGAGTAGATTAGCTATCAGGTTTTTTATGAGCGGTTCGAGAGTGTGTCGGATCGGTAGGAACCGCAGCCTGTAACTGTTTACGCGGTCAGGTGGCCACGAGTTATAGAGGGAATCGATTCGCGCTTGCATCAGTTTGGTGTTTCCCCGGAGGTAATGTAATCTCGATTATTGGAACATTTAATTGGTGGAATATTATCTGGACAAATTAGCTATCTCGTCGGTATTCACCTGGTGTTTGCTAATTGGCTTTTCTGTGGAATTAAGTCGGGCATTTCTCGATTGGAAATGATTAGAGGCGATTTAGATTGCTTCGTATATCCGGAGCAAACATTGTGGAGGTTGTTGCGAAATATGTGGAATATTTACATAGGAAAATAGCAGCATATAGAATAATTAATTTTTCAGTTTTTAACTATTTTATGACATCTGATGTTTCAAATTTTTCTCATTGTTGAAGTATGGATAAATATTTAAGTGTTAGTTAACTGACAACATATATCTATTGGACAAAAGTAATATAAAAAGTTTATAAATAAAAGAAACATTCTATCAAGCATGTAATATAAACCTTACCAATAGTCTTTTCTGTTTAAGACTTAATATCGATTCTATTGACATGAACCAAAGTTTTGAAGCACACTGTACATGAGGTAATACTGTATCGACCCCTTTACACGAATGGTAATTATTATTACGCAATTAACTAGTTTCGATCAACATGGAGATACATGGAATTGACAAGATTACCTGTTCGAGTCTCATTAACAGATTAATGGAATTTAGCGTAGTTAATTTCCTTGTCGTTTAATATAATTTATGTTCTATTAGGTTGAAATAATATTGGCAGAGTATAAAAGTATTCGAAATCTACGAAACAATGTCGAAAGCGACGGTATCTACATATATCACCTGTCGAATCAATGAACGTTGTTGAATCGCGTCACGGTGTTCTGAACAAGGAAATCTCACGAGTCAACGCTCTGATGCACCTTGTCATCAGAGGCGATGAATCACCGAAACGATAGGGTTGTACGGTGACAATTGAATTCCGAGGAGCGAGTCAATCACAATTCCGTTTGCAAAATACCTGGTGTGTAATCGCGGTGCCGAATAATTGATTGATCATGTCAAATGAAAGGATTACCGATAAATACCTTTGGGTTAAGGTTGATGAACCAAAACGCGATGCTTACTCACCTGTAACAGAAAAGAGAAGAAACATATTAGAAAAGTCCACATTTCTTGATACTTATTTGGAAACTTATATTATACAGAGACAATTCAATACTGAATTGCAAATGTAAACATAGGAGTAACAAACTATGCAATTTCGAAAATATATGGGGAATGACAAATACACTCTTGCTGCTTTCAAGAATTCCAAACGCGCAGTGTTAACTAAGAATAGAGTAACTGTCCAGAAAAAGAACTCTCTTGACGAAGTAAATTAGCAGAAAAACGACCTGACAACTCGGAAGTAGTTAAATTATCGCAGCTGGAAAATTCTCAAGAAAACAGAAAATGAAAAATCAACGACGCGGCAGAAGGAGTCCCCGTCCAGGAAGGAAGAAAAAGCGAGAAAACGAGTATGCGAGAGGAAAAGGTGAGCCGGTGGAACGGCTTGGAGAAAGGCGAGGAAGACGAAGTCGAAGACGAGGGCAACGCCATCAAAGCAGGAAAAAGGAAGAGAAGATAGCGGTGACCGATAATGTCCAGCCGTGAGCGTTACTCCGACCGTGAATGTGTCTGACCGCGTCGGGTCCTCATCCTTCGAAGGACTATTTGTTCCACGCAACGCGTAAATTACGGCCAATCGGGCCTGGGAGGGAGCCGACGGAGCAGGAACAACGACGCTCCGTTGCCTCGACGTCCATTATGTATCTCGAAGACGGGGGAATTTCGCGAGGCTGCCCGGAGGCTACTGATCCGAAGCACGTCACGGTTCGACGATCCGCTCAGACACAAGTTATCCCCGTGAACGCAACCAACCTGCTCGGGGAATTTGATTATTCTTCTACTCGGCCTCCTATCCATTGTGCACCGTGGATGTCTTCATTAAGGTCCTCTCGGAAATTTTAGAGAAACTTTCGGAGAAACGTTGTAATACTTTGAAATTGTTGTTTGCGGCCTTTGTACACTTTATAAAAGTCTTCGAGTCTTTTCAGGAACTTTTCTTTTGAGAAGCTTTGTTTAGAATGTATTGTGTACTTTTCCTTTGTGCGAGGGAAATTTTCAAAACAGTATTACTTTTAATTTCGTTTTTGTTATGCATATTCTGATGTCTAAGAAGACTGGGATAGTTATGTGCATTTCTTTTGAAGATTGGTGAAGATTCTTTGTGAGGAGTTTCTTTATTTCTTCTGAAAAACTTTTTCATTTCTTCTTCTTTGTATATCTTCTTAAAAATTACATTAGTTGATGATAGCTATCTTGAAGATTTATTAAGAATTTCAGTCTCTTTGTGGAACTTTTTCTGTTATTAATAGAGTGCAGACGCTCATGCATTTATGGATATATTAAATATGACAAAATGCGTAAGGATATGCATAGATGTAAAAATACGTGAAATATTTAAAATAGAATACATTTTATAATATTTAGAAGATGGAAGACACTTTTATTTCAGTTGGTTATCGTTTTCTATGCCTTTGAAAATACGGATTTAAATAAACCTCCGCAGTCTAGTTATTAGTTTCAATCTAGTTGTTAGTAAAAATGAACTTTAGTAATATTAAAAATAAGCGAAAATCTTTTAAATTTGGAGGAATAAATCTATGCAATAGTAAAACCCAATGCAGAATTTTAGAAAAATTGATTCGGTAGTTTTAAAATTATTTAACTTTTAATTTAATGTGTATTCTTCGGAGAAAACGCAATTTTAGGAAATTAAAAATGAAGTTGCTAGCAGTTGCATTTCAAGTACATTGCAACAAACAAGTTTATAACAAAATATTAAGATTTCTAACTAGTTTTCATTACAAAAAGAAGCTTTATTGTCTTGGAAAATTGATTAATTTTTGGCTAAGATTGTTTCTGAAGTTCATACTTGAATATTTCTGTTTTAGAAGAAATCTTTTCGAGAAATATTATCTCCAATTCATCCTTCTTTTGCATTTTATAGTACCTAAGATGGTTATGTAAGCCAATTGCAACCCTCCCATGGAATTATAAAGTCTCCGAATTTTTTCAAGAGACTTTCTACTAGCTTAGGTCTAATATCCATCGACTATTCCTCTCAGAAGTACCAAAAGGCAAACTTCTTGCGAAATTTTATTTCGAATTTATTACTGTAGCTCGTCTTATTTCCTGAGATTTTGCTAATTTGTTACAGTTCAACTGAAGGATTATCATAGATTCATATCTTTTTGGAGGTCTTATTTTTCTGCTACATATACTCCGATGTTTGCCAAGCATTTTTTTTAGAGATGTATAACGCTGACTTTTAAAAAAATAGTTTTTTGTTTTCCGGACTTCTTCCTTTGCTAGTTTTAGTCTGGTGTTCATCAAATATTCCCCTTTGAGATGTGGGGTGTAAACTTTTAGGGAAATTTTATTTTGAATTTTTGCGAGGATTTGCCTGACCCTGCTGCAGCATCCCTGAAGGATTATGAAAATTCAAGTCTTCAGGAAGGTTCTTTCCCTCTGTCTGCCTCTTTCCTGAATACTGAAAAAGGTGCGTGTAAATATTTAGGGGACAGAGTGCGCAAAGTCTGCCACATGAATCATTTTCTACTTGCGAATGAAGTGGAAAATTATTTGTGAGACGATGATGCTCCCAGGCTGGCGATTGGATATCCTGGTGCAATTGGGAATGGGATCTTCGATATAAGGCAAATGTACCAATAACTGGACGTCTAAGAACAAGGAGAATAAATATCTTTAATTTAAGGCATAAAATTAACTTTAAAGTAAAAAAAAACTGTTGCATTTTGAAGAGTATTACATTTTACATTAAATAAGTGCAAACGAAACGATTATTTTCAACGATATTAAATATAAATTAATTACAAATGTAAGGAGACGTGATGTACCAATACCTGGCCAGCCAAACGCGATTGTCCCAGTGTCCAAATTTCGAGGTCCCAATAAATGGCCATGACTTTGATAGAGTATTAAAAATAATGTTAGCGAACGAAATTTTATTTTGTAAAGTGAAAATAAGAAATAAACTAAATCAGAAGCATTAGAAAAGTTAAAAAGTATGAATATACTTAATAAAGAGGCCATTAAAAGGTTAAAAAGTGAAGTGAAACAAGGTTTTACTGTGTAATAAATGCTATATTTTTATTATTAATCAATTTTTTTTGTAATGCTTTTTTCATAGTTGTCAGTCGTTTGATCTCTTCGTCCAACTTTTTCCTTTCTTCAGCTATTGCCTTTTTATTTTCTTTCTCTTGTGCTTTTCTCTATACTTGCCCATCTTATGTTCTATAATTTGATGTTAAGTGTAGCATATATAAGTAAAAATAAATAAATAAATGTAAAACAACAAAAAATCTATAAAATCTAACTTCATTCTTTATAATAAATATTAACTTACCTAAATTAACATTATGCAGAAACTAAAAAATAAGAAAAATGTGAAACACGTGTCGCGGTTAGTTATTGGGCAAATAAGATTATTACGTACTAGTACATAACCACATAAATTTTTGACTCAAAAACTATTTACATGCGTAATTCTTTGTTTTCTATTTATTATAAATATTCTTAAGATTTTATAACTGCTTTCTTTATATAGAAAAATGTAGTATAATGATATTTATCACCTTAGTAAGTACTACGCATTTCTTAACTATATCTTAAGGAATGCATGAAGATTCATGGTACATTTGACTACGATATTTCAAATAATATTTTTAATATTTTAAACAAAAAGTTTAGGCATATAATTTTTAATTTAAAAGGCTGAATGTTTAAATAATAAATTGATACAAATATTCTTTTTATTTTATGTCAGTTTAGCTTATTAAAAAATAAAATGTCATCAATGGCCAGGTAATGGGACGTGGCTAGTCATTGGTACATTTACCTTAGTCACCTACTGAGAAAAGTTTCTTATAGGAACATCTAGTTCAAGTCGCGACTGACTAACAAAGGTATTGTCAGGCATTGACAGTGATCTAATATAAAGACAAACGCAGCCAAGAAACGCAATCACGTACACCATCTAAATTACACGTTTTCCTAACTTTCCTATCATTGAATCGAAGCTAAAGGAATGCTCGCCTTACAAACTATACCTTACGTAGTCCAATTCAGAATGTAAATTACAATTGAACCTTGAATTTCTGTCTCATATGTATCCGATCGATCAGAGCTCCTACAAACCCACTGTGAGGTAGCCACGATTATTTCTTCAATCTCACGGTAATTGACATAATATAGATATAGCCGGGTCACATTATTCCCCGTGATTCATCAGGTTCTCATAAGTTAATACGAATCGCTGCATTAATATAAATTACAAAGTGATTGTATTGGAACGATGCACATTTCGTGCCGCGGCGTGAGTTACGTCCGAGAGTATCGAAGACTCTCGGCCATATTAAAAAAGTCAACGCTGACAAGGAGAGCCGACAATAATGAAACGCTCGTCGAACAGAACCGAAGAGATATGCAGCCATTATTCGCGAGAATTACCGACAGCGTGATCTTTGCCCTTTCGGACTGAATAGAATGAAGTATTTTCAATCACTGACTTCGTGCCGCTTGAAAAATACCCGGCCATAAATAGCGACGCGTATGGGCATTACTATACGTTATACCTTAACAATAATTGATCGTCGCGATGCAATAAATTTCACTCGAAACGTCTCGATCCCTTGCATCGCACAATAGCCAAAGATACGAATTGAATATTCCGTGCTGTGTGCCTACGTGTTATCGTCGTTTTATCCGTTTTCGCTCCAATGAAAAGAATACTCCCTTCCGACCTTTTAATCTGTCATATCCCAATGCCATAAATAACCAATCAACGAGCTCACGCGAGCAATTGATCCTCAATTATTTTCTGCGATACGAAGTGTCTTGTTATTCACTGGTCGAAGGTGGTGATTAGGGAGGCAAAATGAAGAAAAAACTCCGTCAATCATGACAACTTTAATATAACACTTGCATATCAAAATGGTAGGTATTTAAAATAATCGCCATTCTCTTGAATGTTGAGATTAAATAGGTGCAATGACGCAAATCGACACTCTAATTCTTTAATCGTTTATTTCATTAGGTATCCTGCTTTAATACTGTGTTTATAGGATCTACTAAATTACTTTCAATTTATCTTTACTAAAATGATAAATTCATGTAACAAAGGAAGAAAATACAATGTCGATTATTAATAAAAAATAATTGTTAATGCTTAAAATATGTTATTCGATAAAAGAATCATGTATCAAATAAATTATGAAACTTTTTTAAAAGATTGCTCTATTGGTTTCAAGGAAAGTAAAAAATATAATATAATTTTCTTATAATGTATAATAAAGTATTAATTGCATTCGAAATAAGAATATCTGAATCGTTGAAACATACATATAATTTTCTGTGAAAGTAGAGGCATTAGTTTTTTGTGTATTCATAACACCGAAAAAAAAAAACGGTCCTCCTACGTCATAAGGTGTAAGGTTTGTATTCCTTGTGTATTTAAGTGAAGTAATTAACAAATCTTGAGTAAATAATTTAGGCTGAGTAAATAATTTATGTTTAATTATTTTTTTGAAACGAAGTTTCTGATAGTAAATAAGTTTCTAAGAATTTTTGTTAAATATTATCAATGAGATTTAGAAATATCCTAAACTCCAAACCCACTGTTTTATTGTTTTGAGTAATGGGTAGACCTAAAGATATTTCTTCGACAAAAATGGGAATAGTAAAGGATTTTTTAGGTCCGGGAAATGTAAAAGAGAAATTGCTAGGTGGAACTCGAATTTCCAAGTCATCGGTAACAAATATAGCCCGTAAATTGCAGCTGAACATGACACTACCAGACAACATTTAGGTGGTCACGTTGATATGGCCAGGGACTGTATAACGTCGTGGATTTTGGTTCTATCAATCGTGATCCATTTTTTGTTTATTCTTTTTTTTCAATCCTGTGGATTAAATTGAAGAGGTCTCAGTACAACATTGGTTTCACAGTTGCATGTGATATTTGTCCGTGTAGATAACAGAGCGTCGGTACAAAGGTAAGAAGTATTTCTAGAACATTAACAAAAGTAATTCCTTGGGAGTTATCGCGCCCTATATTAGTAACGTCGAGCTAAAAGGTTCAATGAATAACAGGACACCTCGTATGTTCCCGAAACAAAGCGCAGTTTTTGTCGAAGCGGAGTCGTCCCCAGCGACTGGCCTCGACAAACGACCCAGGAGAGTCTCCTAAGGAAGAAAGCGTTCGGTTTTCGGACGCTATAAGCCACTGCAAGAACGAGAACGAATTTTATTGCCACCAGGAAACTTTTTCGTCCGGCCCGGTTCCCCCCTGACCCGTCACCGCCTTCGGGACCTCCAGCCACCATGATGCAGACATTAAGATAATCGTCTGTACCGAGAGAATGCTACTCAGAGGAACGCGATGGGATCCTCGGTCAAACGATGTACAGTATCGCTCTCGACTAAGTTGCACGTCGGTGCCATGGTTATTTTCTGGGTCTGGTATCGGGGCCCGAGTGCCCCTGATTGCAGCCTCTCCGCAACGAGGATCACGGGGATTACGGAGAAAAAGCTTCCGATGGCATCGCGGAACGCAATCTTCCTTCGGCTCTGGCCATTCTTAAAAGCGTTTTGCTCGTTAGGTCAGCGGAGCGGAGGAGCAGGAAATTGGACGCCGAAATGAGTTGAGGATAGTTTTAAACGTTAAGGGAACTTCTTGCTGACGGGCAGCACATGAGAAGATCTATGGATACTGAGTTCGGTTATGATATTATGATATGAAGTGCCTGGTCGATAATTTTTGGTTCAATCCTTCTCGTAATATTTTGTAGCTGGTACTTAGAATATATGTATACACGGTGTCCCAAACAAAGTGTAAGGGCCGAAAAGGGGAATTTTGCTGGGGTGATTCTAAAAACCTTTTCCCTTATCGAAAATGTTCGTTGCGACTTTGTTAATGAGTTATTAACGAAAACTACCGACCAATTGGAGAGCGAATACAGCGGATTAATGATGGGGCGGACGATGGCGGGCCAATAGGGACATTCGGGGTAAAAAGACGCATCGGGTAAAAGTACACAGTGGCGTTTTCTCTGAGGGGGGTGAGGACGGAGACGCTGGTTCGTCAGAATTGAGTGCGTGTGGGCCGCCATTTTGGGTCAGCGCCTGTTGAGCGGTGCGAGTCGCGCTTTCTGAATTATAATAAAAATAAAAATTTAAAATTGTCGTGTTCTTTCGATCTTTTTCGTACCAGGAAAAAGTTTGTGGGCGTATTAATTATGTATTTTTAGAGGTAAGTTGTTTTTGTTGATTTTATATAGTTATTGAAAGATTCTTTCCAGAATAACATTTGAACCTAACTTTATTGGAATTCGAACTAGTACGAATTGTTTTGGTTACCGGTCAAATGGGGTAAAAGAACGGGGCTAATAGTACGCACTGGTATTTAGGTTACTGTCTATTTGTTTTTAAACTCTTAATAATATTTGGAGTAAAACCGTATCTGCTCTGATAAAGGCTTCAGCATAATTTCGTTTTGTTCAATCTATGAAAAATTATAATTTCATGATAGTTTCCTAAATTTGAAGTTCCTAATTTCTATTGTTTTTGTCATCTTTAGCTTCATTTATTAAAAATAATATAAAAATATGTTCCATCTGTGTATTTTTTGTTCATTTTCTTTTACTACACCTGAATGCATACTTTTACCCACATGTCGGGGTAAAGGTACGCAGTCTGACCAAGTCACTCTTTTGCTTAATTTAAAAAAAACCGTTTGGCCTATCGCCAAATACTTCTTACATTTTATGAGTCTATTAAATATGCTACCCATAGCGCAAAAGAGTGTTCCTAATATCATGGTAGTTCCGGCTCAGTGAAGCAAAAACAGCAAAAGTGCGTCCTTTTATCCTGAATGACCCTACTACTCACCGCTGGAGCCCGCGCTGAAATTCATCCACTGTATTCGTGCGTCTATTGGTCGCCACAGGAAACTCAATATCTTTGAAAAATTATTTAAAATATCAGTGACACGTTAGCTATCACGACACGCATTATGGTATTTTTTTCAGATTTTTAAATTAATTACCCAATTAATTGTATATACAAGGCCTCATCGCGGCGAGAGCAAACGCTACGCGTGACTTGTGCACCGTCACTGGTCGGCCGAGCGCTCGCTATTCGCTCGTTTTTCGTTAATAACTCGTTAACAAAGTTTCTCTTCCAGCTCCCGCACCGAGTTTAGGATACCCTGTAGACGTTCCCGTTCGGTTGCACGTTGTGTTGCGTGTTATGCCGGATTCAGGAAAGTGTAATGTAACATGCAACACAAGGTGCAACACAACATGAACGTGTATGGACTCACGACGAGCGTTTATAGTGAACGTGTCTGCAAACACAGTACGCGCGTCGGAAATGCCGACGATCGATGGATCGTTAGGAACCGTTCGTCAAATGTGCGCACCTCACGTTTACACACGCAAATCCTTGGACTCGACATTACATTACACTCGTTTGGACCCGTCATTAGGGGCCGTTTCCACTAGTGCGCCGAGCCGAGTCTGGTAATGCCAGCATTTCTACGTTTGAGAGACCCATTTTCCTTGACTTTTGTTAGCGGAGAGTACTGTATACCCGGAACGTGTTGGCCGGCTTCCACCAAACTAAAACCGCTGCGGGGCAAGGGGAAAGCAGCCGCTGTTCGCGAATCAGAGGAACTCCAGCGTCACGCGACGCCTCTTACTCACACGCATTGTCTTTATTGGCTCAGCCGATTATGTGTCGTAGGAACGCGATGCCAATAAAGACAATGCGTATGAGTAGAGGCGTCGCGTGACACTGGAGTTCCTCTGATTCGCGGACAGTGGCTACTTTCCCCTTGCCGCGCAGCGCTTTTAGCTTGATGGAAGCCGGCCAACACGTTCCGGGTACACAGTAGATACACGCAGATGTATGCTTGGGTCTGCGCTATAATGTGAACGGCCCCTAACGTAGAAATGAGTCTTCATCAAATCACTACTGAAAAATCGCAAAAACCTCGAAATCGTACACTGCTCAACCATTCTCAGTCACCCATAAGCATCGAACGAAAGAACCCAGAGTCATCTGGAAGCGATTCCACCGGTCGTCGCAAATCATCGTATCAGAAGGACATTACGAAGGAATAACGAGCGACGCGGCCGGCCCGGAATGGCCGGATCTCCGAAACGAAGCCGAATAAATGAGCGCGCGAGCTTTAATCCGTGGCGCAAGCTTAAAAACGGAATCCCTCGTTTCCGCGGACTTTATCATTCGTGGGAGCGTGTGTGCATGCCGCGTCGCGGCGTCGAGGCAAATATAATCACGTAGGCAGGATTTAGTCACGGGTCGAGGTTAATTCGGTGACGTCGGGAGAGCGGAGCCTCCTGATCGCCGGCCATTCGGCCCGCTTTAAATTCAAATTTCGGGTCCACCCTGTGCCGCGAGTTCCGCCCTTCTGAATTACGATTCCGGCTGGCCGCGCGCGTCGCTCGTTCCCGCGCCGCGTTCCTCGTCAGCGCGCCGATCCAGAAGCGGTCCCCGTGGAAATGATCGCTCCCACGCGAGATGTCTGGCTCATTAGGCATTCCTTCAGTCTGCGGTTATACTTGGCCTCCCTCTATTCTGAACTTGCGTGTGTGTGGACAGAAAAGACGAACGAAGAGAGAAGGAATGAGAGAGAGAGAGAGAGAGAGAGAGAGAGAGAGAGAGAGAGAGAGAGAGAGAGAGAGAGAGAGAGAGAGAGAGAGAGAGAGAGGAGTAACGGCGACTGACGAGCAGTCGTTTTGAGATCCACGCAGAGACGCGAGATCGCGCGCGCACAACGATGAAAATCGCGCGGAAGAGATTCTCTGATGGCAGCTGACGGGGATACGTGTGAATAGGAGAAATGGAAATCGCGGATAAGTTGGGGGATCACTGAATCCCTCAGGCTGAAAATGTTTCAAGTATTTTCTGCGACGCTTTGTGGACCCGATTTCGAGGTTGATGGTAGGGAAAGCGATTTTTCTTCTTGGAGTAACCGGGTCATCACTCTACAGTGATAAGGTATTTGATGACACTCGATTGGATGGTGGAGCGTATGAGAACTATCGAAAGAGAATTTTTCTTGTTTTAAGAAAATGTAGTTAATTTTCAGTTTTCAGGATCAAGAATTTAGATGTGCATTATGACTTAGAATTATTAAAGTGAATTTTTCTTGTTTGTATTTATTTATATTAAGTAGAGGAAGCAAATCTTCCTATTACCAGCCAATTATTAAAATAAATATTTCAAGAATATGTGTAAAATTTATTTTCCGTTACAGTATAAACATTAAGATACTGAGATTGAATTTTCAATGGAAAGGTTAGTAAATACAAAGCAAATCATTTCTTACTGGCACAAAAATTTCATACGTATTTATAAAGATTTGGGAACATAATAAGATAAACAATGAAAAAATGTCTTTATCCTAATAAAACAAAATCAAATTTGAATGTTGTATTTATTGCAACAACAGCTGTTATTAGGTTAAATATCTTGATTGCATGTGAAGAATAATATGAAATAAAAGGAAACGTGAAAATATCAAAAGTAATATTATAATGCCTTATTTTGTTAGTAGAGTCTCAAGAGCTTTGATTATTATCACATTTGTTAACTATTGCAATCTTCCAAAATTTAATGTGTTAACGAATTAATTAAATGAGACGCTTAAACTTCAATACAATGTATTACTAACTCTATTACGACCTTCCGCCGATTTCTTTTGATCCAATCTTAGATTTTATTTTTGTCAACATCTATTTCAATTTGTAAAAAAAATGTAAAGAAATTTTCTTATAAAACAAATTTTTAAAAAGAACATAGTTGAATTAAAATACAATACACGGATGTTTCGCACCATAAAAGTTATTATTTCACTATCATACTGCATAGAAGTTATTTCTGGTCAAACCCGAAAACATTCTTCCAAGGAAATCCTTTAACTCCAGATACTGAAGTACAGTTTCAACCCTAACATAAGCTAAAGTAACTAAAAAAAATGCGCAGTAAATATCTTCCCTCTTTGATCACCAAATTTCATAAAAATCGTATCATAGTTATGCGATGTTCCTCTCAGATTTGATCGCAAAACGCAAAAAAGACGATAAATTTTGTGAAAGAGCTGGTCTGCTATTCAGCACTCGCACCCTAATTAAAAAGTTTCTTCCCATAGCGAAGGCGGTGGTCAAGAAAGGGCAGCACGAGAAGTAAGAAATTGGAGAAGAAGTTACGCTTGAAAGGAATTAATGAATAAAAGGAGTCTGGCTAGGATAGGAGAGTTTCTACTCGGAAGAATAAACTTCTGC
The DNA here is from genome assembly GCA_030770465.2 of Perdita meconis. Lineage (NCBI taxonomy): Eukaryota > Metazoa > Arthropoda > Insecta > Hymenoptera > Andrenidae > Perdita > Perdita meconis. Next base: position 8,670,179 of record JASKOS020000014.1, on the reverse strand, counting down.
TTAAAGTGCAAATAATTCAATAACCCTTCGGGTTTAGCCGTCTAAAGTGAAACCTATAGGGCGCCAATCGATATCCCTTCCCAGGGGTATGCATAGTAATAGAAGTCGATGAAGATAGAAGTGGTCGGGGATCCTCGACGGTGAGAGAAGAAAGGAATTGCGCGTACCTGGATTAAGAAGTGCACACGCGAGGTATCTCGTGGAATAAGATGCACGAGAGGAATCAGGGCTTGGCAAGAGCCGAGTAAATATGCAGTCGAGGGATACGTGAATCCTCCTCCGAATTCATGTGTGGACAGAAGGGATGGAGGAAAGCATAACGAGAGATAAAAATGGAAATGATATACAGCGCTTACCGCGCTCTCTTTTCAGTTTCTACCGGGTGAACTTTAATAAGACGGTATTCACAGCAGTTTCTTTGATACAATACTTACATATGTGCTGAGTAATAAACATGAATATATTAAAGTTACATCAAATTTCAAATTTTTAACAGACGAGTTGTAAGTTCTCATTTATTCGTAATTAACGTGCGAGTTTCATTGCACTACTTTCAGAATTTTTTTATGGGTAATTAAAGTGAGTGTAATACACGCAGCTTTTTCATGAGGCAACTGCCTATTTGTCGATACTTACAAACTTTTTCATTGCGAAAACATAACTGTGAGGTCTGTGTGAAAACGAGAGCTTTCAACGTTTTTTAAAACGGCTGTCAGACAAATCAAGTTCATGAGATGATGAATATTTTTATTCGATGATTTTATTTTGTTAAAAATAATATTTTAATATTCATTTATAAAAAGTAATTTGAACATTTATTCAACAAACTTCTTTAATTATTTACAAAGAACAGCATAGCAATTAAGTAGATACATAAATACTTCAATTTCCGTGTCTCCGTAGATACGTTTCAGATTCATGTTTTCACGGTAACATTTATAAACATTGCTAATACTCGACTAATATATTTTTATAAAAATCGTGCGCACTATAATCACGTTAATTACCCAAAAAAATTCTGAAAAACGATTAATCAAACTTACGCGTCGAAGCGGTATATTCATTGAATTTAATGTTTGCAAAATATACAAAGATCGAAGAAGGTTCACAAAACTAACAAATACGTTTCCAAACGACTCCCGTCTGAATATCCGAGCGCAGTCAGCTTTGCTCAGATAATTTCCACCGACGACAGACAGGCAAATGCAAATATGGTTACAGAACGGTCTAACCAGGGAAAGCCAAAGAGAAAGCTAAAACTCGTAGGTAGAGGAATCCAACGTTCAAGCTGATTCACCTAACTGGCGTCTCCCACGAATATGTTCGGCAACATCTGGACGAACGTATGTGTCCCCGGACTAAAGAGTCACGTCCCATTACGTAGTCGCTCGAAATTACCGATAGGGAATCGAAGTCTGTTCCAATATTGACCGATTATGCAAATCAGTTGGAATAATTTCGCAGTGATTTCTTTGCGATATCAGAACTGCAGCCCGATATGCTATCTGCACATTTGTACACTTGGTGGAATTTTAGATATGAGAATCTACCTTTAATTAGTTATAATGAATGCAATTTTAAAGTTGAATGTCTGCCTGTAGACTTTGGATATCAGGTAGGTTAAGTGGAATTAAACTCGGAGAAGTTCTGCTGAGTAGAAAGGAGAAGTTGAAGTTTGATAGGGAGTACCTCAGAGGATTTTGACTCTGGAGACCAATACTAAAGGCAGTTAGTTAATGTTAGGGAAGTTGTTAATGAACTGGATTACTTCTTTATATTTTTGGAAAAAGCTTTGTCGAGATAAAAGAAGTCGGTAGCTTTAATAGAAAAGTCTATTAATTTTAGGACACAATTGTTATTCAATATTCATTTACTAGAAACGTTGGCAAAATTTACTATTATCACTACAAAATTTACGAAAATTTCATGGATATCTCCTTGGAAAAAATAAAAATATTTCTTGTACCATTAGTTATTATAGTGGAAGTTTATGTATTTATAGCGATTTTAAACGTGCCAAAATGTATGAGAATAAAAAAATACATGAAATTTCGAAAATGGAATATATATTATTAATTTTATAATATTTAGAAGGTAAACGTTGGTTTCCTTTTTCCTTGCCCTTGACAATATGAATTTGCATAAAAATTCGCAATCTAATGATAACATTTAGCAGAAATTGAATTTTTGTAATTCAATTTCGTAATGTTTCGGAGTCTTAAAGTCACTTCAAGTACTTCTTCAGAAACTTTAACTTTAAAGCTCTGTTTGTTAGAATCATTCAAAAAAATACTTTAAGCTGTTTTAACCTTGATATATTTCTCTGTTATCTCAATACCGTGAACGAGATTATAACAAATGAAAATTGAATTCGGCGACACATTGTCCGCTTAGGCCATCTCCCAAATATTGCCTACAGGAGATGTTGGCCCGACTGAGTAATTAAGTGCGCATGAATACCCACACGGTATTCCGTATTCAGAACCTATCCTCGACATTAAACGTTGAATAGTTTATGGGAAGATTACATTTTACGGACGCTTAAATTAACTTGTATGATCTTAGTGTACATCGTGCCGTTTACATGAAGATGAAACGGCAACATTAGCGTACAATGAAAAACACTTTACTAGATGCACTCTAGGTCATATGAAACGTTTACTCCAAAATTGCAGCTTCAAAAGAAATTAGTTCTCTTAATCCTTTCATGAACAGCGGGATATATACCACTTCCGCTTTCGGTCTATTGTTAATATAGTAAACTGTTTTTTTAGAGCTCCTTCGATTTTCAATTTTACAAAAAAGACGTTCTGGTCGCGAAATGGTTTAACACTACGGACAGATGCAACGTTCAAACACACATAACGCTTTTTTAATATACCTAGGGTCATTCGGGGTAAAAGGACGCACTTTTGCTGTTTTTGCTTCACTGAGCCGAAACTACCATGATATTAGGAATACTTTTTTGCGTAATGTAACAAGTATTTGGCGATAGGCTAAACGGTTTTTTTTTTTAAAATTAAGCAAAAGAGTGACTTGGTCAGACTGCGTACCTTTACCCCGACATGTGGGTAAAAATACGCAGTCTTGTGGGTGAAAGTTCGCATGTAGAGTAAAAGTATGCATTCAGGTGTAGTAAAAGAAAATGAACCAATAATACACAGATGGAACATATTTTTATATTATCTTTAATAAATGAAGCTAAAGATGACAAAAACAATAGAAATTAGGAACTACAAATTTAGGAAACTATCATAAAATTATAATTTTTCGTAGATTCAACAAAACGAAATTATGCTCAAGCCTTTATCAGAGCAGATATGTTTTTACTCCAAATATTATTAAGAGTTCAAAAACAAGTAGACAGTGACCTAAATACCAGTGCGTACTATTACCCCAGTCCTTTTACCCCATTTGATCGGTAACCAAAACAATTCGTACCAGTTCGAATTCCAATAAAGTTAGGTTAAAATGTTATTCTGGAAAAAATCGTTCAATAACTATATAAAATCAACAAAAACAACTTACCTCTAAAAATACATAAATAATACGTCCACAAACTTTTCCCTCCTAGGAAAAAGATCGAAATAACACGACAATTTTAAATTTTTATTTTTAATTCGGAAAGCGCGACTCGCACCGCTAAACAGGCGTTGATCCAAAATGGCGACCGACGCGCACTCAATCCTGACGAGCCAGCGTCCCCGTCCTCTCACCCCCCTCAGAGAAAACGGCACTTCGTACTTTTACCCGCTGCGTCCTTTTACCCCGAATGGCCCTATATGTCGACGTGCGTTACAAAAAGTAGCACGTTTTGATTCTCTTACGAAAAACAGCACGTTTGTCTTCGTTATTACGAAAAGTAACACGTTTCGTTCTTCAGCGTGAAAAGTAGTTCATTTCGGTGGTTAGCTACGAAAAGTAACACGTTTCGTATTTTACCGCGAAAAATAGTATATTTGGGTGATTACCTATGAAAAGTGAAGCAGTGAAATGTGTTAGATTTCGCGGTTGAAGCTGAAACATGCTGTTCTTCGTGGCGAAGCAGTGAAATGTATTAGTTTTCGCGGCTGAAGCGCAAACGCGCTAATATTCATCAGAAACGATGAAACGTGCTTTTCTTCGCGGTAAATCGAAACGTACTGCTTTTCATAAGAGAATCGAAACGTGCTACTTTTCGTAACTCACGTCGATGTGATCTATCGCATTTATTGTTTCTTCATTTTTATAATGTGTGTGTTAAAAGCTGTGTTCATCCGCAGCGCCAGATGTATACATATAGGAAACTCTACCTTTATACTACTTACAAAAATACACTTTCGTCAGGAAGTTCAAGATCAAGGTTCGATGTCCAAAGAACTCGTTAAATTATCACAAGAAAGCAGTATTTATTTTAAAAAAAATATAAAAATAATAAAACTAAGTCATAATTATTAATATTAAGTTAGAACTTAATAAATATCCCTTTCGTCGACAAATCCACCTCTTGTCTTTGTAACGCTCTCACATATTTTAGGCCTTCTCTGGCTTAATTTCTTTATTAGTTATATTATCTGCTCTCTGTTCATAATGTTTATGAACATAGCGAAACAGTTTTATTTAACAGTTTAACATAGCAGAACTGTTTTAATGAAAGTGTATTTAAGTTGAATCACATGAATTGTTTGATTTTTATGTTAAAATTATATCAGTAGTTAAACAACAGAATAAAGTAAACATATGCATGACTGCCGTTTCTATTTGAGGAAGCAATGAGAATGAAACTCCAAAATCCACCTTCGGTCAAAAACTTTCTGACAGTAATGCACATAAAAAAAAGTACAAATAAAGATACGGAAGTAAAACACACCGCATTATTTTTGCACGATCGATGGTGCCATCAACATCGACATAAAATTATCCTTAATTATCGTATCCCGTATTTTCTCCATAATTCATCCATCATTTAAAGGTATTCCAGAGTAGCTGCGAGGATCGCGATCAGACAAGGGTATCGCAAAGAAAAATTTCAATAACCAGTTATCATATGGCCGGTTAACCGCGGGGCGAGCTACCACGTTTAACCGACAATGAGCTACTAACATACATACAAGAATGTTAACGGTGATCGCGCAATTACTGGTGTACTGTCTCAACGAGGCGGTTCGTCCGTAATAATCCCGTATTTATGGACGAATTTATGCGCTGGCACGGCTGCTTAACCACTTAAATATGAGCAATTTGCTTGAGAATACCGTCAGAAAAGAATTATCCCGAATATTCGTTGTACAACGTTCACCATATAAAATGAAATAAGCCCCGACCGAAGCATCGGGGTTTAGGCTCGTAAAAAGACAAACCGGGCCTCTCCACGTGACTCGTTCTCGAGGAATCTTCAGGGATTCTCGCGACGAGCTTCAACAACCGTGGCGACGTGGCGGAAGAGGAGGAGGACGACCGCCAATGGGGGAAGAAGAGAGTACGCGGCGTGTATAAAAGGTGTCACGTCTTGGCTTTAAATCTTGTTACCATTGACTGTGCCCGCCGAGAGAAAGAGAGAAGGTGCTCGAGCGCCGGAGCCGAGCGAACAAAAGAAGCGAAGGTAGGAAGAGGACGAAGGACCAGAGATTGAATCTCCGGTGTAGCCTGGTGGCAGAGACCTTGGCTTTGGCGGTATATCCATAACGAGATTAATGACTCGGCCTCGCGAGGCTCCCGGGAATGCGCGAATTGAGAAATTTACACGCCCACGTGGACGCGACGCGAAAAATCTGACAATGAGAAACGCCTCGGCGGTGTTTCGGGGTTATCGAATGGCGGGGGAGTGAAGCGGAAAGAGAACCCGAGGAAAGGCTTTAGATTCAGAGATAGTATGGACTTGAAGACAAAGCGAGGATTCATTTCACTTTATTTATTACTGAAATTAGATATTAGAATTGAATTAATAAGAATAGAAAGGAGAGTCAGAGGCACGTCTGCACAGTTTAAATTTGCATCCTTAAATACTATTTCTGGTGTTGTAATGTTACTTATAAAGTTCTCGAAACAGTTACAAGTTACAAATGAAAGTTGATTGAGTGGTGCGTTTAGCTTAGAAGTTAAGAAAAAAATCAAATAATTGATAGTCTTGATAAACAAGGTAAGTTTGGGGCAGATTGGTCCTCTGGTATTTACTTTTATATTTATTATGGTACAATTTTTTATAGAGAAACTTTTTTAGTAACAAAAGAAAAAAGACACGGGATTCAGAGATTTGAGGCTTTCACAGCTCGGCATCATGCAGAGAAGGCAAGAATTTGTATGTTTTAATTTAGAAGACTCTAACATTATTGCATCTAAACACAAAAAGCTATTTATTTTTCGAATTTTGATTTCAGCATACAAAAAACTGATGAGGATAATGTATTTTTACTACTTCATGACGAAAGGTTTTTTTTGGGGGATTTTTTGTTAATTCTGACCAAAAAAAGCATAAGATATGATAACATATGAGACAAAGTTTATAAGAAAAGAAGAAGTACTTTGTTTCATTTATATTGAGATAAATAATATTTCAACGATAATACGTTTAATGTAGTTGGCAAGTTAACAAAGCCTACAAAAGTAGGTAAAACATCAAGCCTAATTGATTCTATTAAATTTTTTATTTACCTTTGATGTGTACCACGTGGATTAACTTAATATAGGTTTCTCTTTCTGGTTTCTATATGTTTGTGTTTGTATTTTGTTTGTAATATATTGGTTATACAAGTTACATCAATGTTTTGTATACAATTCTTCTAGCACTATTAGGTCAAATACAATACAAAATTGATTTAAAAAAATGATTTAAAACACTGTCCAAAATTTTTCAGAAAAATTCCCTTAGCTAAAACTATATCTAAAATTTATCTGTGTATACAATAGAAATTTTTGTTTCACTCCATCTATAAAAAAATGTATTCCAATTGAAAAAATTCCATATTCAAAAAATGTACTCCGGTCTCCTTACGTACTTTCTTTTTACTGAATAACATAAACATTTGTTAAATTAATAATTGCTATTTCTGAAATAATACTCAACCTTAGTAATAAATAAAAAAGTAATAATAAACTAAATTATAGGCTTAAAACACAAGATAATATTGACAATAAATTAATGTCTTTCTTTTATCAAAACGACCACCCATCTTTTCAATGTACTTTTCTTTCAACATTTTGCTCTTCCACGTGCATTTCTCTCCAATCTACATACTTTTAAAGCATACTTTCATTTTAGCATTTATGTGATAAGAAGACGACGATTATTTACATGAAGCAGACACAGATAACGGCAAAAAGGAGCAGCGACCCACAGCGGAGTTAAGAATAATATGCACAGTTTATTTCGGTCCAGTGGATTCTGCACAATTAAGGTGCATTAAAGGAATTCGCAGGGTTGGTAATAAATTTATGTTTCTCCTGGCGCACGAATGAGGAAGCCGCAGGTGAAAACGCCGTGTTCGATAAGGAGCATCTTTGCCGCCGTTTCTTTGTTATCTCGGCGACTTCGTTGCACTTTTATTGCGCTGACGAATTGCCGTTTTTAACGACCTCTTAATCTGTTTCCGCAAACGAGTGTTCGCATTTCACCGCCGAAAAATCACCGCCGCGCATCATTCATTATCTCCAGCCGCGGTCCTTAAAATTTTTTTGAGGATAGCGGTACCCGACGTGCATTCAGGGCCACTTATTTATCCTTTTTTTTTTTTTTTTTTAAGATTATCTGTGACTTTATGCAATCGTCTGTTGCAATTATCATTAAGAACCACGTGTGCCTTTTGGCGAAACAGGGGCCCATACTTTATGGCGAAAGCTTTCGCACAGGAACATTGAGAATTATTTTATTTCAAATGTCCAGAGACATCGGAATTACTGATAAAGTTTTTATATAGTTTAGAAGTACAGATTTATATCTATTTTTACTATAATTTGCATTGATGAGCAATGATGTTACATTAATTCTAAGAGAAGTTTAATGATTAGGTAATTACACAGTTATGAAAAGATATTCTATGGAACACATTAAAGTTAAGATATTGGTCAGTTATAACTAGACTGCGGATGTTTATACATTTATAATAAATATAACAATATGACAAAATATGTAAAATATAAAAAATATAATACAAGTTAGAATATTTCAAAAATAAAACAAACTGTTACTCAAATTTTAATTCTTCATCTATATTTGTAAAAATTTGATTATACATAAAAATCTGCAGTCTAGTCATAACAAAAATTGTAAAAAAGTTAATATAAAATAACTGCTTTAAAATTTACTTTGAATCATGCAAATCTATGATATTAATTGCAATAAGTAGACCATTAGTTTAAATAATCTAAGTATTTTTTTCAACTTCATAACTGTTCACTAAAATGTTCACAGAATTGAATTGAGGATATCAAATTATTGATATATCTCAAATTTCTTATGGATTATTGAAGTAAGGGATTAACAGGATTTTCGCAGAACTTTTCTTCGACATCAAATAATCCGATGGAGGAAAGGACAGACTGACGCGACGGCGAACTTTGAATTTTTCCATCGAATTACTCGTTTTCCCGCAAATGGGAAAACTGGGTTGGCCAGCGGCTCCAGATCGCTCGTTTACATAATTCGACGGAAATCATCAAGCTTATCCTGCAACGGGAGGGTGAACGAACGGACTTCCAAAGCATAATCAGCCAATTTGGCGGGGCATGGTGAATGCGCTTAACGTACGGTCGAATGGAAGAAGGTGGAACGTCATTCAAGATTTCTGATCATTAACTCCAACATTTGATTCGTCTAGTACGTAACAATATGCAGCGAAGACATGTAGAAAATTGCATGTAAGGTGAAATGGATATTTCATTTAATCCTGTTACGTTCTCCTTACAAATTTGTTTCGTTAGAATTTTAAATATTGGCCCATTATTGCAAATCTGGACAATTCAATTTTTATGAAGAGTCAAAGGACAAGAAACGTAGATATCAATTATCTTATAATTTTCTTAAAATGAGAAAAGTTATTTATAGAAATAAAATGTATGATTAAGTACTTAAAATTGAAAGACCGTTGCAGGGTTAAAATAGAACAAGAGCATAAAATTTGAAAAATGAAAGTAGATATAGCATGTATTTATTATACACAGTCCGGTTTAAAAGACAATTTTGTAAAAGAGACTCAAAAATTGCCTGAAAGATGAAATACGATTATAAAAGTAATTAGCAACTGAAATTGCTCAGAATTGTAGTAAATTTCAAGCCTGTATGGCGCAGCCTAATAAGCAGAATGCGGATGTTTATGCATTCATGGCAGTTTAAAAACGAAAAAGAACCTGTAAGAATGCTCCCAGCTATAATATTTCGAAAATAAAACACATTTATTTAAGATTCAGTTGCTGTTGTGTGTCTATAAAAATATGAATTTACATAAACATTCGCAGTCTACTAACAAGTAAGAAACGAGCTTTTAGAGTATAAGAAACAAGTCCGACAACTCGTTTTTACTTGAATAAAAATGAAAATAAATCTTGAAAGAGTAGTTGAACAAATAAGGGGAATAGTGTGTTCATAGTAAGACAACGTTCTAATTTTCTCTCTCACTTAGACCGCAGTTCCGGAAAACGGCGAAGCTACGTCGCACTTTCGGTCAAATGAAGTGCAAGAAAGTATAAATCAAAGGCTATTGTAAATTTCCATTTGGACCGTCGAGTGCCAAGGTGACGCGGAGCTTTACACTTGACTTGACGATCGTCCAGCTGCAAGGAATAGCCGAACGGTGGAGGGTCGCGTAAATATTGAAACAAAGGCATGCAAATGAGACCGGGTATTCGCGGCGAGTTTTTCTCGGTACGAGCAAGTGGCAGCGTTTCGGTTTGCAAAACAAACCGGTTAATTGCAGGCACAAAGGGGACGGTCTCGATGGAGAGGGGCGAAGGGCGCGACACGAGGAGACGAGCAGACACACGAGGATTCTCTGTCGAGCTGTCTACTTACGAGGGGCCACCGGAGACACCTGCGAATTCCGGTTCGCTTCGGGCTTTCGTGAGGCGCGAGGTAATTTAGCATTCGCTTCGACCACAAACTGCGCTCCGCCGCAGACCCGCTCCGGCTCTCGGCTTCATTCCGACTCGGCTGAGTCACACCTCCGAGGTGTTTTAATGCCTCGAAACGTGAATGGATTTTTACGTCGGCCCCTTCGCTCCCTCTTTTAATGTATACACCCTGTACCGAGGTGCTTCCGAATCTTGTTCGTGCCGCATTACTCGTCGCGCCGAGGTGTTCCTACATTCGTATCCGGCCGGTGCCCCTCGTGAGAAACGACACTTTTCCTCGCCGCGACTTTATGCTTTACGATCGCTATTAATTAAATGCCCGATCATTTGTTTCGACCGCCCGCAACCCGGTGAAAGTTTCTTCTTGGACTTGTTTCTAGAGGTCGCAGCCTTCGATTGCGCGTGTATTTTACGTTACACGTGTTCACGTGTTCGATTGAAATTTGTTACGATAGACACCGGATCGCGGGGAAACGTGAAAGATATCCAAGCAGGTGTTTCAATTTTTTTTTTTTCGATTCCTTGACATATGTACACTTGTATATTAACTTTTGATTGGCCACGTGCCTTAAAATCACATAATCACTTATAACGAGTTTGTTAGACCTCATTATGAAAATGCTTATCCTTTACAGGTTTTTTTTTTTATTTATTTTTTTTTTTTTTTTTTTTTATTTTGGACGTCTGTTATGATTAGTATGTTTAAAGTCATGTTTTTAAAATCTAAAATACATATATGTATATATAACGTAATATACTATTTTTATTCTCAACTTCTCTAAAAAAAAACAGAACGTGAAACAGCACTTTTTAACTATAAGTAGTGGGATCATTTAAATTATTATTACTCTAACATTAGAAACATTTAAAAAATCGGCACTATAACTTCTTTTCCATTAACATAAATACTTATATACTGTAAACAGATACTGATATTACAGGCATATTTTGGCGTGTGATTTTTTATTGCGAAGACATTAGGAACAGATTTAGTTACCAAATGTTATAGTGCACGCATAAAATACGGAAGTGCGAATTTCATACGATTGAAATAAGAATATTATAAATGTTTAGTTGACTAGTTTGGCAAACCCAACGTGACCTGTCAAAGAGTAACTCTCAAGGGGTAACTTTTTTTCATAATTCAAGATCGCTTGTAAACAATATTGAAATGACAACAACATTGACTTATTTTTCCTTCTGTTTAACAGAAAACCTACTGGGATAAAAATACAATATAGTGTGCAGTATAATTGTAATTTTTATTTGTAAATGGTTACTATTAAAAGGTACATCATTATTACGTTTAACATTGTCTATCTAGATTAGATTTCCTAGATAAATAACATTGCAAGTTTCAGTTTGTGGTTTTTTATAAGCTTAATTAATTTTGGGAATAAAAAGGATTCAATTAGTAGCACGAATTTGTTTTCATAAAAATACTATTTTTCGATAAACTTAGATTATAACAATCATTGCCATAATAGAAATTTTCTGATGCAGTTGAGTTATTGTAGTTTTAGTTACATTTAGCAACAAAAATAAATTGAATTTCTTAAACATTTTAATCATCACTTCAATATTTCCTAGGAGTTATTCTTCAATTATGAGTTGTCTTCAGTGACGACAAAAAATTGTGCGTCTACTAGTCAAAAAGGATAACGAAATTAGTATGCATAATTCAACAGAATTATAATCAATCTATTAAATTACGAACTTTAGTTAGAGTCAAGAAAATTGATTTCACAGTAATTACAAATGGTTTCGCCGAGAATCTTGAATTCCTAAATTAAAAAGAAACTTATGCAAGAAAATTCATATTTTCAGAATAACTTCGGTAAAGTTCTGATTCAACAACAGACTGCGTCAAGGAAGTTAAAAGAGACAACACGGAAGACAAGGTCGACTACAAATGGCAACGTTGAATTAATTTCTTTGATTGACATAATCACGACCGCTGTTATAAGGGTCAACGAGGGTTAATATCCTCTGTCCGAGACGCGCACAGCTCCCGTACTTTTTCTCAACAGCCTGCAAGCTTTTCCAGCAAGTGAATAAAATAGTTTTCCATCATCGAAACAATCGCAATGGAATATTCTCTCCCTTCTTCGAAGGGAAGCATTAGATTCTACCAGACTGATCAAGCGGAGTTTTAAAGATTCGAGGGGAAGAATTTTAATTAGTTACCAAGGCAGGAAAGCTTCTTAAGGATACTCAATGGCCTCTCGAAGCACCTCCGAAACTCTTTAAAGCTTCAAGTGCGAGGGAATACGATCAGTCCCTTTTTTTTCTTCCCCACTTTTAAAACAAGCAGCTAAATGAACTGTTCGTTGCGTCGATCTCATTCTTCCGCAATTCCTTTCTTCGGTTACCGGACACCGCGCAGGCAAATATAAAGTTCCTTTTCGGACAACTTTCTCGATGACTTCTTCTTTGTTCGACATAATTAGTAGCCCTGCAAACGGACCTCGCAAAGTAGAACTTCGAGAAATAAATTTCCACTCCAGTCGAATTAATTTAACGCTGACTGGATCCACATGGAAATTAAAAAAGCGTTTGAGATTTACCTATTTCTGAAATTTATTATTTCTAATGATACTACATAAATGTCTGCAAAAAAAAAAGAGGGAGAAAAAAATTTGCAACATCGTCTTTTACGTACTGCAAGTAGAACAGCTGGAAAATTTCGAATACTAGAATAAAATAAAATTGAGGAATATTGATCTAAAAGTTCTGAATTGCATATAATTATTAGATTGCGGATGTTTATGCATTAAAGGGAATTTTAAATATGTGAAAACTTGTAATAATGTTCACGAATACAAAAATGTATAAAATATTGAAAATAATATACATTTCATAGTATTTAAAACAAAACATTTCTATTCAAGTTTCAATTGTTCCTTCATTTCTATAAAAGTGTGAATTCGCATAAACATCCACAGTGTAATAATGATTGATCCAGTGATATCAGTTCGCATAAGTGACTAAAACTATTGTATTTATCGTATGTTTTGCCTGTCGATTTTTCTATTGTATCTAATTAACGATCCTTCCTTAAAATAACAAATCGTCTAAGAACGCACACATTACAATTCTTTCTTTTATGCAGCTCCATATATGGAAAGTTTTGAGAGATAAATGTGGCAATAGCCGAAAGAAATACGAACTGTCCAAACGAAGAGTATGGTGAGAACGCCGACATAAAGAACAGGGCAAAGAAAAAAGGCGGAAGGGCGAAAATGTCCGAAGTCCCTCATCGACAAATTGCGCCCTCGACTCGGTCGATCCCTTCGCAAGGATCACTCTTTTTTTCGAGAGACACCATCAGCTTCCATTCTTCGGAGCATGCTCGGGCGTTTTCCTCGGTTTTCGAAAACCGGAGAGCCGCGACGCAACGGTTCGATCTACTATTTCGACAGAGGGGTTGGGAAGCGAGCAGGAGGGTCGGTGAAGTGGAGTCTCTTGCCTCTCCCTTGGCAACGGTCACTTGGAAACCCGTCGGCAGAGTGGACATTTCGCGGGGCTGCGTGGAGGGAGACTTTTCGAGACTCTTTTTACCATCCGTAAAGGGCTTTGGAGGGTGCGCGCGGTAGAAAGCGAATTTTCTTCCTTTAAATTTTCACGAGACAACGTGTTTTCGACTTGCTGCTCGTTAATCTTTCAGAATGATAAACTGATTTCATGCTTGGGATAAGTTGAATGACAAATTTTATTTTTCACCCATCCATTTGCATGGATTGAAAATAGGGACTTCAATCCTTGTCGATAAGTAGATAAGGTTGCTTCGAAAGTCTTTGGGTGCACCTTGAATGTTTTATTTGAAATCGAAGGGGAGATTTGTAAACTGTAAAATGGTAAATAATAGATATTATATAAAAGCCTGGGAATTTATTTTCTATAATTGTCAGATCTTTTTTCTGAAAGGTAATCGTCAAAGGTGAAGTCTTACAATATTTTTTCCAATTTTTGCAAAACGAAAGGTTTAAGCAAAATCATCGATGCTTCTTCAGACGCCATCTCTAATTACGAGCTCGCACGAAGCGTCAATCACAAAAAGAGGATGCTTCCAAGGACACGGTAAAATCACGAAAAAAAAAAATGAAAAGAAGAAGGAAGGATTGCAGCGAGGGGTTCCCTCCAATTTGCGACTACGTCGGGTACGTGAGTAATTGCAAGATTCTGAGACAAAAGATCGTGGCTAAACAAAAGATTGACCCTCGCTTCCTTGTCAGGGGTTACGCGTCCTTAGGACGATGTATGATTGCGTGCCTCTTGACTCTTACGTCGAGAGAAAAGGCGAATCGGTTTACACTATTCGCGTGGCTGACATTTTCGTTGCTATCATTACGGCCGCCATAATTTCTCTTGATAACGAGCGCCTAACTTCGCTGGAAATTATTGTGAACGATACGGAGATAAGCAATCGTGGGTGCTGTTCTCCAAATCTTGTCAATCAATTACGTGTTGCGTGGGTGAAAATTATGTTTGTATTAATTTTATGAACATTTGCAGAGCATCTGAAAGTCACTGAAGAATTTTCAGAAAAGATAGAAAATCTAAGCACTTGTAAAAAAAAATATTCGGTTATGTCTACGAAACAAGTTCTGTTGCTATAATATGAAAGTTATGTACTAAAACATGAAGTCCGTATATTAATTTCGAACACTTTATTATTCCTTTTGTGTCACGGAAACTTTACTAAAGGATGCACACGCACGATGCGTTTAAACACTGCTGATCGACGCACGTTTGTTACCGTGGCAAGATAAACGGAATGGGGTGCCTTCCGGTGTATCATCCCCTTTCTGTTCCTTTTTCACTTTCATTCGAAGGGAAGAAGAAACAATGAATCACGGGAACAACGCCTACCGTGCACTGAATACACGCTTTGTTCGCGATAACTGTGTATTGCGAAAGGGAAAAATACAGGAAGTGACATCAGTGGAAAAGGCTACTTTTACGCTGTAGATCATAATCAATCTGAAAAACTGTCTTTCTCAAAGCATGAACAAAATTATAGTTAAATAACTTTAAACGTGAATTTTTATTTTAAGAATTAAGGAACTCTTTTCTGGGATTCTCTTAGACCTGTGCGAATTCTTTTCGAACTTCCTTAGGTCCTTTCAGACTCATTAGTTGAAACCCAGACAGATTCGATTTAAGTGAATTGTATCCTCTTCAAGGTCTGTGATTCAAAAATTAATTTTCATGCTTTTCAATGAGTATAACATTTACCATTTTAGATTTTTAAACTTAAAAACCTTCAAGTATCATTCTACTTTTTTACAGTAATTAATTCTGCAGCAGATTTTTGAGGTCACTGCGGTTAATTAATAAATATTTAATAAGTATTGATGGAATTATTGGAAAATTTATATAATCTTAAATCTCATGATGTTTCAAAGGATACGAAATGAGATTCATTTCTATTTAACAATTCAGTAGACATTAATAGTAAATGAAATTACTGAACACAAATTGAGGGACGAAAACAGAAACCACGACTTGATTTTCAAATAGCTTAAACTTTAATTTTTCTTTCATATCCAATTCCTTTGCTAGAATTTAAATTAAAGTATCCATTAATGGCATTATTAATATTCATCAATATCGTAAAGCATCTAATTGAAAAGCACACTTTTCTTCTAAAACTTATGTTGCTTCTTTTTGCCTTGAAACTTAAATATTAGATATGGCGCCTAAATATTTGTATGACCACGCCATATGAATTTACAGTACTTTAAAAATCGTCTTCTCTATACTGTTTCTACTCGTTACAACATCGCGACTCATTATCCATAACGAGTTTATAAAGTGTAAAAGGCATGCTTCTGGATTCTAATTCATGTTCGTTTCTTTTTTAGATTAGATGAAAGGGTAAAAAGCAACGACGTCAAAAATAATAACGAGCTTGTACAGAGTAAAGACTGTATTTTCTTTCTCAATCGCGTCCCTTTCCGCCTCGAATTAAACTGGGGGATCAGCAAGGGAGCCGAGGAACACCCACGCGACGGGTATACATCTTATTTACGGTAATTGCTTCTCATCTAACTAAGAGGCAGCATCGGGTTTTCCGGGTTCTCGAGTTACGGAATTCGCTTGTTCCCGATCCCCGTCAGCTTATGGAAGACGCGCGGTGGCTTGTTGGTACATATTAACCCGTTCTTGCCAGCTACGCGAGTGTAGCTCGATGCCTCGAAGCGCCATCCCGATTTACGGTTATCGAACCAAGATTTCTTGTGGGTTTAAGGGCGAGATGAATCTCGACTGCACTCAACAGTGTGGAAAATTGAGTAACGAAGCACCTTTTTCGTTGGCTTTAGATGAAACTTGTTGTCGGGCTTGATTACTGATTGCTTCTGATACTGAGCTCCGAGGAACGAACGATTATCGCTAATTATGAGCAGAATCTAATTTTATTTTTTGCTTCTGCAGCTTATTGAGTAATCGATAAAAATTGTGTTATAAATTATTAACTTCTGGAGATTAATTTATTTTCATTAGTTTTATAGCAAGATTTTTCCTCGATTTTCTGAAGGAAGAAGTATCTGATAAACGGATTACATTTTTTCTCATCTTTCTTTCGTATTTTTTTTTCTTTTCCGTAGGAGATACAGTGGCATCGGATAAGCGAAGCATAATATTAACCTCGTGACAGAGTCTGATAGTCACGTAGAATGCTGATGAAAGTAATTATGGGTCGCGCATTAATGGATTCGCCTTTTTTTGCAAAATTATCTGTGCTTTGTATCGATTGACTCTCCTGTCGACCAGCGTTATAATCAATGTTACGGTCAACGAGGTGGAAAAGTGTTTGACACAGAAGACATCTCTTTCATCTTTCAGATATTGCTTTAAGAACCAGGAATTCTTGACTCTCTCTCTGACAGAATACATAGAGAGTGTCCTAAAAACCAAATTTCCTACTTTTTAATTACCTTAAATAAAAAAAATTGTTGCATCTTATTCATTCAATTTATATGATTTCAATTTTCAAAGAAAATAGACACTTTACCAAAGATGTCAATGAATATCTAACAGAAACTGATGGCAGCATTTAGCATCGACCTCCATAAGGGGCCGGGTCAAATCCCAGCAGTTAGGAATCGACGAAAGACGGTCTGGGATTTAGAAGAATGCGGGCAAATCGATAGATAAACTATCGTGACCGTTCATGCGCGAAAGTCCGTCATTCGTCATGGCCTAATGATCGTCGAACGGTCGTGTTCCAAGGGAGAAGCAAAAGGGAAGCATGCTGTTCAGTGTCTTTATGGACGATTTCTCTGATGGCTTATGGGGCCGATGACGAATATACCCTTGGTTGGGCTGAAGAATACTTCTACGGGGAATCGGTGTTCACGGAAGAAATGTTAACATGGGGTACAAGGGAGATTCCATGGATGATAGCGCAGCAAATGCTCTGACGGATGTTTCTCGTTGAACCTGATCAGCTGAGATTAATAACTACCTGATCAGAGGATAAGGTATAAGAAACATAATTAATTATAATGACTTATGATCCTCATATTTTGTTTCTTGTCAAGATATGACATTTACTTAACGGCCTATAAGATTCAAGTTCAGAAATCTTTTAGAAAAAAAAGTACAGGTTAAACGTGAACAGATTTTTTCACTAGAATTATACATTTAGAAGACTGCTTCAAATTTATATTAATAGATTTTATTTAATAATTTATATTTTGACTTCATAATTTACATAACCAAAACTACTTCAAAATGTAGAGTGATTTTACTTTTAATTTTTAAATATTTTATCTCTACTTTATAATACTTTCTTTCTTTTTTTTTTTAAGTTTCCATTAAAACTTGCGGTTATAATTGTTCATAATTAAAGTATGGATATTATGCAAATGAATACACAGTTTTAAAAGCCCAGAGAAAGAAAGGAATTTTAATAAAAAGTCTTATCTCTTAAATATACAGGGTGTAACAAAAATGTTGCAGTTCCATGATCATGTCAACACTTGACACTTCATGTAAAATATGATACTGAACATTTTATAAACTAAAAAGTGCATTAGAAAAGTAAAAACTAATGAATTTTAGAAGTAAAGAAAAGATAGAAATCAATTCATAATTTCTGACATTTTATTTTTTGCAGTATAGCTGGTATAAAAATTTCACTTGTTTTAATTATTATTCGAAAAATTCAGTCAATATTGAAAAATGAAATTGTCAACTATGTATTTCTAGCTACAAATTTACTTTTAAAACTTTTTTTAAATCATCGAATGTATGCGCTTTGATTATTCATTATTTTAGAACAAAATTAAGAAACTTCAGCCCTAAATATGTTTATTAATCAAAAACTTTTGACTTAATTTTTAATAGAGGTTTCTTGTAAAAACAAAACTTTCTGAATTTCTTTCCTGAAACTTCAAGTAGAACCAGGCTCCTTAAGAATAGCATAACTACTCAGTAATTGAAGAAAAACAAGGAAATACCTTAATAACTACATAAATCTAGATATTTGCACGCATCCTGAGCCCCGTGTTGCGTAACAATTAAAATTCTACCGTAAACAGGAACACAGTTGCTACATTCCTAAATACACAGTACAGTTTTGGCTCGAAATATGGTGAGGTACTGGGACCGGGAGCATCCTTATATCGAGTCAGGTACTACGTTTCGGCCGCTTTGATCTTCACCGCGTAACTCGATACATTTTCGCTCGGCTCGTCGCGGCTTCGTTTGACGAAAGACGGAATACAAAAGAGACGATTGTTCGGCGGCGCGAGTCCCCTCGCCGCTTCCACAACCGTATCGAGTTACGCGGCGACTACAAAGCAAGTGGTGGGGATACGAAGATTCTTATTTCGAATCAAGCCCAGGCACCCTATTTCGAGTCAAGACTGTACAAATTATCATAAAATTTTCACTCGCTCAGTACCGTAGCGACATTATACCTTGTTCGCTGAATAAATAAAAGCGCAAGGTAGGTGGTAAGTTACCACTGGTAACAGCGTTACGCTTAATAATTGTTATGCCACTCTTGATTACAATTTTCTGCACTCGTTACACACTCCGCGCATACGGAACAAAAACAGAGAGCACGCTCTGCAAAAGATCTACGTTCATTTACAGTTTACATTTTCCAGGGATACCGTTTACATTTTCCCTTCCGTCTCCGCTCTACAATTACGCAACGCGCTGTAATCTCACTTCGTGTTCTAATAACTCCATTGGATCCGCCCGAAAACGAGCCCGTTAAGGGCTCACGGTTTCCCATCGTTCTCCCATCTACCCCGTAACCGAGCTCAAACAATCCGCCGGATAAAAAGCCATGGCCTGAGAGACACCTCGCGCGAGAACGGCTCGCAGCCGAAGCGGGTACGAGCGCCGCGGCTAATAAGCGGTCGGACCGGGGTTGCTGGCGCCACGGGAAATCGTAAAAGATCATAAAGGATCGTTTCGACACGGCGTGCTGCGATATCGCGTGACGATCCTCTCGATCCCGGCGCGCACGGTTAATGTCGTCGTCGCGGGGAAAGAAAGCCGAGAGGACGGGCGACACGTCTCCGAGGCGCTCGAAGCGTAACCACCCCGCGGAGAAGACGAGCGAGGCGGGGAGAAATCGTGCAACCGAGCGAGTCGACTAGCCCAGAATAAACGGTGCGCCCTGCGGGCATAATTAAACTTGTCGCTTAAAAAATGAGTAGCCACGAAGACAGCGTAAACAGCGAGTTTCGGAGAGTGCAACAGCGAGAGTCGCGGGCCCGAGCGGTAATTAACGTTCTGCTCGACGACTGGCGCGAGGAAGAGGGCAATGAACAGGCCGGGGGAGAGGCAGAGAGCCACTGAGGAAATTCTCCTTTCCTTTTACGCTATCCTTGAGTGGATCGGCCCGGTGGGGGAACGGAGCGAGAAAGGTCGCGAACGGAACGAAAGTGTGCGAGGCGACGAGGAAGAGGCGCAGGTGAAGGAAATCGGTTGCTATATAGAACTCTGCGGATTGCGGAGAGGGAGACAGTATTCAGATTAATGGGAGTTTTGTGATGGTGTTTTCAAACTTTGTTTTTGGAGATCTGAATATCTTTTGAACTTTTATTTTTGATTTTGTTGTTGTAGTGAGCATCCTACTGGAATATTGTTTTAAGCTATGGCTGTTAAACATTATTCCAATACTTATAAATATACAATAGTATATTTGAATATTCAAATACCAGTAGCATTCAGATTTGATGTTCCAATGATTTGAATGTTAGAATGTTATTCGAATAATTAGATGTATTCGAATATTTGAACATTACTTAAACAATTTGAAGGACGCAATAGTGTATTATTATTACGAAGTTTGAACACTTCTTTCTTAGATTCCCAGAACATAATATGGAGCATCTGATATTTGTGACATTTCCAAACACATTTAAATAAGTGATGCTTAAATATTTTGTAAAAAAGCGAATATGGTATAATTATTAGTTAATTAATTTCTCAGTTAGTATTGTGTTTTCAAGATGTATGTCAGTTTTGACTCTCACTGTATATTATAGTGCTTCAGTCGCCTATTTTTTTTCTTTGCTAGTACACGAAGGAAATCTTATAAAACTGAATGGTAAATAAACAAATTGGTAACTGCTTATTTTTAAATATATTAGTTTCATTTGTTTGTTTAATTTTTTTGAAGTAACTTCACAATAATCATTCGATATTGTAAATAGAATAATTGATGATGACAGCGATTCGGCAGGTGACAATAAATGTAACTGCAAATAATAATAATTTTCTTCTAAATAACAATTTTGCATGATATTCGCTCATATTATAACATATATGTACAATATAAAACATTAGTGCATAATATAGTTTTATAGTTACAGCAATTTTATTTGTTAATACATCAATTTTCAAGTTAAAACTCGTATTAGTTTTCTCTAATTTTACTTTTTCATGTAATGTGATCTAATACAGGGTGTAATAAAAATGTTGCAGTTCCTTGAAAAGGATGATTCCTGAGGTGATTTTAAACAACTTTTTCCTTAGCGAAAATATTAGGTAGGGCTTTATTAACCAGTTATTAACGAAAAACACCGACCAACAGGGCATCGAGTCCAGCGGATTAATGATGGCGCGAATGATGGCTGGCCAATACTACTCACAGCTGGAGCCCGCGCTGACATTCATCCCACTGTACTCGCTCCCTGATTGGTCGGTGTTTTTCGTTAATAACTCGTTAACAAAGCCCCACCTAACATTTTCGCTAAGGAGAAAGTTGTTTAAAATCACCTCAGGAATCATCCTTTTCAAGGAACTGCAACATTTTTGTTACACCCTGTAGAAATATTATTGTAGATAGTATCAGACTGTAGAATTTGAGAAATTGATGAATATTTTAATTCATTTTCAGCTGATATGCTATAAAGGAGTTTTAATACACAGGAGATATACAACATTTCATTTATTTCTATCATTTTAATTTTTATGTATCTGAAGGTTAAACGTCATTGACAAAAATTTTTAATTTTCAAAACAAAAAAAAATAGTCTAGGTACATAGAATTTGAAGAGGTTATCATAAAATCGAATTGGTCTATAGAAATAAATAAGAAAGTTAATAAATATTTCATAACAAAACCATGACATAACTAAAAAAATCTTAATAAAAAATTCATTCCTCGCTTTCTTGAAAACACATAAATAATTAAAAAGGTACTATAGTCTTTCTACCATGTCCCATCCTGTTGCAGAGTATTTTATCGAATTTTTATTACCGATAATGGGACCATGAAAAAGGAGATAGAGAGGATCGAAACAGCAAAGGGAAATAAAAAGAGCAAAGCCTCTTTAACTCCTTTTCATTCCGTCCTCTCCCAAGGAATTCCCGTCGTATCGCCGAGGGATAAAGAATGTGATGACCTCTTCTGCCGATAGGATCTAAATTAAATGGCTAATTAATTGCCGGGACGTGCATCGTGGCGCGCAATTAATTGCCTTATTTCGCGGTACTGCGAATTGGCCTGCGGTGACGGTCTGATGAGAATTATTACGTCATTAGGTCAGAGGAATGAGCCGACGTTGCTGAATCGTAATCCACGGACAAATAACATTTTCGTTGCGGTCGAAATTAACCTCCCTCCCACCCTTTCGCTGTGAATTTACAAATTTGCTGTTTCGTGGAACTCGTTACATTCGAAATACATATTACACCCTCCTTGGCAGGCCACTCTTTCACCCTATTGTGGATAAAAAATGGTAATGAATGCCTCAACACTCCCGTTGGGAAAATTATAAATTACGTCTATTTTACTATTTACTTTGTCACCGAACTGAATCTTGCGGTGAGATTTTAAACACTAGGATATTCTAAAATATTTAAAAGAAGTAACATCATTTTATTTTCAAAGAATTCTACAACTGCCATTGTTAACTATTATTTTTCAGCTATGCTTATTATTTATTTTTATTATCGAGAATACAACATTTGAAGAATAGAATTCATCATTTCATAATAAAAAAGCTTCAGTGTTTCACGGATAAGTAATTCAAGTTTTGACTCCAAAATTATTTTGAAATCCCTGTATCTAACAAAACTGCTTTACCAATATTTAAATACTGCAACTTTTACAAATTGCAGTCGGTAAGAATTGCCTTTAACATTTTAATATTAGAATCGCGAAGTCAACGCTTTGAGAACACTGTTTTTAGTTCCAACACACCGTCCATCCTAAATCTGATCGAACCCTATTTTTTCTGTCCTTTCCCATGTTCTCTCGGCATCCTCCAAAACAGATTAGCGGGTGCTCTTAAAAGGCACAAGGAGAGTCGAAGGACAGACAAGAGAGCACACGGTGAAATCGCTTTCGTGCCGAGGGAGCGAGGTTAAGTGAAAGAATAGAGGTTGCGTGATGGCCTCGGATTCGGGAGTAAAAAGGATAAACGTCCCATCTCGTGGGAAGTACTTAACGAAATCCTCTCATCCGCGAGACCATTCTGAACTTGATCCTCCTCTTCTGTGGTAGTTTTCCCCCGTAAAATAGCATTAATTGCCGACGTTTCCTAAAGAGGACCATTATTCTATTGCGGATTATTCTTGCAGATCTGACGTTGACACTGTGTAAAGATAAAGCATACAATGTGAAGGAAATTTGTTCAGAAAACTTGTCTACAACTGTCTTGAAACAAGTTGAGATAAGATTCGATACGGATAATAACCTGGGTGAATAAATCCACAGGGAATCGTAATTATCTTCATTCTACTCTATGTGGAAGAGTTTCCAGTAGTATGAGTCAATGCGCAGTCAGACAAAATTTATTGCTTTAAATATGTTGCTGTATTTAAGTATGTGGAATGATTTGAAATATGAAAATTAACTTATGCGAAGTATTTAACAATTTTTCTTCATCACTAATTCATAGTTTTCATTTATTAATTTCGTTTTTTATTTGTATACTTTAGAAATCATTTGAGGCTTTTAATGAATTAACGTATTTATGGTCTTTAAATATTTCTACAAGAGTAATTAATTAATTAAACACAGTTGCGATTGTTTTACGTTGAATTAGGTTTGTAAAAATCTAACAAGAAAATTGCAATATGTTATTTCATATTAGTATACAATACTATTGATCATTCATCAAAATTTGGAAAATTCTGTTATTATCACCTATCCAATTTATTTGTATATGATTTACAAAACGTGGTTGCCCTAACCTTGAGCGATACGTTTCCCATCCTCGCAGAATCTCCTTCAGGCTGCAAAATATCAGTGTTTACCCGGCGAAATTCTCCCTTCGCTTTATAAATCATAATCCGATGCAAGAATGTTCGTGGCTCGTGTGATCGTCATTATTTACGCATCCTGCTACGAACAGAACACGAGGGTTCGTCGCTATTGCACACCCTCTAGCCTCCATAAACGTTACCCACGAGTTTCGGAAGAAAGGAATCCCTTTTCCAGTCCCATTTTGTGCCCCGGGGATTATGGAATGGTCCGCGCCTGCGGCACTTAAAAATCGATGAGCTTGTTTTTCACACGCGCCGAGAAATATTTCACTACACATTTCCATTTTTATTTCTATCCCGTTAGAATTATACCATTACTTTTGATTTAATATCGTATTTTGAATGGAGAGGACGCGCAAACAAAAAATATATTGGAATTTAAAACGTGGATATTTGAAAACTAACGATCATTTGTATACAGACTGTCTAATGTCTGTAGAACTGATTTTGTGATCTCTTGCGAAATTATAAAATTGACTACTATTTATTAATATCGGTTGCAAATGAATAACCTGCGTGTCTGTATTTTTCCATCATTATCTCGGAAGCGTGTTTAATAATTGTACGAGTGTCAAATATATCAGGCTTATAAATTGCATTTAATGGTTCTTTGATCAACGGTAATTATACTTTAATAGAATGTTATTGCTTCGAACAACGCGACACACAAACTCAATCGAACTTCCGCTTACACGTGCGAGAGTAATAACAGTTTAACGCAATTTTAACGATGCGAACGTCGATTCTCTATTCTTCCAATAATTGCAGAATAAATATTCGGTCTCACCCTGTAATTAACGCAAACGGTAATTTTACAAATTTAGAATTTTGCTTTATTATACTGGTAATTACCAAATTTTTATGAAACTTTGCATATTTATAGGATAAGCACATACATGCATCCGACATTCTTTATCCTTCAACATTCAGATTAAGGAAATGCATAGGGTCATTCGGGGTAAAACGACGCACTTTTACTGTTTTTGCTTCACTGAACCGAAACTACCATGATATTAGGAACACTTTTTTGCGCTATCGGTAGCATATTTAATAGACTCATAAAATGTAACGAGTATTTGACGATAAGCCAAACGATTTCTTTTAAATAAAGCAAAAGAGTGACTTGGTCAGACTGCGTACCTTTACCCCGACATGTGGGTAAAAATACGCAGTCGTGTAGGTAAAAGTTCGCATGTAGAGTAAAAGTATGCATTCAGGTGTAGTAAAAGAAAATGAACAAATAATACACAGATGGAACATATTTTTATATTATCTTTAATAAATGAAGCTACAGATGACAAAAACAATAGAAATTAGGAACTTTAAATTTAAGAAACTATCATAAAATTATAAATTTTCATAGATTCAACAAAACGAAATTATGCTCAAGCCTTTATCAGAGCAGATATGTTTTTACTCCAAATATTATTAAGAGTTCAAAAACAAGTAGACAATAACCTAAATACCAGTGCGTACTATTACCCCCGTCCTTTTACCCCATTTGACCGGCAACCAAAACAATTCGTACTAGTTCGAATTCCAATAAAGTTAGGTTAAAATGTTATTCTGGAAAAAAATCGTTCAATAACTATATAAAATCAACAAAAACAATCAACAAAAACGGCACTGCGTACTTTTACCCGCTGCGTCCTTTTACCCCGAATGACCCTACTGCTTTCAATGTTGCATATCCCTTAACAAAAAATTAACACCTATTTCAAATCAATAAGTAAAATACTCCCCTTGCACGACTATAAAACAATTTAATTAATTTTGGCGCTCGCCCTCGGCGAGTTTCGTAGCCTCTTTCGATCAGCCTCATTTTTTGCAAGCTCGCGCCCATTCGTACGCCCGTCTTCGCGTTTGTTCATTCCCTCCACCCGGGGCAATCTATTCGACCGATAGACAAATAAATAGGCAGGTAGACGTCGATCGACACCTTCTCCACCCTCAAATCCATCGTTCCTTTGTCCATTTTCGCGTGTGCAGGAACTCGAACCGCCAGTGTACCGTACAGTATTTCATTCGAGCAATTTAAATGGGTTATTTGCTGGCAACACGCGGGGACACCTGGTGTCACGATGTCGGTACGCCAAAAACCAGCTGCTCACGCTACACAGATTATGGCCGGCTCTTTTTCATTCCGAAATTCTTAATGATATTGGCGGCCACGATGATATAGTAGCCGTCGTTAAAGTTGCACCGGTGGCTACTTTTTAGCTGTGATTTTTTTTCGACCTGGTCGCGCGGATTTCAGCTGCAATGTGATTCTGGACCGCCTGCTCGACCGAACAGGCTGCACAAAATTACGATCGATTTAACGATATTCAGAATTTTTTAATCCCGTTCTTTGGATTCGATTTTTAGATTTGCTACATGCGAAGGATTTGCGACGCCAGGCTGTTCAGTGATTGTCCTATCTTCCATAGTGGAATTTATTCTGTGACGTCCGATTTTGTCAGAATGCTGTGTATGATTAAATGAAGATTGTATATCCAATGGAAATGTATAAATAAAGTTCAAGTTTCTATCATTTTTTAATACTAATTTGCAGTACAACTGTAAGGGTAGAATAAAACATTGACTTTGCTCTATTTCTCTATATAAAGTTCATCGTGTAAACATTTCCCTCAACGATTTTACATATTTAATACAAACATATTTGATATGCCATTTCAATAATATCCAAGAATATATACATGGCAGAAATTTTTGTTCCAAGAACATTTTTCCGGAGTTTTCAAAGTTTTGATGGTTTCTACATGTTTTTTTCCACATATATTGTAGATGAAAAAATTGTTTTGTTTAAAACTTTTCAATAAAGCGTTAAACAACGCATGTTTATATAACATTTTTGCTTGCTTAGATATATAGAATTTACTGATTAACTTAGGCACTTTAAATCTGCGACACTCTGTACACAGTGCATTCAAAAAGTTCCAGGACTGCCGCTCGTAAAACGAGACAAGTGGTACTATCTCTACGCGACAAACGACACCATGTAGGAACAACCTTCTACCACACTCACGCCAAGTTTCATGCATTTTCGAAATTGGCAGCGTTCATTTGCGTAAGACGTGTCTGTGCGATCTTGTCAGCATAAAAAAATGGAACAACGAACGAACATCAAATTTTGTTTTAAATTGGGCAAATCGGCTATAGAAACGTATGAAATGATTAAATGTGCGTATAGTGGTGATGCTATGAGTCGTTCATGAGTATTTGAATGGTACTCGAGGTTTAAAGCTGGAAGAGAATCGTTAGAAGATGATGAGAGATCGGGTCGTCCGCGTTGCAGTCGAACTGACGAAAATGTTGCGCGTCGGGGCATCATTCGTCGCGAATTCCTTCGTCAAGTTCCACACTGACTGGAGCATTCTACAAAGATATTTTGAATCGGTTTTTGTTGGACAGTGGAGATTGTGAGCATCGACCCCCTAACTATTTTTTGTTTCCCAAGTTGAAATTAAAAATGAAGGGGCAACGGTACGAGTCAGTGGAGGCGATTGAAGCGGCGGTGACAACAGCGCTAAACAATGTTGAAACGGAGGCATTTCAGAAGGTGTTTACGGACCTCTACACTCGTTCCAAGCGTTGTATCGAATTAGAGGGAGACTATATACAAGCTTGATACCAAATATAGGTATACATATACATGTGTAATATAGTCCGCATGCGATTAGTCCTGGAACTTTTTGAATACACTGTGTACATACTCTACATATCTATAAAGCTGCTTAATTTTTTGAATTTCGAGATTGGGAAAACGTCTTTATCAGTTTAAGATCATGTTATTATTAGACTGCAGATTTTTATGCATTTATAACAATTCTAAATACTAAAAAACTGTACGAGACTATTGACAGATGCTAAAATATAGAAAATTTTAGAAATGTGCTTTAAATTACAATTTTTGGAAAAGTAAACCTACTATTATTCGAAATATAATTCCTTGTTTGTGCTTGCAAAAATATTATTTTGCATAAAAATTCGCAGTATAGTTATTATATATATCTGAACGTATTTTAATATTAATTACAATATAGAAAGAATAAATGTAGATACAACTGTACACAAAAAAGTAACATCAGTGATCTTGAAATCTGTACAAAAACAAATGATTTCCAGACAGAAATATTATTTGTATCATATTCGTCCTTTCATATCTCTCAAAAGGTATATATGTATGTATAAAATATTTTTGATAGCATAAACATCGAGGAAGATGTTTAAGAGGCTATAAATATTTAGCAAGACATTCTGTATAAAATATCCAGACAGGAAGTGTATTTTCTTAGCAGGTTTTCGATTTAACTTTAAAATTAAATCAATGACTATGACGAATCTCTTCTGAATTTCCAATTTAAGTGTTTCAGTAAACATTATCAAAGACGTGAATAAATCCTCCCTTGAAAACACTCGGCATTTTACAAGGTAGTAAAAAACACCCCCAGCAATTCACAAGAAGGTAAAGCTAAACAGTTTGAAACTGAACTCGTCAAACGTCTTCGTCGAGTCCTCAGTCGCGTCAACCTTTCCTTCAGAATAGATAAACAGTCGTCCCTTTTTCGACAGGGATTAAACAAAAAGACACTAGGTGCTCCCCTCCGAAGGCGGGCTTGTAATTACGTAAACTGCGCAGATAACAAGACCAGCGGTCGTAAAGAAGTTACTTTTTCCCTCTGGCAAGGCGCGAAGCGCGAAGGCGTTCGTTAAAACGCGCACAGGGGAAAAGAAACGAGCTGAAAAGATTCGAGATAGAACGACGATTCACGGTACGAGAAAAAGGAACGTCCTCGCGCGTCCTGTGTGTCGTCCTTTCTCCCGAGCTCGCGGCGCGGTTGGATTTTCCCCTTTTCCCTCATCTCTGGCTGAGCTCCCGCCTCGAGCCACCGTCCTGTCGCATCGGTTGCTTTAATCGCTTTTTGCTCGACGAGACGCGTGAATACTTTCCTCGACGAACGCGGAAATGAAATAGATGTCTCAACACCACCTTTTTTCCCTCAGAACGTTCGAGCTTGCATTCGAATCCGCTCGTATTTTATAATGGAATTGCGTGAATTTTCTGCAAGATTTCCTTCGAGTTTTAAGGCTTTTCATTCGGGGAATAAAAGAAATTCGTTATTTGTTGACTACATTCGGTTTTTGCAGCATTAAATTACGTTCGCTACATTAAGGTTTTGTTAAATGTTGATTTAACCGTTTGGTGGCGAAGAATTTATTATTTATGTGGATGCAGGAGAAATGTTTGTACTATTATATGTTGGGCTATTTAATGTCAGATTTTATAGTTAAATATCTCCATTATTATTAATATTGATTACATGTACGAAGAAACTGTGGACAAAATTAACAATAACTTTTTAAACTAAGAACTTCAATAATTTTGAGGAACATTTGAAAAAAATGATTTAATAGCTGGGGTCGCATTTATACTTTTGGCAGTCCTAGGAGCATCATTGAGACTTTAAAGGAAAAAAAATTATTTCAGTTAATGAAATTTAAACATATTTTTTACGTTTATCGAAAAAAATATTTAATAAAATTTGAAGTAACTAAAAATAACTTGACACTAGCTTAATAATAACTTTAAAAATAAATCTAAAAATCAATCTTTTCAAATTTGAATTAAAATAAAAATTAACAATAAAGACTATTTTCTAGCTTTAGTTTGAACAAACACAGGGACTGGTGGAAATCGGAAATTAAATAATTTGAGGTTGAAAATTTGAAGAGTTAAAATTGGAGAATCACAAGATTTTTAAAATTTTAGTTCAGAAATTTAAAGATATGAGATTTTAGTCCAAAACTTTAAAGATATAAGTAAAAGATTTGCAGAGATTTGTAAAATTAGAGATTTAAAGATATAGAGTTGAAGATTTATAAGTTAAAGTTGAAAATTCGAAAATAGGAAACTGAAGACGTAACTACTTAGAACTTTGAAGGTCTGACGCGGCAAATTTTGAAGAGTTGAAATTGAAGATTTCAAGTTGCATATTTGAAGATTGCATGTTGGAGATTTCAATATTTAAACTTGCAGATTTAAAGATTTTCAGAGCTAAATTTTGGAAATTTGAGTATTTAGAGTTGGAAATCGGAAAACCGGAAATTGGGGAATTGAACATACGAAATTGAAGATTTAAAATTGAAGACTTTAAGAATTGAAGTTAAAGATTCAAAAGTTGGAACAGGAAATTGGAAACGTTAAAATGAGAGATTTAAAGATTTCAAGTTGTAGGTTAGAAAATTTCAAGTTGCAGATCTAAAGATTTTTGGAGATCAAATGAAAGATGTGAGAATTTGAAGTTAGAAGCCGAAGATAGAAAATACTATCTCAAATAGAGAAGCAATTTTCAACGGCTTCCAATGCTTATATTATGAATCTAATACCATAGTAATATGTATTTTAACTTATTTTCTTTATGTGAAGTAAAGCTTCAATATGTGGCATCATAAAAAATAGAAGCTAGAACTTGCGCCTATCGCGCAATAATAATCGTAAGATAATAGAAATTTGAAGAATTCATCCTTGGTTTTAATTATTTTACTTTCATTAATCTCACTAAAAGATCTCACCAAGAAAAGTTTCTTGAACACTACATTACGCCATGAAAGTAATCTCAGTTTCAAATCTTCATCTGGATGCTTGCACAGGAGCAACTTATTTACCCTTCTATTATCGATAAATGAAGAGATCAAAGTCGAAAAGAGTAAAAGAGGAAATTACGAAAAAAAAGGTAAGGACGTGAATGGGCAGGAGTCCGTAACGATACAAATAGATAGTTAAGCAGGGAGGCGGACATATAAACAAAGAGAAAATAGCAGATCGAGGGGAAGGCGGAGGCGGAGGCAAAGAGAAAGATTGAGAGAGCGAGGGAAGAGACAGAGGAGAACGGAGAACGGTCACGCAACGAAGGGAAAGGTGGGACTGAATGGGATTCGGCGGATCCATTCAAACCTATCGGGGAAATAATACCCTTTGTGCATTGTGACCAGTCTCGTTAGTTACCTAACGCTCTTCTGCGTCCGTGTTCCCGCTATCACCCTGCCAATTCTCATTAACGTCAGACGGTAAAAATAAAAAAAAACGGAGATAGAGAGACCAGCGGCCGTCAGTGACGAGGCGTGACGCGACGTGCTGGCACGTGAAAATTCCGGAACACGGGGGAACGCGCTTCGAACACGCTCGAATTAATGGTGAAATCTCCACCGAACGGGGATCAACTAGATGAGATTAACGAGGAGAGCGCGATTCCACGATTCATTTTGTAAGGGGTGTTTACGCGAAAATTCTCCGGCCCCTACTTTCACCTTTTTCCCTGTTATTCCACGATGGAATGTTGATTGTACATGGTTATTCTCGAATGAACCTTCATATGGATTCAGAGTTAGGGATTTACCGGGAAGGGGCGATAAAGGTAATGCATTTCTATTTAGGCAACCCAGATCCACAATATTCAGTAAAAGTGAACCTTCAGGGAATGGAGGAACGTGCTCTGAAACTTTAATTCTTGTGTGTTCCTCTTTAGGGTTTTATATGAATGTTTTTATTACGTGCTTATTATTGCGAATGCAGATAACAGAGTTTTAATATTATAATTTTTAATGATACTTTTACATTTTTTTTTTTTTTAATTAAAGTAAATTACATAATTGTAGTAAAAAGTACACTCGAGTTCAGAGAGACGAGAAATACAGGGTGTCCCACGATAACTGCCACTTGATATAACTTTTATGCGGTTGATGATAGGACAAAAATGAAACGAGACTTTTGACGCCATTTTTTATGTAAAATGTCACTGTAGAAAAAAAATTGTTCACCTCCAATTTTTCAAGTTCGTCTTCTGTTTTTTAAACGGAATACTATATTTTTATTTATATATCCTGAAAGTATGAAGAAAAAGAAATTCAGGGTAAGTCTTTGAAATGACTTCGAGACAATCTAAGGTTGAAAAGAAGAGAAAGTAATAAAACTGATAAGAATCAGTGTCCCTTTTAAAGCTTTAACAACAGCATTTACTGTGTTACTACACTTTCGTTTCAGTGTGGATCGTGGGTAAGCTATGCGCCACATGAATGATCAGCGATTATTAAAAGACTTGTAAAAACAAATATTAGAGAAATGTAGTAACCTTTAGCAAGAAATACAGAAACATTTTTGCTTATCTGACGCATATTATCAAAAAGATATTAATGTGCACGATACATATTGCTAAAAATGTAATTCTTTAGCTATTCTGATTACTGTGGCTTTTATTATTATTCCTTCCTTATACAAACTCAAGTAAGTTTTGCCTTTATTATTCCTGCCTTTGTCTAGTAATTTTCGAGTTATTAGGTATAGAAGGTTTTCAAGCCCTAACTGAATGATAGTTTCACCCGAAAACATATTTTTCAGCCGATAAAAAAATACAAACCAAATATTTTCGAATGGTTTATCTATATGTCACGTTTCACTAAAATCGATGTGTTTATTGGGTAATATTCCTTGAAAGTTCAAACATCATTTTCCCGCCTTTTGCATGAAATAGACGTATGCATTAAATAACATTATATCTTTCACACTTCTTCAACAAACCAAGGTTTGCGTTAATATTTTGTTTAAAGAAACCCAAACTCCACAAAAATGTAACACAACCCCTTCATATTTTTAATTTCAATGCTTCGTATATTACAGTCTGATTCTTGTAGCTTTCTGACGTTCTCTTAAAAAAATTTAACAGTTTGCTGTACACTTATTAAATTAAATGCAATTCAAGGATAAAATCAAAGACCATTTAGATTTAGATAATCCTTAAATGATACATGTATAGTAAAGTTAGAGGACTGGGTAGACCATAACTGGTATGGTGAAGTTACAGAAACCCTATGCAAAATTTTCAAACAAATGAAAACTTAATTTTACGCATATGCAAATTTATAATTGCAGCTATTAATTAAATTAATCTTCACAGTGATAATGAACTTTAATATTATTCTGTAATTTATAAGAGAAGTAATTTGAAAATATATGTATAGAATTTTATCATATCAGCTACAGAATAAACAAATACTGTTTTTACTCACAAAATACCTACCTCACTCACCTAACCTCTATTGTAACAATTTTGATGTCAGCGACTCAATGCCTGTAAGTGTATGGATCATAAGAAAACTATTCCTTGTACTTGCTTTATAGTATTCTAGAAACAGTCTATTTGTTCTAATTATATTTACTATTTCTACACTATCTAAAAAATTATTGACTTTCTATTCCATTGTGCTAACAATTTCGTAATTTAACAACTTACCACTCACCTTAAACTTTAAGAAATCAAACTCCAACTTCCCCGCACCAACAAGAGATTCAATTGCAACTCGGACACGAATTTCCCACGGATCAAATCATAACCCATTCATAGACGAAAGCCACTAGACACAGGCTAGACCAAAGCACACTAGAAGACACAATTTGCGTAGTCAGCGTGGCTCTCGAGACACCGTGATCGCCCAGTCAAGCGTTCATGAATAGCGCGAGGCGTATCGACCAGTTCAAACGAATGAGTGTTCCATTCATAAAAGGTCAGTCGACGTGCATTAAAAAATTTACGGCACCGTAAAGTTCTTTAACGATTGGCACGCAAGAGGATCGACATTAGAGAACGTCGTCAGGAACAGGAACGGGGACTGAGAGGTGGTGAGCGACGCGAAAAAGGGAGGAGCACGAGGAAAAAAGAAACGCGTGGAGGAGTGTTCTCTGTACTCGACGAAATGTCGCCTTAATGTCGGTTTAATGGTGTTCCCTTGAGTTCCCCTGAAACGTCGCGACGATCCGGGAGTCTTTTCGGTTCCTTTCTTCCTGGAACACGGCAATGATATTTTCCCGATCTACTTCGCAGCCAGGACTACATACAATGTTTGCGAAAACACTTGTCGGATCACGAGATCCGCTCGTTTACGCTGCGTTGAACGCGTGTCCGTATCGCGCGGTTCGTTCCATCTTCTTGACAGACCGAGTTTGCTGCGGGAGTGTGATGTCTTGTTTCTTATTGCGTGAGCTCGCATTGTCGGAGGTGGGGCCTTGAATTCGCGCCAAGGAATGATTTAGGAGAAGACGTGGAAATTGATTCCACTGTACATTATGCACAGGCAGCGCATCAGATTTCGGCCCAACGTGATGGATAATTTTTATCGTGATATAAATAATACATGTTGAACCACACTACAACCTCTTCATTGTGTATTTTTCAACAAAACAGTGATGAAAAATAGTACATCAAATTTTAACGTGTCATTGTAAATGAGAAGTTTTCGTCTTCATGATGATTTTAGTCATTAGAAAAATTCTATAAAGTCTGTAGAAGCGTTTGAATTTATCAAATTTTTTAATAGAAAAAAGACTTCTATTTTTCCCACCCGTTTAAAAATTTAAATTTAAGATTATACAGGGTGAGTAGATTGTGGATGTGTAGGTGAAGAGCATAGAAAAACAAAAGCAACTTAAATAAAAGTGTCTTTTACCTTCTAAATACAGTAGAACCTTGATTATCCGATTCAATATTTGTGACAAAAAAATGCTAATAGTTACTACATTATTATTAAATCATAGTACAAGTTTTAGTCGAAATCCTACTCTATTCTTAAAACTAGTCCAATAAATAATTGAAACCCCGAAAAAGTAAAAATTGAGGTAAATTCTGATTCGGATAATTGAGGTTCCATTATTATAAAATATATTTTAATTTCAATATCTCATGTATTATTGCATCTATGCACATCCTTATAAATTTTAGCACATTCAAAATCGTCATAAATGCATAAATATCTTTAGTTCTAATAATGAATCACCTAAAGGTAGAATTTTCTATACGCGTCTGACTCTGCGGCCAGACGCATCGTTCAAACATACACAACGCTTTTTGAATAATAATATGTACTCAGTGTGGTCCACCTAAAAGTAGCCACCTAAAAATATTTTTCAGTTGTGATTAGATACAAAAATATTCAGTTCCATTGGAATAAGGTAACGTATACAGTTGTTGACCCCCCTATGCAATGATTGACCCTTTCAAGAAAAGTAAAAAATATAGTATAATCCTTTTCTTATATAAATAAAATATCACATATATATATATTTCAATGATGTTTTAAAGTTGTTTAAAATCACCCCAGGAATTACCCCTTTCAAGGAACTGCAACATTTTTGTTACACCCTGTATACGTTACCCTAGTATCAAATCACGATTCGGTGGTAATGAATATTTTTACTTCAAAGTAATTTTTTCTGAATTTTAAAGGCCTTTTTTTGCATGTGTGTATGTAGGTGGTTACCTTTACATGGACCACCCTGTATATGAAATCCATTGGATTTGTTGTTTCTTTGTTTTTACGATATGTGAAAATATGTGAATATTAAATATGTGTTGCTTTACGATATGTGAAAATCCCACATTGAGACAAACCAACCACTCGAATAACCACCATAATTTTTAAGACAAGAAGAAATACTTGAAACAAAAATTTCTTAGTCCTTGGGAGGTCATTGTGTGGTCACTAAAACTTTTGCCTTAGCAGAGATATTAAGGAGATTTGAAGATCAAGTTGACTTTTCTAAATAGCCTCCTAAAGGTATTCACGTGACAATAAATTGCGACTTTTAGTGTCATCAGAGTGTTTCGGTTTAAAAAACTACAAAAAACAGATGCGACCTTTACCGGCCAGTCTAGTTCATCCGGAGTAGGTATAACACTCCACGAATGACTTAATAAATATTCCCAATCGCATAAACAAAATCTATTCGCTCAATTTCGTGCCATGTTTATCGTAGCAGCGCCAGAGCAGCGCAAAGGGCGAAAAGTAAAACCTCCACCTGGCGCGATTCAAGAAAGGAAAACGACCTTGAGCAGTCAATTAACTCTGTCTCGACTCTAACGAAACGGGAGAGGCGTCATTAAACGTGGTTCGACGACGTTGCGCTCATTCAGAATCGCCGTGTACGTCGCGCGATTGACACGCGGGGGGTCGTGAAACAGAGGAACGGAAGGGGGGACAAAAGCGTGAAGGAGCGAGGGTGGAGAGAGAGGAGAGAGGAAGAGAGAAGCGATCGGATATCGCCAGACGCGCACACGATGAGTTATCGATTTCGGTTTCGATTGTCCGCCACCCTACCGCGTACGCGCAATGTTGCTCGGTTTTGTTGCTCTCCCGTGTTGTTCTCTCCACCGGCGCGGCGGCGCGCAACCACCGTCACACCATTACGCCGACATACCGGCGGAGTTTCTTGTTAATGAATTCCCTCTCTCTCTCTCTCTCTCTCTCTCTCTCTCTCTCTGTCTCCCCCGCGATGTCTGCTTATCGATATATCCCCCGCAAGCCGCGAGGAAAAAGCGTTTCGTACGGTTCGGTTAACCCGAATCGTGTACGGGGATTATGCTAATGAACGCGCCGGAAGATGAACGTTACTGATACGTGTATTCCGTTAACGATTCCGTTTCCCTTTGGCTCGCACGATAGCGTGACATCTTTGCTGGAAATTAAAAACGGTTGCGAGAAGTCTGTGTTTTCGGCACGCAGAGTGCGGCGTGGGTCAACGGTGGCCCATGATATTTCGCGGAAATATAGGGTTATTCGAATTGAGTGTCGCATCTTTAAATTGAAATGAAATATTAATTCCTTCAGATTCATTATTAGTTTTTTTTCTTATTTTAACTGAAACTGCCTTTATGAAATTAATTAAGAATGTTGGGAACCCGGCGAGTGTATAACACCGATTATATTATAATAAATATATTTCGGGACTGGCACGGTTTACAACATAAGACTCAAACTCGGACACGACTAAATACACTGTAGTACAGGATTTAGAATGAATGAGTACAGAATCTAGAAATGAATGAGAGCTGGCGCGTTTGTGAAGAACTATATGTATACAGGGTGAGGCACTAATTATTGCCACCTAGAATAACTTCGAAAGTATGATAGTAGTCGAAAATTTCCTGAAACAAAAGTTGCATGGGACAACACGGACCATAGTATGGCGTTGATCTTCTGTTGCTAGGTGGAGTTCGCTTCAGAGATATGAAGGTCACCTTTGTTTTTTTAAATGGAATGCTATATTTTGGTACTTGTTTTCTGATAGCGGCTATTGAGACGAATTCAATGAGGTGCAACATTAAGGTCATTGAAGGTCAAAAAAGGCCTATTATGACAAAAAAAACGAAATAAACTTACTTTTACAGAAGGTGTTCAAAGTGATTGCCATGGGCAATCTCACTTATTGCAGCATGTGATTCGATAAGTGTCGAAGTGATAAGAAATACTACTCAATCCATGATAAGAAGATTGCAGCATTGCATTGATGCCAATGGCAATCACTTTGAACACCTTCTGTAAAATTAAGTTTATTTCGTTTTTTTTGTCATAATAGACCTGTTTTGACCTTCAAAGACCTTAATGTTGCACCTCATTGAATTCGTCTCAATAGCCGCTATCAGAAAACAAGTACCAAAATATAGCATTCCATTTAAAAAGACAAAGGTGACCTTCGTATCTCTGAAGCGACTCCACCTAGCAACAGAAGATTAACGCCATACTATGGTCCGTGTTGTCCCATGCAACTTTTGCTTCGGGAAATTTTTGATTACTATCATACTTTCGGAGTTATTCTCTGTGGCAATAATTAGTGCCTCACCCTGTATAACAGAGTTTAGTGGGGAGAGAGTGAACTTGGGCCCTTAGTGACTAACGAAAGATATGAGTAACTAGACTAATTAGGATGTTTTCGAAAACAGCGACGAGATACGAATTATCGGGCTAACACTCTGATTCATTGTTAGCGGAGAGTTAGGCATCCAACAAGAAACACAATATCGTTCGACTGTTCTCCTGGATTGTTTTCCACGAACCCAACATGTTTGACCTAATATTCAGAAAATGGATCAATATTATCAATATGAGTGTTGGTTTCCTCCAAAGCTTTGTTTACAGGATCAACAAAAGTGGATTTGAAGGTCGATAATCTGAAATGAAAGAACACAATATGCCGAAAGTGTTTTTTAGGCGCATAGAATTTGTTTCTTTGTAAAAGTTTTGGGCAGTTTATGTTACTATCAATCAACTTGAACAGGAATATTAAATCAACAATTTTCGTTCAAGCAGTTAGTGTTTACAGGTTTAATGATTTGAGATGACTATCATTTATCATAGACGTGATTAGCGATTTCCATAGGATTATCTAGAATACACGCGGCAAATCTTACGAACTTATGTTGAACTCTTTCAATAAAATTGTCATATTTTTTGTGAATGAAATTCCAGATAGCCGAAGCGTACTCAACACGAGGTTAACATTATGTAACATGTTGAAGATTTTATGTTGTTCCAATTCGATGGCTAAGATTTGTGCTATTGATTATTACAGACTGCAGACTATAAATTGCTGATGAATAAAATTAACTGAACCACTTCCAGACGTAGAAATTGTTATC
Source organism: Perdita meconis (assembly GCA_030770465.2). Classification (NCBI taxonomy): domain Eukaryota; kingdom Metazoa; phylum Arthropoda; class Insecta; order Hymenoptera; family Andrenidae; genus Perdita; species Perdita meconis. Next base: position 8,631,927 of record JASKOS020000014.1, on the reverse strand, counting down.
GCTGACTTAAAATTGATGACATCCATTTCGTTGTGCAATAGAATTGTAAATATGATCCATTTGACCACTACAGACAATTCGTGTAGTCAGATAATTTGATTCGAGAATCACTTTTACAATCCCTACACAATCTCTTTCACAATTTCATTTGAATTTAGAACGAAATAGAAAAACATGATATTGAAACCCTTATATTTCACGGTGGCACTCAACGCGTTATCGCAACCATTTCTATTACAGAATATTGTAACTCTATTTTTTAATCAATTTTAAGCGTCCTGTGCCCTGAACCTTAAATTCTGCCACCGCGTTGAGTGTATCAAAAGTCCAAGTCAACGAACCATTGCATCGACATGGAGGGATGAACTAATTGGTCGATTGTACATAAAAGCACACCTTCCCACTCAAAAAGAAGACCAGCGTTATTCCACGCGAATACCTTCGAATTCCCGTTATCAGGCTCCATTTTCAAGCGCACCTTTCCCCGCATCATAAACGACTAGCGAAACGCTATTAACGAATTATTTGTATTCCCCGCGGCGTAGATTTATTTATTAATCTCGCACGCGTCGTAATTAAAATGTGTACTGCGCTCGACGCTGTAGCTTTCCAGCCGATAAAATTCATATTTTACGCGTGTAATTGGATCGTTTAATTACGTTAATAAATAAGCGCTGGGACGAGGGATTTCAGGCGGTCGCTCGAAAATGTCCACGCACGCAAAACGCGACGCTCGCACTTGAAATGGATTATCGACGGTATAAATATCCGAAATGATTTAGCGATATTACGCCGGCTTTTATGCAGGTAATCAATTTCGATTCAACTTCTTGCTCCCTTGCTTGCCCGCTTTCCTTTCTTTCTTTTGGCCGCCGCCGTCGCGCGTTTTCCATTAATGAATTCGCTACCGACGATCAGATATCCGCGTCCCCCGGGCGGCACTCAATGGTTTTATACGCTCTTGTGCCGAATATACACTAACCATCAAAAGTTTGAGGATGTCTAGAGTGTTCGGATCCTTTGAGGGAATAAGAAACGAGGGGATCGTTTGCCTGGTTTCAAGATTTGACAATGAGGAGTTGCGAGGAGGAAGAATCCTGGGAGTCATGGAATCGATTGGCAAACGAAAACAGCTTTGTATTTTGTAGTCACAGAGCAGAGAGCTTGCAAGCTTCTCTATGGAATAACAAAAACTTATACTGAATATTATCTTTGTTATAAACCGGAGCTAACTGAAATATTATACTCCACTTAGATTCGATTCATATGAAATTATGGCTTTAAAATGATAAAGTCGGAGTGCAAATAATAGAATTTGTTGGTCTACTTCCTGTTTTAATTTCTATATATTCAGCAAACATGAACATTAAACTGTAATATTGTTTAATTAAAGCTTTCATTTTTTAATAAAAATGTCAAACTAAAAACGGCACAAAGCTTTTCAATTCCGTATATGTATAAAGCAGAAATATATTTGTTCAACGAAAAGGATTCATTCAGCAATTTTTCGCACGAGGGATTACAAAAGGATATTACAGAAATTATATGATTACAGGAATATCGAATTCACTGAACATAAAAACGAGAACTGAATATCGGGGCAAAGGCTATTAGTCTGCAATGAATTCCATTTCGTTGAATTAACGTGTTATGTTAATTAAAATGGTTTCACGGTGAATCGTCCACTCAGACTTTTGAGCATTAGTGTACGTGTAAATACGTTTCAAAGTGTTCCCGTAAATATCGCGTCGTACCGTTACTCTGAGCCCAGTGATTAATCACGGATTATTCTTCGATTAGCGGAGATCCTCTCGATTAGTTGAAACTTCTACTAATTACTCATTTACATAGTAAATGCACTGCTCGCGTGCTCCATAGGAATTACCTTACTCTGACCCGAAGTCTGGTCGGATTTAGCGACGAGATTGACAATCTGAGATAGCCTAAATTTTTGGGACATTATTAGATCGGAAGAAGATTTTGAACAAATTGGATAAGATTGAATAGGATAAGGTTCAGTCTTCAATCGATTCCCCTCGATGCTATAATGACAACGAGGGTCAAAATGTTTGGTTAGCGTGGCTGTTTTTTTTATCTCTGAGTAGCGGTTCAGAATCCGAAAATTCTGGACAAAACTAATAGTTTCAGTATCCTATTGAAATGATTAAAAAAGTACTAAAAGAACGTTGAAGAACAATAAACTTTGTCAAAAAGTGATTTATATTATACTGTTTTGTATATTGCGATAAATAGCTGAAGAAAGTTCGGAAGATTTACATTTAACACCTTTGCAATAAAATATCTATATTAAAGATTTCTATGTTTCTAGAAATTCTATATCTACAGACATTCTACATTAATATAATTGTAAATTTATAGAAATTCCATGCCAATTTTATATTTAAAAAATTCTGTATCTACAAAAATTCTATATTTATAGAATTCTATATTTATAAAATTCTATATCTGTAGAAATTCTATACTTGTAGAATTCTTGAAATTCTTTAAAATTCTATAATTCTGCATAAAATTCAACACTTACAGAATGGTAAGTTTATAAAATTCTATCTCTATAAAATTCTATATTTTGTAAATTTCTGCATGTTTAAAATTCTATAATTGTAGCAATTCTGAACATGTTAAATTTTTTATCTATACAGTTCTATGTATATTTCTAGAAATTTTTTGTATTCCTTTATTTTTTCTTATTTTTCGCGATGCTTTTCAATGTTTTTATTTCGAGCTTCTAAAACTTTTTCTAAATGCTGTTTAATTAGTATAATGGCTTTTTAGCATATGGTTCCTCAAAGAGAACATTACTAGAAAAAATGAAATCCGTGATCATAAAAATCGAAAAGACCTAGTGATTAAAGCAATGGACATAATTCTGTTTATATGATAATTTGCTATTTTTCATCTATTGAACTTTAATGTAGAATGAGTAAAAATTGCAAAAGGTTTCATATTTCAGAATTGTTGATCAGAATTCTCAGATTTTAGAGCAATGTGCGCTGGTTAAATTATAAAATGCGAAACCGTTGAGGATTTTTCACCCGTTTACCTCGTTCAAAAATTGTTCTACATGGAATTGCCATTAAGCGGGGAACCATTTTTATTGAAAACAATCGCCGATGTCGGGCGGTTAATTTAGTTTTCATGCTGCGGACTTGTGAATACTTCCATGCCATTAATTCTTCGATGGTCGCGCGACCGGTAATAATCACGCATGGAAATTTGTCGTGTCAGCGTCCCACCACGAAAATTACATTCATACTAATTTTGCTGTTGTCAAATCTCTCGTTGATTCGATTTTAATGAAACTTTACATTAACTTTTTCCCATCGTTTTTCCGAACAAAAAAAAGTATTCTAATGTTATTCTGTCCATCAGAAATGAAAAATTTATAGTGTCGTTTATAGTTATCAAAATAAAAGTACTTACATATTTCAGGAAAAAACAGAGATGGAAAACTGATAATAGCATTGCAGGATACATACCTGGAAAGAAATAAAAAACCGTATTATAATAACAAATTTTTTCCCAGAACTAAAGTAAAGTTTTGCTGGTGTTTATTATATTAGTTTCAACATTAAAGTTTTGTGTTTATATAAAATAGTTAAAAGTGAATTATTTCATTTTGTCCATGGTAAACAGATCTGAAGACTTAGGTCACTTTATCAAATTTTCTTTTACTATTAATAAAGCAAAAAAATTTTCAGATAATCTGCTACCTTACAGTGGATGATGAAATTATTATAGCCACAGCGCAAGAGTATGTGTATTATAATTGTTTAAAAGTGTTCTTTGTACTGTTTATAAGAAATCAGTATACTAGGCATTTACTTAGTAATTTACTGACAATGAAAGCAAGGCGTAATAATAATTTGATTATCCACTGCATGTTCCCCATTTCATCAGTTAATTTTAATAACGATGTAGGTGAATCTATCAAAGCCAGACAATCTGATACCGACATGATATTCTAATGGCCGACCACAGAGTATGAAACGTTAAAAATTAGCCATCAGGCTCTCGGAGGGGATTCCCATAATATCGCGGATCATTTGACGCAGCAAACGCGACGTAATATTTTCATAAGCATCGAAATAAATCCTTCCCCCGCTATTGTTCCCATTTTTCGTCGACAATCGCGGAGTCGCCTTTTCATCGTGTACCCTCGGCGTAGTCAGGTCTTCTCGGAATTGTTAAGCACAGCGTTAACGGTGGGCGTCGACTTTCGAGGCCGACTACGGGTGGACGTATGCATTAACAACTACAGGAGGGATCCTGAAAGGACGAAAGAAGAAGAACGAGCGAGCCGGCGAACGGGCCAAGGGCGACAGAGGGAAAGAGGGAGAAGCCAGACAGGGTTAAAGTCCCCTGTTCAGGAACTTGAGGGCAGTGCCGTAACCGCGGCTTGATAAATTACAGTATTTTTCGATACCCCGCAGGAAAAAGGAGAGCCGCATCGAATATGAGCGGCGTCCTTAATGGAATCCGATGGATTACACCGGGGAGAGCAACGATTTCTCTCCCGGAGCATCCTACCAGCTCCGCGTTTCTTTTTACCAGGCATAATCACAATTTGGCAAGGATTTTACGTTCGACGACTGCGTTCCACATTTTTTCACGGGGACCGATTAGGGTTTCACCCTTTAACGAGTGCAACGCTCGCCGGGAACCTTGACGCTGCTCCAAACTGATGAAAAAACTGGGATCCGGAACGTTGGATCAACGTTCTCCATGATCAAATGATTATGGACATTCTTTAATATTATTAGAGCATTTTATAAGCAATATACAGAGACCCACAAGTTTGTTTATATGCGCTCCGAATGTTAATTAACTGTATAATTTACAGTATTAACTCTTTCTTTCCATTTGGATCGTTTCCAGTTTTCACGATTAGGGTCATTGGGGATAAAAGGACGCACTTTTGCTGTTTTTGCTTCACTGAGCTGAAACTACCATGATATTAGGAACACTTTTTTGTGCTATCGGTAGCATATTTAATAGACTCATAAAATGTAACGAGTATTTGACGATAGGCCAAACGGTTTTTTTAAAATTAAGTAAAAGAGTGACTTGGTCAGACTGCGTACCTTTACCCCGACATGTGGGTAAAAGTTCGCATGTAGGATAAAAGTATGCATTCAGGTGTAGTAAAAGAAAATGAACAAATAGTACACAGATGGAACATATTTTTATATTATCTTGAATAAATGAAGCTAAAGATGACAAAAACAATAGAAATTAGGAACTTCAAATTTAGGAAACTATCATAAAATTATAATTTTTCATAGATTCAACAAAACGAAATTATGCTCAAGCCTTTATCAGAGCAGATATGTTTTTACTCCAAATATTATTAAGAGTTCAAAAACAAGTAGACAATAACCTAAATACCAGTGCGTACTATTACCCCCGTCCTTTTACCCCATTTGACCGGTAACCAAAACAATTCGTACTAGTTCGAATTCCAATGAAGTTAGGTTAAAATGTTATTCTGGAAAAAATCGTTCAATAACTATGTAAAATCTACAAAAACAACTTACCTCTAAAGATACATAATTAATACGTCCACAAACTTTTCCCTGATACGAAAAAGATCGAAATAACACGACAATTTTAAATTTTTATTTTTAATTCAGAAAGCGCGACTCACACCGCTCAACAGGCGTTGATCCAAAAAGGCAGCCCACGCGCAGTCAATCCTAACGAGCCAGCGTCCCCGTCCTCTCACCCCCCTCAGAGAAAACGGCACTGCGTACTTTTACCCGCTGCGTCCTTTTACCCCGAATGACCCTAATTGTTGCTCAGTTTCTATGACTTTTATATTGCGAAGACAAATATCATTTTTACAATTTAAATATGTTTAATGTAGGCTTATTGAATAAATTTGTAAGTAACTATTACATAAGATTCGGTCGTCCGAAATATTCGCAGCATTCCTTAAGTTTTATTTTCCAAAAACCAAATATTTCTACAAAAACAATCATAAAATCAATTGATAGATTGTTTATTTAAATCACTTATCGCTATCGATCAATTTCACGAATTTTTCCCAAAAACACTTTCGGTTTTAAAAATATTAGATTAGAAATATTACGAACTTTTCGGACAACCTATATAATTAATTTTTTTTTAAGAATAGGGTAAACCAACTTCTTTATACCTATTGATCGCGTGAACTGTTTTCTTCAGTTATATGTTTTATTTTTGAACATGTTGAAGAATATTTTATATTAATTTTTAGGTAGATTATTTTTGGAGGTCGACAGAGTAAACAGACTTTTCAACTCTCCTTGAAAATATATACAGTAAGTTACAAAAGTTTGCATACAGATTTAAGGATAGAGGAAAACAGTTAATAATTGCCTTTACTAGACAGTCTTAACATGTTTTGTCAATTCTCATTATTTCACAGTAAACGATTATTTCTTTCTTCAGTTTGAAATTTTTTTTACATTTTCTTCTGATTTGGATTCATCTGTCTCAATGATCTCATCATTTTTCTACGTTAGGCTTTCTATAAATCTCGATATATTTCTGTATTGTTTCTACATCCACAAAAATTGGTATTCATAATCAAATTTAACAACAAACATATTTAAAAAATAACAATAATTTACATTTCTAAGTCAGTTTTTCATTACAAAAGGTAAGTGTCCACATCTTTATGAGCTGGAGTGTACCTATGATCAGAATCTCAAGAAGTTCCTTTTATAAAAAGAAAATGATTTTGCATCCAAGATCTTAGCACAGAAGATCAATGAACTTCACATCTTCAGAGTCATTGTAAAAAGATTCTAAAAAAAGAAGTAACCCTCAAACAACGTCCCACGAGCAGTAATGAGTATGCACGTCTCCACGAGCCGCCAGAAGGAGATTTTCGATCGGGATCGGTAGGAAATCTCCTTCAAAAAGGTACGACAGTCCCCCTCGCCGCGATGTCACGACCTTCCCGAGGCTGAAGAAGACAGAAGCGGCGAAGAACTATTAGGGCGACACATCACGCGGTCCGCCTTATCCGCCGAGGGATCTTCGTTCTTCACTGGTCCTAGCATTAGGGTGACGCTCGTGGTATTGTTCGACCTTGTCGACGGCGATGATGGCGAGCCTTATCTCGGTGGACGCGCGTGACTGGTCCCTGACAGAAGACAGGGGCCAGCGAGGGGGTGTGCTGTCTTTGCAGCATCTGGAAGTCTGACGCGGCGCGCTCCGACCCGAAACGCAGAAACTAGCGGGCGAAGATAACGAAAGAGAGAGAGAACCGAGAGAAAGAGAGGAGCGTCACGGCGCGGCGACAAGAAGCAGAGGGAAAGAAGGAGGGGGCCCAACCGCGAGAGATTACAGGAGATAGCGCGAAGAAGAGAAAGGTCAGAGACCACGGAGGGAGAGAGGATGGAACGCGTTACGCGGGGTGAGATATTGCAGCGATTGCATATTTTAAAGTGAATCACAAAATGAAGTGGAATGAGCCTTCTATCGCGACGCGCAATCTTCCCGTTGAAATATTTCACTTCACACGACGGAAAAATGAACGGGATATTGTTCGCAGCGCGATGATCGAGTAGACTGTTGAATATAATTATACATATTGTCATTTTTCCATCCTGCGAGTTTATAACTTCAATTTCACTATTCTTCTATTTAACTATTTTATTATTTTGCCTGATTCCTGTTCTTAGGTCAGATTTCCAGCAGATTCGGGTCAGGTCTTGAGGAGAGTTTGAAGTTTTCCCATTTTTAGGTAGATTGAAATTGATTTTTTTTTCTTTTTTTAAATAAAACTAGGATAGATCATCTAAAACGCAGCGTAGGATATTTTTTGAGATTTTAATTATTTACATTTTGTCACTTTGACGTTAGATCTTTAGCGAAAAATCAAACTTAATCTTCAAATGGTCGGTTCTTTTTTAAATCTTCAATATTTTGAAAAAATCTTACGCTACATTGTAGATAATATATTCTAGTTTGAGTAAAGAAAAATAAATTATAATGTTTGTATTGCAGTTCTTCCCGAAGGTTACAGTTTGCAGTAATGCGGCGGTCTTTCACAAAACTCAGGATTACGGTTTATTAAATAAAAATATGCAAATAGAGTTCAAATGTTGCTTAACAATCTACAAAATACTCTGAAATATATCATCAATGCATATACATGTACCTGAGATATTTGACTTTGAAAATAACCTGTTTTTTAAGCCTAAAGGGATCCTTAAACATTTTTAATATTAATTATACAATAAATTGTGTAATTTATTTTGCAATAAAAAGAACATGTTAGTTTGCACTAAACATTAAAAATTGTAAGTAGAGATCACAAGATCTGTATATTTATAAGTATCTATGTATATCACATTAGCGATGGTTGTTTCATTGCGTCGTAGAACATTTTCCGTATCATTTAAGTTCCTTTACCGTCGCTTTAGATGTTAAAACGGATACCGCTTACACTCCGTACACCAACCAAGCAAATCGCGAGGAAAATGAAGCTCATACCGAGGAAGGGAAGAAAAAGAAATCGACGTTGAATCCAGACGGATAAGAAGCGATGGTCGAGGTGCGAGGAAAGTGGATCGCGAGAGCCGAAGGGGAATAGAGAGTACAGAGGCGAAGAGACAGACAGCGGAGGGTAGAAACGTCGTCCGATAACGGTTCTCGTCTCGCCGACAACCGGCGCCGGTCGCACGGGCGTATAAAACACCCTCGCGCCTCGTTGCAAGCGTCCGTGCATCGATGCTGCGACTGCAATTTCCACCTCTACCCGTCGCAGCCGCTATTCGATGCCAGCTTTCCATGTTTCCTCAATAGCGATCTAGATAGTCCATTGCTGTTCGTCGACACGATTCGTTGCACGATTGACGTTTCTACAATGCAGCCCGAGGGCGCGACGCGAAGGGGCTAGACGATAAACAATAATACCGGTGCGTAGTGGCGCGAGAGATTGTATGGTAGATCGCAAGGTTATCGGGAGGGGAGAGGGTCCAAGTTTTCGGAAGAATGATGGCGCTAGAGGGTGGTTAGGTAGTCGAGCGTGGGACTGACGGATGTTATTCCTGCATGGTGAAATTGTAGCTCGTGAGAAGAGCAGAGGGTGCGGGGGCGGTCCAGAGTGTTCAAACGTCTGCAGCCGTGTCAGTAAAATGCGTGAATACTTTAACATCTATTTCAAACTCTTCCTTTGTAAAATGCTAACTTTGTCGAAAGGATTTATCTACTGTACGAGGTATACGAAAATGATATGCCACGACCACAGTAATGGGAATCTGTGCATTTGGATCGGTGAAGATTCATTAAAAAATTGATCGGAAAAATTACCTTGAATTTGAAAATAAAGGTCAAAGGGTCGGAACTGTTTTCTTGCTCCTATGCGCATTTTACTCGTCGCGAGAACCAACTTTGTCACAGGAACCATAGATCGCAACTCAACCGTTTGTTTAAAAAACGATATCGAAGTTTCAATGAACCCTAAACTTAGTTTATTTATAATGTTCTTATATAACAATGGCGAACTGCAAAATGCTTAATGTTCTATTGAAGAAGCATTGGAAAATGAAACTGTAATTGAGTAAACATATTAATCAGTGGAGAATAATCGAAAAACACTGAAGAAATTCTAGATCATTATTATTTTCCGCAACTACTGATCTTTATTATGAAACACTTCGTCCATAAAAGTGCTTCTTATCATCGTGGTTATTCGGTTCACCAATTTTTTCCTATGAAATATTTGGAACGCAATAGATTGGACACATACCTGCTCCTCGTTCGGTTGTCACCACTGAATTCCTTTACAGGGCAATCAAAGTTATTGTTTATCTTTTAGGCCAAGAGCTTCAAACCATTTAACAATTGAAGTATAAAATTGAACATATTGAACATTGAATATTTTCTGTCGATAAAGAAAAGTGTTCTAAAAATTTAATGAACCTTATAAGTTGATTACATTAATTTTGTAACTTCTTAGACTTACAAATACGATCGATTGGAACAATAACAACAATTCACGTGACTGTATCTTGTCCATCCAAATTTAATCCCCGACAACTGACGATCTCTGTACACTGCACGAGACTTTATCGTGTCGAGATAATAATACAATCCCTAAACCCCCGGTTCGGCCCACGTCGGCGCATAAAGTGTGAAGCGGAGCCGAAAGGATTCATTTTGCGAAACCGATGATGCTGAACGTCCGGATGCCGCGACGGCCGGGCGTCCAAGTAGCCAATTAAAATCGCTTTTGAGTCTTCTTTTTTAGGCAGGCTCGCCGGCATCGAGAAGGGGCGGGCTAATGAATTCTGGCAGAGGGTGTTGGGACGTAAAGCCGGTTTCCAGCGTAAACGCTTGGTACCAGACATCGAAGAGGAAGGGAAAGAGAGAGGAACCAAGAGAGAGAGAGAGAGAGAGAGAGAGAGAGAGAGAGAGAGAGAGAGAAGATACTGGTACAGGGATTCCTGGTGTACGGTGCACCCGGCAGACAGGATCGATGCTTCCTGTCTGCTCGAGAGCCTCTAAGCAACGAGTCATTGACTGGCTACGCCTTTGTCAAGGCGATGAACTGGAAATTTTCGCACTTGCGTTTTAAGGTCGAGAATGTTTGACTATAGACACGCGGATGATTGTCTATGCTGTAGATTGACGCGTGAGGAAATTCAAGGTCATCGGTTTGGAATATTCTGAATGTTATGGACTTACAGTCCTTGGCCTTTAAATTCAGACTAAGTGCATATATTTCATTTTTTTTTTTAGTTATATTCCTATGTTATGCATAACTGTCAAACTTATTCTTAAATATAGTGACTCATATATTCCAAATGTTAATTAACTGTGAAATTCATAGTATTAATATTTCTTTTCAATTTGGATCGTTTTTACTTTCCACATTGAATTGTTGCTCAGTTTCTATGACTTCTATTACGTAAAGGCAAAGAATCTTTTTTACAGTTTAGACGAATTTAATATATTCTTCGTGAATAAATTTGTGAGTCACTGTATGTAGATAGATGTATTTAATATTGTTTATTTTGGAAGCTATAGCAAGTTCATAGATTAAAATTAGAATTTTCCAGAATTTTTTCCAATTTCTTGAACTAGAACAATAAAAAGACTTCGATACAGTTTATCGGCGAATCATACAAAAATATGTTTGACTAGAGAAAATTAATAGACGTTTATGCAACGCCTTAATAGTAGCATTAATTAACACTTTCGTTAAAATGTATTCAAATCTCTCAATTTTTCTAAATTGACAAACTTGAAAAATGTTGAGTAGTTCTAAATCAATGATCAGGGTGGATAGAATGATGAACGCAAAAGCTCTAAATGCAATCACCAATAAGTAGTGATGGGATCTGAGACCTATCGCGCATCGCTTCGAATCTAGCACGGATGTAGCGACAAATTCGAATCGATTCGAACATGATTCAAATCTCTTAGAATTCTTGATCGTCTTGGACGTTTTGAATGTATTGAAAGTCTTTATCATCTTAGAAGTCTTGAAAGTCTTGATCGTCTTGGAAGTCTTAAAGGTCTTGGTCGACTTGAAAGTCTTGGAAGTCTTGATCGCCTTGGAATACTAGGAAGTCTTGGAAGATTTGACTTGGAACATGGAAGGTTTTGAAATCTTTGAAAAAAAATTAATTTCTTGAAATATCTAGACCGAAACAATCTTTAATATTTTATGTCAATGAGCCTACTTGAACAAAAGTAATCAAAAAGCTTATGAGATATTGAATTCTGATGAAGCTTTCAAAAAGTATCGCAATTCTCAAGACTTTTAAGACAATCAAGACTCAAGACGATCAAGATTTTCAAGACTTTTAAGATTTCTAAGAGATTCGAATCATGTTCGAAGTGCTTCGAATTTTTCTCTATATGTACTGATTCGAAGTAATTCGAAGCGCTTCAGATCCCATCACTACCAATAAGTAGGCGAGCGCAGACTCGATTAGTTAATACTTTCGGAGAATATTACTCCAGGTTTACGACGTTATACGAATGTCTGGACTCATTTCCATGAAAGCTACGCGACGGTACACGGTTCAAAGTGCCACTACAGAAAGCAATGATTCCAGTGACCTAGACGTCGTAACTCCTGCGCCATTCTCCAGCGACGTTCACGAAACTCGCCGGCGACACAATATGCCCCCAGACACGATCTACTCAACGTCCCGAATAGAGGATCCCGTTTACAGCGTGTCTCTCGCCCTGTTTCCTCGCGGCAATATCCTTGCTCACCGGAAAATCAGCGGGAAAGGACCCGGGATATTTATGAAAGCCAAGGTGATACGATTCGCGTATGCTAGAGGTGTCGAGAAGTGTTCCATGTCTAAACAGAGACCCTTGTAAATTAAGGGTAGGTTTTGCAGGTACCACTTTGCTGGACCCCCACATACCCTGATCTTCGTGGGGCTCTGAAAAATTTCCTCGGCGTCGTACGTGATCTTGATCTTTCGTGAGACAAGTTTTACTTCTTCCTTAGATTCTTAAAAGCAAATTTTCTCGGTAAGGAATAGATTTTTATATTATTAGACAATGACAAAATAATATGTGAACCATGATATTAAATGCTATTAAGTTATACATATGTATAATGTTAGAAAATAGGATAGTAAAATTATGTGTTCTGCTTAACCTTTTATTCAGAAAAGCATCATCAGAGGTTGTAAGTTGGAGTTATTTACACTTCTTTATAATTTTACTCCATTTAATATGTAAAATAATGTATAGTTAGTAAATACTTCTCTGGTGTTTAAAATCATTTTTTTTCTCATGAGATTTTGAATAGTTTCATGTTCCACTTACGATCATTTTGTTAAATACAATAATTCTATTTCGCTATATTTTATATCATTATATTATTATTATTATTATTATTATTATTATTATACAAAATTTTTGTTTTAATTTCTTACCTATGTTTTTAGAGTTGTATAATTAATTACTAGTTCATACTGTGGATATTATTTTATAACACCATTGGGAAGGGTGGCTTAAAGAGTGTCTCTAATTAAGTTCGAGTACTTTGTTAACGAGACACTGAATCGAATTTGTAAATCTCTGTGTAGCCTTTCATTCCTACCTTTCCGCAACAATTGTAGCTACAGTAAAACCTCGATTAACCAACTCTAAATTATTTATTGTTTCTCTTATCCTTGGCCCCAATTATTCGATGCACTAACAATAACAGTACAGTAAAATTTCGAGTAAACTTTGAATTTTGACATAACGATCACATACCTATTAAAAATTAAAAAATGTTTAAATATCTGAATTTCGACTCCATTATTAAGCTAATTAATCAAGGTTTTCCTATATTTCTCAAAGATCTTTTACTATCAATACATTGAATTAAACTCAAGCAAGTGTTTCGCTTAAAAAGGAAAAAGAGCCAGACACTCCATCGCCACTAATATGTCACTCAAAGCGTCTTTCATAACGCGTACAACAGATCCAGTTACCACAGTGTCGTCAAATCAGTCGCCAGCTTAGTGTCCATCATCGAAACCCTCAAAGTAACGCATCCCTGATCGCCTTACGACACCCGAACAGTGATTAGCTATTCGCCGATGAAATCGAGAGCGTCATGATAATCATGATAATCGAGAGAAGAAAGGAAGCAAAAAAAGCTTTGGCAAGAACACCGACACGTCGGAGGATTCTGAGAGAGGGCGTCGAGGACGAAGGGTGGAAGGACTGCGGCTCTAGGCGAACAAGGGGTTGATTTATGGAAATTCGGTGACCCGAGCGAGAACACGCGGTGGCTTGTTGCGAGAAAAGAACCGGGCGCCGGGGGTCGGGAAAATATCAACGGAACGAGAGCTGACACCGAACGATCTTTGATCTTCGCTCTCGAGGACAAGACCAGGCGCGAATAGCCCGCCATTGTTATCCACGGAGGTTTGTTTGTACACTTCCATCGGAGATTATCTGCATCCTAAATGAGCCGCGAGATCAAAGGCGTCCCGGCACGTTTTTCAGAATTTGTTAGGCTAAGTGGATCCTATTACATGCGCTAACAGGCGGAGCGTGGAAAGAGTGTTTACAATTGTGTCGTGGGATGCTCTCGTTTAATTTGGTTCATTTTATGTGATGATATGGATATGGCTCTGGGGACTTGATCAGTGAATCCTCACTAACGAGTAAGGCGAGATATTTTTTATAAGAGATGCAATCTTTTTGATATGAAAATTTGATTTAAAGGGGGAAACCACGGTGATGGCTGAATATAAATTTCCAGGTTTTTTTTTTATTTTATTTTATTTTTTATTTTTATTTTTTTATTTTTTTATGGTTTCGGAAAGTGCATTTCTTGAACTACTTTCTCTACAAATTTGATATAAAAATATTCATTATTGTAGTCATTGTAATAACTAGACAGCGGATCTTAATGCAAATGCATACTTTGACAGAAAATAAATAATGTAATTGGACCTCGACGGAAATTTGTTTTGTGATTAGAGGATTCTAAAAATATACTTTTCATTTTACATTTTTTGCATAGTGCATATACTTTGCATATTTATGTTTAACAACATATGCACTTATTGTGCTTATATGGAATATCTATCTTTCAAATTTATTTCGACTAGGTATTAATTGAGTAATCTTGTAACTGAGCGTTATTTGTAGTAGTTCGTCTTTAAAATTCAAACAGTTGAATTCGTTCGTCGCAGCCAACAAGATGTGAATGAAATAGTGAAAGGTAACACATAATAAATGTATTTTTGAATAATATACATATAATAATAGACAATCCTATATAACACTGTAGTATAACGTAATGGTATAATATTATAATACTACATATAACAAAGTTTTTTTTTAATAATTCCTCTGTACTTTTAGAAGGGACATTCGGTAAATCTTTATAGCCATTGGTGCAGTATAACAAATTAGAATAGTATATAACAGGACGATTAACTATTTTATCATATTAAAAAAAATGGCAAAAGTAAGACAACCTAAAGTGTTATTAAAGCAAATTGGAGCTGAAAATTTTGTTTTTGACAAAGACGCCATCGGCTAATAACGTCAAATTTAGAAAAACCGTTCAAAGTTTATTGTAACACGAATTATAATATGCAAGAATGATGAAAAAAAGAATTGTTAACTGTATGTATAGACACATATATGTACTTAGAAAATATTGTATAACACAATGTATTGTGTACAATAAATTATTACACTATATTACTGTATATGTATGTCTGCATACTTTTAGTGCATAAAGATCCGCCGTCTGGTAATAACCAGCGTGAGAGGTTTTCCAAAAGTTTATGAACAACGGGCGAACGTCTAATTTTTCACAGCAAGTTCCGAAATGAAAAATCATGCGATTTTCTTAAATTATAAGACAATAGCTTCTTCAGTTGCACGTACGGAATTTCTGATTGGATAATTAGTTCCTATTATAATATCGAAAGCAATCCTAATGTTTTCATTGATTTTCCACATTTTTGCTTCAAAGACCCACTGTTTGGTACCAATTATTTTTTTTTAAATCCGTACGTGCAACTGAAGCTATTGTCTGGAATAATTGTGAGTCAGGATAATCCATACTGATTTATTCCAATATATTATTATTCTAGACATTCCAATCTATATTCCATACATTCAATTGATAGAATCAATAAAATAAAATGACCATACCATTTAATTAAACTTTTGACACATTAAATAATAAGATACACGAATAATAATAGCGACTTTCCAACATACATTTCGATATTTAAAAAATTGTTGAAAAAAAATAGAAAGCATACAATGGGTTCAGAGGCAATTACAACCTGGCTGTACAATACTCGGAAGATTTTAGTAAATTTTCTCCTTTCGCTGCTTTTGTTTTGGATTTCTGATGAACACACAGCGAGCAAAAGGCAATTTTCGCATCTTCAGAATACGCCGCCACGTCAAGAGCTCTACAACGTCAATTAGAATATAATGGAGCCTCTTCTGTTCCCTTTAGTAGTCGCACCTTTGTGACAGATCACGACGAGCCAGGCCTGTGTGTCTGCTGAAAGTGTCTAGAGAGCCTGTACGTGTCTCCATAAATGTTAATTAACAATGATTACGAACCACCCCTTCCTGTTTAACGTTCCTGCCAACTACCGTCCAGCCTCTGGATATTATTGGCACAGGCTACCGCGTGTCTGACGCTGTTAGGCAGCTTCTACGTCAGCGCAGAGGACCTTAACAATGAGAAATTGCTCGAAATTCAGGCATCCCCGCGTAAATTCCATTTATCATCTATTCTTTTTACCCTCCATTTCGCTTTCCGTTCTTTTAATTAATGCATGCCTTTTCGAATTACGCGCGAGAGAGCTGCTAGGCTCGAAAGTCTAGCTTGGCGTACGTTGAACAGGACATAGAGACTCAATAATAATGTCTAATATCATTCTCATAAATTATTCCGTGGAAGTGGAAAACAACAAGAGAATAAAAAGAAGCTACCGATAATCTTATGCGAAGCTTGTTCGAAACAAGGAAAGAGAGTGTCGTGTCTCTGGAAACTAGTCGATTACTATCAGTACGAGGTAACCTGAGAACTCCAAGGAAAATGTATGTTAAATATAACATGTGTAACAGGTTCCAGCGACATTCTATGTCGCATCGCGTCCTACGTGGATCCTAAATGTCCCTGATCTTCCCTCGAACGACCACGAAAAAGAAGTACAGGAAACCTCCGACACTCTGATTCCAAGAAAACGAAGATAACATCGCGATTCCTAAAATTAGCTATCATCCTGAAGCGTGTGAACAAAGCTGCCAGTCACTGTATATTGATCGTAACATTAACCCTCTCAACCTTTCCAATAACCACCCTTTAACCGCATATTTTTACATCTCCCATACATCGATTATTTAATATCACCAGAAGACAACATTATGGAACTCAAAGTTCTCTCTATATGAGAAAAAAAAAATCAGAGTCGCAGAGAGAAGCGAGATTGCAATACCGTGCGTTAGCTACGCATTGTACGTTCCAATTAAACGGTATTCAGTCACAGATGAAATTAGTTAACCGTGCTCCCATTAGTACCGACAAGGCATCATTCAGGACAGGTCATTTTCGAGCAAGCATTTCGAAATTCGCTCGAACAGAATCGGGGATCGCAAGTCGGCGGCAACCAGCGTAATTAGTCGACCCTTTGAGGTTTCAGACCCTCTTTCGAGCATCGATATTAGTTGTATAGCGCAACGAGAATCGCTCGCTTTCCCCCCTTTGGCACCGGGACAGGGGTAAAGCTCCGAGGGTAGTTTCGTACGGTGGAAACAACGCGGCCGAGTTTGTTGCCGCGCGGTTCGACGAGAAATCGTTTCAGAGTTGACTAACTATTATTGCTATATGCGAATGTGACTTCTGCAAGGTATTCCACGGACGTTGGCCCCTCCTGTTTTCGCGATACATTGTTGCGCACGGGTTTGGAATAACTTTAATTGCGATTCCACCCGTCGACTCTTCATGAATATTAATATTCCAATTAATTTACAGAAGCGATCCGATGAGGAATATTAAATTGGTCGGAGGTAAGTAGACGTGAGTAATGTTTAATAACAGAAGATTATTCTTCCATTTTCAATTAATTAAATTTAATGTTTGTATTAGGTTGTACAATAAGCATTGTCATAATCATTTAGCAGAATATCAAATACTATTCATTTTAAATGGAATTTATTTTAGTAATAGGATGGCGCTTATTTATTAAAAAGAATCTTGTTTAGTATCTTTTGACAGCACTCTCTATAATATGGTATTTTTATTTTTTTTTATTTTTTTAAGTTACATAATAGATGTTGCTACCAGCCACTGAATTTTGTGTTTTCTAAAGAAAAAGAATGCAATAATTTCCCTTTCAACAAATTATAATTCTCAATCATATTTATGTAACAGTAGAATATTATTACAAAATAATTTAGTCAATCAGTAACTTTTAAAAGTAGATTATTCAATGAATTATTCGCTTTTCTGAAAATCTATTTTACAAACTGTGACACTAATTGTAAGGTAATAAAGCCAATTTTTAATGTTAGGATATTTCTGTGAGAATTACTTAACTAATAGCATTAAATACCTACTACTTTTGTTCTTAGTTTGCTTGTTTTTGAGGTTTGAATTAATTAAGAATTCTTAACACAATAATGTCAAACAATCGGACTTTCATACTTATAGAGAATCTGGTATATGGATTCACCATTTAAAATGTCAATAAGTTGATAGCAATCCTTAAAACATTCTGAAATGTAAATTAAAATTTTAATTAAATCTGCTTTTCAGCGTAGAGAATAAAATAATAAGGTGGCTCATGGTATTTAAAAAACCAGCGTAATATTGACCTCATTTTGTTCACTGATTTTTTGCCATCTTTCGGTTAATTAGAATATTTCTCTATATTTTTAAACAATGTCCCGTTGAAAGTAAATTGTAATCTATACAATAAATAAATTAAAGATGCATTTAAAGATACACTCACTGTTAATTATATCAGTCTGCGAATATAATAATAAAGTACAGTAGTACAATTTGATCAATTAGGACATAAAATCTGTAAATCAATGATTTCTTTTTATCACATTATCAAAAAGTTTTTCTTCATTAGATATCATTTGAAATATAATATCAAATTTCTAAATGTCCAGAGATTTTTGGAAGAATTTTCAGGTGGACGACACGGAGTTATTGGTCTGATTAAATAATCCAGTAATTTCATAAATAAAAGAATAAAATATTTAAATGATTTGTCTTCCTCATTTCATGCAATTTTTTGTTGTACCAAAGATTAATGTAAACTTACTTTATTATTTATTATTATGATTTAAAGCAACTCGAATTTCGCCTAAGTTTCTAAAAATATGACCTCAGCGGTTTGAATATTTTATGAATCCGCTTCGTTTAGTGACCCACAAGTAACTACACCTTTCGATCTCTTAAAGGACGATCATCGATCGAGTGGCTGCCGAAGCGACAGAGATTGCCAACATTAGCGAACGCAAACGGCGCATGAAAATAATTTATGCCGGGCCGTTTTAGCGTAAATTGCTTACTTCCAGCGCAAAAGTATTATCCGGCGAAATTGCACGTCGTCTCCCGGTTGAGGTTAATACCACGCGAGAAATTACCCAAGGAACATGACGACGCTGGAAACTGCCTGATTATAGGGACTCGAAATTTTCTAATGCAAGCTCTAAATGAAAACCGAGCCGCGTGTAACACGGGATTTCCTTCGGAACGATCGCTTAACAGTAACCCTTAATCAGCTTTGGGATTATTTTCCAGTTTCACCGAGAAACTCTCATTTTGCGACGCGACCTTTTGCAATGCCTCGGAGTTGTTAAGCACGAAGATTACGTCATTTCCCTTGTATCGATGAAAATCCGTATTATTATTATTTTATTGTGAATAAACGGGCAATACCCTAAAATACGTACAAAATAATTATTTCTCATACAATGTGTGATTTTCGATTAAATAATACAATATCGAACTATACTATTCTAGATATATTGTGCTTAAACTGTGTAATTATGGTATTCGAAAATACACACAGGTAAAAATCATTTAATATATCCTCCTCGTTTTTAGTTGATTGTAGCTTAATATTTTCAGAGATTTTGTCACACGAGATGTCAATAATAAATATGCAACGAAGATATGATAAATTGCTGGAATACCATCACATGGTCGAAAGATCTCACATGCAAGGAACATAATTAAAAAAGAAATTCATTCATTTTTAATAAAATATATGTTCGAACATTTAGAAGCAAAATATATTTTCAATCAAATTTCCATTCTTGGTGTGTTTGTGTTTGTTATTCGTAGTTAACGTATTTTAATGCTATTTAACTTTCTACGATCGTGCTGAATAGGTCAACTCGATCCCATTGACGATCGCAGAAGACAATCGACGAATCGTGTTTGACAAGCAAGACGAGTGTAAATAGTTCCACGCTCTGAGCATAAATGTTAAGGCGATCTATTTGGAATATGATTGACGCACTTATACGCTTCGAGCAAATAAAAATTTGTGCACCACTGCGCTAGATTATGCCCGCACGCGTTACCTGCGCGAACACGCACACGGACACACACGACGGAGCTATTATTAGCCGACCACCTGTGCGACCCGAGGCGATTGCTCTCGCACAATCGGTTGCATACGTGCCAGACCCTCAGGGGCGTATCGAGTGACAACAGGAAGCATCCTGCACAGCTAACTATCGAATGTTCCGCATACCGCACTCGAAGTCATTCCTTTTTTATCTTATCATTGCGCGACGGATTTTATGTGTCGAGCACTGCACGTGTTATAATTAAACCTAGCCTAGGTTAATTATAGCAAAACTGAATTTAGAGGCAGTTTCACTTGGACGGAAGTTCCCTGCGCAGGTCGGAGTAAAACGTAGCATGATATAATGCGCATGATATTACGGTGTTATCCAATTATTGGTAATCTAGAAATAATTTTATGTTCAGTTTCTCAAAACTCAGAATGTAAATGTCTAATTAATGTAAAATAAAATTTAGTAACGGGAATCTAGTTTTATCAGCGGAAGAAAGTTTTACGTGAATTTTGGAGTGAAAGGTGGTATGATGTAATACATAAGAAATTGCTAAGTTATTTAATTAGTGGTGGCATGAAAGCAATTGCATGGCGTATGTTTAAATTAGTATCAGGATATGGGTTGTATTTCAGCCCTAATAACAACAAATTAGCGTTTGAATGTAAATATTTCTAAACATGTAGAGTACCGAAAAATCTACCTGAAACCATTAAACAATGTCTTAATAATAAAAAATACGTACGTGCTATTAAAGTTCTTTAAGGGAAATAGAAATACTTGGGGCCCTATAAGAGGCAATAATCAATCTATTTTCTAGTAAGATAATATACGTTGTATCCCATAGGTATAAACAAAATACTAATAAATAGTAATTGTAATAAGATAAGGTTGTTTATAGAAGAACTTTTTTATTTGTTAAATTATATATTATCTACATAGATATAACTAATGTAAAGAGTTTAATAAATTTAATTTTAATAATTTTGGCCAAATTCGATAATGGCTTTTAAACTGATGCTACTTTAAATATATAAAGAAATGAAAACAAAAACTAAATACAATAACTTCCTTATAAATCGGGAAGTTAAAAAATGTTTAATATTTATTTGATTGTGGGAATTTTTCTTTTTCACTACTGCAACACTTTTATTTCTACCTTTCCGAACAATTAAGGGAGTTTTCTGCATTGGAGGATGATTGGAAGATGTTTCTTAATCATTTTTTTTTCTAGAAGATAGTGTTTGGCATAAAAACGTATATATGTATGTCGTGAAAATACATTTATTGAAATTTAAAGACATTTTTTGTTTGTGAAAATTTGTGTCATGAATCATTCAATTTTTCCATCGCACCAAATGAATGAATGGTTTAAAATTAGAAACTAAAGTATTATTTATGTATTTTTAGAGGTAAGTTGTTTTTGTTGATTTTATATAGTTATTGAACGATTTTTTCCAGAATAACATATCAACCTAACTTTATTGGAATTTGAACTAGTACGAATTGTTTTGGTTACCGGTCAAATGGGGTAAAAGGACGGGCGTAGTAGTACGCACTAGAATTTAGGTTACTGTGTACTTGTTTTTGAACTCTTAATAATATTTGGATTAAAAACATATCTGCTCTGATAAAAGCTTGAGCATAATTTCGTTTTGTTGAATCTATGAAAAATTATAATTTTATGATAGTTTCCTAAATTTGAAGTTCCTAATTTCTATTGTTTTTGTCATCTTTAGCTTCATTTATTAAAGACAATATAAAAATATGTTCCATCTGTGTATTATTTGTTCATTTTCTTTTACTACACCTGAATGCATACTTTTATCCTACATGCGAACTTTTACCCACACGACTGCGTATTTTTGCCCACATGTCGGGGTAAAGGTACGCAGTCTGACCAAGTCACTCTTTTGCTTAATTTAAAACAAACCGTTTGGCCTATCGTCAAATACTCGTTACATTTTATGAGTCTATTAAATATGCTACCGATAGTGCAAAAAAGTGTTCCTAGTATCATGGTAGTTTCGGCTCAGTGAAGCAAAAACAGCAAAAATGCGTCCGTTTACCCCGAATGACCCTATGTCAGCGGAGCTAAAACATGTCGGCAAAGGAAGTTCGTAACAGGAAGAGATTTATCGTAAGAAATGGGAAAGATCTACCGTTAACAGGCAATTTAAGCTACAACGCCACCGCATCGTCTCGCAACAGAGGTTGTTAAGCAGCATACTTAGTTCGCCTGAATTTTATTGCAAACCGACAGAAGCGTAAACGCTCCTCAAAACCGGTTACGGCGTTAATATTTCACTCTTCGGACGCTCTGTCCCCTCAAGTTGATTCACGATTCCCCCAGACGGGTCCAGCTTTCAAGGGAACGTCGACACGGATTGTAAGTCTCCGAACTGCGTATAAGTATGACAAACGGTGTCCTGACGACGTATCAGAGTCTCGTCGCGATGGGCCGGATTATAATCTCGCATCGGCGATCTCCGCGCACTCCGATCTTATTTATTGGCTCCCGCAGGTGAAGTTCCAGCCGCCGGAATCGACGCGGGGCGAAATTTCGCAATGAAGTCGCCGCGTGACACGTCCGCAGGATGTTTCTAACCAGGAGGATTTATCCGGGGCCCGCCTCGTTCGACGGAAGCGCAGCCAACCTGTTCTCGATCAACGGCTAT
Organism: Perdita meconis; assembly: GCA_030770465.2. Classification (NCBI taxonomy): domain Eukaryota; kingdom Metazoa; phylum Arthropoda; class Insecta; order Hymenoptera; family Andrenidae; genus Perdita; species Perdita meconis. The sequence goes on along the minus strand of JASKOS020000014.1, from coordinate 8,609,182 downwards.
AAATTTTCCCGATTAATTCGAGCAAATCCGGTCTGATGCCGCGATTAAAAAAGCTTCGAACAACCGAGCGAGTTTCGGACCAGATCCTACGCGCGAGACTTTCGTATCGTCGCCAATTCATTCGTGAAACTATCGATCGAGCTCCTCGCGAGACTTGTCTGGACTCTCTTCCTCGTGGAGCAGGGTAAACACTGTGCTTTTTACTTGCTCGCGCGATCTTGGAAGACGTTAATTAAAGCGTGGATTTAAGTGCACTTTTAATTATGGATGTTTTTGTGTTAAATTGGAGGAGAAATGATAGGGGGGTTGCTCAACTTGCTGACTGCTGATGAGGAATGAAAAAAGTGCTGAAACGACGCTGGAGAATACCACAATTTTTTTAATTGATAGAGAAGAGAAATTATAAATGTTATAGATTAAATGGAGGCAGATTGCAAATTGTACGTAGGATTTTTTAAATGTTATTTTTGAGGAACTGGTGAAAAATATTTTGAGGTTTTTTTGGCGAGGCCATGATATAATTACAACTAAGGAAAATAAAAATCAAAGGCGTTAGAACTGTTTCAAAGTAACAGAGCCTTTGCCTGCTTATTTTGAAACAGTTCCAGCGCCCTTAATTTTTATTTCTAGCATTTCATATTCAAGTTCACTAGTGTTGCATTTACCTTGTTACCTTTGAAATTAGGTAAGTTTTTGATCAAATTCAATGCGAGGATGCTAATTATAAAAAGTAAGGTTTCTAATACATGAAACAAATAAAATTGTCTAGTAGTTCTCATGAGTATTTTTTGTTGCGCACAATAGAGACCTTTAGATTTCTGAAACGCCATCTTTTGGTGCTGTTTATGTAAATCTATAGCACACAAAAGAAAAAATAAAACTAAACCTAGTATGAAGTAAAGGAAAAGGAAGTAAAAATTTTCTTCCGTCTGTAAAAAAAAACCGAAAAAACAACGGTGAAAATAAACGATGAAAGTAAAAAGATGAAACAGTATTTTATTAAATGATTTTATTATTTAATCTAATGTTGCAACCTATCCGAATCTATTTATTCCTGCGGTGATACACTGCGACATTGTTTCAATGACATTGTTAATCGAACATTTCTTCCTACACAACATTTTTTTTTCCTTCTTGTTTTTTCTTTAATACTAAAGGAAAATTTCTACTTCTTGCTTTAACTTTTCCTTTCATTTTATATTCACGCAAGAGCATTTTATGTTTCAAACACCTTAAAAACCTTATTTATACGACACATGCTTTTTTAATAATTTGTTTAACTGCAAACTATTTTCCCAGAGCAAAATATAACTTTCTGTGAAAGTCTATAAATATGTGTAATACATTCTGTTCAGTTTAGTGTAACTAGTGACGCAATAATAATTCTTCGCTTTTCTTCGCATATCTTCGTTTATTTTCGATGAATTCAGGTAAGTTATAAACATTGTTTTGAAGCAATACACTCTAACTGGAATGTGAGTTACACATTTTGTATAACTGTTATACAGTTCAATCAGATTATTAGGAGTTATATTAACATGTCAATTTTACAACTTTAATTCACAAAGTGATTCTAAACTCTTCCAAAATTATTTGCATTATAATCATATACTTAAAATCATCCTACTTAATTTTTTTTAAATTAAACACTGCGGATCTACAAATATGTGTAATACTATTTCATAAAAGAATGGCTGAAGATTAATTCCTAAACGATCGTCTTAAATTAGCTCCGACCAGTTTCAAAATGCGTGGGAGGTCGTTTCGTGCGATTCGATGTAAATTCGAACGCAAAACTCCGTGAGAGGGGGTGCGTCAATGTATTCGCCGTTGTTCCCCGCGGCGCTGATAGCGACAGGAATGACGATGGAGCGACGAGTAATTAGGCTAATCAATCGAATCGCGTACACGTGTACGGCCGCTGATACGTCGGTGTATGACGTGGATTCATGAGAATTGGCCGGACTTCAAAGGGTCGACCGCGAAGGTACCGAGTTTTCCGGGCAACGCGGCTGCAACGTTAATGCAACGAGATAGATGCTCGGACGCAGTTGGAATCGCTCGAACACCTCTGCGCTGCCACCAACATGCGGTTGACGACGTTATTTTGACTTGCAAACGCGACGAGAGCTATGCCCGAGCGAGCCGAACAACGTGCACGCGCATAAAATTGTGCTTTTATCGATGCGTTACCACTTCAACGCAGTTTACTAACTGTTCTTGTGTGTGATGCGTTCTATTTTGAATATTATGAGCGGATATCTTTAGGATTATACTGTCATTGCTGCTTGGAATCATTCTGTGACTTTTTTTATTCGCGTGGTATACAAGCAAATGTAATTTTACTGTTGCGATGGTATCTGTTTCTTTGGTATACATATGATAAATTAAAATTTTATACGAATTGTATTCGTAGGAATACCTCAAATAAAAAATGGTAATTTATTAAGGTAATGGAATCGCAAGATATTATCAGAGACACTGTAGTTACATTCACATAAATGCTAACATATTATTTAAGTAACCAAGAAAATATCTAAAACGCAAAATAATAATTGAACTAAATTAGAGTTTAATTTAAAACACAAAAGTTTGTGCATTCATATTTCCGAAAAAATTGGATAAACACATTCTGATTAATATTAATATACTATAAGATAATAATAATAATAATAATAATAATAATAATAATAGAAAGAGAAAATTATGTAGACCTAAATATAATTCCACTTAAATTGAGCACGATTTTTTATCAAAATTAAACGAAGCCCTAAAATCTAATGAAAAAGTCCTATGAATGATTACTTTAACAAAAATATTATAAGATGATTGTTTTTATAAATACAACAGCAACGTTCTAACTACTTTTATTTAAAAAATACGACACTCCATAAACCAACAAAATAAGAGATAGATTTTTTTTACAACGAACACGTTAATGTTCTATTAACTTAAATATACCTAAGGAAATCAGTGCAGTTACTCTAATAATAGTAATTCTAGGAAGTTTGAAGGAAGCAAGGAATTCACTTGGACCCCGCCCAACGTGCTCCAACATTGTCAAATCCACTCTAACTAGCTTCAATCCGCTCTAAATCGCCACTACAAGTCCTAAACTGTTCCAACTTATTCTAGTCCTCTACAAATCGTCCCAACTTGCTCTAGTTTGATCAGACCTCGTCCAACTAGTTAGAATATCCACGAATTTCCTCTAATCCGCTCAATTTCAAGTGACCCAGACATCGTCAGTCAAGAAGGAATTTGCATACAGCGACTAGAAAACGTGACACTTGTACGCGGGACATGAGCAAAAATCGATTTTCGCATCGTTTTCCGGGCGAAATATAGCGGAGATGAGCATGACGCAGGCATAGTTGTGGACTTCAAAGGATGCCGACCGAGGCGGTTGTTTACCGAAAACGATACGTATGTACCGTATACATATATGGATGTATGCAGTCAGGTCGGCGAGGGTGGAATACCCATCACGTTGCACGGCAAACGTAATTTCGCTAATAAATGGCCAAATCACGGTGTTAACCACCACGGTGCGCATTCGAAATGAACGACGAAAATTAGTGGCGGAATACAAACAGAACCTTTTACACCTATCTCTTTGACATTTAATACTCACTGTGAACTACGGAATTTTATTTCAACACGCGGATTGCGTAAACAGTACAGTTGAAAAGTGCCAGAGGCTGGTTTTGTTTGCTATTTAAAGTTATGCTATATGACAGAGTACTTTATAATCACGTTCCTCTTACGATTACTGGACTTCCCCTATACAGAGTAACTGGGGTGGAATAGGGTGACTCGATGCGATATGCCACTCTTCAATAATTTCCTACTTGATTCAAAAATGGCGATTATTGTACGTCCATTCTGTTCAGTTTAGTGTAACTAGTGACGCAATAATAATTCTTCGCTTTTCTTCGCATATCTTCGTTTATTTTCGATGAATTCAGGTAAGTTATAAACATATTGTTTTGAAGCAATACACTCTAACTGGAATGTGAGTTACACATTTTGTATAACTATCATACAGTTCAATCAGATTATTAGGAGTTATATTAACATGTCAATTTTACAACTTTAATTCACAAAGTGATTCTAAACTCTTCCAAAATTATTTGCATTATAATCATATACTTAAAATTATCCTACTTAATTTTTTTTAAATTAAACACTGCGGATCTACAAATGAAAAAATTAAAAACTACCTTAAAAAGACGCATTCACCATGCTTGATAAAATATAATACAACTGTACAAATTTGAGATCTTATCTTACAATATCTGTATTTAAAAAGTATAAGAAATATGCAATAATCATATAAAACTACTTTCAAAAATCAACATCTTATACTAAATGCAGAACAAATAATATTTTTAATAATTTTTAATCTCTTTTTGAAACATATTCATAAAAATAAATGGAAGCATTTTATTGCACTTATTACCATTGCCCGCACACTTGATGGCAGTCGGCCACCAAGCTAAAACTGCAGCGGGGCAAGGGAAATCATCCACTCACATTTTCCGACGTCACATTGTGACGTCACTGTGACTGGTCGATTCCCCTTTTCCCGCTGCAGTTTTAGACTGGTGGCTGACTGCCGTCAAGTGTACGGGCAATAGTACTAATTAATAAAAAATTACTAATAGTGATTCCACTAATAGAAACTTTGTATGTAGATTCTACAATCTAATGTTATGAGTGCTATAAAATTCGTTGATAATAGAAAAGGTATTAATGTTCACACATTCGATAAACTTTTTATTATTGAAAAGTGGTCTCCAATTGCTTTCCTAACTTTATTGGAATTTGAACTAGCACGAATTGTTTTGGTTACCGATCAAATGGGGTAAAAGGACGGGGGTAATAGTACGCACTGGTATTTAGGTTACTATCTACTTGTTTTTGAACTCTTAATAATAATTGGAGTAAAAACATATCTGCTCTGATAAAGGCTTGAGCATAATTTCGCTTTGTTGAATCTATGAAAAATTATAATTTTATGATAGTTTCCTAAATTTGAAGTTCCTAATTTCCATTGTTTTTGTCATCTTTAGTTTCATTTATTAAAGATAATATAAAAATGTGTTCCATCTGTGTATTATTTGTTCATTTTCTTTTACTACACCTGAATGCATACTTTTACTCTACATGCAAACTTTTACCCACCAGATTGCGTATTTTTACCTACATGTCGGGGTAAAGATACGCAGTCTGACCGAGTCACTCTTTTGCTTAATGTAAAAAGAACCGTTTAGCCTATCGTCAAATACTTGTTGCATTTTATGAGTCTATTAAATATGCTACCGATAGCACAAAAAGTGTTCCTAATATCATGGTAGTTTCGGCTCAGTGAAGCAAAAACAGCACAAGTGCGTGCTTTTACCCCGAATGACTACCTCACTATAAAATCTCCTGAAGTATTGAATTTAAAAAAGCATGGTTTGATTCTACGTTCATAGCAATATTAACACCTATAATGTACCTTTGTAAAGAGACTGTTCGGATAATTTTATCATGCTACTTAATCTTAAGTCCAACATTACTGACATCTCATTGCACAAGCTTAAAACACTTTGCATCGAGTCGTAGCGAATCTAGAAATCCGTTCGCATCGCGTTTCCCAAGTTTGGCATCCTCGCTACTGAATCCTCCGCCTTCTAATCTACATTACTTCGAACCCCGTTGCGTATTAGAAATGCGCTCGCTCCTAAAAGCCGATACGTAATGAAATCCCCCGGATACAAAGCAAACGGTCCAATTTAAAGTCGAGCCGAGGATAAGATAAAGGAAAATCGAAAGTGGCAGACTCGCCTTAATTTAACCGAGGAGCAGCTCGCGCGTCTCCCGACGTAACACGTACACGCTGATTATCACGGGCCAGATTATCGCGTGTGCCTTTCGTTCGCGAAATAGCCACCGACTGGGATGATAATGGGACAGAGATAACCGGACGGCCGGATAAGTGTCGTCGGCGAGATAACATTCCTCGGGCTCAGGTAGCACTTGCAAGTGGCAAGTTAACGTGTTGGCCGGTAATGAAACGGTTACCCAGTGGCGGCCCACTGATAGTCGGAAAGTGGGAGCAGGGGAGACTCGTAAAAATATTTCTCCTACGCGGTCTCGTGAACGCCCGATCATTATTTTAGATACCGCGAGTATGGAATTTAATTGGACTCGCTCGGCTAAATCGCGCTTGTTAAACGACACGAGGCAGGCGATAGTCGCGTTGTTAAGTAGACCGTCGGACGACTTGCGTATATGAATCGGGACCGTAACGAGAACAGAAATGACGTCCGATAGAATCCCGTGAATAAATTCTTGCTGCCTTCTAAATGAGTCCCTCAAGTGGTATGAGTCCAAAATTACGAATAATGTGTTTTGGCTAAAGAAATAATAAGTATTAAGAATACAAATCATTCGGTGAAAATGAAGGAGCCGATATTAAGAACTTCTGTTTTATAACTTTTGTTTCTATGTTATCATTAGACTGCGGATTTTATGCATTTATAGTAATACTAACTAAACAAAGAATTAGCGAGACTATTAACACGTGCCAAAATATACAAAATAACAAAAATATAATTGAAGTTAGAATGTTTAGAAGATTAAACATACTGTTTCTTAGGTTCCAATTTTTTATTTGTTCCTGTAAATATTTAATTTTGTATAAAGATTCACAGTCTAGTTATCACTTTGAACTGATTTTAGCAGTGAGAAAACTAAGGTTATATGTATAACGATTTTAAAGGACTTAATAGATTTGCTAAAACTTATATCTCCGATTCATCAAGCAAGTTTCATACATGGGACTATTGCGTTTTTTAAATATATTTAACAAATGACAAATGAAAGTGCTAACTTTTTTATTATGCAGCGCTTCGGAAACGACATTCGTATGATTTATAATTGTTAATACATCAACAGCCACATGACATAAATCACTTTTCATAAAGAAATAATACTACAATTCAGTACAATAATTGCACTTGATTATTCATTGTATTACCTATAGTTTATTACTGGAAAAAATGTAATTTGTCAAAGTGATTTTTAGGTAAAATCAAATTTTCACAATCAAATATTAAAACTTCAAATTTGAATAACATCGTGTCTTAAATTCTAAATATTACAACTTGCATTATATTTTTCAAATTTTGTTAGATTTTAGCATTTGTCAACAGTTTTCTAGATTTCTGTATATTATAATTGCCATAAATGCATACAACTCTGCAATCCAGTTATCATAATTAATCTTTCACTTAATGTTTCTATAATAAAGCTATAATTTGTTCTTAATTTTTTATAAAGTATTACACAAACGTTCAATTTTCACAATATTAAGGAATTAGACTTCATTGGTTTGTCAACTAAGACGTTCAATCTTCTTCGCTGTGCGATCGCCGAGACGATAGCTCGATTTTTCTTGTGTATCTGAAAAACACAGTGGAGCAACGCGAACACGTTTCGCCCATCCGTCGCGAAATGATTCCTAATCAGCGCCAGCGATCCTTGGACTAATTAAAATACACCATTACCGTCAAGGGCGCACCGCGACATTCTTTTCCCGAACGGTCCACTGTGTACCGTTAATTAATATGCCACTCGAACCGCCGAGTGCTTATTCGCGACTTATTACAAATCCCTAATTAACGAATTGTCAGTCGGTCGGCCCGTAACCCGCTGTTTAATCGGTCGAACTAGTTCTTCTCGTGACGAGATCAAAGCCAGTAACATCAAAGCGGATCACCGCGGTCGACTAGACAGCCGGAGTTTCGTTACGACGCCCTGAGCCGTGAGATTTCAGACGATTTTTCATTCCACCGGGAATTCCACGAATGCCGACGCGTATCGCGAATTTCACCCTCTATGATTTTGCAGAGACTTCGTGGGGAAACGAGAGAAAATGTTCCGGGTGGCTCGCAGTTTATCCATAGGGCCTCTAGACGACTCAAGCGAACCTGAGAGTGCGATTGTTCGATGCTAAATATTTAAATATTTTTCTTCTTTCAAAGGCAGCCTTGAAGTGGCTCGAGGAATACGAAATTTGTGAGAAGCAGCTCATCAAAAGAAGGTATACGAGAAAATAATCGTTCTCTGAGTTTTGTTCCAACGGAATCGTCGCGGTATTAAAGAAACAAAGCGGCATCTTCACGGCAGTGTCTCTCGCTAGACGGTATTAAACCGCCTGGACGAGTGGTCGACCACGCTAATTGCAATAACAATGGCACACTTTGAAACTTTCTCTTCGGTCGAGCGTGCTTTAAAGCCTGGGGGGCTCATAATTAACGAACGTACGAGCGCTCGTGCAACGTCCTCATTCATAAATTCGTTTACCATTCACGTGGAACCTGCCTCGTACGCGAGTCGCTAGGATGTCGTTCGCGAATTTCTTCGGCGTTAATGAATGCGATCATGAATGAAACAGGTTATTGAACTTCTTCAACCGCTATCGGTATTGTTACGTGTTCGCTCCAGGAACTTTGTGAAAGTGTGGAAAGAGGAATCGTTTTTAGATTACACTTTATGCTATTCAAACTTCTGGATTCTAAACTCTTAATTATAATTATAATTCTAATTAATTCTAATTATAATTCTGAAAAATATTAGTTTACAATTTCAGACCCAAAATTATAGATATTACTGTAATCTGAAAGTTATTTTCAAACATTTTGATTTGTAAAAATACTGTCATCTTTAATTACAAATAACGATTTTATTGATGCCACAATTATAAAATTTCTTTAGACTTTCAAAGTGAAATATTCCTGTATGAAATATTAAACCATTCTAAACTGCCATTTACTGCGAATTATATATAATTATTAACTACTAAAACAAATATTAAATACATGAATTTCGATACTAATAATTCACTTTCCTTTTTAAAAATTCCAAAAATTTCGCGATCAACTCATTTCTGATTCTACAGAAACACGATTCATTTGTAAAATTACTATTTTCGTAGAATATCTCATGAATTCTTTATAAGCGTACAGAACAGTAGCGTTATTTATAATTGACAATTTTATTCGGTCGCCAGCCCGACCCAAGTGACAATTTCACCGTGCAATCTTCTACGCGCCATCCGCGATTCGATACTTTCGATATCAAAACGGACAGCTGCACTCGGTCATGGGGATGCAATGGCATCGACAGCGATTATTGCTCCCGTCCTTCAAACTTCACGCTCCTATGGCGAGCGCAATACAAGAGTGTCCATCACAAAGAAATCCTGGCGAACTTTCCGAGGGCGGACCACCCTTCGTTCTGAGCAACCCCCGACGCGTTGTTGACCTATTCAATTCGGTTTGGACGCCACCCGTCCTGATATAGAGAGGAGGCCGTGTTTCACGCTCTTCCCGCGTGTAATTTTCGACGGAGCGACGGTTTCGAGGGGCACGGAGATGGGAGAGTGGGAAACAGGTGATATACAAACCTCCCTTTGACAATGTTAATAGAAAACTTCGATATTGAGAGTTTTCGTTACATTGGTGTATTGACGTTTCGGAATAAATGTTTTAATTCGAATACTGTTCTAGTAGAAACAGATAGATAGACGAGGGAATAGTGTTGGTGGAATAGAGTACTAGGGTCTATGTGCCATCACTTTCAACCTGAATTCGACCGAAATCTGCTCTTCCTAGCGAATAGTAAATCAGTTTTAACATTAGATATTAACATTAACCACTTTATTCTAAAATTGTACTAATAATATTTTGACTACCAAAGTAAATTAACTAAAATTCCATCAAGAAACACAACAATTTTAATTTCAAACGTAGCTATTTTTAACCCATTTATATTTTTATTTTGTAATATTCTCTTTCTCCTAATTGTCTACATCAGAATCTCCTATAATTTCAATTAAAACTACATTAATTATTATTACGTATAATTATGTAAATAGTTGCCACTGGACGACATGACACTTAAAATTTATTACAAATATTTATTATTATTTATTACAAGGCTTCCCCAGAAGAACTGACTATAGCTTTTTCTTTAAGAAAAACTGTATGTATGGTAAACATTTAGCAAAACACTGTAACAACAACGTAGTAAAACAAATTATTGCACAAAGCTTTTGTTATGATCTTAGTTTAGAATGTTTAAAAATGCTATGTGAATATTTCCAGATTTCTACAAAGGTTTTTATTCACTGAAAAACGAGGTACAAATCAATGACCCTCGTTTAAATTTAAGGTGACTGTAAAAACATTTAAGGAGTAAGGGTGGGAATATACTATTTACTATAACAAACAGTTTTCTTCTAGGTTTACTGTAAATCATTCATGTAAATTTTTTAAAATTCTCCTCTCTGTATGTATGTATTAGTCCATTAATTATAGACTTCTTACATAGTTTGTATCCTGCTTCTCATTCGTACGTTCATATTTACAAATTCATTTTTGACAATTATTGAGTATAAATAACATTCCTTGAAACAAAAAGCAATTTAATTCTGCCACAAAAACTCTGTGTATTTTTATAATACACGGCTAACAAGAAACAATGTATATTGTTAATGTATTGATGAAAAACGTTTGTGGTAAAACGTTTAAACGCGTAGCGTTAAAACCATAATAACGTAAGTTTTACCAAAAATGAATTCATCTTTCGTGAAATCAGAAGGGCAGAAAGGACCAGAACGATTTGTCACGTGCTCTAGCTTTATGTGGGTACTTAGATCTTACTCTCCCTCTTTTCGTGTCTACTCTAGGCCTTTTAAAATCTTGTACGTCTCGTGATAACGATGGATAAGACTGAAGGAAATCCCTTCGATTAATGATCCTTACGGATAACCCAAACTAAGGTCAACGACACTCGGATATAGAAGTTCTTATCAGGGATGTAGGGATGCTATCGAATCCTGGACATTTGGACCTTTTAAAGTGATCAATTTTGTGCTAAAAGACAGTCTATTTGCAAAATTATACAGTCAGATCAGTATTAAGGTTTGTACGTATAGAATATTTCATTCATAAATTGAAAATTTGCTTATAATACCTTAATCAGATAATTTAATTTACTGGACATGAGTTTCTGTTGTTATGAGACTTTAAAACACGAGTACTTTAGTCTTTCCTATACACTTTACTTAAAAAAAGTGTTTTAATATACACAGAATAGACAAAGAGCTTACAAATTACAATGCATGTTAGTCTTACAAAGATGATGTGAGGTCTAAGACTATAACAAAAGAATGTAGGAGAAGGGTGTAAATTTGTTTCAATTCTAAAAAATATGTTTGCATTTACACAATAATAGCCATGTAACTGACCAAAAATTCTCCAGGAAAACAGGAAACAGTCCAAAGTGAAAAGGGAAAGGTGAATTTCACGGTTAATGAAAATTTTAAGTTCATGTGAACAAACTTATGAGTCACTGTAAGTATAGAAGAAAAGGACAAAAAAATCAATAAAAAATCTGTATCTTTCTCAACAGTTTTAAATCGACTTCGTTATTCAACACATATACTATTTCTCATTTTAGTTCAAGTGTTCAAAAATGTCTGCACCTAAAATCATATTTCCTTTGGTACTAAGATAATTTTGAATAGTATATTCTTTTAAGTAAATAAAAGTATTAAAAGAAAAAAGACGGAAGAAAAATGTATCTTTCCTTAAAGACACGTTTCGCTTTGTGCATCGCTTCACTTTGATTATTCGTCGCTCCTGTTGACAACGCCCCCATTTTTCCAGCGGCAACAGCGTTTGTACACGAGAAAACAGGTAAGTCACGTTACGGCTTTATTGCGCTTTCAGACAGCGGCGTCAGGAACATTTTACTTTTACACATTTTTCTTGTTAAAGCGCCTCCTCGAAACAAAGAGCGTCCGAGAAGTTGGAACGGCAATCAGTTATGTCTGCTTCGTTCCTGGCCTGCACTACCGACCCCTCGCAAAACTTCTCTGACTCGGTTACACCAATTTTATCGCGAACTCTTTCGATCCACCCAGGATCGATTCCATTGAATCACTTGTAAGTGGATACCGTGCCAATTTTGTTTCTTGTTGATAGTTACATAGCAAACTTCCACCGATTCCTCCGAGAGCAATGCGCTTACACGAGATCGAATCAGTGTTCGTCATTCCGGACAGAAACATTGTTACGATTGTTGCGAATAAATATTTGTTTCAGGTAATTAACGGAATGAATTATTTGCCGCGGAAAACTGTTCCCGGATAAAAATTATTCAGCTGAATTCGATTAAGAGCTTATTTGCTCGAGACAATCAAAAATTTAATCGCCACTCGGAGCGCCGTCCCAATAATATTTTACCCACCTTTGTTTTCGGGTTGATTACTTTGATTGTAGTCTACGGACATTAATCAAAATTCATGCAAATTTATGGCTGGCAATTGTTAATTATTGAGCGGAGGGCTTCTACCCTAAACGAAATCGACGTTATTTGCAGTTAATTTCGATACAAATTAATTATAGGAACGGCGAAGGTTACCCTCCAAAATCAACAATTCCATTATTCTAATTTGCACGGTAACGAGATGCAGATGTCCGCGCACAGATATCGTTCGACGGAAAAAGTTCGCCGATCTTTAAAATGCATTACGCGCAAATGAGATCTCACGTTGAAAAATCGAATTGAAAAAAGAAAGAGTTTGCGTAAACTAATTTACAACGCCGCAGGCGAATTTTTTCGGTGGCCCATCTACCGCACCCTGAATGCTAGCGAAATATGCTAATTACGGCGGCAAAAGAGTGGAACTAATTGAATTAAACGATGCAAAAAGTTCCTGCTCCGAAATTAGCATAAATTGGACGAGCCGTTTACCTTTTTTCGGGTTTCGGTAGCATCCCTATACCCTGTTCCGATTATCAAATCGTCCCCTATTTGTCAGAATGAGATAAAAGTGTCAGATAATCTAGAATGAGTTTCAGAAGGAGTTATTATGTTCGTTAAGCAATTTTACATGTTTTAAAGCCTGAAAATTTTTGTAAAATATAAGTTTCATCACATTTCGAAATTCTGCAAATTATTAACCAGAAGCTTTGAATAACAAATGTTTTCCAAAATTTCGATAGTAGCATTTTTACGACTTGACTTCTTTCAAAATAAAAAATTTAGGATCATCAACGCAAAGGTTTCGCCCACGCGCCGTCATCGATACAGACCACGAAGTCGAAACAGCTGTTCAACAAAAGCAACCTCGCGAAATTTCAATTGCGCAAGAGAGTCGTCGCGATCGCGAACGATCGCGGGTAACAATCTAAGGTACTGTCTGTTTGATTTATAACGTTTCCGCCCGATGAATAGGGCCTTAATCAACTCTCCTGCCGCGATTAATTGTTATTCGTAACGGCGACACGCATGCCACAAAGTACAGCAATATGTCGACTTGCTTGCGAGCCCACGATTCATCACAACTTCTCGGGGAACATTGTTCAACCCTTCCTCGTTGCCCCAAAGCTACCGCTTTTCCATTGTAATTGTTAATACAGACCGCAACCACATGAAATTCAATAGGAAGATTTAGTCGGAACTTCTACGTAATTAATTACTTTTTGTTTTCCTCTATAATTAGTGTAAACCGGGGCGAATCAGACGAAATCAAAATAAGAAATCAATGCATATTTTTCACATCGGGATAGATACAGATATTCTGATTGTTCATATTACATCATTTATCTTCCCTGCTCTTATTACAATAATCCATTAATTATTTGAAACCGTTGTTTAGTGTCAGCGCACATTTTCAGTGAGTTAAACGCGCACGGAAATTGCGACTTTTGTGCGGAGGTGTGATATGTAATTCACAATTTCGTAATTAAAATAAAGGGGAAAGCTTGAATGTTTACAATATATTACAAAATATGTAAATAATCTATTCACTGTGAAACTCTTATATACGGGAATTGTATTATAATCAGATTGTATCATTTTAAGCTAATCGGATCGATCTTCTTTATTATTTAAACACCTACTTTTATTGTTATAAAAATGATAATTATTCATGTAGATGTGGTTCGTATGTACATAAAAAAAAATCAAAATGGTTGAGTATGGAAAAATTTCTACTTATTTATTACTGATATTAAAACTAAATAGGTACTAATTACGAATTTATAATAGAAAATTAAATTTTCATTGTTTCAGTGTCATTTATAGACTGCGGATATTCATGCATTTATGACAAATTTAAAATTGCAAAATACATATATTTATTGCAAAATACATATAAATACATATATTTTATAATAGTTACAAAATAAAACATACAGTTATTTAAAGCTAGTTGCTGTTGTATGTCTGTAAAAATATGAATCTGCAATATTTGCATAAACATCCGCAGGCTAGTCATTTATTTACTATTAAATAAAAAGTGATTCGATTCGCACCGGTCTACCCTATACTGGTTACAAAAAAGGGGATTAAACAATTAGATGATTTCTTAATTTTAGCATGAATTTCGTCCGAAATGCTTTGTTTTTGCGTTGATTTTAGAGAGACAAATAGCGAAAGAGATATTAAAATCAGAAAAGAAAGTCTGATAATGAGAAAATTTAATTTTCATCGTCCTCGTGGAATATCGTCGTAATCTGCCTTGGCAACGAATTCAGCAATTATGGAATAATTGCATGCGTGCATGAATTCCAGTTATGCCGCCCTATTTCCATTCTTACGCTCTTTTATTCAACGCGGCCACGTGTAGAACGCTGGTAATTAAAATTAGTTCGCTCGCTCGCAAAAAACCTTCCAATTGTTCCCCTCAGTTGCGCTGTAAGAATGCTCTTAATTTTGCCCCGTAATTTACTTACTGTCAGTTCATGAATTCGCAAGAAATTCTATCGCCGACAGAGACGGAATAATATTCAGGATCGCTGAATGGAAACTTCTCGTCGGATTCTATCAAAAAGCTGATACCTATCTTATGAACCAATTTAACTGAACAAATAAGGAATACATCTCCAATGAAGCAATGGTAATGGCTCGATAATGACCGAAGGGATCTGCCAATTTAGAAACGAAAGGAATTTCATACAATTTTTGCCAGCAGCCGCTTAATTCAGCAATATACCAGACCTAATACGCGCAGAGGGAGCTCCAAAAAAATCCGAAAATTAAATTTCTCGCCGGTCCACGCGTATTAAAGCCGAATAAAACCGTAATTAAAAGCCACCCCGTCGTTCTTATTGGCATCAAACGAAACAGCGAATCCGTCGTCGCGGAGAGGATCGTATTAAACCGTTTGAAAGCTCCCCAACGCTAATCTCTCCGGTCCGGCACGGTAAAAATTCGCCATAACTCGCCGTCGCGTTGCCCTCGTTCAGTTCGCGACGCGCGAAAGAGAAGGACGGCCGATTAATCGTATGCAAATGCTCCGTGACGACACCTCGAAGCAGTTTCGAACGTTTGTCGGGTCTCCTCGTAAAGGTCGGACGAACGCTTTAGAAAGGGGGTTTCATCAGAGACTTTCAACCGTATCTCGAGTTATTCTTCCGCGTGGCGTACCGGGCAATCGATAGTCTGAGAAGTTGAACTGACGGCCATGTTAGGAAATGACGGCTGAGAGTTTTTATTTATTATCCACCGTGCGATACAAAGGGACCCGTGATAATGGTATTCGACGGGGCCGCGTTTACCACTAAAAGCAGAATAGACATGTACATATCTAGGGTCCACCGAAAAGATGGGCTCACTCAAAGATATTTGTTATTACTGCATAAAACAAATATCTGCATTTCCTAACATGGAAACGATTTTAATATTGTTTTTAATCAAACTTGTTTCTTATCGTATCACTGCTTTTAATATTTCATTTTTATTATCGAAACTGGCAAAAAAATGATTACGCAGAACTCCTTCGAAGCAGAACTTAACGATCTGGAAATATTCTACACGAGATACGATATTCTAAAAACCCTTTGTTATAAATAATTTAATATCGTAGTGGAACTTTTATTGTTAGACACGACAATTTTCATGTTCACTTTACATTTTTCTGAAATTTTAAATAAATAAATTTCAAACTAATGTATACATTAACGCAATTTCAAAAGTTTTGGTTTTTTAAATAAATGTCACTCTCCGTTTTGTGTATACATGGCGTTTTAGGAGAAACAGTCGATATTTTAATAGGTGGTAGTATGCATACACTATTTCGAGTACAGAAGTTCACATAAATGATCATGTGTCCAATTTTTTATTAGTGTAGAGATAAAATATTTACTATTTCTTATGAAACACTCTATACCAGGAAGGCTCCGACTTTTTTATATGCCTAGGGTCCAAAAAGACTCTAGACGCGGTCCTGGTGTTCGATCATACATAATCACTTTGAAAACTATTTTGTTTCTATATTAATAATTGCTGTTATACTTCATATTACGAGAGTTTTTATTTTTTATGAATGTTTTTTTATTTCTTTATGTCTGAGCCCCTTTTTCAGCACAAAGTGTCGTCACGATAATTAGAATCCCATGAGATTTCAGAGAAATATAACATTCATTGAATGTATACATGAATTTTGTAATTTCAAATTGCTGCGTTGAACCACAAATAAAAAAAAATGATTTGTGTTGGTTTGTCTGATGGATTAAATTTCCCACATCGAAATTTTGAGAAACGTCGTTTTACAGTAATTTCAGAGGGAGCAAGTTCTTCGTATGCTTGTTTAATATTCGTTACAATAATGGGAAACTTCGAATCCTTTTGAAACTCGTAGAACATAACAGGGCGAAAGTGTATTTGATTTACGCTCATATTTAACAATAATCTTTTAGACGAAAACAGGATGACCATAGCCTAAATTTAATATGAAAAAACAACTACAGGTATACTCTTTCCAATGAAATTATACATACATATACAGTGACCCACAAGTTTTCTCACATGTGCTCCGAATGTTAAATAACTGTGAAATTCACGGTATTAATTTTTTCTTTCCATTTGGATTGTTTCGAATTTCCACGATTAATTGTTGCTTAGTTTCTATAACTTTTATTTTACAAAGGCAAATATCATTTTTACAGTTTAAATATATTTAATACACTCTTCGTGAACAAGTTTTTGAATCACTGTATAAACATTTAAACACATTCCCATTGTTATCGAAATAACGCCATCAGAACTTCTGCAATGACCGACTACAATCATCTACCACTATTTTTGTACTAATGTCAGCTTGCTATTGCTCTGTTCTCCAAGTATTTAGCAATTTTCCAGAAGACGCTTTAATTTTATTCGACTCTTCTTAAAAGCCCGAAAACCTTCGGTGATGTAATTTCGCCCGACCGCAATTGTCCCTAAATGGCGTGAAACGAACGAGCAGGCGCGGACAAAGGGTTAAGTCGTTAGAATTACGGACGTCGCGACGCGAAACGTCGTTAATTTCGGAATAATCGTCGCGTATCGACGCGCGGTGCCTTCGCGCGAGCCGAGTCGACCGAGGGAAAGCTAGCGCGCTCCAATTTAATATGGAAATCCTACTACGCCCTATCGAGAAAATCAATTACGTCTAATGAATACAACATGAAGGGTTAAAGGGTTCGGCAGGAATCTGCGCGTACTTTTCCCCCCCGTTCGAGCGGCGCTGGCCAACCGGTTCGAGCGACCGGGGGCAGAAATTTTCGAAGTCCAACGCGATTTGTCAAGACTTAATGACTGAAACAGATTTCGTTCGAGACGATTTTATTAAAACGCATGTCGCGAGCAAAGCGGTGTATGTTCGTAAGCGGCGGCGACGAATGAAAGGGTGGGTAATTAAAACGAGTTTGATGGATTCATTAAATTTGGGCTCATCAATTATGATGAAACGACAGCGATGAATTATCGAATCATTAAAGATATACATAAATAAATATTAAGTTTAGTTATCAGTAGACTGCGAAAGTTTATGCAAATTCATATTTTTATGGACATACAACAGCAACTGAATCTCAAATAAATGTGTGTCCTATTTTTTAAATATTATAAAATGTATTATATTTTTGATATTTTATTGTATTTTTATATCTGGATGATCCTTGTAAGTTTTTATAATTTTTAAATTGTCATAAATGCATAAACATCCGCAGTCTATTTAGTTATCAGTTCTGATAAATGCAGGATGATAAACTTTTTTTCTATCATTTTCTTATGTGAAGACTTTCTTTTTACTGCCCTGCATATTGTATCAACTGCAACTTACTAATAACTGGATTGCGGATTTTGACGATTGTCAATCTTGTAAATTTTTGTATACTTGTTTAGAACTATTATAAATATACAAAAATCCGTAATTTACTAATAACTAATAGAAAACTGTCTCCATTTCAAAATACAAGATTTAAAGTCTATAGCATAATATAGTGTATGCGTTGACAAATAAATTTTATGTTTAACAACGAAAGTGAATAGTATTATTACAAATTTGTATTAAAATGAAACATCTTTAGTCATCAGATATTACGTCATAAAAATTGCCGCGTTAAAAAATTGTGGGAATTTGAAGAATTATGTGGAATTATAGAATTTATCGCAGAAAATTTGGACCGTGAAAACTGCATGAAAAAGAAAAGTCTGTAGCATTAACATTCAGTCGATTCTACCGAAGGATCTCAATGGCGTAGAACGAGAAAAGGGCTAAAATAACGGACAGCAGAAAATTCTGGATTTAATGAACATGCTTTGTCGAAATGTAAAGGGCGTAATATAATTATAGTACGTTGTCAGTTGGCGTTGAAAGGAGTGCAGAAAAAAGGAACTTCGTGTGCGATATTTTAACCGGGAAGCTAACGAGCTGCCTCGATTCCATGTAACGTTCACGGACCGTCAAGTAGACGGTAGTTAAGGCACTTCACACGTTGTGACTTATTCTATTATGGCCACGTCTAATGAATACAACATGAAGGGTTTAAAGGGTTCAAAAATCACTCCTTCCTCTGCGAGAAGCTCGAGTAACAGAATTCACGGTCGAGAGGGTTCAAGGAATATGATTTCGAGTCGAAATGCAAACAGCGCAGGATTGCATTAAGAAATGTCAATTAAGCGTTGTAAAGGGTTGACGCTTCGCGCGTATTTATGAGATAGGTGCTAATGAAGAAGATGCGGTTGTCATTTAAATTAACTATCGTGGTTTAAAGTCATTCAATGTGTGATTTATGAAAATACTGCTAATTCAGAGCTGACAAGGAAATTTACAGTTTTCATCGTTACATTAAAATCATAAAAAAAATTATGGATTTTACTAAATAAATATTATTTAGTAAAATAATTATTTAGTAAAATAATAACTATTACTTTTTTTTATTATTACTAAATATTATTTTTTATTAATACTAAATATTATTTAGTTAATGAAATTTGAATTTACAGAAAATGACAGAATGTGAAGCTTGAAAAGAAGAAAAAAGTATAAAATAAGTGAATTTCCTTGAAGTTAGTATTTCTATTTATATAAATTTATAAGATTTCATATGTGACACGGTTTGCCTTAATTTGTCCCGAATAAAAAGATTGATGAAGTGGATAATTTTGCTATTAATTATTATATTAATAACTTAGGGCTAGATTATTTATTTTGCACTAGAGAAACTATGCAGCAGATGTACAAAAGAATTTTTGATGACTAATAAACAAATTACAAATTGCAGAACACCGAGACAAAATCAATTATCTTAATATAAATTATTATATACAAATAATCTACTTTTTCTTCTTCCTTCTAATTTCAAAGATTAAGTAAATTATACTACTATAAAATTTTAAACCCTGGAAATCACTACGAACATTTGAACAGGTGATCTCTTATTTATCTCTAACGGTACACTGTCAACGTACCCTTAAACTTTTCTTTGTGACCGAGAACGAAACGTGAAAGGTGTTCCAACTAGACTCCTGTTTGTCCAACCAACATTCTGTCATCTTCCACTCTGTTTACACGAAAGAAGTAAATTCGGGGGCAGTTTATGTAGATACGAACGGTCAACGTAGGAAACGTAAACACGGTGAAAGCAAACAGCGTCCTGGTTGAATCATAGACGAGGTATAGGATAAATTTCCCACTTAAAGTCAGTTCCGAAGCATTGTTAATTGAATTTCAAGCTAATTCACAAACTTGAACCGATTTAAAAGTTCTTTCATTAATGTAATCCAAAATGCTTCAATCTATTTAACATAACAAGAAATTCTATAAACTCTACACGAATGATATTTAGTAGCCTTTGAAAAGGATGGAAAAATCGAAGAAGAAAATAGAAAATTAGAGAATTTTAAAATATGAATTACTGACATCATACAATACAATGGAAATAAATGATCTCATTACTTTTGTTGCTATTACAGATTTACAAATATTGCGTAAAAATGGTGAAACACTGAATATATTTGACTGACCATAAAACTAATTAAAAATATTTGATTGTAGCTGAATTTTAATTAACGTATGAGTTTCCCTATGATGTAAGATTTTACATATTTTTGAAGTCCTTTTATATCCAATTTCCATTAAAACCATTATCGTTATTAAATGTACAGTTTGCTATAAAGGGTGCAAAAAAATGTTGCAGGTCCTTTAAAGCGGCAATTCCGGAGATAATTATTTTATTTTAATTTATTTTATTATTAAAGGGGATGAATTCCATTAGTGTACAAAAGAAAATATGACCTGATTATGCGTATACGAAGTCGCCAATAGAGAGAAGTGAATAATAACAAAAACATAGGGAAAAGAAAGAAAAGATAATTACAGTAATAAAAACAAAGAAAGTATAAAGCAACGAACGTGTTAGTTACATCTATAACAGTGTAAGAGTAGAGTTTCTGAAAGAGTTAATATTACATACAGGGTGTTTTAATAGTACAAAGCTTTGAAGGGGTGATAGATTACGTAAAAACAAATAAAAAACTTCTAAATGACTTGGGTTCAAAACTCAACCATTTTAAAAAAAAACTGTCAAACATTTAAGCTTCCAACCCTTATAATTCAAGATAGGAACGTTTTTCACAAGCAATTTCTTCGCTAAAAACAATGCGATCTTGTTAATCCAATAAGTACAGTAACTGTGATATTGTTACCTTGTATCGCGAAAAAATAGTGTTTTTCTAACTCCCTAAATTTCCCTTTAAAATCAGTTAATACAGTTACTGTACTTATTGGATTAACAAGATCGCAATCTTTATTTTAGCGAAGAAATTGCTTACGAAAAACGTTCCTATCTTGAATTATAGGGGTTGGAAGCTTAAATGTTTGACAGTTTCTTTCGAAGATGATTGAGTTTTGGACCCAAGTAATATAGAAGTTTTTTGTTTGTTTTTACGTGATCTATTACCTCATCAAAGCTTTGTACTATTACTCCAAACACCCTGTATATCAGTGTTAATTATACACAATTAAAATAATTTTTTCTTTACGAAAACGTCCTCGGAGACTTTGTTAACGAGATATTGACAAAAACTCCCGACCAATCGAAGCGCGAGTACAGTGAATGAATTTCAGCGCGGATGTCAGCTGTAAGTAGTATTGGCCTGCCACTGTCTGAAATGGAATCAATTTGCTGCAGTCGCTCTTTGATTGCTGTTTTTCTTTAATAACTCGTTAACAACCACCTAAACTTTTCGCTAAGGAAAAAGTTGTTTAAAATCACCTTAAGGATCACCTGCAACATTTTTGTTACACTCTGTAGAACCAGTGATTTCTTCAAGTCGGTATTTCAGATAGTATGAAAGAAGTTCTCGCAAGACGATACCATTCGAAACTTAGTTCGTAGGTGAACGACCGATGGAAAACAGTCCACTTACCTTCGCAGGATCAGACTTCTCCGTTTCGTCGTTGAAGGTCTGCGATCCCCTGGAGATGGTGTTTCTCCGGGGCGTCGTGGTGCCATCCTGCGAGGGGCGCACGAACTCGATTCTGCCACCCTCGACCACGATGTTAGGGGCTGGTGGAAAATTTTCTGCGTTACCGACGGGATCGCAATACCCCAAAAGACCGGCCTTCTCGCCATAGAGGGGGTGAATTTGTCTGCAACAGTCGGTAAACACGCGCCGCTGGTTAGAGGGTTGAAATTTTCAGACGGAGTTCCGGAAGACTGGCTCACGTACGAACGGAGGGTAACTCGTTTGTTACACTCGTCTAGACAACAGCGTGAATCGGAATCGCGACTAATTCGAATGCCAGAGCCGTGCCGAGTTTTGCAGAACGGGATTCAAGCAAAAACGAATAATTTGCACGCCGAGGGGATTTCGATCGGACACAATCAAATTTATTAAACTGGACGAAACGAAAACAGTTTTTGACGGAGGGGGAAACGCATTGACGAAACGCGGCGCCGGCTAACAAAATTAAAATGCAATTTGCGTCCAACAGTTTTGCCAATAAATCCTTTTCACCGTGTTCCTCGATTCAGGCGAATTCACTTGTTTATCAATCTTTCCGCGAGCGTAATTTCAGCGATACCAGTTTTCCCGATTGCTCTTTGATACCTGGAAGAGATAACGTACCGTTACCGGTCAGCAATTAAGCACGTAAATGGCTTGAATTATTTGCGCGAGATCAAAAACTAAAAGGGACGAAGCAACCTACTTTTCCTGGAACTCGTTAATATTCATTTACTGAATTCAGACGAGCTACTTGGGGGAAATTAAATCTTTACAAATGGTTCTATATATTCATGATCTTTGGTATTTCACTCATTGGCGTAACTGGAACATTTGTCTAAGAGGAGACAAATCATTCTCTTCTATTTTTTTTTTTTTTTTTTTTTTTTTTTTTTTTTTTTTTTTTTTTTTTTTTTTTTTACGTAGAGAAATTCATAGACATCCGATGTCTCATAGAATAAAGTTATACACATTTTAGAAAAATTATTTATATTATATTATTATATTATGTATATGGAATATATTTTTATTTAACACTAACACAAAGAAAATACTAAATAAACAACAATTTAAGATAACGAGTAAAACAATAAACAAAATTTTCAAAAACGAAAAGCAAGAGTAGAAAAAATAAGTTGAGATTTCTAACGTAAAATTTATACAGGGTGTCCCACGTAAAACTTTTCACGATTTTTCTAGTACTTGCGATAATCTCTCAAAAAAATATTTTAAACGAAAGTTGTTCAGTTTTCGATTGGCTATACATTGCAATAAAAAAAGCTCGAAATTTGTTTCGTTTTTTATTATTGTCAAGGTCGCCTTAATTTTTTTAAATGGCACTTTGTATTTTTGACTTAACAGTATTATAGCCCGTATCAAGACGAATTTAACGACCTAGTATACCATGACCTTCGGATGTCCATGAAGTGCCATTTAAAAAAATGAAGGTGGCCTTGACAATAACAAAAAAGAAAAAAATTTCGAACTTTTTTTTATTGCTATGTATAGCCAATCGAAAACTGATCAACTTTTGTTTAAAATATTTTTTTGTCACATCATCGCAAGTACTTGAAAAATCGTGAAAAGTGTTACGTGGGACATCCTGTATAAGTTTTAATTTTTATATTTTTCTGCAAAAATATTCAGTAAGTGCTTCTGCTATTGTTCCACTTGGAACAGATTAATAACTAGCGTGTGAATTTTTATGCAAACTAAAATTTTTGCAAGCACAAATAAGGAATTGGAACTTGAATAACAGTATGTTTAATTTTTTTAAACATCCTAACTAAAACTACATTTTTTGATGTTCGCATATTTTGGCATATATTAACAGTTCCGTAAATTTTTTGCATATCTAGTATTATAATAAATGCATAAAATCCGCAGTCTATTAGTAATGTTTTCTCCCGACATTATGCTGTTTGTAAATAGCCATTAACAAGATCGTTCACAATTTTCTTTTGAGTAATCATTTATATTCTGTATATCTGGGTGTACAGAGGGACTAAAGTAAATAATTACAAACATACATTATATATCGATAATCTCTGAAGAGTATTTAGTTACTCCAATGATTCCACTGCCTTTATTTAGGAAATAAAACTTAGGAATGTAGAGCTTTCGATAAATGAATAAAAGTTCAGCTGAAAATATAGGGTCAGAGAGTCCTGCTAAATTGCAGGGAAGTATTCTTGATGTGGTTACAGCGAGTTAAAACCGACGGTGTACGATGAAACGAAAACGACACATGGGAAATTACATTAACGCTAGCTAAATTTTCACGGCAGACACTCGCAATTTAGATCAAAAAGAGCACGCGACTAACTTTTTTTAACCCTTTTGTGACGCGACTGTGCCGAACAAAAATGTTTCACAATTTCAACCGGATGACGCGACGCCACTATATAAAAGTGGTGAATTATAATTCACGTATGAAGTTTTCCTATCCAATTAATATGCTTTAAAATTAGAACCAGTTAAAGTGTTCCGTGTAACCTTTGCAAGCTTATTGCGGAACGGTTTATATTCTACTTTTATAATTCTAATCGATTGAGGTGATAAAAAGCTAAATCACTTGTGAAAATTAATAATTATTTTTTCTTCCAATAAAATACAAATACATGAAAACTAATTTGATATAATCTTTCCATTGCAAGTATCTAAGATGACGTAAAAATTACTTGTCAGCAAGAATGTTACAGTGTCTTTACATTCCACAATTTAATAAATTAATCTAACATAAACAACGTAATGCTTTTAATCAAGTAAAATGCTTGTTCCATTTATTTTTTCAGATCGAGGTCAAACTAACTCCACCCTACCAATGACGTAACAAGTCCTCTACTAGCGTTTGAGTATTAGGGTCACAGTTTCAAGAACAACCGATATTCCACATTTTGTGGCTTTGCAGTACACAATTCCATAACAAGTAAACATAAAAAAAACCGTATAGTTTATAACCTAAGTAGACGTTCTACAACTTTGAAGTCCATTGAACTTCACCGTTATCAATTCTGGCAAGCACTAGGCCAAAGTCTTTAATCTACTTCTACACTGAGAAAAATCGGTCTTACTTTATAGTATATAATATATAATCGAGGAAATTTTACTACACTGTCGACTAAAATAGCACCTTTGGTGACAGTGGTCTAATTACTACACTCCTTCACCAGTGTAGTCATTTTTGGTCATGAAGAATTAGTAAAGACTACAAACCTCGTGTACTAAATTTTACTACATAGTGTAGTAAAGTTTGAATTTCGTTCAAACTAAAAAGACAGAGAAGACGCGATCAGTAGTAGATTTTATACAAAGTCGACGATATTACAAGAGAACTCAGGGTGGAAGAAGAGAGACGGGAGGGGGGCATGGCGATTTCGTACGGACGCATCAAACAAAGCAGACTCTGACTCACATCATAATCAGTAGGCCCATGGTGGAATAAGACAAGGTGAACCATTGCGCATAATGGCGGCTGGATGGTCTGGGCAACCAATAAGCGTCTGACTCAAAACTTGTCCGCGCATTTCAAAAGTAACAAACAATTTAATAGTTTTATGTCTTTTAAAGAGTGTCCTGAGCAATATGAGGACCAGCCTGCGTTAGATGGCATCTTTAACTACAAAATGAGCTGTATTTTGTCTTGATTCCGTGAGAAATGAAAAGGCGTAAAGTGAGATTCCGTAAAGGCATCGTATTAGTAGGGTTATAGAATCCTGAAAAGTCACGTGATTTGCCTCTACCCCCCCTTTATCACTCGTACCACTGCGCATCTCGGGAATGTTTCACCTTGTCTTATTCTCCACGATGAGTAGGCCTATGCTGACGAACCGTACGCTGCACGCGTGCTTGAGTACAGGGACTTATACCGAAACCGAAATAACCGATATAATACCGGTATTTTTCGGTTATTTTTAATATATCTCCCAAATATTTTCAAAATAACCGAAAAATACCGGTATTATACCGGTTATTTCGGTTTCGGTATAAGTCCCTGCTTGAGTATACAGGGTGTAACAAAAATGTTGCAGTTCCTCGAAAGGGGTGATTCTTGAGGTCATTTTAAACAACTTTTTCCTTAGCGAAAATGTCAGATGGGGCTTTGTTAACGAGTTATTAACGAAAAACACCGACCAATCGGAGAGTGAGTATAGCGAATTGATGATGGCGCGGACGATGGCGGGCCAATACTACTCACAGCTGGAGTCCGCGCTGACATTCATCCACTGTACGCGCTCCCTGATTGGTCGGTGTTTTTCGTTAATAACTCGTTAACAAAGCCCCACCTAACATTTTCGCTAAGGAAAAAGTTGTTTAAAATCACCTCAAGAATCACCCCTTTCGAGGAACTGCAACATTTTTGTTACACCCTGTAGAAGATTATTTCGGAACTCGTATATATAGGAACAGGGTTAGGATCAAGCACTAGCGAGAAAGACGAAAGAAAGACTAGATCGAGAATATTCTAGCGGAAGCCCTATGGAACTTTCACTGTCGAACTGGTCTGAACTGGTCTATGTGGGCCTATGCCCAATATCTGCTAACGGTTGAGGCCGTAACAAATATGTCTAGAAATATGTTTTTTTTTTTTATACGTCTATGCGATATCCATCGAAAGGCATTGAAAATATGACTCCTAGCGATACAGAACATACTTGTGACGACACAACAGCGCTAAAAGCCAAGCAAATTGAGGTTATGCCGCGAAACGTCACTTCTTTCCGAAGCATAAGAAATACGCTACAGATGCATACAGATGTCGCTGTGTCTCACAACCTTTCAGAAATTTTACTATGCTGGTTCAGTAAATTCAGAAACACAACCTATTAAAGGTTACTGCGCATGTGCTATTTTTTCCTTTTGGTGTGGTAGAAACAGTCACACTTCACACTAAGGTGCTTCTTTACTACGCAGTGTAGTAATTTTTCCTCTCCGATTTTTCTCAGTGTACGTATTTTCGCTCGGTGAAGCTGTCCCGGCTAGCTGTCATTTTCGCCTATTTGCAACTTCTACCTTGCAACGAGTGAACAATACCCCTGTCCTGAACCCGTGTCCTGAAAAATCGTGATTGATGTCGCGAACGAAAGACTTCCTCCTCGATCGATCCAAGCACTTCGACTCTCAACCGCACGATTAGAGTTTTGTAAGGCAGTCTGACATCATCTAACGCGAGTAACGCGTTAGACACGCATTTCAATGCACCGGGACGCTGTTGGGTAACCGGAAAACTGACCGACTTAGCTGTGCAACGTAAACGCTGACAAAGGCACTTGGCCGAGTCCCTGTGTGTCTCAGCGATTTTGCGAGAACCGTGTTTACGTTCCAATGCTAATGATATGGCAAAGGTGCAGCCTTAAGAGAACTATCGAATCGATAGACTAATAGGGCGTCGGTACTGACCACTGTTGGGCATATAAAAAGTTCTGTTCACTTGAATTATTACGTTGCTTTAACGGCTTCTCTAATGGATTCTAGAGTAACACTGAAGTGGAGAAAAATGATAAGAATCTAGACGATAATGTATTGCACCGAAATAAAAAATGATATAAATAATCCTGTGTTAAATTGTTGGAAACATTTGTTACGAAACATTAAAATTTTCTAATAAATAAATTAGTTATTGGTGACCATTTTAAGAACAGAAGTCTTTTATCTTCTCGGTTCTGATTTGATTATAAGTGAGTCATAAACGTTTCAGAAATCTAGAAAGTTGAGAATTATAGATCCTCTAAAAGATAACCTCGAACTGATAATTTCGTTTTAATAGGATGGGATATAAACTATACTCTATTATTTATACAGAATTGCCATAAAAAAAGTTCTACAAAGGTGGCTTCGACATAAACCTTAATAGATAAAATAATTCGTCTACGTCAGCTGGAAATGAAACTGCAAGGAAACTAAGGGTCCCCATAAACTTTACGTTTACTTTATGGCACGCAGTTTATTTTTACGATATACAAGTGTACACCTACGCTATTCACACGAAGCAATTTAATTGAGTCATGTCAGAGGAAATATACTGAGAATCTATTTTTCAAGAAAGCATACACCTTGCAATTCAAAATCAAATATTCTTAGTGCTAATAATTTTTTAATAGAAAAAAATTCAGAGCGACTACAATATCGAATTGAACTATTCTTATGACTAATCGATTTCTGGAGATGTTAAAATTGACAGCAGACAAAATAGGCAAGGGATGATTATGTCGAACAAACCTTCAACTATTACATAAAGAATTTTGAAAACTGCAGGTAGATAAAACTCAAACCCATAGATTAATTTAATAATTTGTAAAACTACATTGTGACACATAAACGTTGTCTTTTTGTGATCTGAAATTGATATCACGCATTCAATTTTGTTCAGTAATCAATTATATAAACTGTATAGAAGAAGAAATTTATTATTGGACACGTATGAAGAATATAATCAAATTTAGAATAAAATTATTAAAACCTTACTATCTTACATTCCCAAACAGCTAAATCATTTTTTAACAAAGAAATTATTTTGAAACGAAGGAACTATAAAAATAACATTCAGCAAATAAAGAATTTTGAAATTTTCAGAGCAGAAATTTTATAGAACAGACGTTTTTCTTTGCAAAAATGTAGAACATTTCAGTAATCACTTGCGTTTTATTAAGTAAACCAAAAATATAAGGGAAGAACGTAATGAACTAAAAACAGTTTCGTGAATTACTAAGCACCTGCGAGATGAGCTAATATTCATTGGAATGCTACCCCAAACATGAAGAAAACACTAAAAGTATCTACTTTTTAAAGTCAGCTAACTAGATACTGAAACGCATTCTCCAATTTTCTGATTACGAATCATTTCACATTCCCATAGTATGTTTTCAGAATCTTGATGGAATTTCTTTCCGACTGCACCGCAGACAAAGCGAAATGCACGCAAGAAGGAAAAACAAGAGGCAACGCAGCCACGGATACTCGATAGTAAAGTGGTTTAACCAGAGCCAACGACGGGGTGAAATCTCGTCAGGTGACGAGCTCTGAGTTCATCAGAGCGGGGCTTACAATTAGTTCGCCTACAGAGGGTCTCGAAATACCACGTGTCGATGAGGAAATAAAATAGACGTTTGAGTGCGCCGCGGCGAATGGTTATTGTGTTGCCAGGCTTATCGAACGTCAAGACTCCGTCGAGGGGTGAATCCCGTCAGGTAGAGGGTGAAACGTACGAGCCTGGGTAAAAATAGAATTTCCTGCGCACGCCACGGGAAGTACGCTTTATTAACGATTGTCGAACGCGAATAGGGTGCGATTATTTTTACGAAGAATGACTGGCGTCGGCTGACTGAGAAATCTGAGGTTTTAATATGTAACTTCGTTACATAATTTTTATCATAAAGCGATGTGACTACCTTAGTGAAGTATTACTCGGAACGTTATCGAACGTAAATTATGTAACGTACAAAAGCGATCAAAAGAAAATCTAGATATTGAAAAATGGATGTATAATGCAATAATAGTACAGTCAACCTTCTTATAACAGTTATAACACGGTTCTCTGTAAACACGGTGCAAAAATTGCAATGGTCCTTTTGTAACACAATATTCTTACAACGCACAGCACGGTCTAATAATCTTGGACCACCCTCTTTTAACACGATACTTTGAAAACATGATTTCGATACAATACAGAACGAATTAACCGTGTTGAACGAGGGTTTAGTGTAGTAACATGATATTTCATTGACAAAAGCTTGCAATTATGTGTGTATTTTTTAAACTGGGACAACTATGTATAGGCAGCTGACAGGTGATATCAATTATAGATACGTAGAGTAAACCATGGAGATGATTTATGAATATTTATAAAAATACTAATTTTAAACTTTTATATTCGAAAACGTGATACGGTATTATAATGTATAGAATAATATTAGCACACTATCCTAATATTGTACTATTATACTATTGGCCTAGCAGGTGCAGAATCTCATGACCTACATGTGGTTCAAGGGAATTTGACCACTAATTTTGATAATGAAGTTTCTACGTATATCTGATTTGCTCTACAATTGTAATAGGGTTAAGGCATTAGAAGCAGTCGACCACGTTTATTAAACCTAGGCAGTTTTCTTTCTATACGCCTAGACTAATGCCTCCAACCACTATTTTTTGTCGACTTGGACCGTGGGAACTTCCTTGGCCGCGAGCTCGACTCCCGAAACAATGGGCTATAAAAGACAAGGATAGTACTAGGCATTTAAAAATGCTCGTGACTGATTTTCACGTTTTTTCATCGAATTTTCACAAGAGTGACACCAATCGATTCCTTATACTCGACCGATTAAAAAATTACCAAACACGACATAATTCGGTCCATAATTAACGAAATAACGAAACAAATTAATTTTCACGCTTCAATTCTAACTTCGATAAAAATAGTCCGATTTACATGAAATTTTGTTATTTTAATCGGGAGAACGCTTAGAATCCAATGATGAAACATTTGTATCGATACGACAACGGATAAGATCGCGGAAACTGCGAAAAATTGACGACTCAGCACTCGAACGACCCTAGCCACGCGCGTAATCCGATGCCATTGCTTGGCGAATATCAAAGAATACCGCGTAGTCAGGTGTGAAATATTTCCTCCTGAATTTTCATCGGTTACTAATTATTGTCGAATGTTTATAGAAATGATATCACATACTTTCTTACATTTTTCCAATGAAAATTAATCGAAATACGACATAAATCGGACTATTTTTAACGAAGTTAGAATTGAAGCATGAAAATTAATTTGTTTCGTTATTTTGTTAATTATGGACCGAATTATGTCGTGTTTGGTAGTTTTTTAATCGGTTGAGTATAAGGAATCGATTGGCGTCACTCTCGTGAAAATTCAATGGAAATAGGTGAAAATCAGTCACGAGCATTTTTAAATGCCTAGTTAGTGCTATCCGTGTCTACTATGGCCCCATTGTTTCGGGAGTCGAGCGCTCGGGCTAGAGCGTCCAAACACATAAAAACCAGTCGAGCGAGAAATCGGAGGTGCGAGATTCACTTCCCACTTCGTTTAAGTCTTGAAATGCGGACCCGATTGCCAGAGGCTTATGCGGAATGTACTGTAGTGTGAATGCACTTAAAGCTAAACTTGAATTAAAGGTATTTAAAAAAGTGATAAAATATATAAAATATGTTGAAGTATTTTAAATATATTTACTTTATGATGAATATATTTTATTATGACATAAAATTGTTATGACTATTTGAAAAATTGTTTAAACCCATGAATAAGAATACTGATGCTTTTTACATAACATACAGCATCATTTTCCAGTAAAAAATGTATATATACTACTGAATTATATTAACTGTCTACTCAAAACTCATTTTTAGACTTCCCATAATTAAAAAAACAGTAATTGCGAAGATACAGAACCCAAATTTGTTTACAAATAATTTTAAAAGCATTTATTTTCTTCACTTTTTAAGACCGGTTTTTGTCATTACCTAAATATTTATTTTTTTAACTTGAACAATAAAAGTGGCCGACTACTAAAACACGGTTGGCATCCACTGCTTTTAGCCTAGTTTTCCCTCAATAAATTCTTGCAAAAGTTACGTTTTATTCGCGTACTCCATAGATTTAGCATTCAAAAATCCCACGCAAGTTACTGTTTCTACGAACGACTAACCAGTCGGTATCATCGAGATTGTATCGCAGCCCTAGCATGTAGGTCGAAGCCCTTCAGAAGATGAAAAGCCTCGCCTGTGAAGGGGAAAGCCCTTCGGGTACTTTTCGCCAAGTTTTCCAATTAACTCGCGTTTATTACTCGGGAAATCGAGGTCGAGGTTTCCTTTTTTCGCTCAGTTGTAAAGGCGAGAAAGAATTTGCACGCAGAATAGTAGCTTACCTGGGCGATGGTATGGGGCGAGGCTTATCGAGCGCCAGATCCGAGCTGAGGGGCGAATCGGGTCCGCGGACGCTGGAAGCCCTACGCAAACAGAATTATCGTTAGTTTGATTACTATTCGAAAGCCAATAACCTGTCGCGAGTTGCCTTACGTCTGCCAGGTGGGTTCAATGTCCAACACACGTGACTTTTTCGCATTCGCGATTGATAAACTTCATGAAAATTGCATAAGCAGTAATTAGAACCTTTTCAATCGTGCCACGTAATCTGTCCTAACTTCGAACGAATGTTACGTACGATCAAGAATATTGAAACGCGCTCTGACGGGTTTGCGCATACGCAGGAACAATGAAGCTACTTGATACGCAGTTGAATGATTGCAACATGTATTTTAAAATTGATATTAATGATGCAAGAGAGTGTTATTTCGACTATTACCTTATTGGAAATGATAAACTTGGATTGGGTAATTGGGCAAGACCTACGGAACTTTTCTTTTTCATCTTCGTCCCACCAAGTTTCTCTCGCTCAGAATCAACAGTTTCCTTCAGCGACGCGTTCTGTGGCGCTTTTGCAGTAGACGCGTGTGCGGCAACCTGCTCCTGCACGTTTTGCGTGTTCGACAATGCATACGCGCGATATTCAAATTTATTCAATGCTTTGCGGAAATATTTCTAACCCTGCTAGTATAATGTTGAAGAGTGTTCGACACCCGTCCTTAAAGGGTTAAATTGTCGCGTACTAAAAGCATAGATGAGATATAAGATGTGTGATGTAATGGTGACAGAAATTTAATATAGGGTGTATGAAGTTTAAGTAATTTTGATATCTTGTCGAAGTGACGGGACACATTCAATAAAATTACCGCACAAGCTATAATCATATTGCTAGGTACTAATTAAAAATAAAATGGGATTCATTTAACCCTCTGGGGACCACCATTTTAATACTGCGTGTGATATTCGCTTTTTACTTAAGCAGCCAATGCGAAAGCACAGGATCTCATTCACACTGTTCTCGAAGTGGGTATGATCACCCCAAAAACATTTCCATATCTATATTCTTTTAATTGCAGTACGATATTCTTTATTGCAAACATATACTATACATATAAACAATGCAATAAGCAAATGGCTACCTCTATCATTATTAACATTTATAACTAGAGGTTCTATAGTGTTTATGATAATACAATTCACTTGCCTATGTATGTCTAGACGAGATATCTTGCGAATCAGTGCTGGCCGATTAACGTTTTTGACGATATATCTCGGGACTCGATACGTTGAATTTTAAAACATTTTAAGGAAAACTCAAGGAATTTCAGGAAATTTTAATGAAAATTCTAGGTATTTCAATTTCATGTAGAATTAAGGAAACCTCGAAGAATTTCAAGACAATATAAGGAAAATGAAGAAAATTCAAACAATTTTAAGAGAATTTAAGAAAAATTAAGGAAATTCAATAAGAATTAAGAAAGATTCAAGGAATTTCAGGAAAATTTAAGGAAAGTTGAGAAAATTCGAAGAATTTCAAAAAATTTAAGAAGTTTTAAGGAAAATCAATTCAAATTCCAGGAATTTCAAGAAAATTTAAGAAAATATAAGGAAATTTCAGAAAGTCACTCGTTCAAAGCCATCAAAAATTTCTGACGCATCGGGTCGTGAAATATCTCGTCCAAAGATACGAAAGGGTTAATAACAGGCTGTATGCAACTTTTCCCATTTTCCTCTTTCACTGCGTTTATTAAAATAATGAACAAATTAATATCCTGCTATAATCCAACATTTATCACGATATTAGTATTCAATCGTTCTGTTCAAATTTTAGATATTTTATTATTTTATTATGCTCTCATAAAAAATCCTCATTATTTCAACATGTTTCAAAAATTATCTAATTGTAAGTTTCAACATCCTACACGAATAACCTAACTGATTAATCATTAGAATACAAATTCCCACATATCGATGACAATTTATAATAAATAATAAAATAAGTAGAACTCGTATTTAGTAGAATTTTAAAAATTTCGCAATCTTTCTTATTCCAATATCTTTTAAAAATATTTCAATCTCTCACATCTTACTTGAATGCCTCAATTCATGTCTAATTTATGTATATCTTATATTAGAATTTCACTTTCTGATGGTAAAAATATAATCAAATGAAAGATAATCGCAGGAAACGAATGGTTTAACCTGTTTTTCAAATACCGAGCAATAAATACACAGTTCTTACGTTACTGTTTCGAAAAATATTTTAAGAATAAATTAAATCCGATATACATTCGATTTATTAAGACACCGTTTCAAGTATCACGATCGCGATGCGAAAATAAAATCTTCTCGGACGTAACTTATGCAGCGTATGATTCGAATTATTGGAGAGTAAATGTCTTTGGTAGACGGGTCAAACGATTATTTACAGAATATGCCTCGCGGTAGGATATTCACCTTTCTGTAAAATGTACCGTCTTTGTTCGCTGTAATATCGCGATTTGTTACTGCAACAAATTAACACAATAACCACTGTAAATTGTTAAAAACAGACCAATTCTTAAGAAGTTTTAGACGAAATTACTTGTAATTATCTTACTGTTATTTTTTTTTTTATTTTTTTAAGAAAATAAAAAATTATGTATCTTAAAGAAATTTAAGATATAACGAAACACTTACAAATACTGTAAAACAGCTAATTCATATTATCACTTTAACGAAATTCATATAATTCTTCGAATTTATGCAACAATCGAAAGCACAGTCGATATACTTTTGCGAATCGATTCGCGAGTAATGACGTCGATTGCCATTAATTCGAAAATCACTTTCAGGAGCCGCACCTCGGGTGGATCTATTTACGCACCGAAAGGACGAAATCAAAAGTAACGATTGCGCAACCGGATTTCGATTCCCGTTTCTCCCCGCATTACGATGCAATATTTGTATTTCATACTCGTGTGATGAGACAGTATCGAGGAGTTTGATTTCGTGCAAGCAAATTGTAACTCAGCTTATTGGTGACTGGCGACTGGCGAACATAAATTAATGTAAGTTCGGCGAAGAAACGCGACAGTCGTAAATATTTTACGCGCGATCGAAGAAGTGATATCTCTTTTCGTTTAGAGTTGGTATCTTCGAGACCTCGACCCGCGACATCGATTGCATGATTGTACCGATAAATACTCGGAAATTATTTTAAAAGTGATCGTTTCAATTACTGCCCACCTGTAATGCTACCGATTGTGTAATAATTTTGTTTCACCTCTTTTTGCAACTGTCGAAGCTGTCTTTACTACTGTTAATAACCGAAGAAATAAGCCGGGAATCCACCAAAAAGCTAAGCTAAGCTATGCTAGCTATGTTTAAAAAAAATTACCTTGAATACATTTTTATGGATCCGTTTCCACCAAGAGCTAAGCTAAGTTAATGAAAATGTATTGTTTAAACATAGCATAGCATAGCATAGCATAGCTTAGCTTAGTTTTCTGGTGGATTCCCGGCTATAAAAAAAGAATTGAAGCGATGTGTACAGAAAGAGTTCAAGTGGAACTTTTCCGGATGAATTTCACTGCATTTTTATTTATTGCAATTTAATTTCTTCGTAATTACATTTCCAAACATACATATACAATATGTTTCTTCAAAAATCATATTTAGTAATAATAATCATTGAAAGGATATTTTTACTGAAACCTTGCTTTCGATAATTTTTTTGTCTTCTGGAAACCGATTTAAACTGTACATGAATTCTTTCTTTGTACTGCAACATGATCAATGCCATAACGGTAAGTAACCCATAAAAATTATAATAGTAATATCCTTTAATACCATATAGACAAAATTTCACTTTACTATATTTCATGATTTTATAAGCCAACTAGATACAACGTCTAACAAAACTATGATTAAAAACTTTCGAATTGCGTCATTAAATTTCAAAGAAACGATCATACAGACAAAAAGCCAATTTGTTAAGAAACTTTCCCTTACTTCAACACGTTAAATTAGTACATTAATTAGTAGCAAGAAGAATCCATTATTAAATTCTTAACTTACTCCGATAAAATATAAAACAAAAGTTCTGGTTTCTTATTCTGCAAGTTTCACAATTTACTAATCACAGCGATACCGTTTAGTACTGAAATCAGCTCTACAGGTGAAGTATTTCGCGCAAAGAAATTACTCGCACTGCTAACAAACGCGTCCACTCGATACCAGGAACTTTCTAATGCTGTGATTAATGTGCGGTTCACAGAAGTTCGGACACAGGCTAGAAGTTTAACCTGATTGACTCGAAGCTGCCGTTTCGCTATCTCATCCCTAATCCCCCTGAAAGTGTACTCGAAGTCGAGGGAAATTACGATGGCAATTACTCCCATGTTTTGCCGTAGTACCGTAAATTCTCTTACTCCGAAGATCGTGATTAATCACTATTTCGCAAACTTGACTGTGGCGCCTTCCGGAAAACACCTTTTGGTCGCAAAAACTGTGACTTCGTCAGCTTCGTCATCACGATGGATGCTTTTTCCTTAAATGCAACAAGATACTTTCCAACTACGTTGAGTCTATTTGCAGGTGATTGATAGCAAATACTGGATTGAATAAAAAATTGGGGGATTTCATTATTGTTCCAAGAATTTTTTATTTTAAAATATGCCTAATTTCCATTGAATAATGTAGAATTTCTATTAAATATCATTAGAAAATATGTATATCTATATTCACTGTAACTACTGAATTTATATAACTGACATTTAATATTGCGATTCAATTTTACAAATTCAATATAATAACTATGTCTCGATCATCAAGTTAACATTTAGTTTTATTCATCAAAATTATATAAAGATGAGTGAAATGAGATACCCGGAAAAAATAATTAAGAATGCCATTCGTTTCTCGATTTCAAGTTCTTCAAGACCGTTATTTTCTTGAGAAATGTCCTGACAGAAGTAAATATATTTTACCGGAATCGGAGAGGAATACCACTCGAAATGGATTTCCAGTCAGGAAACGCGTAATTACTAGGCTGCAGCTAATTAATAATAATCATCCACCGGCTCGGTCTCCGTGATAAAGCCTGTACATTATCGCGAGCTCCAGCCGAAGCAGTCGCTTGTAATTACGTCTGTCTTTAGAAGTGGCGATCTGGCCGCGCCAACGTTAACACGTATTTATCTCAATTAAAATGCCGGCTCGTTCTGAAAACGTCTGCGATCGCTTGTATACCGGCAGATCTGCCATTAATCAATTAAAAAGAGCCGTGGAGGATGTTTGCAATTAGACCATCGGATACCCTGTTCGACTGATTTTGCAAATGCCACGAAACCCGTTTTCTCTTAAATGACGAATTACTCGCGTCGTTATTTCTTTGCTTAATTGAATAACCATGAACTGAAAGAGATAATTGAATGAGTGCAACATTTTGAATGACTCATCCTATTGTTGCAATTTAACACTGGAATTATTGAGATTAACATGTGCTTCTTATTATGAAGCATCAACATGACAGATTCTTTTTAAAAATACGGGATACAAGAAATGAATGGCAATATTAATTTTGTTTACTTTTACTCCATATTAATTCAGAATAAAAAAAATGTAATTGAAAAGTAAATTGCATGTAACTAATAAACATACTTTACACTTTTCTCTTTTTTTGTTTTTTAAAATAGTTCAAAAATGGTTTTAGGTATTTTACTGAATATTCTACTCTGTGCTTTTTTTAAATAATTGAAAATCTTTTAGAAATAAGAAGTAAATTTCTGATCTCAGAAAATTATAGAATATTTTCGTTTGTTGCCTCACAGACTTTCGAAATCATTTACAAATTTTTCCGCTGATTTGAATGACTGTAACATTGTTTATTTTCTCCTTTTACAACTTTTAACTGAATTAAATTTGTTTATCTAACAATTAAATCCTTACTCTATCTCACTGATACAGTTAAAATATTTAAATGCGGTACAGTTGTTAAAGATAATAAGAAACACAACAATATTCTTACAAATGATATTACAAAAGTTTCGAACTATGCCCCCAGGATTGGACCGAAAGAGATCTCCACTTACTGGAAAAGGTGTATCCTCAGTGGATTCGCACGACATCATTATTTCTGCGGTGCTTTTCACAGCGAGCACGAGAGGCTTTCATGCAGATTTTATTTCGCAACGAGAGAGGTACTACGCGAAACTGAAAAAAGAAACAAAAACCGGATCGATTTCCCGTGTAGCGGAGAACTGGATGCCGGACATGAATTTCCACGATACGCGTTTCACGAGAAAGACTTATGATTAATTTAATAATACAACCGAGATACGTTATCGCGAGTATTTCATAAAATACGCCATTACTCTGCGCCGCTGTTGCAACAAAACATTGATTTTGCACAACAATTTCTCGTGCAATTTGTTTTTGCAACGACCACCGTAGCAGAAAATAATTTCACCTTTGAAATTATTTCAATAACTGATTTACTGAAAGCTGCGTTTCATCGGAAATACCAATTTTCGAATTATTTTTATTGAAAAATCGGTAAATCAGGTTGATACACGTTGAACAGATTGAATATTCATTCATGAAAGGAACTCACGATTTTATGGAATTTTCATCGAACGTTTTCTAGACTTCAAGAAAGTTTATTTATTCATGAACTGTGAATGTTTACTTAACCATCGATGAAACACGATCCGAGAATGTAAAAACATCGACGCAAGGCATATAAATATATTGTTTATAGACAGATGTTGCTTTCACACGCGCAGCGCTTCGACATGCATCGAATTTGCATACAGAATAAATAAACCAATGAACGACGCGAAATTTCGATCGATAAACTAATTCGCACGTGCACACCTTTTATACCATTGCATAGATACAATTAAATGAAGAGAAAAAAAGTAATTAGATCGATGTTATATATTTCGAAACTACGAACGATTCCGTTTGAACTTTTTAATTTTTACCCTGCGCGAAATCCCACGATTTGCATACTCGCGTGCGATCGCTCACGACTGATTCGTGGACGAAGCGAGCGGGAGAAAGAATGGAGCGGAAAAAGGGAGCAGACAGCTCCGACTATCCTTTTACACGAGCAACTGACAGACCGCCTCGAGCATTTTCATCAGACGTACCCTTTCCATCTCTTTTAATATTCCTATCGCGCGATCGAATATGAAAGCCGTTAAAGTTGTTTTAATTAAAATCGACAGAAAGCTTGAAACGTTATGAATTCACGCTCGGACGGATTTTATCATTTCCTGTTTATTAAATACGTGACGTTGTCAGAGGTCTTTGAAATCTTTGCTGCCGTTGACCATGGAAGCGCCTCGCGCATGCGGACACAATTCACTGAAGTTGTGGAATAACTTCTGAATGAACGAATGGTCGACCATTTTTTTTAATCGTTTTAACAGAATTGGGCTCAGAAAATTTTTTGACCCATGATAAAATTTATAAATTAATATTCATGTTTTATAAAACTGAAAGTAAAGTGTATCTTTAGCTGTTTAAGTTTCTTTTCAAACATTTACCTAAATCTTATAAATGTTGTTCTATTGAGCCATTTATTTCATAAACAAAGTAAAATACTTCTCTGAATTTTATTATTCTTTTTAAATTTTAGTTTCAAAATTAATTACGAAAAACCGTGATTAAACACAGCTACAAATCTTGAATTCTACGTAAATAAAATAATTGCAGACCTATGATTTAAAAAATGGTTTACAATGCACTTGAAATATGTTTAATCTTTGTAAATTAAAATTAAAAGAAGGCATCATAAAATAATAAATAAAAATATACACAACTTTTCCAACAAAGTCAATATTCAGAGTTTACACCAGGTCTAAGTTACTAATAAAAGGAATCAGTCATAAAAAATCAATTAAAAAAACCGTTCATGGCAAGAGAACGGCGCCAGAGTTGGGCAAAGTTTTTATCTAAATAAAATCGAATAAAAGATAATTTACCTTTATCCGTTATTCGAGTCTTCGAATAAATTTTGACTTCGAATAAAAAAATTATCTTTCGCCGTCGAATGAATTTGCTTCGAATAAAAAAATTATCTTTCGTCGTCGAATAAATTCACTTCGAATAAATTAATTTATCCGTGGTGGTTCGAATAAAGATAAATCCAGTTATTCGAAGACTCGAATAACGGATAAAGATAAATTATCTTTTATTCGAACTGTTATTTAAATAATTTTTTATCTAGATAATGCCCAACTCTGAACGGCGCCAAGAAAAGTTCATATCGAAAAATTGCGTACGCTACTCTTGCTCGTTCTGCGAAAGGGACGAAGGGAAGGGCGTAGGACCCGGAAGGAGGAAGGAAAGAAACAAGCGGAGCCCTTTGTGAACGGTACTGGAAGCCGGGGGACGCTTTAACTTTAACGCATCGTGGGTTTTATCACGCGATCCATTCGTCGTTTCTCCAAGCATTTGCCTTTCCCCACTCGCGACGAGCCACGTCGCGTCGTTCCTCCGAGGAAGCCTAGGCGACGTTGAATTCTCACAAAACGTCCATTAGCGGCAAGAATCCACGCTGGTGGCAGGGAACGCTCTATCCAGACCGTCGCGTCGTCGCCCCTTTGTGCCGGAGTCCTGCCTCCGTGGAGTCTTCCGGTGCCGATTTAATAAGCCGACTGACGAAAAGAAAGCGAACCGCAAAGTTTGTCAACGTTTCGTCTTTGAACGGAGGCTGCGTTTCTTCTGGGGTGAGGGGATTGAAGTTGCAGGAACGAGGGAGCTGAGATGCACGGTGGTTGTGAGTCTCCCTGATATGGGAGAGAGATTGAAAATTCTCGCGTTTGATTCCAGGCAGGGGCTCGAACCATTTCCGCGAATGAATATGAAACCGATGATAATTCAAGATACGATAGAAGCAAATGACGTTTGATGGTAGAGGAAACAACATGAATTTTAACTGATTACTTTGGAATAAATTTCTTCCGTTCCATCACTAGAATTTCCATATTCAATTGTTCTTACCGAACTTGCAACATAGTTCTATTTCACAGTTCGAGTAAATATTTAACTTTCCTTGTTTGAAAAACAGCGACTGCTAATTGTCTCAGGGTCTATAGTGTTTGTTACCGAAGACGGCAAGTTGAATTCCAGAATAGCTTCCGGCGAGCAAGGAGCTACCTTGTCGAAGAAATTTGTTTCCCATCAGCCACTCGGTTTGTTGAAAGTTTCCAAGTTCAGTAGACTGTGCTGGATAGCTTAATATTCCGCCAAAAATGTCTGTACTTCGCTCTCAGAGGAGCGAAGGCATCTCAGCAACGAAAACAGATCCCGTGGACAGGAATGTGGGAACATCGTCAACTGAAGCAACAACTGACACGCGACTTGCCAAGGGAAACAAACTCCTGCTGCTCCACCCTCTCGCGAACCCCGCGGATAAATTTCATCGTTTCCGTGATTCCTTCTAGTTGATCGTGACGCAATGGCCGTTGCGCCAGCAACGCGCTAGCAATATGCATCCTAATTTCGCTCTCAGTCCCGCGTGGGTAAATAATCGTGGTTAAAAATAATACTGTGGTCGGTCGGGGCATAATTTGCCTTAAAATTGTGCAGAAAGTGGAAATCTGAATCTATGTTATAGGAAGTTTTGATTGCGTTATATTAGAGGCAGAGATTCGGAGTAGAAATTAGTAATTTAATCGAACCCTCATTTATCGTAAGGTGCATGCTGGAGACTCATTTTTTATGAGGTCACATTTTAAAGCTTCACAAACAG
This sequence comes from Perdita meconis, assembly GCA_030770465.2. NCBI lineage: Eukaryota > Metazoa > Arthropoda > Insecta > Hymenoptera > Andrenidae > Perdita > Perdita meconis. Next base: position 8,567,706 of record JASKOS020000014.1, on the reverse strand, counting down.
AAAAAGTTAAAATACATATTAAGCATTAAATTCATTTATGAACATTAGAAGCTATTGGAAACTTCTTCATCTTTATCTATTGGAATCTTTAACTTTAAACTCTCTAATCTTCAATTTTAACTCTAAACGTTTCTAAATTTGTCACTTGAAACTTTCTAGTCTACCTGCAACCGGAAATCTTCCAGTTTTCTATTTTAAAATTTCAAAACTATGTTCAAATTTTTTATTTTTTAACTTCAATTCTTAAAGTCTAGACCTTCAAGTTTTTAAATCTTTAGTTCTATATTTTCAAATTCCCAATTTCAATTTTTTTACAACTTTAACTCGAAACTCTCAAATTTTCATAATTTTATTTTTAAAATCTGTAATTTTGTAAATTGAAGCACTGAAATCTCACGCTTGAAATTTTTATATTTTTAACTTGACATCTCTAACCTGAAATTTGTATACCTTCACCTTAATATCCCCAACCTCAAATTTTCTTATCTTTAACTTGATATCTTCAAATTGCCAACATCAAATCTTCAAATCTGTAATTTGAAATCTTCAATTTCTGCTTTTCAAATTTAGCACGTCAGACCTTTAAATCTCGAATTTTAACTCTTAAACTTTCAGTTTTATATCTTCAAATCTTCAACTTCAATTTTTAAATCTTTTTTTAAAATTTTTTAAATCTTTAAATTTCCGATTTCAAACCTTAAAATCTCCAATGTTAACTCTGAAAATTTTTGTATTTGTAACTTTAAATCTTCAAATGTTGAGCTTGAAATTTAAAAATATGTAAACTAAAATCATAGAAATCTGCGAATGTCAAATTTTAACTCTTCAAATATTCAATTTCAAGTTTCTAAATTTCTAATTTCAAGCACATCTCTAAAAAAATTCTTCAAATTTCCATTCTCAAGTTTTCGAATTGTCAACTTTAAAGTTTCAAATCTCTAACGTCAATGATAAACATTGTATTGTATAACAATTTTAGTAATTCTTCAGTAATTCTAATCAAATTATTCGTATTATAAATACACAACAATCATTTGTCCAGTTGTACTACGATTTCCATTCCACCCAGTATTTGCTGAAACGAAAGCTAAAGAATAGTTTTGATTATAAATTTCCTTTTCTTAAAATTTGAGAAATTTATTTTTAGAGTTATTTTTAGAATTTAGTCATAATAATGCATTTAGGGTCTACAAAAATATAAACGCGGCTCCGAATTTAATTGCGAATGAAAATTATTCATTACTAAACTAATCATTCTACTTAGAAACTGCGAAACAAAAGCATGTATAGTTGTCTTTTATTTATTGTAAGCAAAACATAAAAAAATTACGAGACGTACTATTAGTCATTACTTAGAAAATATAAAATCGTACAAAGACTATAAAACGAATGTTTAGTTACCCGAGGGTTAAAAGTTCACGGTTCTTACAAGCTATTGCGCAAAAATTTCACACGAAACTGAGTATAGTTCCGCTAACTAAACGCCTCGTATGCACTGCAATAAAATCGCCAAGACACGCTGCTGTCCATTGAACGATACCACGTAGGATAAAAGGAAAAGTGTGTCCATCGAGCGCGTATTTCAAGCGCGAGCAATATAAAAAGAAGCAACTAGACCGCGTCGGATGAATCACTCCGTTCATTAGCCGCGCTTAACGTAATGAAGATCGAAGCCTTTAATAGAAACAGTGTCATCATCGTCAAGGGATCGATCATATCGACGTCCCACGATCGTCGTCGTCATCCGCGTTACGTTTACTTTGACAATCTTCTAACCGCGAACGCGAAGGATACACGCAAACGAACGTTCCTGTTGCGGCACGGATGTTCAAATAACTCTCGCAAAGCCGCGTTGTACTTGATACGACGGAACGGTAAGGAGCCTTGTTATTAACACATCAAAACGGGTCTGGGAGATTGCGCATCAGAAGCAATTTCCGGCCAAACATACTCGAGGCTCGTTCGGTACAAGCCGGAGAAAACCGACCGTATTAATCTCTTCCGTCTTTAACTGGTCAGACACGAACGACGAATCGTAATTCACGAGGCTCTTCGGCTTCCTGCGTGCGCGGGTTCGTGTACCTTGCTCGGCGAACGAGAGTGGTCTGCTTTTACGTCTATCAGGGGTTCAGCTAGCGAAACGAGGATACCTCTAATGCGTAGGAGGATCTCGCATATGCTAGAGTTACTCTTCGCTCGGAAGGGGATGAAGGGAGATCAACTTAGCCTCGCGAATGTCTTTTTGCTTTCGCGGTTATGAGATCAGCTTGTGTGACAGCGATGGGACACATGTTTAGAGAAGTGTTGCTGTAACGGCATCTGCAACAGGAGAAAGCTAAGTATGTTCCTTTTGAAAATCTGATATAAAATTACTGTTACCATTAATAATGCAAAAAACATTTTGGTTACTAATCCAAAACCATTTAACCCTTAACTGGTAAAATGGTAACTTATGGAGGAAAAACAGTGTAAAGGGTAAAAAGAAATCGATATTTTGTGTTTTATATTTTATAAAAGCCATAGGTTTCAAGAGTGTCAACTCCAGGTATTCAGGAATAGCTGTATAAAGGTAAGTTAATAAACTTAGTTTCTATTTATAAATTATCCATCAGTAAAGCTTTGAACGTGTTTTTCTTGAAACAATGTTTTTCAATCGTGTTGACGGCAAATAAAAAAACTATACATCCAATTAATTTGAATAAAATCATTTATTGTACGAGAATTCGGTCTCTTTTATAACACGTAGGAATTTTTTCATTAAAAATCACCTTCTATTTTTTTTTATCGCAATCAAAACAGTTCCATTTTTTCGTGATATTTAAAGAGCTTCTTCATTGGTATCGCCACTTTTGTTATTTTTTTTTAACATTAACTTTTCCTCATGTGCTGCAAGAGATTGAAGCTTCTAATTTCTAAATATTTTTATATCTTTTCTTTCAAAATTAAAACAGATTTTACAAGAAATAATTACACAGTTGGAATAAAAAAGATATGAAAAACGTAGAATAATGTTCAACTGTAAATCGTTATTAATTGATCTTAATAATAGGTACTGACACCAATGTTTACATAATTGGCGATTTTGAAAAAGTTTAAGTGCTAAGAAAATATAAATGAAAAATTCCTAAAACACTTCCTAAAATATTTGTGGAAGCAGAAAGCGTTTTCCAGTGCTTTCTAGGATTTTTGAAGATCTCAACTCCATTTCTAACAATTAATAGCATTTTTTCTTTCCTTACTTTATTCCTGACTCCAATCAATATATTCAAGGTACAATTGTCTCAGAATTTCTGTTTTTGAATCATTTTGAAACTTCCAAGGACCTCTTTGGAAACAATTTTTATTATTTGAATATTTTTAATCCCTATTTAAAAAAATGTATAGCCCTAAGGTCAAAGTGTGTAATAAAAAAACGTTATATTATTAATATAAAACTCTAAATTAACGAGTGACATAAATATAAGTACGTATTAAGCTTGCTTCATTTACTAATTTAACTTGTAAATATTCTTTTTTGAGTTAACAAAAAATAAGTAAATTTTATATCCTGAATAAGGTAACTGTAGAATTTTTATGAAATAGTAACTTAAATTTCCAATAATAACTTGAATTACTTTACTATTAAAAGAAATGTAATCTTTCTTCTAACAATCAGTTATGCTACATTAATTCTTTCACTTTTTCTGACAATAAAGCTATATTCCGTTCTTAATTTTTATAAAATATTACACAAAATTCAACTTTTCTCAATACCAAGAAAAGACTTACTTCAGTTGTCAATTAATTGCAAGAGGCTCGTACACACATAGCTATGAATAATGAAAAAGGCGCGTGTCTGACCAAGAACACACCAATACCACTTGAAACAAAAACCGCCGATTCCCTTCAGGTTTTGATGAAATTCCACAAGTCCTGTCGCTCAATCCTTATTAAAAGACAAAAACCGAGAAGAAGAGAAAAGCAAGTTCTACTTCCTTTCTTCGGCGAGAAGAATGAAGAGGAAACTAGGTTCCACTTCCTTCCTCATTTTTTTGCCTGTTACCTAATCTTCTTTCTTGATCAACTGGGGATTGTAGCAAAGGCAGAAGGAGCGAGAAGAGATTGACTACCCATATAGGAGGAGTTCCAGGAAGTTTAACTTCCCATCCCTGACTCCCGACTCAAAGAGTATTCTGCTCCTACTCATCAGGGCTTATCTAAACATTTTCTTCTCACAATCAAGAACGTAGAAGACGATCTTCAAGGAAGTTCAAGATTTTCATGTAAAACCATTAAATTACAAAATACTTCACAGACGGTTCAGAGGAGATTTTCTTGACTGGAATAACCTGGATCGCAGTCTGCCTTCATTGTACACGGTACCAGCATTTCGGGAAGGTAAACTTTCATTAGTCGCGTGTCAAGAGCGATAATACCTTACACTTACAGGTCTCCCCTCTCTGTCTCTCTTCTTCTCTTTATGATTAGCAGATAGCTCGGAACGGTAGAGGAAGCTGTGGTTCTTTCAGAAGGATATTGTGTTACATCACGAGGACGAGATCTGAAGCTGCTAATGCACCAGCATCTGACACCGGCATCGTTCGAGGAATATGCATCGAGGGTGTACCGTTACCGGTCGCGCCGCTTCACTGTCGCGGATTATGCAATGCGAAATGAACGGGAAGAGACGTTTTATCTTTTTGCTTTCTTAATTAAATCGCGTTCTATCGAGTTACTCGATTCCACTCTTACGCGAACACCAGGTACCAAGGGGAATTAAATTGTTTTTGGATTTTTAATAAGACTGACGCGTACCGTAAGTTTCCTTGACGACTAGTTGAACCTTCGGCTAACCTTTGATTATACTTAAATTTAGATTCGTGTTATAGGCTTCCATACTCTTCTGTGAAGTTGTTTTCGAAGAAAATGAAGACGTTATTTAATCCTTTGACTATACATATCTACGTATTTCAGAGGGAAGATTCTTTCATTGTATGTACTGTGATTTTATAGTCATTGCTAAAATAGAATCTACAGTTAATAAATATAAGGCGCTGATAGCATCTTTTTACTTTATTGATTTATTTTACAATGTATGTAGCAAAAGATTTAATCTCTTGGCTTACCACTTAATTTAATCTCAACTAAATATGTTTATTCAAATTATTTAAGAGTGGAACTTCATTATTTTCATTTTAAAATAATTTTAACGTGATATCTTAATGGTATCTAAATTATCGTCCTAAGAATTTATTTATTAACGATTGTATGTATATTAAAAATTCAGTTACAGCAAAGAAAAGCAAAAGTAATCAGTTTAACATAAGTGATTGATCCATCATTAAGTTTCTTTTTAAAAAATTAAAAATAAGTCACCAAGTCTCCTTCTAAAAAATTGGATAAGTAATCATTATTATTCGTATTATGAATGTAGATAACCAACTTTTGAAACAATGTTAGAGAAGAAAAAACATGAATAATGGTAACGACTTCATCAAATGTGTCTTGAATTTGGAAGAATTCTTAGAAAAAGTAGAAAGCACAGATGAAATATAAAAATCCCAAAGAAAATTAATGAGATTAAAGCAGTCCGATAGGATTAAATGAATTCCACAGAATAATAATACGTGATACTTTTTTCTTCAATACGTAATATTTTCTCAGCGCTAATGCCGCTTTAATTAATTTCGGAGAGAGCTATAAAATTTTGTCGTCGACCTCTTTTACAGTTCATTACTCCGCAGTGCAGCATCGTCCGACAAACATTTTTTTTTCCTCCCAAGCGATATTTTTTTCCCTCGTCTCATCAAAGAGACCCGCTACCCAGGGTTTAGGTTACACCCAGGCGAATCCTGAGTGCGAAATAACTCGCCTTCTTGGTGGCCACTCTTTCTCTGAGACATGATTGTCGGCCATGGAAGCGTTCGCGTTGCATTTTTTACGACCAGACCACGGAACGACCAGCACCCAACAAATTAGATTTCAAGAGGACGGGAATGAAATTTTCTTGGATTTCGCCTTGTCCTACGTCATCTAGATAATCCTCTTTTCGGAACTTGATTTTCGAGAAAATTTGTGTCCTTCGATGCTATGAAATGAATCGCGAAACTTATGCTTTGACACTGACAGTCCATTTGTTAGATATTTATCATTCTACTACTTGATTAATATTTGTTGTTTTTCTTAAATGCCAAGAGATACTCACAAGTTTGCTACTTTCCAGAGGCAGACGCAAAGAACCCACTTAACTAGCTTCACTTTCTTACCTGAAACAAGAAAATTAAACACCTTGTTAAGGATAATGAAATGTTATGCACCAAGTTACATAAGGCATAAATATTGATAATCATTAGACTGCGGATTTTATTTATGCAAATTCACAATTTCATATAAATAAAACAAGAATTGCAAATTAAATAGAAGTACGTTTTCTTGGATAAATGCAGTAACATGTATATTATTTTCAATATTTCATATATTTTTGCATCTATGAACATTATTACAAGTTTTCATACATTTGAATTTGCTATAAATGCATAAACATCCGCAGTCTAATAATCATTTTCTATCCAGAAGAAAGAAGCAAGAATCCCTCTCACAATTTTCACCCAAAGCTTCAATTTTCCGTATATTTCAACCTCTACTGGAAACGTAACATCGACTTATACATAATAGAGGCGAAACCTTATATGTACATATTTCAGCTTCCCAGCAAATGCAACATTGAGACACCATGAAAAATAAAATCGTCGCAGATGTTCAGCGACTTCGTAAATCCCACCAGGAAACTCTCTGCCTCCCATCACGAAGCTCCTACTCTGCTTTTTATCCTGCTGTCTCCAAAAAAGAAAATAAAAAGGGAGGACGTCCCAACAAAACCGACTGCATCTTCCACCGATGAGTAACGTACTTCGCGAGATCCAGCAAACTATACAGGGTGGTGAAAAGAAAATAGGAAAAATAAGGTCGTGACGAAACATTCAGTTTACATAGTTTCTAAATGTTGCTTTATCGGGACCAAAACAAATTTATTTTTATTTGGGAAAATTTATTGTTGTATGAAAATTCTTGCTAATTCTCTTTTTAAATAATATATCTTTCATATTCTTTTCTTTTCATATGTAATTTATGTTGTTTAATATTAGAGTAAGGTTTATTAAATTATGATGCGCTGGTTGAAAATACTGGATAGATTGAAGATATTTATCACGAAAAACTTAACCTAGATCCAACTCAAATCTATAAGAAGAATAATTATTAAACCCGTAAGTAATTTCATACTAATTAAATAAGAAATCATCTCTATTTTATCCGTGGATGAAGATTAACTCGCGAATCAAACGATTAAGCATTTTCTACCAACTTCTGCCAGCTGTTTTCTCCTTTCATTTACCTCAACTTTTCTGCAAACCTCAGAACATTGGTATAAAAAGTCACCTTTCTCTCTCGGTATCTTGGCCAAGATTAATCACACAATCCACGGTTCATTAGACACACTTTCCACTCAATTTTTCTGTGTGTTCTGCTTCCAAAACCACATACTTTCAGACCACAGGGCACCCATCCGTACCATTTTTCATCCTCGATCGCCTTAAACGGGACCACTAAAAGTCCCGCGAAGCACCAGCAATATTTCCTTGGCTATCTCGCGGTGCCATTTTCGTTCAGTTTGTACCAATAGCGGCAGAGGTTTACAGCCGTCCCGTGAGAGCACCGTTACACGGTGCCGCGCTTAAAATGAAACACTACAACCCCGATATGCGCGTAAAACGTCCTGCCGCGTGGATTAATATTATCCGTTTCGCGGCGGACGACGCGACGCGGTGCTCGCGAAAACCCCGAGGCTGAGGGCTCCGAGCTGTCGCCGGTCTTAATGATAATGCCACCGACGGAGACTCCGCGCGAACATCGCCCGTTTATTGCTGTCCAGTAGCTATACACCGTTTTACGGCGTCGTTTGTTCTCCAGGGAACAGCCGAGTATTAATACGGCCGGGAAACTGGGGTGGAATGGTCTAATTCGCGCCCGATTCATAGTCGCGCGAGATTACGAGGTCACCGGGAAAAGGTATTACAGTGTTCCGCGTAAAGTGTGCTCAGGGTTTGAGGAAATGTCTACCAGCTGTGACCAAGTTTGTTCGTCGCCAGCCCTTCGCAGGTGGCTTATTATAGTCTCTACTAGTTGCACATAATGGCCTTAAGTCACTAATCTTGTAATCAGTCTGATGAGTCTCTGAGACTCATTCATGAGTTAGTAACATATTGCCAGCTTCGTTTGATTAAAGAAATGAGTGAGAACACAATTTTTTGTTATTTATAGTAATTTAACCTTTCTACAAGAAAAGTGCTGTATACTGTATCCTTTTGTTATAGTTATTGTTGAGATAGTCTGTTTCTTGTAGCTTAACCCTGCTACGGTCTTTGGGTCTTTCTTGACCCAGAGTATTTTAATTTCTTTAAATACTGTTTTATTTTTTTAGAAAAATATGAGAAATTCAGTGTTAATATTTAGATTTGTTGGAATAAGGATAACAATAAAAAATGCGTCATTTACATTCTTAACAACATGATAATAATAAAAACTGTTTCATTCTGGATTTTCAAGAGGAACGTAACAGAGTTATAACAATTCTTGCAACTGAACCTAATGTTCATAATTTTTTACTTCTCACATTATTGTGGTACATTAAAAAACATTCCCATGAAAAAAAGAATAAAGAAGAAATGTTTAAAGAGCAAAATTTAATAGAAAATAGGTACATATTATTAAAAATAATTTGTGCGTTCAGAAATTGCTCCCTTTGCTTTCTGGAACTAATAAGGGATGTTAATGATGACTTTTATCACGACTTTAGCCTAGGGAAAAAAATGACAAAAACGTGAATATTTTTAATTCTTTGATAAACAAGTCCATTTTTTAAAAATCTACTTATATGGCAAATCCGCTGCTAAAAGACACACAAGTTTGCTATCTGAATTTTTAATTTACGTCCAATAGTTTCCGAGATATTCGACAAAACACGTTTTTCACCCCCAACTTTGAGGGTGATTTTCACCCCTTCGACATGGATGATTGCCGATACAAAAATACGTGTCAAATATTTTTTCAAAATCTATACATATTAGGGTCATTCGGGGTAAAAGGATGCAGTGGGTAAAAGTACGCAGTGCCGTTTTCTCTGAGAGGGGTGAGAGGACGGGGACGCTGGCTCGTCAGGATTGAGGGCGCGTGGGCCGCCATTTTGAATCAACGCCTGTTGAGCGGTGCGAGTCGCGCTTTCTGAATTAAAAATAAAAATTTAAAATTGTCGTGTTATTTCGATCTTTTTCGTACCAGGGAAAAGTTTGTGGACATATTATTTATATATTTTTAGAGGTAAGTTGTTTTTGTTGATTTTATATAGTCATTGAACGATTTTTTCCAGAATAACATTTTAACCTAACTTTACTGGAATTCGAACTAGTACGAATTGTTTTCGTTACCGGTCAAATGGGATAAAAGGACGGGGGTAATAGTACGCACTGGTATTTAGGTTACTGTCTACTTGTTTTTGAACTCAATAATATTTCGAGTAAAAACATATCTACTCTGATAAAGGCTTGAGCATAATTTCGTTTTATTGAATCTATGAAAAATTGTAATTTTATGATAGTTTCCTAAATTTTACACACACGACTGCGTATTTTTACCCACATGTCGGAATAAAGGTACACAGTCTGACCAAGTCACTCTTTTGCTTAATTTAAAAAAAAAACCGTTTGGCCTATCGTCAAATACTCGTTACATTTCATGAGTCTATTAAATATGCTACCGATAGCGCAAAAAAATGTTCCCTAATATCATGGTATTTTCCGCTCAGTGAAGCAAAAACAACAAAAGTGCGTCCTTTTACCCCGAATGACCCTATACTAAACACGCATTAATACCGGCGCGTATCGTTTGGGTCCCTTGCTAGAACTTATATAGATTATAATTTAATTATTGTTATTTTTGCACTTTTTCAGATGCCAAATTGAGGATAAAACATATCATTCATTCAAAAACCATGATAGTTACTCCTGACTCCGAAGTGATTTAGGATTCTCGCACTTATATTAATTAATTTTCGGACGTCGCGTTACAGAAAATCGAGTAGACACAAGCCGCCAATTCAATTTCCTCTAACGAAGAGCGGCTCTCCACATCAATGGTACACAAGGTGCAAACTTGATAAAGCCCAAGCGACAGGAGGTCAGCTGCAAACATCGACGCTACCGTGAACAGAATTCAATAAAAATCCTTTGCCACGTCGAAAGCAATAATAACAAGAGAGAATGAGCAGCGATCAAGGGAATTGCAATCAGAGCGAATCCACCAAGGCGGCACGCAAAGGGCTTGACCAACAGTCGTCGAGGCGGGTAACGAGAGTCCGTGACCGCGGCTGAGCAGAAGTGGCTTATTAAAGTAACACTTCTTGAACGGGGGCATAAAATGCCCGTGAACGTCGTAAATCTTCCCCCCGTTGGAGGTGGGGGTAAGGGTGCGACACACGACCATGGAAAAACCGTCAAACAACGCCGAAACGGTTTCCCCATTACTAACGAACGTACTTAAAAGCCGAGACACGACGCGACGGTTCGCGCGAGCATTCCGAGTTCACTGGCCACGACATCGTTTTAAAGGGCCGCAGGAATACCGAGCCGTATGATTCTAAGTGGTTCGTAATAGACTTTCGGGAAATCGGCGCTTTTAGAATTTCACCGAGGACGGTGATTCACCCTTTCCCACGTGAGAATGCGACGGAAGCGGCAAGCGGAGAGAAAGAAGGGGGTCAAGCGAGATTTCGGCCGCGATTCCGTATGCGCGCAGCTGTCGCCTCCTCGTTCCGCGGGCCTGTCAGCAATTTTGGTAATTGGTTAAGTTTAGTGTGCGTGACGCGGGAGACACGGGGGAATAGGGAGAGGCGCCGCTGTTTGGTGCTTCTTCTGACTTTGGTGGGCTGACTACTTCTTCCAGGGAAAGTGTGAAGAAGAAGGAATAGAATGAAAATTGGTTGTTGACCAGCTGCGATGTTTGGACTACTCGTGTTTTTAGATTTTGACGCTACAGTTGCTACAATTTTTTATTCAAATTTTTGTAGAAATAGAATAAGATAACACATACAGTTGTTGACCCCCCCATATACAATGATTAACCATTTCAAGAAAAGTAAAAAATTTAATACATATAATCCTTTTGTTAGATAATAAAACATTTGTACCTATATTATAATGACCCAATTATTCTTGTTTCGAATACATTTAATATTTACTGTATAAGAAACAGATTGTATTTATTTGCTACTTTTCTTCAAACGGTCAATCATTGTATGCGGGGGGTCAACAATCGTATGCGTTACTTTATACATTCCCCGTAACACATTCCATCATTTTTCAAGCACTTACGGTGATCTGACGAAAAAGTGTTTTGAATAAGAAAATTTCCAAAAAACTTTCCTTTGATAAAAAGTCAAGGTCGCCTTCATTTTTAAATAGCATTACATAGGTTTAACTTCATAGTATTGTAGCTTATCTGAATACGAATTCAATGACCTGAAACACTGTGACCTTGAGATGGCCTTGAAATGATTATAAATGAAGATTATAAATCAAAAACCGTAGTCGTGGGTCTTCGTATTTTTTATTTAGATACCAAGGAATGATCGAGAATTCACAACTACAGAATTTTTCATTATATTTAAAATCTGGGGAACATTTGAAATTTTCATAAAATATTAAGCAACAACAAATATTGATAGTAACACTAATTTCCTTACATATTTCTAAAAATGAACCCATTTATTGAATGAAATAAAATACGTGATTGGATCGTAACAGACCTAAAGACCGTAGCAGGATTAAATATTAAAATGATATTAATTGCACATTATTTTCACCAGTATCCACATTCATCAAATTTATGAATGAAAATCAGTGCACAAACTGATAATCAAAATTACTAAAATCATAAATACATTAGTTCGACCACTAAAGTGTTAAAAACAGGTCAAATAAAGTGAACAATAAGCTTCACTTTTTGTTTTACATTTCTTAAATGAATAAAAATCTTCAAGTATTTTCCATACCTGCATTACAATTCAATTTTGCACATTTTCCAACTTAAAATAGTATTTTAAGTATTAAAGAAAGTATTTCTGTTCAAAATTAAAATCTCACAAATTTTGTAATTAATTTATTATAAATCCTATTTTGTATAAAAACGATGAAATGTAAAATCTGTGTGAATTTTTCTCCGAACAGAAAAGTATTTTATAAATTAATTCAATGCGTAGAAAACTACAGACAGTTCAACGGCTCAAGCGGAGCGCGGTTAATTTGAGGCAGCGTGCAGACCGACTTCCTTCAAACTATGCAACCGATTGAATAACAAACAATACCGACGTATGGCACGGTATTTGTTTGGAATGCAAGCTTGAAGCGCGCAGCGACCGCGCGACATTCGCATTCGAAACAAATGCCATACCACTGATTCATCCAATGCCAACTGCCGATAGCGGTTCGCATTAAAGAGCTCCTCATCCGGACCCCCTGCATCTTATTTGCGCAGCATACGGAATAAATTTCGACGAATTGCCGATACCCAACCTTTCTCTCTGGATAATACACTCTTCGTTCAAAGCGTCGCCTTATGATCATTTTTCATCAATATGCTAATAGATCATCGAAGCGGAGTTCCATTGTCCTCAATTCTCCTTATTCTCTCTTCTATCATAATTTCTCACATAAACATCCGCTTATAAATCACACGTCTCCAGCTTTTCTTTTTCTTTTTTCTTTCATAGCGCATTTAATTTATAATATGTTTATGCAAATTGCTTGGGGTTTCAAATTGTATTAAATCGCATTAAATGCAGGCAATTCTTAAGCCTCAATTTTCCTTAACAAAATAAATATATGTTTGTTACTTTACTTAACTTGTTTTATTTAACACATCAGGATTGTTCAAATGTTTGTTTTTTTAATTTAGCTAAACTGTCAGGCGTACCAACTATATTTTTGGCGCCGAGTGGTGTACGTAAAATTCCAAAATCCTCAAATGGGGATCGTGGCAGCTAATGGGTTAACATAATTGTCTTTTCCGCGTTTATTTCCAGAATCAATATACAAAATCATTCAAAAATGAAAATTTACACATCCATAGTTTTGACATAAAAGAACACCTTCAATATCGTCCAGAAGAGTTTTTTGTTGCAAAATAATTGTAATCTTATTATTTGAACATTCTTATCCATTTCTGTACTTTCGAAAGGCATTCATGCTTACGTCTCCGTCGCATCAAGCATAAAATTCAAATACTAATTGTCAAGATACCAGGAATGCCAGATAAGCCGAATATTCTCGCGCAGACTTCCTATTTTCCGAAGGAATGCCGACGCTTGTTCAGCGAACGCGTTGTCTCGCGAACGATTCCCGCGGAGGACTTCCAGGTCGTTTCGGACGCGTCGCGGAAGATCAAAGTGAGCCGTGCTAGATATTTCATCGTGAACGTCTGAGCGGCTGCCAAGAGCTCCAAATGCGTCTGTCCGAGGATTTGCGAGCGGAAGTGAGCAGCAGCGAGGGTGGAAAAAAGAAACGGGAGCAGAAAGCTGCCGCAGCGTCGCGTAAACAGACGCGTTTCTCGTACTATGCTTCCTAGACTGCGTTTTTGGCGCATCAACGCGCCCTAGTGTCAACCTTATCCACCCGAGCGAACTTACTCCCGCGACTTTCATTTGCGGAATCAACTAACGCATGCACGCACGTCCGAATACTCTTCCCAGTAATTCTCGCTTCATGTTAATTACTGGGATCGTTTCGCGAGCCTTTGCGTATTTTTTAGTGAGTACGAAACTTTGGTATGCAACGTAATACACAATGAAATAAATTCTATTATTAAGAGTCTGATTGTCACGTTATCCATATACGAATAAATTCTACCAAATTTTACGTATGCACTTTTCAATACATTAGAAAGTATATTTTATTAATAATGCATTGGATATCTCACTCACAATAATAAAAAAAAAATAAGTAAATCTCCTTTTCTTTAATGTAACAATCACTGTATACATAAAAAACGCTCCTATGTTACTTTCTAAATACTTTTTATATCGCAACCGTGACTTATTACACCTAACAAAGTCCTGTTACCACAACGTGTTAACTGTGCTAAAACAGAAAATAGACACATAAAACAACTGATCAATCGTAAAGCTAAATAAGAAAGAAGAACAGGCGAAATTGCTAGCCCAAGGAGAATACCTGAGGAGCAGATGCAACTGACAGAAGAAAACCAACGATCCGTCGGTGCTACAGGAAAGTTACTGCCAGTTTCACGAACGTGAGCACGCGAGATTTCATTACCACGAGAGGGAAAGATGAATCGGAGTCGGGGCAGAGAAGACCCGGCAAAGATACTCTTTTCACCGTGCGGCCGATCCATTCTCGTTCACGGTGGAACTGAGGAAGGTCGCACGAGCTATCGGAGCAGCGGAAGGGAATCGCAACAAAAGCGCGAAGACCGATAGGCTAAGGCTTATCCTCCTGGAAGAAGCTCGCTTCCCACGGAGGGCACCTGCACGACTCGCCACTATTTCTGGTCGAGCGGCGATGTCGTACCCGTGGCTGTTCACGCGCCGTTGAAACGGCGTTATATTTACCGCTTCCTCGTACTCGAGACGTTCCGCAGCTACTCGTCGTTCTGGGTCAAAAGTCTCGGCGGTGGCCAAGGAGGAGGAAAGAGAGGGACCCAACACGAAACAAGTGGCTCGCGAGAGCAGAAGTGGACTCCGCGCGACACAGAGGGTGTCCGCTTCCTCGCGCGCACTCGAAACTGAAACGCCTGGCGTGAGGTATTCCTTTTGTAGGGTGAATCTTCGTACCTGTCGCGCGAGAGCAATCGATGAGTTGACGTGTCGATCGGTTGACACCTCAACGCGGCAGCATCATCTGTAAAGGGGCCGTTTCCATCAGAGCGCTGAGCCAAGCATGCCAGTTTTTTTTTTTTTTTTACATCTGCGCGTATCTCTGCTAGCCGAAGTCAGGAAAAATAGGCCTTTTACAGGTAAACTGCTGGCATTATTAGACTGAGAGAAATAAAGTTCTAAATTTTACTACACTGTAGGATACACTTGTGCTGAAAATTCCAACCAGTGTAGTAAATATTTCGTAGAAAAGGCTAAAATTCCACGACCTCGCATCAATAAACTGCGTCCTAACTTTTTTTTTCTTTTTAAAGTTTATTCAATTGCATGGCACAATACATACATATAAACTGCGTCCTAACCAACTTTGCCTTAGTGCGCTTCTGATATTCCTACCTCTAATTTGCTTCTCGTATGGAATATATATTCATGTATTTATGTATTTAGATTAATTTGTTGTCCATAAATTTTATTATTCCACATAGTAAGTGAAATTTATGAAAAACAAATGAATATAAATGTTATAAATAGATATAAATATACAGATATTCCAAGTGAGAAGCAAATTAGAAAAAGGAGTACAGTTTTGACTCGAAATACGATGGGGTATTGGGACCGGGAGCATCCTTATTTCGAGTCAGGTACTACGTTTCGGCCGATTTGATCTTCGCCGCGTAATTCGATACGGCTGGGGTAACGGCGAGGGGATTGTCGAACTCGCGCTGTCGAACAAGCCATGAATTTCGCTCGGCTCGTCGCGGCTTCGTTTCAAGAAAGACGGAATACAAAAAAGACGCTTGTTCGGCGGCGCGAGTGCCGCGAGTCCCCTCGCCGCTACCACAATCGTATCGAGTTACGCGGCGACTACAAAGCAAGTGGTGGGGATACGAAGATTCTTACTTCGAGTCAAGTCCAGACACCCTATTTCGAGTCAAGACTGTATCAGAAGCGCTCTTTGGGGTCCCGGGTTCGAATCCCGTCCCAAGCATCTGAAATTTTTTAGCGCTTTGTAAGAATATTTACTACACTGGTTGGAATTTTTAGTACACCCTGTTGGAATTTTCAGCACAAGTGCACCTATCCTGATACTTTAATCCTACAGTGTAGTAAAATTTAGAACTTCATTTCTCTCAGTGTAGGCTTTGCTCAGAGCGGCGCTCGACTCCGGGGCTCCAATGGAAACGGCCCCTTAGAGTTGTCTCCATATGCGTGGAAAACTCGATTGGAAGAAACTTTGTGCTACTCTCAAGGGATAGACTACCTTGAGGCGTTGAAAACATACCGTGTTTACATAATTCTTTTAGGAAAGAAGAACCTTTGTTGTCACAAATTTGTTAGGCCTTTGTCCTACAATTTTTGCAGGCTGTAGGTATGTGAATTATTCTAATTAACGAGAGAAACACCCCAAGTGCAAAGCTGCGTCTACACTATATAACAAAACACGTTATATAACAAAATTATAGAACTTGTGAGAAAACGAAAAAGAAAAATGTTGTATAATATATGTTGATAGTGTGAGGAAAGAGAGTTTGGGTGTAGCAAGCGGCCCAACGTCGCATTGCTAAAGAATAAGGATTTTATTCTTGGAATACCTGGGTTAGGTGGTTTGCCTTTTGATAAGACTCTGCTAAATCCCACGGCACTTACCACGGAATCGTCGAGGGCAAAGTTTCGAAATCATAAAATTTCTAACATATAAATGTTATATAACATTAAGAGTGTACATAATGTATGTTATATAACAGTTTTCTTTTTCGTTTTCTAACAAGTTTTATTACTTTGTTATATAACATGTTTTGTTATATAGTGTAGACGCAGTTTAACGCTAAATTTTTAATAAGCTTTTGCCAGATTGTAAAATTCGTCAGGACAAGTACGGCAATACCCACTTTTAGGGGCATATGGCCTGTTTAGGATTAAGTCTTTATTAAAAAATAAGTTTTACTCCTTTGTATAATTCTCTAGTTCTAAGTTTCTATTTACTAATAATTCTTAATTTACTTATTATTACTTATTGTTACTTATTGCTACTTATAATTACTTATTCGAACTATCACTTGTAATTCGCGCTTAATTTCTCTGCGGTGCGCAGATCGATCGCGCGGATCGATCGTTACGTCGCGAAGTTGTCGCTCATTGTCAGTTTCACGGATCGCGATAAAGATCGTCGCAGTCGATTACCAGCTTTGACTCCCTTCGCGCGCCGACGAACTTTTTTTCTCGTCACTTATAATAAAATTACTGGGTTTTCGAAACCAAAAGTACCACGAGTGTCTCACTCCTTTCTAACTAAACCTTTTTCGCTACATGGCCAATAGTTTATAAGATATTAATAATTAAATTTGCGCAGTGACCGTATATGCTGAAGTGAAAAATCACCGCACTGAGATTTGAACTTGAACCTAAAAACGTGCCCGAGGTTTCAAAGTCGAGCATTTAATCACTGCATCAAAACCGATACAGTAGGGGTCCATCATACTTCAGAACTCTGCGGTCACTGTGCAACTTTAATTGTTAATATCTTGTAAACTACTGGCCCCCAAAACCGCAATAGTTACATCCTTTGTTTAAACTCTAGAAAACTGTAAAGATTAATTGCCGTTACTTTATCTACTTTCTTATATTCTTTCTGGTAACGAAGTGGTAAATCAAGTGCAAGTAAATGCATTTCAGATGCATTTGCTTTCAGAAATCATTGATGAGCGAAAGATGTTGAAGTATGAATGTTGACAATGTATAGTGGTAAAGATGTAAGAAAGTTGAGATGTGATGGATTGTCGAACGACCATTAAGGTCAAGAGATTCGGGCTGTTTACAGGACTTTCCTTTAGAACCTCATGCTACAAATAGACAACGATTTTCGACTAATGATCGCTTTGTCATTATCAACAAAATTACTGGACCTAATCTTTTCATTTTTATTCTCAGAGCTCCCTCTTTCCTTCTTTAATTCCTGCTTTGTACACAAAAGGATATAAACTCCACTTCTTCCTAGTTTCTTTCCTCTGTTTCCTTATTTTCTCTTTCTGCTCTCTGATCCCTACAGTGGGTGATCAAATGATTAGAGTCACGGCATACAAATAGGTGGTTTGGGACTGCTTAAAATTGTTACTTGCATTGATTTTCAGGGTATATTGTCAACCGCGGATAGTTTCGCGATATGATAAAAATTTTGTATAATTAGACCTTCATGGAATAATAAATCACCAATGTATACAGGTGGTTCTAATAACGTAATCACCCACTGTACCTTTTCTTTTTGCCCAACCCTAACTCAAAATATCGTGGTACGTACAAAATAAAAACGTAGTCGGGTAATAAATATAACACTAAATGTTTTAATAAATTCCTTTGAACTCGAAGCATTTCCGTCGAACGGCACTTTAGAGTAACTCGCTCAAAGAAGAATCTATCAAAGATCTTCGCTGCAATCCAGCGACTCCCGGAAGAAAGAAAAAAAAAAGGAAACTAAAGGAGTCGGCGAAGCAGCGAAACGAGAAGTCGTATAATGTCACGAAGAAGAAGCGGAACGCTTGGGAAAACACTCTTCGTACACGAGCGATAACTACTTCCGCCGGACACGCCACTCACGAATTCTCCTTTCTCCGCCACGGTTCTTCCTTCCCTTCGTGACTTTCGATTTTATTCCCTCTCGATCTTCCGAGATTGAATCGTGATTCGACGCCGCTGAGTCGGCGAACCGATTCCAGAGCTCCGCGCGGCTTATCGCAGTTTCACCTCGAAATGAAATTTCCAAAATGATGAACGACCGAGTACGAACCGCCCCCGGAAGAATGTACCTTCAGCCCCTTCCGTTCTCGCTCCTAGCCAAGCTACGAACGAACGCCAACAATGAAGTAACACGGGTAAAACTCGATTTCGTTCGTCGTTTCGCGTACTGATTACGAATTACGAAATCTCAGCGCGATCATATCGGCCTACACGAAATTATTTCAAACGATTCCATTCGCGAAAACGCGACACAATAGGTCGAGAGGCTCGCGTAAATCCGCATCGACGGGGGAAAAAAGAGAGACAGGAACTGGTTCTATACATAGTGGCGATTCATCGGTTTCCGCGTCGGTGTCGCGCGAAATTGCGCAAACGGCGTCGCGTCGCGTCGTTGTGAATGATCTACGAGAGGTCGACCGTCGTATATCGGCCCCGTTACGAGCGTAACTTAAGGAGCAACCTTTCGCAAACTGGTTACCATTCAAATTGCTCATAAATACAATTAACCTTTACGCTCGAGCGTCTTCCTTTTCGCTCGTTCCCTGGATTCGCGCTTCCCCCGTGGACGCTTTGCAATTTAAAGTTTCATGGTTCTCGAAGTCAAACGAATTGCGCTTCTTAGGGTTCATAGGGTCTCAGCCCTTTCCTGGTGACTGTCAGCATGACTCATTTACCACTTAATCTATTATTCACTCCCCATGCAACTAGGAAGGCAAATAAATGGAAATGCAAGGGGTAATCTATGGAAACTGATACACTGAAATACTCTGTAGGTTTTATACCCATTAACGAGAAAAATGATGAAGAATTTATTATATTTTTTAAAACAACTATTATTCAGCAATTTATAAACTTCTGTCCATTACCAGAATGAAACGTTGAAGGATATTTTTTAAGTAATTAACAGTAAAAATGTGAGTGATATTCCAAACCGTTATCTCTGTACCTTCATTTCAAATAAAATTTAACTTTGATTTAAATTATCTTTTGTGATTTCGTATTAAATTACCTTTGTTATAAAATAGAGATCATTTACAGTCTGAATTTTCAAGGAAGAGGTTGTCATAATTTACCTCCAGTGTTAATTTTCTTTGAAATACTTGCCCATTACAGAGATTATTAAAATAAAATTCATTTAGCGTACAGGATCACGGAACCCGAGAAGAGAATTACTCACCATTTGCTCAATTATATAATAGAAATGGTTAAAAAATCTCTGCATCCACGTAGCCTCGAGCTAAGCCCTCCCAGAGCATCGAGAGGCTGAAGTCGCGGAACGCACGCATACATCAGCGGATAATTATTACCGCGGCACGACTCGGTAACTTACAAATTACAATGGCGAGTCGGCGGTCGAGCCAAGTGAATGGCTGCTATATCGAGTTTCAGATTATGTAAATAATCGTTCACGGTAAGGGAAATTAAAGAGGCGCACGTATCGCGGCAACAATGACCGTCGCGTGCGTTCAGTCTTTTTAATAACAATCGCGACTGCTTGCATCCCTGCCTTGATAGCCGATCTTTCTTTCGCGACACACTTCGAGAAAATCGGCGGGACTTACACGAACTTGAGGATAAATAGCTGCTACGTGCTGAATATTTTAATGGCTGTTATTTGCGAGTTATGTATTGTATTTTGAAGGTAACGTTTGAACCAACACCTTGCATTATCTGCGTTTATTTCTATATATTTTGTTAATTTTCAACACTTTTACAGACTAAATTTATTAAATTCTACACACTAACCCCGATTAATATAATTTAGTCGAAGAAAACTATTAAGTCCGAAACATGCGATAAAAATCTCCTAGACTTTAAACAAACCTGCCTACAAGTACATCGTTTCCTTTTCTACCTTTTTTCTTCTGTGTTAAAATGTATAAATGTATAAATCATACAAAATAAATTAAATTATTAATAATTTTGACCTTTTAAGCTTATTGTCTGTATAAATTCGAAATATTTAAAACAAAAAATTAATTATTTAGACCAAAAATTATAGAATTAAGAATTGTGGTACTCATTAGTCATTTCTTTGCAATAGTGAAAGGAAGTAAGCTTAAAAAGTCGAAGTTATCATTAATCTAATTTATTTTCAATGATTTATACAGGGTGAGTCTCGCAAATTGATCACTTTGTGTAACTGGTAAGTTGTTTCCTGTATAAAAGAATCTGTCAATTAAAAGTTACGTTGTTTCCTGGGGGATATGCTATAATTAATTTTTTGTTACTTTGATTTTTGTTTGAAACCTTTTTTTATACAGCCATTAATTTGTCAGTTATTCAAAATGATCATGTTACAAAACTCACTCTGTATACTTCCAATTTGAAACAGACAGTCGTTTTTAAACACTGTGCATCGTCGCTAATGACTCAGTCGATGCGAGGTAAAACACTCAATAACAAAAAATTTAGCTTTATCTTCTTTGTGAATTCTTTCTCTGACACTTCTTTGCACATTGATAACATTCACTTTAATCTCAACATCTAAATTCGTTCATAAAAATCCTCCCTTCCTTTTTAATTTCCGCAACCATTCTATAACCTTTTTGTTATCTCGTTCTTCTACTATTTCTTTCAACCGCAAGCTTTCATCTTCCATTCCTCTACATTCTCCTACTTCGTGCTTTAAATTTCCCCATCCTTCTCGACATAAAATATAGTTCCTTTCTTGCTTTTCCATCCAATATCTGTTGGCCGTCTTTGAACTACTGTACTCTTAATACCGAATCGTCTCGTAAGAAACGTTTCTCAATTTTGTAGCATTTTTAATTAAATTATTATTTAGAGCTACGTTTAATCGTATAAATTTAATGTATGCAATGTATGTGAAAATATTTCCAATCATTCGTGAACAATTTTGTACCACGAAACTAGAAATATAGCTTCTCAAGCACATAAAGCGTAACAGCGCGACAGCTTTGGGCCTCCAACAAGACCGCGTTATTTCCTCGACATTTATGGCTGGTTTACGAACATGGGCGGCTAACTTAAATATAATCCACGCCTTTGCAAACGGGACTTCGCATACGCAAATTGCGAGATTATCATCGTGGGAGGTGAGACATAAAAAATTTGAGTTCTTTACGATCTGCTTTGCCGCGGTTGTGAAACGCAATTACCTTTTCTACTTAATAGACCGTGTGAAGAATCAATGGTCCAATTAAAAAAGTAAAGCAATTTAATTAAAATCAAATTTTATAATATACTTTTACTGAGAAATGCAACACGAAGAAAGTGCAATTTAGAGTGATTTATCTTCTCGCAGTCGTAAAACACGTTTACCTTTTCTACTTAATGTGCCATGCAGAATGTAGAGAAATAAGGTTCCACTTTAAAGCTACAGGAATTTAATTACAATCCAAGGGCTGTAACTGGAAAATCTTCATATTTCTTTATAAAATTGATATTACATTTCGATTTTTGCAGAAATAGTATCAACCTCTCTCCATCCCCGAAGAGCGTTTCATGAAAAGGAGCAAGAGAAGCGTATAACAACTTCCAACAATTTCGTTAATGGAATTATTCTTCACCATGTTCCTCAGAAAGTTTCGTTCCAGTTAACATTGTGCTCCCATGAAGCATTGCTCGCACTAACTCGAACAAGAGCGCGGATCTCGCAGCCTTCATCGTTACAATAAAAGTTTCCGCTGCCATCGCCCATCGACCGCGTCGAAGAGAGACGCAGACAAATTGTTTTATTCGACGGATACTTTCGTTAAATTCTATTTCTTCGCGGCTCGTAAAAACGAACGGTCGACGTTTTACGGGCCAGCAACTTCGCGATCAAATTTCGCGTCGCTCGGCTGCATCAACTTATTCTATTGCCGCGATCGCGTCCGCCCGACAACCGTTCCGCTCGACCTTCGCTCGCGAGCGAACGCGGACTCTTAACTCGGAGAGGAACTTCAATCTTCCGGACTAGTTCTTATTCATGATTGAAAAAGTGCCGCGACCGAAACTTGGCAGCGCGTAAAAAACCGCGTCGTATCGAGCAACTTTTCGTGTTCGATCTTTGTCTGAAGGATGGTCGCAGTCTTCGAACTTTGTCATTAAATTTTATTTTTCGTTGTCGATTACTGACAAAATTTATTTTACGAATAACATCGCTGTTGTGTTATCTTTAACATATGTTTCTTTTGCTACTAATATTCATGTTTGGAAGGTGAAAACCAGTCACGAAGGTAGAAATATGAAATAGAATAGATTTTTTTAACTACTCGCAGTGTGCGAATTTTTTTTAGGCTGCAGGCACATGATTTGACTTGAATTGAAATATAAAAATAGATAAAACAACTAACTATTACTTGTATAACTTCTGAATCCTCTACGTCAGTAATTACTAAAGAATTTCATATTTTTCTGTATGTCGCATCATTATAAGGTAGTAGTAGTTGGTGTTGTAACAAGTATACAGTGCATAAAGAATTATTTTTTTAATAATACGGATTTGAGCAATTTTCTACCTTCTTTTTGAAAATTTCCCTCTTCTTTCGTCTCCTCAATCTGCGGACGACGAGGATGGAGAACTTTATGATGATCCACTTCCATTTTGTGAACAAATAATATAAATAATGTAAGTTTGCATGTAAATATAGATGTAAGAACGTTTTGTTTCTTTATTATATTCAAGAACACAGTTCAGTTTTTTAGAGAATCAAAAATTATACGTGGACTTCTGACTACATGGATAATCGATGTCCTTAACCGCCACGTTATTCAACGATCAGTTGCATGTTATATTGTATTAAATGTATTATGTAGATTATCGACAAAAAAATGTAAAAAATATTATAAATATTTCACTGTAAAGAACATTAATAATAATATCTATCGAATTATTTAACCAGAAGAACGTAATAACCATGACATCGAGTGAAAAAATCTTCCAAGGACCAATAATTTCAAGGAGCTCTTGATTTGTAAGTTAACAATAATAATTATTAACAATTCGCACAAGACGATTTGCAAAATTGTTGTTAACAATAGTCGCAGTTTAAATTGTTATTATAGTCAATAATTTGTTGGAAATTTTCATTTTTCGCGATCTGATTAATTTTGTGCCTTTGAATTAACCGTCAATCTGTTGCAGTTTGGGTATACATAAATAGCCCAGGACATCGCAGAATTCCTCAGTCTGCGACCGCCGGGAGCGAATCGCCTTCGCGGATTTCTCAGGACCCTAGGGTGGACAACGGGGAAGTCAAGGATAGACATCCGGTGGACGGAAGTGGACCGAGAGTGGACATCAAGTGGACATTGGTCATCGGAGAATGTCTGCCATCGTGGACCTACTTAGTCATTGCTGGTGCCTTAGGGACCTGAGGCGGTCACTGATGGACATCCAGTGGACATTCAATTGTAAAGTATAAAACACTAACCGAGTCTTTTTGCCCTCCAGGTTCTAATTATCTTCTTTACTCGTTTTGAAACATCGAATAGGTTTGAATCGTCGAGCGTCGTTCTCTCTCTAGCTCTTCTACAAATTCTGAAATAACATCGGGTGGTTTTGAATCGCCCTAGCGATTCTTTCAGCATCGTTCTTTCTATCTTTCGTCTCTCCATTCCCCTTAGCCGCTGACCCAAACCCTTAGAGCTCATAAGTAAGTAGACTAATCTACTAATCCATTTGATTTTTCCCTCTAGGTTCTAGTCAAAAAAAAGTATTGAAAGAACATCGAAGATCGTTCGAAGAAGAAACATATTGAACGAAGACGCCGCGACCACCGTGGGATTTAATGAAAGTTAGGTTAAGTTTAGTTTAAGATATCTAGGTTTAAGAGTGTAACACTCGATATATTTCTTAGTTTTCTTTGCTCGGAAACTCGCTCCTCATCCACAATGAGGAGATCACCTCTGCTTCTATTGATAGAAGCAAGTGACCGGCTGTGGAATCGACATCGATGGGTCAGTCCATCCCTTGGGTGACCGATCGAGGGAAAAGTGTCTCGGACGTAGGGGGATGCGCGGCGACACGTATCTGCCTGCGGAAACCCCACGGAGGCAGGTGCCCCTCTGCGGTCAGTCGCCCGGTACCAGGTCCAGTAAGGGCGCAGGGAGGTCTGTCCTCGTGAGGTGCCGATCACTTTCCTTCTTACTGCGATCTCAAGGTGGTAGGATCTGCACTATCGAATATCGGTTCCCAGTTCCGACGCGGTAGAGTCCCTTTTTCCCCTTTCTCATAATGATAACTTGGCAATTTTTCGAACTGAGAGGATGGATGGAACTTTGATTCCATCCATCTCCGAGGTTCGCTAGACTATGATCTGAGCCGAAGGGATGGAGGGAACGTTGATTCCTTCCATCTCCAAGGTTCGCTAGTTTAAAATTTAGACTTCAAGATTTTTGTTTCCATCTATCTCTCTCTGGGTCTCCACTCGCAGCAACCACCACGTGGTGAGACCTGGGCAATCGATAATGATCGAGCTAATTAACTGCGAACCTATAATAAAATCGATTTAAGATCGTAATTCTACGGTAGACTTAAGGGTATTGATAGATGTAAGGTCGTAGATAACTTGTAATATAGGTATAATAAAAGGATGGATATACCTCTTTCTAAAAAAATATTAGCATTTCAATGCATCTCTATCCCAATCCTTATTCCTTCTATTAATAAAATAAAGATATTTTACTTCTTAAGATATAATTAATAAAATCTTTTATTAAATGTTTAAAAATTTTACATGAGTGGTCCACATCTTTAACCCTTTCGTATCCCTGGAAGAGATATCTCACGACTCGTTGCGTCAGAATATTTTATGGATTTAGATGAGTGATTTTCTGAATTTTTTTATATTTCCTTGATTTTCTTGAAAATTCCGGAATATTCTTGATTGTCATTAAATTTTCTTGAAATTCCTTGAGTTTTCCTTAAAATTTCTTATAATTCCTAGAAGATGTCAGGTCGCATTTCGTCCTGGGAAACAAAAGGGTTAACCCCCGCGTTATCCAAGAGTCAACTGTAATTCAATTATTTTAAAAAACGTGATCTGTGTTTCCCAAAATCATCCTACCAGAATCCATCGCACTTAGCATTCATGCCAATACTTCCCCTCGAAAATCAAGGAATAGTCGCAAATGCAAGCTCAAATTTCCATATTACGTAACGCCCACGCTATTCATCCGGTTGATGAAATCTCCGTTAGAACTCCAGCAGCAGTATGACGCGAAAGTTTCGCGAGAAATGGGTCGCCCTATAATTACCATCGCAGAAAGACGCGAGTGACCAGCATTCTTCCGTGTTCCAGAGGGTCTATTTCGGATTCGGTCGGTGGACGTCGCACCTCGCGCGCCGCGGAATGTAATTACCAGCTGAATCATAAGCTAGTTCCTACCGTAACTTCAGCGAATCCAGCCCGGAGGTGGTTTGAGTTAGCTTACGCGGCGGCCGACATGAGTCATTGCGTCGTTGACAGAGTCTACTCTGTGCGCGCCGTCGCGTCGGTGCAAAATAGCCTTTCAGAACGCCGTAAGAAATATCTGATCTTCCGTTTTCTTTATTAATAGACGCTGTCCGGGTTTATTAATAACCCCGTCGTCTATGATTGATCTCGCGTGTTATTTTAGCGACGTATTAAACGCGCTCGCGGGAACGTTCAATCCATCAAAGAATAATGAAGCGACGCTGCAGGTAATGAAGACGAATCAACTGTTACCGTTGAATCTGCTAATTCATCTCTATGATAGCTAACGGTTTCACATATCGGAACGTTTAAACGATGTTAAGAAATCCGAGTTTTTCCGCGGATCGATCGATAAATCAGTGTCTCGCAAAAGTTGCGAGGCTGCAAACGACCGGCTGAGTCACTTGAATCTTCGATAGACACTTGGTGCGTACGAGCGGTGCGGATAATTTGCAAGATGCAATGAAAAATAAAACTATTTAGTAGTAAATCATCTGTACGAGGATTACATTTCACTTTTTGGCAAGTGAACGGTGATCAAGAAACTACGAAGCGCCGGTATCTTCAAAGTTTCGTCAATCCACCAACTCTGCATACAACTTTAGAGTGGACACTTTGTCGCATCCGCTAATTCGAAGTCCCTCAACCAAAATGACTAACATTCGTCTCAGTCTTCGCCTAAGACTAAATATTATCGTGTTTGATTCCGAATCTGCCTTTCTCGAGTTTCTCGCGAACGGACGAAACATCGTGTGTTGATTAATTGCGTCCCCGTCGAAATCACGAGAACGAATTCCGCATAGACAAGGGACAAGTGTTTACAGCGGCCACGAAGCGGCGCTTCGTCCTTTTGCGAGGGCAATGATCAGCTTTGATCTTGCGCTGAAGGTGAAACAGACCGATGTTCATCTCGGTGCAGGATGGAAGTTTTGTTGATCCACTTGCTGCGTCTACATCTAACGCAGCATTTCAGTATTCGTGTTGCATTTACGCCCGCCATGTGCTAACGAGTTATTTCCTTTCGTGATATATTTCATTTGCATGATCAAATACCTAGTTCAATATTTATACATCAGCAGAGGGTGGAAGGTGGAACAGAAATTCTGTTCAGAATGATACAAAAGTAACATTATATTTAAAAAATTGATAGATTCGAGGGAGTTGAAGCTGTTTGATGAAGATTGAAGATAGAAATTATTTGAGTCCGGTTGAAGCAAGTTGAAAAGAAATAAAGCAAGCTGGAATCGATTGGATCATATAGTAACCCTTAAAAACAATTATTTGAAATACAATTGAAACAATTTAGATTAAGTTCGAAGCGATTGAAGTAAATTCGACTAGGTTGGATTAGGTTAAAGAAAGTTAGAAAGTATTGTATTAAGTTAAAATGGATATAATGTTACAAAAAGTTACAGCAAGTTGTATTGCAATCGCAACAAATTGCAGCTGGTTGAAACAAAACGAAGTAGTAGTAAGTTGAAGCAAGTTGGATTTAGTTTGAAGAAATTGAAGGAGACTAAACTGTAGTTTCCAAAAATTAAACTCTACCTAACGCATGTCAAAGTCGAATAAAGCAAACTGAAGCGAGTTCTGTAAGTTGAAAGACATTAAAACGATTCAAACGAGTGTTAAATGTGTATGTAGAATGTGTTAGCTGTTAGAGCAATTTAACTGTGCGAAGAGTTAGATAAACCAAAAGAAAATCCAGAAAACGCATCCTTCAGAAACTACCAAAAATAGTTGAAAAATAATCAGAAGACATCACTAAAGGTCACAAATGAGCAATCCATTGGCTCTCACTGTCCATCACTCAAGGATTAATAGCACTGACAGTGCAATTCCTATTCCACATAAAACACTCACCTATCTTCATTATCAGCGTGACTCACGTTACTTCCAACGCAACAACAAAAATCCCTGTAACCATCGACGCAACGAAAAAAAGACATACACAATCAGTTTCCGCAAATCGCAACGTATCGCTTTCGCGACGTTCAAAAAATCCTCTCGAGAGGCAATCGCGTCATCGAAATCACCAGCAAAATTTACTTCCAACCGGAGATCGTTTCGATCGCGATTCACACGGGAATGACACGAAAGATGGAAATTCTAAATAATTACTCGCAGATTCAACCGCGATCTCGCGACTTCCCCGTCGACGATCGTAAATCCCGCGAGCGTCGCGAATCCTCGCGACGTTTTTTCCAAGTCAAGCGAACCTGCGCGCGTTCGAACGGCTGCCGCCGCGAGTATGTGTACAATGCGACGATTTATCTCTATATACGTTACACGCGGAGACTTCGAGCAGACAGCGGCACGAGGAGAGAAAGAACGGCGAACAGTCGAAGCGTTATCGGACGATTACAACTGCTAGGCGCGTGAATTTACGTCGCGTCGTCGCGATGCTCCGCGCGCTTTCTGCCGTGGAAGCGTTTCGAATCGCACATCTGTCCGATTTCCTGTATGTACAATCGGCTAGGAAATATTTGGATTTTTAACGCGCAAATGTTGGTGACTTCACGTTGCTATATTCATGGCTGTGAAGTGTGAAGCAAAATGACTGTGAGTGTCTCATGATAAAAAAATGTTAATTATCTAGGGGAGACTGGAGACAAACGTAACGGCGGGCTGAAAGTAATACGGTGTCTCCCTCTGTCCATAAACATTTTTATAGCAGGTGCTTTACACAATTTCATGCTTATATAATTTCCTTTCTTTCTATGCTTGACGCTGAGCTGTAACACGAACCGTTTATTTGTGGTTAAACAGATTTGTTATTTAGATCACTCAGGTAAGTTTCTCCTCTTTTGTTTTTTTTTCGTAATATTCGTAGTTAAATATGCATATACTGGGCCAATTATTTGCTGAAGTATTCTAAGATAATGTCTTCATTAGTTTCTATATTTGATTTCGATAACTCTTTCATAGATTGTAGATTATAACGTTTCTATTTTGAAAAACGTGGTTGGGGACAAAAGTAACACATGACTATGGGGACAGAAGTAACATGTTTTAATTTAGTATAATTATATTTTAGTATAATTTAAGTTTTTTTTTAGAATGCCTCGATTCCGAATAAGAACAACTACTAGAGGAACAATTAATACAGCAATTTATAAACAGGCAGCACCGGCCATTTTAATAATAAAATAAATGTCAGAGCAGCTGCGAAAAAATTGGTAATTATGCAGATTAGGGGAGCTACCCCCGATTTCAATGACCTTGAAATATGTTGTCAAGGTCATCATTTTGAACAACTTTTCCCTATACATATACCAGGGGGTCTCTTTTAGTTTTCGAGATATTCGCAATGAAAGTTTTCAATATTCATTCTTTAAAAATGTACTTCTTTTTATCCTTGTTTCAAATTTATGTATTTTAATATTTGTTTCTACGGTTTATTATAATAAAATTGCATTGAAAGAAATATTTTTTACTTAATTCTCCTGAAAATAATTAGTGTTACTTTCATCCCCATCGTATGTTACTTTCGTCCTTACCATCTAGGACGAAAATAACACTGACAGTGTCTGCGGAAAAATGCCATAACTTTTTTTTATGTATCATATAAGGTTCCACCTGCGATCAAATGATAGGGCAAGGAGTGTACTTTCTTAGGGTATAATTCGATTTTTTGTATCTCTAATAGGTAATTGGCAACTAGATCAAATATAAAAAATGTTACTTTGGTCCCCAGTCTCCTCTACTATACATATGCACCCAAAGCATACATCATTATAATCTGTATGACAACTTCTATTACCTTCGCAGTAAAATTTATTAAGAAAGAAGTATAACACTTGAAAAATACTCCTTCTATGAGACGATTAAGACGCAAATCATTTTTTGAATGAGTGCACCGTCGCATCGTCGGTTCGTTTCTGCGTTTGCGAGCTTGAGCACGAGCACTTACCTCGCCTCGAGAAACATCTGAACGTCGTGAAAGTCGGAATGAATTAAACGGTCAGCGCGGAATAACTTGTAACGCCGAGGCTAATGCTAACGTACGGCAAACGAGAAGTGGGTGTAGAGGTACTGCACCCACGATGTACGATGCTTTGAGGCCTTTTGTTTCTTTTTATTTGTGTTGAATTTGCTCTCGTTGCTTTCGGTAGAATGTTAATTAGCATTGCCTCCCCGCGAGCGATGCGTTTCTAACGACGTAGACTTAGCTCTCTGTTATTTCCCGAATTCTATATACATATTACGCAATTATTCTCCTAGTTTGGCGCTGAGAAGTGTAGTTGCAGAACTATTTGCTGCTGTTTATGTTACTTACAATTTTTATTACCTCATACGTAGCTTCACCGATCAGCAATAATTACAATTTCAAAAAGGGAATCAAAACCCAGAATTTTTGAGTTATTGAAATCTTCCTGGTAGTGCCCAAGCTTATAATCTATTCCGTTAAAAAAAAAAAATAAATATCCTGCGTTCAACAACGCTCGCCTTCTCTTACCGAATTCAAATAATTTCAACCGCCTCGCCCCCAAAGCCACCGATATATCAGATCGCTCGACGCTTCGAACAGCAGCGATTGTATTAAATCGAATCTTCTCGGATTCGGTGGAAAGAAGAACGGCAGAAATGTCCATCGAACATCTCGACGTGGGAGGAGGTCCCGTTTCTCCTATGATCGTCAGAGTTTTCACAATCCGGAACAAATGCGTCGGGATCTGGGCTCGGCTAGGAACGAGCACCGAAATTTATCGAACACACCGTGCACGAGTCACGGAACACGAGGTGTACACTCGTAGGACATTACAGATGCGTGAGAGAGCTCGAATCGCGTGGGTGAGCTCCCACGCATCCGCTAGACTTATTTGAATATTTATCCATCCGAGGACCAGACGGACGCGTTGCGTTCATCGACGATCGGAGGAACTCCCTTAAAGTGGAGCACGTTTGCAGCGCCGTGAATCGCGCGCGCACTCTGCGAACGGACTATCAAACCGATAATCTTCGATTCACTTCGAGCAAAACTTCGGTTCGAGGAATGCTCGCTTGGGGACCGACGAATCGTGGGAGAAAAAATATTAACTGCGGCTAGAAGTTTCAATTACTTGGATCGTTCGGTAGCCGATGGAAAGTTAAACAAGATTTCTTTTCTCAGTGCCACTGCCGTTGGAAATAATTTCTATTGTGTTGGGAAAGTACGAAGTGTGCTGGGACGCTTCGAGAATAATTATTCTGCTCTTAAGAATTACTGGGGCTCGACTTTGCTGGAGTACCAATTGTTTAAGAAGAGTTTCACAAGTTTCTGTGTAATATTTGAGAGAATAGAATTTTTCATTGTTATCGTTAGACTGCGGATTTTTACGCCAAATAACATTTTTAGAAGCTAAAGAATTAGAAACGGAATATTAATTTTCTGATCATTCTAACTTGTATTATTTGCATATTTTGACGTATGTTAACAGTCTTGTAGATTGTTTTCATATTTAATATTGGGATAAATGATTAAAATCGGCAGTGTAGTAATCGTGTTGTAGCTCCTAAAGAAGTTAGATTCAATGTTTGTGAAACGTAGTGAAATCTCTTTTTATAAAACACGGCTTATTCCCGGAAGCTTCAACAGTGAAAACTGTATGGTCGGATCGTGAAAGCCTCAAACCTCTCATTGTTAGAGGTTTTGCTCTTAATAAACAATTGTATAAATGGATAACTTTATTTGTTAACTGCTTTTAAGTAAATTAAGCTTAAGTGTATTGATAAGTCATGTTACTCCTATAATTCATGTTACTAATCCAAAGTGATTTGAAAAGCAAAAATCTTTTTCGTTAAATTCTAGTCTACATTTTAATTATAATAGAGGAAAAGGTGTCTTCGTAAAAAAAATGTATAGGAAATCTAACATTCTAAATATAATAAATGAGGCGTTGGACGGAAAAAGGGTACATTGGCTACAATGCCATTTCAAGAGAATCGATTTTAGAGTTTTCATTGCGGTAATACTTATTAAAAAATAATGTATAATTCCATGCAATTATGATTCCTGAATCCAATTGCAAAACTGCAGAAGTTGTTAATTTTATGCAAATTCACATTTTTATAGACATATAACAGCAACTGAATCTTAAATAAATGCGTCTTTTATTGTTATATAAACAAATGTGTTATATTTTTTATATTTTATTGTATGATTATATCTGTAGGCATCTTTATAGCTCTTTGTAATTTTACAATTGCCATAAATGCATAAACAACCGCAGTCTACCAATTAAATTACTTTACATTCAATAATACTGAAATGAAAATTATGAAAAGGATATTACTGACATAATATTTTAACTCATGTGCCCTTTTTCCATCCAATGCTTCAATTTCTCCTCACTATCTAAATCAATTATTCCCGGTCCGACTTTTGCTTCGATAAATTACTCCTGTCTGAGCGACGCAATAATATTTCATAGAATTCATAATATTTCACAGTATATCTGATAGTTTAGAGAATTTCTCAACGTCATTTCCTGAAATGAAAGACGATCAAAATCCTTTCGAAAATATGGATACTTAAAAAAACTGGTTTCACCGAAAGACTTTCCGCTCGAAAATTCGGAGTCTGTAGCCAATGAAATATCGAGTTACGCGTACATCGCTGCAACGCGATATAAAATGAAGACAGAAATCGTGAAAGCGAACGACATCTTTCGCTGAACGAAATCGAGACCCGCTTTCACGAGCCACCGTCTCTCAGATTTGTTTGATCTATCTCGACAAATATCATTCGTCGGAGGGGCATAAAAACAGAAAAAAAGGGGGGGAATGGAAAAGCGTTTCGCATAACGATGCTCCTTTCATCTTAATGAAGTGACTCCTATAAAAATTTAAAACTCGTTATGCACAACGCTCTTACTGTAAATCTCCATTTCGTATCTCATTACATGCTCAGGCATCCGATGCGGCAGAAATTTGAATTAAACACACATTCACGTTGAAAAATAAAAACAAACGTACAAATGAACGTAGTTGCAAAGTATAATTGTTAAATAAAACCTTGGTATTATTGGAATCTTCTTGATTTCAACGGGCTTCCATTTAACGAGGTTAATGCAAACATTTGGAAAGTATATTTGTCGAATAATTAACAAAGAAAAAGTTATCGGATGAAGATATATGTACAATTGAGAAAATCACTTTTGAAAACAGAAAATAATTTGTTATGCATACATTTATTACATATTTGAATAATTTATGATTCATACTAATTCGTTGTGTTAGTTTTTAACCGCTTTATTTTAGTATTCTTTTAACGGGTGCCTATAACTTGTTGAAACGTTCTCAAACTCAGCTCACTATGCTTAAATTATGGTGGAATTAAATTACCATTGAAGAATTATGTGGCCATAATTTCATTCCACGAACAAAATTTTTATTAGCAATATCAATTTTATTGCACATTAACGAAGTCTGTTGAAGCGCAGTAATTTCACAATTGCGCGATCAAAATCTCAGACAGAAGAACCACCTATTGTTTTATCACGACCGACTAACATTATATCGCAAACGGGTTACGGAGTCAATTAAAGGCAGACAATATCTTCCTGCACACTTTTGCGTACACTCGAACGATCATTTAAACGTTACGCGTGAAATGTAGCCAACGATATGTGTGTTACTTTAACGGTGTTCGAAATGCGAAATGGAATCCATGCTCGTAAAGAGATGCGTTAATTAGCTGCAGTCTTCTGTAAATTGTCAACGAGAATCAGTCGAGCACGATATCCGGGCCCATCCCGCGATTTCTCTTTCGTTGCACGCGCCATAAAGCATAATTTTACACACTTCCGCGAGTGTAACTTCAGATCTTTATATTTCATGGTTTCGAAGCCAGTTCCTTCTTTGCGCTTCAATTTCCTTTTACGTTCCACATCGAATTTCTTTTTAAGCTGTTCTTCCGCGTCGAAAGCGTT
Source organism: Perdita meconis (assembly GCA_030770465.2). Classification (NCBI taxonomy): domain Eukaryota; kingdom Metazoa; phylum Arthropoda; class Insecta; order Hymenoptera; family Andrenidae; genus Perdita; species Perdita meconis. The sequence continues at coordinate 8,533,735 of JASKOS020000014.1, read as the reverse complement.
TACGGTTCCAGTGTTAAACTTCTCTGACTAACTTTTGAGTACCGCTACGAAAACTGGAGCTGCGGTAATAAAGAGTAAACAATTTTCTTGTACCTCTTGGTTTCAAGATATCCGCGCAGTGAAGCTTTAGAGTATCTCATCCCTTTCTTTCGACTGAGAAGAGTGTATAACTGTTCTACAAGCTGCAAAGTTCCATAGGAATCAGCAGGTGTTTTTTTGTGGGAAGCAATGACAAAGTTTTCCAGGAAACAGCTCCGAGTTTTGAGATAAACAATGTTGTTTCTGAAAGTGATCTGTTCATATCTGCAGAGTATGATTATGAACCCTTTGAAGTTATTCTTTATTTGAAATTGTAACAAGAATGAGATTTAAAATATTTTATTCTGACATAGAGTATTAGTATGTTTTTAATACTATGTAATAAGAATGTTCAAACTTTGATGAGTTATTTAAAATTTATCAAAAAATGTGTATCCATATTTAAATATTTTTTCAATAAAAAAATTTCTAACAAAACATTTAATATTTTTCTACAATTTGTACCACAGGTTTGACGAAATTCACAAGTAAATTGAAGTAACCAAATTAATCATTAATATTAACCCTTTGTTTTGTTATAATGAATACATTCATAGTATAAACTATGAACAACACCTCAAATATTGGAATAAACAATGTTATTACATTACTAAAAGTTAAGAAGAAGAAGATATGAAAGTTGATATATGTATACTGCGATACTAAAAGATGTACTGCATTATCTTCTAAAATTCTCTAATTAATAATTAGTTATTTTAGACTTTGTCTACTATTTAAGGTAACTCAGATATCATTTTTCTATAGTCGAAGAAAAATCATAAAACAAAAGGTTAAGCCGCTGTTTCAAATGAATAAATATAATGTAGGTATCTGCGCATCCTAAATTATATTGCTACGTCTCTGTAATAAAAATGCATCTGCACAGTTGCAAATGTGCAAGTGCACCATAGTTTATTGCACTTTTACTAGAGTTCTAAAACCCCCAAAATCATGAAACATGTCATATCGCCATCTGTTTATAATTTAATCACCCACTGTGAATTCACACGAATTCGCGCAAAGTATCATTTCGCAGAGTGCAGATATCACAACTCGTGCCGCATATTTTCGACGCACCTTTCGCTGTTTATTTAGGAAAATTAGGCAGTGCAATTACCGCTGAAACAACATCAGAATGTATCATGGCACACTCCGACGCTCAAACTTTGTCGGTGGCATCTGAAAGTTTCAGCGTATAACGTATGCTCGTGAATTCGTAAATTTCGCGAGCAAGCTGTATCGTGAGCAAATTTGCACGGGATTCTCCGCGATAGATTCTGCAGAAAACAATATCTGCAGTGCAACATCAGCAAACAGGGGAGTTATACGTCATCGACCTCGTTAAAGAACCCCGTCAATCGTGATTTTTCCATTTTCTCTGGGGGACGACCGAGATTTCTTTATTATCGCCCCCTCGGCATCGACTTCCTGTTCGTTAAATTTTTTCCTGCATCCGTAATGGGGGCTCGTTAAAGCGACAAGCAAAAGTCGAGATCTATCTTGACGTGTAAATATCGTACGGGGGACTCGTTTCCGAGGTGCGACAACTGCGAAGAAACAAAGGAAGTCTTTGCGAAATATGCATTTACATAAGTTCACACTTAAACGAGCCACAAAGGAACGGGAAGCTGAATTTAAATGAAATTAGCATTCGCCGATAGGATCAATTAAATGTATTCTAGTTGTCGCCGCGGTGTTTCACCTAACGGCGCGACAGACAAAGATTCCGATCGACAGTTTCTCATTTCTAAGCAGCGACAGAGGGGCACCCAGTAAATTGCTGGTACAACGTCTCCTCCGTGCCGTGGATCTCTAAATCCGTTTTCCTGTTCGCGATTTTAACCGCGACGAACCGGAGATTCTGATTGGAACCCGTGTTGTCTTGTGAGTGCTCGGGGTAGTAAGTGGGGCTCGTTAATTTGATAGTGAGATAATACACAACGTTCCGAGCTGCAGTATTTCCTTGTTACAGACTCGCGGCTTCTTGACAACGAACGTGCACCAAGGATCACGTTTCTGAAACGAATTTATGCGAGGGTAGGTTAGATGCACCAATAAATGAACACGTTACCAGTTACCAGTAAATGAACATTACACAAACATAAATAAAATATGTTATTAAAAAGCATATGGCGCAAAAATGGTTTAAATATGAAATAAAGAATTGAAAAAATTCAATATTAAGTCATGTACTTATTTTAATAACTTATTTTATTTGTTTTTGTGCATAATATTCATTCACTGGTACGTGTTGATTTATTGATACGTCTAATAACTTCTTCATGACTTCAATTCCTTCTCAAATTATATTGGATCGTCCCATAAGTAATGTCATTTGGCATTTCAATTCTGATCACAAAGTGTCGAAAATTTTTAAATAAGAACCTGAGAAATCATTTGAAAAGTAGAAGTCAACCAGAAAAAAAAACAATAATTTGTGAATCCATGATTAAATATAACTGGAAACAATTTGACTTGAAAAATAAAATATTCTGTGAAGATATTCTTCCTCTTCTTATTCATTCAATGACAGATGATAGCGTAAAGATTTTCATTAGTAGTAAATATTACAAACACACATATTATATTTGTATCATAACGTTAAGGAATAACTGAAAAAAGGGAAAAGTATTGAAAGTAATAAATGGCACGCTTAGGTAAAAATAGACTCAAAGAACGTATTAGGGTTAACATCTACACAGTCCCAAGACCCATATGTAGGTTATAGTAATTCGAACGATGGTTTCTAATGTCGTTTCCATCTGATTCTATTGAATTTATAACAAGAAGCTGTGCTATCTTGTTAGTAATCATTAGATTTCATGTTTATACAAATTCACATTTTTATAAGTGCAGATAAGGAACTGAAATTTGAATAACAGGATGTCTTATTCAATTGTTTAATTTTCGGATATTGTAGAATTTTACACATTTATTAATTTAATGATGGTAGATTCTATTCACTTTTTTTTTTGTTTGAAACTTTCCACAATTATATGAATGATATGCTAACAAATTAGTAGATTATTAAGAGACTACGAAGTTCCTGTGCAACATCCCATATTAAGCACTTCCTACACTAATTCTGCTAATTCCGTTCAGAGATATAAAACATAAAACTTTCACGGTCCAGCATCCTACAGTTTTCATAATTATAGAATTTAATTATAAAATTTTATAAAATTTTAAAAACCTTCTACACATTGGATATTTACATATGACTATTATAAATAAATTAAGCCATATCCTAAACTAATCATTATTCAACATACATTTACAGAGATCAATATATTTTTATGGAAAATATCGGGCTGCATCAAGTAACATATAACATTATATGATCCTATTTAAAAAAAAAGTGAACGTGACCTTGAAATCCTTGAAAATTGTTCAGTTGCAAAAAAAATTGCTATAATATTATAGACCTGTCTATACTGAACAACTTCTGTTATTGAAGTTTTTGATATCTCTAAAACACAACAAAGATATTCAAGTGCTAATTCTTATTGGACCATCCTGTATATTATTGTGATAATAAACAAACCACAATAATTTGAAAAATTGCAAAATGCAATGTATGCAGCCTATATTCGACAGATATTTCCACATGAATATTCTACCATGGATATTCCTAAAAAATATACGAATATTATGGGCAATATAAATGGGCAAACCCTTGTCAGCGAATGTATAGAAGCAGGATTACGCCCGAAACACTCAAAACTGCCAACAGTATGACCCTTGATTCTAAATCCTCCGGCATGGATCTACCACCGAACATGTCTTTCAAACCCGAAGTGCGCAGTTCCCGCAGTAACGAAACAAAAAGAAGAGCCCAAGAGAACAGAATAAAATCGACTTTCCCAAGCGCTGGCTAGACGACCATCATCGTCACGATCCAAGGGTACGCGAAACCCGTCGTTCGAGCGTCCGGAGATACTTCGGCGAAGATACAACGTAAAATTCGAAAAAGCTGGAGAGCGCGCGAAGAGGTTCCAGCGATCGGCGGAACGGTCGATCGGCGCGGCGTGGACGCGAATAATCTCCGCTAACAATGCGCGAGTCGCAGCTGCGAGGTACGAGTACCCGGCGCGGCGCGGGCCGCGGTTAGCAGCGGGGCCCGAACAGCGCGAGCAGGTTGCCGGTCTCTCTGTAATTTGTAACGTCGCGTCGGCCATTCGAGCGTGTAACTCTGTAATGACGCGTAATGATCCCGCTGCGAGTCCTGGGCAACGTGGCAGCTGCACCGCTGCATATGCAGGCCCGTTCCCGTGGCACGGACGCCGCGCCGCGCCGCGCCACAGTGCACAGAGTGTTGTTCCCCCTCGTGTCTTCGTGACCGCGGCTAGTCCACGACGATCGGAAACGGGCCTCGAGTTCCGCGAGCGTTCAGGATTCCTCGCGCGCCCTCCGATCGTGACCACGAGGCACCGGGGACTGTGATGTAGGGACGAGTTTCGCGAAAATGGGGTGGAGAGTTTCGGTAATCTGATGGGACCCATGATTGGTAGTCTAATGCCAAAGGGTGACCCGAGGTCACGCTGTGAGGGACACTTGACTCGAGGGTATTACGGGGGGTGATCCACGAGCTTAGGGTGATGGAGTGCGGGATTCGCGATTTCTATTGCATCGTGTCTGTCTTCGTGCCGCTATGAATTAATGCATGAGTTGGTTTATGTAATCGTAAGGAGACGCTGCGCTGATGACACTGATAAGAGTGAAACTTTTTGTTGCGAAATACTGGTTCTATTGTCTATTTATAGCAGTAGTAATAATAGGATACTTTAAGACACTAAATTGTGGAAAATTGTCAAACAACTGTAACTCAAAATTTAAACAATTGATGCTACTATTTAATTTCCAAATGCACATTGTAATAAAACTAAATATTCGACTTATTTGCGGTTTTGCACTTGAGTTAAGTATATCACGAACTTTTAATAACATTTGCAAAAATTGAAAAATTATTATAATTAAGATCGTGAGTGAGCGCTAAGGTAATGGTCTATACATATTTGTAGAAGTACAAACGGTGTACCTAAAATCTCCATTTTGGATTATAAAAAAAAAGTCATTAAATATACTATAAGCAGCGCTCCCCACCAATTATACCTACCCTAGGTCATGTTTTTTTTGCGAAGCTACTCGATTTAGTAGGACGAGCCGCTGAGGCAGGCACTATCGAGTTAGCGTTCTTTATGTGCGGACCTGATTTGTGAACCGTGTGTTTGATTGTTTAATTGCTGTTTGTTCGTTTCCAAGTGCGCGGCTAGTTCTCTGCGAACTGTTGATCAGTTGGTTGGTGCGGTATACTTTGTTTCTCACATTGTGATTACCAATAATTGGGTCATACCCAACTTATTTCTTTTTTTCTAATTTCGATCCTAAAAATACTTAAATGTCTAGATATTAACGGAACCATGTTTTATTATCTATAAAATTCACAAAATAATGAAATTTTGAAGAAAAAGATTATGTTTTTTGCTAAAAATTTGTCAGTAATTCGCTTATAGATATCACAAAAAAAATAAATTCGCATAAAATCGTCCGTTAATGCCTAGACACTGAAGTACATTTAGTGAAAAAATTTTACTTTCTGATTTCGGATTATCCAAAATAGAGTTTTCTGGTACACCGCTTGTATCCCTACAACAACGGATTATCGGCAATTAGGAAGTTTTTAATAAGAACTTTTCCACTTACATAACTGTTTTTTATAATCTATAATACGCGCAAATAAAATGTGAAACCGGAAATAAATCGGATATTCAGTCTTGTTACAATGAGCATTCGAAAATTAGACACTTTTTCGCGTCGTCACAATATTCTAAAATTTCTGATCACTTACAAGTAACTCTCATGGTTTTCCTAACGTGTAAATGTAAAAATTAATCTCAAAATTTGTGTGATATTTGAGTGAATCCATGTTTTATCTTCAACTTGACATCTAACAAAGTGCAAAAATAACAATAACTAAATTATAATCTAACTTCTAAAGTCAAGAACGCAAAAAGAGCAATTTCTGATCACCAAAATTATGTCTAATATTGACTATCAAATTTTAATTTTAAAATTGAAAACAGTTAATAACTATGTAGTAAATGTTATGGATCAATTTAGGGTATAATAATTGATTGTATAATAGTTTTATTAAACTACGTAGTACAATTATGTCCACAAGTTTTTAAAGCAGTTGCTAAAGAAGATCCCTTAACATATATTTTTACAAACAACATACGTATACAAAAAAGGTTAATTGCAGTGTGCGTAAAAATTTTTGCTGTCACTTGGTGTTTCATTTCCTATTAAAAGTATTTAAAAAAAAAGAAAGTGTTACCTACAGCTGAAAATTGCTAACTAGAAGAAAAGTACTTTCTTTGTTAATATTCTGAAACGTATATATAAAATTCTTGAATCTTTATTTAGTGAAACTAGACATTAACTCTTACATATTGATTCCAAATTTTGAAGAAATTATAATTGCAGTAGCAAAAAATCGTTGGCAACAAAATGAAATTCGACAGTATTTCTGAATCAACCAAATAATAAAAAATTAAATTTTATTTCAATTTATCTACGATATTATTACACATGAAATATTTAATAACAAATATTTTATCAGAGGATTGGACAACCAAAACAATTCACGTTCGATACGATTAGTTGTAAATCTAATCTGAACTTTCCGAAACAGTTCCAGGAAAATTTTCAAGGCAGTTCGTTCTACGTCAGCGGAGCTAAAACATATGTCCGCAAACGAAGCGCGAAATTGGATCACACGGATGGCTCTGTTTCGGATTTAAAAAAAAAAGGGTCTTGTTACGGAAAACAAATACACGATAGATGGGCTGTTGTTAAAGTATTCTCTGTAAGAACCTCTGCAATGTACGGATTGAATTTTAAGCAGTACTAACTGAATTGAAATATTCAACGATCCTAAGGATGAGGCTTTAAAATATGACAGATCGAACGCCATAAAAAAGTTTCATATTTAAAAACTGAATAGCCCGTGAAAACCTTGGATAGTTAAGCAAACTGGAGGCGCGAGGAGACAAGCATTATTTTATGTAGTTTCACGAGAAGCAATAGTTATTTGCCGCGTCTTCGGCAATATTTTATCCTAGTCGTGCCGTGAGAAACTCCACTCGCCGTGACCTTTCACAGAAAACATATTTTCCAGAAAAACGACCGAGAAAAGCGAGATTCTCTGTCTGATGAAGACAAATTTCTGCGAGTGGGATCTTTAAATTAATACCGCACGACAAAACCATTCGTCTTAATTAGAATTTCAATGTTTCTTTTAGTCCTTCCAGTGCCAGTTTAAATTCATATATTCATCACTGACTGCATTAAATGTCATGGGCAATGAATGGGTACTGTGATAAAAACATTTTTTATTTTCTATGTTGGAAATCTTGAGAATTAATAAACTGAAGTTCCTATCTGTTATTTTCTATTATTTTCTTCAACAGAGATATCATTTTATAAATTTACATCATTTGCTAACTTAATGACTTTTAAATATATTGTTTATTATTTCAGATTTTATTTCAAAGTATTAAGAATTGGTTAAAGACGAATTTCAATAACTGTTTGACAAATCAAAAATATCCATCGAAAACAATTTTAGTCTGTTTCTCAATTTTCTTTTATTTATGCTTAACCCTTTACAAATTAATGTTCAAAATTTTTCCCTAATTTTGTTTAACTTTTGTATAATAAAAAAAGCTACGTTAAAGTAATTATACATGATGCCAATGAAAATAAATATAAGCTAGATGAACATTCGAACAAGAACTAAAAATTCTGCATACACCTAATGTTTTTCGCAACAAGTAACTTCCAAAAAAAATAGTATTAGTGGGATCCTTAAGAGTAATATCTAGTATATTATTGTATGCAAATTTGTGAATCTTTGCATTAACGATAGATATTTGTCATAGAATACTCGATTGGAGAGGTGCAGAACGACGTTTGGGAGGGATCGAAGGCGAAGGGAACGTTTGTGAAGCGTGCACCGTTTCGCCGCAATGTAAACGTATCTGGCGACGCGGGGTTAATCGCGAGAAGCTGTATTACGTTCGATTTAGTGGCGACCATTAACAACGCGTAGCAAATCGAGACGTCGACCACAAAATCGGTCATCGTGCACTAAACCGTCTTTACGACCTGACAGCGTCAACCGCATCGCGGTCGCTCTGAAACTTTGCGATGGATTTAGCGCCGGCGGAGGAGACGTTGATGTCGCGGTGGAAAATCTCGTTTTATGACTAAAGACAATCTTGCCCCTCTGCTGCTTGCACAGAAGACTTCATTGCAGCAATGAAAACCGCAAATAAAGAGAATGAGATATTTCTTATGATTCATGCGTCATTAATATTGTATTAATGATAGTGCCTTTTAAATAAAGACTAATAAAACGGAGAAAAGGAAAAGGATTAGAAAATCTAAATTGAAGATACAATTTTTGAGGATTAGAAATAAAATGATATCTAAGAAATATTAGGAATAAAATGGAATTTGTAAATATTTCCTAACTTTGACGTTTTAATATTTTTTCAACGGTATTTTAAATGAGTTTAGATCTTGTAAAATGTTTTTATAGAACAGTTCTACTGAAAAAGACAATAAAATTTAATAAATGGAGTGTAGAGATATTCTTTAGTTACATATTGTTACAACATATTAAGTGTAAATTTCGAAGAGAATTTCGAAGGACCTTTAGTACTGAACTTTGAAGTGTTATTGACTAAAATTCTACAGTTGAAGAATTTCGAACCTAATAGCATCCTCATTCTTGTAAAGAATTTTTGATTTAAGACTTTCCTATATTCTAAGTTTGCAAATGTTTTCTATTACAACCTCAATCTCAAGTATTTTCAAATAAAAAACTCCAAGTAATTCGAAATACACATAGTATTTTTTAAAGCAATAATTTCATAAATATTTTGAACTACAAAGTACAATATTTTCAAATCGCATTTAAGGATTAGTCAAATTATCACATCTTGTATTATGCAGATCTTTAGCTCAAAAATGCTAAAAAAAAATAAAATGAGAACACGCGTGAGGATGTTACGCAAGGAATTTTATTACGCACGGAAGAATATTAAAATCAGGAGAGCGTGCAAGGAAAGAGTTGGTCTCAGATTCTCGACAAACGCGGGTATTCGAAAAAGTTTTAATATCAGGAAAGCTCACTAGCGGCAAGAACACAACTTGCTCGCCTATCACCGATGACAACGGCGAGGGAAAGTCTAACGCAACCACTTTCATTATTCCAAAGGAAACACAGAGCTGCGAATGAAGATTGCTCGTGCAATCACATAGAAACGTGCCATCCCTACGTTTTGCATCGCGCTCTTCTCGAACTATCCAGTCTGACCACGAATGTCTGTTTTCACTGGCGACACTGTCGCATACTGTTTTCACTCCATTTGGATGCCGCACCGCGACGTTCAATTATTAAATTGCTCCATAAATTTTTTGCTTATATCACACTTCTACGGATTGATCAATACAAACACGCAAAGGAATCGGTTGATGTTGATGTGTCCTACTTTTTTTTTAATAAAATGGTTATGTATAAAATTAAATGTATTTTCAAGTTGGTATTATTTTTAGACTTCCATTTAAAAAAACTAATATAAACCTTCATACCTCTTAATACGTTAGTGTTAAAAAATAGTGTTAAACATTGAAGCTTGAATTATATTTTTTATATTTTGTGCAGTTTGGCATTTATCAATAGTATTATAGATTTTTTATAAAAATAACAAAATTTAAATAAAATCAAACATACAAAAGTAAAACGTTAGGAAGCAATTTAGTAATAAAGCTTTTATACCAGTGATTTCAATAATCGAAACAAATTCAAACTATAATTTTCCATTAATATAATGCAAATTAGAAATTGTCAGCAATAAAAGCTATTGATAGAATCAATTGATGCTCGATTCTTCTAATTGTGAGCATCCAACTTTCGGAACCTTTCCACCTTCAATGCATTCAATAATCATCAGCCTTCCCCGAAATTCCAATTTGTAAATTGAATGCATTGTGCTTTCGATACGTGCACATTTTCAGCTTAGCGCGATATTTACATATGCATCGAAAATATCAGTGGTTGATGCACGTTTTAAAATTCCGTGACGAACTGAATTTAAATTACTCGTTACAAAGTGACGACAGTAAGGGCTGTGGTCCATTTACTTCTTTTATGAGCTAATTCTGGGAATCGAAATACAACAATGTTTGGCGGAACAAATTTCGTTTAAACCCTTTAGCAATGTATTTGCAATGCAATGTACAACCCTGTACCATTTATGCATTAAATCATTTCTATTATGAAATATTGAAGAGTTGTAATTAGCTAGAAATCCATGTAACGATTTTCCTGTTATCAATCATCGCGTATTGCTGTGATTGCGAGACTTTTGAACTCTGAAAATGTTCGGAGCGAGCTTTTTAACGTAGCCGACGTCCTTTCGTTTAAAAGTACTTGATAACGAAATCATCAGACGCAAATATTGAAAATTTGTTTTTTTTTTTTTTATGCTTTTACGATTTCACGATTTGCTGCATCCAACCGTTTCAATTTTTTATCACTTTTATTTCAACGTCGTCCACTTTTTTTCTTCTGCATAATTGATTGACATTTTATCTAGACTGATCTGCAAATTTAAATGGAGATTTTAAGCTACAGTTCAGTGGAACATTGAATGCTGAAATTGATTACTATAAAAGCTGATACAATATTAAAAGAAAACCGCATTCATGCAACTAGTCAGGGAAATAACTTTTTTAAATCATACAGATGTAACTATCACTGTAATCCCTAAATTTAAGTGATTCAGTAGCTAGAAACTCGTCCAATAGAATTCAAATAGACGGTAGTGAATTAAAGCGAATCCAAAAAGATCCGATATGATCTGAGAGAAACCTTTAAAACAAAACCTTTTTCAGTCGTACTTCGATCGATCATAAAAGTTTCTGCACGCTTCGATATGATTTCAATAAAGGATAATGCAGATAAATTACATAACGTTACATTCAGAGTACGAACACGATTCGATCTTATCAGGAATTTCCTATCGACGGAACTCGAGGAGCCAATAGAAATCCTCGATCTTGCAGCACGTCGCATTAATTCATCACGTGCAATTCGTGCAAACGAGCGAGCCAAATATCTGCTCACGAGTTGAGATCCAAAACGGGACTTCGGTGTTCATAATTTACGCGGCGGTAGTTTAATCAGTGTGGCTTCACTTCCTCGTACGCTTCGCCCGTACGGCAGCAGCAGCTTAAACTAGCGAGTCGAACGGAGCAAAATGTCGCGAGCAATCGTTGATTTAGCCCCGTACATACAGTGCATTTCGCGATAATTTGTTCCGACCGTTGTACCGTTTTATCTGCGCGACCGATTTTATATAATTTCCCCCCTTTACGTAAGTCTCGTTAAACGAGGTCGAATTTTTCGTCGGGGCGGAACGGGCCATGGGCGGTTGCGCGAGCATTGTCTAATCCCCTCGCATTAGTCGTTATTCATTGCTCATGTTACAATAACTGGCCGCCTTGTTCGCGGTGAGATATGATAAGATCGATAGAAAGCGGTGGCTGCTGTCCTGCTACCACTCGGACCACATTGTTGCCGACCGGAGTCCTTGGCGTTGACACAGGCGACGCGAGAAACGGAACACGGTTTCTGCGAAAAGAACAATAGCTTGTTCCTTGGCCGCATCAGGCTACTTGGACAGATTGCACCGAGAACGAGTGATCGACTTTGAGACACGGGGTAAAGTCCAGTAGTGGTACAACGGCCTCGAGGCGCTGGTGCCTGAGATATGCGACATGCAGAGACTTTAGAAAAATGTGGGACGCTGTCAGAGAATTAGTAATAGATTTTATGATGATGGAACAATTCGTACACACATGTTCTAAATTATTAGGTTTTTGGTTGCGCAGTATTTTAGGTTTTAGAATGTCTAATAAGGAAACATTCGAAGTAGAGGATCGCGGATTCAAGTAGATATCGATACTGTTAGAAACTTTAAATACTGTCAAAATGATCTGTAGAATATTAGCTACTAATGGCTTGTATAATACAAGAAAATATACTGAAAGGATTCTAGCTACTCGGCAAGATCAGAACTTTTGCGCCACCCAATGTAACGAGATCATTTCTTTCATCATAATATTTAACATATTTAGAATCTGTGTATTCTAAAAAGAAGGATTTCAAGAGCGCAGGTTTAGAGATTTTCAGAGTTGAAATGGAAGATTTTAAGATTTTATTTTGTAAATTTCAAAATACCAAGCTACAATTTTAGAGATTTTCAGAGTTAAAATTGAAGATTTGAAGGTTTAAAGTTTCAGATTGGGAAATTTTAAGTTTTAGGGACTATTTAAAGTTAAAATTAGAAGTTTAAGGATTTAAAGTTGAAAAAACTGAAGATTTCAAGATTCTTCAGAGATAAAATTCAAAATGTGAAGATTTTAAGTTTCATAGTATTTAACACAGACAATTTTTAGGCTATTTTGAATGCACGAGCCATTAGCAACTAATATTCTACAGTTCATATTAACAGTGTTTAAGGTTTCTAACAGTATTAAAATCTAAACTTGATATCGTGACTCTCTACTTGGAATGTTTCCCTGTAAATCATGCTTGTCCAACCTGCGATCGGCGAACTCCGAGGGGCTCTAGATAATTGGTAATGCAGCTTCGATAAACTGTAAATTATAATATTTTATTTCCCGCTTCATAATTATGTCTTCTTTATGACGTCCCTTTTTGGTAGTACAAACTATGAATTGTAGAGTTAATTAATGTTTAGAGAACAAACGGGTGAGTCACTGTATGAAGAAGAAACCCACCAACTCAAAAACTATAGAAGATTTTAAATAATACACCAAGCCACAATAGATTATGCAGACACACACAAATTTTGTACATCGTCACTGTAAGTAACATTAAAGACTACAGAATAAAGTTATAAACACAATGCAAGCAAAAAAAAAGAATAAAGAAACATTGTTTAAATACTACAATAATCAATTTGAATAATGAAGCGATCCATGAACAAGAATCAATTTTATTAACATAAGACTAATGGGGATTTTTATCAAGAAATTTAACTAATTTTAGAATTTTCTGTTTCGGTTGATCATATGTATATTAAGCAAAAATTGAAAGTTCCGAGCTAAAATTCAATAATCCTCCAAAGGGTCTAGCAAGATAAGGGGGTCAAAAGTGCCCTTGAGCCGATTTTTGTCGGGAATGTGGCATTGGATAGAGTATCAATAGAAAACATTCTGTGCCAATTTTCAACCCCCTATCTCAATCGGGGGGGTAGTTATAGGAAAAATTAAAAATATCGGTTTTTGCCCCATTTTCCCTATTTAACAGAATGCGAAAATTCTGCAAAAATTCTAGAACATGGTAAACGTGGTGCCACATATTACAGAATTTTTTCAGATTTTTCGAATGCATATCCTAAGTATGAAAAATCAAAAACTCAAAAAAAATCAGAAAAATGCAGATTTTGTAGTGAAGTTTTAAAGTGAACACTTTTTTATTTTTACAGTAACAACATAATAGTACGACTATTATTCACAATTTTTTTCAGATTTTTTGGCAGGGTGCGCCGTAGTTCAAAAAATCAAAAACCGAATTTTTCGGGGTATTTCGGGCAAAACCGTGATAAATACATTTGATTTTTACATCATCTTTACACAATAAGTGTATTATGTGATTTTTGATATTTCTACATTGTAAAGAATAATGGACAAGTATGAGAATTTAAATTGACTCAATTAAATGAAACATTTAGGCCCTTATATTCAGGAACATCAGCGACTTTTTCAACGGTGGTCGTGGCTCAGTGAGTAAAGTGTTTGACTGCGGAACCGCTGCATACTTTTTGGCGCGGGTTCGCGCCCCACAAGGTTCCAATTTTTTTTTTTCGTTATTAACTACATGGCAGCAAATAATACTCATTTAAAAATGTTTTAACAACACTTTTAAAATATTCTATCACAAACTGAACATAAAAATAATTTTGGAGCATGTTTTACTCTTTCTGTTCATCAGACAATCTGTCGTTTTGATTACGGATGCTGTTTCATATTTTATACTTTGATTGAATATATTTTATATTTTAAATATTTTATCCTTTACACCATTGCGTATTATTATTTAAAGGTGGATGGGCATTAAACAATACGTATTCTACATTAAATGAACATTATGAGTCTGTGTTTTCACACAGCGGAAATGTGTTAAAAACATATAATGTGGATCATACTCCTCGTCACTATCTTTATTATTGACTGGTATCTTCATATCCTGATGATTATTACTTAATATTTCTGTGGGGCGGACAATTGTCGACAGGTACCGTGCGTGCGATAAGTAGTAAATAATTATTGCTACATGCGAGCAATTTCCTATTTTCCAGTTACGAGTCGCACACTCGCAGCAATAATGTTTAATACTCAAAATATTAATAGAATTTAGTGTGTAATCAATATACAGGACAATCCTCTCGCTAGGGAACACAAAGGAAGGTCCTTTTTCTAAAGGAAAAAAAAAAACAGAGGTAGGTAATGTTCATTAATTGTAGAATACGTATTGTTTAATGCCCATCCACCTTTAAATAATAATACGCAATGGTGTAAAGGATAAAATATTTAAAATATAAAATATATTCAATCAAAGTATAAAATATGAAACAGCATTCGTAATCAAAACGACAGATTGTCTGATGAACAGAAAGAGTAAAACATGCTCCAAAATTATTTTTATGTTCAGTTTGTGATAGAATATTTTAAAAGTGTTGTTAAAACATTTTTAAATGAGTATTATTTGCTGCCATGTAGTTAATAACGAAAAAAAAAATTGGAACCTTGTGGGGCGCGAACCCGCGCCAAAAAGTATGCAGCGGTTCCGCAGTCAAACACTTTACTCACTGAGCCACGACCACCGTTGAAAAAGTCGCTGATGTTCCTGAATATAAGGGCCTAAATGTTTCATTTAATTGAGTCAATTTAAATTCTCATACTTGTCCATTATTCTTTACAATGTAGAAATATCAAAAATCACATAATACACTTATTGTGTAAAGATGATGTAAAAATCAAATGTATTTATCACGGTTTTGCCCGAAATACCCCGAAAAATTCGGTTTTTGATTTTTTGAACTACGGCGCACCCTGCCAAAAAATCTGAAAAAAATTGTGAATAATAGTCGTACTATTATGTTGTTACTGTAAAAATAAAAAAGTGTTCACTTTAAAACTTCACTACAAAATCTGCATTTTTCTGATTTTTTTTGAGTTTTTGATTTTTCATACTTAGGATATGCATTCGAAAAATCTGAAAAAATTCTGTAATATGTGGCACCACGTTTACCATGTTCTAGAATTTTTGCAGAATTTTCGCATTCTGTTAAATAGGGAAAATGGGGCAAAAACCGATATTTTTAATTTTCCCTATAACTACCCCCCCGATTGAGATAGGGGGTTGAAAATTGGCACAGAATGTTTTCTATTGATACTCTATCGAATGCCACATTCCCGACAAAAATCGGCTCAAGGGCACTTTTGACCCCCTTATCCTGCTAGACCCTTTCTCCACCAACTCAGAAATTCTTTCATGAATAAAAATTCTGATAATCGGGATTTCATTATACTTTCTGGAATAAAACCTTCTAATATTTTTAAGAGTACTTAATCATGTCAATATAATTTTAATTAAAAATCACAAGTAACTGTATCTATAACTTTACATACTAAAAATATTCTAAAATGTGAAATTATTTAATCAAGTAAATCCTTGACATCAATAAGACCTAATTAAAATTTAATCAAAGGATAATTTGAGCTCGTATTATGCGATGGCATCGATCTGCTATCTATTTCGATATCTCTGATTATCGTATTTGGAGTGGAAAAGCCATCAAGGAAAAGCCTTCCAACGGCTTATCAATTATTGCAATCGATCTCGAAGCGAGACAGAATTACGCCATTCAGTAAGTAAAATGAAGCTCTCTCTTTCTCTTTTCTGCATACAGTTATAAAACTACACGCTTTACTGAATGGGTCATTAATTTCGCATAAACATGAACAATTCCATAATAGGCGTGTTGTACTTTTTGTTCGACGAGCCCCCTTGCTCCTTCAACGATTATTTTCTTGGTTAACGACAATTTGACTTGTATTCGACGTCGATTGCGTGTTTGTGGGAAATTACCTTCATCGCTGTAATTAAGGCCGTGGTCGATTAGAATCGCGGTCAGTAGATGAATAGCCAGACAATAATGCGATGTTTCATCGCGGATAAATAATCGCCTTCAATTTTGCGCCATTTCTTCAGTTATAAAAAGTTTCGAGACACTTTTATCAAGTATCAAAGTTACACTGATGAACCCTAAGATTTTACACTATTCTGTCATTAATGTATTAGAGTGCTTAAAGTAATAAAGATTAGAATATCTTCGTGTTTCAGCATTCCTACACTCGTTCACTGTGCATTCCACGTACACAATTTTGCATCAATCTACTCTCACAGCGATAAGTCAGTGCAGTGATGCATTGGTGCATAGGTGCGTGTGTTTAGTCACACACTGATGCATCAGTGTAGTCACACAGGGATGCATCCGTACATTAATTAATTCACCGACACATCCGTGCATCCGCTACATTCCGCTACCAATCTATACCTGTCGAAATGCAACGATGCATCAGTTCACCTTTTACAGCACTGCATTAGTGCGTCGCAAGATTAATACATCAATGCATTCGTGCATTAGTACGACGATGCATTAGTGCGTCAGCGCATTCGAATATCGGCCCATAATTGCATCGGCGCATTCATCATTTTACTTTTACTGCAACACATTGGTGCATCGTGGAATTGATGCATCAGTGCAGTTCTGCATTTCTACACTGATGCATCTGTGCACGCGTGCATCAGCATGGTCACACACAATTGTATTATCATCTGTATAAAGGAATTCGCTGTCTTACTAAAACACTCCTGCATCTAACATATGAATGCATTTTCATATGCACTCGTCTGACAGTATATTTGCATACGGACGACCCAAAAATCAGGTCTCCAATTTCAAAGTGTCATCCCAAAGACTACAAAGAAATCACTTCACTTTCAATTTCACTATCATTTTGCTCGATGCCTGTGCCAAGCCTTAGACCATATAAGAAATAGACACGGCTTCAGACAACTAGATTGAGACAAAGATAACGGGGAAAATTTGGCCCTCGTGACGTCACAAGATAATTTAAGATGACATGTAACGCTAACTTCAGATATAAACGCTAACTTCAACATATAAACACGCTATCTTAAATTATCTTGTGACGTCACGAGGGCCAAATTTTCCCCGTTATCTTTGCCTCGCTTTTTCTCGTGGATCTTTATATACAGGCCGTGTCTATTTCTTATATGGTCTAAGCGCCAAGCGACCGAAAGAAAAGAGAAGACACAAAGCGGTACTTCAGACGGTGCAGAGATGAACTGCGAACTGCAACAATGCAACGTGGCCGCCTGTTCCGCCTTAGCGGGTTCCAATTGAGCAACAAAACGACGGAAAGAAGAGCATCCAATACCGCCACTCCTTTCAGCTACTACGGGGGAGAAACGAAACCGAAACAAGTTTCGGGAGTACCCTTAGGGTTTCATCTGGAATAATTGACCGAAAGAAGCCGCCCCCTTCCCACCGAATTCAACCACCAAGGATAATTTACTCTTCTCCTCTTCGTCCACGCGGATTATCCGTCCATTCGGATGCAAAGGACGCCCTGCATCGCCAAGTCGATGCGAGGGTTTAATCCGACGAGCAAAAAAAAATCCACTGCGCCTTTCTACATTTACGTCGACGGTCTACCCAGTGCCTTTTATTCGCGACTCCATCACCGCTGTATTTCGGGTTCGAGGACGCGCATGTATTACGTCAAGCAGCGGGACAAGGAAATTCACTTGTAAGGACAATTTGAAACGACTTCCTTCAACGATTAATTTCTATGCTAATCGAAGGCTTATCGCCTTCTTCCGCGTGTCGTTTGCTTCGAGCGAAAGATAAGGCGAGAAAGTATGACCAGCGTAAAAGGAGGGGGTCATCGATAACGGGGGGAGGGGGGGGGGGGGGCAACGGGAAAGTAATTGCTTTTTGTCACGTCATCCTGAGTGACTGATCCTTGCGAGAGTTTGAATTTATTTTTAACGCTTTTGCAGAACTGATTGGGAATGATAGTGGCTTTACTTGAAAAAGTTTAAGCTTTAACGTTGAAACAAACATTGAATTGGAATTATTTTGTTCCAGAGTCTTTCATTTAGATAGCTATAAAACTACAAACAGTTTAAACAAATTCCAAGACCAGCATTCTATTTCATTATGAGTCAGTAATATTGCAATTGTGTAGTTTTCATTCCTTTTACGCAAGCAAATTACTATTGTATAAAGCAGTTGTTGTTGGATAACTAGCTATTTGCTATGACTAACAATAAGTTGTTTTTAAGCCTAAATTGTAAACCGCTCGATGATCATATTTGCTATCAGTAAACTGCTTTTGTGTCCCGAAAGCAAACCTCGACCGTTGTTTTCTCCAATGAGTCATCCAAAATCACCACTAGATTAACGCATCCAAGTATCACTGTAATCTACACTTCCTCGTCCTTTAAGGTTCAGTATTTAAGCTCGTGAGATAGACCAATAGCTCTCAGATACATTTTGACAAGTTTACTCGAATTAGTTTTCAATTTTCAACCGAACGCACGAAATTATACGGAGTTGTAGAGGAGTGTTAATAAACCGTATTTGTTTTTTTAAAACCGAAAACAGTTTATTAATTTCTCGCCCGGATTTCGGATTCTGTCGGATTCATTGCATTGACTTGACTGAGATTGAAGAAAAAGAGAGTCATGTTATTTATTATTAACAATGAGTAGTTACTTATATCAATCTCTACACGCGTGACTATTATTCAAACAATATAAAAATGAATTAAACTAAATTATTGAACAAAAAGTTCTCAGAAACTCGATAAGAATAAAACAAGACTATGAAAGTAACAAGATTTTTATAAGCAATTCTAGTAAACACAGCATAGAACTAAGATATGTATTATTTTGAACAATGTGGTAATTTGAACATAAGAAATGGTAAAGTAGACAAATGGTAAAGTAGACACAACTTTATTCCTTTATTCTCGACACGGATCCCCAATACGACAGGAAGCCTCATTCGTGTTGCCATCGAATTCTGAATTCGAAAAGAGGGAGAGATCGCTAGCCGGCCAATTTCGACAGCGAAATAGCCATTCGGATGAGATTATCCATGCGGCTCGATGATTCTGCTCGAAAGGAAGCCCCGTATATATTCATGCCCGCAACGCAGCTGAAAGACTCGATAATATCTTGCGATAAGGGGAGTTCCTGAAAATGTCCTGAGGCGGCTGTAAGACGATTACAGCGTATTTTGCCCTCGCACCGCTGGATTTATCAGGAGGCGAGGAGAAAGAAAAAAGGGGAGTGTGGACCTGTGGGACAGCCGAGGCGTACGATAAATTTTTGGCAGCCAGAAGGCAGAAAAAGTACCGATTCGTCTGAGGGGAGAGAAAGGGCGCGTTCGATATCGAACGCGTGTACCAACTGATTACCAATGCTAATGGTAACTCGATTTATTATCGGCACGAGAAACTGGGCCGTGGGTTCTGTACTGTTTCATGGAGATTTGTCACGTTCAAGATAATGAAAAAAAGCAATAGTTTAAAAAGATTTGAGGGAATTGTATCACTAAACTACACAACAAGAAATATTTAATTAGTAAAATTAAAAATAATATGCGTGAAAAAAATTTGCATGTAATTTCCAAATATCCATTGTCTAAAGTACCTAAATAAAAATTGGAAACTCGTATCAGACTTGTATTTTCGTAACAAACGAAATTGTAATAAATATTGCATACTGTAAATTTCGATACATTACTCATTATACAATGATAAATAGATTTGTAAATTAAAAAGTACTTTTCCAATATACTGAATAAAAATTTGCAGTAATGTTACTCACAGAATTCTTCTTCACTGCCTCAAATTTGTACTTGGAATATTATCAGGCTTTAAGTCTCCTTACCTGAAACAAAAATAAAAATATTGTTATGAAAAACAGATTATTAAAACTATCCTGTAACTTAAACTATTAAGATACACTGAAACTACAGGGTGTAACAAAAATGTTGCAGTTCCTTCAAAGGGGTGATTCCTTAGGTGATTTTGAACAACTTTTTCCTTAGGGAAAATGTTACATGGGGCCTTGTTAACGAGTTATTAACGAAAAACATCGACCAATCAGGGAGTGAGTACAGCGGAGTAATAATGGCGCGAACAATGGCGGACCAATGCTACTCACAGCTAAAATTCATCTACTGTACTGGTGCTTCTATTGGTCGGTGTTTTTCGTTAATAACTCGTTAAAAAAGCCCCAGCTAACATTTTCGCTAAGGAAAAAGTTGTTTAAAATCACCTCAGGAATTATCCCTTCGAAGGAACTGCAACATTTTTGTTACACTCTGTATATTTCACAAATATCATTCAATTCATCGTTTATGTATTCTGTCTCTATAGAATAGATTTTGAAAAAGCTATATTCGTAACCCCAACAATATAATTTGTTATGTTCCATATTCTATGGTTGGATTCACCCAAATTCCCTCAAAATCGCATCAAACCTGGTCCACAGCATTGAACCTCGTAATTTTCAATCCCATACGCGTCCTAGAACGGAAAACCAATTCAGCGTCAATTTTCGTAACTTTCGCCAGCGTATTATATATCGGGTGCGCTGGTTTTGCAACGATGGAAATTAAATTGCTACGATAAAGGGCAGCGTAAGGCAGGGTCCAAGTGAGTCATCGCGAACGAGTAGCCCGGAGGAACAGATTCAGGAGGAAGTCGGTGGATGATGCACCGCTGGAGCAAGCGTTGCACCCTCCAGGCGACTCGCACATTCTGCTGGCGCTTATTCGATTCTCCAACGACCCAAAAGGGCTCACTGAACATTTAAAATTGTCGCAATAACTGAGAAAGTAGTCTACGTGGATAATCAGAGAAACTGGATTTATAACAGTAGCGAAGAGAAATTGGAAAAATTGGAAAAATTTTGCAATAATTTAAATGTAAATGCATTTTTCAATTCTGTAACACTTTTTAATTTTTCATTAATTTCCTGGAAACTTTTAATACGCAAAGAATTGGTCTTAATGTTGCTAAAGAAAAAAACAATAGGATATTATTAAACTTTAATGAGATATATTATTCCAACTATTTGAACCCTCCTACAATTTTTTGATGCATTTTGGCTAAACTCAGTAGATTTTATTTTTCAGTAACTGTTTTAATATAAAAAATGAAGAATGTGAAAAAGTTTTATAAATGCTTACATTTTTTTTTTCTTTAATACTATAGACAAATTCTGTTCTTTAGATTAATGCAGATAATGAAAGTTGTTACAAATGAGATTTTTAAAGGAGACGTAACAGGAATAAATAGATACGTTTGTTCGTAATTTACATAAATACAAATAATTACCTGATGCATTGTATATGCTATTTTTACAAACTTATAAAGTTTATGTATACATATAATGGCACTCCATGAGCAAATAGCCTAAAACATTGCTTTCATAAACGAAAAGGTGCTTTGTATTGGATACGAATATGAAAATCAGAGCACGCGAAATCACTTATTATAATTACTCAATTACATAAACTTTTAATTCCTTTTTCGGTATTTCAGCGTTATACCAATTCAACGCATCATTAGATTCACACCGAAGTTGGAAACCGGTAAACATTATTTCGTTATGCAATTCCTAATTGACGCTGAGGGACAGCCACAGAGGTAATTGGTAATTGGCCCGATGAGCTTCGAAACGATCCTTCATCAGCCCAGAAACCCGAAAACTACTGAGCAGGGAGACATTTCACGATACAAATATCGATTGGGGTTACGTGTGTCGATTCTGCTTTACCAATGTCCCCTGTGCACGATGACCGGAAGATAGCGAGAGATGTGAATCATGCTATTCGTAACAAATGACACAGATTTTGGTATGACACTTTCTAACCCCGATATTGTTCAACACGTAAATAGAATGGTTTGCGGTTCGGTGCATTGTTACTTCCCATTTTCTCTCATTTCTCTCGTATTTTCAATGCAAGAATAAGAAAGATATTGTCAGTTAAATAATTGCAAGGATTGACATTTTTAGTTACGAATTATGAAAGCGCCGATTTTTAATTGAAAGAAAATGCGTTTCCAGACAAGAGTAGGTCGATTGAAAATGTAATTGTATATAATTGTACCCTAATAAACATCCCTTTTTACCTAATATTATTTACGAATGAAATATTTTCTCAATGGTAAATTGAATTAAATACAATAGGTACTGGAAAAACCTGGTTTTTTTCAATATTCATTTTTTTTTACATTCATTGCGTTGCCTATAAAACTGATTGTAATATAAGTTCATTATTCAATCAAAGTATACAACAGGATTATTGCAATATATTTATGCATATAAATACTAACAGCAGAAATTAATTAATATAATCTAATAAAATTTTATTTGAGCTAAAAATAATTCAACTTAAATTCAACTCAGTTAATTTATTTTATTCTCCGAATGAACCAATCTGATTGAGTGACACAGTTACCATCGATTTTTGTATCTACCAAGCCGAATGAAAACGGAAAGTCGTACTCTTTCACGACGAAGAAAAGAAGCGAAAGTGTGAAAGGTCTGGTCGAAAATCGAATTTCGATTCGATGGGCACTGGGGCCGCGCGAACGAGAGCCTCTCGCCACGAAAATGGAAAGCGCTGCGTGGGCGTTGTCCTCTTCGGTTCTCCTCACGATCGCGATACACTCTTTTATCGGCGCGACTTCCCACCGCATTTACGCTGCATGTGCATCGAGCTATCGGCCGGTGCATCTGGCTCGATATGCATCATACGTATGTACATACATGCATGAGGAGCGTCGTGAAGCAGGGAACCACAGGCCGCAAAAACAAAGATTTACTCGCGCGCTTTTGTCGAATTCGCTGAATGAATAATGTATAATAAACTAACCCCGTTGTTTACTGAGACAGTTTATTTATTTTCGTTTCTTCGTCGTTTCCGTTTTCGTCCTTCCTTCGCCGAGAAAGAACACGTGTATCGTAAAACTTTTTACACGAACTTCGCATTAGCCGATCCCCTTGCCGGTAGTTTTTAATCTAACGCTCTAAGCGCACGAACCTCGCAGAGAAGAAAGCGCAATGAGCCAGCGACCCACGTAATCGTGAAACACTAATTAATGAACAGAGGTCTGCTATTCGCGGTAAACAGAAGAGTCATTCGAGACCTCCATTTTATATCATGATAATACTCGACCACGTGCCATTAACTGAACGACTGAAACACGATCTTATGGTGCGTGGTTTTTGCGTTCCGATTGCTGCCCGAGTGCCGAACACTCGACAGATAACGACGCGACGTATGGATTACATGTCATGGTACTTTTGAATAATTAGGGACAATATTAACAGGACCGTTTCCTTTATTAATGGTTTTTTTCCGACATAGTGGAAATATGGTGACTGTTAAAATGAATTGGAACAAGTTCATGTGGAATTTTTCGAAATAAAGCGAGTTCGGTGCACGTTGGAGTAGTTATTGTGAGTGGATTTAAAATAAGTTAGAGTGAGTAGCAGTGAACTTAGAGCAAAGTGAGATAATTTAGTGAGAAAGAAGTTTATGCGACTATATGTAAGTAGAACAGTTTGCATCAAGTTACAGTGAGTCAAGAGCAAGTTGAAATTGGTTTAGTATAAGTTGGAGTGAAACTAGAGCAAGTTAGAGTGTGTACGGGGTAATTAGACTTTAGAGTAATTAAGTGAAGTCGAAATAAACTAGAGTTAGTAACAGTGAACTTGGAGCAAACTGAGACAATTTTAGCACATTTTAAAAAAGTTTAAATCAGCATAGAACAGTTTGGATTAATTTACAGTGAGTTAAGAGCAAGTTGAAAAGAATTTGGTGTAAACTGAAATGAATTTAGAGCGAGTTAGAGTGTGCTTGGAGTAATTTAATCAGTTTGGAGCAAATCGAAATAAGTTTAAGTGAGCCTAGAGTAAGCTGGAGAAATTTAGAGTAAGTTTGAAACAACTTGAAGTGAGTTTAAAGCAAGTTGAAGCAACTTAGTAGATTACATCACAGATAGAACCAGCTGAAATAAATTTAGAATAAATTTTAAGAAGCTAAAGTAGGTTTAGAGCAGTCTACAAATCTATCGTCTTGGCACACACTTTCATGTAACATAAAAAAATATATAGCATTCTGTTTAAAAAATTGAATATCGCCTACATTTTTAAAAAAATAGCGCAAATATAAAAACATCCATAGTCTTACTTTTTCTTCTCTCATTTTTTTTCTAATATTTAGTATTTATAAGAGAAACGCTGGTTAGTAATATTCTATTTAAAAAAAAACCTTAACTCAGATTGACCACTTTAAAAGCACATGGCAGCTATAAAACAATGGTCATTTGTGGTTGATTTATCACTGGTCTGAACCATAAAGAGGAATGAATTGTGCTCGCTCAGAAAACTCACTTTGGTTTCCTACTGCGCTTTCCCACTTTCCGCCATGTTAACCCTAGAATGCCAACATAAATTTGACATAGGTTGGCAATCCAGGATTACGATTTTTAAATGTGACTGTCGAGTGTGCAAACCTCAAGGCTGTGTAAACGTAAAATACAAATTTATAAGGAATGCCTGGATATTCAGTAAAATCGTGTTCCAATTACAATGTATCCAAACTCCAAAATATAAAGTATTTTAGATTCCCAAATGGCATATCAATCCAACATGAACAATCTTGGGAAGTGCAGGTTATTGGTTAGTCTAGAAGGCTGCGCGGGAGCACATCTTATATCCTTACCCTTATATCATGAACTGAACCACTCTTGCATCACATTTTTGAAAATGAATTTCGAAGGACACAGACAAAACACATTCGCCCGTGACAAGTAGTCGACGAGTGGTCCATGGACAGCCAATATGTCGTCATATTCGATCATCTTCATCCACAACCGACCACCGTTTGGTGGCTGTCATGTGGTTCTAAAGTGGTCCGTTTGAATTAGCCCCTAATCTGTACTTCATTTCATAATTTGTCACTGGGTCCAAGGATGATCCGCTTAACGGATTAAAGAAAGTTAAAGCAACTCTCAGTCACTTGAAGTAAGATGGAATAAATGGAACCGAGTTAAAGCAAGTTGCAGTAACCTGAACCGTCTCAAAGAGGATTTCCTTTGCCAAAATAAGTCTGCAGGTCAAAAGTCACCTACTCCTAACGGTAAAAATAATCTCCAAGCTTCCCTCTTTCTCGCCATCTATCACTGTATTCATTTTCCCGTCTCACCATCATCGCGACGACCCCTCGAAACGAATAACAGGAACTCCACCATTGGACGATAATTTCATCACACACCGTACCTATGCTAATAACCGCGGCGGTTATTTCTCAGCGGAGAATCAAGGATCGCCTCCCCCCGACGAATGAGGTCCGACCTCATCCGCGCATTTTCAAGATCGCGAAGATGAATCACGGAGGATCGAAGGTCGCGTCGTCGAGATGATTCGTCATGGTCTCTCGCGGCGGAATCGTTAACGCGCGGTCCCGTTTTCGACGGTGGATCCGGTGAACGGACGACACGGGGCCCTTCGGTCATTCCTCATCCGCCAACCGACGCCGAGTGTCCAGTATGACGCTGCTCGTGGTCCCGAAGCCGCGAATAAAGGTCACCCCAAGCACGGAACATTTCTGCTAAGCAGATATAACAAGGCAGATAAGGGGGATCGCGAATGATTTACGGCGAGAACCTGCGCCCGGCGTTCCTCCTCGTTAAGATCGAACTCGAAACGTGTCACAGGATTTATCCTCGCGCGGACAAGCATTTCCTGTCTTCGTGTCCCGGCCCGATGTTTGCTTGTTCTTACACGCGAGCAGCTCGCTGAAAGCAAAGGTAATGCGCTTTCTCTTCGAGTTTCTGCTTGGTATCGTTTCCTAATAATGAATTTCAGGAACAAAGGAAATGGTTTAATATAAAGTTTGATAAGGTAAATGTACCAATAACTGGACGTCTAAGAACAAGGAGAACAAATATCTTCAATTTAAGGCATAAAATTAACTTTAAAGTAAACAAAAGCTGTTGCATTTTGAAGAGTATTACATTTTACATTAAATAAGTGCAAAAGAAACGATTATTTTCAACGATATTAAATATAAATTAATTAAAAATGTAAGGAGACGTGATGTACCAATACCTGGCCAGCCAAACGCGATTGTCCCAGTGTCCAAATTTCGAGGTCCCAATAAGTGGCCATGACTTTGATAGAGTATTAAAAATAATGTAAGCGAACGAAATATTATTTTGTAAAGTGAAAATAAGAAATAAACTAAATCAGAAGCATTAGAAAAGTTAAAAAGTATGAATATACTTAATAAAGAGGCCATTAAAAGGTTAAAAAGTAAAGTCGTGAAATAAAGTTTTACTGTGTAATAAATGATATAGTTTTATTATTAATTTATTTT
Source organism: Perdita meconis (assembly GCA_030770465.2). NCBI lineage: Eukaryota > Metazoa > Arthropoda > Insecta > Hymenoptera > Andrenidae > Perdita > Perdita meconis. The sequence goes on along the minus strand of JASKOS020000014.1, from coordinate 8,506,997 downwards.
TTCTGTAATGCTTTTTTCATAGTTATCAGTCGTTTAATCTCTTCGTCCAACTTTTTCCTTTCTTCAGCTATTGCCTTTTTATTTTCTTTTTCTTCTGCTTTTCTCTATCCTTGCCCATTTTATGTTCTATAATTTGAGGTTACGTGTAGCATATATGAGTAAAAATAAATAAATAAATGTAAAACAACAAAAAACCTATAAAATCTAACTTCATTCTTTATAATAAATATTAACTTACCTAAATTAACTTTATGCAGAAACTAAAAAATAACCACATAAATTTTTGACTCAAAAACTATTTGCATGCGTAATTCTGCTTTCTTTATACAGAAGAATGTAGTATAATAATATTTATCACCTTAGTAAATACTACGCATTTCTTAACTATATCTTAAGGAATCCATGAAGATTCATGGTACATTTGACTACGATATTTCAAATAATATTTTTAATATTTTAAACAAAAAGTTTAGGGATATAATTTTTAATTTAAAAGGCTGAATGTTTAAATAATAAATTGATACAAATATTCTTTTTATTTTATGTCAGTTTAGCTTATTAAAAAATAAAATGTCATCAATGGCCAGGTAATGGGACGTGGCTAGTCATTGGTACATTTACCTTACATCTATATTTTACAAGACATTTGTTTCTTGTCAAATGTCTGCTTTATATTTCAAAGACCAACAATCAAATCGAATTCTCCTCAACACGATCACTTTCTCACGCGAGAAGAAACCAAAGGCGAAAATTCTTTTGAGGAGTTTAATATCCCCCTGTAAGGAACCATAATAGAATAATGCGCCACTGACTTATGCAGAAGTTCAAAGTTTCCAAAGCACCTATCGCCACCACGTTCCCTCCCCCTTTTCATCGATCCTCTTCCTACATCACCGATGGCTCAGAATTCATTACGAAATCGTTCTATTATCCAGTCACAATGCCCCCTCGACCGAATTCGTATTCAGAAGGTATCCCCTCGCGTGCTCGATCCCGAATTACGATCCTCGCCTCGGCGCGGCGTGGCGGAGCAAAGTGAAAAGAAAGAAGCAGCAGCAACGGCGGCAGCAGCGAGGGCATTAAAAGCTACGGGAACGCGAGGAACGGGAATCGAGCTTCCAATCTCGTTGGATTCGCGCGGAGACCGGGAGGAGACGTTCCGAACGAACCGAAAGGTTTCTCGCACGATCCAGCGGGATTCTTTCACCGGTTGCTTAGATGTAGCCCGAGCGAAACGCCGCGCCGCGGCGAATAAAAAGAGCGAACGAGAGAGGTGCCTCTTCGGGAATTTCAGATTTACCGATATCGAACCTCCGTGCACAGAGGATCCTCCGCCGGTGATCCTCTCGTGATCCGTTCCTGGAGTGGCTTAACGCTTTCTTTTCGATCGGCCAGATATTCGCTGACACTAGAACCGTTTCACCAAATCACCGCTAGCTTTGCCGAGCCACTATACAACCGAAGCTGCCTATTTGGGCTCGGATAACGAAACGAATCCTGCAAATGGCGGAGAAGCTGAGCTTTCTACGCGGTTCAAGAGCAAACGAAAGGTCAGATGAAAGCGTTGAATGATTTGACCAGAGATTCTTTCATTAGTTTCGAGGAAAAATATGCAGACTAATTCAGTGACACTCATTTTGTTTCAATTTACTCGGGATTAGATTTGATACGACTGGAAATACTGATTGTCTACTTTCTACTTATAAGGGTGAGATAAACAAACAAGTAGACGGATGGTTTACCTGATACCGACATTTTTATTACGATTTTCCTTAGAAATGTTTGATTTGTAAAGAAAATTCAGACGCTTTGCATAAAAAAATGTATAAATTGTAAGAAAACATTAGTTGTATGTAATATAATTAATTAATTTAATCGTACAATCATAAAAGTTCTCCACCGATCGGAAACTATGGAACTGTGCTATGGTGGCCATGACCTTATACTTCCTGAAACTTAAAATTTTAGTTTTCTTCATGATTTTATAAAACTAACATTTGAAATTAATAGTTTTACTCGAGCGTTGTCATTACAATAAAATAAAACTAGCACGCTGCTTGTATAAACAATAGTTTCGAAAATATTTAGCTGATCCATTTCACCTAGAATTACACTATTATTTTCATTATTATTACCCTGGATAATAATTCGTTCAAGGATGTGTAACACAAGAAAAATTAAACTATGCCAAATAATATACAAAAAAATACAAAGCACCCAGAAAAAGAATTCATAATTATAACAAAAGCAAAAACCTGATTTGGTACGATAAAGTGTCTTTTGTAGTTCTAGTTTCTCTAATAAAGTATCTTTTACTTCTTTCATCTTCATAGCTTTCCTTCTTTATTTCATTCTTTATCATATCTAATGATTAGACTGCGGATGTTTATGCAAAATTTATATGTCGAAATATGCAAAATATATGCAAAATTAATGCAAAATATATTCAGGAATATGAAAAATATATGCAAAAAATATGAAAACTGTATGCAAATTGTTTTATTATTTGCACTATTTACTACTTACTACTATTACTACTACTACTGTACTTACTACTATTTACTGTAATTTGCATTACAATATGTTACGATTATTTTTTCAATATTTTGAACTGTTAATTGGTGCCTTTTATCAGATACAATTAATTTGTATGCGGAAAATGTTCTTTTAACATCACAGGATGTGATAGGAGCATGCGTACACTTTTTCCATAGCAGTAAGTGTATGCTGTTTTAGCTGTGATTTTCGTTCACAATTCATCTACACAAAAAGAATAGTAGAGGACGACATACAATTAAAATCACATTTATAATTTAAAATATTAATTTTCATGCATGTTCCTGATACTTGAACACATATCTCTTTATTACAAGCCTCACAAGTAACTGTATCATCATTGATGTTGAAATGATTATTTCCGATTTCAGAATCCCACTTTTTTTTATCATTACGCATTTCTTACTTACTTTTGGCATTATGAATTTCTTACTCACAATTAACGAAGCACGAGTAATATTTCTATCTTCACGTTACACCAGGAATGTTACACCACAACTGACTGCGATATATTTACTTAAAAGTGTTTACGTATCTCAGGACATTCGAATGAATAGTTCTTATTGAAGCATTCATATCGTATCACACGAGAATGGGAAAGTAAATTAAGACACAGTAGTACATATTTGTTGTCAATAACAAGGGCGACTGTAATTAGTATGATATAACTATAATTGAGATATTTCTAACGTTTGTTTTTGATCAAGGGAATCTGGTCAATCGAATATATACGAAATATGCAGAAATGAGACAAATATATGCAAAAAATATACAATATACAAAACATATACATAATGCAAAATATGCAAAAAAGAAATTATATTTTTTAAATCCTCTAATGATAAAACCACTTTCTGTCCAAGTCCTATAACATTATCTCTTTCCTATAAATATATGCATTTGCATAAACATCCGCAGTCTACTAATGATCATTTACCCGAAACTGCACATTATATTTATTATAAACAACTCGTTTTCAATGCAACCCTCACATCAGCTGAATAAGTTCAAACTACTCTCTGTCACCTCACTTCTTGTCGACACCTGAATGAATCCTAAAACCTAGATTCCTATACTCTATAATCTACAAGCTCATGAGCAGATGATCCTATATTTTCCATTTTATACCAAAATTTTATTACTGCATTAAATAAAGTCTCCAATACCTTTACGAATTGCAAACGATCCCGTATATTCTCTCAACATACGCTCACTAAAATATCTTTTACATATCCTTGAACATAACACCGCGCGATAAACCAGCTTACAGAAAGTCCACACGAAAATAATCAAGAATCAATTTTCGCCCACAACGTCTCCCATTATCCTTGCCGCGTTGTCTCCCATCTCGGACTGAAATACTGTCTCGAGGCAACGCGGGCATTACTCACGGCCCGATTTGCATGCGAAAAAAGGAAGGACGCGCGAATTTTCTTCGATATCTGTGCGCGCAACAGACCATTGAGCGCGCTCGTTCGCAGGCGACAGCATTACTCACAGTTTGTATGCAGATACGGCGAATGGCGAGCGCGTATCGCGTTATTATTTGCGCGCCGCGTTTCGTCGTTATGTCTTATTGCCGTCGCAGCGGACGTGGCCCACCTTAAAGGCCTATCTTGTACACGGACGCTCGCTGTTTACGTCTCGTTGCTCTCCCGTCCCGAGAAATGTGGGTGCACATTGAAATGGTATTTGCGAACGCGGCGTTTATCGACCGCCGAGAAATACTGAGTTATACTGACCGTTCGTTTCGGTATCGACTCGACGGCGGAGGTAAACGACGCTTCATTGTGACCACGGCGAAATCGCGGTGATGGGGTCCTTGGTGTTGTGAAGTATCTTTGTGAAAAAGCAAATAATCTCGGTCGAACGCAATTTCTGCCGCTGGATGCTTCGAGGGGTTGATTCCCTTCTTGTGGGCCAGTGAAAATGTTTCGCCAAAGTGAGATCCAAAGATACGGGAATGAGATTGCGTATTGAGAAGAGGATTGAGCTTTTGACCGCCACGCTGATCCATGGAGTTGCGTGGGAGTGATTACCGTTTGTTTAATATTATTTAGCACCATGATTTTCCATATCATATTCGTTAGAAATAATAGAAATTTGATTCAATATAAAAAGTAGCAATCTAGTTTTATAAAGGTGAGTTTCTACAAGAATTTATTAAAAATTGTTGTCAATACTTACCATTCATAAGTGTGTTAATTAATGTTACAGTATTTACTCTTGGATTTCTATCAACATTTCTGCAGTTACTTTCACAATTCTACGATTTCTACCACTGATCGTTTCGTTTTCTCTCAGTCTGACTTTTAATAAGGCAAACATCAGTTGTCAACGTATTTATTAACTTCTTTGGCTTTTAATAAGTCAAATACCAGTTGTCAACGTATTTGATTGACTTCCCATTTCAGTCTTCTATTGGGAAGCTTATTATTGCTGATTGTTTAGTTTGGTCTTATTTCTTTCTTGGTGTTTATGAAGAGATTGCGCTTCAAAAGTAAGTGTACTGTTATTTTCCCAAGGTAGAATAATCAATGATATATTATTGCTGATAAATTGCTACATTGTGAATAAAAACTTTCTAATGATTTGCCTTATAATAACATGTCACACTAGTGATAAGAATTATATAAAACTCATTATTGTAGTGAACGTTATTGCATTATTAAAAATTATGAAAAAGATAAAGTTGAATGATCTTTCAATAGTTAAAAATATACTACATTATCGTGTGAATTAGTGAAATAAATAGTCAAATATTTTATGTTTTTGTGTAGGTACTGTTTTTAAATCAACACAACAACCTGGAAAACTCATAGGGAAGAAATTGAAATACATTTGTGTAGTATCTATGCGAACGTAGATACAGTATTTTGTTTTATATCAGGATTTTGATCTTGTACGCTAATATTGCTAATAATCACCTATTAAATACATCTCTACTTATTCGAGGCTCATTAAACATTGTGAAAATATTTGAAACATAAATAAAATAGTATTAAGACTATTAACATTCTGTAATCTGATTTTTTCTTGGTAAAAGTGAAATCGTATAGTAGACACCTAGTAAATCTTGATTACTGAATGTATTAAATAGTCCAAAAAAAATTTGGAAAAACGATTTTTGTGGAATTTTGTATAGAATACATTATTTATTATTATGATTTATTTGCTTTCCATCTGTGGAAGGCATTTCAAGTTATATACTATCACAGAGGGTAGAATAAATTCAGCAGTAATAAATTTATGTAAATTACATTATTTCTCTACAAAGTAAAAAATCAAGTGAAATTCATGAGACCATGACTCATCACATCAGTAAATATCCTCCCCCAAAATGTTCCACAATAAATAAAAAAAACTGTATCCCCATCACCGAAAAAAATACTCTTCTCGTTTAAAATATAAGTATAATATTGTATCGCGTTGTTAATAACTACCGATATTGGAGCAGTGTTAAAAATGTAAATGAAAAAAAAATACTCTTCTATACATCGAAGAATACGGCTTGCCTCAGAAAATAAAATATTTAAAAAATACTGTTTATAAGAAAATAACTTTTCCTTTGATTTATCTTCAGGCCCATTTATTTTACTTTACAAACATTTTTTGTATTTTCAAAGATAGAAAGAATATTTAGGCAGCCTTAAGTTTTAAGCGAAATACTGTGTATATGTATAATTACCTACAAATACCAGGATCTAATGTAACCGCTATAAGTTATTCCACACGCCACGATATAATATTAACAAAATTTACAAACCCAAAGGTGAGAAAGTGGAAAGAATTGATTGCAAATGCTCTAAGTGCACAAAGAAAGAATTATTAGTTTCACTGAAAAAGAGAAAGAGAAAAAACTTCCGCATCGGAAACAGAAAAAACAGTGCGGAAAATGGTGCGCGTTGGACGAGTATATTACAAAGACCGCGCAAATTACAGGCTGCAGACTGACAGAACAAACTTTGCGCGACGATCGAGAAAACGATCAAAACGTTCTCTCCGCTAGAAACAACTGCATCGCCCGCGGACCGTGTGTTTAGCCGTTTCCGTGGAAATAAAATATCGGGCGTCGGGCCATTACTCGATAAATATACAACCGGCCAGGACCCGGCACAATAAGGCGTAAATTACGTCCGCGTAATGCTCGCGCCTCATTAAAATACTCTTCGAGGGGAGCCGAAGGCACGGCCCACACGTTCCTCCGTTCTAAGCTGCACACACGACCATCGAGAACCATTAAACGCTCGCGCTCTATCTCTACGCACCGAAGCAACACCGAGAGGAGTCGAAGGTGCGAACATTTCTAATTGCATTCACTCCGTACCCCCCTCCCTCACTTGTCTTGTTTTCTTTCGTTCTTTTCGCACGTCCCCACCGTTTCTTCGACACCGGAATGCATCGGGGGTTAATGGACCTCCGTTTCCTGGTGACGCAAGAGGTTCCCTGCAGTTCACAGAGGATCTGAATGACGTTTATTTGAAGGCTTCTCGGGGAAAGTTGCCTTGGTCCAATTAGAATCTCTAAATTGTAACGAATTAGTATAGTGAATTTGGCATGATATTGATATGAGTTGGATAGTGCGAAGGCTGGATAAATGTTTAGACCTGAATGCTTCCTTACTGATTCATTAACAAGTGTCTTTCGCTCGTGATTAAACAATGGTTTCCATTTGCAGCTTAGCTTGTATTACTCATAGCAAAGTTATGAACACAAGAAATTCGTAAGAGGTAGAAACATAAAATGTAAATCGAACACTGTTCTATAAAAGAAAGATGATGAAAACATTAAAGTAGAAGGTTCCTAAAATGTCAACATAAAAATACTTCTTCGAGACAGAAGTGTACATATAGTAACATCGCAATTAGCAAGTTCAATATCAAAGTCAACATTTTGAATATTTTTAATAAATTATTATTAACACGTTGTCTGCTAAACTTTTATCTGAAGTTTCTGGTGAATACAGACTTACTTTAAATTCAAGTAGTTGCCTTCAGTTAATTATTATTGATTTAATTGTTTCTATTCTTCTAAAGATTGTTATTAAAAATCTTCATTAATATTACTCCCAATGTATGAATTAATATTACTTATAACCTAACAAATTATTGTCACCCTTTACATGAGTAACATGGAAACGTGTCAAGTCAGCAAGTTAAATCATAGTGTATTGCTTAAAGTGCTACTGTATGTTCCCTTATCATTGGAGCACTGAATATGTACTTGAAATCCAAGATGAAAAAAAAGTGGGAATACTTGAAAACCGGTTGATCGAGATTCAGAGACAAAATCACGTTTGCACGCTTTTCCCGGTGATTCCAACGTAATCGAGGCAGACGTCACAGTCTTCAAGAAGAGAAATCTGAACGAATTTTCAGATTAAACGTGACGAAAAACGTGACCAGCTTTCCTTCAGTGACTTTCGATCAGCCGGAATGGTTGTGGCGGCGTTAATTAACGCCGATTTTGTCACGCGCGTATCGAGCTGCACGCACGACCGTTATGAAGCGTCACACGCAGCCGATGCGGTCTCCTCGACACCTCGTGGAACACCGTGGCAACCTTTCGTTGCCCCAGGATAGAGATGGGATCAAACCGCGTCTACTCTGCCTTGAACAAACTATTACACGTGTCAGCGATATAGCAACCAACAATTACGATAAGATATCCTAACACACTTAAAGTGAGAAAGAATAATTAATGAAATCAGAAAAGTTGATCGTGATTTATGGATCTAGATGCTAATGCTTCGATTGGGTGAACTGTGAACGAGAAAACTGTGCTGTTTTCTCGCCTAGCTTTGTCAGATATCTGCAATTGTAATTGAGACTGCTGCTTTCTCACCTAGCTTTGCCATGTATTTGCATTTGTAATTAAAATCGGATTTATGATTGATCTGAATCAATTGTAATTTTTAAACAAACACGAGTATTATGGACTTAATTAAAAAAAAAAAAAAGATTTTATTAGTTCTATAATTTTCTTTTACTGCTAAGAATTCAAAGATTATCTCATAAAACTGGGTTATCCTATTTAGAGATAAATTGATTGAAGATACTTAAAAATAATGAGGTATATTTATTTAATTTATCTACAGTCGTAAATAATTAATCCCATAACAAAACTTTATTCTTCTGCTAGAAGATCTGAAATGAATAATATATATTTATTCTATCTTCTTCAGTCGTACTTAATCTTCTTAAAGATTAATGCATAAACTAAATGCTCCCAGAAATATGATCAAACGCGGTTTCGACGGAACCACAAACATAATCCCATAAATCAAGATCCCGAAACGCAATCTCCCGTCAAACTTTCAGTAACTATAACCAAAGCAGTCTACCCGAAACCGACGTCCTAATATTCGTCCAAGTTCAAGTTCAGAATTCAATCTCGCGTCTCTTCCATCCCCATTCCTCGTTCCCTCCTATGAAGACGAAGTCGCGTGAAATTACCGAGCGATCGATTGCTCGAAATCCACAAATCAATTACAAGGTTGATCCCATCTCTAGCGAGGCTCGGGTGGCGTGTGCGTATGTAGGTACGCGCATACGTGTGTCGTATTATTTATAGAAGCACGAGAGCCGCGGAGTCTGATAGGCAATCAAGGCAGGGCGCGTGTGCAGCATTCCGTGGCTGAGTCACCAGTCGCACATAAACCAGTGCTCGGTGCCGCGACGATACGTTGTAATAACGGCAAACCTTCCGCCATTGTTTACGTCTATCGTCGGGGATCATCCGCGGACCTCTCACCTGGCGAATGCATCGTCGATACACGCGCGACGATCAGATACCTCTGTCCGGGACAAATGCGGAGATTTATCGTGTGAACGCCCGTGGACACCGATGTTCCGGTCCCACCCTTTGGATGTTCCTTCCGCGGGAGGAAAAGTGTCTTGGCGATGACAAGGTTGTTTCGGATCATGCTTCGTGGGATGGACCCTTTTGGCGGCTATTGATGTATCGTGACACGATTTACGAAGGTCGTGTTGGACAGAGGAGGAAGTTCGTTTTTAATTATTATTAAGCTGCGTCTACACTATATAACAAAACACGTTATATAACAAAGTTATAAAACTTGTGAGAAAACGAAAAAAGAAAAATATTATATAACATAGTTATATAACATTTATATGTCAGAACTTATATGATTTCGAAATTTTGCCCTTGACGATTCTGGAGCAAGTGTCCTGGGTTTTATTAAAATCGCTTCAAAAGTTTGTTTAAAGAGCAAGAGTTTAACCACAGAATTTATTTATTTTTTAACAACGAATCTTGCTGTGCTATCTAAACATCCTCCGCGTTTGAAATCATTGATGTGAGAAACGTTATATAACTTGTTACACATTTGAAACAGTACTAAATACATAATTTTGTAACAAGTTATAAAACTATGTTATTATATAACAAAGATATAAAATAATTTATTACATAGTGTAGACGCGGCTTTAGACTGCGAAAGTTTATGTAAATGCATATTTTTATAGAAATGGATTTAAAAAACGGGACTTTGACAGAAATGTGTTTCATTATCTTAAAAATATAGTTTTTGCATATACCTTGCATATTTGCATATATTTTGCATATACTGCATGTATGTCGCAAATTCTACATATTTCTTGCTTTTACAGGCTTTGTTTATAAATTTGTTTATATCATTGTATGATCTTGTACAATCTCACATTGTATGACAAATTGCATACTGTAACTACAAATGCAGACTGTACTGAAGCTTATGTAAGTTTGATATGACGTAAGTATACGAAGTAAAGACAGTTGAAACACACTTTTTAAAGAAGAGATTAAGAAATGTATAAATTGTTTATTAATATACATCAGCTGATGAGCTACTAAACTTTGGAAACTACTAAACTATAAGATCTTCATAATTTGAATAAACTACTATACTTTTGTCTTATAATAATATGTAGTCACTGCTACTGATATACAATTGCGGACAAATGTTTCCGAACGATATCGATTTTCATATTTTATGCAATTTCATGTATTTCATTTGGAAATAGAAAAATCTAAGTATGTATGTACATCGATAGTGAATTTAATGATCTACAAAAATTCAGCGAATTCTTTTTTTTTTTATATAGAAAATATGTTCATTTTCTTGTATTTCAATTTTGCATGTTTGCCTGGAATAGAGACTGACTATTTCTTTCGTGCGATTTGTTAATATTTATATTGAACATCTTTTACTGTCAATGATGGCATAGCATCTTCTTGGCATACTTGTAATTAGTTTTTATAGACAGGATTTGGATAAAGAATACCAATTTTGGCTTATTCCTGCAAATAAATAGTTTACCTTTAAAAAATGTTCTGCTTTTCAGTAATCCTTGTACCTCACTCCGTAAATATTATGACATCGATCTCCCTCGCTTAAGGATTAACAGTTTTTAACACGCTTTAAAACTTCGAAAATTGTTGATTTTTATACTTGCCAATGTTTCGAAATTGTTCCAATTGATAGTTTATCCGTCTTACGAAACTTTGCAATTGAAGATTCAAATTTGTTTGTTTTATATGTTAATGTACATTTGCTTGTAAACGTGGTTTCTAAATTTGATATTGTTTATTTCAAGTGAACTTCGCTGTTAACAGTATAATTGGTGGAGTAGATTTTGGAAATCTGCGAAAAGTACATTAGAAGCTCCTGAAATGACTGACAGAATGAGATTATTCAAATATTACTAAATCGTTCGGAAACTTTTGGCGGACTACATTTGAGGCAAATACATAAAATTTTAGCATAAGAAAATAAACAAATTTTTTTATAAATACGATTTCGGTGAGTTCTCGTAGATTATAAAATTCTTTGTTGATGTACATAAATAGATTTTGTTATTACACTAAATGAAACACATGAAACAGAATGAAATATGAAAATCGATATCATCCGGAAACTTTTGTCTGCACCTGTATTACAAAGCGTGTTCCGAATTCTGAGCTTAAACTTTTAAATAATTGCCAAAAGTTATAAGGAGTACCTGACAGATTTCGTTTTCTCTGTCTTCAGATACGCGTTCGACGTCACGAATTAAAAACAGTAATTGAGAATTGGCGACTCAAGATGGACACCCTCTCTCTCTCGAGACAATTTCATGTGCACTCGATATTATAATGTGGTCCATGTACCGCACGTGCGAAGGAAGATGGGCGTATCGCATTGACGTTGAGTCGCAACCGGTGAAAGTTCCGAAATTTTTATGAACTGTTAATTCGATTAATACGAGCTAATCATGATTTGAGAGAGTTTGATTCGCGTGAATGATTAATCCGTACCAGCACCATTAATCATCCCGACGATCTCTCGGGACACGTCGACTCGCTGACACGCGCCGTATCACGATGCAGGCTGGAAGATACGGTCAGAGAATCGGGGATTTAATCCGAGCACGTCGATGAGAGCGATCAAGATTTGAAGCGGCTTTTATATTCATTCGATGTCAGCGAGCGGTCATCGATCTTCCTATTGACCGTTTCAATCGTTATCCTTTCATATCGGGGGTAGCCCATTGTACTGAGCGTGCCTTGAATATTTTATATTTCCGAAGATGATTCAGTTTGATCGCACCTGCGAGCTTTTCCAATAAACTCTAAGCCGAAGTGTGTACCTCCAACGGGACGCGCGAAATACATGGAAGTTTAAACGGTAATGAAAAACGCGCGAATGAAGTCGGATTTGGATTAAAAGAGAACGTTGGTTGACTTGGACAAAGTTTGAGCGAGTTGGAGCAGCTTGAAGAGGATCTAAAGGGAGTTTCGGAGAGTACGAAGGAGTCTCAAAAGGTCTGAAACGGATCTCTGAGAACTGAAGTCAATTGAAAGGGAATGAAGTTGAAGCGTTATGAGTAGTTCCACTTCGACTATATCTTTGATGCAAATGATATTAACCTACATGAAATTTATTGATATGTACTCGAGATAACGTGTTTCTGACTTTCCAGCGGCACGTAACAGTTCGCACTGGGTCGCTCACGTTTCCATTTCTACACAGGCATATTCAAAGGAGACAAACGCAATTACAAGCGAATGTAATTGGTCTTTAGTGGATGCGTTTAATCACATCGAACGACTCTCTTAAGCAATCGTTACGAAATCTAATATGCTTTACGATTGGTTACAAGTGAAAGCTCCCAATGAATACTTTTTTTTTATTAACTACTTCCTCAAATATGGAAACATGTATAAGATAAAATTGAAGTTAGACTCCTTGAATTGAGAATATCGGAAAAATCCAATTTGTAAACTAAGCATAATATTTTATTCAAAGCAGTGTAACTAATTTACTTTGAATTTAACATAAACATTAGAAGCCGTTGAAAATTACTTTTTAATCTGAAATAATATTTTCAAATTCATTTTCAAATCTTCAATTTAAACATCTCAAAATTTTTAATCTTTAAGTTCAACTCTTAAAATCACCAACTTCAAATCTTTAAGAGTCTTTACAACCAGAAATTAAAGTATTGAAATCTTCAACCTGACATTTTTATATTTTCAACTTGAAATCTTCAAGTCTTTAATTTTAACTTTACAAATATCTAGATTTAAAACTTGAAATCTCGAAATTTCCAATATGAAATCGTTAAATCGCTAACTTGAAATCTTAAAATTTTCAGTTCTGTATCTTCGAATTTCCAACTTTAATTTTCTAAATCTTCAACTAGAAACCATTAAATTTCCAATTTCAAACCCTTTAAATCTCCAAAGTTAACTCACAAATTTCTATGTATATCTGTAACTTGAAATCTTCAAATCCTCAATTTGGAAACTTCAAATTTTTAAACTGAAATCCTAAAAATCTGTGAATCCCAAATTTTAACTCTTCAAATATTCAACTTCATATCTTTAAACATCTAATTCTAACAATCTTCAAATCTCTAAATCTTTAAACTGAAATCTTAAAAATCCTTCAAATTTCCATTTTTAACTCTGTAAGTTTCAACTTTAAAGTTTCAGGTCTTCAACTTCAACTATAAGCATTCTATTGTATAGTAATTTTAGTAATTGTATTAATTTTTAAATTAAAGTTTCACATACAGTCCAAACAAAAAAAAATACACAGCTCAAAATTGAATTTGCTTCTTTCCACAGCTACTTATAAATATATTCCAAAAAAGATCAATTACCACAGAAGTAGGAAAACGAATTATTTAATAGTCCTAAAATACATTCAATTTTTTGCCATTTCTAAAAATCTGATTCATCGTTTCCGAAATGATCATAAGCCACCGCTTAAAGCTAACACCAAGACTAGCGATCCAAGGGAACGATTAATCAAAATCCTTTCATCGAGAATCTCGTTTGTTCCCGCGCGGGCCGGTAAAGATCATAAATATCCAGATCGAAGAAGTACGCAGACACTGGGACAGACGGTAATTAAGAGTAATTTTAATTGGTTCTAAGTGGGCGAGGCTAACAGGGGAGAGCGTGCCTTCCGCGAATCTACATTTCGATTGCGTGAGCATACCGGGACGCTTGCTGCCTGCACCTGCACATGGGACATCGTGGAGGCAGAGCCGAGGCGTGTAACGTTGGCCGAGTTATTTTCGGCGGTCACAGAGGAACTCCGTTACCACGGAGAAGCGTCACACTGTCTGTTCGCGAGGCCACACGTACGTGCCAGCGGCTAATGGCTCATTCAAGACAGCAGCGTGAAAATTGAAATCAAAGAGCTCTGCGTTCTGGCCGTTTCGGGAGTCACGCGGGAATTCGCGCTCGTTTCCGTGCTGTCTGCGAGCATTCCCGTCTGTGACGAACGCCGCGCGCGGAACGAGACGGGTGTTATTCATTTTTGGCCAGCGAGAGTTCGAAGACCCGTGGATGTTGACACTTGACACGACGAACGGGGAGCGGACCGCAGCTGGCTACAGTGACACTTTTGATTGAGCGATGTTCGGAATTTTGTAGAATTTAAAAAGAAAAGGAAGTAATCTTATTAATGTTATTCTTTGCGATGTGAAATTGTCGGTAGGGTTAAACGCGCCAATAAATGGTTATGAAACAATTAGATTTCTAATTTATACTATTGCTTCTTTATTTTGTAGACAAATTGAACATTTTCCATAAAAGAGTTTTTTGTATGTGAAAAATATTTCATAATACACTATCCATCTATTGGTGATACAGGTTATGAGTAGAATTTTCATCATTTTATACTGAATATATTAACTCTGTTAGATACAACTAATTTTGTTTTAAAATTTATACATTTCTTTCTGCAAAGTGTTTGAATTTTGTTTATACAACAAATATTATTAAGTAAAACTTTAAAACAAATGTCGGAATCAGCTAAACTATTTATCTATTGCCTTGTTTACCCTATGAAAAGAAGCAGAGTATTCATATGAAGGAAATGTATTTCACGTAAGAATTGTACCAATGCGGATTTGATACGGTAGAAAGCTTAAAATAAGAAAATTAACCCCTTGCCTTACCATTTGTTCGCAGATGATATATTCATAGATATTCGAATTATTTGCCTATATGTATACCTGCACTATTTTTATTTTTTAAAATCACTTTAGGATATGGCTCTAATAATTTAAAAAGTTATTCTTTATTTAGTTACTTTATTTAGTAGTATTCCTAATAAAATTTCATTTTAATGGAAAAATATTTGGAAGCAAGACTTCTATTTTTCACTCAAGGGGTAAATTTAATACATATCACTCAGAAAGGGACTACTTCAAGTATTACAGCCCTTTTGTAACGAGTAGATTGTGATTTTGTACACAAAATCGAATTTTAACAAACAGAAATATGTCTTATTTTCGAAGTATTGTAATTTATATTATATTTTTGATATTTTATATATTTTCGCAACTGTCAACAGCTTCACACATTCAGCACACTTGCAAGAAGATGGCAAAAACTGCGAAAACTCAAATTACTTGACTGCATGTGCATTCAATGCTTTAATTTGATGAGAAAAGAGTTCCAAACGCATTTGAGTGCATAGCTTTTGGTTATCGAGAAATTAATAGAAAAGTGTCAAGTGTTGGTAAATACACCCATAAATTGTAATGGAATGTTTCTTATTTATTATGTAGATATAATGGAGTATCTGTATTTCCATTTTACATGCGTATGTGTAACTGAAAGGAGGAACTTTGGAGTACATTCTGTAACTAGGAAAAAAAGAAATGACAAGGTAATTCATTATTTTTACGATACCTTTTTATTAATTTCATGAAAACAAAGGACTATCCTTTTAGGACTCTTCTCTCATGAATTTAAATTTAAAGTATTGCATGCACATGCTGATGCTGCTCTATCATCCGAGATTTCACAGTTCTTGCCATCTCCTTGTTAGAATTGTCATAAATGCATAAAAATCCGCAGTCTATACGTATAGTAATAATTAGACTGTGGATGTTTAAGCATTCATGGCGATTTTAAATATTCTAAAATGCACAAAGATATGCATAGATGCAAAAATACATGAAATATCGCAAATAAAATACACTGTATGATATTCGGAGGGTAAAAAACGCTTTTATTTAACTTAATTCTCTTTTTATATGCCCTGAAAATATAAATTTGCATAAACATCCGCAGTGTAGTAATGATGTTTCTTTATTAACTTATAGCATACCTAAACTTTCTTGTAACTATACATTCTGTTAATTTCCTATCAGAATAAAAACACTGACTCTTTCATAACAACTACTGGGATCCAAATACGCGTAAGCAAATCGGACAGCGGCATCGAGAAGATGAAACATATTGCAAAAAGAAGGGCGCGTCGGTGGGAGGATTAAAAACGATCAGCTTAAAAATGATCAGTCTCGTGGAGGTAAGTGGACAGGCTGATCCGACAGCCGGATTTTTCCAGACTCCGATCCATCAGAGATCTCGAGGAAACACGCGATCCTCTGAGGTCTGGCGCAACCACGATATACACGAGGAGCGTGACGTGATACCGGATCCGCCTCCGGTTGGACGTCGGGAGTATCGCATCCGAGGCAATTCAGCTCCACCACTTGGTTATTACCCAGAGTAACTTCTCGTATGTCTCCGCTCTCTCACCCCCGTTCACTTCGCGCGAGCAAATCGACCTGTGCACTCGCATACAGAAAACCCTTGGGTTTCTTTTCGTCATTCCGTCTGTATTGTGTCGTCCTTTTTTTTCATTTAAAAATATTCTTTATTTATCTCCTTTGTTAGTTACATTTCATCATCTTTATTAGGATCACATCATCCTTAGCACTTTCACTTCAATGTCAATCGTATAAAAATAAATAACAGTCGTTTCCATGATTTCAAATATTATTTTTTTAAGTGCCTTAAATGTGAATGAGAATCTCTAAATAAGTATAGAGTAGCGTAATAAGTGATAATTGAATTTTTTTAACAAAATCAACCACTATGACGAAAACTGTATCCATTTATGACGCTATTTTTGTATGCTGCACAAAAATATTTTTCGGAATGAAAAATAAAATAAAATCATATGCCTGTTCCAAAAAAACTGGTGAATAATTATTTTATAAATAATTCCTAGTCAAATAAAACAATATAGCATTTAAATAATCATCCTTCAATCCTCCTTTTTGGATCTTTTTGATCCAATCATACTTTCTGTTCTCTCTAATAATGTTTCCAATATCAAAAACAAAAAATCTTAAGAAATTGTTATTGTTTAGGTTGCTGGTGTCTTGACATTAATTTTAGTTGTCTACATTCACAACGATATGCTGACAATAAAAGTGATTACGCATCAGGTGTTTTTGAAAGGAACGCCTAAAGGATAAATATTGAACTTGAATAATTCCCACCTCTGATGCACATTCAATAATATTTGCTATCCAGTAAAAACTTGCTCATGCAGCAAAACAATATCCACACGATAATCATTACCATTCAGTATTAATAAGCAAAAACTCCCACAAAGGAAAATTTATTTTATCATCCGTATTCAATATCTTCTCAAAATCCATTCGCAAACTCGGATCACCCTCATATATTCACCGTAAACTGTGATGCCTGAAAGTTTGTTAAATTGCCACGAAACCCATAGCTCCATTATTCCGACAAGGGATTCATAGCCCGCAGTGACCCTTCAACGCCGCAAGAATTCATCGATATCCACCGATTACCGAAACACAACGGATCTGGGCCGAGGATGCACCGCGGAATGCGATAAACCGGGAAATATTTCCCGCGGAGGATATTATCTTACGAAACGAGGGGATTATTCAACGATTTGCGCGTTTCGGGCGGAACGAGTGGCTCTACACGAGCTATCAGCGATATCATAATCGCGAGTGAAGAGCAATTGAATCGAGTGCGCTGCAATCGCCGGTCCAGTTGCTCGGCTAAATTAGCGGTCGTTCACCTGACGCAGCTTGATGAAGATGGCACACAGAGAGTTGGATCTGCGTGCCGAGTTCTATTAAAGCGTTTAATCGTGATACGCTGATGCGGCGAGGAAAGGTCGATCGTGACGATCACCTGCTGGCGTTTGTGTATTTCGCGATGTCGTGGAGCATAGAAGGAGCAACTCTTGTGCAATTCTCCGCGGTAATCAAGACAGATGAAAACGGAATCGCGGGGCACGGTAATTACGCGAACGCGAGGAAAGAGGTAACGAAGAACTTTCTGCATCCTCGGAATAATAATACAATTAGCCTCATCTGCGAGTACGATAAAGTAGTTTTCTTGAACGTCGTCATTATACCCTTTATTATGTACGACTTCGGATAGTTCCTTTCGTAATCCTGGAAACTGCAGGTGGGAACCGTGTATGAATTAGCGCGAACAGTTTTGGACAACATTTATCCCGTTTTAACGTGGAATTTCAGCCATGTATTCAGAGGAGGGCGCGTTTATTATTCATCGAGAGCGACTGCTTCCAGAGAAGCACGCCGTGAGATGGATAGAGTGAATAATTCAATTTCGAATGAAGCTCGAATGTCGTGCTCACCTCGCGCAACTTTCAGCATGATAAATAGTCATTTGGCGAGTGATTAGAATTTCTGGGAGCTCATCGTCGCAATTAACTTGGATGGGAAGAAGAAATATAACGAACGTTAAATTCTTTGCCTTTAACAGATGAAGCATTCTTATAGAAAGTGTTGAAATTGCTCTCAATATTGGAGCTGTTAGATGTTAAGAAGCTGTCTTGTTTTTAATTAGTATCATTATTTTACTTGAGTGTTAGGCGTTATTCGAATAAAATTCGAATGAAAATAATGAAAATGTATTGGAATAAATTTTTAGCTAATTTTACTGGATAAAAATTAATTCGAAGTCACGTCCATGATTCGAATAAAAGTTTATTGAAATAAATCGTCGAATAAAACAAATGCTAAATGGCCGATGTCTTTCATAAAGTTGTAATCGAAACACATATATCAAACACACACTTATACGTTGACCAGCAATATGTTTTATTCGTAGCAAAACTGTCTCAACTACCGAACAAATTTTTATTCGAATGAAATTGACTTGTATAGCACAACACGAATAAATCTTTGAGATTTAGGTATTCGCAATATTTTATTCGTTATTCGAAATTAAATTTACCCAATTCTGTTCAAATTATACCGTTTCTATTAGCTTAATACGTACTTTGCCGAAGTTTTATAATATGAATAACAGACATTTCATAACCGAACTTTTAACCGATTAATAAAAAATATATTTAGAAAAACAGATGATAAAGAATTATCTGAAATGGAGAATAGAAAATAGGAAGAGAGTAGAGATAGCGGATTGGAGAAAGTCACCTTCTAGGAAACCGAATTATTAGTTTCTATTACAGCATCGTTCAGTTCCCTAAATCTCTCGATTCTTATGAGGGCCATGACCTCTCGATCGATGGAATTATGTCTGAAAGTATTAATCGCGGGATTTATAGGAAGTGACACTGGTGCCGGAAGGGACCAAATTCATAGTTCCCCCTTATTATAACATATGCCTTCTAATAAAGTTCCGTCCCGTTTTATTCCGGCGTTATTCAATACGTGGAACGCTTTTGTTGCCATATACTTTTACGGGAAATTGCGTATGATCATTAATAACAAATAACAAAAAATTATAAAAAAATGAGAAGAACTCTGTAAACTTCTCTTCCTTTTCTTCCCCACTTTTCAATTTTTTAGTTTAATCTTAACAGTATTTAACCTACTGATTATCATGCATATTACCACAGATCCAAAAGCATTCATTAAAATAATCTTCTTTAACAAAATTTCAATACCGTATCATTCGCACAGTTTCAATTCCTCAGCATTATTCTTCGTACCACCGTGAATTCAATTACTCTGAAACGCGAATAACAAATTTACTGGTAAATGAGCAAAATCATTCTGACCCCACTTTTTTTTTGCAAAGTGAAAGCAAGACGAGAGATCGACGAAAATTGGAGCAATTTAATCTCGCTACATCGTAATTCAATTGCCCGGTACATGACATTTAATTCCCCGGGTTCCCGTTACTCCAATACGTTTATTGTTTCGCTTAAATACTCGAAGCCCGTTCGTTATGCGCACGAGAAGTTCCTCCGTTGATCGAGCACTCTCGAGCCAAGACACCGAAATGCACTAAGATCTCGTGCGACCAGTCGGTCACGCCACCGTATAAAACGACCTCCGAGATTTATAGATCAAGAAATAATTGCCCCCAATATCGATGCGGCGCGGCGGAACGTGAGGCGGGAACGGAATCGTCGCCCGGTGTCTTTCGAACGCGGGGCTAACCACCGGGGAAACCTGTCCGACGCATTCCCGACGGCATAAATAACGAAACGAAAGTAAATACCGAGCAATATTGCGACACGGGTTTCAGAAGGAAGAAAAGAGGAACGGGGACAACGGTCGGGAGATTCCTCGACGTGCGGCGGCATTATTGGAAATGTCTTAAGTTCTTTTTGCGCGAACATGAAGTATCAGTCGATTTTAGCTGACAGCTCAACAGATCTCGAGAGACTTCCCCGGATGTAATACCATTTTCTAAGTGTCACGGTCCTTCGACAGAACGTCGAATCTTTCATTGCGAAAATTGAACCCCACTGGAACGAATGTGTCCGTTTAGCAATTGTAAAAGAAAATGGAAAGCAATCAACGCGGAATGTCTGCTACGGATGGTAACTGTTTAAGAGTTTTGTTCCATGTCTTAGGATTAAGGGTGTCGGATACTGGATTAGCGGCGCCTGGGAGCAGAAAGAAAAAGTTCCAAAAAAAAATGGACTATGATGTGATATATAGATATTTTATGGCAATGACCTATGGTCACGTGGTTAGAGGACAGTGCCGTAGCAAGTTTACCTAAAGGCCCGTGTCCACATAATAAAATATATACATACAACTTTTATTGATAAACAAGCAATTAACTTAGCAGAGTATTCTCTATAATAACTGCAATAACAATCAATGCTTTGTAAACATTTAGAACTTAATAATGATGTTTAATATAAATATAGGAATACACCCAAGGTCCACGTAATTTACGTCGGCCCTGATTCAACCTATATATATGGCAAGGGCGCGAGCAAGGTCAGCTATGTTTGTAAACAAAGAGCTCGGATTTCATCCATTTCGCAGAAACCAAATTTTGCAGCGAAGAAACACTTTGTTCATGATTTTTTTTAGAATTTCTTTTTGTTCAATTCCGGAGGTGTTTTGTTTCCCATTCTGTCCGAAATTTGGTATCTACGGTCCCATAAAAAATACATGGGACCCGTTTAGTTCACTTTTCCATCCCTATGCGCCGCTAATCAAGTATCCGACACCCTTAACGCCAAAAAGTAGGTATAATAAGAGGTGACACTTCAAGCGTTCTTTTGAGGAACATCTACATGTAGCGAAGAAGAACGAACGAGCGCGAACGAACGTCAGACAACTCGATTCCTCAGAACACAGTTCATCAGGAACTCTTCTACTATAACCGCAGCCTAATGCGGAATAACTTAATGAAGTTACTAAAATAGTATACATAATAACATTATATTTTTGTTACTTAAGTAGTTTTTGTTCTGATTACAAATAACCATTATGAATGGTTAAATTTTTTTCTTGTTACCACTAACCAACAGCGACGAAAAGAATTGTTAATTATTACTAACGCTATTAATAATTAAGATATATTATGATATATGATATACAGGGTGTAACAAAAATGTTGCAGTTCCTTAAAAGGGGTGATTCCTGAGGTGTTTTTAAACAACTTTTTCCTTAGCGAAAATGTTAGGTGTGGCTTTGTTAATGAGTTATTAACGAAAAACACCGACCAATCAGGGAGCGAGTACAGTGGATAAATATCAGTGCGGGCTCCAGCGGTGAGTCGTATTGGCCCGCCATCGTCCGCGTCATCATTAATCCGCTGTACACGCTCCCCGATTGGTCGATGTTTTTCGTTAATAACTCGTTAACAAAGCCCCACCTAACATTTTCGCTAAGGAAAAAGTTGTTCAAAATCACCTCAGGAATTATCCCTTTCAACGAACTGCAACATTTTTGTTACACCCTGTATATATATATATATGTTATCCATTGATAATATAAAGTTATTATAACCTTTATATATTTCATGAAGCAAGAAACAGTATAAAGGATTGCATTTTCATCGGTGTCTTTATGTTCGTTCGTCTTCGGTTTTGCGTCTTCACGTTCGTTCGCGCTCGTTTACACTTGTTTACACACACATTGACCGACACAAAATTATACTAAATACACTGGCTTTTTATCGCAGTTTAACGATCATTACTGAATTTTGTCGATCAAGACGAACATATATTTAAATTGACTGTATGATTTCGTTCCTTTCTAGAAGTGGTTCGTTGGAGTGTCGCCTCTTATTATATCTACTCTTTGACTAAACTCCCTAAACATCTCTATTAGAACCATACAAATTCATAAACAATTTCTAATTTTTTTCTTCTTAGCAGAGACAATAATCAAAACATTTTAAAATATCAAAATCACTTTGGCTTTCATGCCAAGTGAACAAGAAAGACAAAATTCTGTTTACTACAACTAAACATCCATTTCTTAACACAGAGCAAACTGTTACTTCACTACTTTTCATTTCTTTAAACTCAAATTGCGCATACATCCTATTTAAAAGTTACTAAAATCACCGTAATAAGTACAAATCCTATGATGTTTTTGTCCATTAAAACAAAAACTACAAAAATGACCTATTTTTGAAGCTTTAAAATGAAAATACCATTTCAGAGTTTATTACGTCTCATTGCTTAAGAGTGAAGTACTAAGCTAGTTGCTATTTAAGCCTCTCAGAAGAGCACTAAAGTGTTCTCTGAATGTTTAACCTGGTCCTCTGAAAACTCGAGCCAAGGGGAGTCTGAACATCGCAAGTCTCCTTCCAAATGAAAATTTCAAAATCTACTACATTATCTCGCGGCCTCTATGGATTTATCGTGCGCATGAAAGGCGGCGATGAAAAGCAAAAGTAACAAAATATTTATCGTAAAAGGGTGAGGCGAACACGGTTAACGGAGAGGGTGACAATCAAATGTGAAAAGGGGTTCCAAGGAAGACAAAGAAACAGATGAATGAACAGATAGCTAAATTAACGAAGGAACCGTGGCGCGGCTGTGAACACGAGAACGTGGAACGAAGGCACAAAGGAAAAGGAAGATGGACGGATGACACGAAGATAAATAGATAGAGCGGAAAGCAGAGGCAGGCTACGGCATTATTAACGCAAGAAGGAACTTCTTTAGGAAGAGCACGATGAAATCAGAGCTCGAAAATCGATCGAGATTCTATCTCGTAGCTGGTGTCGGTCTCTCTATTCTTGATCTCGTTCTTCTCTCGGTTTTCATCTTCCGAAACGAGATTTTGGACGATAAAGAGCTCCGACCTCGAGATTCGATCGGTTTTGAATCTCGACCGGCTTTTCTGCATGATCAAGTTAGTATTTATATTAAAATAGTAATTTGATCATCGATTGCGCATCTTGACGAGTTGAATTATTTGTACTAATTGTAAGTTTTCCTTGTTTGGTGTTAAGTCGAAATGAAGGTCATTTGCGTAAGCTGAAAGAATGCTTCGGCTCGAATAAAGTTTAAACAAAGTTGAAACGAATCTAAGAGATTTAAAAATCTACTAGCATTTCGAGCTGAAAATTCCAGAGATTTCGTCAGCAGGTATTACGATTCCCTTGGAACGATCCCATCCTTTTTTTTATTTGTTGCAGGAATTAATTTTCCGCTCAAAAAAACGAGAAACGATCGCGACGACATTCTCAGATTCTTTCTATCGCATTTAATCCTACAACAAAGGATAGAAGTTTACGTGAATGGAAACCGAAAAGACAGACAGAAGTCGAGGATGAATAGAATACCGCGATCGTCCGCGATCGTATCTAACAAATTTATTCAGATTTCCTAGCAGATCGACGAGCAATGTCGATTCCCGCGCATCCGTCCCTCCCGCTGCGTCTCGCGTTTCATCTTCTCGCGACGGTAAAAGGAAAAACCGCTTCGCTGATCGGATCTATCCCTTCTAATTGAAGGGGCATCGTTTCCGGGATAACTCGCAAACAGTTGCAAAGCTTAGTGCAGAGTGTTTGCAACAAAGAACATAATTTCTGAATTAATCAACTTTTTACATAATTTAATTATTTTTTTAGTGGGGCAAGTACGAGAGAGTTTCCGCATGTTTGCAGATATTGACACTGTGCCTAAATTTCATAATGAAACATAATTCCAAGAATAGGTATTGCTAATGAAACATGTTATGCAACTATATTTATTGAAATAAACCAATAGCAATACATATCTTTAAAAAAATTTTAACTAGAAACTCTTTCTTTTGGGGAGAGATGCCGCATTTAGAAAAATGTTTAATTTTCAATCTGAACTCATTTCAATTTGAAATTACAAAATACACTAAAATATTGAAAGAAAAAGAAGGCTGAGATTTCAAATATAACGTATTGCGTGAAAGACGTATTCGACATATAAATATGGAAAACAATAAATAACGACGTATAATTATGAAAGCAAGATGAGACTTTCCTCGAAAAACGACCAAATCTTAGAAAATATCGCAAGAAACTCGCTTTCATTCATTTAAAATAACTGAACAAGTAACGCTGAAGCAATAAAATAGATTTTTCGATTATCTATTAGCCCCGATGCACACCAGCGACAAAAAGTCGCTGCGATTTTGCATATTATTATATTTTTCACAAATACAAATAAATCGAACAACGTCACTGATGTAAAATCGCAATGATCGCAGCGATTTCGTGTCGCTCGTATGCATCGGAGCTTAATGCTGTACCTGAAATACGAACAATGCGGCATGACTCTCGTACTTGGTCTATCGTAAATAGGACTTATGACATTTTAAAGATGTAGGTAACTTCTTTGACTTTTGTCCATTGATCGACATACTGTGAATCGACCGAAATTGCTTTCAAACGAGGTCCAGATGATCCTCGGTTTTACGGAACGTGCGTGTGTGGGCCTCGAGTATCAAGCTAACGAACGCAGATGGGTTCGCGTGTTTTGTGGCCGGGCTCACAACGCGAGATCAGATGCTAATCCCGCTAATCCCATTAGGAAACAAAGTCCGAAACCAGTTTACCGAAAGAAAGACAGCTCGAAAAGTTGTAGACAGCGGATACAGTGGGTTAAATCTCCGGAGATAAAGAATAGAGGTAAAGCGAAGCCTGTTTCTGGAACTCGGAGCAAAGTCTCTTCTGAATGCTCGCATCTACGCGTCGCACTTAGGTGCCCTTTAACACATTAAATGAACGCATAGTCTGCTCGCATTTTCACCTTACTGTCGTAATTTCATATGTAAATTCAAAATTAGTTGATAAATCTGCTATGCAGAACTCATAAGTAAACTGCGGATGTTTATGCAAATTCATACTTTTACAGACCCAGAAGAAAAGCTGAAATTTAAATAAAAATATGTCGTATCTTCTAAATATTATAGAATGTATTTTATTTTTGATATTTTATATATTTCTGCATCTATGCAAAATGTGCCATAAATAAGTTATTGAAGAATCAGATTAATCAGAGCATCATTAAAACCAATTACGTTAACTTCGTTCAGCGATAGAGTTATAAATATACCAAGTGAATTAGCCAATGATAACAATTCGTGTGACCGCAGATGATCTAGCTAATTGAATTATCCGATAACTTGCGATCTCTGCACAGTATCTTTCCTTTGAATTGCGCAGCTTGGGAGATCTCACGAGATGTCTTCTGTTCTTCCTGCTTACTTCTCTTTGTTCTCCTTATCTTGTCGTCATAAAATGTTTTAGTAGCTTCTGACGTGAATAGTTGTTCCTCGATTCTCGGGAATATGAATAATGCAGGTTAATCATGCTTCTTGCTGAATAAATTTAGGCAGCTTGATTCTCTAGACTTGGCGCAACAGACTTGTTCTCATGGACTTAATTATTTCACACAATGCTGTCATTGTATCAAACAATTGTAATTTAAATTACGAAGGAACTGTAATTTAATTAAGCAATCTAGCTGTTATTCGTCCCATTTACTGTATGAACAAAATAAATTGGTCATTATTGTTTATTGACCAGACAACCCCTAACTGTTTAAGAGTAAATTGTTTCCTGAGTGCCATTCATTCTAATGGCTCCATTCTGCATATTTTCAAATAAGAAATTGCACGTACTATGAGCAATTTATTGCTGGATAGTTTCGTCTCTGTCACTCGTGCTGTGCAACGAAACAATTTTGTCGCTGTGTGCGAGCGTTAAGCAACAAAACTGTTTGTTTCCGCCACCAGTTTCACCATGGACTTCGCAGAAATTGCAGTAATTTGTGCTCTTATAATGGCAGACAGGAAGAAAAGAATACATTATTCAACAAATAATTGTTGACCCCACGAGGGCAAATATATCTCTTCGCACTCCTTGAGTAATCTGGGTTCAAGCCTGATTTTATATTGTTCTAGACTCTCAAAGGTTTGAACAAATTTTGCCATTTTGTTCGCTAAACTTTCATCCCCATTTTGTAGTTCAGTGTTCACTCGTTTTAATTCCGAGACTCATTACCAGCAGTGAGCTTATACAGTGTATTACTCTTTTCCGAGTCCGATTTTCCGTGTACATATTTCCTCTGCGTTTCTATTATCTTCCTATTTTTTCTCGGTTTGTGGTACTCCTTTTTTTATTTTGCTACTTCTATCTCCGAAATTTCAAGACTCTTGCTATCACTTTCACTAAATTGAACGACAATGTACCTGCGCTGTTCAAGGCGCGACTTTTCCGCAAAGATTCCTCAACGAACTTCCTGGAAGAGCCTCGAAGGTGAGTACTCTGAACTCTGGGAAGTGTACTTCCAGAAGGAAACCGGTAGTTGTAACTCCAGTATCTTCGCGTGTCACTGACTAGGCCGAGCGTTATCGCCTAGTCTAGACATTAGAGTGCACACCGAGAACGAACTCGAGGATGAGCAGAGGAGCCGTGGCGGCGCAAAGTAGGCGAATCCCTTCGCTCGTAAATCCTGAAATGAGAAATCGGGTCGTGCACGCATTCGCTGTCGATAAGTGCTTCTTCTACCTCTGCCTGTCCTGTATCGAGACACGAGCTGGAGTCACTTTAAAAAGGATTGTCGAAGAAACGAAAATCATCGGAGATACCAGAAACACAATTGATTTTTAATAAAAGAAGAAATTGAGAATGAAAATTTTCGTAGAATTAAACAGATTTTAGACTCTCGAATTATGCTGGATGACCACACAAAATTTTTCAATTGGAAAACATCTTTCTTACTTTCATATCTTACTTATTATAGTCATTAATAGACTGCGGATGTTTATGCAAGGTCATATTTTCAAGGGCATAGAAAAAGAAAATCAACTTCGATAAAAATGTCTTTTACCTTCTAAAGATTATAAAATCTATTCAATTTTCAATATTTTTTTTTTCCATTTATACACATTCTTATACATTTTAGCAAATTTAAAATCGCCATAAATGCATAAACATCCACAGTCTAGTCATTAACAAGGAACACTATTATTTAAGTGATGATGAGATCGCATACATTTTTTTATACAGATCGAAAGTATGTATCACAAAGATTACAAAAATGTAAATTAAAGATGCTACCAAAAGCTGGTCTGCCCTTGAGCGATCAACAAAAGAGGGAGAAAGGCAAAAAAAGAGTTAAGCGTAATTAGTAACTCTGTCTCATCAACTATCTTAATTCTGTACTACAATGTACAGTATTCTCTCGCTATAAGCTCGCCGTTTTCGCACTCTTCAATTTCATTGTAATCATTGACGACGTACAAAAAAAGCTATCTATTCCATTATTCCATTACCTTCACGAACATGTGCCTTACACATACTATTGCTCGATGAAGCGACGAAAACGGCGAGCTTATAGCGAGAGAATAATGTATTTTGTCGTGTCCAAGTACATGTCTCTTGTTGCAATCCGTGCAAGTTCCGCAATATATTTATTATAATATAAATCTGTGTTCGCTCGCCGGGTTTCCATCAGTTTAGATAATTCTTTCCCTTCCTTTAGAACTCCCCGAAGTGGAATTAACTTTCAAATTTCCAAATCTGCCTCTCATTTTACACCGGCCTTTAAAATACCTTTGAATCCATCCGAAATTGACCACATTCGTCAGATTGGGCAACGCATAGAATGAAGCCGCTTTCGAATAATAGAGTTGAGGGTAGAGAATCCGATGACCTGGATCCGAGAAACTATTAATACGATTGGCTAGCACATAATGGTCCCTAATGGAAGGAAAGATAATTTATTTACGAAACACAGTTTCTCTTCTCCATTAGGTTCATTTATCCTTTGCCCCAACAAAAGAGGAAATCCTTGGAAACCGGAGTGCCGCAACACCTACGGTCTCAACACTTTTATCTTCCCCACTCAGCGACTCAATATCACCAATCAAATATCGAATACGTAAAACCGCTTCATAAATTACCGCACAATGAAGTTACATTCGAATCTATAGTGCATACGTTTGAAACTCTATCCGTAACCACGTCGTGAGGTACTCTTCAAGTATTGGCAATCGCGTAGGATCGAATAAGGAAAATACGAGGTGCGAAGGTGCATAAAGTACGCATTACAATACGCGCACTGGTGATGAAGCACGGGGCTGGATGTTTTTTACACGCTATAAAATCGCGCGCCAGACTCCTGCGGATGTCTGAAGCAGCGTGATTCAGTAGACGTTCCAGCGTCGATAATCCAATTTGGCATGCTCGTAAGATCTGCACGATATATGCACGCCATTTCCCGCTGCACGCGCAGATTAACGCTTGTAAACACTCGCGGCTTTATGACGCTAACACGGTCATTGAATGCATGTTTCTGTTCTTTCCTTCGCTGAGAGGTTTGGCGTACATAATACGCAGCGATAAAAGGAAACGTTGCGTTGATAAGAAAGCTGTATTGGTTCTGGTTACAATAAAAACGGGGGGGATTTGAGGAAGATTTAAAAGGGCTGATAAGAAATGGAGTAGGTTTGCGTGAGTTGGAACAAGTTGAAATGGATCTTTATGAGTTTAATGAACATACTTGGATTAGAAACGTTTATAATGTAATTTTTCGCAAGTTGGAAGAAAACTGAAGTGAATGTACTTGGGTTGAAGCTGTTTGTGAACTGATTTTGTACGAGGTGGAGCAAGTTGGAATAGATTTGCACACGTTGAGGTTATTTAAATCGTATCTGCGTAAGTTGAAACTGATTGAAATCGGTCTATTTGAGAAACAGCTGTTTATAATAAATGTTTGGCGACGTTAAAGTTAGTTGAAACGAGTTTACATAAGTCGGAGCGGGTTTGATAAGAACAAAATTGTTTGTAATGCGGGTTTGCATGAATTGTAGTCGTTTAGAATAGTTCAATATAAGTTAATCTCGGATTCAGTTGAATTTGAATGTGTTTGAACGATCTGCACCGTGTTTGTACGAGCCAAAAAAAAAAAAAAATAGCAGTATGTTTAAAAGAACTCAGTAAAGAAACAATATGTTTAAAAGATCCAAGAGGATCCAAACAAACAAATCGAAAGAAGTCCAGAGAACTCCAAATGGAAATGAGGATTCAATCGAATTCAAAACGTTTCAAGGCTCTTCAAAATGCAGTTTATCACCGCTTTATCCAAGTACTCCAACTGTTAAGTACAAGTGCTCGAGTTTATGTTACAGTCAATACAGAACAGTCTCGTTTTGTAGGAAGTCCGTTTGTCACGGATTGTATATTTTCTTGAAGACTGTGGTCTAGCTGGAAATCGTCAACTTTCTCACGTGACTTCAGCCGTATCACCCTCAATGGCAAGGACGTATCATAGGCCTATGCGCAAAGAGATGTGGGACTTCGAATTTATGGGTCGATCTCCTGAACAAGGAACTTTCGTGCAACGCGTTGTAGTTTCGGTTGACGGGACGAAATGCGTGAGAACTGAAGCCGTTACGAAATCGGGAGATCACCATGGCTCTAATTGACTAATTCTAGCTGCCACTTTTCTGTCTTTTCCTCTGGATGACGAGCTGGAGGGAAAATGATAAGTGTCGTTGAAACTTTAGATTTTGTAGTGAGGAAGATCAGATTTGCTAGAGTAGAGCGATTCTTAGATATTCGGACTTTATTTTTGTACTTGTACTCTTTTGTATATTTGAGCTTTATATTGAACTTCTATATTCTATATTATGGAATCTGAACGTTTCTTTGCATTTTTTGATTGATAGTTATATCATTGATTACTATTTTAATAAACGATGAAATTGTGTTTTGCGAATTGGTGATTTTCCTACATATGCTGATATTCGGTGAGATTTCTGAACATCAACCCCACAAAAAGAAGCGAATACTAACATTAACATTCTCCGAATACCGCGGACACGGTAAAAACAGCAGTAAGCTACTATCATTTACAGTGTATTCCGACAACGACTGTTCATCACGAGATCAACCACCCTCTGCTACGTTTCTGATTATTTTTATGCTCAAAGAGGCACCGTCAAACGGCCGTCTAATTATCGCGAGCAAACAGAAGCGCAAATGGTCGCGCGGCATTCAGCTTCCGTAGTGCAGCAGCCCGGTTGCTCGTGTTTTCTCTTTAGCAATGCGGTGAAGCAGCAACTGAGATAAAGAATACAAACGGAAGACCGACACAGGGAGAGAAAAGTGGTTCGCGGTTGCGTAGAGCGATGTGGGTTAACCCCAACTGCAGCCTACGCGGAACCCAAAGACCTTTTGAAAACCGGCGGGCTGCACCCCTGTATGTATGCAGTTTCCACCAGTGATGTTTAATTACAAGCTTGTTCGTCTTCTAATCGCTTACTAAAATTAGTCGATAAATCATTTACAATTGATTAGTACAGTAAAAACAAAATATTATGTGAACATCAAAAGTTGCTGTCGAACCAAGTTAATTGCTCTATGCAGAGTGTAACAAAATATATGTTGAAATATTTTAAGGGGTGCTATAATACAGGGTACCTGATGTTTTTCTTGACACACGCTGTCAGTGTATCCTATGTAAAAAAAATAAGAAAAAGGTGTTACACGAAAGTCGAGCAATAAGCTTTAAATTTGAAACAAAATTATAACAAATTGAAATATCGCCTTAATTTCTTGCTCAAAGTGCCGCTCGCCTTCCCCGAACCGGATATTTCTCACTTTTTATTTTTTTATTCGCGGATGAAAAAGTTTGAAATTTCTATTCATTATGTATTACTTATATTAATCCTTTTGCACTCGAGTGACGACTTTCGGGCGCCAAATTGAAGGCGAATTCGGAACTTCTCGAGCGCAAAGGGATAAAGTCAAATAGGTACTAATTACGAATTTATAATAGAAAATTAGATTCTTATTGTTTGACTATTTCTTGTTTTGAATATTTCAACGTATATTTTTTACTCCTTGTATAGTCAAATGAAATAACATTATTGGATGAATCGAAGACATCCACTTTATCACGCGATAAACTTATAAATGTGGCTGACTATAAATAAAAAATTGTGTGATTAGACGTGATTCAGCTAACTTCATTCGCCGGTGATACGTAGTTTCTGTATGCTCGTTTCGAATTACGAAAGGGTAATTCTGTTTAGGATAAGTGCTATCATCGATATTTCTTTTGTAGTTGCTACAGTAAATGAGACGGCAGACAAGCTTCTTCCTCTCAAGAAAATTCCTCAATCCCCTTACTTGCTGCATTGGAGGGCAAAGGGTGGAGCAGCTCAATCCTGATTCCGCAGATTGAAACTTTCTAATCAAATCTTATACAAAATTGTGGTCAGAAGAGGAAATTGAGAAGCATGTGGTGCAACAGAATAATACCTGAGTATACACGTTGATTTTGTTTGACATTTACGTCAAATCGACGTGTAAAGACATCGTACTTGTCTATATGTATACTGCATAACGGTAGTTAATGTTAGTCTATCACGTTGAAATTGCGTTTAGATTTACAACTTACAAAACCCCAACTAAAAACTGCTTCCCCTTTTTGATGAAGAGGTACCAATTCCTACTGTTCAATTTTATTATTTACTTTCAGTATCTATCAAGTACTCCATAAAACGGGATACAAATTACTTTAACTAAATAAAAAAAAAAATAATGCACCGATCCATCAAATATAAGCAAATACCAGCACAAAAACTTTTGCCACAAACCCTAGATTAAAATAAAAACCGTGGATCACTGAATCGCAGAAAACGCTGCAAAATGTACATATATCGCCAGTGCATTTCTCGATTCGATTACAGAGGAAGCTTAATAAGCTTTCCACACCTATCGCACTTGTTTCTATTGAAACCTCAGCCATTCACATCAGAGATCGAGTATCGCGCGTATCGTTCGTTTTTTTTCTACGCCAATAGCTCGCATGCTGATGGTTTTTCACTCCGAGGCGATAGAACTCGCAAGAGCGCGCAATCCCCGTTTGAACTGGAACAAAAGCGGCGTCTCTGGATAGACGGCAAACAAACTAATCACCGCACGGTTATCTTATCCGCATCGTGTTGCTCGCGGCACGAATACCGTTCTTCGGTAACAATAAATTCATTACCGTGGCTGACAAGCCTTCCCTCGACAGTGCCCGCGCCGTTGACAGACGTTTTATGCTGCTTATCTGTGAGCATTGCCAGCGTGCACCCAACGATGCACACGGCTCCCAAAGTGTGCCACTGAATGGACAGAATGCGACCGACTACGCCCGCTGCACTTGCACCGTCGACGAGTGAGCTTGCAGTATTTTCAATGGTGAAATTCGAGAAATGGGAGTGCTTTAAGCGAGGCATGGTTATACTGCTTCGCTGCACAGTGGGCCAGAGGATCAAAAAAAGTGGCCAAAAAGGATCTAAAAAATTGAGCTACCAGAAGCTTACCACTATATTCATAAATAGTTGAACTATATATGTATAAGTAAAATATTTTGATGATTTAACCATTCTTGTTTGAGTTATAGCAGTATAAAGTTGAAAAACGTTTTGAAATTACCGATACGAGTTCTCAAGCTAATATTAATATATTCATAAATTTATGCTTATTTTACTCAATTTTATTGTTATGTATTTATTCAGAAAAACATATTAATTAAGAATAATACAAGAAAAGTGAAAAACGTCAATAATAAATGATAATATTTAACTCCTTTATCGTAACATTATAACAATTTTTAGCGAACTACTAACTTCCAATTCACCATTCCCCTAGATTCCACCACTTAGAAAGAAAAGTAAAAGGTAAATGTATTGTATGTAGTGTGCCCTTTACGGTAAATATGCGAATTTTTGCGAATATTGTTGTATAAATTAAATTAGTGCTATTCTGTTTATGCGATGCGTTCGTTTCAATTTCGTGTGGCGTATACATATATAGGTTCATTTTGTCAAAAAACTCGATCAGTCGCAATCTTCGAACAGTGTTACAGGTGAAAAGATCGACAGCGTGCGCGAGCGTTTATTTCAAAGTATAGCTGTACCGTGTGCATGTGTATTAAATGCAATCATACCGAAAATCTTTTAAAAAAAATTTTTGATATTTTGAACATTCGGCCAAATTTAACAGTAAGTACTTATTTATTCAGCATAATACATTATATGTTCAAGCAAGTATTCATCGTTCAATACATATTTTTGATAATGGTTAAATTTATGAAACGAGAGATTCTTGAGAATCTTTCTACCAAAGATCTATCTAAAACTTTAGATTGTATTTTTAAAAAATTAAACATTCTTCCGGAAAATGCTTGTAAATAATGCCGTTTGTGAAAAATAGAAAAAATTCCCGAAGGGTATTGAGTTTTCAAATGACATGACAAAGAATTGTATATTGTATATTGTAAAGCACGTACAAAGCAATAATAATACTTATGCATTAGACGTAATAGCGAAGCTAAAGAAAGTAATGATTTTTAGACTTTTCTTTACATGGTTCGATTAAAAAATCTTATTTTTTACATTT
This sequence comes from Perdita meconis, assembly GCA_030770465.2. Lineage (NCBI taxonomy): Eukaryota > Metazoa > Arthropoda > Insecta > Hymenoptera > Andrenidae > Perdita > Perdita meconis. The sequence goes on along the minus strand of JASKOS020000014.1, from coordinate 8,473,013 downwards.
TATAACTGTTTTGAGTCCGCCATTTTGAATTTCCAATTTTTTATGTTAGATTCATCATAATTAACTTGGAATATGCTTAAGTACCGAGTTTCAAGATCCGAGTTCCTAGATCGAAATCTTGAATTTTGGCCACTTTTCTCGGTCCTCTGGCCCACTGTGCGTTGCTTTCAAGTAGACGTTTTCAATTCTTACGCGAGGATCAGATAAGTAGCTCATGAAAGTGTAACAAATGTGCTTTTCTTGTATAAAATAGCGTGACATGCACTTTCGAATCATAAAAGATATTTTATAACACGTTGAGTGTCATCATTTAATACGAGCAGAGTTAGGAATTATTTATTTGAATTATTTCGTATTTGAACTTACGATTGGACAGAAAACCAAATAATAAATAGTTTTTTGTCTTGTCTTATCTATTTTACTTTGCGCTATAGAAAAATTGCAATATTAATATTTTTTGCAGAATGTCCAAAAAATTTGGGGTGAAATTTATACAATATGTGATTAAAATTGAGTAGTTAAAGGAAATACGTACAAACAAATGTCTGAAAATGCTTTCATTATATAATATTAGTTGAAATTTTAACAACCAAAAAAATAATGATACTTATATTTGTAAATAACAAATAATTATTTTCGCTTTTCATTTGAACTTTTAGGTTTTAGATGATAAATAAGTTTTGGCTTAAATAATTATTTAACCAAAAATTGATTTGAATGATACCTAACACTGACTATAAGATATCTATCCAAAAACTTTATCTATATAAATAAAATGATAGCAGGGTTTTGATGTGCGCGCATCACGCAAAAACTACTGCATAGATTTTCATCAAACTTTTTTATTTCTATTCCTTCGACTCTTGGTCTCAACATAGGACAAAAATTATTTCGATATTCCTATTTAATGTCGAGTTATTAAAGTTTTTACACGTAGACGACAACGATGGCCTCGGCGGCCGCAATGGCCACGTGTCACCATTAGTTGCCGCCAGAGGGACTCCGAACTCCTTCCCTTCTCGCAAGTCCTATTATTCAGACTCTAGCATATAAAGCCCGTCGCAAGTGAATACCATATCCCGTATCGCTTCTGAGCTTTACGCAATGGATTTTGATAAGGTTTTCTACGCAAGCGAGCCAACAATAACCTCTCTCGCGAGCTCGCGAAGCGAGCGAGCAACACCGAGTAGCTAGTAACAAATATAGTTAGTTTATAATATTCCTATTATAGAAAATTTGTGTAGTTTTAAATTTCTTTCTTTATGTTTCATTTTAGTTTCTAAACATAAAGTACGTGTATCTCCTCGATGAAGATTTCTCTTATGTGAAAAATTGATACTAAATATGTTAATTGTTAAAAGTTGGAGGATTTAATGCGAATTAATTTTCTGTCGAAAAATCATTACTTAACCCTCGTATAATAATGATTGGGTCAATGTAAATCCTTAAAGCTCCGTTATTATCATGAGCTTAAGGTATAGAACTTTGTTTCGCGTTAAATTGACTGGAACAGTGCATAAGGATTAACCCTCGCATACCTACGGCCATCGAACTCTGCGGTGTATACTCCTATAATACGTTTAACGAGACGAGTCACAACTGTAACCAACTTCATGGCACTTCGCAAACACAAGGTCGTAATCATGCATGGACATATTATATTGTCCATGTATTCATGCTTTTCGCCGATGAAGTTGGTTACAGATGTGACTCGTCTCGTTGAACGTATTATAGGGTCAATACTTTGAGTACAACGACTACTTTAGGTGACACTCTCATTGGGTTTGTCGTAGGGTCTGTTGTTTTTTCAAGTCACGTTTTGCCTGGGTTTTGATTTATTTATTTTTATAAAAATATATGTGCTTAATATTATCTTCTTTTTTCTCAAGAATTTTAGGAAGATCTAAAAAAAGGATCTCAAATTCTATAGTAATATCGATATAAAAACTTATATGGCTGTATGATTGGTTTCAAACAGTCTGAAATAAGACTCAACTATGAGTACGGCCAAAAAATAATAAAGTAATACATAGATTCTTTAGTTTGTATAAATACTCATTTGTATCATTGGCGCAATTGTTTTATATCACTAGTTTTGTAAAGATATTAATTTTCAACAGGTTTTTACTGTTGCGTTATTTAAGCCAAAATTAACTTTATATGCATGTAATAATTACTCATTTTTTTAGGATAATAATTACTTATTTTTTTAGGAGCACTTTCACCCGTGGATTTGGCGCACTTTTTTTACCTTTTTTTAAAATTATAATAACACATATAGGAAGTTTAAAAATTAACGCATTATTAGTTAAATAAAAAGCACACCAAATTTAAATTATTATTTCTAATATTATAAATAATAGTAATTTCTAGGACTGCAAAAATTTCTAAGGAATTCTAGTTCAAATAAAGAATTATAAAAGAAACATGAAAGCTTCCGTATTTAAAGCTAGAAAGTTTTAATAAATCTGTATGTAATAAATTACGTGGAAGTCACAAAATGTATAACTGTTATTAAACCGGAGAAGAATTGATTCTCTTCTCAACGCGACATTATTTGAGCGTGGAATATTTGATTCTATTGCAAGAATAACATTAAATTTTTTAGCACTAAGATTAATCTCTAATCGAGTTAGGATTACTCTATGATTACTCTTCTTATTTGAAGAAAGACATTTAAGAAAATTCTAGTACGGTGAAGTTGTATACATATAGAATATTTTAGTTGGTATCCCGGATCGAATCATGATTATTCTAGAATATCGTTCTTTTTATCTACATCGGAAAACTTCAAAAATGGAAAAGCAACCATCGTATGGATCTCGCGAAAACTCGATTTCTTATTTGGAATGAGTATGTCGGTCTCCAAGGTATCGTCTTCTACGTGAAGCTTGGAGTCTTCGTATCAGACCTATGCATGCAAATAAAGTGGTATGCGGATTGATAGGATCTGTCGATTCGCCAGAAACATTTCACTATCGGTAATACTAAAAGTATGACAGAAAATCTAATAATCCACTCCACGGTCGATTCTCTTACACACAAACTGCTTTGTTCTACTTCTACGTAATGTCGTAATCTACTACCGTAATTATGAGTTTCGAATCCTATAGTCAACTACATGCATTGCGAATACTATGTTGTATTAGTTCTTTACACTTCGAATATTAACACTACTACTTAAATACTCAAGAAATTCTGATCTAACTATTAATACCATAACATACTGTCTTTCGAATGCATAAATACCTCACCTTTTTCACATGCACTTAACTAGTGTAAAATGCAAAATTTTAACCTCTCGAAACCAAAAATATACATATAACCAAGCTCCGCACATATTTAAAATGTTTATAAAAAAAGTAAAGTAAATATCGTATGTTTTCTATTCCGCACATTTTTAATAAAAAATAGTCTTTAAAACGCTCGCGATATTCCAAGAAACCACAATCGCAATACGATAAAGAGCACAATGTGCAAGATACAGAAGTTAACGTCACGTTCGTCTGGAAGCCAAGTATCGATCGGATACCGGATGTCGCCTATATTTTACCTCCAATTTATGTTACGTTTCTCCGGTGGCCTACATTTCCACCGGAAACGCTTTCATAATTCAACACATTCGCTGAATATTTCAATTTCCTTGCTGCACGAAAAAATGCACGGTAAGTTACGGCCGTAGTCTTAAAACGTCGACACTATGCTCTACTAGCTTCGAGTAATACTGTTGGGAAACAAACACGAAGCACAGCAAATAGCGCGTACCGCTTACTTTTTGAGGAAGTTCCTGGGAACAGCTACTGAGAAACATATCCGAGTCGTGTAACAATATTGACGCGTTCCACTACAACTCTAATTCCCGCTTATGATAGGAACTCCGCATTAATTGGAAATACAGTTGGGCTGTTGCATTTATTCTAAAGCTCCCTCTAGTTTGCTCATTAGATGCTGAAACATTAATCAGATACGCTAAACAATGCTCTCCCCGATGTAACAAATTGTTATAATTTTCCGACCAGTGATTTTAGAAAAGAATGGAATAAATATTTAATGAGAGAAAAATAATGAGTATGAAGAACAGTAATTCTGACAAATAACTAATAAGACTTTTTAAATTTTAGTCAAAAGATTCTAACTACCCTGCAGATTTGTATGCATTTATGACAATTCTAAGTATGCAAAAATCTATGAGGTTGATGGTAAATGCCAAAATACACAAAACATCAAGAATACAATACAAGCTAAAATGCTTATAAATTAAGGCACATAATTCTTCAATTTTTCATTGTTTATTGTGTCTGTAAAAATTACATTCTGCAAGAAATCTACAGTCCAATTATAACTGCTTCAAAGCAATCGTTATTTTTGGTACTCTGTAATAATTTGTAGGTTGCATCATTTGATCTTCATGAGACAGATGTGCAAAATTTAGGAAGCCAAATTTTGTCCCTGAGGCTAAGTCTCTATTACGATCGAATTTCTTTAAGCTAATTTATTCCAGTTCGTGAACCTCGAGCTGAAAGATGTAAAGTGAGATCTATTGTTATGTAGTAAAACCTTTCTCTTCGTGTAGAAGTTCAATATTTAAATTCCTTAAGCTATTTTAATTGATTAAAGACTCACTTACATAAGTATTTGTTAAAATAAATAAAAAATCAGAGTTACGAGATTCGTACAAGCTACATCATATATTGTTGAAGCTTTTAACATAAAAGCAGTAAATTTATAAAACAAACGTAGATCCTATCATAATCAATTGCACCAAAAGCGAATCTTTCGAATGCGGAACAGCTATGAATATTTAAAGACAACATTCAATAACCTACAAATGTCAGTATGTCTGGATCACGGACTTAGGAATCAAGTCCGTCGTCTGGATCAATAGGTCAAACAAAATCGACTGTTTAAACAAATTAACCAAACAGTTTTCAAATATCGGATAGATTATAGATAGTGACTTCCAGTTACGGTTAACATACCGCGTGTTCTATTGATTTTTTTACCAAAGAACCATTATTATTCAAGAAGCAGACACCGATACCGTGTAAACTTCACTATCATATCTAATGAGTTTCCCTTTTCCTGAGTTGCCTAATAAGAAGGTACGTGACGTGTATCCACGCTTAATTGTGTTGAAAAAAAGATGAGAATGGACTGTGATATGGCAACTATAATCTAGTTTTTCTGATTACTTTACTGTGAAAGTTTTAACTTCTTCCTGAGTTGATTACTAGAATTTTGAAGTAACTCGATAAGCTTTAGAAACCGTGTGAAGGGCATTTTATAACTCTAGAAATATTTCTCTATTATTTGAGAATTTTGTATAGAAATTAGTGGACGAAAGTTAACTCTGTAAAGTTTCAGAAATGAAAATATAAGGATTCATATTTTTTTAATTCACTTCTCTAGGATTAAATCACAAAATCACAATTCATATATAAATATCAAAGTTAATCCGTTTCTTTTGACAACTTCTGACAATAGAACACTTTGGAAACTATATTACACAGTGATTCAATTACTCACAGACTTGACATTTCCCAATCACTCACCCTCCAAAAGCCGAGCAATAATTCAACACCGAGGACGTAGATATTACACTGCTTACCTGCAACAAAAAATGACAACTCGTTAAAAAGTACACATGTATAGACGCGTGTATATTCTCTCAATAACTGTTCTCTCGGATTCCATTGTAATTCGTACGAGAACATATTTCACGTCTCTGACAAAGAATAATTTCAATAAAATGCAAATGACACGATTATTCTCCCTTTCCGGACAGTTGAATAACTTGCAAGCAAGTCTCTCATTTTGTTCGACGAGATTTACGACACGAGCTGCTCGACTCCGCGCTCATTTGCACCTTCGACAAGTTTTAAACCGCGCCAGTCGTCGGCATTGTCACGTGTCACGGGCAATACCGAAAATCCAATAATTTCTTACGCGGAATCGCCACGAGCGTGTACCTATGCATTGGGCATTTATCAAATGCCAGCAACGGCGTATTGCACCTTCGATACCTCGCGCTCGACGATGCCTGTATACACCATTCGTCGGGTAATAAAACGTGTCGTCGTATTAACGACTTCCAAGTGGATGGCTGGCGTTTCCCTCTCTATGACAATGAGCCACGTCGCAACGGTAAGAACGAGGGGTATGAGAGAATATTGTGGGGGAGGAACTGAAAAGTACTCGAATTCTTTTATCTGTTTTGGATAGAGCTCTTATTATCCGGATGTATCCGGGTATCCGAGTACTCGAAATACTCATTGTCAGAATAACCCAAACTCGGATTTGAAAACCAGTTATGAGTAATGATCTTGCTACTCGAGTACCCGAGTACCCAAAATACTTGTCATAACCCGAACTCGGTCTTTAAAACTGGCTGTGAGTAAAGTACTCAAATTCGGATACCCATAGATCCGAGTAATAGTAAGAGCCCTAGTTTTGGAACATGAAACTCTCCTAAATACGGCATTTTCTCATTAATAGTTTCAGTGTTATATTCGTAGTACATACATTGAAATTATTTGGAATAAATTAGTATTGATATTATGCAATCCTGCAGGGCAGCATTTATACTTTTGGAAACCCTAGGTGCATCATTATGCGACTTTGAAGGAAGAAGTCCATTTAAGTTAATGAAAGCTAAACACATTTTTGTATGCTTATTGAAAATAAAAGTTGAAATTAGGGGAAAAATAATAACTAATTTTTAGTCTTGTCCGTTAAACATGTCTTCGACGGATTAAATTCTGTATTATAAATTATAAGTAATATAATTGTATTCTGTATTATGTTATAAACAGACTGCGGATGTTTATGCATTTATGACAATTTTCAGTGTGTTAAAATGTATAAGGATGTGCATAGATGCAAAAGTACATGAAATTTAAAATTTAAATACATTTCATAATATTTAGAATGTAAAAGGCACGTTTATTGAAGTTGATTTTTTTTCTATGCCCTTAAAAATATGAATTTGTATAACCATCCGCAGTCTAGTGATTACAAAGCAGAATCATACTAATAATATTTTTAGTTAAGCCTTAACTGAAGACTAGAAGATAGAGTTTCTATTTTTAGTAGCAGAAGCGGTGGAAACACGGAACCTTCTTCTCTTACAACAAGAACGAGTTCATAATACAGAATTGATGTTCAGAACTTTAAATATCAAGGCAAGGTGAAAAAGGTACTACATCCCACGGTCTATAAATTAAGATTCTCTCGGATTTTCTATTTCAGGTGAATACAAGGACGCCCGTCCTGGAAGCCATGTAGAATAATTTCTCTTGATACACTGGAGGCAATAAATACTAACTTCCTAAGTACAGCAGATACACGGAGAAACTTTTTTTTTAACCTTTCCTTGAAATAACCGAGGAAGAATACGTTTGGAAAAGTTTTAAGATCACCTTCTACCTACTGACTTTAATTCTAAAATTATCACCCCCGATTAAGTGACTTTCAAACTCTAATTTAATATTCTGTATTTAATTTTATCGATTTTTCTCACATAACTTTACAACTTTTCCTATATTATACGCGTAATTATTTTTGCAAAGTTATCTGATTCACAAAAAGAGATAGAAGAGTTATTTATAGACTGATGTAAAGATTTCGAAAAAATCTTTTTAAGAAAATACATCAAAGCTATTTATTACACCAAAGCAAAATGTTCAAGTTTACTCACTAAACTGGTTTAATGTTGATTATACGCAATACGGAGTTTGTTTCTGTTTAAGAAAAACACAAATAAATGACTCAACCATTTAATTTAATAAATATTCAGTTGCTCAAGTCGAATGCTTGAAATTAAAATATCTCCTAAACTAATGGTCTCTTAAATATGAATATTCAGCACTTTTTTTACACAAAACAAGTAATATGTACATGGTTTCAATAAAAAAAAAAAACTTGATCTTCATATGTCCTCTACCCTTTCCCTCACAAAAAAAAACGATCGTATTAAATTATGTGCCCCCTTGAAACCATTTAACTTTTATTTGAAACATTTTTCACTGTAATCACTTATGCAGAAATCTAAGTGGTTCCAGTTACGTGCTTCACCCGGTACATAAAATAAAAATAAAACGAGTAAAATAAAAATAGTGCCGTATTTACAATTTCAGGCAGAAAAATACCAATGCAGCAACCACGGCCAAACCCAGAAAGCGCCAAATAAAAATCGAAGAAGAGAATTAGGAGCAGAGAGCTAGCGCGGGCGCCAAGCGGGTAGAAAATAAAATCCGTGGAACGAACTGACAATAGGGAAGGAGCGAAGGAAACAAGGGAATATGGAGTAAGGAAAGAAAAACGCGACGATAACAGGAAGTCGTTCGGAAGAAATAAAAGACGGGAGAAAATAAACGAGACGAGAGGCAGCGGCGAAGAAGATGCGAGCATGGGAAGACGAGAACGAGAAGGAATCGTCGGTGGTTCCGTGTGGTGCATGAAGTATGATAGCGGGCAGGATTCGTGAGAGGATTCCGGCCGCAGGATCAGGTACGTGCCACGCGTGTGGTCCATCTCTGACCTCCGTTTTCGAGGCTGGGCCCCGAAAAAGGTCCGCGTATAAGTATTCTGATGTACGATCGGCTGGAATCGTTATTCCCTCGTGGCTGCTTGACCTCTGTCCGCTGCCCCGAGCCCCGAATCTTCTTTATCACGGGCCAATTCCTCTAAATATTTTCGTGTCCACCGAGAAAGAATGGGAAATGCCCCTGGCATCGTTCGAATCGTACGCGCGGCAATTTATAAGGAAGCCGCACGAAATTTATAAACGGGAGTCCTGTTTAAATCTTCGCGCGTTATTTACCCTCGTGGCCCGTACGAAGCGCCGCTCTCAATACGGGGATTAATAAGAGAGAAAGATCGTCGTTTCTTGGACAAAGATGCTGGAAGAGATGAAGTTTGCGTAAGTAAACGCTGGGAGTTTGCAGACGCCAGAGAGGCAGCAAGCACTCAAGTTTGCATCTACGGTATTCATAAATTTATAGTGCTTCCAAGATCTGGCACCCTTACTAATTTAATTATCCTTCTGTGTTCTAGGGATCTATACAACCGTGTGTTGAATTCAATGCTTTAGAATGTAGAAACAATGCGGATATTGTACAGAATTGTTTTATTAGTACATGTGAAGATAGTAGGTTAAATAAGGAAGAATAAATAGCAGGATCTTTTTTATTTGCCTTTTTGTCTCATTAAAGTTAAGAGATTCAACAATGCTTGGCAAACACAGATATTAAACAAACTATGGAATCTCAATACTGGATCCTTCAAAATCTCAAGACAATTTCTCCGCGTACATTCATAAAGGAAAAGTTTCTTTTTTTTAAGATCATTTCTACCTCTCTACTATTTTTTAATTATGCTGCATGAAATTACATATTTTAGAGTGCCTCATTCAATTTTTTATAGATTTTTAAAATAAATATTTATAACGAAACACACAAAAATTCTAAGAACATTATACATATACATTCATAGTTAAAGTTAGTGGCTTTTCTATGCAGTGATTCACAGATTTATTCACATGCATTCCAAATGTTAATCGACTGTGAAATTCATAGTATTAATATTTTCACATTGAATTGTTGCTCAGTTTCCATAATTTGTATTATGTAAAAGCAAATATCTTTGTTACAGTTTAGACGAATTTAATACACTCTTCGTGAACAAATTTGTAAGTTACTGTAAATATTAAAAAAATGCTCCAACCTTAATTAAACAAACTTATAACAAAAACATTTGTTATGCGAGGAGCCTGAATATTAATGTGATAAAATGTATGTAAAATTTCTCTCAATTTATTATTTAATTTATAGACTATGTATAACCAATGAGCTGTATGAAACTGAAAAGCAGAACGTATTATTAATCATCAAATCTTTGAAGATTAAAAAAAATTTTCTGTCAGTAGCTTCCAAAGGTGATGATATCACAATAAAATTTTATTTCTGCTGCAAGAGAAACACAATGAGAATGTCTTCCGAGAAGGGTTTTGTAAATTCACTCTCTCTTCTACATAACACCGTAAAAGCAAAGGACTATTCCACTAAATCGCAGCAAAGAGAAGAAGTGCTGTCGTCGGTGCATTTTTCCTTCCCCGTGACTCGGTGCCTTCAGACGCATTATTTTGTCTCCCGATCTTCGAGATAGCGTTGCGTCATCGTTACACAGGCTAGCTGATATCTGATGGCTGGCCGGTACCACCTAGCGCTTCAGCATGAATTCTTCCGAAGGGGATACAAGGCGTTTCATCCTTCCAACTTCGTTACAAGCCTTCTCTCCCGTGGACTGCCTTCAATTTCAGGGTTAAATATATCGTACTCGTTACTGCCTGGTTGAATGTAGATTGGTATCGAGACTCATAAAACTTCAAACTCACAAATCTCTATATTTTAGACACTGCATCAGTGCCGATCTAAACAACGAGCAGAACTCGTCTTAAAATCGACCCAAAGACCTTTCCATTTATTTCTGGAATCTAGAGTAAGTTTAACAAGAAAAGCTCCAATCGTGTTGTGTACTACGTTACTTCAAAGTTTTGAAGATAAAAACAGTACTAAGAAGTACTAAGAATAGTACTAAGAAGCCTTGACTTATTGTTAGTGAGAAGCTGATAGTAAAAAAGTGAGATACTTATTATTCATCTTCATATTATACAAAATTTAAGGAATCTAGGGAATGATCCACGGAATCTTAAAATAGATGTAAATCAGAAAACAACACGTCCAAATTGGGAAATTTACAACACTTAAATTTTGCGCGTCTTTTAAAACTTTTGAATCCTTCGTTACTTTAAAGAAATAAGACAAAATAAAAACAAAAGATATCCGTAAAACAGAAAACTATTTTGGTGAAGTATATTGATGTCTACGACTCATCTTTAAAAGCATTCATACGTCTGTCAGAGGTTTATATAAGTCTTGTCTTCATGTTCTCACCTTTTTCTGTACCTATGTGACATCAAAACAGTGCTTAGCCTTCATGGCATTACATACGCTAGTTATCAGAAAAATCAAAGCATCTATGTAGATGTAAAGGTAATTATACATCGACAACGCAACAAAAATCGGTGTAGAAGCCATCGTGAGTTATTGAATTGTACAAATTTCTTTCCGCACAACTTCACTCTAACATGAATATATTGGTGAACCAAAATAAAACTAGATTATCTACAATCACTGAGGATATTTAAGAATATAAAATGGATGTCTAATGAGTAGACTGCGTATTTTATGCATTTATGGCGAATGTGCATAGATGCAAAGAAACATAAAATATCGAAAATAAAATACATTTTATAACATTAAGATGGTAAAAGACACTTTTATTTAGGCTTCTTTTGTTTTTCTATTCCCCTGAAAATATGAATTTGCATGAATATCCGCTGTCTGCTAATGAAATATTGTACAAGTTAGTTTGAAGTCAGCAAATTTATATTCATCCTTCGCGGACCATAAACTTTATCTATACATATTTTTGTCTCCACTTTCAATACACTGTTTTCTATACATAATTGTAGCGTTACCTTGGAACTTATGGTCCCCTTTGTATACTTTGGATAAAACTTTGAATAAGAAAAACGACTTCAACATAATATTATGAACTAGTCCAACAGCGTTTTCCTCAGTATATTTCCATAATCGGTACTTTGAATCTTATAAACGGTTATCTTACTAAAATTCTGGCTGTTTGAAAAGCTACAATTTAGATTTCCTTTAATGATCCTCCTTTCTAACACTTTTACTTATATGCAATAGCTTCGATTACATAAGCAAAACAGTGTATAATAAGTATAAATAACATGAAATTGAAATGATCAGTAATCAGATTTTTGATACTCATTCACTGTTTACCATCACCAACAAAAATTCTCCTCGAAGTTATTAATGGTATTCGCTATTCGCCCATCATAAAAATTAGACTAAGTTGTAAAACGACAAGGTTGAACCTCTCCTAAGTATTCGCAGATATTCCGCTATCTGTGTCAATATTAGCCGCTCGCGCAATCCCTCAAGAGTTAAACCGACCAAGACAAAGATCACCAGATAGCCGGCGAACTATTTCAAGATCTGATTTGCGTTGGTGGACGTGTTCTGCATCCCGAGCGGGACAAACTCGCCGGTAAACTGAAAGTTTCCACCGAGCATCCGCCACCGGAGGAGGCAGGTTATGGTGCCCAGCTAACGAGAGGGTTAAATTGGTGGACGAGCGCGAGCGTCGGGGTTGCGCTTTCAATGAGTCCGCTCGACGTGATATCGCCGTTCGGCATCGAACTTCGCCCCGACGTTGTAGATGCGATAGGAATCTGTGAACCGTTGGATTCTGCCTAATCGCTCAATCCTATCGTTCCGCGGCGGTGTCACGAGGCAACCAAACAGCAATATGAACCCGCCTCTAATGTCAGAGGCCGAACTACCGTTCTCGCGTGATTTCCGAGTGAAAACGCCGCGGGGGTAAGCGATACGATTCGGAGAACGTCTCGGGGATTATGCAACCGAGGCAACGACTGGTGCTACGAGACTCTGTCAATGAACACGACTGACGGAGCGCGTTATGAGTCGTTCGAGCCTGGCGTCGAAGTAAAGAGATTCTTTGCAGCGAGGCGCAGCTGCTAATCAGGCAGGATCTTTGTTATTGTGCCGAATATTATGTGGAAATGTGGTTGAAGTTGATCACCTGGATCTCAGGATTTCTAGAACGACTAGCAATTAGTTTCTTATTTCATTAATATGCTATTTTATTAGACAGTGGTATAAGTAGGTACGTATTTCGTGTTCATTAAAATAATTGTGTCGGACTTAATTTTCTTTATTATGAGAATATTTCACCGATACGTTGCACAGTGGTTCAAAAGACCGAAAATCCTGGCAAAAATCATTTTTTCAATATATGTATTAGAAAAAATTAAATATAGGGAAATTACATATAATATTGTAGCTTCTGTTTCACATATTAGTAAGTGCATATCTATAAAATGCTGTTATTTGTGAGCTGTTAAATAGTAGTATTTTAAAATCGCTGATTCTGCGATTGAATTAGCTGTTAGTTTCTCGGTTAACCAACAATATTTAAATTTTTGCTGCAATGTACATGCATATGTAATATATGTAACGTAATATTGAAATACAAAAAAAAAATGACATTAGGGACTCTTAAATAACAGTATAGTCTTGACTCGAAATAGGGTGCCTGAGCTTGACTCGAAATCAGAATCTTCGCATCCCCACCACTTGCTTTGTAGTCGCCGCATAACTTGATACGGTTGTGGTAGCGGCGGGCGAGGGTACTCGCGCCGCTGAACAATCATCTCTTTTGTATTCCGTCTTTCGTCAAACGAAGCCGCGACGATCCGAGCGAAATTTATGGTTTGTTCGACAGCACAAGGTCGACAGTCCCCTCGCCGCTACCCCAGCCGTATCGAGTTACGCGGCGAAGATCAAAGCGGTCGAAACGTACTACCTGACTCGAAATAAGGATGCTCTCGGTCCCAATACCCCACCGTATTTCGAGTCAAAACTGTACTTAATTTATATATGTCTACAATAAACTATTTCTTGAGTTACGAAAATTGTATGTCTGAGTATATCCCTGACTTTTGCGAGAAATAATAGCTGAAAATGTGTAGAAAATAATCCAAAAAGAAATTTTGGCGGCGCCTTGTGTCTGAAGATATTTAAGCAGTATGTTGCATATAGAGCGACGCGGCCGATCTCGCCTCGGTTTTAACACCATTGCGGTCGCATATCGTGGTACTGAATCTGTATAGTATTTCATCTTTTTATATACTTGTGGTGGTAAAGTAAAACAACGTATGTCACATGTTTTCATTTTCGAGATACTCGCGTTGAAAGTTTTAAACATCAATACTGTCTTATGCATTCAACTTTTCTTATATTCTTATTTTTAATGAAAAAACATTCTTTTAACGCATTTTTTCTCTGATAAAAATATGAATCTACTTTCTAGATCTCAGTCATGGCATAAAATCAAATTTTTGTGAAAATCTGACATACTACGTCGTTTTGCTTTACAGCCACAGATACAACAGTTCCATCTTTTGATGATAAAATACCACTTAAAAAATAATCCTAAAATTAAAAAATTAATCATTTTCCATATAAAAATTTTCAATAACAATTTCACATAATTCAAAAATACATTTTTAAAATTTTTCCAAGTTTCTGAGGTTTCAGAAACACTGTACGTTGGTGCAGGTAAAAAGAATACAACACATTTGTTTTGAACATAAACCATGTCCAAAGAAATAGTATTTTCCTGATCCTCTGAAAACATTCGTTCTGTTCTTTCCAAGTTCGCTTCTATTACCACGTCACAAGACCATTACGAATAAAAATAGTACTCCTTCGTCTCCTTACTTTCATAGAAAGTGGAATGCGAGTATGCGAGGCATGCAGGTAAACCATAAGACAATGCATTAATAATTATTATTCAAGAAGGAAGAAAGTGCGTCCTACTTCGGTTGCATTCAACTAATTGCTTCCTTCTCGTGAAAAACGATCTCCCTTTTCCGGCAGGATAATCGTGAAAAATGTGTGGGAGAATTACTTGCCAGTGGTCTAAATTAGTACTCGCGAAGGTTGCCAAATAGTAGGCAGGCGATTTAATTTGAGCTTAAATGTGTTTCGGTGTGTGGAACCATTGCCAACTGTTCCGAGCACAGTAAGACTTTAATATTCTGTGACCACACTTTTACGAGTATCATTCTGGAAGGCTTTCTATCGCGCCAATAAGTTTAATCCCTGTACAAGGCAGATAAATCCTGACGGTAGAAACATGCAATGGCCCATTAGGAACGGACAGTCTAACGAACAATTATGCATCACGATTTTATCAGGACATCTTAATCGCCGCGAACGCGGTTCAACTTGCCACCTTGTTTCTCGTTAAACGACTCGAGGAAATATCGCCGACGATATTCTATATTTCGTTCGATATTTTAGGAAAAGCTTATCTGACCGTTTCAGTGGCGGCGTTAATAAAATCATTTTGCATATCGTCGCTTTAAATATCCATTTATTAACACCCGAAGAACCGGCTCGCAATGACAGAGCGCGTTAACCGATTTCATACCGAGGAACTAGTCTTATTAGCCGATCCCGCGGTATATTCCCTTACATAATCGTTCTAATCGCGATTTAGAGTATCGCACAATCCTAATCATTCGCAGACATCTCCGATCTAATGTACACAACGGTTACGCAAGAAAATCAGGAGCCGTGTCGCATGGAAATCGAGTTAACGGAGAAACACCGGCTATAAGTCGACTCGTCACGGTTCTTGCACTACGATTAACACTCAATTTAATTCCACGATGAATCACGGACGTCTCGAAATATTACTTGAAGCGTTAAACTAATCATTTTTTTAATTATTCTATTCAATGGAACCGTGAAACCCTTTGCACTCTAATGCACTCAGAGAACAAAGTGCAAGCAATTGCAGAATTTTCGGTTGCTAAGGATTCAGAAGGCGGTACTTTCTTTGCTAGTACTTGAACTTAAGATTAAGTAGTTTAGAGGATACTCAAAGATACTGTAGACGTTAACTTTAAATGGTAGTGTCTAGATTTCTTGAGAATGACGAAGTTGGAGCAAGTTGAACTCGAATGAGAACATCTTGGGTCGCGTTGATGTGGATTAAAAGCGAATTGAAGCTAGTTGAACTGATGCAAAATGGAATGGATTAGATAGAGCAAGTTTGCAGCGATTTGGATTAAGTTGAAATCTGTTCGAATGGATTGGAACGTAATAAAGGACATTGCATTTGGTTGGAGCAAATTGAAATATCCTGAAGCACTTGAATAACTTACAAGGAAGGTATTCCAAGTGTCCCTCTCTAATTCTGTTCATCTTGAAATATGTTATAGTAGATTAAAAAATAAGAGATACGTATTTTTTTTTTATCGGCGGAAAAACACTTTCAGGGGGTGAAATAACCAATAATATTCAAAGGTAAGATGTTCATTAGATGTTCATGGTGTAAAAAATCGCTGTATTTTACACATTTTTTTGATAATTATCATTTTTGTTCAACATTTAAAGAATAAAAACTTCAAAACAACAGACTTCGTTTTTTCTTATAATACGCCGGGAGCTCGGATTCCGATGAATCATCCTTTGTCGATGCACGGCGATCTTTGAGTTGCGAGAACGACAAATCATTTAATTTGTCACTTTCCCATCAACCTTATTACTAGCTGTAGAGTTGTAAAAGTAACGCCATTGGATTTCTGGCATTCTCCTGATTAAAATGACACCAAATTTTATATAAATCCGTCTATTTTTGGTAAAGTTAGGAATTATATGTATTAATTATTTTTTCCTGTAATTTCGTTAATTATGGTTTGACTTACATAGTGTTTGAGCTTTTTTTATCCGGAGAACACAAAGAATCGATTCCCGTCTCGCTCGTTAAGATCCGATAACAATTATATTCGTGCATGCGCGCATGAATATATACTATACGATTTTCAATTATCTGTCTATTTTTATAAATAATAATTATATCACATAAGCAAAAAACATAATTATAAAGTATATCTGTCTATAAAACAATATATTTAATGATTTCCATTACCGTGAATTACATTTCTCGTAAGAATGGCGTAAAGTGCATATAATGGTAGTTACCCCTTTAAACGTCATTTTTCGAAAAAAATCCAAGAGCACGTCAATTGAGTTCTTTTGTGTTATAGAACATATATTTTTTCTAGATTTTTCAACTTGCATTTTGACTTGATTTACAAATTTTCACACATTTATTACAAAGTTATGGGGTAGTTTACCCCCATAAAGTTGTTCAATAAAATTGATTGACTTGTATTTTTTATTCCTCATTGTGGCACAACTTTCTCCGTTGATTTGATCCGAAAAGATTGCATTTAAGTATGTGAAACGACTAAATCCACGTCTGACGCGCTTACCTTTGAAGGGTTGTTTCACCCCCTGAAAGTGTTTTTCCACCGATAAAAAAAATACGTATCTCTTATTTTTTAATCTACTATAACATATTTCAAGATGAACAAAATCGGAGAGGGACACTTGGGATACCTTCCTTGTTAGTTGTAGAAACTTGAAACGGATGGAAACGCATTGGAACAACACAGTGTAAGTTAGAACAGGTTGATGAGTAGGTTACAGTAAATTTAAACAGTAGATCAGATTCGAGAAACATGACTCTGACAAACTTAAGATCCTTGACTCTTTCTTCACCCAACCACAGTTTCTATTATTTCTGATTTTTAAACAAATGTAAAAATGTTTCTCATCTGTATTCATAATATGCTAATATAGAAAATCGTTACACGAAAATCCTTAAAAGAAACATCTTAATACTCCCCATCAACGAACAAAATATTGCATTACGTGGTCAGCATTTACCTGAAAAATCAAAAGGCCACAGAACGCAACTATATGTACATTTTCTTACAAAACAAAAGGCCACACTTCGTGGACATGCAAACGAGCCACCGTAGCTGCTATTAAACGTAATCAAATAAATTTCTTCAGCTGTCATAAGTGGGAATAACTCGTTTCCCCTCTTGTTAAACATTAAAATTTAGTCTATTACAAAGTTAAATAACTAAAAGCAACTTTAAGTAACGCAAACTCTGCTTCTCAGGAGGAAAACCTCGCGACAGAGACGATGGATCTTTGCCCATTATCCCGCCAAATTTCATTGAACTCCATAGAGACCATGTGCGAAGCTACCGTAGTCTGCTCCAAATTACAAGCGGGAAAGTATTTAATTATTCCGATCACTTCAAAGCGACGTAAGCACATTAACCACGCGCCGTTCCCGGAAAGTATGCCATAAATATCACGACGCAACTGGAAGGCGACTCTTCACGGTCTCCTTTGCCGATTTTCTCACGAGCGTCGCGACGCCTCGGCTCGTTACTCGGGCGAAAGCGAGAGCCCTTCGCGCTCGTCCTGTCGAAGTACCGTTCCGCAAATGGAACTGCGAATAATTTAACGCGCGAGCATCCGCGAATGTGTTACAGTGAGATTATATCACGGTGCATCCGTTACGCGGCGAACAACACGTAGTTAATATGCATGCACGGCTTAATTTACATTAGCCGCTGCGTTCAGGCTGCATTATGTACGCGGAAGCGGTCCCCGAAGAGCCGAGGAACGAAGAGGAGGAACGACGAATGACGTTGCGAAGCCGACGGCAGAAGAAGCACCACGGAGGAGATCTTGCTCGCGAGTTTCGAGAGCCTGTATCTCGTGGCGAAGGGGAGACCGATTAGGCCGATAATATAAAGCGTGGATGAGAGGCTAATGAGAGAAGAGGAACAGCGATGGGCGAGGCTGTCGGAGTCTTTGCACGCGACAAAGGGAAACTGCTTTAGCGATGTGACGGCAAAAAAGGTTGCGACCGGATTTGGTCGTCTGCATTTTCTTGATTTCTGAAGGAGTAAAACTGGTATGTGATTGGTGTATAAAGTTTCGGGTTTTGTTTTAATAAAATCTTTGACACTAGCATTAAAATCTATAGAGAGGTTTATAAACGAATATTCATTCTATAAATTCTGTTGCTGCAAGGAAAAACGACGCTAGTCATAATTTTGAAAAAATTGAGTTTGTGTCTTTACTTAAGCCTAGAAAGGAAAATTTATATTGTTATCGCAGAAATAGTTTATGAAATGAATTTTTCTTTCGAAAACGAAGTTTTAATCAAATTCAAGATTATATTACAGTATTGACGATCAAAACTTTAAATGCTGATATCTCAAAAATGAAAATTTTTTTTATCGTTAAAGGTCGTTTTATACAATTAATTTATAAGTGACACCTTTTCTAGTATATTTTGAAGAAGAGATAAAAATTATTTGAAAAATAAACCCTGATTCTAAATTTCAAATGACAGTATTTCAAAACTACAATATAACAGCAAGCATAATTTCTTAAACATAAAGTAATCTAACAATACATTATTTATGGAATTATCTAGTAACCCGTCAAATTACTAGAGGAAACGTTATATATATGTTTAAATACTTTCTAAGAAATGTAATTTTCTAATTTTCTACAATATTAAATTATCAATTTTTTTAAACTCTAAAAACACCTTGTTAAGAAAGATAAAAATGTTAATTATATAATAATGATCTAATTCATTTTAAATGTCTGCCGGAAGATTATTTTGTCTAGATGCACTGACTCAAGTAGAATTCTGTGTCCTTCTGCGGAAAGATAGAAACGTTCTCCGTCCTTTCGCGAACCCATCATCAACTCCATCATCTATCATCTTCCATAATATATCCACCTACTACAAGAGTATGAACGTACTCACATGAGTACGCAGACAATAATCTTTTCTTCGAATGCTAACCTCAGAAGGAATGACACCGTCGATTAGCTGAACACTTTAGCAAGTGAGACAGTAGGTTAGCGAGAGAAAGGGTTCTAGTGTTTCGTTAATGACTTTACAGAGCAAAGAATCCGAGCGGTAGCGGCGTCTCATCGTGGAACGAATCAGATTACCGACTGTAATCGCGCCGATATTCTTTCTAAGCCGCTAATGAACCCGTACGCGCGACTCATTAGACACTGACGTTCAGGGAACAACTTGGTATAATGAATGGTACACGTTTTTGCTCGCCGTGGCTCGGT
Organism: Perdita meconis; assembly: GCA_030770465.2. Classification (NCBI taxonomy): domain Eukaryota; kingdom Metazoa; phylum Arthropoda; class Insecta; order Hymenoptera; family Andrenidae; genus Perdita; species Perdita meconis. The sequence goes on along the minus strand of JASKOS020000014.1, from coordinate 8,453,358 downwards.
TGTCGGACAAATCATCGCGAATGAACGGCTACTTGGATGGTATCATGATATCTAGAATCTCGCCGGCAGTAATTTACAAAGCGGATTAAGACGCTGTTGCGAAGCCGCGTTTTCGCGCATGGATTCTTCCCTCTGTTAAAATCATAAATAATAGATAATATGGAAATATAAATATAATTAGTAAATATGATAGTGTTCAGTTGTTTTAAAAAATGTTAACGTTAAATTCAGTTTGTAATCCAATGCGACTTTATTTTTCGATATTGCTAGACGATTATGCATTGAGAAAGACTCTTAAAGTTTTAAACATGTTTATTTATTCTAAAAAAACTGCTTATTTGTAAACACCGAAATGTATCATTTGTAGTTGACGAAAAATGAATATTAAGAAGTAAATAGTAACTATGTTTAATTTGGATCAAGTCGAATGCATCTTAGCAGGATGCAGTGAGCTAAACTAGACTAACAATTACAATTTTAAAAACATTTGAGGAAAATTCAAGGAATTTCATGAAAATTTAAGGAATCTTCAAGGAATTTCAAGAGAATCTAAGGACTTTCAGCAAGTATGTAATGAAAATACGAGGAATTTCAAGAAAATTTAGAGAATATTAAGAAAACTTGAGGAATTTCTAGAAAATTCAAGGAAAATCAATACAAGGAAATTCAAGAAATTTCAAGGAAATTCAAGGAATTTTTAAAAAATTCTGACAATCAGGTCGCGAGATACCTGATCCAGGGATACGAAAGGGTTAATTTGTAATTTAACAAACGTAATTATTATTACTTTAGTGTTACTTTTCTGTGGAATTTTAAGGGGATCCAAGAAAATTTCGAAGGCCAAAATAGATGTAAATAGTCTAAAAAAAATTGAAGATGAAGGTCCGATAAAATTCAATAAAATTCAAAAGGGTTTCAAATAATTTAGCAAAGTTTATGGAAATTCAAAGGATCCAAGAGAATTTTAAATGCACGAGAAGAATTCGTGAAAATTCAAGTTAGTTTCAAAAAGTCCAAGAGATATCTAGATGAACTAAAGAAATTTGTGTAGATTCAAGAGAATTTAAAAACAGTGCAAAAGAATTCAAGAGATTTCAAAAGAGTTTGTGGGAATTCAAGGTAATTCTATCGTATTCAACAATGTTTGAAGATATCTAAAGAAATCCAGGTGGGTTCAAAACTGGTGCAAGTGGGTCAAAGAAATCGTAAGAAATTCAAGTTAAAAATTTTAATCACACTTTTCCACTTAACCTACGACAATCTGTTCCTCGAAGTCCTCTCACTTACACACCCCCTTAACCTCTCAACCTATCGAGTCCTAAAAGTCAAGGGTAGCCCGTTCCACGTGTCGCAACCCCATGCTAATACGCCACGCAGTTCGTGCATCCGTTTTATAAATAGAACCTGCATAGGCAGTAAACGTACCGTAACCAAAGTGTCAAGACCTACTGTTGCTTCACGTTTCTGGGCTAGCTTTATTGTACCTGCGGAGCTCCGGCTATAAATCTCAGCTTAGAGCTCCTGATTGCAGCCTTTCCTCGACAATAAAAGGAATCATTCCCATTCAAACGAAGGAAATTCAGAGGGAAATCACGTCTGGACTTTACGATTTCACAGTGTCATCAAACAGGGCGATTCTTTCTCGGCCCTCCCGAAGCAGAGAATCCACGTGAACTCCAGAAACTCTTCCGACCAGTCGCGCGTCTTCCAAGCAATAAATTTCACCGCCGTGAATCAGGAACTCCGTAATCTGGTTACACGGTTCCACGGTGGCGCCCTTGGGTGCAGGAAGATCGCCATAAAAAGGCTGGGAAGAATTCCCACAATTAGTATCGCAGTCAAGGTTGCACGCCCTGTTCCCGACGTTCTACGTGGGCGCTTTACGACTCGTTCGCCGCGTCAGGCTTCTCTTCATTTGCGTGCACGTCAGCGGTTCGCGGCTTCATCGCGATCTTCCCCAGCGAGACAGGACGTTCCGCAGGCAGCCAGCGTCTGGAGAGGCAAGTTCAAAACTACTTGCCGTACGGTGGCTCCGGGACGACCAAGCGTATCTCGTAACTTGCTCGTCATCGCGCAACTTCCCAGGGGGGCAAAGCTCGTAAAATGCGGCTCGCAATCTCGTAATTGCGGACGCCACTCGAACAGCCAACGAAGGAAGGTCGTAGGCGAGGAGAGATTACAGCGGAGGGCGAGATGTTGTTTCGATGAAGTATCGCGGCGTGACCGGTGAAGTCTGAGGAAGCCTCGAGAATCGCGCGCGCGCGCGTGGGACGCGTCGATGTAATCAATTCGATTTCAACGCGGTGTCTTTGATCCCCTTCTTTTCTCCGACTCTTAAAGCGAGGACTCATCGACGGGCCAGACGCCATCGGGCTTTATTACTGCACCTACTTGCTCGACCTTTGGCACCTTGAGACGTTTTCAAGTGCACCTCGCGTTGCGCCCGGGGTCGATGACCTCATCACGAAACTCGCTATTTCCATCGTAACACTTGAGCTTACTCAAAGTGTGAAGTGGAGAGGTCAATGTCTCGAGAGAAATCTTGTTTACCATGAAGCCGTAGGCAGACGCGAATTCCTGCTGTCTATTCTAATGAACGGGCAGCGAAAAAGCTCGATAGGTCTCTCTCGATCCTCCAATATTTAATCTTTCTGTCGAGAGATGCCGATATTGCGTTCAAATATCCGTTATTCCGTTTAAATCTCTTCTACAACGAGCAGAGCGTAGTGCGTGTCGGGACACATTCGCATGCGATACGATAATAACGCCGAGCGTTTTACGCGATCGAAAATGTCAGACGCCCAGTTTCTAGCTGACCCAGTCCGAATGCGCTATATTTGTCGTACTGGCATTTTCGAATGCGCCGAATTCACCGACGACTGCGCGAGGAAACGCGGTAGCCGCTAAACTTTCGTGATAGGTGAGAAGTTCATGCATCTATTAGCGATTCTTCCTTTGGCCCGCAATATTTTATATGTCAGGGGTCACGGGATTATCAGACTTATTCTGGTTTCTAATAAATTTTTGCCGGTGATCTAAATATATGGAATGAAAACTATACCGCAGGACTAATTGACATCGGGCAGAATGTGATACCGATACGTTTCACAGTATTTTCGATGCGGGATCCATTTTCGATGCATTTATAATATTTCTCTAATGAAACTCTAATGCAACTCTATTTTATACTAAAATTGAAGAATTTTCTGATCGCTTTGGTGGAAGCTCTTTACTGTGTACTATTTTACTATTTTACAATTGTCGTTGGAATAAAAATCTAAGATATAATAGCAAAAAATATAATACTTACGAAAAGTATGTGGATTTTAGAACCGCTTTTGAAAATACAGAACAGCGATTAACACTGATATTATGGAACTATTATAAATACAGAAAAGTTTTTACAAACTGATTACATCTTATTATGAAATTATGAGACAATTTTCAAACTGATTAACGTGAAAAAAATACATTTTTCTAAATTTTCATACAACATTCAATCTACTTTCTTAAAAACATTCAATCGATCTATTCCACTGCTATACGTAAAATACATGTGGAAAAACTCGCGACGATTTACATACACACGCAAGCACGAATAACAGTAAAGCGAAGGAAAAAAGTTGGTTTGCAGGTTCGAAGCCAGTCGTTAGCAGCAGGGATCGATCGGTCTCCGATAAACGACGTTGCCGTACGCCACCGATGATCCCCTGCTACGCACAAGGCAGCTCGCGAACTTATCCGCTAATTACCAAGTTATCAGGAAGCGCAGGAAACACCCTCTGGGTGGCTCGCAAGCTTTTATCCGCTCAGTACGACTGTACGTCCTAATCGTGCCGCGTTCATCCACTTTGAAACGACGAGCAGCTGCGTGATTCACCAGCTGGTGAATGCACGCGGTAAACTTAGACAGTTTTTGCAATTGCCTTTCGAGTTACCAGTCTCTCCTTCCCTGCTCTTCGTTTTGTTGCCTAATCCCCATCATTAACCGTTGCAGTTTACGTTCGTTGCATTTCTTTTTTCTCTTAATTACACGGGGAAATTTCTTCCAAATCAAAGAACGTGATCGATGTTAGGTAAGGTGGTTTTGTTCCTAGTACTTCGAAAATTGGAGCTACGAGTGATAGAGGAATTCTATGGGTGCGGAGTAACAGTGGTTCATGGTGGTTATGATGAGTGTTTTACGAGTGTCTTATATTTTCTTTATAGCAATGCTGTCTTTAAAACTCACAAGACAGCTTGAAAAGTCAAACTACTTCTATTCTTAGATATCGAAATGCTAACTGCTGAACCAAAATATAGTAACTGGCTGAAGTACATACCATCTCTTAAAAAGCCACAACTTCAAAATCTAGAAAACTACTATGACGATATACTAGAACTTAAGGATCATATAAATGTTGTAAACAAAACTGTACAGCTAACATAAGTCTCGTAAGAGCTTTCAAATGTTTATATAAAAAAAATGCCTAAAAGTTTAGAGAGAATCAACTGCAGGATCCGCTTCCGTGGCAATTATACAAGCACTACGGGTCACAAAACACGAAGAAGCCCCGTCTACGGGAGTATACAGCGGATGTTCAGCAGCGTCGCGGTCCGGAATCGCCTCGTGTACGCGCGAAGGAAGCACCGAGCGTCTAGATGAGAAGATCGAAAGGCAAGGTGCGGTGACCTATCACCGCGAGCAGCCGGTTACACGCCAGACCTGACTATCGGCAGCGAGAGCGGCGGTAAGAGTGACTCATCCGCTCGTAACCGCTCCGCTCTCCTCGTTCCTTCAACCTTACGCTCATTCCGCTCGGTTCCACTTGGCTCCACGGCTCGGTGCCGCGCAACGCGCCGCGATATCGTTTTTCCAGCTCCTAGAAGCTGGTTCTTCGCCGAGGCGGGCCGTCTGCTTCGCCGAGTTCGCCGCGTTTCGCGCTCGAGAAAGGCTGCTGCTCGGCCAGCCGGCACGTCTCTGCTCCGAACCGCGATTTCGTTTCTTCAACGACCCGATACGTTCTTCGAATTACGACATCTATTATGCGGTACCAGGAGGTGTTGCCAACGCATCGTTTCTCGTCTCGCTGCGTGCGCCGCGGCGTGCTTCAACTTTACGCATATTGTATTCGAGATCTGTCTTACGAAAATAATTCCTTAATTACTTTGTGATTAGACTCTTGATAGTGGAATCGTTTGTTCAAACACTTGATATACAATTTAGATGAAATTCGTTTTGACCAAAAATTAAGGTCAGTCCATGATTTCGTTCGCATTTCTTGGGAATTTTGAAACAATGCAAATAAAATATACTTCAGTATTCTGTAAGGAAAAACGACGTATGTATGTCACATTTTCAAAAAACTTGAGTTTATGCCTTAATTCAGATCCAGAAAGTAGAATTCATATTTTCGTTAGAGAAAAAAATGCATTAAAAGAATGTTTTATATACACTGTTAAAAAAGTAAGAAACTATAGAAATACGAGTAACTGTTTTTCAGTCAAACGCGACATTGAGCTTTTGCCTGATCGTGGGTTATTTTTGTACAACTACAACAACAAACTACAGCCACCTGAAATTAACTAGACTACAGTCACATTCAAACCTTTCTCGAACCTACTGCCAATTTGAACTTATGCACAGAGATTCGTGTAAGTTAAAGTTACTTAAAAGCTAAGTAAAGGTACGTGAAATGTTTTGAAACCAATTACAGATAGTTTGAGGTGACTTAAGTTTGAGTCATTAAAGAAGTACAGCAGGAATCTCAGGAAGTTGCAACTACCTAACAATTAACCAAAGTAGAATGAAGCATATTGGAATGAGTTGAAGCTGATTGCAATGAACTGCAGTAAGTTTGAGTGAATTTCCAAAATAGCTTAACAAGCAAAAGTGATCTAAAACTTAAGTAAACCTAACTAAACTAAATTGAAGACAGTTAGGGTTGATTGCAGCAAGCTTGAGTGTGTTTGGGCAGGTATGCAAAAGAACTTGAGTAAGTTGAAGCTACCTAACAGCTAACTAAAACTAACTGAAACTTCTTATGATATATTAGAGCGAGTATAAATAGACTATACAATACGTTTGGACAAGTGTCCAAAAAAATAACTACAGAAGCAAAGTAAGAATCGCTAGAACCTGCCGCGTAAATCAGAATAAACCACAATAGGTGGTTTATCAAGAAAATTTAACGTCAGAGATTTAATTTAAAGTCAGAGATTTGAGGCTTTCACGGCCTGGCGTCGTACCGCTCTCACTGTTGAAGCTTTCGGGTGTAAGCCGTGTCCTGGAGGAAATGCTTTCCCGACGTTTCGCTAGCATTGCACCTGGCTTCTTCAGGGAATCGAAAGACACACTGTAATTGGTATGTGTCTGGCACGGTGCACTATTTAAGTGTACCGAGGGTATTTTATGAGTCATTGAGCACCAATGATATGGTGTTGTTTTAATTGTTCAGCTGAACAATTAAAAAACTGGGAGGAGGGAGCTCCAGATTGGGTTCAGGTGGTAACTCGTGTCCTTGTTGATGTTATTAGGGTACTTCGTTATCTCCAACTGAGAAGCCAGCTGCAATGCTAGCGAAACGTCAGGAAAACATTTTCTCCAGGACACAGCTTACACCCGAAAGCTTCAAGAGTGATAGCTGTAAATTTGACATGGTTTGTCCAAAAGTCTAGCTCATCAGTCTCACTCTGGCACAGATCTACCTCAGACACAAGTCCCATCTCCCACAGTTCAACCAACCGAAGGTTAAAATCGCTTCGTGCCAACTAGCCAAACGTCTGCGTTAGCGCGAGCCAAGCGATTAACTATGTTCCATGAGGACCTCTTAATAAATCAATTTCCTTGACTTTGTTACGTCACAAGATGAATTCCCGGCGATAGGCGTAAGAGCCCTGACATAAGAGAAGCAAGTACGATCCACAAAATATCTCTCCTGTCTCCTCAGATGACTGGCCCCACGTTTCCACCGAGATCCACCACGATGGGACGCGTTTTACATCGTCCTGAGCCAAATTTAAACAACGAACTCCAACGTACTGCAAGAGTAACAGAATTTACCTCCGCGTTACAGAGCCTGATTATATTTCACGCTGCTCGAACGAATTTGCTTCGTGCAACGAGCTAAACGGGTCTGCCAACACCGTTTGAACGGTCGCGCGGATCCCTTGGCCGATCCCTGCCGCTGACACTGTCAATTAGAAAGAATTGTTTCACGGCCGGTACACGTACCGCGCGGCGGGATTTCGTCCGTCCATTTTCGAACCGAGCAGAAGGACGGAGTCACGAGCGCTCGTGTTCGACGATAATCGCGTGCGACGTCGCTTTTCCAGCCACCACGGCGAGGCCTCTTGGAGAGGCAACCCGCTCGGACACGCACCGCCGTCCGCTTCGTTGAACTTGTTGCGCTTCATGCTTCAAAAAGGTTGCTCGATCAACCGGTATGTCTGGTCGAGAAACGTGTGTGGTGCTTCCCTCTCGGACAGATCGGGTAAAGCGAGATAACTGCGCGCCGTCTCGGTATCAAATTGTTCGTGAATCGGTGCACGGAGTGCTCTCGGGGACAAATCCTCCGGCGAAACGCGAACTTTGCTATTACGAGGCGTACAATACGCTAGCCTTTAAGGGGTCGCTTTTGCTAGCCTTAGCGAGGAAGCATTCGCCGGCAAAGACGCAAGAGATGATACGGGGAAACGGAGTTGCTTGCAGGAAGCGTTAATGTAATTGACAATTACACGGCTTCTTGCCTGAGAGATATGGTAATGGTGCAACCTTATTGCGTCGGGATTGTGTGTAGGGTGGTTTCAGAGCAAGATGGTCTTATTAGGGTTCGTGACTCGTGGAGCACACTGTTTCCTCGCTATGGACTTGTGACTGACGAGATCACTGCAAAAGAGTGCATTTCTAAGATCACTACTTGAAAATGAAAGCAACATTTAGATATCAGTTTATGATATCTAAAGCAGATGACATTGCTCACCGTTCAGTAAAAAAACATACACACAAAAAACGCTATTTTTGTTTAGAATTATTGCACTATTTTTATTCAAGTGCAAAGCACAAAGTCTACCATTAATCATGGAATACAATATCTTCCAAGTGACCTTGTAGACTCTTCTTACAGGCAACAGTTTAAGGAAATTTTTCATAAAGTTTTCGCAACAAATCGACTCAATTTTGCGAATTACAGCTCTGATATTGTTTCTGAGTACTTGAATCATTGCAGGAGTATTGATATAGACTTTATCTTTGACGTAGTACCTAAGCGAAAAAGTTCAATGGTGTCAGGTCGCTATTACTTACATAATTTCGATTTTCTCATATTGCAATCCACTGTAGTTACCCAAAGCCTTTTATCGTCTAGAACTTTTGCATGCCGAAGAAAAGTTAACGCTCGATGATCAGGGAAGTAACAACCGTCACGAAATAGTCAGCTGCGGCTATCATTAACGTAATTTACGACTAACCGAGACTTCTGTCGCGGACTGTCAAATTGATAAGTGTCCTAACGTGTTCGTAAATTGGTACAAATCCTTTTCTACGAACCGCGGCGGCGTATTAATACTGTTTTCAATATGACTTGGAGGCCAAAATTAAAAAATCACCGTTTAGCATAAGATACGTATGATCGATCGCTTGTGTCACCGAAGAGACGAGTAATTTGAATAATGCATCTCGATGCCTAATGGACTGTTTAATAATCCTTTCAATGCTGACAAGTCTCGGCAAATTGCTTCGAAACCTGTCCAAGAAGTAGTATGCAAATCCACAGTTTCGTTCGCGGTGTTGCGTGTAATGTGCAAGAGGAACAAGCGGATGCAAATGCGAACACGGAAGGAAACGTATGCGTGTGGCTCGATCAATTAATTCCTAGCGCGATGAATTCATACGTAGCGATTGGCGGACCATGTGGATTACTAGAAAACCGCTGAACGGTACGGTGTTGGACTTATGTACCTTCATTTTGTATTCGTTTCAAGCGTCACGGCCATAGAATTAATCGAAACCTCTTTTTCTTCTGTGAATAGACAACATTAAAGAATACAGAAGTATACTGCATGCCAAGAGAAATCTACAACAAGACCTCAATAACTTTAATACTTACTGAAAGGAGTAAAAATATTTAATCAATATAGTTTCTAAAATCAATTTTCATGGATATGCAATACAAAATTTTAATTTCACTTACACATAAATATAGTATGCAACATAGATTTCCATTATTTCCTGCGTACAAATCGGGACATAGTATGGAATTTAATGGTCATGATTATTCGCCTATCATGGAATCGCTGGGTTTGAAGTCTCTTGAAAGTAAAATGATTATATTCGACTTTATTTTTCTATTTAAATTAATTAATGACTTGACTAGTAGTCCTCAACTCTTAGAAGCAATCAATTTTAATCTTCCACTCTGGTCTTTTAGGACGGTGAAGACTTTCAACCCACCATTGTATACAACTACACTTGGTTTATCTGACCCGATCAATCACATATGTAATATGGTGAATGATCATAATGAGAGTTTTGATTTTTCTACTGGATCTATAAATTCTTTTTACAAATTACTAAATAATATTGTATGATTCTCTATGTATGATGATGTTGTATCACTACTATATCCACCAACAGTATATTTAATTTTTCTATGTATGTGTGACTATGTATGAGTTCTGTTACACTAATAGCTAATACACAAATAATACTAAAAGCCTTTGTACACTAATAGGACTATATCCCGTCTAATAATAATGTAAAAACGACATCTGTGGATCAGAAATTATTTCATATTGTGCAACTAATATTTACTGTTACTGTTAACGAGTTCTTAGCTTTCTTAGGCTTTTCGGCTCTGTTTGACACAATTGCTTCAATTTTTAAAAAGTATACTTAAGGAACTTAATGTCAGTAATTGCGTTAAGGCTTTAAAGTATCTCTATGAAAAGAGATCTCAAACTCTTTCGATAGTAAGTTTCCAGTAAATTACCCGTTAAAAAGTCCTGAGCTAATCCTCATTCGCATCCGAGATTATCTACTGTTATCATACCATCCTGAAGTAATGAACTTCCAGACCGATTCCTCTGTTTACATTCAATCTCTATCGAAAAGATTCATTCACGTCCCTGAACGCTTGAAAACACAAAACTACATTTCACACCAAAGCGATTGATTTTGGGAACTCCGTTGATTAAGAACCTATTCAGTTTTACATCGCTTGGCGATAGCTATAAACCCTCAAAGTCCTAAATCCTTTCTTTCAACTCTTTAAAGCACCACGATGCAAAAACTGTACCCTTTAACTACTTTCCTCTTCCATTGTTTTCGCACATATTTGGAACTAAGTCTTTCAGAAACAGTGATACGATCTTTATTTCAATTAAATTTTATAAATCCTGTATAGTAGTGCAGAAACTGAAATAGTATTAATAGAAAGCACAGTGCCTTCCGAATCGGACCAGCTTTCACTGGCAACGCGCACGAAAGCGCAGACCAAGGAAAAGCTTTTCCAAGCCTACCACCATGTCTAATCCTCGCAAACAGACAGCCTGGAGATAATGATAAATAGGAACATAATGTACGAGATTTGCGTAAAGACAGAGACGTGAGTAGATACCCTGCGCTATCAGTTATCATTGGTCCGATCGTATTATCCTATCTTCCACCTTCTCTTACGCTCGATGCCAGTTCGCGCTTTTCTGCTTCGTTTTAGGATCCGGACTGCAGACGCGACGACGTTTGCTGACTGGTACGCTGAATTTGCGGCGCTTCATGCTTCGAAAAGGCTGCTCGACCAGCCGGCAAGTCTAGACCGAAACGACAGGTCGCCCGTGAATGGAGCCGATGGACCAACGTCGCGCCGATATTAAGCCGCGCCTACAATAGGCCAATTTTTCGAGGGTTGTCGTCTGCACACGCTCCTACTGGCTATTTGTCGACGACTTTACGCTCGGAAGTTTCACCCTATCGCCTGCCGAATAGCTTCCGCGCGAGGCGATGTAATTTGTATGTTAGTTTCGTGATACACGCTTCCGAAATTGAATTCGTAATTGGGTCATATCTTTATTGAGATTGAGGAATACTTCGAAGATTTTGGTTTGATTAACTCTGCTACGGTCTTCGGATTCTTTTTGACCCATCAGAGTATTTCATTTCCTTTAACAAGTGTTTTATTTTTTTAGAGAAATGTGAGAAGTCTATGTGAAAAAATTCATTCTCTACATTCTTAATATTGTAATGTTGTTTAATTTTATATTTGCAAGAGAAACGTAGCAGAGTCAAGCTTTTTGCAAGGAACGCGTTTTTAGGGATAGTGATACGTTTATACCTGTACCTATTGTCAGATTTCTTTGTTTTAATTAAAATATTATAGAGAAAGATGTCATATGTATCTCGTGCGATTACGGTATTTTCTCATTATAATCTTATGACTCACTTTGTACTGAAATAGACCATAATAGGTATCTTTATGAGACCAATTTCAGTGCTAATAGCGTTCCTTTCTCTTTGGAGTATAAAGAAGACAAGAGAATAAAAAGAAAAGATTCCTGATAATGATGCTTATATAGAAAAAATAGCGTTTAACTATTGACCAGTTCTTTAACAAAAAAAAAAAAGCAAATTTTTCTACCAATTCTACTAAAATCGTCCATAAAGAGATTAAAATTTTTAATAATTCAAGTACACAAAACGTGCAAATTGCTGGCAAAAGCTTCCTAGAAGTGAAGAGCTAAGTACTCTAAACACAAATTCTACGTAAATTCCTATTTTTAGGCCAGATTTTTTAATTTGTATAATAATATAAATACAGATGCTCTCTGGGTCTTATGAAAATAATTATTCTTAGCATTATGTCGGTTTTATTTAACATTAAAAAACTAATACAAACAAAAACAAACAAAAGAAGTAGACAAAATTTAGTCACATGAATATCTTGCAATATAACTTCATTTACATTTCTACCATTTATTTTATGGTATAGCATTTTCTGACTATAAACTCGTCGCTGTCTTTCCAATTTCTCCAAATGACTCTTTTCCTTTCCTCAACTCCGTCTCCAAAAACCCAAAGTAACTCAACACCCATAAACTGGTCCCATATTCAGGACTTTATAACGCCTACATAACACTCATTGCTCACGCAACAAGACTCGCCACTCCGGCGAAGAAACCCAAAGGAAGACAGCACCACGGCTGAATGCCTCCTGAGAAAGTATCAAGAACCGAATTCTCAAAGGTGGTTTAGGGCCGGCCCCGGTGTTAACACGGGAAGTAACATCCTGCTCGTTCGATGCGCATAATTTAACGTGCTGTAACCGCATGAACGCGGCAATCTGTCCTTCCGCTTTTTCTTGGTCAAGGCTGCCACGGACGGCTTTGTCCCGGGCGACGCGACGGTGCCGCGTAATTAGAGAACGTGCTGTCGCGAAATGGAAACACCGAGAGGGTGGGCGCCTTGTAATCAGCTAATTACTGCCGGGATTGTGCGACGACTGCGAATCGGTTATCCTTTTGTTTGCAGTTGGCTTGTTCGTCGTGGTCGCAGGGACCAGGGACAAGCCTTTTCTTCGTGCTTCGTCGCGAGGATCGCGCTTTGAAAGCAGACAAACGCAGGTGGAGACACTCGTTCGCGGCCGCGGAGCTTAGTCTTAGCCGTCAACCGCGTTAATTGAAAAACAGAACACGCGAAATATTGTTCCGTGGATATGCTACCTTCTGCTTGTGTAGCTACTGAGAGAAAACCGATAAGGATTAGCGGGTTCGGGGCTGTTGAGCACTTGCCACCTCCTTGGTGGAAATTTGTATTCATCTCTTCTTAGGAATGGTTCATTTATCCGCTTCCGGCCAGCAGAATTGCAAGTGGAACGCGGAGAACTCGGAATGGGCGGAGTTTGTTCTACTTTGTCAGAGCTTAACTAATAGATACCGGTTGGGAAACCAGCTTCACAAAATTAACGCTTTAAACACCCATAATTTATACAATGCAGCAAGAAGGTATGTGGCGGAACTTTGATACAATGTGTCACTGATTCTACAAATGAAAACGGGTCATGAAAACATAAGATGTAGAATTTCAGATTCTAAATTATTGATTCGTGTGTGAATACATATTTTGAATTTATTTCTCCAAATGGGCAAAAGGTTTTATGCACTTTCTTCTGCCTTTTGAAACATATTTCAAATATTTCAAATTTTAATTTTATTTATAGCGATTTTAGTCATTCTTATCAAAGTACTTATATCATTTCTCTGATTTCTACTTTTTAAGTCTCTATCATCAATTTTTTCGGATGCCATTTTTCAACATTTAAGATATTAAATTTCCAATCCCAAAATATTTAATTTTGAACCCTTACATTTCCAAGTTTAATTCTAAAAATCTTTAAGATTTGAAATTTTTAAATCTTCAATCTGAAACCTCTAAATTTTCAATTGAACTCTTCTACAAATTTTATATTTCAAACTTTCAAATCTTCCATTTAAACTCTTGAAATCTTCCACTTCAAGTCTTTAAATTTTTTATTTTAAATCTTTAAATCTTCAACTTTTCAAATCCCAAACTTTCAACCTTCATATCCCTAATTGCAATTCTAAAAATCGCCAAATATCCAACTTGAAATCTTCAAATCTCTGAACCGAAATCTTGAATATATCCAAATTTTTTAAATAAACTCTTCAAATGTTCAACTTCAAACCTTTAAATTCTTTGAATTTTCAAATTTTCAAATAAGGCATTTACGATAGGCAATTGTATTGCATAGTACTTTTAGTAATTCTTCAGTCATTCTTATAAAATTATGTACTCATATCACTGAACAAATACACAATGAGGTTGCTTAAAATACTAGATATTTGAAATAAAAAAATTCTTAAAATTTGGGAAATGAAAAGACGATTTACTTGAAAACGAGATTTCTAACGAAAAAATATTAAACTAAATTCTTATCTTATTTTTTCACATAGAATCAAACCTTGATCGACTGTACTATGATTTCTGCATCACTCTATACGTAAATTTGATAAAATACAATATACAATTTATATGAAAAGTTGAAAAACAGTCATTTAACTAACAGTAATCTGAACCTTAAAATGTAAATAAATCCGTAAGTCCGTGCATTTCGCAGAAAAATGTTTCATCTGAATGCAAATCGAAGTTGCGATTCAAGAATAATTGAAGTGGAAGTTGTCGAATATCTATTAGGTAACAATTCCAGGTTCGTTAGAGCAAAATTACATTTGGGATAACAAAAGAATGGCCGAAAGGCATGTTTTAAGCCACAGTCAGTGCGAATGAAAGATATTTTCGCTCTGAGCGGCGGAACACGATTATTTCGATAATTCGATTTACAGGAGTCTTGTCCCAGCCGGCTAATCAGATTATCCTCTATAAACTCGCTTTCATGGGGGACCGCAGCGAGAATAACAAGTTGCTGTAAGCCCCTAGAAACGGTATTAACGTAGACTTCTCCCGAATTAATCTACAATAAGCTGCAATGCTATGACATCAAAGAGAATTTTATTAAGCCTGTTGTAATTGGAATTATGCTTAATCATAGTCAATCTCTCAGACGAACAAAATTCCTTCTTCATTGCTCATTATACAAATATTTGAAACATTCGTATCTCGATTATTAAACAAGTTCGCCTCAGTTTACTTCAACCTACAAACGACTAAGAATTCAGTGCAGTTCAATAAACGAAGTGAAACTGCTGCTGCTGCTTCGCTCAACTCGATAAAAGTTAATGTCAAACTTCCAACGGAGTTTCGAGCAACTTCATCGAAATAGCTCCGAATTTGCAATTTTCCTCGCTGCAAAACGTTTCCGTGCTCATCGAATGAAAATGTCTGCAGCAAAGGAACGTTCCCAACGGGAAGTTTCAACGTTATCGCGACATGATCGATAAAACTGGCTTCCGAACAATGCCTCCAAGACGACGACAAACGCAATAATTCCCCGAGGACTGAACTATAACAGTCGGTGAAACCCACATATATTACATCGAACCCCGAACTCGAATTCCGAATGCTTTCCAAACCAGACACGCGGATTACACGTGGGTGTTTCGCATCCTGGTTAATCTGTGCTATTAAGCTTCGAACATTCGCGTTATAAGCGCAACTGTGGCTTGGAAATACTCTACACGCGCGCAAATCACCGAATGTGAGCATTAACATTTTCACTGTCGATTTTACGGAAGACTGTGTGTTTCAGAAAATGGCTTCACGGTTTTGTAAAACATGAAATTCTTCACGGTTAGATAAACTGATTCTGTATTTCGTCGAGTGGAAATCCCGTGGGATCTCCCCAGATGTCCTCAAGAGATCCTCAGCAATTCATGCGAGCATGAATGTCTGAGAGTGCGGTTACAATGGACATGATTTCGCATGAACGTGTATATATTTTGTTTTGCAGAAACATAAGGGAGATTTGCTTGTATCGGGCTGGACTCCCAAAGCCTACTACGATTATATCACCGGTAAATATAAACGGCATTTGAAATTATAGACATGAAATAGACGAGTTTTGAGAAGTAAAGAGAGAATATTTCCTATTTTAGCCTTATTTTGTGCAATCCGTAGATATTTCGGAATATCAGATAAATAAAGACAAAGAAAATATTACAAGTTCTGGTAAAGTTTAGCTTAGTTAGATTATGCAACGGATACAGCAGCGATGAAGCGTCCTTTAAAAAATAATCAACATGACAGAGGTATTATAGACGCAGTCACTGTGAAATTGCAATCAAAACAGATTTTGGGCCTCGCAAACAAGGAAATTAAAGGCGGAACGAAAGTCTGGTGGATCAAATATTCAAGCCGTTTCAGCGATAAGGATCATGCTACGAAACTGGTTTAATGCGAGGACCTAGCGCTAGAACTCCAGCGTTTCCTCGGCTTCTTGTTTCGACCCTAGTCAAATTCCACGCGCGAATTCGAGCGAAGATCACGAGGCCAGTCTTCGTTTGCGAGCGACTGGGTACACTCTATGAGTTCCGTGTGGACGATAAAATCCGAACCTGCTCAAAATAATTGTAAATCTATTTGGATCATGTAAAACTATTACAATTAGAGTTACCACCCTTTTTTAAAGAATATATAATATTTTTGTGGAATCTTAAAGAAATATTATTTTTTCAGAGAATCTTAAGAAAAATATAATACACATTTATTATTTCAAGTATATTTATTATTAGCTTGTGCTTTTCATAACGAAGAATTTTTTTTTTTTTTTTAACTTCCCGATTTATAGGGAAGTTATTGTATTTGTTTTTTTTTAAGCTTCTCTAACCGATTTCATTTTGTGGTATATTTGTTATTTTAATTTTACTTCACTAATTTATCAATAATTTACTTATCAAAACTAACACGAATAAAATAAGCACTAAGCTTGCATGCATAATGTATAGTATCACGCACAAAGTGCGTTCTGAGTACTGAAATTCGCTATAATTAGGCAATTAGTTAGACAATTAGAACTTTTTTAACGAAGTATGAAATGAAAATACAGTACTTTTGCGTACTATATTTTGTTTCAATGATATATAAATATACAGGGTGTTTGAGATAGTATAGTAAAGCTTTGAAGGGGTGATACATTATGTAAAAACAAACAAAAAACTCTATATGACTTGGGTCCAAAAGTCAACCATTTTTGAAAAAAACTGTTATAAACATTTAAGCTATAAACCACTATAATTCAAAATAGGAACGTTTTTAAAGTTTCGTACTTAAATAAAAATGTTTATAATATGAAATAGATGTATTTATTGTTAACACAAAACCTCTACATCCTAGCAAAAGATGGAAAAGTCAAATATGTAGTATACAGAACTGTGATTACATAATTGCACTGCGTTATTAGAATACCAATACACAAGAATAAGAGACCTTTTAAAACAAAATCCACGCGTACGAAGTCGCGGGCAAAAGCTAGTTTTTTATATATCTTCTAGAAATAAGAAACTCAAATATTAACATTGAACTTCTCATATTGTTCCCAAAAGGAAAACAGGTGATAAAGGAAACAAAATACCTTAATAAATAAAAAAAACTCAAAGATTGTGGCAAAGTTAAAAGCTTCCCAAATTGTTCACAGATTTCCCAGTAGAATGAACCCCTGATCACAACCCCATGAAGTAGATTTTACAATCCTCGAACAGACCATGGATCCGGTTCGAAACCCCGTTGTGTAGCACGTGTTCCGGAATAGAAGCATGTTTTGAGGCGTGTTTCAAATTACCGGCACTCTTTTGCGAAATGTATCAATAAGGCGGCAAAGGGGCTTAATATAGAAATCGTATAGCTGTCGTCGTCGGAATGAGGAGGCGAAGAGGAACGCGTCCACGAGATACGAGGGGCGGTTGGTTTCGCAGGCTCGTCCACGGGCTCGTATTATCTTATTGCCGCAGCTTGTTGTCGCGTGCGAACGTACGCGAATTTTCAACGGTCCGTGGCGCATAAAGGAGCCGAAGGTTCCGCGGGAGCATATGGAATTGCCGAGAGAGAACGACGGACGAATTGAACGGCGCGGTGAGCAGCTGCCATCGCACGCACGCACCACGTGGCCCCGCTAACAATTATAGGTCGTTCCGCCTATACAAATGGCCGGTAATTTCGCGGAAAGCGATCCGCGCCGGCGGATGGATCGCGAATGGTATTCGGAGTTAACGTTGGACCACGGGATGCTGCGGATCCGAATACGCGCTGCACTTCGGGGGAGCTTAGTACGCTGCGACGTCGGTGGAACTATCGTGCCAACATCTCGTTGGATTTCGGTATCTGGAGGCTGAAAGGGTGGATTATGGGGAATTTCAGAGTTGAAACGTAGATGGTACGTTGGATGGTGAGCTGTGTGTTAATAATGGTAGAGTTTCGATGCGCCTCTGTGGCTTTGCGTTTGAGGGATAGTTGAGGAGAAGCTGCAGGGGATGAGGTTGATTGTGAAAGTACGGAGGAGCAACTGTGCGCTGCGTTCGATAGTATGCGGAGAGCACTGAGTAGTATTATATTATACTCAATCTACTGAACGCTTCTATGTATTAAGGCTAGTTAAAGCAGGATTAAGATTCTGGAAGGTCTTAAGATTTACTCGTCTTGATCCAGATTTGCATTTACCTTCTTCAAAGACGAATTTGCTGAGGCTGAGGGAAACCGACTTAATTGTTTCTTCAGTTTGACTGGAACACTTTAGACTTTACACTCCCCTATTGGGCTGAACCTTCTTGGTTTTTTAAGGATACTAGTCGTTTTTATCGAAAATGCAGAATTTCTTTGTCATTTAATTACAAAGAAATAAGGTATAGTTGAGATCTGCGCTTTTACACGACGTTTATTTGTATAGGGTAAGTTTAGGAGAGATGCCACGCTCGTAATATCTTCCAATCGGAAACACAGAATCATATGTGCTGTGTATTTTCTTCATTATGCTTGAGCACTAAAACAATAAATGTGTCATTGACTCCCTGATGAAGCTAGCTGAAATGTTTGCGAAACATTTGGAAACTTCTTCTCAAAGACACGTCTTATACCCCAAAGCCGTTCCTAAAAGCTGTTCTCAACAGTGAGAAATTGAAAAATAAACTGGTAAAAAATTATTTGCAAAACCTTTACAAAAAATTTTAAATGGTAGGTACATTTGCTAAACGACCACAGGATGTTTTAACACGATACTGAAGTAAATTTAAATACGTTCCAACCACATCTTGGGATGTGGAAAGATAATTTTCTGCTTGCAAATTAATTTTTTTGGACCAACAATACCATTTCACAGTAGAAAATCTTGAAAAAACAATTATTATATATTGTAACGCAAATTACAAAAAGTAAATCGCCAATCAGTAATAAATATTGTACTTTATAAATCTAAATCTAACGTATGTATACATCCTGCATAATGTTCTCCTTCTTAAAAATGTTTGAAAATCGAATATTTGGAAAGTATTAAATGAGTTACTTAACAATTTGTGTAAATAATGATCCTTTCTACAACATATAATTATGACACGATATCTTTATAAATGACTGCAATAAAAAGAAAAGAAAATTTGTGGTGATTCCTCTCTTACTGCTGTGGGTAAGATGGACCACTTTCATGAAATCCATACTTCTTTGTTGAATTGATTTATAACTATTGTATCCTTGAAGGAGGATATTTTATTTATTAGAATAATACAATTTTGAAGTTTTAGTTTTTTTTTTCGTATCACAATCGCATGTACATATTATCGAACTTGAAACATTCCTCTTAAAATTAGCGGAAACAGATTATACATTCAATCCCACTATCAATTCTGTTGCTTTTGTAGGAATTTTCATTAAAACTACAGCGAAAATCCTTTTTATAGTAATAAATTAGCCTAATTCGTCATTACCAAATATAAGTGGTCCATCTCACCTCACCCCATTTGTATGAGATACATGGACGATCCAACTAAACCTAGGATCAAATTCTAGCTAAATGTTAGTAATATTTAACTTTTAAGAATGAGATAAACATTTGTTCAAAGAACAGAAAAATTCAATTCATTTATAACCACATAGGAAAATTCTTGTATCTCCTAAAACCTAAAACATTGATTTTTTTCATAATTTCGTAAAATTAAAATAAAAAATTGATACTAATGCCCGATAGTTGTTATTGTATTAAAATAAGACTCCCTTATTCATTTTAACTGGTCCATCTCTCCCAGAATTACCCTATTTGTTGAATGCTTAGATAACTTTTTAACTGCATAAAAATCCGCAGTTTATAGTTATAATGTTCATGACCTGCTTGCCAATATTTGTATTAACATCAGAACTACCAAAGTATCTCAAATAAACTAATTTCACAAAGTTTTACCTTACCATCTTTACCAAATACCAATATTTACCTTACCAATTAAACTCGAAATAGACGGCAATTCAAAAAAAAATTATACATACATATGGAAAAAAATAAATCCCTTTTTAAATCCCATTTCCACTTAAAATTAAACTATCAAAAACAAAATTTAATCCGCGAAGGTAGATATGAGAAGGCACAGCAGAAAATGAAAATGAGAATAAATGTAATGTTACACAACGTCGACATAATTATCCGAAAATTACTCGGAAAACTAGCATCGCCTAAGACCCATTCCACAACCACGAGCACCGTATCTGCATTAAAAAGCACGAGCCCGCAAAAACGCTCGTAATACTATTTTCTTAATATCCAACATTCCCTCGCTCAAAGTTCCCCGGTAATACCGGCGTTACTTTGCTTCCGGAAGGAACATATTTTCGTCTAATAGAGCTTCCACCCCCTCGGTATGTTTACATTGGATTACGAATAATGGAAGACGAAGGAGATCAAAAGAAGGTTTCGCTCAGACGGAAAACCTTAGCTCAGCGTGGGTGGGTGAACGAGAAGCACACGCTCCTTTCGCCGAAAACTTTTCGCCGTTGCAACCAGAAAGAAACTGCCGCTGACGGCAGAAATTCCGCAGGTATTTCTCAAATCCTGGATTTAATCGAGCCACGAACCGGCGTATAAAAAGTTCGGCGGATGAAAAGACGGCGCCGTGAGTAGTTCACGTTCATTAAAATGCATGAAGAAGAAACATTGTTCCTCGTGGTATTTACAGAGCCATTAGTAATTATGGAAATCAGTTAACTGGATCCTTGTTTATTGAAAGTTACCTCGCCTCCATTCATCAGCTTTATACGATGTAATCAGTTTGTACCAATTAATACCGATTCTCTACGTTCCGATTACACATTGAACAGAGTATTTCGTATGGGAATTTATCAATTTAATCCACTGGGAAATCTTCTTGATTTCAACTATTTTGCCTTGAATATCTTTGCAAATGCAGGGAATGGATATTAAATTGAATTATGAGAGAGAACTGAAGTTTTCATTTAGTCATGGAAGAAGAGTTATAGATAAAAATAAACTCTACGTTTCTCTACTTCGCAACAATAATTCTTCTCTTTGGATATCTCATATTCTTGAACAGAGCTGTAAATAAGTATGGCAAAAGCGTAGAAAATGAAGAATTTGTGCAGAACTTCTGCTTCCATTGAAAACTACAAGTCTATAATAATACCTACATAAAGAATGTAGAGGATGAAGATGAGACAGTAACAAATAATTTTCACGCATTCCTCTAAAAATTGCTGGTGTGTTATAAATAAATTGCGGATTTTATGGGTTTATGGCAAGAAGCATGCAAAAAATCGACGATGGTGCTAACATATGCAAAAATATACAAAATATCAAAAATATAATTCAAGTTAGTGTTTAGAAAATTAAACATACTGCTATTCAATTCTTTATTTTTGTTTATAAAATTTTTTTTGCATAAAAATCCGCAGTCTAGTTATAAATGTTACCATCAGACTACTCAGATCAATCTAAACACAGACTTCGAATTCTTTATATAATATCAAGAAACAAGAAACAGAGACAATAATAATAGCTTCCTGACACTTTTTTTTAATAGGAAAAAAACGTCAGAAAAAACAGGAAACACGAATGGGGTGTAGCAGACTCGAGGAACACCAGGGTTAAGATCTCGTCTCAATCTTATTTAGTAGGGGTGTGCGGGTACCCGAAATTACGGGATCGGGTCGGGTCAGGAATTTTTTTCGGGTTCGGGTCGGGATCCCGAAAATTTGTCGACACATAAATATATTCGGGTACCCGTCATTTCGGGACCCGATTTTAATTCGGGATCAGATTTTCGATACACGCCATATTACATAATTTTCTCCTCGGTTACAAATTCTTTCATCTGATTTCATAGAAAAATTACATTTTAACAGTTTAAGTAGAAAACCAGAATGAAAAGTTATGTACTGAATTAAGTGCCAAGTCCCGATTTAAAAATCGTGTCCCGAATCGAAAGTCGGTTCTCGAATTGAAAATCGAGTCCCAAAATAACGGGTACCCGAATATACATATTTATGTGTCGACAAACTTTCGGGATCCCGACCCGACCCGTCCCGATCGTTACCCGACCCGACCCGAGGCTCGGGTACCCGGCACACCCCTATTATTTAGTAAATAGACAAAAATAGACAGAATACCTTCTGCATCGAAATTTCGAAAATACTCGTCACGGAGGAAAACGTTACGTCGCAAAGAATCGCAAAGGAGAAAGCACCGTAAAACAACCAGCCGGATGTCAACAGTCCTCCTCCGCGGATAAACCGTTTACGAAGCTCAGACATTCCTCAGACGAGCTAATTTGCGCTCCTTTCATTGCCCGGGCAGACATTACGCACCGGAGAAATAATATAATTTACGGGCCGAGCAGCTTTCCAACGACAGAGCTCGCCATTACACAGGAACAAGGGGTTGCTAATTGCCTTGCACCTGCACCCGTACGCGGTTACAAGGCGCGCTCTTGTAAGACGTTTCGCTCCGGCGAGCCTGTTGCTCATGGGGAAGCAAGGACGATTTAACGACTCTGCCCTTAAACAGCTTAACGAGTCGGATGTTCCCTTAGACGAAGAACGGCCCTCGGAGGATAGCCACGTAAACAAATCGCGGGTTTCCGGCGGAAAAACTGCAGAAGACTGTGATAATACGGAGACCGTTCGCTGCACAGTGGCAGGAGTCAGTCGATGAATCTGTAGACTAATTGGTCAATAAATTAATAACATTAGTTTTTCAATGTAGACTGGTGTAACGAAAATTGAGAAAAACGAAAAATAAAAAGGACGATTAGTTGTGCTGTTCAGAGATGAAATGCAGACATCATACAGTAAACCCTCGATTAACCGACTTCATATTTGAATTCTGATTTCATAGTTGAATCATATTCAATATTGTACTTGAAGTTCTACTCTGCTCTTATAGCTACTGTATTAGATGATTAATACTGTGGATAATAAAATTCGAAATATTTCGATATTAGGATTTCAAATTAAATAACTTTTCCTATTTTTTATCTGTATAATGTATCTTTAAATAATTTTTGAAATACTACTCTAATTTTGTTCCAAAACTACACATTTTCGTGATCCTCGGAAATGAGAACAATTTTAAAAACAAATGCAATCAATCCATAAAAATTCTTAACTCCGTATATTAAATTATTTATTTTATTTGACTAAAATAACTGAAATAAAAAATAAGTTGAAAAGAATTTATTTGAATCAACCACAAAATAAAGTTACATTTTTATATTATTTGTAAAATAAAAAATAATAAAATATTTGAAATAATTCAGTATTTCAAATTATTTCTTATCTTATTTATGAAGAATAAAATATGCTCAACATTGGTAAAAACTGCAAATCTACTACTAACATTACAGAATCATGTAAGCAATCCCAATTGAAAGTTACGCAATTTATGATTATAAATTGAAGGGAAAGTTCTCTTGTAAAGAAGTATGTATCGTCTTTTCTGGAAATCTGACCAAACGTGACACTATTCCCTTGATTAATGACAAATACATTAATCTTCCCACAATTTTCCTCGATTGCGTATGGGCGTCCTAGACACGCAGCAAATCCTCGTCGAGATTCTTTCTTAGACACGCGCGAATTATTCTGCAATTATCAGTGATTACAGGACAGCGACTCGCGTGTTGAAGAAGCCCAATGAGTCGAGGATAATTTAACTACCTAGATGGCTTAACCGGCTTAAATATAATTTAACGAGGCGAGCCTCTTTAGGGCTGCGTCCTGTTGATTTGCATAGGCATATGTGCGCATGCATGCGCGCAACACTGCAACGATGCAGGCTACACGATCCGCGGTACCAGGCCAATGTCGTACCGGTGTAATGTCTTTTGCCTTTCGAGTATTTATTCATTCGACTACGAAAGTATTTCGATACTCTTCTGTTCGAGAGAATGAGTTTCGAATACTGTCATTTACCATTCACCTTAACTCTGTTGTTCTCTTCTTAAAAATCTCATTTATTACACCTTGAAATATTAACAGATTATTATAAACGTGATCAGAGAAATTTTTACAAAGCGTCAAGGAACAAAAATCGTGAATATCAACACTAACTTCCTCATAGTTTTCTTCTAATTGTAACAGCAGGGTTAATTTTACATACGTTTATAGAATAAATTGCTAATGCTGTAAATTAATTTGTGAAGAAACATAACAGTAAAAACAATAGAAATAATGCTGACATATGCAGAACATAGCTTCGAAATCCGAAATCTCAATACAATTTTATTCTGCAGCTAATTAATTAATTAAAATTTTCTTGAGTTAAAGTAATCAGTCACGCTCGTAATCACAAATATTGAAGCAGGCTTTATAAATTACTGAATTAAGAAAGAAAAATTAAAGCATCTTTTAATAAGTACGCAATTAGCTAATTTATGCCCTTCCTTTTATTTAACTTTATCATGGCAATTTCGAGAAATTGTAGTGCAAAGGATAACTTTTACAGACTTTAATAAGCGAAAACGTTTCAGTATTTGCACTTGAAATTTCTCTACTATTAAAAATTGTAAAAGAAAATAAATAGCTCTGTGAAAATCAAAGAAGAACTCACTATTAACACAAAATTATTACTAATAAGTTTTGAACTATGCAGAAGGTTGTAATACATCACGAAAGTGTAGTAAAGATAGCTCATTATAAAAATCAAGAAGCCGGTCAAGCCGGATGTGAAATGGTGGCAGAAGAAATTATGATCAAACAGACCGAAGAGCAAGATCCTGCAAACAGGAGTAGTTGATGCTAATAAATCAAAAAGTTTCTTTCGCCAAAATAGCTTCAGACGTTTCAAGTATCTCCTCCGGAATGTTGAAGCAGGTGCTTGAAAAGTAACTAAAAACGTAGCGAGTCGAGCCACGATAAACTCCGGTGCTTTCCGAAGCGCAGAAGAATGATTGCTCTTGCGAAAATGAAGAGAAGCGAAAGTTATGACAGAAACAGCAATAAATCACGATTACTGCGATCCCTCAGTTTTTTCGATGTTCCAATTTGATTCGTTTCAACTTTCCTACTAATCCATCCGTAAGGTTTTGCCAATACCAAAATGGATCTACCATAGCACGAATTTGTAAACCCAACAGATTTTAAACAGATATGGATAACCAAGAGAAAAAGAAACGGGGCTTAAAAATAGAGCCGTTAAGAAGAAAAATCATAAAGAACCGAGTGACAAAAGATGTAAAAAGGAAGAAAACAAACAGGAATATCCCGATCTTCGAAGCTAGCCGTTTCGTTGGCATAAATCGACGTTGAAAACCCGAGGGGCTCTCCAGTTTGAACATTATTCTGGTACCCCGCGGGGTTGTCGACACTCCGCGGATAATTTTCTTTCTGAGAACTTCCATCGTACAGGTGCTCGCACGCTCGACGCTCCTAACAACGAAAACAAATTGCGATTAACAGCCGAGTAACGACTTTCCTATAGTGTTCCCATGGCAAAACCAAGCTGTTTCTGCTTAACTAGCGCGAATAGCCATTCTGTGAGCTTCACGTGTCACAACATTTTACTTTGCATAAGTACGCTGGCAAGATGTGAACACTGTAAATACGAAACCAGAAGAAATAACTAGTTTGGAACGTCATTTATTTATAATATCCTATTTTCTTGAGGTGATTTTTATTAAGCCTTTGAGAGAAGCGAAATTTAGTTTGTCTGAACTAAATGCATATACAGTGCTTACGTAAAGTACATAAATTTATATTCTACATGAATTATTATATACCCACTTTAGATCTTTAAATTATAATTTCTTATGGAGTTACAAATATATGAGCAGAATTTTATGTTCTTAAATGGTAAGTATAATTTACATCAGTGGTGTCAAACACGCGGCCCTCAAGACCTTAGAGTGCGGCCCGCGGCCCAAAACTTGAAATTAATTTTATGACCAAAAAAATACAATGCAACATAATGCTAAAGGAAAAATATAATGAAATTGACATTCCAGATTTTTATTCGTGCTTGCCGGAACATTTTATTGAAATGCGTATGTTTGTTGCGAGAATCTTGGCAATGTTTGGTAGTACATATGTGTGAACAATTATTTTCTGTCTTAAAGACTAATAAAACTTCACACAGGGTGAGGTTAACAAATGAACACTTAAAATCTATGTTAAAAATATCTTTATCCCAAAAAATTACACCCGATATCGATAAAATAGTATCTGCGAAAAGATGCCAAGTGTCTAGTAAAAAAAATATTAAGTCTTTTAATTTCTAAAATAAATGTGTCTTTTAATGTATTTTTTTGAATTCTTGTAAATTTATCAAAGAAAAATAAATGTAAAGTTTAAATGAGTTATTTTCCATTATAAATAAAAGACTTTTTTTTCTTCGTGTCTGCCGCCCGCGGATTTTCTTAAACTGAATTTGGTTGCCCGTATTCATACATGAGTTTGACACCACTGATTTAGATTGTTGCAGTCTAAATAACTTTGTGCACTGTCAGTGATAGAGGTAACACTGTCACAGAATATAGTTAATATCTTGAATGTCCTTTCTGCATTCGCACTTTGAATAATTTATTATGCCTACACGAGCGAGTGATGTTCGAGGTGATAATGCTTTGTTCTACAACGATTTATAGTTAGTATGATTTCGCGAGCAAGATGTTTATCAGGTTTGATGGCTTTTACTGTGATTTATTCTACATATAATTGGATTTGTTGATTTATTTTTTCTTTTTTTCTTCCGTTTTAGGTATAGAAATAGAAACACATTAATCGTCGGTAATTTTAATGTTGAAATTGTATATCTTTACAGGACAAGTATTGTGTTTTAAAACATAAAGAAGTGCAATCTATAAATTTAAGCGCAGAGTGATGCAGTGTCTTCAAAGGCGTCAAATTATAGCCTCGCTGTTCAGCTTCTAAAAATATCATGTTTTTGAAGGAAATATTTCTCAGCTATACGTGAGAAGAGCAAAGTCGATATTTGTTTGTGAAGCGCTGCTTTCTCTTGTAGACCATATTATACTAACTGCGAATACTTATGTTTTTGAATTTATAAATTATGTACATTTAAGATATCTCATCGCGTTTAAAACGACAATGGAGAGAGTCGTCTAAGAATATCTAACCACCGTATAAAATATAATTAAAGAATTGAATCCAAAGTAAATTAACCACCTAAATGCAATTGCGAAATGTTATTCAAATTATTAATATACTACATATCATATTTCTGTAGACATAAATCAGGAAAATGAAACTTGTATAAAGCTCTGTCTAATTTTATAATTGTAATATGTATTATATTTTTGATATTTTGGATTTGTATTTTTGCACATCTTTGTATATTTTCACACATCTACACATGCTATAAATACATAACAATCCGTAGTCTAATTAGTATCTGTTTCTGAACTAAACATTTCAAGAAAAATTGTTAATTTTGCCATAAATTCCTATCAAAAACTACAATATTTTCTCGTTAGAGACTCACAATATTTTAACGAGCTTATATTGGAAACTAATAAACTAAAAAAAATGTCGATCAAACAGAATTATAATAGAAAACCAATTATAATTATATAATAAAGGTTTTGAAATGGAAATTGCTATTGTATCTATATAAAACACATAGAAATGTTAACGTAGTTTGGTATGAAATAAATTAAAAGAAAAGTAGAAATGTTTAATTTTGATCGGACAAAATACAGAGGAACAAAATATTATACTGAAAAATTTGGATTGATTAAAGACAATGTCACAATCTATCAAATTAGCAATTAGTAGACATGGAAACATGACAAAATATTAGGTAATAATAATACAGAGCAAAAATACTATTTTATATCTTTCTTAATTTATTTTAACACTTTCTTTGAAGTCTTCAGATGATCAAATACTTGTTTCACTCCCTTTTTTAATAATAATCAGGAACATTCACTATATTCTTTATTTATTTCACACCAGACTAGTTTAATTTACCCATTTATTTTAAATCTATACACTATAGTATTTTATATTTAAAAAATCTTATTGTTTTTAATTAGTTTTTGAGACCATCTACCAATTACTGAAATTCTTGTTCTATTAAAAATACAAGTGAAAGTGCGCGAAAGCAAAACTATTAGGTCATCCCATAAATAATGCGATTTTCCTTTCATATTTGTGGAAAGTAAAGCATAAAACCACATTAATCTTCAACATATTTTTCTTCGTTTTCTACCATTTTCCGCCGTCTACCTACTAACTTTCCAATACAGTACTGATCAGAAAGTGTTCCCCTGGCTTGACTCAGAAAGTGTCCCATCGAATATCCCCACCAGTTTGACTGATCTTCGCCGCCGTAACTCGATACGGCTGTGGTAGCGGCGAGGGGACTCGCGCTGTCGAACAAGCCATAAATTTCGCTCGGCGCGTTGCGGCTTCCTTTGACGAAAGACGGAATATGATTGGTTCTC
This sequence comes from Perdita meconis, assembly GCA_030770465.2. Taxonomy (NCBI): domain Eukaryota; kingdom Metazoa; phylum Arthropoda; class Insecta; order Hymenoptera; family Andrenidae; genus Perdita; species Perdita meconis. Next base: position 8,425,029 of record JASKOS020000014.1, on the reverse strand, counting down.
TTATTCTGACAGCTACACGTTCAGTCCGCGCGGATTTACTACGATACGAAGAGACTCCAATTCTTTAATACTTTAGTTCATTGACATTTTAACTTTGTTTGTATAAATATTGTTTCTACCTTATTTATACCTATATGTACAGTAATTATTTTACACTTATAAATATAAGTATTTCATAAATAATAATTTATGAAAAATGTACAAGACGTTCAGGTGGCCGTGTTGTTTCAAATTGCACCCACTAAACTATAAAAATTATTACAAAATGATACAAGAAAAGTATAAAACGGAAATATTAATATTTTTTCGGGATTGACCTAATTTGTCTAAAATTATACTATTTAGTTCTCTCTCTCCGAAAATAGTCATGAAAAATCTGTATAATTAACTCTCGAAGTACCGATCGCGATCGGTTTGATCGGTCGCACGGAAAACTACGGTGGGTCCGAACAGCAAGAAATAATACACATGTCCCTGTAATAAACTCTATTTCCGCCAGTTTGCTTATCGTCCCGCGGAAACATTTCACAAGTAAAGCCTTCCCAAAAGTAATAACATTCTATTTTTGAGCGGCAATAAGTAACGGAACATAATTAATAAAGTATTTAGTCAGTGCAAAACAAACATTTCCGGATTTATGTTTGATAGCAGCGATATATACATATGTATGTGCATGTGTGTGTACATACATATTTACATAAAAGGGTACGGTTTCATTAAGAAACAATCAAGTTATCTCAGAAAAAGACTAAAAATATAAAAATAAAAATTAAATTTTTACGCCATTACAAGTCACGTTTAAAGCAGTGCAAATTTGTCCTATATCATTTTTTTACAATATCGATAATTTATCAAGCACAACTTGAACTAACACTGTTAATTGAACGTCTTGTACAATATTTGTAATAGTAGTACCTAATAATTAATATTCTTATATTGGTTTAAAGTTTAAAATAATTACTACATGTTTATATTTTTATATTACAAGATATCAGTATGTATAGGTTTAAAAGCGTAGAATGAATGAATGGGAGTTCACATCTTCGCATCATAGTACGCACGGATTAAATGACAGAAGTCAGAACGAGAGCGCTTGTCATATTCTGTCCTTTTCTTTTATCAACAAAGAAAGCCGCACCAGCGCCGAACGAAATTTATGGCTTGTACTACAACGCTAATCCCCTTGATCGGCCCGAGCCGCCTCGAGGGCGCGGTAGGAATCAAAGACTACGAAAACGACTACCAGTCTCAGAAGAGACTCGCGCCCGGTCCCGTTGAGCGAACACTTTGTGGATCAGAACTGTATCTGTTTTATAAAAATCCCTTTACTCTATTGCGAAAAAGTCTTCTTCGCATTACTCACACTTACATGATAACCAATATACTCAAAACAATCCCAAAATACCAAATAAAAACTATGTCACTTGAATTCGTCAAAGGACAAGACAAATGACTAGTCAGAATGTCTTAATCGATTCATAAATCCGTCAGTTCTCACGAGTTCATCGCTATGAATACACACGTGATAGAAGTCAAAAGGAATTCCTATTCAGTCACAAGCAGTGACCGAAGACAAAAGGAATCCCCGCGATTGAATAACCCGCGAGTCCTAAAATATTGATCGGCGAAGGCGCGACGAGCGCTCGGAGAGGCAAGAGGTAGCGATCTCCCTTCTGGGAAGCTGCCTGGAGGACAGGTGCTCGCAGGTTTCATGGCCCTCCCAGGGAAAACAAATCACGATCAACAATGCGAGCGTGGCGTCGGGGGTGGGCAGGGAAACGAGCAACGACGTGTTTTCATCCTCCTTTCAAAGCTCGTCCGCGCGGTATCTATTCCGGGTTTACTAGGAAAAGCCCCTGTCTCCGGCACCGGGGAATGCGAAGATGTATAAATACTTGAGGAACCGCTGCTCTTCTCCTTTCCTTTCCTTTCATTTTGTCCTCTCGTTTCTTCCACGCTCGTTGCGGCTCGAGCGCCGTCTTCCTCAACGCTTCTCGCCACTCGCCGCTAATTGCCAATACGAAAAATCCGACGGCGGAACTCGCGGGGAGCGACGAATCGCTTCGCTCGTCGATCGCACGAAATTTCTGACACAGTTTAACTCGCGTGACTCAGATGTCGGACGGATACTTTCGAATTACAGCCTCCTTTTCGTTTTTGCCGGACGAATGCCACCGCGTGCGAGACATTTTGCGGTAAGTCGTGAAGGATCGCATTACTAGGGAGTTTAAAGACGGTCCGAAGTCACTGATTAATTTTGACGAGAAATTTTGACACTCAAGAGCGAATAGTTCTGATGGGGGACATTATTCAATTGTAATACGCCGATTTTTATGCACTTTTGATATGACATAGTGGACGAAAAAATATTTGACATGTGTTTCTTTTGGTATCAGTGGTAATTTACTCTGAAGAGATCGAAAAAAGGTTTTAGTACAGTAATTTATGATTCAAATGTTGAAAAATATGCGAAGATGTCCTTTTTACCAATAGTCAGCCAGTAAGATCCCAACTTCAACCTTTCGCATGCCAATATTTAGTGTTTAGTCATTGACCAGTGACCATTGTGATCATTTAACTGTTTCAGATTTTGGTACTGTTTTTTATTCTTAACGCTAATTGCACTATTCTAGATCGAATAACCAGCTTAAAAGTTCTGATTAAAGAATCTGATTTTCCTAATTGATTACCTGACTTTTTCTATTACATATAGAGTCATTCGGGGTAAAAGGACGCAGTTTTGCTGTTTTTGCTTCACGGAGCCGAAACTACCATGATATTAGGAACACTTTTTTGCGCTATCGGTAGCATATTTAATAGACTCAAAATGTAACGAGTATTTGACGATAGGCCAACGGTTTTTTTTAAATTAAATAAAAGATTCACTTGGTCATACTGCGTACCTTTACCCCGACATGTGGATGAAAGTTCGCATGTAGAGTAAAAGTATGCATTCAGGTGTAGTAAAAGAAAATGAACAAATAATACACAGCTGGAATATATTTTTATATTATTTTTAATAAATGAAGCTAAAGATGACAAAAACAATAGAAGTTAGGAACTTCAAATTTAGGAAACTATCATAAAATTATAATTTTTCATAGATTCAAGAAAACGAAATTATGCTCAAGCCGTTGTCAGAACAGATATGTTTTTGCTCCAAATATTATTCAGAGTTCAAAAACAAGTAGATAGTAACCTAAATACCAGTGCGTACTATTACCCCCGTCCTTTTACCCCATTTGACCGGTAAACAAAACAATTTGTACTAGTTCGAATTCCAATAAAGTTAGGTTAAAATGTTATTCTGGAAAAAATCGTTCAATAACTATATGAAATCAACAAAAACAACTTACGTCTAAAAATACATAAATAATACGTCCACAAACTTTTCCCTCCTACGAAAAAGATCGAAATAATACGACAATTTAAAATTTTTATTTTTAATTCAGAAAGCACGACTTGCACCGCTCAAGAGGTGTTGACCCAAAATGGCGGCCCACGCGCACTCAATCCTGACGAGCCAGCGTCCCCCCCCCCCCCCCCCCTCAGAGAAAACGGCACTGCGTACTTTAGCCCGCTGCATTCTTTTACCCCGAATGATCCTACTCAATTTTTCAGTACATGAGACCCTTTTTCTTTCGTTTTTTCCGAGAAAAATAAATAATCCACAAATAGTCTTTTTCTATCGTGATTGATCATTTGACTATTAATATCACAGTTAGTTTTAGTGTTAATCCTATCACATTACATTCAAAACCTCTGATATGCAATTAATTTCAATTATCGAAAGTAAGATAGAGATTTTTCACATTTTTCTCACAGTTAATAAAATTGTTGAAAAAAGCAGAAAATGTAAATGAGTAGGAAAGAAGAAAATAATTTATTAAGTTAAATTACATTTTTAAGCAAAAAAAAAACGTAAAACTTTACTTCCATTGGTAGATTTTTATCTGAATAATTATTTTATCAATTCTTTCAATTACATATTTACCAACTCTTTAAGTTCAATATTCATATCAGAAATCACTGTCAATATCAAAGGTAATGAAATAAAAGAATGAAAACTGAGAAACAAATTTGCCGCTTTTACTCTAAAATACTCCAAAATGAGCGTAATTGTAAAAACAATTTCTCAATTTGATAAGATACTCACATTCTTGAAATCCAAGTGATGCAAGTTATAGAGTAAGTAACTTCTGTTCTTACCTGTAACAGAAAAAAGGAACAGTGCCAATTAGAAAAAGTGCATTTTCATTAAAAATTCATAAAATACATAATTCATACATACATAAAACAAACGCAAAGTATGTTTTACAATATTCAAGAGTTTAACCATACTTTTATTCAAGCCTCAGGTCTTCCTCTATAATTATAAAAATAAAATTTTGCATAAACATCCTTAGTCAAGTAACAAGTGAAAAAGAATCATTCTTCAATTTTCTTCTAACAAATATCATCAATACTCTTCGCTCTGGGGTGTCGAAGCGTTCGGACGTAATTATACGCGAGAAGTCGAAATCCGTATACCGTTAACGACGGATAAGCGCAAGAAATTGACGAAGGAAGAACCTTGGGGACAAGAGAATGCATCGGCCTTGGCTGCGTGCAAGATCAGCGCAAAGAAACTCGATGCGCGAAAAGGTGAAGGACGAGCCCTGACGAAGGCCTCTGTTCAAGCCCACACACGATGCACACGACTGGCTGAAAACACCTTCAATTAGCACGGATTATTAATTAAAAGCTGGATAATCTCGACGGCGGAGCTTCCATTGGGCGGACCGCGTCGAACCTCGTGCGATTTATGCGAAAACCCCGCATCGCGTTGCAGGATAACATATAATTAGATGTAATTGAGTTTGTGAACGACTGTGCGGTATCTAGCTGACGGTAATAACTGCCCAAATAGACAATTTCAGATTCACTTGCTTGCTTTAAGCAGCTTAAGTGACGTTAATGGCAATATAAAACAGAATATTCTGATAGGATGGAAATGAAGAAACGGAAAGGATATCCTAATTTTCTTGTAAGAGTAACTGTAGTAATGAAGATTCCTCTAAAAAATAAATGACAGTGTGTTCGCTATGCTTGATAGTCTCTTGAAATATTTTTTTCATTATAACTAAAAATTCTGTTTTATACTGGTTCAAAGAAAGAGTTTTAAAAGTAGATTCGTTATAGTCTCGTAACTCGTTCCCGATAATGAGTTCATAGAATACATGAGATCCTAATGAATTTAACCTATATAAAAAAATTACTAAAACTAATTGAGAGCTTAATTTTGTAATTGGGTAAGAAGTTTGAGAGCCACGTTCGTCTTTGTAGATTAAATTGCTAGCATCACCCTTGTAGAAAGTTCTATTAACATCAGAATTTTCAAACTTAGTTAAGGTAAGATCTAGATTATTCTAAATTATTGAACTTCCAACTGAAGAATAGCAGGAAAAACAAAAAAATTATCACGATTTGTGTGTGATAAGCAGATCTAAAAACTTTAAAATGTGTCCATGAAATGAAATAGAAAATTTAGTCTACAGACTTTTAAAAATTAAACAATAGTACAGTAAAATTTCGAATGCAATTTCTACTTCGATCCAGTAATAATATGTTAATCGTCAGCTTTTTCTGTGATAAATATTAAATCGGTTAATCAGTGTCTTACAGCAGTTTCCTTATAAATATCTAATTCTGGGTACCATTCCATTCTACTACCATTTAAAGAAGCAAGTTTAATCTACTTTATTTAATTCTCTAGGTAGCTAGCTATCTACCGTGTTATCTTAGCGAAGAACGAGCAGATTTTAAAGAGAGCAGATACGGTCAGCAGAATCGATGCAATCGCGTAAGAAGCCCAACGTTAGCGTTTCGATAACTCGAGCGCGGAGCCGCTGTCTAGACCGGATGCCAAGGATTGCCGAGATGTGGCAATACTCCAACCGTTGCGCCGCGCCGAACTGTCATCCTCTTTGCTTAGAAGTTGCTTAATAATTCAGAACACAAAGTTACTGGCTCGCTTCGAGAGGTAAATAGATCACGCCAGTGAAATCGTTAAGCGGCGTGATGCATTACCGTTAATTCAGCCGTGCAATATAATCTGACAGTAAACGGGGGATCATTGTGTCCCTTTCATAATAATTATGATATAGCATCCAGCGTGATGCAAAGTTCGCAAAACAAATGGAATCGCACTTCGATCGAATGGTGCTTGTACGAGTAAATAAATGTCAGTGCATTTTTGCAATTTATCGCAGCATTTGACGCTCTAAAGCCGAACAAAAAAATAACGAACATTTTTCTTCGATATTATCCACTGTGACTGCAATTTAAGGTCTTATAAAATAAATTTATAATTTTGTTTCTCCGAATTATTTTCCTGAATTACCGTTATATAATTCGATAGGGATTTTTATTTTCTTCCAATTTTTCAAACAAGTCATAATAATATATCATGTGTTATATTGTTCGAACGAGATAATTCAAATATTATTTAAATAAGATTTATATGAAGCTATCAAAAAAGGTGAAGTTACTTTTACACTAAAATATTAAAGTATCTTTAATTATTCGTCACTTAAAATCCTTTCATCTTTCATTTCGAAGAAAATTTTCTCAGTTCCGGTTCTAACAAAGTCTGAGTTAAAATTAACTAGTAGCTTCTAACGACCAAAACTCTGAAATCGCAAATATCTAGGACCATGAAAGCGCTAAATGCTCTGTCTGTAGCGAGATCCACGCGCAACTTATCACGCAATTTGGCGAATATCTATACAGAAGGCTCCTGACAGCGTCCAGTTCAATGCACGTCCTTCAAGCGCAGAACCCCAAGAAGATACATCGGATCCAGACTATTTTCGCGACGCGAAGCTTTCTCCTGTCCGTCACGGGCGAACGCGCGTCGTGCAGGAGAGGAGTATTTCACGCTGCCAATCCGCGTTTTCGCCGTGCAAACAAGAACAAGAGGAGAACCGTGGCTGGCCAGGCGTCGGGAGGGCCGAGGGAGCAGGCTGCGTTTTAAGAGCGAACGCACCTGCTTCGACTTTAAGTGTTCGAGTAAAACGCCACGGGCCCCCCCATTTGCATCAACATACGCGGCCGACGAAGATCTTGATGGGAACACGATAGTTATCTAGACCGAAACGGGGATGCGCGCACGCTCCGTGACGCTATAAAATGCGTGTCGACGCGATACACCGTGGCGGTGGTCCCCATTATCCTTCGAACACGCTCCTTTCGCGGTGTACGCGATAACGATTTTCGGGAATTGATCGTTCGATGACTTTGGAACCGTTTCTTGGACACTTGTATGCAAATTGTAGGAGGAGTATTGGACGGTAAAACAGAGTTCCTGGAATTCCGAAGCGTGGAGGGAGGTTTGCTAATTGTAAAGAGTGTCAGGATACCGTAAACCGGAGTTACTTTGCACCAATTTCTCAAACTTTTGTGCATTATACAGGGTGGGGCAATAACTATTAGCACCTCAGATATCTCGGAAACTATAAGTTTCACAGAAATATTTGCTGAAATAAAATTGCACAGTACGAAGGGGGCCATCCGGTGGCCATAATAGTTTTTTTGCAGGTGAAGGTACTTCGGACATTTGAAGGTCACCTCCATTTTTTTAAATGGATCGGTATGTGTTTGTTTCCGTATCATGACAGAGGATCTTAAAACGAGTTCAACGACCTATTACATAAGGTCATTGAAGGTCATAGAAAGTAGAGAAAGGCGATAATACTTACGGTTTTGGTAGTAAATGAATCGCCTTTCTCTACTTTCTATGACCTTCAATGACCTTATGTAATAGGTCGTTGAACTCGTTTTAAGATCCTCTATCATGATATGGAAGCAAAAACATACCGATCCATTTATAAAAATGGAGGTGACCTTCAAATGTCCGAAGTACATCCACCTGCAAAAAGAACTATTATCGCCACCGGATGGCCCCCTTCGTACTGTGCAATTTTATTTCAGCAAATATTTCTGTGAAACTTATAGTTTCCGAGATACCTGAGGTGCTAATAGTTATTGCCCCACCCTGTATTAGTGTTGTATAAAACTTGAGTCTCCGGCGTTTAAAAGCTCAATCTTAAAGGCTGAGTCTTGAATCTTGAAGACTTAATGATATACACGTGAGTTCAATAACAATCAGCACTTGAATAGCTCTGTTATTTTTGAAGATATGAAAAAACTTTATTAACCGAGGTTGGTCAGTATAGAAAGCTCTATGATATAGGAACAATAATTTTTTGGAGCTAGAAAAGATTAAAAGATTTCAAGGTTACCTCCACTTTTTTATATGAAATTACATATTTTATTATACACCACTTAATTGCAGCTCGATATTCACTATAAACAAAATTTTCTAGTACACTTTGAAGAACATTAAATTCACTTTCTTCGGTCATTAGTTTTTTTTCAACATTCCTTATTACGAAAAGCAGATATACCAGTTTATCTCCATTTACGATACAAATTTCCAGTATTGTAACTTAAAAAATTTTAATTTGCAAGGTGACCATTTATTTACTTGATCTGACCCAACTTTAATATCCGCCCCAAGTGAACTGAATTAGCTGGAACTCGGTTTAACTCACTTGATCCCATTCAAAATCTTCTCTAATCTGTCTAAATCCTCTTAAACTTACTTGATTCATCCTAATTAGGTCACAGATCTGTACTTATCTAATCCAAACCGTTGTAATACTTTCCAACTGGATTAAACTGACTTGAACGCGCTTGAACCCAGCTGAAACTTTCTTTGATTCACTCAAATTTCCTCAAACCTATTTAAATTCGTCCGAATCTGTTTACCTCTCTCTCAAAAAGATACAGGGTGTAATAAAAATGTTGCACGTCCTTGAAAGGAATGATTCCTAAGGTGATTTTAAACAACTTTTTCCTTGGCAAAAATGTTAGGTGGGGCTTTGTTAACGAGTTATTAACGAACAACGCCGACCAATTAGGGAGCGAGTACAGTGTACGAATTTTAGCGCGGGCTACAACTATGCGTAGCATTGGTCTGCCTTCGCTCGCGCCAAGGTTCGTCTACTGTTCTCGCTCTCTGATTGGCTGGTGTTTTTCGTTAATAACTCGTTAACGAAGCCCCACCTAAAATTTTCGCTAAGGACAAAGTTGTTTAAAATCACCTCAAGAATCACCCTTTTCAAGGGTGTGCAACATTTTTGTTACACCCTATATACAATAAACTAATGTTCTCCGACACACTCCTCTTTTCTGGAGCCCGTTCTACAATGCTCCAACCCGGTCAATTTACTCGATTACAATCAAACAAGTTCACACGACACTCAAATGGCTAAAATACCCATGCAGAATGAAGGGTACAAGAACCAGAACCGTCAAAATTGGCCAAAAACAGCAGGTGCGCTCATTTTTCACCGATTTCGCATGTACCTGGAGATCCTAATAACAGTAATTATTCCACTGGTATGTAAACGAAGCGCGACTCAATGAACTGTATCCAGAGCTCGAGTGAATGAACGATCATTAAAATACTTATCGTTGCCACTTAATCGCGCATGCTTTGCATTGATGAATGCTCTCAAATGATAGGTTCCAGAAACGACTGGCAGAATGGAGACATCAGTAAGTGATCGCTGTGCAATAGATCTCGAAACATGTTGTCGATCGAATTCAGAGCTGGGAAAAATGGAGAGAAAGAATTAAAAATATTTGAAATACTATTTCGAATAGCAAGTTTTATGCGATTCAAAGAAAATAGTGTTTCAAATAGAACGTGAAATTTTGAGAGTAAAATAAAATATTTAAAGATTATACTAACAGTATTTAAAATATTTTTTCAAATAGCTTAAGAAAACAGTTTATATTACAGCTCAAAATTCTTGCATTGTTTTGTTCCACAAAGCTGACAATTTTTACACAGTTCTTGTTTAAATAATATTTGATCGTTAGAATCAAGGAAAGCTGAATAAATTATTAACTTCCAAATATGAGTCTCAGTATTTCCATTACCCGTCAAATACAATTAAACTACTTTAAATACTATTTTAAGAAATTCCTTTTACAAATAAAATATTTTATTTTCAAAAGTACACGTAAAATCTAGAATAAAATAGATTATGTACTATTTACTATACGAAATAATATTTTACTCAAGTCTGATCGAACCGCATTTGGTGTGTAACACAGTTCACATGTGTTACTTTCCGTAACACGGTTTACGTGCTAAGAGAAGGAAAAGTAACATAAATATTGGAAGAAAAGAATTTCAACTTCTTTCAGGACTGAATTATTTATTGGTTTCCATCAATTCTGTACCTGAGAACTAGACTAACCCAAGTGCATTTTCGTTACTTTTCAAAAGAGTGGAAAACCAGTAGAATATTAAAAAAAAGCAATAATATTATATATACAGGGTGGTCCATCTAAAGGTAGACATCTAAACGTCTTTCAGTTATGTTGACACAACAAAATGTTAATTGCCGTTGGAATGGTATCAAAGGATGAAATATATGGTACAAAAGATTTTTATTTCAAGGTTTTTTTTTTTTTTTTTTTTTTTTTTTTTTTTTTTTTTTTTTTTTTTTTTTTTTTTTTTTTTTAAGCTTCCAAGATCACCGTTATTTTATTTGCATGTAAGTGTATTTAAACTTTAAGTGAACCACTCTGCATAACTTAATTTTCAAAAATCAGTGGACTTGGGTTAGTCTGGCTCTCAGGTATAGAATTACTGTCGACATTGGATACATTAATTTATAATCTCGCTACATTGTAAGCGTTACACCCACGAAAGGCTCAGAGAAACCAAGTCTGATTCGACATTCTAAAACCGATGTTCGTTGTCTGCTACATGATTAATGATTACAGATAAGTTCTGTGCTACCTTATTGTTAGATGTTGCGAATAAAGGTTTTTTGGTTGTTGCAGAAACATGAATCAATAATTTTCAAAATTTTTAACGATATTTATTTGTATGCAGAAGTTGACGTGATAAAATGGAATAAAGATAGAAAATTAAGTACATACAACAATATAAAGAATAATGACAGAATAAAATTACTATATTTAGCAGAAATTGTCTGCTTAGCTTATATCTAAAGTATTCGAAACTCCATGAGAAGTTTAAATATTAAGGACATATTCATAAAATACATCAAATAAATAACAATAATAAAATGCATAAAACAGGAAAAATTTTCCAATGCATTTCATGTATTTTATTTGGAGTTGTACAAGAATCTAATCTTCCAATTCGGCGAATTCTTCTAAATCGTTAAATTCTATATCGATGTACATAATTAAATTTGTTCATGACTCCAAATGAAATACATGAAATTACATGAAACACAAAAAACCATATCCTTCGACAATTTTTGTCCGCAACTGTATACAGCATTTTATAGATACATGAATTCTAAAGTCAACCTGAATTTGAATTCTAACCACCCAATTAAGAAGCTTGAACCTACTAAAGAACCTTTAATAACTCATAATTTTTCTAGTCCATTTTCTTATGTTCTACAACTCGTTAGTATTTAATTAATACTAAATGTATCATTTTGTCATCACTTCAAATTTCCACCAATACCAACATCTACTTGAAACCGCGACATTCGTTCATTGTCAGAAAGTTTCCTTGCAAGTGAACTAATTTCTGCAAAATTACCTTGCATGCAACATGTGAACCATAATGTGGACTGAATCTTAAACAAAGCAAGCATCAAGCAAAGCGCGAAAATGTCGAATGACGAAGATCACGGGGTGATCAAATCGCCGAGCACGTGTCTAGGAATTCAAAAGGCGGACCCTGCATAACGCAGCATAATCGTCCGAATTCTCGCACGCGCCGTAGTCGTTTCTCTCGGCTGCATCACGCCCGAAGGACGCGGCTGTTCTCGCGTATTTACCGCGGGGCTCTCGGCGCTTCGCACGAACGGTCCCGTGTACGAGGATTCGAAAAGAGGACTCTCGCGCAGGTACATTTACATAAAACACGAAAGCCGTGCGTGTCTTCCACGTGTCATAGATGCGCCGCAGTTGCACACGTGCACGCGCGTTGCACTTCCCGCTGGTGAACGCGCCACGTGGGCGATGAGTAGCGTCGCGAGACAAAAGGCCCCGAGACGGGGACGGGTCCCTTTGAACCTCCGAAGGGCTATTGTAACGTGTTCGAAGGAAGGACGCGTGAAAGGCTCGAGAGGTTTCAGACCGCGAGCTTGAGAGCGCCCTCTTCGCCGGCCGTCCTTAATCCTTTGCATCCGGCATTAATTCCTCGTGGTGAGATGAAGATTTTTCGGGCGAGATGGATGGCCATGCGTCGGAATCATCTTTGAGTAAAGTGATGAATATTGTCGATGGTTGTCCGTACCTTATTAGGAATGAGAGACAGCGATATAAACGTTATGCTTACCGAAGAAATCTTATTGGGAAACTGAGAATTTCGATACGCCAACTAGGGACAGAAAATTGAACCACTGAGAGTAGGTCATTTAAATGGCTGTTTAAAAATAGACACGTGAAAATCAAGTATTTTCTAATTCGTTTAAATAAAAAAATCACAAAGAAAGGATTTAAAAGAATTTTTTAATGGTTAAAAGTTATTTTTGGTGGCGAATGAAATGTTTGAAGGGATCTAGGGCCTACTTTCAGTAGTTTGTAAACTTACCACCAGAGGGCAAAAATCTAAGCCACGCCTCCACTAAGTTTCCCAATACGTAATTCTAACTAATTTTTATGAGATGCATTAATAAGAGAATCACATATCATTGGTCTGGTTAACTGTTCTAACTTCATTTTTGGAAAACAAAATGTAATTAACCAACCCACATATATCACACTTGTGCGAAAAATAAAAATCCATGACAATATGATAAAAATTGTAATTAGAAACCAACAAATACACTAAAATCTTTGCTTGGCAGTCATTACTACTCCATAAATGGCAGTCGCTAACCCAAATCAATTAGGAGATTTGCTTGGAACTAGATCTACTGATCAGCCATGTAACACTAGAATGAGTCCTGTTCGTGTCACTCTATTTCGTACTCGATGTATGGTGACAGCCTCGTCAAATAAAATTTCCTTCATAAATTGTCAATAAAAAGAAATTTTTTAGATTTTAAAATTTTCCCTTTGTATGCTAAATACTATCTGCATGCCAAATTTCAAGTTTCTGAAGCTGCAGGAAGTACGTCATATTTTTATGATCCATGAATGAATACGACGCGAGTGTCAAAATAGCGAAACTTGCAATTGAATTATCTTCTGAACCAGAAAATATAGAAACGTGAAATTTAGACGTTTAGATTGTTTTACTATGTTCTCTGGACAGAAAAAGTTTGAGGCTTCTGCTAAACATCAGTACAGAGATATGAGCGGCTCAAAAGTGCATTGAATTGCTTCCAGTAAACTGTGTACGGCTGTGCTCCCTCGACTTATCATACATAAAGAAATGTTTGCTTATCATTGTTATTAGTTAAAATTTTAGGTATAGTAAAGGCAGTCGCACAACGAACAGCACATCAGAACAACAGCATTCAAATATCCACGCGCTGATGCTGTTTATCGCATTCCGTAACAAGAATGTCAAATTTTCCAACTGAGGAATTAGCTATGATAACATTATAACTTTACGAGGATGAAAATAATGAAAGAAGAGGAAAGTATTGAATATATGAAAGTCTGAAATTATGAAAAAAATGCAAACGTTTTGTTCCCACACTAAGAACGGCTCTGCCTAGATTCGAAACTCAGAAAATTCAGAACAATGTGCTACTCGTGGCATTCACAGTCCAAGTTGTTAGCATTCCTGGCATTTAGAATTTACATAAATCCTATTCTTTCGAAGACGTACCCTGAATCCTAATCAAGCATCTAATATATCCTGCCTAACTAGTAAGCAGACAGCGTATACTACAACCAGGGTCCCGTCAGAACGTCTGACCTGTAACTTTCAAAAGGACACCGTTTCCAGTAAAAATCCACGGACAGTAAGTAGTAATGGCTACTGTCACAGACCGAGCGCAGTAGTATCAGCAGACATAGGTAAGACAAGACGGGTTCGTAAATCTGCGCAGAACGCCATTACATGACACGATTTTTCTAGTTGTAGTTTTGCTTGAAATTCTCTCACGAAAAGAACGAACGCGTAGGACACTTGCTCCGCGCATAAGTCTTCCTCGCAGTAAGGACATACAGACGGAAATTTGTTCCGACAAGTATATTAGCCTATACATCAAAAGCGTTTCGCAACACTAAGAGCGTTAGCATTAAGATAACCGCGTTAACGGCGTCGGACCGACTCGAACACAATAAATATCGACGGGAACTCCATTGCAAAATCTATATTCCCCGGTGAGAACGAGTTTTAATGCGCCCGCAAAGATTTATTGCTCGACTTTATAGACCTACTTAATGGAACGTAACAAAAGATACGAGAAATTCAGATTTCCATTGCCGATAACGACGCGGCTCGTTAGGTTAATTTCACGAAAACGGAACGTGTGACGCGCTCGCGCCTCGACGATCCTTTCTCTCGTCGCGATACGTTTCGAGTAATCGCTTCGCCTAGACCGACGAACAGGGTGATTCACGGAACAGAGATCGCGATCATTATTACCAGAAAACGATCGTGCATAAGGTTCGATCATTACTCATTCGTTTATTGACATTTTCTTGTGGATTACTTACGTAATATACCTACGTTAATTACCTGTGCCGCGATACAATCGACTCTATGACCCAATTAATCTCCGCCGGTGGAGAAAGGAGCTATTTCATCGTGTGAAGTGTTAGAAACAGTTATTGATTACTCAGTAATCTACAAAGGAAGAGAACTGGAGATTGTGCTTGAACGTTGATGTCAATTATTAATTAACAGACGCTACTTAGAAGTTATAAGAATACAGAAAATAATCCAACCTTTTAGTAATTACTTTTTAGGTTCTATTAGCGTGGACGAGATATCTCGCCATCAAGAAATAGCAAATTGACGCTTTTGACGAGATATCTCGCGACCCAATGCGTTTTAGAAATTTTAAGAAATTTTTTTAAAAATTTAAGGAATTTAAGGAATTTTAGGGAAATTTAAAGAATATTTTATTAAAAATCATGAAATTGTAGGGAATTGTAAAAACCTTTGAGAAAAACTGAAAGAACTTGAAAAACATTTGAGAAAAATTTAAAGAATTTCAGGGAAATTCACGAAAATTTAAGGAAACTGCAAGGAATTTCAAGAGAGTCTAACGAAAATGAAGAAAATTCAAGAATTCCAAATAAGAATTTAATGACGATTCAAAGAATTTCAAGAAAATTTGAAAAGTTTTAAGAAAATTTAAGGAAAATTAAGAAGATTCGCAGAATTTCAACATGAATTTAAGGGAAATTCAAGGAATTTCAAGAAAATTTTAGGAATTTCTAGAAAATTAAAGGAAAATCAATCAATTTCAAGGAATTTTTAAGAAATTCAAGAAATCGCAAGAAAATTGAAGGAAATGGAAGGAAATTAAAAAAAATCACTCATCCAAATCTATAAAAAAATTCTGATGTATCGAATCGTGAGATATCTCCGAGTGTTAATTTTCTGTGAAATCCAATTAATTATACTGAATCTAGTTACAAGTAAACAAAATATAAAGGAAGTAGTTAATTCATAATATGGATCACACAAGTTTTTTATTTCTAATGTTGACCCAACAAAATTTCGGACACATAGAAACTGGCTACAAATATTACTTATAAAGAACTGTAAATATTTGTAATAGTGAAGCTGTAAATTAGCTTGAACTCTGTCCCCAACAAAAATCTCTAAAGTTACTAAAATCCGAAGTTCTTTAAATCCTGACTCCAGCAGGCACCTAAAAAAACCATCAAAAGGAATCCACTCTAAAGGCTACCAAGCGAAACACCATCAAAGAGGCATAAAATAACACAGTACGTACCTCTCAACAGCCGAGCTATTTTAATAATATAGTGGCGGTAACGCATAATCATACACCGATGATCAACGAACCCCGGGGACAGAGCAGCGTAATTATCACAGAAACGACGACAAAGAAGTCCGCTGGCGCGTGTCGAGCGACATAGAATTGTAAAAAGGCTCCCATTATCGTGGCTGGTAACGCAACGTGAAAGACAATACGAGGAGAGAAGAAATGAACGACCGTGGCCGTGATACGGCTGAAAGCAAGGTCGCGCGGAAAAGGGCCCAGGCATGATCCGTTGTTCGTCACGACACTTCCTTCGTGACTGTCGAGTTCCGCGTCTAATTGCGACCGTGCATTGTGGAATTAATTAGAAAATCGTTGACCATGCTCTACCAGTTCCGAACTGATTTATTCCGGTCGCACGTTAATCGATATGCTGGAAGCGCGGGACCGCCTGTCCATTTGTATAATGCGCTCCAGATGAACGCAGCGCGTTGCGGAAAAAGTGGAGCGACTCGTCGATCCAACCTGGCGATTCGCATGACAAAGTATCGTGCAATTATTGCAACGCTGTGCTCTTTCGACTGCGAGTTGATCGTAATGTTCGAATCGCAAGCTTGTCGGTAATAAAATCGATAGCGGGCTATTAAAATGGACCTTAGCTTCCTTGGCAGTGGCGTCAAGCAGACACGCGAAGGTTGCTTCGATATCTTTAGAATGCTTGATGGATGAAGAGCATAGAACTAATGGATTCTTAAATAAGGAAAATTACACGTGTTCTCATTTTTTACATATTACTGTTTAACCTGTTTGGATCTAAATGGATTAAAAAAGGAGAGAAGAAAAAGATATTCAGGTAGCAGTAAAGTCTTTATACTTGGCAGTTATATTACTACTCCATAAATGACAATCACTATCCCCAATTGATGAGGAAATTTATATGTATAGAAACTTTAGTGTAGAGCAGAATTTCTGAAAAGGTTACAGTTCTGAACATTGGCGAACTCTTGGTACTTGAGTTTTGCCTCTTAGACAACAAAATATGAGCGACTTGGGAACTTTCGAGTGGAAAAATTTCAAGCATCAATATGTCGTATATTAAGCTTAATATGCCTGAATTCAAACCCTTTGAAAACGTGGCTTATGGTCTTTTGCCTCATAACCAAAGAAACGAATGAACAGAAGCAACATCTAAAAATTTCTTAAGCAATGAGCTCTCTGTTAACCCAGACTCGCTGAAAGATTGATTGATAGACTAGAAGGAAAATGCCTCTGTCTGATTTCCACTGAGACACACCTTAACTATTCCTGGTTTATTCTACCAGCTACTGGACAGAAGTAAACTGAATCCCAAATTTTTGAAATATTCATCGACTCTCGAAGACAAGTGCGTCGCTCGGGTATTCCAATAATAAATGCGAAACAGGATTGAACTCGGAAGTCCACAAGCCACAAGAGCAACACAGCTAATAATGCAATTTCATTCGCGTTTCTCATTATCTCAGTGTATCAAGTTTGTTCACCGACGCTTTGTGTATCCCCCTCGTCCTCACGATACATGCCTACTTCGTCGAGCCCTAAGGGTATTACTCTATCCAAAGAACAGCTGCGCCGGTAGAGAGGATCGCCAGCATCCACCTGCCTTGCGACATCCTTTACCGAGAGCAGTCGCCTGTCTCGCGGCTACAGATAGAGTTTCAAAGTTCAGGGTGGTTCTGTCCACTCCTCGCGATCAAAAGATCTCCACCTCTGAATTGCTCAATAACCCTTCAGCCGAGACAATCGGTACAAGGCTAATGGACAGCGACCACGCCAACATCGCGTCAGTGGCTACTGATAATTCTGTGGCTGCAAGGCAAAACTACGTAAGTCACATTTTCGAAAAATATGAGTTTATGCCTTAATTCTGGTCTTTTCCTTTAGACCGTGTTTTCACATGAACGACACGAAGACACTGCGATCATTACGATTTCATGCCAATGATGTCCAAATTATTTGTGTTTGTGAAAACCATAGTACAGTCTTGACTCGAAATAGGGTGCCTGGGCTTGACTCGAAATAAGAATCTTCGTATCCCCACCACTTGCTTTGTAGTCGCCGCGTAACTCGATACGGTTGTGGTAGCGGCGAAGGGACTCGCGCCGCCGAACAATCGTCTCTTTTGTATTCCGTCTTTCGTCAAACGAAGCCGCGACGAGCCGAGCGAAATTTATGGCTTGTTCGACAGCGCGAGGTCGACAGTCCCCTCGCCGCTACCCCAGCCGTATCGAGTTACGCGCCGAAGATCAAAGCGGCCGAAACGTAGTACCTGACTCGAAATAAGGATGCTCCCGGTCCCAATACCCCACCGTATTTCGAGACAAAACTGGAGAACGCAGAATTGCAGCGACTTTTTGTCGCTCGTGTGCATCGGGTCTTAAAAATGAGGATTCAAAAAAAAAAAAACAAGATCGTAGCAAACAGTAGATATAATAAGAGACGACACTAAATCATAAAAACTCCTTTTAAAAAGAGACGAAATGATACTACTACTAAATGGTTTACCTACTCTTGTTATACCTACTCTTTGATCGTAATATAGTATTGGCAATCAGAACTGTAAACGCGAATATCTCGAAAATAAAATCATGTGACATGCGTTGTTTTGCCTTATAGCCACAGAATTGTGACATGCGGCAAGAATGTAAACTTTTATAGTAAAGAGTTATATGTAATATGTTTTTATTTGCTGTTACTTTTTCTATTATCTTTCTTGGTAAGGCTATCTCTTCCAGAAATAGTGAGACGAAGTTAGACATAATTTAGAAACTGTTCAATGCGAATGTAATAAAAACTTTGTGCCAGCTAACAGCTAGATTATTAACCCTTCGCAAACTACGAACCGCGAAAGTAGATACAATTTAAGAATACTGTAAATCCTTATTTTATTTTATATTATTGTCCTGTCATTGTAACAAATATAAAACACCGGTTTAAAGAGAACTTTTATTCTGATTATGTATTTGTGATTGAATAATATTTAAGGTAGAATTAATTTCACAAGTTTAGGATATAATTTTTATTTACTTGATTCATAAAGGATTAACTGAATTAAATTTCTAAAATTAAAACTGTTATATTCCTACCATTTTTGCATCAATCAAGTACTTTTCTTTCCGATTAAAGTCAGACCACAATACATATGTATAACGTCACTGTGAGAAGATAATTAAAAAATAACATTCACCTTTCTACGATTTACAGATCCTTTTTCACCCAATGGTGTTCTTTTATTTCTTTTAACAACTATTCTACCTTTAAAACAAATGTGGAGCAATTTATATTAATATCTACGTTTATTGTTCCTTGATATTATATTAAAAATTCAACATTTATTTTCATAATAACGTAATAGTAATAGAAGTTGCAGCCATTAGATTTCCATTTTCAAAATGTATCAGGATTAAAATAAGATGCACAAAAACGATAGACAATGGAAAACAAGATAAAGAAACATAAATCACATTATCAAAATATTTGAGTTTATCCTTTAAATAGGGTTTAGAAAACAGAATTACCAGGGAAAAATATATTAAACAAATATTTATCTTTGAAAACGAGGATTCAATCAAATTCAAAATCATAATACAGTACAACCTCGATTAATCAGCTTAATACCAGAACTAAAATTGAAAATCCTAATCGATGAAGAATTTTTCTATATCTGTCAAACTATTACTAAATTATTGTTCAAGTTTCACTTCAAATTCTAGTATACTTTCATTGTTAGTGTAACAAATAATTGGAATCGTGGATAATAAAAATTAAAGATAATTGAAAGCCGGTTAACCAAAGTTATACTTATATTAGTACTTTAGGACTTATATTAGTTTACTTTAAACGCAAATAATTCGAAAATGAAAAGTTTTACTTTACAGCTTATAACTATAACACAAAATACAGTTATAAATTATAAGTTACAACACTCATAATATAGAATTTAATCAGTCAAAGACATACATAGAATAAATTTGAAACACCATCCCACCAGTTAAAAAGTAAGACTTTCGTCACCGGAACCTGCCATTATCCGCCCGTTCTCCATAATTAAGGCAAACGGGAGCAGGGACCGAATAATTTTTCGCGAACCAGTTTGGGCAGCAAGAAGGAAGCCGCGAGGACATCGACTGAATCCACGTCACCGACTTTCCACGTCCGGCTCCGAGGGTCTCGAGGCGCGCATCAGAGATTCAGAAGCCGTCGCGGCCGTCCGGCTGCGGACAGGGGCACGCGAAAAAGCAGTGCATTGACTTCGGTATGACGTAAAAGAACACGGTCCATTTCTTCTCCGTTGGACGTCTACGAGGCCCCTTTTCAATGGAGAGTCACTTCGATTCAGGTTTATTCGACTTCCCCTCGTGTCCCAAGTCCCAACGCGTGCGCATTGCCGTGCCCCGGTCAGGCTTGGAAAAGGTGCAAAGAACGTCTTTGTCTCGCGAAAATGTTTGAAGACGGAGAAGAATGGAGGGACAAAGGGTCCGCTTACCCTTTCAGGCGTACGAAGACGTGTTTTTTCTTGTTCTTCTTCAAAGGACTCGCTGTTAGACGCACTTTTCAATTTCACTTAGCACGTACACGCGTATCGAGTTTCTTTTTAATGGGGAATTTAACTGGTATAATCAAAAGGGATGTTTAGTCAAAGAAGTGTGGTTGTCTGAATCGTCATGAAGGTAGTTTGGGGCATTGTTGAGCAGCTGTTTTCGTCTTTTAGTGTTTACTAACTTTTTTCGTTTCATTCAGAGTTGTTCATAACCCTTTATTTCTTAGACCTTCTCCTTAGTGTTTCGAAATTACGGGAAGGAAGTAAGAGCTTTCAGAAAAGAAAAGGGAGTATTCTGTGGTCCATATTTACCGCTTCGCTTTTGTTGTTGTTGCAAAATTGTTAACTTATCTCACAAGTAAACAGTGTCACTGTTTTACATAGATACGTTGATTGAAAAATTGGGATGGTACATTTCAAACCTCAAACAAATTAAATATAGTCGTAGAAAATAGTATTCAGAGAATTAAAAACAATTGTAGCAGTAAATATACAGTGACTCACAGGTTCGTTCTCATGTATTCTAAATGTTGGTTAACTATTAAATTCCCAGTATTATATTTCTTTTATCAATTTATGTTATCTCAGCTTCCATATTTAATTGTTTTTCAGTTTGTATAACTTTTATTGCATAAATTCAAATACCTTTTTTAGAATTTAAACAAATTTAACATACCTTTTGTGAACAAATGTGTGAATCACTGTACATTCTTATATAAGCAATTCAATTTTGGAAGTATTATTTATTAGAAATAAAAAAGACAATAGAAGTCTGTACATCACCATTTCGTAAAAATAAGTTACCACAATCGTTATAAGAAAAACTTACGTAATTCGGTAAACGTACATTTAATCAGATCTGCTCAATCGGCGAAATTGGAAAGCGGGAGGACTCTTCCCAGCTTTAAAATACAAACCAGCTCATTTACTCGTTGACTGTTTACTGTTACCAAAGGCAGAACAAAGAGTAGCTAGTCATCATCTACTATAAAATCAGTAAGTGTAATAAATAATTACATGGAGAAATTCGACCCACGTAAAGAAGAATGTTTGGTATTCGCAGCATAATAAACTTTTCACGACAAAATATCTGTTTTCTTAGGATGCAGAATTTCTCATTGAGCAACATGCAATGAGTGATGCGTTAAGTTTTGACTAAAAATTTCTATGTTATACACTAGGAATTCGTTAAATACCGGCTCAAATTTCTACGTCATACATCGAATCATATCCCCACCAATCAGCAAATAATCTCCTTCCGAACTTTTGAAAGTGCAAACTCTAACTAATGCAAAGGAATGTAGTACCTTCTATGTTAAACGTCGAATTACGCGCTCGACTAAAATAGTAATTCAATAAGAGGCAACTAGTCGGAAGCAGAATTCGACCTTTAACGCAGAAGGAACTACATTTGCTTGTCTCAGTTAAGGTTTACACTTCCAAGAGTTTGGAAGCAGACCATTCAGTGGTTGATGAAGATAGGATTCGACGTATAAGTAGAAATTTCAGTCGACACTTATCGAATCACTGTCTTCAGCACTTATCGAATCACTGTCTTCTACACTTATCGAATCATTACTGCAGTTACTGTATGCGCTCAAAGCTCTGCAAAATCTGCGATCAGAAACGAAACAAATGCAAACTATTTATCGAATCCACCAATTAGTTGAGCCACTCTCCGAAATTGTTAGAAAGAAACACTGGATATTTATTTATTTATTTATTTAATTGCCTTAAACCAGATGTGGTTTATATAGCAGATACAGGTTGTTTGTATTCGGTTGAATATACATATATTACACAGTTTTCCATTTAGAATATTATGCTAAAATACAATTGTTAATTGGTGCTGCTTAGTTATCATTAGACTCTTACATTACGTTGTTGAAGGAAATACTCAATCATTTTCAAGCACTCGATATTAGGGTCGCATAAAAAAGAACTATATACACAGTGGGAAGCAGAAGTTGTGCCTGAGTAGGCTGGGCATAAAACATCAGGATGCTTGAGACTGCCTTAAAACAAAAAAGTGTAGCCACTTCCACGTTACACATATATCTTATATCGATCTCATAGATCTCCACCCATAGCTTCGCACAAATAATATTGCAACGCGAGATATCTCGTCCATAACGTTGCAAAGTTGACATCGTGACAGCGAAATATCTCGTCCAAAATCGCGGAAAGATTCAACCTGCAACTGACGTATATTTTCCCCGTGTGAATCATCTTCACATCCCTTCATCTCCTCAATAAATCCATCACAGTTCCTACTAACATTTCCTACTCACTTCCATTTCATTTCGCTTACGAATTCTTGGAAGAATAAGAAAATATTCAAATATTTCGAAGTTCCCGATAGTAATAGACGCCAAAGGACTCCAGAAACAGTTTTCCAGAGCCGAGAGTCGAGCAGGCCTGCTTTAATCCGAAGAGAAAGTAGCGTCCCCGCGCACCCTCGCGTGTCTACGGCACTGCGCATGCACCTCCCGACCACCGCACTGGCGAAGGTCAAAGAATGCAACCGGGATGGTTAATATAAGCTTCGATTGAAATGCAGCTCGCAAAGGAGACGAGGACGCCGACCAGTCTGCGCAGTGCGTACCACGCTCGAAACTCATCTCACCTCCTCTTCCTTCTTCGCTTCTCCCCCTTCGAACCCCCGGTGCCCCATGGGTTCACCACAGAATATTTAATGTGACGAAACCATGCTTCATCTTGTTTCCCCCGGAACACGCACCTCCGTGTTATCCATGGATAATATAGATGTTCGCATTTAATCCCATTTCATTTTAATCTGCTTCGGTATCCTTCAACTCACCCTCTGCGCTATCCTGCGCGCGTATCTTCCTTTTGGCGTTCGTTCGAGCGAAAACTGTGCGTGTGATTACGTGCTGAATATTTTGCATAAATTGTTTTCATTAATTCGATCAGTGTACCGTCTACTTCGCTATGCCTTCTAGCTTTTATTTTAGATGGAAGCTTTTTGCAGTTCTGAGAGTTTTTTGTGCTTGTGAAGGTTGAAGTTTTGTTTCTGTGAATTGATATTTCGATGGTTTCGATTTTGGAGCAATTGAATGCTGTAACGTGATTTAGGAATTGATTACAGATTCTATGAAATCTAATATTTTGCATGAGATATTTACTTTGTATTGTCGTAAGATGAATTCTGGAGCTCCATGAAACTTATAATATAAACTTATATTGAACCACAAATTAAAAACTTTCAGTGATGACTAGACTGTGAATTTTTATACAAAATAAAATTTTTATAAGCACCAATAAAGAATTACAACTTAAATAACGAAACGAATAATTTTCTAAATATTCTAACTTTAATTATATTTTTGATACTTTCTATATTTTGGCATGTGTTGAGAGTCTCGTAAATTTTTTGCGTACTTAATATTGCCAAAAATGCATAAAATCCGCAGTCTAGTGATGACTAAATAAAACGACTAAATGATTACATAAAACACGAAATATTAAGGTAAAGTATGTATTAGGATGCGAATATTGCATAAGTTATGTTTCTAATTATACTGTAACTTGCTTGTAAAACCAGATGAAGTGCATCGAATTCGTAGAATTATTGTTGTATTATTTGTTGTATTATAAGTATACGTATAATGTATACAATGCAATTGCGAGTGTTCAGCTTCAAATGCTTGTATGCTTGTAGTTTAGGCGTTTCTGTTGGCGATGTTCGTTGGCCTAAGATGCACTCTGATTTTTCGTGATACTTTTCCTTTACACTAAAATGTTTTAATCCTGTATAATTGATAACAGTGTTTCGTTTCATCTTTGTTTCCTTTCGCTCTGTCCTACTCATCGCTATTTGCTAGCACGATGATCTTCCTCATGTCAACTTGTATACGTACAGTGCTTCATTTCATTCCCCTGTACCGAGACCCTCAACGTCACCTTTGACTCCACTCGTGCACACTCGGTAGTTGGACTTAACGTCCGCCGCCGCGTTACAATCAGGAAACCAAGGGGGGGACATTATTGTCCAGATGCTGACGACCATCAACAAGGCACGTGTGATGACTATCAATCCGTAAGAGTACAAAACGTCGTTGACTCGCTGGGACATTCGTCTCTGATGAAGACGTACAAATCAGGAAGGGCCTTGACGTTTATTTGTTCTTTGTTCATATCGAGTTCACGGGTGAACTGTGTTTTACGTTGGGATTGTCTGAGGAATGAATTGCCTCCATGGACGTAAGGAAAACCACGATGATGATAAGGAAACTATTTTATGAATACATCTTGCGAAAGTAATATGAAATAAAATTAATCCGAAATGGGAACATTTCAAATATTATAAGATTAAACTATTTATAAGTTTGTATTAAGATGAAAGATTCCTTTGACGGACAATTTTTTCTATTTTTTACAGAGAGCTATTACATTATAATTTATTATAGTAGTAATTAAAATCTAGGATGACGAAGACCAGAAATAATAGAGATAGTTAACTGAAGTCCTACTATATTCAGAAGTATATTTAAAGAAAAAGGACCGCTTTTATTTACTTTCTTAGTTAAAATAACTACGTTCGACAACTCAAATAAATTAACAGAAATTTCGAACACTTTAGATATGAAAATTTCGTACGAAGATGCTCAATTGTATGTACTTTGTCAAAGTAACAAGTACCCAATGGGACCAAAAATGAAAATCTTAAAAGAAGATATCACTTCGTAATATTAGAGACAACACTATATCAAAAAATCCGGTTAGCTAACCAATTAAACAGACAACAAAAAATCAACAACGGACAACGAATAAAACACACAGCAGCTACTCATAAATACATGCTAGAAAAAATGTAACACCTAAATAACAACTAAACACATACTCGTAGAATGTAAAAAATACCAATTCTAGAGAGAAAGACGCAGACTAGCCAACAACATTAAAATCTGCTTGGAGAAAACGGAAGAAATAAACAAAATTCTAAATTTCATCGTCGACCCAAACCTCCAGAATACCTTATAAATGTATTTACACTGGACAATATTCATAACTTTTTTTTTTTAAACTTATCCATATACATACGCACACATGATACACCGATAGTAAATTAAAATGTTTAATGACTGTAACAATCTCATGTAATGAAATGTAATCTTATAGTGGTCGCTAATGACATTTAGTCGATTATAAATAAAGTAATTTTTAAAAAAACTATGTTAAACTCGGGCAGAGCAGCAGAATTTAAATTCTAAAAACAAGAAAGGTGTAACCAACACTACTCGAGAGAAAGTTATGGTACAAAGTGACTACGTAATAGTGTCGCCTAAGCTAATATGGTTACTAGCGAATTATGTATGACATATGTATAGTAAATAAATCAACGTGTACTGTAAACAGAATATACGCCTCTGCTAGGATTACTATGATGCAGGATACGAGATAGTAAACCGCGTGGCATGTATGCCAATTTCCGGATACATCCGCAACGAAGGTCAACAACCTCCCGCATACAATATGCATTTTACAGTGATATACCATCAACGGGAAACATTTCGAAGACCATGTTGCAATATAATGTTCTTGCGTAGAATGAAAATTATAGAACGTCAAACGCGTATTGTGCTAACACACGCCTCAACGTAAGTTTGCATCCAACTGCCATTATATGAATTTTATGTTAATGAGACCTGAATTGTTTCTATGAAGCTGTGGAACACGATGTTGAGTAGTTGTGAAGTTATGAGTCACGTCATGATACTGAGGACCGTGAAGATATCGGCGCCGATACTGGAATATGAATTTTTCAGGAATGATACTAACCTGTGTATTTGTGAAACACATGATACTGACATATTTGAGTTCTTAAGCTTTAATACTGACATCGGTTGTGTATGGAATACAGAGTTAAAGATGTATTGTACAGAATAGTGGTACATATCACATATAAGGACTTAAAAGTTTGTAAAACACAGGACTGAAAGATCTTTATGTTCGTAAAACACGATACTTAAATCTTGAAGGCGCTAAGATACGATACCACCTATGAGGTCGTGGAGCACAATACAGGGCGAATCTACAGGGTTGTGAAATCTTATGAGCATGTAGGACACAATAATGAAGTTTTATGAGCTCGTGAAGGTCCATATTAAGGTCTTACGAGGTCATGAGGCACGGTACCGAGATTGCATGAGTTCTTGGGCAACATCAAAAGTCCCTTGGCAGTTACTGCGAACCTAACTTTATGAAGTACAGACATCAACGATCCGCTATAGATCCCGTACAGGTATAAAGAAAAAGACTAAACACCCAGAATCGAAAGGAATCAGGATTCTAACTATCAGATATTCAGAATTTTAAGAACAGAACTTAAGATTCTACGTTCTCTTAGTCTCCTCGTTTTAACTTTACACAGCCTCATAAATTTCTTCATATCCTATTCCATAAATTCGTAGATTCTCAGTATCAGACTACATGATCTCAGAAATACATACTAGCAATATCGTCTTCCAGGATCCAATGACATTCAGCATCGACTCTCACTATAGTGAAATACTCTGTATCATCTTCCACATTCTCAAAATTTCTCAATATCATATCTTGCTGTCCCCTGTGATACTATACACCACATATCACTTTTCTTTATTTCTTAAGCATATCACTATCAAACTAAATCAACTCCCCAAAGTCAACGAAAATGTAGTCGATGCGATGCTGCAATGTTGTTACCGAAACAACATCTAGCAATTCGACATCTTCTCATGCGATTCCATTACTGAGATTACAATCGACATCAAACTCAGAGCTTCCAAATTCAGCCAAATTCTCCGAATTCAGAGCTTCTTGTAGTTTTGCATAGGGTAACTGTCCCTGTTTGTGTGCCTGTCCCTATTAGTGTGCCTTTATATGTATTTAAATAACTTTCAGAGAAAAACGAGTGAAAATTAGTGTGGATAAAGTATTCTTTTTTATTGACTTTATTTTTTTGTTGGCTATGAATATATATTTATAGAACACACATTTTGTGTTTACAAATTGTTATAATACTATTAATGTTTTTTAAAAATTCGTATCATGATTTCGACAGCTTTATCGAATTTTCTTAACCAAAATGTTAAGGAATGGTCACTATTTGCAAGTAAATAAATGGACTATTAATATGATTTACGACAATTGAAACGTTAATTACAGAAGAACAGGGTTCGATACTATGAAAAAGCAGTATTCGGGGCACTTTTAAAACCTTTTAACAGTTTTAAAAGCGTTTCCACAAATAGGGTTGAATTTTATGTCTTGTACGTATTTATGTACATCTATTGACTGTTAAACTCAACCTAATTTAACCTAATTTCTGAAGCTAAAGTGCAGTAGGTTAGAGTACGGAGAATTTCAGAGTTGTTGTAAATACATTGATATTTCGAAAATATAAGGTTTATAAACTACGTACGATGCTTAAAATTAGATGTTAATCAATAATTATAGGCAAGCACAGGAATTGGGGGGCACACAAATTGGGGGCTCATAATTTGGAACAGGCACACAAATTGGGGGCTCACAATTTAGGACAGGCACACAAATTGGAGGCACAGTAATATGTTCAATGCCTATCGAAAAAGCACACAAATAGGGACAATAACTTCATCTCTAATTTGAATGAAAACTTAATGAAAATATAAATTTTTTATATTATAAAATTGTCTTTACAAAAAAAAAAAAGGATCAAAGAATCAATATAAATTTTGAACAAATGAATTTGAGACCAGATAATTGAATATTTACTTCATAAAGAGAACGTACTTGATTAACAACACACTAATAGGGACAGTTACCCTAGTACTTAGAGAACTTCAATTAGTATTCTTCAATTTTTAAACCAGAGAAGCGACCGCTCGTGATCTCAAAGTTTACGTTTACATAAACACATATACAATGTTAAGGAACACGAAAGGTTGGGATCGATTACGCGACACGTATAAAGGAAATTAAATTGAAATTCCGATGCACTCATGGCGCACGTTTCAACGGAAATTGTGCTAGCGCTGTTTAAGCAGAATACTGAATCTCTCGGGTCGAATTTTCATTGGAAACCGAACCCCCGTTCTCAAATGCATTACTCCCAATGCACCATCGCTCGTTTTATTACATTAATTAATGCCGAGTTCAGTCATACGTAATTTCGGACTCTCGTCCCGTGGACGCTTTTATTTCGCGAATTTCGTACAAACAATACTACATAATGCATTCATCGCGATCGATATTGTCGGTCAACTGTTCGCGAAGGATTAAAGAAACGTAAACAGAATAATAATTATTTTTGTATCTACTGCTTCAAATACACTTCCGGAAAACCATTCCAGATAATGTAGATGTACATTTGTTACAAAATTCATTTTACGACTTGTAGCTGACCTTTGAATGAACTGAAAAGTTTCATTAGTAATACATATACCACCCGAAACGCAATTTTCTCGATGCAGTGCAAATAAATATACTTACTAGCAATTTAAATATTAGAAGTAGACCATTGTATACTAATTTTTAGAGAATCAAAAATTATACAATAAACCGAATGGAATGCTTTTAAATACAAGCAACTATCGTCCAAGATAGAAGAAGAAATTGCATTCACCGCATTTTGATGACGCAATTTGAATGCAAATCTTAACATCCGTCGAAAAAATTCCCAAAGAAAACGCGACTTCGATCAAAGACGCAAGGAATTACAAACGATTACCGGAACAGCGGTTATAAATCTGTAGAAACGCAGGATCCTCCTCGAAGCTTTTTCCCGCTCGTACGAGGAACGAGGCAAGATCAATGAATCGAATGTATCTGGGGCTGAATCAAAATCTTCACGGATGCCAACGAGAGGTCGGAGAATCGCATCTGGGCAACGCGAAACGATGAATGGCAACCGACGGCAAAAAACCAGACCCTCGCGACTGCGACAAGCAACGAGCATCGAACGTTTCTTTGGTTCCCCCGGATTACCAGTTTATCGAAGCCTTAATCAATCGGCCATAAATTGGCAAGCTGTCCGGTCCGAGTAGAAAGAGAAATCCGACCACCAACGAGGCGCGCGCTGTCGTTGATCCATCGCTTCCGATTCCTTCGCGATGGAGCTTCGCCTCGACGGGCGGATATTCATTTTTCACTCGAAACGCCGAGCTCATTTTTCCTAAAACGAAACGAGAAAGGAGTCCCCCCCCTCCTTCTCCGTCTCCCACGTCTTTTGTCTCTTTCGTTCGACGCGACGCCATTCAACGACGCGACGCATCATTACTCGTTCCTCGAGAAAAGCCGGCCGTTTCCCCCGCGAAAATGCAATTAACTTCGCTTCTGTCGCGCCATTTTTCAGCACAGAGAAACACCGGGGGCCATAGAACGTTCGTTAATTGCGCGCCTATCGAGCACGATATCGGCGAAAGTTCCAGGCTCGAGCCGAACGACCGAATAGGAAAAAGTTACGTCCGGATGCTCGACGGTACGTCCGACGAGTCTCCCTCCTCGCGCAAGGATGGCGAGTTAACCGAGGATATTTCGCTAGGGTGGCATTGAGACCCGAGATTTTCTATTATATTTCGATTGGAGGAAGTTTCGGAACCGACGCGACGGCTGGCGACTCGAGTCTTCTGGAATACTTGCTCCGTATGCTCGGTAGGGAAATTGAAGAGGTGCTTGGGAGAACGACTCCTAACGTCGCGATCGTTCCCAGGGTATCTGAGTGGTAAAATATGCTTATCAGTGAGCGCAGGACTGCTTGATTGGATCCTTGAGACTCTGTGGAATACTAGAGCCAAGCCAGAAGATTGTCGTCGAGAACGTTCCGGTTCTTTTTAGATCTTTCTAGGAGACCGATTAACTACCGGATGGAAAACCATAGTAAATCTCATGATTGAATCTGTTTGACAATCCAACTTAAATTCAGTTGATAGCTTCATGTGTCTTACCACCGCATAAATTTAGTCGATAATTCAGAAAATCAGTCGACTGAAAATAGTAGTCGGTTACTATCGACAGTTATTCTATTTAATTATTATTTAATTTACGTTATGTGGACGAATTTAGACTTGCTTTTAGGTTGATCAAGAAGTTGGATATTTAGATGCCGCATGAATTTAGTTCCTGACTTTAGAATGACTTATATGTAATAAAAAGTTCTGAATGATACCTATTAGAAAATACTTTGACTGGAATAATCGCTGAAATCTAACCCTAAAAATCATCTTTAACACTTTATTGCTTAAAATTTTTAACAAGTCGAATAAACAGTGTTACGCTACCAATCGATAAAAACGATACGAATATTGTTACAACCTAACATAATAAAAAAAACCACCATTTCTTCGAATAACTTTTAACCATTCTAACAATAGTCTGTCATTAACAGAAAGTGTTTATATTTCAAGAAGAAATAAATGTCTTAATCTACGTTATACAGTTCTTCTAAAGGGTGTTTGGGATAGTATAGGCAAGCTTTGGAGGGGTGATAGATCACGTAAAAACAAAGAAAAAACTTCTATGTGACTTGGGTCCAAAACTCAACCATTTTTTAAAAAAGCTGTCATAAACATTTAAGCTATAAACCGCTATAATTCAAAATAGGAACGTTTTTTGTAAGCAATTTCTTCGCTAAAATAAAGATTACGATCTTGTTAATCCAATAAGTACAGTAAGTGTGATATTGTTACCTTGTACCGCGAAAAAATAATATTTTTCTAACCCCTTAAATTATTTTAATTTCTAACCCCTTATTGGATTAACAAGATCGTAATCTTTATTTTAGCGAAGAAATTGCTTGCGAAAAACGTTCCTATTTTGAATTATAGCGGTTTTATAGCTTAAATGTTTATGACAGTTTTTTTCAAAAATGATTGAGTTTTGGACCCAAGTCATATAGAAGTTTTTTATTTCTTTTTACGTGATCACCCCTCCAAAGCTTGCCTATACTATCCCAAACACCCTGTATATCCTCAGAAATACACCCCCGTTCAAAAGTATGTGGATACTAACCATTTTTATGAAATTTGATATACAGGGTGTAACAAAAATGTTGCAGTTCCTTGAAAGGAGTAATTCCTAAGATGATTTTAAACAACTTTTTCCTTTGCGAAAATGTAAGGTGGGGCTTCGCTAACGAGTTATTAACGAAAAACACCGACGAATAGAAGCACGCATACAGTGGATGAATTTCAGCGCGTGCCCCAGCTTTGAGTAGTATTGGCCCGCCATCGCACAGTGGTCAAAAATCGCAAAAACGTGGCCAAAACCTCAAAAATGAATGTTTCGTTAGAGGCATTTCAAATGTTGGGTTGGGTACTCTAAACACGTGGCTATGGAAAAACCAAGGTGCGAACTTTTTATGACTTATACCTGCAAAATGGTCAACGTTCAAACATTGGCTTCATTCGTCACGGAGTTTTCGTGGAGTGAAGTGCAGTGGAAAGCAAAAACTGTGAAACTTATAATTTTAAAACGAAGAAAGATATTCCAATTCTGTAAAATGGACGCTGTTCCTGGAAGTAAGTAGAATATTTTTATGTATCAGTATATGTAAAATAGTTAACAATTACGGTATATAACTGTAAAATGTACTATTTAAAAAAGCGGTAAATTTTTACACGGGAATTTTAAAGATGCAAGGTAAAAGTTGTATATTCCACAATATCACGCTGAAATTCTTTTTTAGTCTTGTAGTTGGTACTTTTATCTTACGATATTTGCAAAAATTAGCTGCGGATAGCTGCGGACCTGGTCGTACGACCATTTTTTGTGATGCAGTGCAGCGTTCGTGTTACTTTTAGATGTTTTTTCTCGAAAATTGTCGAAGATATTGAAAAGTTTTTTAAATAAATATTGTATGGTTTCGGGTTGACTTGTTGTTAGTTGTAATGCATTTTTTTTACGTTGATGAATAGAGGTCATGTGAAGGTCAAATTTGTTTTTTTTTACGTAATATGATACAGATTTTTTTAACGTTTTAACCAGATCATTATACTCTATAAAAAAGTACTAAACTACTTACTCGAAAAAATCAATAATTTTTTACATATTTTGATATGTAAAGAGTGTTTACTTTATCTAAAAAAATGGAAATATCTCGCGAGGGAGTGAACCTATAAAAAAAATATGTAGACAAAAGTGACTTGGTATAAGGAAATACAATTTTTGGTGTAAATTATTTTTTCCCAGATCGAGTGGTGGGGGAGATTTAAAAGTCAAATTCATTTTTTTTTAATGGAACTAATTTTTATCCCCACAGTTCGTTGGCATTTTTTACAACAAATTCAACGATGTGCGACATGATGTGGCTTTTAATTATTATATATTATATAATAATATTATAGGGGTTAACAACTACACATTAGGCTGCGCATTGTAAACGAAGACCGCATTTTTTATCCTCTTGTATCTCTGAAGTTACCGACATAAATAAAGGAAGTTAATATTTATTTATAAATTTTTGAGTAGAATGAACAATTTTTTAATGTACACATCCGCCATATTGCATCCGCCATTTTGTTTTTTTTTTAATTTTAACCTCAAATTCGTATTCAGCAACCCGAAAAACAGTACAATATAAATTTTTGAGTAGAATGAACAATTTTTTAATGTACACATCCGCCATATTGCATCCGCCATTTTGTTTTTTAAAATTTTAACCTCAAATTCGTATTCAGCAACCCGAAAAACAGTACAATATCAATTTTTGAGTAGAATGAACAATTTTTTAATGTACACATCCGCCATATTGCATCCGCCATTCTGTTTTTTTTTAATTTTAACCTCAAATTCGTATTCAGCAACCCGAAAAACAGTACAATATAAATTTTTGAGTAGAATGAACAATTTTTTAATGTACACATCCGCCATATTGCATCCGCCATTTTGTTTTTTAAAATTTTAACCTCAAATTCGTATTCAGCAACCCAAAAAATAGTACAATATAAATTTTTGAGTAGAATCAACAATTTTTTAATGTACACATCCGCCATATTGCATCCGCCATTTTGTTTTTTAAAATTTTTATTTCAGATTCATAATCAGCGACCTCAAAAACCCCCGACTACCAATTTTTGTCCAAATTGGAATTCATCTTGAGGTTTTGGTCACTTTTTTGCGATTTTTGACCACTGTGCATCGTCTGCGTCATCATTAATCCGCTGTACTCGCTCCCCGATTGGTCGGTGTTTTTCGTTAATAACTCGTTAACAAAGCCTCACCTAGCATTTTTGCTAAGGAAAAAGTTGTTTAAAATCGCCTCAGTAATCACCCGTTTCAAGGAACTGCAACATTTTTGTTACACCCTGTATTATGTATACTGTTGTTGTTAGACGGTACTTATTGTTAAATTCTGTTACGTACATGCATGTAATGTATTCTAGTAGCACAAAATTAAACAATTCACTTATTTAACTTATTTAAGTATACATAATGTATCACAAATTTCATAAAAATGGTTAGTGTCCACATACTTTTGAGCGGGGGTGTATGTATCCAAACACGTTAAAGTTGAAACTCGTAATTCAGTGCCACGCTGTACAAGCGTCTACATGCACAAACTCTGTACCGCTAGAAGCCTAGATACACCTTCGAAGCACCGAGCCCTGACATAAGTTGCCTGCAGTCGTTCGCATCAACATAATTGAGAGAAACGCCCCTTGAACTACGTCGTCTTCCGTGAAACCGAAGCAGCCGACCGCCGACTGACCCTAAAACGTCCGATCTCTTCGCGATTCCTCCCTTTCGGCCATACATTATGCAGAGAATTCCGATGCCGCCGCGTATGATGCCAGAAGCGACTCGAATAGTCTTCATTCATCACTCGGCTCTCCGTGGTCGCCGCGCGTTTAGCTTGATGGAGCGATAAATGCTCTCGAAGCGTTGTGCTAAACCCCTGACGTTCGGCTGTTTTCGTCGAACGCGAGCATCCAAAGGACGACACGACTCTCCGATCGTACGTGGTGGGCGCAGTCGACGAAATTGCAGATTCCGATCGACCCACCCTAGCAATTTGCTCTTCAATCTCGTTACCCCCGACTGCAGTGTACCTACTATCGGTTACGGAGGAACCGAACGCTCCGAGATTTATTTCTAGACCGTGTGCTCGGTCTGTTTCTTGAATTTTAACAGGAGAAATCGCTGTGAGGAGCCGTGGGTGAAATGTATGTTTGGTTTGCAATTTAGTACTGTATTCGATGTACGTGGTTCGCAGATTTGCTGATAGAATAGGTACAATCGCGGTCGATTGTATAACAAAAATTATGTACCAGGCAATTACTTTTATTTTTTAGTGTTAGAATAGAAAAAACTGAAGAGCAACGTGAAAACTGACAATAACAAATACCTAAGAATATTAGAAACGAAATAATAATCAAAATTTGGCAGTAGAATAAAGCTACGTTTTCACGTGATACTAAAAGTCAAATGTCTAAATCACTAAAACTCAAATCATGTCATGACTAGACTGCGGAAGTTTATGTATTTTTGGCAATTTTCATTGTGCAAAAACCTGTAAGAATGTGCATAGATGCACAAATAGATGAAGTATAAAAAGTAAAATACATTTTATAATGCTTAGAAGATGAAGTACTTTTATTCAAGTTTTAGTTCCTTTCTTGTGTCTGCAAAAATTTGAATTTGCATAGAGATCTGCAGTCTAGTCATGACACTATGACACTAAAAATTTGTGGTATGAATTAAATGTCATTAGAACGTGACTTCTAATTTTCACAATCACAAAAGTCATGATTTAGTGCAGTTTACTGTCACGTGGAAATGTACTTCAAAAAATCATAGTACTGAATTCAATGTCATAACAACGCGATTTCTAGTTTTCACGATAACAAAAGTTGACATTTAGTGTCATAGCACCCAAATGTAACGATTTACTGTCACGTGAAAACATACCTTAACGAGAAGAACAGCTTTCTTGAACAATCAATGTAATATCATTCAATTATATTAAGTCGTTCTAAGAGTAATTCCATGTATCGTCCTAAACTTTACCTCAAACGAGTAGAAACTTTCTGAGAGAAGAATTCAAAACTTGAATGAAAGATGGAAGATAGTTGTAAAAAATGTAGTTTGATATTCACTATCTTTAATTAAGTAATCTCCAAAGGCAACAGTTCTATATAATTAAAAATTCAAGGCACTACATGCTATGTTTTTATGCCCCTTTTAAATGCCCCTGTATCAGAAAATAAATAAATAAAAAAATTCTAACATTAAAAAATTCAATTACGTTAAGCATTCACATGGGATCGATTATTCTTGTATTATGCATCCGGTCTGGATCGTTGCAAGATTTCGGTAAGGCCAGATTTCTGGTTCGCAATTATACGGAGTTGTGAAACTTCCTGCAAGCTCGGTAGAAGCGTTCACTATCGCAACCGCCGAATCTAAACGATTATTTCGTCTCGCTTTGGTTCTAAATCTGTGGTTGGCGAAATTCCCGCGTTCGATCGGCGTATTCTAGCAATTCGCCTTTAAATCCTTTGTGCATCCCGCTCAGTGCACTCTGACGCCGACGATTAAGCGTTCGGTATTAACTATGGCTACTCGATCGAGATATTTGATTTTTAATCGAGTAAAGTGTAAAGCTGCTCGCGAGTTTCAATGAAGAAATAATCTAATTCAACGTCGAATTCTAAATGAAAATTTTGCAAATTTCAATTCCACTTTAACTCAGAATCTTCGATTATGATAAAAATATAACATTTTAATTGCTTTTCGCTTCACTGAAATAAATTTTTCGAAGAAAATTCAATTACCTTTCCACCAACGATGAAGTTAATCGTAATATTACAGTATGCAGTTTTTAATTGCTTATAAAAGTAAAACGAGTTTTAATAAAGATCCGATTTTAACATAGAAACTGGTTGGGTACATGCAAGAGCTTAGTTAACGTCGCAGTTCCATTAAATAATGCACCGACTCTCATCGCGCCACCCGATTGCATAACCCTCGAACCACTGTAATACCAATCGATACAGCGAACTCGAGAACGGGCTCACATAATGCTCTCTTGAATTCTAGACGCGAGATTGGCAAGATTCCCAAATTCGATTTTCACATCCCACTAATTTACTCGTCGATCTCGTTACGCGACGAACTGCAGCTCTCCGCGGTGCAAGTGATTCCTAACGAGATCCGCCAACGGCCACGAATTATCGCTCCATTCGAACGCGAGGGGATGAATGTAGGGTTGCATAAAGCGATTCGTATGCATCGCGACCCTTGTTCGACAACAGATGCAAAAAAGTAACAAAAAAAAAGAAGGGGTCGATGTGACATGATGATTATTCTTCTGTCGCCTGGAAACTGCAATTATATTCTTCGTTATTGAAACTATGGATTCTCCCCTTTTTAGCTAGGAGATTCATCCTTTTAGATGGGGATTTATGAACATTGTTCGGTGGAAAATGGATTTTTTATATTCCACGACTAATGTAAAATTCTATTTTTTAATACCTCGTCACATTTTTAAATGTTCGAACCTTTCTTTCGGTTTTCTTGGAAACGCAAACGTGTAGCAATTTATAGTTAGACTGTGGATGTTTGTGTATTTATGGCAATTTTAAAATTACAAAACCTATAAAGATGCTATAAGGATGATATTTAGAAAATTGAACATACATTTAATATTCAATTACTATTGTCTATAAAGATATGAATTTGCATAAACATCTGCAGTCTACTTATAGTATAATATTAACCATTTATTTATTTATTTGCTTTATCAATATAAGAAGTTTACTTTTGATGTAGTATGTATAATAGTCTTGAAAAACTGCTGGAAACAACAAAAATAAGTAAAAAATGACTCGGAAAACGCATTAGGTCTAACAAAAGTAAAATATCCTACAGCATTAAAGCAAATCCATTAAAAGCAAATAAATGTATCTATACTAATAATCTCCAATATTGTAATGTAACTATTTGACCTGCCGTCTTTATCTCCGCTCAATCGAAGAAGATACGCGGCTCATCCCGATCGCGTGACTCGCTTTGCATAAATGTCGAGCCAGAGGCCCGATAGAGAAAGGTCATTAGAACACCAATTAATCGTTCCAATTCAGCCGCACGATCTATTAAGCTTGCAACATTCTATTCGCGCCTCGCAGCCCATTCCTTCCAGTGATATTTCATCGGACTGTTGAGTGCTGAACGCCGAACGGGTAAACGTACGAACGTGAGCGCTTAAGATAAGCTCGATGACGAAAGCCTCGGGTGTATTATCGATCAATAATGTTACAATATTAATGATGGGGACGGAAAGGGAAACAAGCGTACCGGGATGTTGGTACTCGATTAATCGCGAAAATTTTCATGACATAACGAATGAAATGCTCTTAACCGTCGACAAGCATTAAAGGCAAAGTTCTGCAAAATTAATGGAAAGTAAGCTTATTTAAAATTGAAATCACTGCGCGCGTTCTGATAGAATTTCTACTGAATATTACACGATATGCACTATGTACACAGCCGGAGTAGATATTTAATTAGATAATTATACCTTAGTAAAAATAAATATTGGGATTTAGATACTCATTTTTATGAACTAATTTGGAAAAGATTAATAAGTCGTTTTAAACGCTTCAGTGAGAATAATAAATCTTACTTGTATATTTTATTTCCCTTAAACTCGAAAATTAAAGTTCAGTTGCAACAGTCAATAAAAAGACTTTTAACTTGGTAATTTTCTGTAGGAGAAAAAGAGTCGGCCGATCGGATTGTCTGGACCGGGATTCGAACCCGGATCTTTCACTTTCCGGGCGAGTGCTTTAACCAATTAAGCTATCCAGGCCGACCGACAACTCAGATTCTCCTAAACATTATAACCGAAACGTAAACACAAACTCAGGCATCCAACCGCCTACAGCTCGGCCAGCCTGACAAATGTGGCCGCCCTCGGCCACGCATCCGCGAAAATCCCAACAAATCATAAACACAAAGACAGGACACGAGGGCTCAAAATCCCACTTCTGAAAACTGTAGGAGAAAAAGAGTCGGCCGATCGGATTGTCTGGACCGGGATTCGAACCCGGATCTTTCACTTTCCGGGCGAGTGCTTTAACCAATTAAGCTATCCAGGCCGACCGACAACTCAGATTCTCCTAAACATTATAACCGAAACGTAAACACAAACTCAGGCATCCAACCGCCTACATTTCTAAACTATTAAGATAGTTTCTCAGAGTGATTTAAAAAACATAAAAATAGTAATTAATTTAAATAAATATTTGAACCAGAAAGAAAATAAACAGAGTTAAGAAAATTTGAACAACGTAAGTATAGTAGCAATTTCTCGTGAATTTCATAAGATATGATATTGATATCTTCCAAGGGAGGAGAAGTCTACCCTAAACACTCAAATAGTCAATAGCTTTAAAATAAAGCGCACTTCATATGCAAACGCACCAAGAATCATCCCTCCTCGCTTCTAAACTGCCCTCGGAATTGCGATATTATCGACGTATTCATCATCGACGCGAGAACGATAGCCTAACGTAAATCTTTCCGAAAAGTTCGAATAAATATTCCCCCAGGATTTCGCGGAGCCGCGTTCGTCCGCGTTTAAGATCGACGGGGCGACACCTGGAACAGCTACCAATGGAAAACTACCACGGCTGGTTGTGCCCATAAAACGGATTTATGACGAACGGCCAAGGAACTGGTGAATATTTCGTGCGTAAGGAAATTTTATGAAGCACGTTTGCTTGTCGATAAATTTTCGCGAAAACGGCGTTGCAGGTTTTGCTTTTTCCCGCGACGACGCGACGTTACATTGACGCATTATTGCGGTGCTGGAATGCAGGTAGTCGTCGCGAGAAGTTATGGCTGCAGTTAATTGCAACATTATGCGCCGTCATGTTTATGCATGCCCTTCCAAACATATTTCTAGCGCACTTCGTACCTATTATTTCTTTGGGAACTTGAGTTGTACATACTTAAACATAGGATCATATTGCAGCGATTAGAATTAGAATGATTGAATGATTACAAAATGGCTATCTATTTATTCAATACAACTGACTATTTTAATCCTTGTATCAATAGAATTGCGTTCCATATTTATCAGAACACAGAGGCAACTTATACATCGATAATATTCATGTGGAATTTTATCCAAATAAAAGTTCCATAAAAATGACTGGAAAAATTATAAGAAAATCATAAAGCAAA
The DNA here is from genome assembly GCA_030770465.2 of Perdita meconis. NCBI lineage: Eukaryota > Metazoa > Arthropoda > Insecta > Hymenoptera > Andrenidae > Perdita > Perdita meconis. The sequence continues at coordinate 8,385,378 of JASKOS020000014.1, read as the reverse complement.
AGATTAAGTTTCTCAAGTCTTTTAGAAGAAAGCCAACAGCTATTCCTTTAGAGTTCTTCAGTACGCTGAATTAAAAATACGGGTTTTACTCGTTAGAAACTCAAAACTCGTTACAGTAACGAGCTTGTAAAGTAATCAGATTAATTCAAGCGCTAGCTCTCGTTTTATTATATCAGAGAAGAGGGCAAGGGAAAAGTAAAAAGCGATGAGTTCATGGCTTTACCAACTTATACAAAAACCTGTTTTATTTGTGACTTTGTATTAACATGTCAATGATTGGAAAAACAATTAAAATTCGATTATTTTGGTGAAATTGAAGCGATTTTAAAGCGCTCATAATATTCTACCCAGAAGAGTGTTTCAATGCCTACCGTTTTGTTTTTTTTTTTTTTACCCCATTCTCTCCAAGCTCAGACGTTGTTAAAAATGCCCGACACTGACGGGGGGTCGAATCAGATACCTTTTCTTCGTTGCTTTTCGCAGGGTAAATCTCAACAATCGTTCTCCCTTCGACTGTATTAAAATTTTCAAAGGAGCCCGCGGCGAATTTCACCCTCTACTAAAGCCTGTATGGAAACGCATCAGCCACACACGAATTTTCAATAAACCGGTGCACGCGCGTGTGTAACATGCGTTCGTCAGAAAAATTCGCTGTTTCACAAGAGAACGGGAAGTTCTACCAGAAAATTCCATGCTGTATTGGAAAATTTAATTTCGCGATACAAAAATTTTCAGTTTGTAGAAAAAGACGAGTTTACAATATTCTGGATTTCGCGTACAGAAAAAAACTGCTGTAAATTCTGTCATTCCACTTGCCATTAAAAAATACTCAAAATAATTTTAAGTATTCTACAAATATTGCAAAATTTGTAGTATTTTATAAGAAAAAAAAACGCAGGAATTAACACTATTTCGTACGATTGAAACCTCCACGTATCTCATGAAAAAAAAAAATTCTGGTGTTAATGGAAAGCCGTCAGCGCGGCTAAAAGGTGCCACGCTTGACGAAAAAATCTACGCACCGTCAGAGAAAATTGCCACGCTAATGGAAAATTGATTGCATCGCCGGAAAATTCGGAGTTTCTGTCACGATTTTCCTCTGCCCGTGATACGTTTCGCCTCGCGGTGTAATTGGCTCTCGCGACGGCTCGTACGGAAATCCGCGGAATATAGGAGCAAACGCAAATAGAGGCCTCGGCACCGTGCATTTAATTAAATTTCAGCCATACACGCGAGTCGCGCGCAGGATGCCCAGGCGCCACGCAGTTTAAACAAATTGGGGACCCCATTGATTTCCTGCGAGCGGGAAAAACATGCGTCCCAGCGGACAAACGCGCACCTATATTAAATTCGCGACTTTTCAATGCCGCCGCCGCGCCGACTATATAATTCCGACAATTGCGACAAAGCTGGACTCGCGTAATTATCGACACGTGTTCTTCCTCGATTATTGGCCGACGTTTCGCGCGAGGAGAATGCATACTAAGCATGGCGACAGGCGCGCGGATCGATATGCTTATGACCAGCCACTGCCTGCGACCTGCGAGCCTGCGACTAGGTTGTCGAGGAGGGGACGCAAAAAGGTGATAAAATATGAGGAGGAGGAAGATAGTGAGTTTGATGAAGTTGAAGTAAGTTGAAGGAAGGTGGAGGGTGTTGATATGAGTTTAGATGAATTGAAGAGAGTTGAAGATTAGAGTAGACGGAAAGAAATTGAGACAAGGATCTGCATGATTGTTTGAAGAAATCCAAGAGAATTTTAGTAGGTTCAAAGGACTTTGAAAAAGTCAGAGAGATTGGAATTCGAGTGGAATCCAAGAAACCAGGAACGCATTTATGTCTTTGGAAGCCCTAAACCCTTCATTATGAAACTTCAAAGATGTCGATCATAGTTAATGAAATTTAAACATATTTTTTATGTTTATTAAAAATATAAGTTGACATTTCTTCGGTAACTTTAAAAAAAAAGATTACAAGTTGAACATCCGAAGACTTCAAACTGGAGATTCACAGATTTTTAGGAATTCACTTTAGAAATTTTAAGATTTCAAGCTAAAGATTTGAAAATATCAAATTACAAATACAAAAATGTTTAAACTTGACATTGTAAACTTGATGATTTGAAATTGGAAATTTAAACATTCGCAATCGAAGATTTTAAAAGATAAAGTTAAAGGTTCGAAGATATAAAACGGAAGATTTGAAGATTTCATGTTGGAAATTTTAAGATTTTAGGTTGCAGATTTAGAGATTTCTACAGTTAAAATTGCATAATAATTCGGAGATCTCAAGTTGAAGATATCAAAATTTCAGGTTGAAGATTTCATTATTTTAATTTTCATATTTAAAGATTTTCTAGCTACATTTTGGAAATTTGAGGGTTTCGAGTTGGAGATCTAAATAAAATTCAAATAAGAAATTTAAAGATATGAAATTGGAAATTTTAGCAATTGAAATTAAAGATTCAAAACTTTTAAGAGAGAATCAAAAATGTTAAAATTGAAAAAATATTTCAGATTATAGATTGAAATATTTAAAATTATAGATTTTAAAACTTTTTGACGATTTGAGGATTTACAGTTGTATATTTTATAAATTGATGATAAGGAATTTAACATGAAACTTTGACAGCATCCAAAAAAGTCCAACAGCACACACCAATATACAAAAGAGTAGAAAATGCGATCCTCCAAAAGCAAAATTAAAGATATAACAATTTCAAAACAGCAAACACAAATTACAGCGTATCTCGAACTGCCAATGGACAGTGAATGCGAAAGTCAAAGAATGAAGTGTGAATATTTTCACCGTTACATTGTTGGCGCTGAAAGTGCAATTCATTGCCGCCGCAATTGCTTTCCCTTTACGCATTTGTCGCAGAGGTTCGCGGGGATAATGCACGGTACGCTTACTAAATTTCAGCAGCGAATCGGTAGAAAAACGCGGAAACGTACGACACCGGCACGACGCGTTGAAACATAATCGTTTCGCGCGTACATCGCTGCACCTGCGCGCAACGATATAACCGTAAATGCAACGCGGATCTGCAGACGGAAGGAGAAATTATGTCTACGCGCTGCTCGACCGAACACGCTCATCGGTTGTGCATATTAATTAAGCGCCGTCAATTAACGCTCGTACAATCAGGTCAATGCATTGTCCGGCGAATCGGGATCGTATACGCGTACAATGAACGTAAACTTTGACGAAAGCTGTCCGTCCATGCACAATGGGGAGCGCATTAGCATGTCATGAAACTAGGTGATTCTAGGTTAAAATGTAAATCAGAGTCCACCTCGTGAATATAACCAACTGGGTGGAAAATTTAACGAAGTTTAAACACGAAGATCTCTGTTATAAATACCCTACGATGAAATCTTGATCTTTTTCAAGATTTCCTGTAAAGTTCTGCATATTACTTTTCATATTGCATACTTATTTTTTAACCCATTAGCTGCCACGATCCCCATTTGGGGATTTTGGAATTTTACGTACACCACTCGGCGCCAAAAATATAGTTGGTACGCCTGACAGTTTAGCTAAATTAAAAGAAAAAAACAAATTTGGCAGTTAATGGGTTAATGTAGAATTATCTGCTAAGGAGCTAGAACACTGTGATGGATAAATAGAAATCGATTTGCTGTTTTTTACATATTTTAGTAGCTACACCTCTCAAAAATGTGCCTGTACAATTTTAGGACGAACTTCGCAAAATTAATTAGATACGGCAGTTTTTGTGAATCAGTATCTGAGTTTAGCATTGATCTTATGGAACTTTAAACCTGTTCTTCTCGAAATGACATTTTTTTAACCGCATCGACAGCAAATAAAAAAATTTAAGTAACCAATCGATTTGATCAAGGTTCGGTTTTGTAATAACAACCTTTCTCTATTGCAGTAGAAAGTCGTTTTTTGATTAATAAAACTAATTTTATCTTATTTGAATTCTTCTACAAACTATTGAAATTTCGAACTTTCTCTTACACTGACCATGATTTTATTATTTTGCAAAAATTTTGAAATCCCCTACGTACTGTAATAATCATTAATATGTAGTTAGACGTGTTTGGCCACTTTGTTGTCAACGCCACAACAATGTTTCTTGGATTCATTCATTTTAAAATCGTGTGCACCACCATCAACAAATTAATTGAAACATTTTTTTTACATTCTTCAATAATTGTAATTCACGTGTAATTAAACACAAAATTACTACAGTACATTGTTTGCTTAAAAAAATTCTCGAAGATACCAAAGTTTTTTCGCACGTCACAGTATTCTAATCCCTTAATCCTGAAGTTTGTTTCAGCAACTTCTGTCAGATTCCTCAAATAATAAACCCTATATATTCCTAAATAATAAACCCTAACAATAGTGATGTTTCATAGACTCAAAACTCAATATTTATTTTAATATCATAGGACGGCTTCATAACGTTCCCACCCTAATCTTACGCAATCTATACCGTTTTAAACGCCACTTTCGTAATTCCCACACAGTTTGCCATAGTAAAATCGATGACTAATCGTACAGCCTGACGAACTGATCGAACACTGCATTAATAACGTTCGGTCGAGAGCCGAAGCTTTCTCTCTAAGAACAATAACCGCTTAACTAGACTCCATATCAAACGTAAAATATCACCTCGCAGCATTTTCCCTCCGATAACCACTATTTCGACGCGCGATTCGAAATTATAAAATTCTGCTTCGTATGCGGACCCAACTAAAAAATGATATACTGATTCAATATTCTTAAATGTGCGCGCTACGCTTTTACGGAGATAATATCGCGCACGAAGTTCACATAAAAAGGCCGGTTAATAAAAGGAAACGCGGCGGAAGAGCAGGAGAACGTCGGACGGTAAAAGGCTCAGAAGAATCCTCGATATCCTTATGCACCTCGGGTATCGAGCTCCTCGTACGACCTCGTGCGCCCAGAGTTACATTTTTTTCTCCCCTTCCGTGCAGACACACACGACGGACGCGTTTGCATTTACCTTCAGCATCCTCGCGAAACGTCCGTGAACCGATAAGGCAGCCCTTTTGCGGCCGACACCTTGCAGAATCGTTACTCACTTATCGCGTTTCGAGAACGCGAAAAATTGCAGTCGCGCGAGATACGACTGAAGGTAAACAGGTGTCGACCAAGAATATCTACGCAAGTGGATTCAGAACCCTCGTCAGCGAGGATTAGCGAAGTGTGTGGTGTTTAAAAATGTAAGTTGGTCTCACAGAATTAGATACACATCATTGGTCTGTTTCATTATAATAATTCTTATTTGACCCTGTAATTCTTCTCGAATCTATTTAACTCAATAATACAGTAGAACCTCGATTAACATCAATATTGTGGCTTAACATCAAAGTCAGAACTGAAAGATTCCTTTGAACAGCATTTGTGTATTTTTATATACATATGTACCATCGCAAAATCAAAGTTCCAGTTTCACTCGAAATTCTACTGTATTCTTATAGTCTGTAGATAGAATAATGAGAGCCTAGAATCATAGAAATCAAAAATAATGTAGAGCCGGTTAATCGAGGTTCTACTGCACTGCATTTTATTTTTTTAAATAAATGTTGCAATTTTATGGACAAATCTTTGCGAGTTAGTGTTAATATCTGCGTTTGTTGTTCTTATAACGAGGTGCTAATAATTAAAATTGTAATAAATCCAATTTTTAGGAGAACAATAGCGTTAAAGTTTGGTGATATTTCATATTTTGCATAAAATGCTAATTCTTATTATAAATTCGCGTAATATTTAATGTTTATTTTATAGAGGATTTGCATGAAATTTGCTTTCATGTTACAGACTACCTGATTTCTGATAAGTAAAATATTATGCAACTAAAGCGAAATTAACGCAGTGAATTTCAGTTAATTAGAAGCATAAAATTTTTATCCATTTTGATTTTTAGATATTAACCATCTTCGAACAACTTATGAATTTGCATCCTTATTAAACAAAATTTCAAGTACTTAACATTACAGAAGACTATGTAAATAATGTACTAGAGACACTTTGATAAATGGACCAGAATTTTTTCGAAATTCTTGAATGTCTAGAAGGGTAAAACATCACGTTTAGATTTAATTTATCCTATAAATGATGAAAGAATGTACAAGGTGTATAAAAATTATATGTCACGACCAAGATAACGGGATTCTGTGCCTTTGGATCGGTGGAAAATCGTTTAAAAAAGTGATCGCAAAATTGACCTTAATATTGGTACATCAAGGCCAAAGGGTCAACATTTTTTTCTCTATCGTATTCTACTCGTCATGAAGACCAACTTTGAAAGAAACCACAGGTGACCCAAACTGTCCTCTTAAAAAACTATAATACTTATATCACAGTTTCTGTAATTCTTAAATTTAATTTATTTGTAATATTCTTATATTTTCACATTCAAATGTTCATAACAGCCCTAACTTTTATTGAACCCTAAAGAAAGAAATTTACTGGTGACAAATCTGAAGTACAAGGAGGTTGCAAATGTGAAGTAGATCTGAGTCTTATTCATCGCGTGCCAAACATTTTATCCAAATTTGTCCACACATAATACAGTACTGATCAGAAAGTGTTCCACTGGCTTGACTCAGAAAGTGTCCCATCGAATATCCCCACCAGTTTGACTGATCTTCGCCGCCGTAACTCGATACGGCTGTGCTAGCGGCGAGGGGACTCGCGCTGTCGAACAAGCCATAAATTTCGGTCGGCGCGTTGCGGCTTCCTTTGACGAAAGACGGAATATGATTGGTCCTCTTATTCTGACAGCTACACGTTCAGTCCGCGCGGATTTACTACGATACGAAGAGACTCCAATTCTTTAATACTTTAATTCATTGACATTTTAACTTTGTTTGTATAAATATTGTTTTTACCTTATTTATACCTATATGTACAGTAATTATTTTACACTTACATACGGATAATATTAATTACGAATGTGATAAATAATAATTTATGAAAAATGTACAAGACGTTCAGGTGGCCGTGTTGTTTCAAATTGCACCTACTAAACTATAAAAGTTATTACAAAATGATACAAGAAAAGTATAAAACGGAAATATTAATATTTTTTCGGGATTGACCTAATTTGTCTAAAATTATACTATTTAGTTTTCCCTCTCCGAAAATAGTCATGAAAAATCTGTATAATTAACTCTCGAAGGTACCGATCGCGATCGGTTTGATCGGTCGCACGGAAAACTACGGTGGGTCCGAACAGCAAGAAATAATACACATGTCCCTGTAATAAACTCTATTTCCGCCAGTTTGCTTATCGTCCCGCGGAAACATTTCAAAAAGACTAAAAATATAAAAATAAAAATTAAATTTTTACGCCATATTACAAGTCACGTTTAAAGCAGTGCAAATTTGTCCTGTATCATTTTTTTACAATATCGATAATTTATCAAGCGCAACTTGAACTAACACTGTTAATTGAACGTCTTGTACAATATTTGTAATAGTAGTACCTAATAATTAATATTCTTATATTGGTTTAAAGTTTAAAATAATTATTACATGTTTATATTTTTATATTACAAGATATCAGTATGTATAGGTTTAAAAGCGTAGAATGAATGAATGGGAGTTCACATCTTCGCATCATAGTACGCACGGATTAAATGACAGAAGTCAGAACGAGTGCGCTTGTCGTATTCTGTCCTTTTCTTTTATCAACAAAGAAAGCCGCACCAGTGCCGAACGAAATTTATGGCTTGTACTACAACGCTAATCCCCTTGATCGGCCCGAGCCGCCTCGAGGGCGCGGTAGGCATCAAAGCTACGAAAACGACTACCCGTCTCAGAAGAGGCTCGCGCCCGGTCCCGTTGAGCGAACACTTTGTGGATCAGAACTGTATATGCTTCCATTTTCAAGCTATTTGCATTTAAAGTTGTGATTGCCAATACTATACTATGGTCTTGCATTTTATTAAATCCTCATTTCAAAGAAAAACATTTGTTTATACTCATTATAAACTTTATTCATAACCAGTTTTGGATCGGAGTTCGGGTTATTATGAGTATTTTGAGTACTTGGATGCTCGAGTTGCGAGAATATGACTCATACTAGATTGCGGATTTTTATGCATTTATTGTAATTTTAAATATGCAAAATTTTATAAAGCTGTTGATCGATGCTAAAATATACAAAATATCAAAGGTATAGTTGAATTTAAAATTTTTGGAAAACAAAACACTCGGTAATTGAAGTTCCAATTCATTACATATTTACATTTGTAAAAATTTGATTTTGCATGAAAATCCGCAGTCTATTTATAACCGATTTCCAAATCCGAGTTCGAATTATAACGAATACATATTTCGGATACTCGGATAATAGGAGCTCTAATATTAATCCGTTTAGTGTCCACGGAGAAGTTCAGAGACTCCTAAAGGGTCCACGCATCCCTAATCGACCCTTGAGTTTTACTATTCGCAGTTGAGGAAGAGTTACCGATAGAAGCGAGGATCAAACTCGAGCACCTGCCACGTCATAAGATATGAAGCACCAGGAGGATGGATTCTCGTCAACTTCTCGGCTCTACCATTTGCAAGATTAAAGTCTCCAAGGAGGATAAAGGCCCCTTTGAAGTAATCAGACGCGTTTACCTCGTCCAACCTCCCCCGTTTCGAAATCTACTTGCCAAGTCATCGGGGAGAAGCAGGCAGTTCGAAAGTTCTACCGATTTAACGGAAGCCAGATAACATCGTCGTGGACGTCTACATGCGCGTGCAATTAGAGTGTCACGATTTTCAGCCGCGCCGAAAATAACTGATTGCGACTCTAATTAATCGCGTCGCAGCGTGTGATGCCGCGTGCAGCTGTGCTTGAAAAGTCGCAAATCGTTCGAAAACTGTTACGCGGGAGAATCAATTTGAAAGAAGGTGTTGGGAAGAGTAAATGATGTATCCTGGTACCGTGTTGCGTAAAAATAAAGTGGTGCTTCGCTTCGTAGTAAAAAATACCACGCTATCTTGAGCCCTCAGCTATAAAATGTGCATATCGAGGAGATCGAGCGAACGGAAATATCCAGGAAGAAAGTAAACTTAGCTTGATGCGCCTTACGAAACGTAAACAATACTCCTTTGGTTATAGAATTCCTCCATTAATTTAATCTACTTTCTTAGAATTTCTCAAAATCTCTCTTTCATAATCATAGATATTTGTTTTGAATTCTACGCTTCGAAATTCAGAAAAAAAATCCTATTAAAGAAATTGTTGGCAAGCATTTATTACTTATTTCAAAATTTTGTTTGGTTAGTGATGAAATATTTTAAACAACCTTCGCGATTATAAAAAAAGGTACGCGATACATCAAAGCAAGAATCAAGAATTACCCGGTAATTAGGTGGACAACGAAATAACAGATGAGAAAATGGGCTGCGATTAAGGGTGCACCGTTGACTTCGTGCGGTGAATCCCGAGCGATTAAGAACGAACCGCCACAGAGACCTCTTTGTTCTTGCATTCCCGCTGCCCCGACATAAATATCGTTCAAACTGTAATTCGAGACCGCCACCCTCTCCCAGGCTATTAAACTGGATTCGTACGGGCAAGCCGATGCTGCTCCTTTTTGCCGGAATTTCGCGAGCTACTGACCCGTGCATAATACACGTTTTAATCCGAGGGAAAGCATAACGGAGGCGGATCGTGTTCGTAAAACCCGAGCGAGTGTTTTTAATTAAAGTCTTCGAGATAAAGTTGCGTGCACCTTGTTGTTCGCGGTCTTTCAGGATTTTCTTAACTCCTTGGAGGATTTTCTTGATGCCGTCACTGGTGCAGAGAACTTTTCCGAGTTATCTCTTTGACTCCGCTGCGGATAGGGAGCTGGTATGAATACTAGATAAAAGAGATCAATATGTGATAAGCACAGAGATGGAATACTCTTATTTATGACGATCTTTGCGAAAAAAAAGTCAAAATTACTTTAGTTGGTGTGAAAATTTGTACTGTCAAATTTTCCATTAAAATTTCTACTCGATATAGATTAATAATAAACATCAACGATCACAATTCACTTTTTCATTTTTACTACAAAGTGTATTTCTTAACTTCTTCTTTTAAATTCTTGAACATTAATGTTAAAATCAACGGCTGAACCCAACAACGGAGGAGGATTTCCGTAGAATTTTTTAAACAATTTCAAAAGCGTTTAAATGCTATTCGATTATAGGAATTCCTCTATTTTTAGTTTAATAACTTAATTAGTTCAATCATCTCTTTTATTTCAGTAAGATCGAAGTAAAAAACTCTTCAAATACCAATTATTTGAGAATATTTGTTTAAACTGAATACGAAATAAAATTAGTTCTTCCAATATGCATTTGATTAATCGAAAACAGAAATATTGCAGAACATCTCAAGTGGAATGCAAATTTCGCGAATCACGTATCGTTCACGATTTTAAAATCGCGTCGTCGGATTTATCATCGTTCCGCGGTTAGTACTACCAGATACTTTCTATGATTCGAGTTCCGTTATCACTAATTTACGATACGATTATTATTCCACGTGCAATAGTCACGATAAGCAGAAGATCGTAGATTACGGCTCGGTACACCTATTGCTTACGCAACGAGCATTTATCACGGCATTCACTCAGAACGATTGTATTCCCCGTGTTCCGTAACATTGTAATGATTGTAAGTCTTTCGCTGCGACGAAGACCGGCTGTCACAGCCGATGCAGTCGAACAGAATGAATTATCGCGGAATTTCTGCTGTAATAATCACGATGTATTTACAATGCACTGTTTGTAATCGTACCGTTAAATGTATGCACCGAAGGCGACTGTACTTTCGAACACTGGATAAAGATTTAATTATCGTGCTGATAAATTATTTAAAAGGCTCAACGTATTTACACATCGGGAATTTAAAATTATAAGCATTTGCAAAATTTGTTTTTTTTTTTATCATATAAATATACATTATTCGAAAGGAACTCGCGTACGATCAATAATATTGACCAATTCAATCTGATAAGAACATGATTAATCTTTTTTGTAATATCCATCGCACACTGTCGAAATATTATCAATACTGATAAAAATTAAATATTATTGATCACGTGTGAAGCTTTAAAGAGCGAGATACATACTTTAATTACTGAAACTAAGTCTTCTCTGACGTTAAAATTTAAAATCTATTGAGAACAGAAATTAATCATATCGTTGAGGCATATATGTATAAAAAAAAAAACAGAATGACAAACTCGTACAATAAAAAAAAAACACATTTTCAGAGAATACCTACAGTTTAATTGCAATAACTTTGAAAAAAATAACATAAATATCTTGGGTTCCCAGCATATTACAAACACTTCAATTACAGTCCTATTGTAACAGAAATTCAGACGACATTTAATTACGCGCGAATCCGTTCTAAGTGTGTACATGCTTTGTTAAAGCAATTAAATGGACTTTAATTGCGCTTTGACGGTTCTGCCGACTACAGAGTCCGGGTCAAGAAGGCCACGTAACGAGGAAACTTTTTATCGATTCACGCACAAAGCGGATTTCGAGCGCTTCCTTTCAGAGTTTGCGCTAGAGGTTGATCTTTTTCAGGCGCTTGACGCATACTCTGTTTCTGTTTTGTACGCGTGAAAAAAAAATAATTGAGAAAATAGAAAAAAAGGCGTGGAAACGCGGCCATGATGGACGTGTTGACGCGATAATGATTTATTTCGGTGACATCAAAGCGAGAATTGAAGGCAGGCAGCGAGAAACATTTGTCGAAGCGTTGCACGACGAACAAAGAATAGTATTTGAAAAGCTTACGTGCCGAAATGTTATTGCAAAATAAAATACTGGATTCGAGATTACGTGAAGTATAAGCTACGTGAAAATTTCAATTTTTAAAATGCGGTACGATATATTGAAGGATATTCAAACGCACACGGTTCATGCAAGTTGCATGTAGATACGTTCTACTACTTTATATTCGTTCATCAACGTTCAAAATGGAGGAGCGATTCAATTTCATCACGAATTCAAAGTAGATCGATCCTATAATACCGCACCTTAACTTCGAACTCCATATTTCACAAGCAATTTAAATATCTCGTCTACTTGACCCAGTAAATTTTCTCGAAAGAAAAATATGACCCAGAAGTGGAAATTTGAAAATCAATCAAAACGCAAACTAGTGCAAACTCATAAAATTAATAACAATAAAACTTGATCTATAAACTTCAAAACGAAAACTAATAAAATTAATTTTCAGTTTCTATTCAACTAGCCCAACCTTCTTACAATTCTCTGCCTCGGTCTGCATCGATTTCTTAACCCACATTCTGCGAAGATCCTCTCTGTAAACGAACTATGCATACTTCATCACGTTAATGAAGAATTATTCACGAGGAGTCTCGCGAAACTTTCCAAATTAAATATACGAAACAAATGTTTCGAATTTCTTGGCACGACTCGCAACAGTAATCGTTTAAATCAATTTAACTTGAGAAAAATTGGAAGAACTAAAGGAAGATAACGTGAGGCAAAAGAAGAGAGGGAACCACCTTGGAGCGGCTGGCTCGGTCGAATTTCCTCTGCGAAGACAACCCTCACCTTGCGAGGACGGCTTGTGTGGTAGTAGGTCAGTAATGCCGAGGTTGGGTCGAGCTGGTGAACTATATTCGCGAGGAAACGACAGGGTGGGGCAGCGGCAGCGAGCCTCTCCAATCAATAAACCTCCACAGGACGACATTCAGATTCGGTCACGGGTTCGAACGTGTCACGGGACGGAGAAAATCCAAGGAACCCCAATGAAAAATGTCACTTTCTTATTGGATCGTCACCTGTCAATCCCTTATTCAGAAAAGAAGAGAACAGTCAATATATTGATATTAATATTGATACGTCGCACAGTGGTTCAACGTCCGAAAAACCTCACCAAAATCCCTAAATATAAATTATTTTGTTACAAGTTTTCAATCATTTTGCATTGAACTTTAATGGTCAAAATATAATAAATAAATGTAAACATATGATTATGTCAATTACATCTATTATGTTTCCTCGATCTTAGGATTACAGATTTCACTGTTACTTTTTATTTAGCATTAGTATTGCAAAAAGTCGTTTACGTATTTGTTCTACTTGCTATGAACTTTTCCCCAGAAGATACATTATTGTTAAAATATTGTATTCAAAGGTGCGGGAGCACAAAATTGTTGAGACTCGATAAAAATGTTTGCATGAAGACTACTTAAGTTGTTCGATAGAGTTCAGTTTTTATTTATGTTGTACTCAATAAAAAATTTCAAATACAATTGACTAGATTTTACTTGGGAGTATTGGTGGACACTGGTAAGGAGGAAAAACTATGTGGTAAGGATGCATTTAATTTTTATTTGATAATGTATTATTAAGCGATTCGTTTTTCCAATAATTAAACTGTTAATCCTATAAATAAATTTCAATAAATGTCAAAATTCTTACTAAGAACTAACATCAAGAATTATTCCCACATTTTTCGGTTTTTTCAGTACTATGCGTTGTAAGAGTATTGAGGCTATTTCTGGAATTCTTATGTAAGATTTTGTGGCAAAATTTAATTTCTAGATTTATGAAATATTTAAATATAAAACCAAAATTTTTAAAATTATTCTTTTAATTGATTTACTGAGGTTCTTGTCCGTTTTTTATGTTTTAAGAATAAATTTGTGTAGGTACAGGTGTATTCATTTGAGAGACAGAGATGAAGAGTATCATTACATAATTAAATTTACAACGGTAAAAACAAATGATCGAAACTCGAACGAGAAAAACCGGTCTGACAATATTATTCATTCGAGACGCGTCTTGAAGCAAATGCGTCTTCTCGTTCACCGTAATTACAAAGTTTCTTGTGTGCACTCGTAAGAAGTAACGATACGACTGTATGGCTTCATGGAATATTTCTAAAAAAACGATGAGTGTAACTTGAACATATAAGTTTTGCAACATATAAACTTATCACCGTGATTTTATACAGAACAGAACTTGTCCCTTTACTTTAGATTTACAGTATTTGCTTGATTTAACTTTGTCGCTATCTCTATCACCTCTACTTTCATTTTTAGAATTACTCTCATTTTCTTCCAGTCTCTGATAAGATTTCACCTTTTCCAGTTTCATAAATTCATTATTGATAACGAGTCACCTAACTATGGTGAGTCAGAACGGCAAAACATTAAATTACTGGAGAAAAATTATTACACCCTTTCGACTAAAAACTATCTTGCACTCTGAATCAGATATTTTCAATTACCATAAGTCGCATTAGACAAAAGCTGAGGCCTCATCTTTTATGGCGCCACATTTTATAGCTTTGCTCTACATAAACAGAAGAAGTTAAAATACATATTACTAAGTATTAAGTTCATAATATAAATATTAGAATATAAATATTAAAGCCGTTGAAAATTGCTTCTCCATTTGAAATATACGCAAAACCAATCGCAGAATTTCAAAAGCTCGAAATACGATCACAGCAAAAGATGTGTTTTTGTCGAATTGTGTTATTTGTTGTTAATAATGATTTATTTTCCTACTACAACATGTTAACATCAAAAACCATTTATGTATTAAGCAATATCTTGTACAAATTCATAATTAAATTAACATTTTCATACTTTTGCATACGAGGTCAGTCTATACATAAATTCACATGCAATCGCCTCATATGTCAGTTTATCATGACACATATCAAATGAATTAAAAAATTGACAGCAAAATATCTGTCAACAATTTGTTGGAATTGTTTAATTCCATTTGTGTTTTCATGCATCCAGATAAAATGGTTAAATGTGTGAAGCGAATATTCATGAATTTTTTAATTAACCTGATATTTCCATCAAGTATTATTGTAATCTTCGTAATAAATATTCAACAATTCAAATTATTCAGATAAACTTCAATTAATATATTAAAAACTCAATGACAAGAAATAATTTAATGAATTCAAGTACCTGTTTACAATTAAAATATCACTACAAGATTGAGTGATAAAATAGAATTTGAATACATTTCATAGTAGAACAGTTCGCTATTTAAATATTCTATAATTTCAATAGAATATCTTCTAGTACATGTTATCTTCTGTCAAAACTATTGAAACTTTCAAAAACTATTAACAAACATTTTCCATAATTTTTGGTATCGATTTTCCAACATACATATGTACAATCTTTTAAAATCCGCTTCACAAATTAAATATGCCTACTTTATCACTTGAATGAAGTGAATTATTCAATTGGACCTGAATTATTCAACGAGCGAATTATTTAAGTAGATATATCCTGTAACGTATTTTTAACCGAACAAGTTCTGATAACAACGATTCGGTATAAAATTAACAAAGAGGTAATGTAAATAAGTGACACTTTAAAATAACGTGACTTAGACACCGAATTCATGTTCCAATTTATTGAAATATCTGAAACATGTGAATGTTCTTGATTTTATTTAATCTAATTACTTATATCTACACTGTAAATTATTGTAGTTGCTAATGACCGCCTGTGTTGTTGCAACTTTAAAAGTAAAAATATATAAATAATAAGAATTCGTGAGATCTACTTATTTACTTAAGTAAAAAAATTTATTTACTAAAGTAACCAAAAAAATATAATATCCGTTAACCTTTACTCAAACGATCAATTTTCATGTTTTCTCCTAAATTCAACGCAATTTAGTATCTAAAAATAAAGTAAATTAAAAGTAGTATCAAAAATTAAATTGAGGACCCTGCAGCAAGAGGGATACAGCTTCATTGTTGACAATTTTGTAATTACGACGTACAATGTACCTACGTAAAAGAAATTCTATATCGTTTTCGTTCACTTTAAAACTATTACGAATACTAACTTAGTGTTCTCGTTTTAATATTAAGTCAAAGCAATAATTTTATAAACACTTTTTTCTGATATACTCAACGTAGATAAAAATGAAGTTGCATGCCTCTTACTGCTAAGTATTCAATTGCACAGATCCAGTAGTATCAAAATGTTTAAGTAAGTATGTAGTTCCATCAGAAAAGTTTCTTTATCGGAACATTTGTCCTTCTATTAAAGTCTCCTACAGGAGACTCCACTGCACCATGAAGGTTGAGCTCCACCAATCCCAAGGAAAAACGAAATTAAAATGTAAAAATTTGCAATCCCCTCGAGGAGTTACGCTTTTTCAAGGCCTCACGCAAACAAACTCCACGTTACCCAAGGGTCGCCAAGCCTCGCGCGAACGTAATGTGGCTCTAAAGTATTCAAGGGAACAACACCCCCTACGAGGGGCGAATCTTATTTATTCGGCGTTCATATACTCTGTGCCAACGCGAGGCCAGCGTTTACCGACCGGCAAACGTTTGCTCGATCTTCGAGGGCTTAGCGCGCGTTTTATCAGCGTTTGCACTCGCGTCAAACACGGAGTCCACGAAAGCCTCAGCCCCTTCGTTTACCCAACGAATAGCAAATGGGACAGACAAACGATTTTCCTATTTTCCTTTCCCCGACAAACAGGTGAACCGCGCGCGCGCGCGCTCCCAATGACCTCTTTAACGCTACGTTACCAAGCAAGATCGAGCTCGGACCAATCCGCATTCACGGATACGACTTCCGCGGGCATCGATGCCTGCAGAACGCGCGATTACTTCCGTTTGACGAAGAGATCTGAAACTGTTTCGAGGCGGGCTGATTGAGAACAATGGGTTTTGTTCGTTGGCTGGAAATGGGAAACGTAATCCTGTGTGCGATTCGGTTGGCTATTTCACGTTTTCTGGGCTTCAGCCATTGGTCTGGTGCTGGAGTATTTTTTTATTTATAGGAATATTTAATATTCTTTTCAGAAAGCTATTATTCATTTTAAAAAGCAGATTGACGTAACTCACAGTTTTCTCTTTTAGTTTTCTGGTAGCGAAACCTCCAAAACGTCGCAGCACAGTTCGTCAATCCGAGGCAAAAGTCAAATGATCTCAAATAATCAGAATTTTTTCAGGTACAAGAAATAATGTAAACACTCCAGGCTTTTGGTATGTTATAGAAACGTGTTTAAAGAGTTGTACAAAACTTCTTCGCGTTAAAAAATAGCTGACAGTCTTGGACATCGACTCTTGCAAAAAAAGAGGTACATACATATCTTGCTGGTTCACACCACTGCAAAGTCTTTGGAGATCGAAGAATGAAATTCGTAAGAGATTTTTAAATTATAATACATTAGCTAAAATGTAGCGTAGGATTTTTGTAATTCGAAAAATTACGAAAATAGTAACATTTTGAAAAAAAAATATGATTTTCATTGTAAAAAAAATCGCATTAAAACGCTTCTAAGAAATCGAAAAGGTAAAATATCAAGAAAATTCTACTTGCATAATTTTTTCGAGCAAAGAATAAGTCCGATGAATTGAAATAAAACACACTACTGTATAGTAAATGCATTAATTAATTGATGGGAAATTATATTAATTTTGGACGAATAGAATATGAGGAACTATTTATTAGCGTCTAACAAATTTCTTGAAAGCCTAAAAAACCAAAAAATCAGGTTTCAATTCAATTCATCTACGAATTATAAAAAAACTTGTTTATGAAGAGTTACACTTCGTTTTTAAAATATACGATTCAATTAAATTAATTGAGCGTCATGGCGCGACGTATCAAGCTTTCTTTGATCGCCAAATTCCCTCATTATCATTATTAAATTGCAGATTTTGATGCAGAATGAAATTTCTGCAAACCTACATAAATAGACTGAGGATTTTATACATTTATAACAATTCTAGATATTCTAAAAATCTTTGAGGTTATTGACAAATGCAAAAATATACAAAATATCGAAAGTATAATTCAAATTACAACATTTAGAAAATTAAACATATTGTTATTCAAGTTCCAAATCTTTAACGGTGTTTGTAAAAATTTTATTTTGCATAAAAGTCCGCAGTCTATAGATAAATAAAGAATTAGAACTTGAATAACGGTGTGTCTTATTTTCCAAACATTGTAACTTGAATTATATTTTGGATGCTTTGCATATTTTATAACGTAGACTTTTTGCATTCTTAGTACTGCCATAAATGCATAAAATCCGCAATCTAATCATTATCCTTCAACAGTGAACCGATTTACTGAAAACTCAGACTGATAAATATTGGAGCAGCAAAACCTGTGATATTTGCATGAAATGCTAAACGTCTGTGCTCCGAGGTCCGTATTTCGGTAGACGGAAGAGCGAGCAGAGCCAGGTAAGAATAGATTGACCTCCAAAAGCTCTCTCTCGGGAGACGACTGCACCAAATTGCAACCGAGGTGTACAATCCAAGCAGAGCGTATAATGAGACAGCGTATAATGGTTCTCGCGAGCGCGAGTTGTCGAGGTCGAGAGACACGTTGACAAATAGTTGAGTGTTCAAAGATCGCACTTATGTCAAACATGGAGCATCAGTAATTACCGCGGACGCTGTTCAAATGCTCTCGCACGTTTCAACTGTTTAGCTGCGGGAATTGGCGTCCATTAACATGTGTTTATTCAGTTTCTTTACTAATAATAAATATAAACTTCATCATTAAGATTTAGTAATTTAAACGTTTTATAATTTAACCAAATGTTTATTTTATATTACTTTTTACAGTTAAACAATTTTATAAGACATTTTTCCTATCTTGCTGTAAAATGAAAAAAAATGTTCATAATGTCAATTTTCTCTACTGTTTGTTGCATCAAATTGATATATTTAATTTACTGACAAAAAGACGATCACTAGTAGTAAAAAACCAAAGTCAGGATTAATTAGTTAAAGTTTATATTTTGCATCCAAGCAATTGCGAATAATAATAATTTTTACAATCGGTAATTTAAGTTTTTTTTTTATTTCCCACTATCCAACTCTTTCATGCGAATTAATATCAAATATCGAATAAGCAAAGCACTAATAAGACTTTGATGAAACCTTCGTTTATATCCCAAATGAAAAATATTCTGTACCGTAAAAAAGGATCTATAGTTAAAAAGAAACCATTAAATATACCCCGATTACTTCAGTCCACAGATTCTCTTGCACTATTTCACTATCTGATAATCCTCAACGAAAAATTCCGAACGAACGCGTTTTATTTAAATCACTTCTATCTTTCAACGAATATCCTCCCCAGCGACTTTGCGAGACCTCGCCGTAAAACGCTCAAAACCTCTCCGCGGCGTTCGTAAAATCGACCGAAACAATGGCACGATCGACGAGCCATTATTAAAGGTCGATTCCATTATTCACTCGCAGGGCCCAAGGAGATTGCGCGAGCGGAACGGATCGATCACGGTTCCCAACGTCTCAATTAATACTCGATCGGCGTGTGAGTCGCGTAGATAAATAGTCGATATTTTATGGTTCCTCTCACTTTTCTTGTCCAGTCGTTATCTGCGCCGGCGAATCGGAGAAAAACCAGCGAGTCGAACGAACGATACTGCCGTTCGCGGAACAATGAACTACAGAATTCCCTTGAAACTTGAGCGCAGATTCGGACCGCGAATGACGAGCTTTCGAGGTTGGCGTCGTTTTTATCTGACACCTTGATTTCTTTTTCTTTCCACAGTTTCGATGATATTTTACAATTATTTTTAGTAGATTTTTATGCAAACTCATGTTTTGACAGCTATAGAAAATACAGTGAAATCAAAATAAAAATATATTTTGTTTTATAAATATTATCAAATATATAGAAACCTTCATATTTTATATATTTTTATATCTATGCACATTCTGATGCGTTTTCGCAGACTTAAATTGTGATAAATGCATAAAAATCTGCAGTCTATTGATGAAATATTGTGAATGGTAAAGTATAAATACAAAAATATATCATTACACTTTACTTGCTTAATATTTTTTAAATAAAGCTGTTTATCAATTGTCCATTGAATACAGATGAAATTTGATAGTAAAATCAGTATCATTAATTCTTGCCTCTAGGGAAAAAGTGATGAGCAAAACTGCTCATTTCCTACTGAAATATATGTATAAAATACAATATATACAGTGGGAAATGAGCATTTTTACCTAATAATCCTAATAATCAGTTACTAACTTCAATGTTAATGAGATGCTTAAAGTTTATCGTCGGTTAACAAAATATTTTTATGATGTTTTGTACGGATACATAAAATTAATAGTAATTTTCATACTTCTATCTGCACTTATTATTCGTTTCGGATGTCCTTCGAACAGTGTTCAATAGGGTGACTTGCCTCCGTGTGATCCCAAAGTATTTAGAGAGGAGAGCGGCGCTCGAAAGTGGAGATCTCAAAGGATGGAAGAATCAAGGAATCGACTGCAGCCAGGTCCCACGGTCATTTTCTCGAATCGAAGAAGTGCATGTTCGCCAAAGGGCGGCACAATCGCGAAGTGGCGCGCGATAATCTAGCAATAAATCGCCCCGAGCGCTAAACGAGCATTTAAAACCAACACATAACCCGCGCACCACGGTGGTATCCACCACGAGATTTATCGGGCTATTCATAAACCGTTCCACCTATAATCTTTCTCTAGACTCTAGAATGTTGCGCCTAACAGCGCGATGCACTCTGCCGCGGCCAAACCAACTCGGAATTAATAAGTATCGGTTGCGTATATATTCGTAAACTATACTCGTTAATAACGCAAAAATGACAGGAGGGCGGGCGGGTTGGCAAAGTGGTCCCTTCCTCCACGAGATATTCTCAATTGCGAATAACTGTTAATAACCGAGACCCGACTGGGGGACATTATCGACCCGGAAAGCGGGAAAATTAAATTTCGTACGATCAACTACGTAGAGAACGTAAGTTGCCGACGAATCATTACCGCCAAAGACCCAATTTCTGATCAGAACCCAATTCTTGATCAGCTTAGTATATAAGTATCATACAATAAATTATCACGCTGAAAGATAATTTCAAACACTTACTAAATAACTATTACCTGTTTTGAATTTCAAAAGTAAAATTTGAAAGCTAATACCAGAGATAATTTAAGTGGTCAGAAATTGCTCCCTTTGTGTTTTCGACTGTATAATTTAGATTATAATTTCATTATTACTATTTTTGCACTTTTATAGATCTCAAATTAAAGATAAGACATGGATTTACTCAAATATCACACAAATTTTGAGATTAGGTTAATGTTCTCATTTACACATTAGAAAAACCATGATAAATACTTTTAAGTCATCAGGAATTGGGTCCTTGACGTAGCATTGGATTAACAGGGTTGTGAAGTTGATTCCCCAAAATGCTAATTTTTGTAAAATACGAATATTCATTTGTCCACGATTGGTCCACATATGTCCACTCATAAAAAAAAGTTATGGCGAAATTAAACAATTTAACGTTAACTCGTGAATTAGTAAGTGGAATACGATTATCATAGATTTTTTTGAACGGTAAACAAACGAAAACTGTGGACGGAAAAATTTGGACAAATCGTGGACAAACGAATAATATCCGTATTTTAGAAAAATTAGCATTTTAGAGTGTCAACTGCACAAGCCTTGTAACCAAGTAGAGACCAGGGTGGACCTGGCCCACACCAGAAATTATCGAGATAACTAAAAATATATTTATCATTTCATAAAGTGTTATTTATTACAGATCAAGTAAGTGTAATTTTAGGTATTAATAAATAATACAAAGTTTTTTGGTATCACCAAAAAAACTGAGGATGATGGAAAAAATCTGATTGCAGATTCGAATTCAGCATCGAAAAATATATGTATAAGAATCATTATAGACGTTCTTTGAGATAAAAATTTTGCTGACCATGTTATTTGAAATTTATTTGGTTTATTTATTTTAATACGAAGTGTACTTTATGACATTAACTGTGAAATACAATATCATTCCAGCTTCTTTCTCAGCTTCTCTCACGAGCTCGATACGTTTCACCTAATTTTTTTCACATTTCCACATAACTAGGACTCAATTTCATCTTTGGTGTGATATTGTTTTCCAGCTCATCGACAGTCTTTAGATGATTGACAGTAGACTTCATTTTTTTTTAAGTCTACACAGAACAAAATCGAATGGTGTTAAATCATACGATCTTGGTAATCAATTCACGCCTTTTCTTAATAAATTTTTATAATTAATTTTAACAACTTGTATACGTTGCTGCACTGTATAGCGTTTCAGGATGATTTGTTTATGTTTTCTAATAAAATCTTTCAAAAATCCATGAATACGTCACATCGTTTTACAGTATCATTTGCTCAAGTACGTGGCACTTAATTTGGACAACCTTATATTATTAACTAACAATAAGTCTTGTCAGTAAGATTAACTTAGTCAATTATGACAACTCGTGTGATTCTAGATGACGCAGCTAATTCGACTCGATGATAATTTATGATATCCACATAGTAGTTAACGATTTTAGCTTTCAGTTAGGAAGACAAAGTTGAATTATAAAGAGTGTATTAGATTATTAGATATTCGTCATTACGATTAATGGCCATTCAGCGTTAACTATGAAACGATTTGTACACAAGTAAAAAAATTAATTTCTCTTTGTAGCACGTAATCACTAATAATTGTATCATTAAAAAGAACATTTTCTATTTACTCTTACTTCCCAATTACAAACATACAACTTCGGCAAACTTAAACTGACTACTTCAATATCCAAAGGATACCAAAAAAACCAAGCAAGACTCTCGCATGGAGCCGCCACAAAATTACCGTAAATAGAACAACCTGGGCACGTTCTTTCATTCCGCTGAAACAAGCTCCATCGAGAAACGAGTCCCTTCGTTATTACATTAAATTACATTAATTGCATCAAATTACGGTGGAACAGATACACGTTGGGCCACGCAGACTTAAAACCTGACTCGATACGTCGCTCGTCCAGTTGGTTATATCAAGCGAACGGGTTAATAGAAAACTGAAAGTGTCGAGAGGAAGTCCAACAAGATTGTTGTTCCTTCTTAATACCCTGAAAGCAACGTCTTAGCTACCCTCCCGCGGGAATATCGAAGAAAGGTAGAAACAAGAGTCGACGGCGCCGTGAGATCGCAAACACTCGTCGGGCTGCGACTCAAATTTTAAAGGGATCACGTTCGGTCGAGTAGATCTTAAAAGTCTGGCAGCGAACTCTGAAAAGGTAACTCGTTCCGAGTCTGACACGTTTCGAGACTGACGCGTCCTAACTCCTCGCGAACCTCCTCTTCAAGGGTTCCTTTTGTAATACTCTCCCCCGCTGACGAAACCGCACTTTCCGCGGCGACAGAAATCATTAGACTCCGCGGACGTCCTTTAATCCGACCAGGATAAACCATTGTGCCCCGATTCAATGGAGAAAAAAATCGATATCGGTGCGCGGCTGCGCTACTTCCTTTCCGCTTAGCTTCCCGCTCGGTTTCCATCGGTTTCCATCGATGCATCGCTCTTAAAACACGCAGGCAACCGGCCTAAAAGCCGATTGTCTCCCACTGTCGGAAGTGGTTTCGGTGTCTAACCGCTTCCGCCAGAATGCCCTTTAAAACTTCATCCCCTCGATGGGAAAAGATGATATCTGCCGAAACAACGGGCCCCCGCTGCGGAAACTTTGCATCGTCACTCGTCGGACCCTCCCGTGGGATCTACCGATCGATCTACGAATACCGATGCGTTGAGCTGCCTTTCTGCGGGGTCGGTGAACTCTTTTGAAGCATCTACGAACTGGGAATCCATCGTTAGAAACTCTGAATCCTAGTGGTCGAGTATCGTAACACTGTATTCTAAAGAATAGATAATGGTGAGCGACTATTGTTCGATTGCATTTAATCGACCCTTTGTCTAATAGGACTTATTTATTGTAGTAGGTACATGTATAATGGTTCAAAAATTAAATCACTACTTCATTGTGAGTTTCCTTTGTGTGCTATTTATGAAATTTGACTTTGAAATTATTATTAAACTGCGGATGCTTATGCAAATTCATATTTTTATATGGCATACTATTGAGTCTTAATTAAATGTGCGCTTTGTTTTCTAAGTATTATGAAATGTATTGCATTTTTTTATTTTTATATCTGTAGGCATTCTTATAGGTTTTCAGAGTTTATGGTATACTAAGTGTGCAAAAAGTCGACGAGTTTGTTAATAAAATGAAATGTACCAAATATCAAAAATACATATAATACAAGTTAAAATGTTTAGAAAATTATATATACAGAGTAGAACTTCGATTATCCGAATCACTATATTATCTTTATTTTTAATTATCTAAGGTATCAATTAATTCATGCACTAGATATAATAACACAATGGGACTTAGAATAAAACCTGAACTATTATATAATAACATTCCAGTAATTATTAGCATTTTATTTTATAAATATCAAGTCGGTTAATCGAGATTCTACTGTACTGTTATTCAATTTACGATTCTTTATTTCTGCTTGTAAAAATGATATTTTGCATAAAAATCTGCAGTCTAGTTATTACATAGCATTCTTAGTATTATTTAAGGAATAAGAAATTAATAGGTGTTAAAACTTAATCCTCTCTAATTATTATTGTATTGTATAACTATATTTTTTTTCTATTATTACTTTTTCTTTTATAAGGTGAGGTCTCTCAGGTTTTCATGATAAAAATAAATTAGACCAATACAGAGACGAACAAGAATAAGCTGCAAAGGTGCAGGTACTGCTAAATAATACAACAGAGCATCGGTTATCTGAAAGCATTTTTATAAATTCCCAATGAAGTGCATTCTACATTCTCACAGTTTCCGCTAAAAAACCTACTTTCGTTCGCCGACAAAAGTCAACAGACCCCAATGCTCCAAATTTAATAGACAACTTCTAGGGACACCCTCTTACGAGACGGCAAATAATTCCGGAAAAGGTAACCCTGCGAGCTGTTTACGCCGATCGATGCGACCTCGTAAAGAAACGTCGCGTCGCATCGTTTCGACCTTTATCGTCGATATTTCTCCGCGTGCGTCACTCCGAGGGTTCATTATCCGTTGTGTGTGTATGTCGGCGTCGAAAAACTCTCTTAAAAGAGGAACGAAGAGAAAGAAAGGAGAACCGACGAAAAACCGGGCGAAATTTGAATTTTACGACTCGAGTCAGAGCCAGCAGCCACCCTCGTCTCGGCGATACTAAATTTGCACGTGACGCGCGGAGCAAAGCTGCGCAATTTTTACGAGCTTTTATTAAGGGCGATGCGTGCGCGACTGGCGTCGTGTATGTATGCGCACAAAGATTCTGGACAAAAGCGAGCCTCTGGCCCGGCGAAGAGTATCTTTCGACGTGCAGACGGCATTATTGTCTGCCTTTAAAAATAGAGCCGTTCAAACCGTAGAAATACATTTCCTGTGCACGTCTCGGCCAGCTGGTGCGAAGACGTGCTTCGCTGAACTGGAATTGTGTGTACAAATCGGTGGAGCAAGGGCAAGGGGATAATTAGAGATGCTCTGGATTGTTGGGCTCGACTTCTTTCGGAGAAGGAAGTGATTTTACCCTGCTGCGTCCTTCTATGTGCTCCGGAAGCCAAGTTCTGAAGTTCAACGACCGACTTGAACATTTCAAAGTTGGATAAACGCAGTCAATTTGTTTTATGTTAGTTTTCTCGAGTTCGTGGAGATCGCGATTGAAGGTGATACCATAATCAAATTTGAGAGTGCATACTTACTCGAGATTGAAAAAGAAATGGAAGGAAGTGAAATGCTCGAAACCGAACGCATGAAACTTCTTTGCTTCTCATCATAATGCTATCAGAATTCGGTTCTTGTAACTTCGTGAAACGAGTCAGTATACTGTACAAACGATTCGTGGAGAAAGAGTAACGGAACGGGTCATTTAGTAGATATTAGTTCCGCCTGGAAGGCAGAGACACACGAAATTGGGGAAGGAGCGAAGGCGTAAAGGCAGCGAGGCGTTCTCTGTGTTCCCTCGTGTGTTTCCCTTAAACATTCCCCCCATTCGTTCCGAGAGAAACCTACACTCGTAAAATCGCTGCCCTGACAACCTACCGATCCCTTTGCAAGAGAGGGACAACACTGTTCAAACTAATTTGTCGCGTAATATTTATGTAACTGCTATGGAAGATGTTTGGGGAAAAGGATCATAAATATCTATTGTACACCCCAAAAGATGCTACTGCTTATCGAATCACATTTGGGAATGATTTGAAATCAGAAAATTATAATTCTAATATTCCAAAAAAATAATTGAATTACTTGCTGAAAAGATGAAAGAGAATTTTATCATTTTTAGAAAGAGCTACTACAAAAATAATAAGAGTATCAATGCTTTTAATGTATAAAAGGATACTTAAAGAAATATTCATGCAATCAACACAATGCACTCCAAAAAATAGAAATAATTTATAGATTTAGGAATGATTGGAAATGAAAAACTTGCAATTCTAATATTCTAAACAAATAGTTAAATTACTTATTAAAAAGAAAAAGAAAAATTTTATTATATTTATAAGAAAAGAATTTCATCACTTTTATGAAGAGCTCCGCAAATAACAATAATATTATTAGTACTTTTAATATACATACAGAAAAATACTAGAAAAATATATTCGCACTATGCAACTCAATGCATTAGAAAAAATAGAAACAATTACTTTAAATTCGTTTAACAACAAACTTATATAACATTCGTCAATAACTTAAAGTTTGTTAACGTAACATGTAGTAATAAATGGTCCCCATTATCAAATTTCACTCCCAAGGCTCGATTCACGATTACTAAATAATTATCCCACGATATGCGGGAGAATGCAACAAAGGTCATCTTATTAGTCGCTTCCTGGGAAGCATTTGTCACCGCGGTTCTCGCAACACACCGTTACATGACCAAATGGCGTTTCTCGCCCTTTCAAATATGTCGAGCTACGCGCACTAATCCGAAATAAATTTCTACGTACAAAATTTCCCCGTAACTCCACACCCTGTCAACGAACTTTCCCTCCGAGACTGCTGCTTTTTTTTCGCCCATCGTCATTCCGCGAAATTTCGCCTGACGCACTAACGCCGCAAGAAAAATCAAAACATCGCATCGTTTCTGTTCCCTGAATGCATTTGTCTCTGCGTGCCACGCGTTGCGCTTTTAACTTTTGCATTCTTTTTCCATTACGCTTCAAGCTGGGTTTGAATTCTTTTAGCTCTGATGCTTTCGCGGATTCTTGGCAAGAGATTGTCCAAAGATTCTTGGACTTGGAACGGACTAAATAAAGTTAGAGTAAATTGTTTTTCACTGTAATTTAGTAATGATGAACAGACAGACAGAGATAATGTACCACTGATAAAGGAATATTACAGAAGATAATTATTACTGAAAAATCAAAATTTTAAATCAGGTTAAATATTTTAGTATGATTTCAGAAGAATTTTCATAACTGTCCCTGTTTATTCATGAATGCAGCTGATAAAATACATAATCAGTATATATGAAAATATTCAAGTTTCACAATTTGTTTTAAAAAATTAAGGCTACTTTAAATGAAGCATTAAAAACCGTTTAGAAAATACTTAAACAACGTATAAAGTGTCCAAATCAAGAATAAAAAATAACTCAGAATATTCATTTTCTTACAAAGAAAATAATCTCCAGAACTATTTATGGAAAAACCTAATGCTAATAAATACCTAAACTAAACTCTCTTAAATTCATGTAAAGTGACTAAAAAGCACAACACAAATTGGCTAAAAGAATTAAGAATACCTCGAATCGCAACGCTAAAAGCTGTGGCGACTTACAGGCTCCAAGAATTTCAACCCCCTAATAAACAAAATCCAAACACCGCCAAGGAGAAGATTTATCCAGCGTGTCTCGTTAAGATGCCAAGAAATTATCTCGAAAGCGAGCCCACGGCGTCCAGTCGCGGCGCGAATCTCTTTCTTTCGAAACAGACGCGCGGATTCGCGATTTCAGCCCCGTTAAATCGAGCGTGGCCGCGCGCGGCGAGCTTGGAATTCGCGAATCGCGCCAACAAGCCATAGGCGTTATGCTCCGACTAATCTACTAATTGGAGGGTAGCCACGGAGGCACGGGGGTTACGGAGCAAATTTGGCTAATACAGAAGCAAACGGCATGACGCCTATAAATACGCGCCATCCCAGAAGCGCCTTAAGCATCGGCTGGACGAGAAACACGCGTACTAACACATGTCGCTCCCATCGATCGACCAAACCGCATGCATCTACGGCTCTTTTCACAGACCGAATCGATATGCGGCTCGAGAAACACCCCTTTCGATGTAATTGTTGTAGTTCGCATTATTCCGATCGGGTATTTTCACTGGAACGCTGTTGGATTTCGGTTTAGGATTTTCGAAGAATGATAGGATTCTAACTACATCAATAATACATAGTTTAAGGTGCGTGAATTAACACTAAACACCGCTGAAGTTTATTTGTAATGAATCTGGAATTGCTGCTTATATTAACTAGAATGGCTAAACATGGTGTATGGTAAACAACAGATGCTGCATTATGTATATCATTGATTATATAGGCAAGTTCTGCATATACAATTAGTAGTATTTAGTATTACAGTGTTGACTCGAAGAATGACGCCTAGGTTTGATCCGAAGAAGGGATTTCTCTATCCTCACTACTCCTTTGCTGGTGCGAATCTCCTCATTCTACCGCGGTCGCCCCGGGTTCCACGGCCGAGATCGAGCCTGACTCGAAGAAGGGTTGCGCTCGGTTCTGAAACCCAGCCGTTCTTCGAGTCAACACTGTATTCTAAAGAACTGTTGCAAGACACAACCTAATTGTTCCAAACAAGTCAGACAAAATCTAATTTTATGGAACAAAGTAGTACCTATTATATATTTAAACAGCAGTGCTGAATGTTAATGGTGAATTTATGTAAATGATAATTAAAACTACGTTTTTAAATAAAAAATTCTAAATTAATTCAATTCTAATTAATTTAACCCAACTACGGTGTTCGAGTCTTTTTTAATAATTATGAATTTTATTTGTTTAAATAACTCCCAATTTTCAGAAAAAAAATTAGGAAACTAATATTAATACCTGTGCTGTATTCTGAACGTTTTATTAACAATTCTTTGAATTTGTTCATCTCTTGTTCTACCTTTTCTTCTTTTCTTTCGTGGTTTTTCTTCGTTTAAAAGTTTAGTTAATGTGTTTTCAAAAACTGTACTTCAATTTCCTGTGACAAGTGAAATCCTGTAAGGGTTTTCGAGTGCATACCGAACGCGACAAAATTCCTATTAACATCTCAAACAGGGGAGCCACAGAAGCCACTTTCATCGTCCCCTTAATCGTCCTAAGGTCCTTAAATCGACTTAAGGTGCAGCGTGAATTCTCATTTAGACGAAATTCCGTGCCGGAGTGCAGAGGGGAGGCTCGCGTCCGGCGTCGTGCGAACGGGCCTTAACGCGCAAAGGCGCCTCGAGTGTGCGAGGGTGAAGAGGAGAAGCCTGCTACTTCTCACCCTCCACATACGGGTAGCGTGTACCGCGTTCCTATAATAAGTCCTTAACGACCTTTCTAAATGCAGTCGGTACCTTCACGACCACTACCCACTGTGTGACAAGAGCATCCATTAGAGGGGGGTTACGCGGCTCGTAGCATTGGGAACGACGAACAAGTCGACGAAGGGCGCTCGCTAACCATGAAACGACAGACACGACCATTTTTTTCTCCTTACGTGCTAGCAGGAAGTGTCCCCCCCCCCCCGCCCCGCCCCGTAAAGTCCTGTTCCTTTGTGTGTTTACTTGTCACGAATGCTTCCAGCGGATGGTCTGAAATAACAGTTGGAAGGAAACGATTCGATGATCTGAAAAGCCACCCTAAACGTCCGAAACTTTTGGACTGAATGGCATTTAACGACCTCTAATTTTGGAAATCACCGTCTAGCCAGATAGCTCTGAATAGAACTCGTGTTCTAATACTGGATGCCATGGTGTCTAGGTCATGAGTTCATTAAGAAAACTAATTAAGGAGTAGATTACAAAATCGACGTGAAGGTTGCCAACGAATGCACAATGTATGCAGAGGGTTTAAAAAAATTATGTGGAATATATTAGAATACAGGGCAGTTTTATAAATTTTATAAATAATTGAACAATACAACGCTAGAAAAGTTGAACTAACGGCATGGAACCATTTCAAACAAAGATTTTCGACGCTGATTTGACATTTTTAAACGGAATTCCACATCGGGAACAGAAACTCGGACAAAACACTACATTAATGGAAACTACATGCATACTTCGTTAAGTAAATACTACTACATTCACATTATACTATATTTTACATTACATGCATACTACAATTATATGTCACGAACACCATAGCTGGATCCTGAATAGTTGAAGAATTAATAAAACTTTAACATCGTTTTTTTAAAAACACGGTTGAGTTGCGACCCATACTTCCTTTCATAATTTTTATCCCCGTGAGAAGTGGAATATGATGCAATAAAAATTTTTTTTAAACATATTTCTATTGAAGCTTTTAGTCTTCATCTAAATATGTACACAAAAATCTGAATTTGCATAGATATTAGCAGTCTACTTATCAGTAATGTTATTTGTAGACTGTGAATTTTTATGCATTTATAACAAAAATCTGGGAGAAATCTTTTAGAGGATAATTAAAACTTCTAAAATATATAAAATATAAAGAATAAAATATACATTGCATTATTTAAAAAATAAGGTAGACTGTTATTTATGCTATTCGTGTTATTAAAAGCACCCTTGTGATTTTCTGTCCCTACAATTCCGCATGCAACTGTATTTTTTACAAATACAAATAATTCTGTCAAGATCATTGACATGAATTTGCAATAATCGCGGATGATCTCAGCGACAGAAAATCGCAACTGCACGTTTAGCCTCATGCTTGAAAAAATATAAATTTGCATAAAGATGAATAGCAATCACCGTGTCCCAATATCACGGAAAATTACTTAGCACATCTTGCCAATAGTGAATATAAAATGAACCTACAGTACGAACTAGTTAAAGCGACCATATTTTCGTATCTATCAAATTTGTATATGCACATCGAATTCTTCGTTGTAATAGTATGCATTATTTACAATTAGCAAAACGATACACGATACTTCTGACATAATTGTTGACGCATCTCTTCCGCCCGATTCGTCGCTTTACCTTGCCGGGGTCTTTCGCTCACATTTTTATGAATGAACGTGTACGGCGTCGATTGCGCCATTCCTCGGATGAATGGAAGGAGTTCAAGAATGAGCTGGCAGTATCCTTTCCTTCTCTTTCCCCCGCGTGTGTCGCAATCGTTCGGCCGGCCAAGAGGCGTTGCTGCGGTCTTTCTTTTAAAACGCGACGATGAATTATGCGACGCGGAAAAGAGGGCCAGGTTGAGCCTAATCGCTCGCGACGGGCCTACCGGCGACTTTCCTGCGTCGCAGATCGATCACAGACGTAACTTTCGCACAGAGAATGACGGCATTGTTGATGGGTGGTAACGTTGGACGACAATTTAAACCGTGTGAGTCATGAGTACGCCTTAAAAGGCCTAACGGTACCTGCATGCATCGCGGTCTGTAGAATCGCATTCTCGTGCGTGCTCAGTCAGATCCGCATCTCTGAATGCGTTTACGTTCAGTAAATTTTGTGATGGAAACGATACGATACATACAGGATAATAAAAAAGAAGGGTTTATAACTTTTAGAGTAGATAGCACAGGTGACTCTTGTATAACGTGGTACTTGACAACGGTAAATACCTAGTTTTGATAATAATAACTAGACTACGGATTTTTATGAAAGATAAAATCTTTAGAAACGTATGTAATGAATAGAAACTTGAACAACAGTATGTCTTATATTTTAAATATTGTAACTTGACCTATATTTCTGATATTTTGTATGAATTGTCATAAGTGCATCAAATCCGCAATCTAATATCATGGTGTATAAATTTCGAATATTTTTTACCTTGTCATAGTTATTTCGTTTTGCTTGAACCATTTATACATTATAGTATGCAGAGTTATAGAGATAGAAATATTTTAAGAGTCCTGTTTTATGCGAAACACCCCGTATAATAAATGTAATATGCAATTAGTCATTTTTAGAATTTAAGACTGCTCATTTGTTGCGTACTTAATATGTATTTTTTAATTTACATGAACTACTTCCACTGCTGCAAAAATTGGAACATTATTTCAGAGAAACTCTACTTTCGTTTTATTGAAGATAGATTTCTTTTAGGTAATCAATGTAATCATATTTACTTATAAGTTTTTCTTTCTTCCAACAATTACCAAGCTAAAATTTTTTACTGTAACCACTGCAGAAATGAAATGTTTAAAAGAAACAGAAACACACCGTGTGTGTTAGCAGCAGCTAAAATCTAAAGTGTTAATACGAACCGTTTAATAGTGTATATGTATAAAAAAATATACAAATGATAAAAAAAACAACCCATTAAAAAATAGCATTTATAAAAAATAATTTTTCCGCCTGATTCATTTTTTCAATCATTTAATTTGCGTTGCAAACATTTTTTTATTTCCAGAAATAAAATAAAATATTTAGGAAGCCTATTTTAAGCGAAACATTTTGTATTGTTGCATACAATTGTTGTATTGTTCTATGTAATTTATGCCTCATATAATACGATATTGTTATGGTTCTTTAATTTGGATTTGAAAAAGGCTTGGAAGTTTTTATGAAAGAGAAATGTCTGTTGGGTATTTTTTTTGAAATTTAGTTTGTTAATATTTGAATATGCGAGTTGACAATTGAGAATGTTTAAGTGGTTTGGGGAAGTTATTATAATAATTATTTATGATAATGACTTTTAAAGAATCTAGCTGTAAGTCGTGGTTTGTCGTCTCTAAAATACATTGTGCTAAAGGATGTTGCTTTCTATTTGTGTTCTTTACAAAAAGGATGGATTCTGAGTTTATGTAAATTACGATTAAAAATTTCCCCTGGAATTTTTGTTTGATGTAGTGTAAGGATTCACTAATTACGTAATGCGCAGGATCGTTTATATTTAGATTATTGTTTTAGTAGACCGAACTGGCTTTGATGGGTAAGTGTGAATAATTTGCGACACTTAGATGTGCAGAAATGTTTGATTCGATATACAGGGAGTAAGAAAACTGTTGCAGGCCCTTGAAAGCAGTGATTCTTGAGGTGACTTTAAACAATTTTTTTTCACGAAAATGTTAGGTGAAGCTTTATTAACGAGTTATTAGCGAAAAACATGAACCAATCAGAGAGCGAGTACAGCGGGCTGATTCCAGCATAGACGATGGCGGGCCAATACTACTAAGGCCGGGCGCACATGAGCGTTGAAATCGACGTCCGTCGCACGTCTATTGCATGTTATCCTACGACCATCGCTACCTCTGTCGCATGTGATCCTACAACGTACGCAGCGACGAACGTCGATTTCAACGCTCGTGTGCGCCCGGACTAATAGTTGAAGCCCGCACTGAAATTCATCCCCTGCACTCGTACTCTGATTGGTCGAGGGTTGTTAATACCTCATTAACAAAGTCACCGAGGACGTTTCCGCTAAAAATTTGTTTAAAATCGTCTCACCCCTTTCAAAGATCTACAATATTTTTGTTACATTCTGTATAATTTAGTATAGTCGTCAAAATTAATTAGTCTGATGATTAAGGAATTTGGTTGAGCTTTGGGTTTTGACTTTAAATACACCCATGTCTTCACAAAAAATGCCAAGTTTTCTAGCTATGTTTTTTACAAAACCCCAGTGTTGCAGTATCATTAATTCAAGCAAAATTTATTTATAGTTTCTCTTCACGTTTAATGACCCACACCGCGAGGTCTGTGTCCGACGAACTTGCACGCTCCCCGTCAGCAAGAGTGAACGAAACGATTCTACACAGCAGTAAAAACGTCTTGGCAACACACGTCCCCGTTTCCTACGGCTCTTTTTTCAATTTACGCGATTTCGTTCGCGACTTCCCTCCATTTCGGCTGGAAAGTTTCGAGCGGAATGCCCGAAGTTCCAGCGCGGCGGTCGTTCGCTCTTTCGCGCTTTTTACAATGTTCCAGCGGGGCACAGAGCAACCCTCTCGAGAGATCGTTGCACGTCCCTGCAAGAAATTGAATTATTACCGCGGCGCATCCTGCGAGGCGGCCAGGAATCCTTTCCGGCCTCCTCCCGCTTTCCTCAGCAACTCCCATCCCTTCCCTTCTTTTCGTATCCCATTCGGGGGACTTTTATTTCTTAATAATTGTCATCGAGGAGGATACGACGCGACGCCCCGTAACCGAACACAATTCATCATCTCCGCGTCCCCCGCGCGACTCCATCGTGTTGTTTCGTGCCTCTTGATCGTGCCCGGCCGCCGCGCCGCTTCGATGCATTGAATTATTGCCCCGGTACAGGTGCACCTGCAACCTGTAAACGTTCCCCGCGTACGGCTCTCGGACTTTTACATCGGTCGCTGCGTGTGCATTGCATCATTCCGGGCTATTGCACCGCTCGAAAATGCACGCGCGCGGTCGTCGTGTTTGCTCTGCGCTTTGAGGAGGCGACTGAACCGTTCGGGGGCGTCCGCGATGAATTTTCAAAGGGAATTCGGATTACCGTTTTTCGTGCGTTCGCATTTCAGCAAAAAATACAGTCGTTGTGGTATGTCGATTCACTTTGCTCTGATTCCCTTGTTTTCCTAGCTGTATGCATTCCGATTTCGTATTTTCTCTGAAATGGCCGCGTATGATTGATAGTTCTGTTTACTGTCCCTGGAATGGTTATGAGGAAGATGAGGCGTGATGTCCTGCTGAGCAACGATCATTATGTGCAAGAGGTTCGGGTCCAATAACGGTACTTTCTTTTGACGTCTGTTTTTGAGAAGGTTGACCTTATTGTTATGTAATGGGTTATAATAATTTTTTTTTTTTAATAATATGCATGTATATGTGTTTAGTTTGTTCTTAATATTTACATACTGCTAATGCAATCAAATTATAGCTAATCCCTCAAAAAAATAGTTCATAAAAATCAAGATATTATCAAATCGACCAGAAAATATAGTATAGTCCTTCAATAAACAATACGATAGAACTTCGAACATAAATTAATTCTAAATAATCCTTGGATCACAAGTTTCTAAACACTGGTTTGTCCTCCTCAACTTCAGTGTTCTATCTCACAAAGTTTTATTTCTTAGAATATTGTAGAATATTAAAATTTCCAAATTAAAAAATTATACAACTTTTTATCTCTTTAAAAATATAAATAATAAGGTACTTAATACAACTTGCAGATTTTGTTATAAAAAAAATTCTAAAAGAAGTGATTTTTCTATGTTTCTAGCTTGGAATTTCTTTTTAAAAATCTTAACAAACTTGATAATAATATTTATATTTATATTTTATTTATCCGAAAGTCAATTTTTCAAGTTTTCTTTTCTATTTTCTTATTTTTGTATTTTCGGAAAACTACAAAGGCAAGCGTCCACATCAAAAACACAGTATCTGTCTACTGGAACTATCTCAATTCGATTTCTAGCTGAAAGACAATGTGAGAGAATTTACTGTATTAGCTTATACATAGACCATAAACTGTCCAGAATTACTGCAACTCGTAAAATTATATGTTACGGCTAAACCTGCGAGGAAAAAACAGCTTCTTAACGTCAATATCTATCTGACTAACATAATCAACCTTTACTGCGTTAATAGAATGTATTGCATCAGCGAATTAAATGAGTAATAACAACGACATTTTTACCGAATCCGTAGCATCATTTAAATCTTCCATAGCGAAAACACTCGGAAATACAGCGCTCCATTCATAAATGAAATTATATTTATTACTCTACTAAAACTGATATGTATGTACGTTATTCTTGATATCCAAAAGTGCTTGTGCCCGTCAAAAAATAAGTAAATAAATAAATAAGAAATCGATCTCGCGAAATCACGAAATTGAGAAGCGCATCGCAAGAAAGCCACGATTTCACCTTCTCCGTGACACAGATGCATTCGTGTAATGATGCGTTTCAAGCCGTCGAACAACGCGAAGTCGTTGCCGGACCATCGGTGCTCCAAGCTTTGAACCCGCAGTTTACGAGGATTCTGTTACGGTTTCGTCCAAGTAGAACGCGCTCCTCTGTCGCCTAGCCGCCAGTGTATCGGCGGTATTTGCATTTTCGTCCAACGACGACGGTCTTAAATACCCACGAAGGTATTGTTTCGTGCAGACTTTAGACGCGGATGAACTTATCCCCTGCTCTTTTCACCTTTTCTCGGGTTGCCTCGAATCGCGAGGGCCCATCGCGGGTCGAATTAAAGGTCAGTGTGCAGTGCACAGTTGGCTCCGTTTAAGTCGATAATACGTTCGGGAATCACGAACAGGGTCGCGTGCGAAATTCCGCATAAGGGATGCACGTTCTCACACGGAAACCACGGTATGTGTATCGGGTTCTCGACTTCGTCGCGGCCAAAGAAGACGCTCCCCGGTTTCTTGAGCTTCCGTTTCTGCTCGATTACAGCGAGGCTCGCGTCTAGCCTGGCTCCGATTTTTCCTTGCACAACATTAGCTGTTTTCTTTCATTACTTTTATTCGGGTAGAGGGTTTTATTATTAAATATTATTTTAAGGATCCATTCGATATGTAAATCCTTTAGTACTCATTTAAGATAATTAGTTTTCACTAATCACATCTCTTTTTTTTTATAATTTTACTCTGATGCCCAGTGAACCAGTTTATTTCTCGAAAACCAGAGGAAGGTGTTTTGTAGGATTCCTTGAATTCTTGTTGAAGTTTTTTAAATTTTCTTAATTTTTCTTAAATACTTTAAAAATTTACTAAAATGGTTTGAAGATTCTTGATTTTCCTGAAATTTTTCTTACAATTTTACGAATTTTTTGTGTATTTGGATGAGTGATGATTTTTATCCATATTATTACGTTTCCTTCCATTTTCTTGAAATTCCTGGAATTCTCAGAAAATTTAATTCAGAAACTTTTATTTTGACTTCGCTTGGCGTCAAATAGGCAAATAGACAAAATCAAATAGGCAAACTGAAAACATAAAATGTTAAAACCGACGCCCCTTGCAATATAGCTTTTTGGGGGCACTGTTTGTATGACCAACGCTTCAGATTTCTGGTCCTGATTAGTATTATCAAAGGTATTATCGTTTTTCTTTGGCGATGTTGATGCCCCAAACCAATTACGCTCCTAGGTCGGTGCCTTTTGTGTTTCAGACTAAAGTCAGCCCTGGGTTTGCCATTATTCTACGATTTATCAAAGAAAAGTGGATTACAAAATGAACCAGTTGAACTCAACGCTTTGAATTCACAGAGTTCTGCATTTCACGAAGTTTCTAGCAAACCCTGGAAAAATACGCACTGTAGATTACAAGGAATCCCTGTGGATACTATATGTATAGTCCCGGGGTTAGCCACTTGTTCCGACTAAGTATGCTACAAGTTTCCCCAGAAAGCTGCTAACTCTGAGCAGAACAAAACCCACGAAGTTATTAAAACCATTATTGAAGGCATCAACCCTGGTAACCCTTTCAAAAACCACAACGTGAAATAATTTTGTATGTCACTGCGAATATAGACAACGAACATTCCGATATAATATCAAGAATCAACAAACTAATTAGATATAATAATATCTCCCTTACATTTTTCTGGAAATTAGGAAAAATATCACGAAAACTAAAAAAAAAAACAAAGGAAACAGACCTGAAGAACGCATCAGACTTAAGAGCGCAAAAAGACCGTTTGTCTAGCATCTCAATGCAACTGCAGTTTATCAGAAAAAATGTTGGTTGGAAAATTTCGAGAACATTTCGCAATGATTTCTACAAGTCGAGTTCAACTAATTCTAACTCTACATCAAGATAATCTTCAAAACGTTGTTATTTTCTGCTAGAAAAGATTCACGGACAAAATAATCCCTCTCGATCCCCTACAATCGGTTCAACTCGCAATTCCACCGGCTTCGAATCGGATCTTAAAACCCCTCATTATATCAGGCGCTATTGTAACGTTGCCACATCAATGCGACTGATCAAAGACGATCCCCCACCATTAATTACCCGATGCATAACGATACACTCGAAAAGAATCCGCGTGTCTCCGAGGTCTAAAGATCTCACCACCGAGGTAATTAATCTAGCGATACCGATCTCTTCCCCCACCCCTCGACAGAGGTTTTTTTTTTCGTTTCGTCGACAACAAACGCTAATTAGAAGCGATATATTACCCGCGGCCGCTTATCAGCGAAGGAACTTGAATAATTCAAAGCATGATTACCGTCAAGGTGAGCCGGTCGTAAGGTCATTCTTCGGCGGCGGTGCACACTGTGCTTTCGCAATTAAATCTATCCGATGCGAGAGAAGCTGGCTTGGCAGACGAAAAGCGTCTCCACAGAATTTGTTTGTAGTGCCTGCGTCATTACAAGACGACGACCAGAAAGTATCATGTACAACGTGAGCATGGTTCGAGCAT
Organism: Perdita meconis; assembly: GCA_030770465.2. Classification (NCBI taxonomy): domain Eukaryota; kingdom Metazoa; phylum Arthropoda; class Insecta; order Hymenoptera; family Andrenidae; genus Perdita; species Perdita meconis. The sequence continues at coordinate 8,346,941 of JASKOS020000014.1, read as the reverse complement.
CGTTCGGTTCATGTCCGTCAAACTTGCTCGCAATTTACACTTCCTAGCGAGCTACACGATTGCATTTTACTCTGAACGAGTAATTTCATGACGTTGACAGAATTCCCCAAAATTTAGCCATCAACGTCCTCGTTGTGCCGTACAAGCTTTAATAAACTGGTGACGCTTTCATTTCGTTTGAGGAGAGTTTAGCCATCAAACCTAGGTAATTTATTGAGAAATACCGGCGCATATGTGTACATTTCTTGGTAAATTTAAATTTTGTTGGCCAGGACAGAATTGAACAGTATTATAAATAAATATTCATCACCAAATTTCTTATTAAAAATGTGAAACTTAGTAACATAATTGAAAACATGAATCTTTTTTTCTTTAGTTATTGAAACAGTTATTATAAAAAGGCTTTTTTCTTTAGAATTTAGTTATTTCAAATGTCTTATTGAAGTAATTGTGAACATTTTGGAAGGTCTGAAGCATTAATACAATAGAACCTCGATTATCCGACTCTCAATCATTCTCCATTATTTGTTAGCCAAGAATCCAATTATTAAATGCATTAGGTATACAAATACAGTAGGATTTCAAGTAAAATTTTAACTATATTTTAATCATTTTCCACTAATTGTTAGTATTTTATATTAGAAATGTTAAGTCGGATAGCCGAGATAAACTAGATTATAAAAACTTAGTTCAAAGTAACACTATTATTAAAATAATAAAACAAAGAAAACAAACTGAATTGTATATTATCTGTATGTATAATCATGTTTAGGTTTATATAGTGAGTTTAAATAGTTCCTAACGCAGATCTGAAACAACCTATACATTGTACATAAAACATACTCCACACTATTTTGCAAGCAATATTGTTTATCAATTAAGACATTCAATCCTTGTTTGACGCGCGTCTCCGTATATAACATCATGATTCACGGTGATCTAGCCTGAACCAGCTCGAAACCATTCCACTTTTGATCGAGCTTATTACGCGTTACTACCGCGAAGATTTATGCTTTCCCTCAGCCTATGCACTTCTGTCAAAACCTCTGCCAAAACGCTAACTCCTGTGACGTGGCACAACGTCCGCGGCACTCGATGAAGCTCATAATGATCTAGCGCCTCGACGATTTTTTTCTTTTTATTGCTTCAAACACCAGAAAGCTAATCTCGCGATATAGCCTACCGTCAAGAGACTAACTCGACTCGTGAAGCCGAACTTATTACGCGAATTTCGTGTTTCTGGATGGACGCAAAGATCGCTGAGACCGCTCAGCTTTCGCTATTTTTACTCGGTGCATGTGTGCGAAACTCTAGACACTACGATATACAGTTTGCGAGCTGTTGAATGAGCAGGCTTGTCAGTCTCGAGTAACTGGACTCGAATCATCGCTTCTGTCTAATGGATTTGCTCTGAATCAATTGTTCACCGATTGCGTTCATTAATTTCGCAATGTTCGAATTACTAGCACTGTAAAACTCCGTTTGTATGAATGAAATTTCAATGGCACCTAATTAATTAATTTCTGAATTTCTTCTGCTTTTTTCATAGTTTTAAAGTACATTTTTGCAACAAAATTGTTCAAACTTTTTGATAAATATTGATTGCTATGATTGTCTTGTTTATTGATCCATATTTTTAAAAACTCGAAGAGACGCTTCGAAAAAGAAGGAAGGATCGACGAAAGCCACAGCACGATACTCTAAAGTTAGATCGTCTGCATAATTTCTCTTCGAAGTGCGTTCGCAGAACCGAACGAGTGTTTGCCAACCGAGAAGAAATTCCGCTGATGTAACAACGATCTACAATCGGACCGACCGAATGTCCCACGTTCCTGATACATAAATTTCGAGAAATATTTAAAAGGCTGTTTTTTCAGAACACTCGGACCACCTTTGTTTATCTTCGGGCTCGCAAAGTGTTACGCAAATCGCGGTTACAACTCGCCTTCAAATAAATTACACCTTAAACCACGGTTGTTTAGAAACCAATACGTGTCGATGCAAGAATTCTCGACTTTAAATTTTCGTATGAACTATGGGCAAAGAGAACTATCACTCGCATGTGACAAGAACAAAAGAAACTAGACTCTTTTCTATGCAAAAGTGAGGTAGAGAACATTAACTCCTTAACCTACATCAACGTGTGACACTCGTGATACGGATTACGTCTCAAGTATTGAAACAGGCGTTATTCAATTATTGCAAGTGAAGAAAAAGAAAAGTTGAAACAGTTTTCGATAACTGCGAATTTCTCACAATATTCGTTTGATCTTATGCATTTATCAGTTTAGACGTTTTTATCCACTGTTTAAAATAATTGTAATAGCTTAAAAAAAATTGTAGTATAACTTAATTTAAAAGAAAGAATATTAAACACCATTAATTGAACTAAACTAGTAATATGATACATAGTTAATCTTTTGTATTTCAAGAAGACAATCATAAAAGATCAGCTAACAAAAAGTTCTGTCGAATCAATTTTGAAGAACAACTTTAATTTCCTCGATCAAATAAAAACGAATCATTTGAAAGAAACTTTTATCTTAAAATTGTAACGGTGACCAAGATTCCACTCGTCAATTCAGAAACTGCAACCGGAGAAAGATAGACCTCTGCACGGTCGATTTAACGCTTTCCTCCCTCGATTCCTTCTCCTTTCCCTCAAATTCTAGCTCGACCCAGTTTCCAGTGGCACCTTGCAACAGAAAAATGGAAAACCAAGTACTCCGGACGAATTTTTCTCCGGTTCGACCTAAATTTCCAGCATCAGAGAATCCGTCGAGAGGATATCATCGTCGAGGATCGATGTATGATTCTATTTTCGAAAAGGTCGAATTCGAGTGCTGTTCTTCGATCATACGAGACCAGAAACACAAAACGCTCGAGTAATCCTGCGGAAAGACAGACAGAGAGACAAAAACGTTGGACGGCAAAGCTCAGAAACTCGCTCGGAATTTAACGATTCCGTGCAGGCGGATTTCTTGCCCCTGTTCCAAAGACTTCTAATTGACGCTGCAGAAAGGAGCCGTCCGGATTCGCTGGCGGAATTTCACCTGGCCATCGTTACACACGGGCACAATGAAATTCCGAGGGAGGTGGCTCGGTTTCCTCGGGCGAGTCGCCCGTTTTACTCTGAAACCCTCCCCGCATCTGACTTCGTACGAATGTATCTTTCCCACAGTGTTTGGCTCTCGCCCGCAGGATTTTTTTTTTTTTTAATCCGACTGAAACGTTTATGGTGATCGTTTTGTTGGAGCAACTTTGGTAATTGGTACTGGACATTGTTTCAAATGGTTAAGTGAAATGTTACCAATGTGTCATTTAAAGTATCAAGAGTTTGAAAACTTGGATACAAATACTTGAAGAATTGAGAAAATCCATATTTTTTTATATTAATGCGATTCTGAGATTCAGGTTTTCAGATACATGTTCAGTGATATATTTTAGTTTTTTAATAACTGTTTTAATTTTGAGGAAAATGTAAACAAACTTTTATCAATACATACATTTTTAATACCTTGACATTATATTAAAAATTCATTGTTTATACATATTCATAATAACGTGAAAATAATAGAAATTATTCCAATTTAGAGTTATTTGAAATTTCACATTGATTTCAAATTTTTACAAGATATTGGCTCGTCTGAAAAATTCCTTTCGTATTAGATTTCTATTTTCCGACAACCAGGGTTTCTAAAAAGAAATCGTAAAATGAACTAACAGATCCTATATCGTTTAAATAATTTTTTTCTATGTACATATTAGTTACTTTCGAGATTCTTTCTCGGAAAACTTGGCATTTGAAAAATATAAACTCAGAAACGAAACAAATTTTCCACACGAACTAATATTTTTAGAAACTTGGTATTGTATCCAGCAGTTTCATTTTGTTAAGTTGCATTTCGAATTCTTCAATAATTAAAAAAAAAGGATAAGAAGAATAAAATCAAGATTTTCTACGGAAACGACTGTCATTTATAACAGAATACATATTTAAAATTCAGATAGTCAAGAAATTCTAAATTTGCTTTATTTTTTAAATTCATTTAATGATTCATTCTTAAAAGAAACCTGAATTTCTTAAAAAAAAAAAAAAAAAAAAAAAATTACAGAATTTATATGTATATTTTCTTTGAGGCTTTAAGTGAATGGAATTAAATGGAATTGAAAATTGAATCAAATACTCAAATGATAAAAAAAACATTTTTAACAAAGTTACAAGTGGAAATTATTATTTTTGACAGAAAATGGAGTCAAGGAGTTGTAAACACGTTCCACGAAGAATTGAATATTTTCGTGATAAGATAAAAAATTAATCCGAACGACTGCATATAATTTCACTTTAAAATAATTGAAATCATTAAATCTTAAAGTATTAATAAACGATGTGTTCCTAAATTATATTACATGTCTTATTTTTCCTTTTTCTTTTATAAATCTTGTCAGGATAGTTTCACAGACAATTTACCAAATTTTAAAATATAGCCGCTTTGGTTATCAGAGTTGTATACAAATTTCATTAAGCTTATTCAAAACCGAAATCAAAATCAGTGACCATAATCAGGGTCAGCTCTAAGTGTTAACCTTTTGCACTCTGATTGAAAGTTGCGCTTTAAATCTGCGCGGTAATATGACTTCGGCTCATTTTTGCGATATGCCACAGTATTAAATATAGCTTTTTGAAAGCATGAATTATCGTAAGGTCAAATCTTTAAAAAAATATAAAACAATTAGGGAAAGTTCCTCTATTATCGGACGGCACCTCAAACCGGACAGTAATTATATATTTGAAAGTCCTGATGATTACAGATCGCAATCACCGTGAAAACCTTTTGTTTTATTCTCACTATGGTTTTCACGGTGTTGGTGATCTGCAACCATTAAATGGACTTTCAAATGTATGATTCCTATCCGGTATGAGATGACGCCCGATAATAAGGAAACTCCCCTATAGCATAAAAATCTTATCTAATATTCAATGTACCTCAAAGTAATCGGATGACAAAGAAATAATTTTCCTCCCTTAACCCTTAGACGAATTTTGGGTCTTTTTCAACAAATCAAACTTTTTCTTTTCTGTAGTAATTTTTACAATTTTCAATAAAATCTAAAGAAATTATTATTATTTTAATCGTTCAAAAGTCTCCACTTTTTAAACATTTACAAATTTAATTACTGAAACACAGAATCAAGTCCGCTGATAGTAAATTTAAATGAAACTCAAAAAGTGGAGTTGGTGATATTGGCCTGAGAACGGTTCATTTGTGTTCCTTGTTTCTTAACGTTAATCATTCAACAATTAGTTGTCTATATCCATAATGATATGCTGACAATAAAAATGATTACACATCACGAGTTTTTGACAGTAACACCTCAGAATAAAAAATACCAATTTTTCGATTTTACTTGTATAAAAAAAAGATAACACCAAAGTAAGTCTAATAATTTCCCTAGTGTTCATTTCAAATCAGCATACAGTTCCTAACATTCGCAAAGATACGATCTACAGATTTTCCCCATCTCCAGTTTCTTATTGCACCGTGTCTCCGGGTTTAATAATTTTCCAAAGATCCCCATAACTACGCATCCATCGCAGAGACATCATATCGATCCGTTCATTGGTATAGAGTATAGACGATCCGTCCATTCTCGAGCGATCTTATTCCATTCGCGGAAGCAACGTCATGTCGGTGAACCCGAGTGCAACGGAACCCGATTACGATCCTTCCTTATTTTCCCAGCCGCGTGACGCCATATTCCCTTTTTCATGCCATTCGCAATCCTTTTACAGTGAGTCCCTTTTTTCCCTTTCCTCCCTCTCATCCCCTTGTTGTCCCTCTCCCGCATCTTCAGCGCGCACCGTCAAGCGAAGGCATCCCGGAAACGAGAGAGGATTTCGCTTGATCGAGTTGCACGCTTTTCTCTCCCGTGCGCGCGCGTGCGACAGATATAATTGCGAACGAGATTACACCCTCGGCGCAAATCCCATTCAACGCTTTCACGTTGCTCATCGTTTCGCGCGTCCTCGCGAGATGAATACATATAACCGGGGAGCAAAAAGAATCGACCTTTATCGAATAACGACGCGCTCGGTGTAATGGCCTCGACAAGCTGCCTCTACTGTGTGATGACGCGCTATTTCGCGCCCATGCAGTGCCTTCTTTTTTCTACATTCATTTTTTTAGTTTAGTTAATCGCATTGGACAACGTTTTGTTTCCATATTTGTGGGTAATTTGAAGCGGCTTCGTGTTTCTGTTTTAAAGATCAACATGTAGATGACGACGAATAGAAAATTTAGAAATCTTTGATGAATTGTATTATTAAATTGCAATTCAAATTTTACTCGCTGTCCCACCCGCATACTTATTTTTAATGCATCGAATAATTGAAACCTTGGATAATACAAGACAGGAATCATTTTGAACCACTTAATGGAGATCCTATTAGGCAGAAGGACAGAATTAGTTTTGATCCTTATACATTTTTAAGCAAACGTTTATCGGACGAAAACTGGAAAACAAACTATTGCATGGTTATCGAAGCTGCACAAAACGTAGCTGGGAAGATTTAAAGCCCTGCGCGGAATAACCTCAGTCATAAAAACGGATTTACTAAAGTCACTAAAGAATCAATGATAATATCTTTTCATCAAAAATAGAAATTTAAAATCGATAAACCATAGGAGCTTAAAACTTGAATATCGTTTCTAATTCAACATTCACAACGATGATTCAATGGTAGATAGATAAAATCGTCATTCCTTTTACAATCCCCAAATCATTAGCCTCTAATAATCTTTCTTGAAACGACTAATAAATATTTAATACTAAAACTATTATTCTATGTAATTAAATAACTCGTCCCGAGAAAATGGGAAGCTACCGATATTTCTCAGAATTTTAAGAGGTATGGATACTAAATTCATACATAATTTTAGGAACAATCATGAAATCAAATAAAGAAAATTTAATAAAATTGCACGCAATATTCTTAATCACAAGTTTCAAAACGGTCATTCGACCAATGGTGGTAATTTTACTGTTAACCATCCAAGAAAAAGAAGTCTTTGTACGACAGTAACGCTAATTCCAGTTCGCGAATGTGGAAACGGCGGAAGAAAGCGCTTATAAATGGAAGCCGAGCTCGTTCAGGGTTTCTCCAATGGCAAACGGAGGGTAATTAAATTAACGCCGTTTCTGGAACAGACACCGTACGACTATTTCCTTCGACTTTTTCAACATTCATAGAAAATGTGTTGCGTGTTAGTCTGAGCACATCCCGCAGGTGAGTTCCTTAACAAACTATAATAGTTTTCAATTGCGTTTGCGTTTCGAACGCAGAGCGTGCAATTCTCACGCGCAACGAGAGGAATCGCGCGCACCAGTTAGCATTTTAACCGAACCGAGACTCGATTCCGAAATACCGTTACGAAATTGCTCGCGCGAAGAGTTTATATTGAATCAGACCGGCAATTAAGTCGAGGAAACGAGGGCTAAGCGTTTGACCTTAATAATTTCAAATTGCGTTAATTAAATCAATTGGTGTCAATTTTTTTCCGTAAAAGTTTGCGGTATTATTTTAAATCTTGTACATTCAACGTTCTACGTCTCGAAAAATTGACTTTTTGGAGAAGCCGATTTTCAGACACGTGGACACGAGAATTTTCATTTCCATTTCTGACCTTCTGTGGCCTTGGAACCCAACATATTACATGTCGATGACTTCGTCTTGACACACACTTCCATATTATGTAAAAAAAATAGATATCATTCCATTTAAAAGACTGAAGATCACCTTCGTTTCTCTAAAAATATTGCAAATGCTATAGTATAATTTTTTGCTTTTCTATTTTTCTTCAATTATTTACTGTTTACTACAGAAATGTTGGTTCATAATACCGATTATCACCCTGTATAGGCGACTAAAAAAAATAAAATGGTCGCTTGTACAAAACTAATAGTTTCTTTATTAAATTGCGTATTGTTTCTCCAAAGGCAAGGTGCGCCACTTATCGGTCTTCCCTTGTCAAAAGGAGAAATCAAATGGAGCATATCTGTCATCATGCGTATCATATGAACCCAATGTATCATAATTTGTGTCATATGTACCAACTGTATCATCATATGTGTCATACGTCTTAACTGTATCATCAAATGTGTCACACGAACCGAAGGACAACTATCGCAATTAAATAAAAATAGCCTAAAAACAAGAAGTTCTTTAATTCGAATAATTTCGATTCCACGAAATTTCTATCTCACCAAACCACCTAAACACCTTCAATAGTCAACCCCCATATCCAAATACCCCAAAAACCAAAGTTCAGAGAAATATCCAAGACACCTCTCTTTCATAAAGACTTCGAAGTCTTCTTCAAATCCAAATTACAAAACATCGAAAATGGATTTTGGAAAAACGCACCTGCATGTACATAGGATACGCTCAAGTTCTTTGATAAAGAAATAACGGCACTCCTCGATAGAAGAGAGCAGATCATTATTACCACACTCAAAATCCAGCACACTAAACTGACTCACGCCTTTTAACAAAAAGTGAACCAAATAGATGCTATTTCTGCGATTGCACTAACTATGTATATGGACCATCTTTTGAATTGCAGTAGCACTTCCCAATACAAAACCAAACACAATCTTCCAAACGAGATTAACACATGTCTAAATCACGAAAAACACTCCAAAAATCTTCTTCTCTTCCTCAAAGATACCAATGTATACCATAAATTATAATACTGTAAAACTCTACCTAGCCTCGACATTCACTGTAACGCATTGAACCCAATTCAAGTTACTTTATTGTTAAAATCAGTAATAAGTAGACAGCGGATCTTTATGCAAATGCATATTTTGATAGAAAGTAAATAATGTAATCCGACCTCGACAGTTCCTTTTTTTTTTTTGTAATTAGAGGATTTTAAAAATATATTTTTTGTTTTACATTTTTTGTATAATGCATATGCTTTGGATATTTATCTTTAACAGCATATGCAAGAATATATTGCATATGCATTTATTGTGCGTATATGGAATATCTCTCTTTTTAATTAACTTCATTTATCAGTAAATTCTTATATTATAACTTTATGAATCATAAAGAAGAAATTATACTTTCGTAATTGAGTAATCTTATAATTGAGTAATTGTGTAAGACTAACACTAAATGTATTTTTCAATAATATACATAATAATATATAATACTATACATATAACAGTAATATAATATAGTATAGTGTAGCGCAATGGTATGTATAATATGTAGTATAATACAGAATATAACAAAGTAGCACAGTTTATAACAGTACGATTAAGTATTTTAACATATTTTTAAAAACTACTAACAATAAGAAAATCTAAAATGTTATTAAAGTAAATTTGGGTTCGAAATTTTGTTATTGACGAAGGCGATGACGAAAGCTTTTATTACCGAATTTGTAGTAAGAATTTGGAATGTGATAAAAAATTTTAAAAAGAATAACAATGTGCCAGAACAGTGTTGGTCTAAGTTTAAATACGCAGTTACATCGTGTGAGATAGAACGGACAGTCTCTGTATTTACATTAATTTTGATAGAGAAATGGCATGGGTTAATAAGTCAAATTTAGAAAAAATGCTACAAATTTATTGTTACACAAAAAAAAGTCTCAAAAAGTATTATTAACTATATGTATATGTAGATATATGTGCATAGAAAATATTGTATACAGCAATATATTGTGTACAATAAATTATTACACTATATTATATATATATGCATGTTTGCATATGTTTAGTACTATTTGCTTGCTTTATGTGCATATTTGCATATTTGTAGTGTTTAAATGACATATGCCTTTTGCATATTTGTAGTGCATAAAGATCCGCTGTCTAGTAATAAGTACATATTATGTATTAATTAATTTATTTTCTATTTATATCTGTATGTACATACTTTGTATGTTATTCTTGTATGTATTTTGTATGTAATTCGCAGTCGCTAGTGACCATAAAAATCATTGATACGACTTTAAATAAATAAAATAAATTTAAAAAAAATGCGAACTACTTCACCTGACCTATTTGCAACAATCGATTAACATACGAACGAAAAATCCACATCGAAGCGATCCACTCGTCTGATACTGATTCCAATTAAAACCCAGAAGAGAGGACCCGAAAGATGTACAAAACTTTTGAAGCGTCGGTGCACCTACGAACCCTCGACCTGGAAACGCTTAACCTCCATCAAAGAGTCCCGTTTTAATTTATAAAATGGATACATCTCGGGGAAGCGTATCGAATTAGCGGGATCGAGTGCACGGGTGTCGAAGGAGGTCGAGTGACCCATTAGAATTTCACGGAGGAAAATGGAAGCAGTCAAGGACGCCTCAATGTCAGCGGGCGTTTCATTAAACCGCGTGATAGTGGCCTTCGAGGCGGGCTTCGACTGTCCCAGGGAGAAGCACGATATCGCTCAAGATCACGAGCTCGCAGGCGAAATCGACGCGAAAGTACAACTTGTGGCGTCATGCTTCACGGTGGAGCGGAATTTCCATCTTCCGCTTGTCGGCGCGAACGTTTCATCGTGAATTTGCTGTCTCGGGAGATCTCGCGCGCGGTTAAATCTTCGTTTAATTATGTATGTATTTCGCGCAATGGATGTGTCGACCTTCGAACTATCAAACACGGCACCCTGTATGCTCTCCAGATCGTTTCGTTATGAGTTTGCGCTTTTCGACGACCTTGCATGCAAAGCCGATGATCAAACCCACTTCAAAAACTGCTCCTCATTCTGTGGATTCACGTGCATACTTATCGGGGAAGCTGGGTCACCTTGGATTGTTCATTTTTTCCATTTTTTTTTTTTTATGTTTTGCGGATATTATATTATGTAGATAGGAATAATTTACCTTTAATTCTTTGAACATTGTGGGGAATCTATTTGCAAGGAATCTTGGAATCTTTGGTAATCCCAAAAGTTTGATTTCTTTTAAACTCTGCGAGTTTTCGGGATTTGTACTTGCAATGAGACATGAAACAATTACATATATGTATACATAGTTGTTTTTGCACTGTCTGCTACTTTCCGATTTCTCAAGAAACAAAATATGTATTCTTTCAAAATTAAAGTTGAACAATAGTAACACTAGAAACAAGTGAAAATCTTTGAAAATTAGAGAAATAAATCTTTATGAAATAGTAAAAAAATTAAAAAGTAATTGATTCGATAATAACGTGTATTACATATTATCAGAAGACGCGATTATAAAATTAAGAGTGAAGTTGCTAACAGTTGCATTTCAAGTAGTACTTTCCAACAAAGAAGTTTATGACAAAACATCAACATTTCTGATTTCAGACTGATTTTCATCACAAAAAGAAGCGTTATTAATATCTTGGAAATCGATTAACTTTTAACTGAAATTGTTACTGAAGCTCATCCTTAACGTAGATGTTTCTAATTTTGTAGTGGTAATAAAAATTGTAATAATATTTTGTATGAATAGAATATGCAATAATCTGTATGTCACTGTGCAATAGACTATGTCAGTCACAATAAGCTCAAATAATTTCATAGCTATAAAATACTTTTATACGAGGTGTTTAATTTTAGTCTATAAATGCAATTATCTCCAGAACAAAATAATCTTAATTTTCATATATCCTTCATACGTCCACCAACAGACAAACTATTTAGCTATCATAATCTCTTACAATTTCATAAAGTTTTAAAAAAGCAGAATTTTTGGATTACCAAAATGTTGTCATTAAATATAATATTAGTTTACTAAAAGCAAAGTTTGGAAGCTTAACTATTCCAATTTTTTTGCCAACGTTTGATAGACGAATTAATTTATTCTATTTAATGTCTCAAATATGTCAGGGTATTTAAACATAATTAGATAAAAATGGCGTTACACTCCACAACATTTTTACTATTTTTATTTCCTTCATTTCTAAATTACAGAGTTTCGTATTTTTATACAACCTTCATTGCAAACGGAAATATCATAACACAGCCACAAAACAACTTTATCAAAAATAATGTCGTTAAACTATACACACTTTAAAAATCTAATTAAACTATAGATTTGTACTCTACAAACATGTACAAATAATCAATAAAGCCTGTAATTTATTGCAACATAATTCTAACAAAACAAATATCCTCCCAAATGTTTCCACTACTTCCGTGTATCCAATTTACCTCTAAATTATTGCTCCACATGACTAAAAACACCCTGTGTAATTAAAAACTTAATTAATTCCACCCGTACCGCTCAGAACCCCTAATTAGACATGCCTAATTCGTATAACGCAAACTACAAACTTAAAATTACATCCACGGTGCCTCTTCCTTTTATAATATTTAAAAATAATATTCATCGACTTTCTAGGCTCCGAACCTTCATATGTATATGTCACGATTTTCACCCCCTACTGTTTTCACGGTCTTTTAAAATTTTTTCCATTTAGGGTAGTTTTTAGGACGGTTCATCGCACGCGAGAGGTGGCCCCGTTTTCGTTTCACCGGACGGGCAATCCAATGAAAATTAATTAAGGGGATTCCCGCGTGCGCAGCAGGTGTTATGATAATTCGTTTAAATTAGCCCGGGTAAACATTACCATGCAAAGTTATGCAGCGGGACTAAACGTAATCGCCTTGGTCGCACACGTCCGCGGAACGCTTCGCGTCGGAGCGTTATTTGCGGAGATGCAATTATGTCACACGAATCCACCGGCTCTGCCTGTGTTATTCTAATTTACGATCTGACCGCGCGTCCCAATATTTCCGCGAGTTACGGTCGCGTTTCGATAATAATCGCGATCGTTCGGTGGATTTTGATAGCAGAAGGAACTCACGAGATCGATTAATATCCTGAAAATAATTTATATGTAATTATTAATCTCTTAACTATGTAGCCTGATTTTATAAGTGGACACCTAATGTTGCGTTGCAAAAACTTTTTGAAAGCAATTAAACATAGTATAACTAAGCAATTGCCAAAGCAATAAAATTCATGTCTGGAGAACGGGGCCGGCACAAAGTTTTGTGAAGCCACATTCAAACATTTTCTATAGGATGAAGCTTCAAGTCCCTACAAAACATTCTACCTTTGCTTAAGAAATGAAATATACAGTGTGTGACAGAACATGTGGGCCCCACTTCGGGAGCTGATTGTACACATAAAAAAAATGAAAGAAGCTCTATGTCTTTCTTTATGAGGTAAAGGTACATAGATAATACAAAATCAAAACAGAAAATCATTAAGTAATCTTGTGAATAGACTGCGGCAGTTTATGCAAATACGCATTTTCAAGACCATAGAAAAAAATAGTCAACTTAAATAAAAGTATCTTGTACCTTCTAATGTGTTTTTACATCTGTGCACGTCGTTGTACGTTTTAGTTATAAAATTGCTATAAATGCATAAAATGCAGTCTGCTACTAATGCAGTTAAAATTTAAAATGCTCTGTCTATAACGGTTTCACTTTTTGTGAGGTCTGTGAAGTTGGCACCCCTAAATGCGAATTTTCATAAAAAAACAAATCACATACGTTTGTCCACGATTTGTCCAGATTTGTCCAACAAAAATTTTCGTTTGTTCAGCCTCCAAAAAAAAGTTATGACGAAATCAAAAACTCGAGACATCAACACCCCCATGAATGTTTTTCATTACTTTTCAAAAGGGATTGTTCATGATTTGTCCACATTTGTCCACCCAAAATTCTCGTTTGTCCACGTCCCAAAAAAAAGTTATGACGAAATAAAAAAATTTGACATTAACACTCGTGACCATTTTCCAAAGATTTTTCAGTGCGATACGATTGTTTATGAATCATCAACGTTTGTCGAAAACAAATGTATCGTTCATAAACAATAGTATCGCACTAAAAAATCCTTGGAAAATGTTCACGAGTGTTAGTGTCAAATTTTTTGATTTCGTCATAACTTTTTTTTTGGGGGGGGGGGTGGACAAACGAGAATTTTGGGTGGACAAATGTGGATAAATCATGGACAATCATATCCAGTTTGAAAAATAATAATAAACATTCACGAGGGTGCTGACATCTCGAGTTTGATTTCGTCATAGCTTATTTTTGGAGGGTGGACAAACGAGAATTTTGGGTGGACAAATCTGGACAAATCGTGGACAAACGTATATGATTTGTTTTTTATGAAAATTCGCACTTGAGGGTGCCAACTTCACAGACCTCACAAAAAGTGAAACCGTTATAGACAGAGCATTTTAAATTTTAACTAGCAGAACACGCATATACAACTTTGATTTTCCACCCCTAGCTAAATCCCTCCAACTCGAACTAATACCACGAAAAAAATCCTAAAACGGTGTCCTCGTTCGAATAAACGATCTCACGAGCTGCTCTGCGACGAGGGAAGACCTGTTTACTCTAAAGCAATCTTCCGACAAATAGGAAATCAAAAGACAGGTGTATTTGCCTTTGGTCCTGTAGCCGATCCTCTTGGACTAACGACATCTCAAACACGGAGCCAGAGGGTTGCCCTTAACATTCCAGGAATGGAATATACAAGCGTCAGCAAAAGGGGAGGAGGGAAAAGTCCACGATGGACAAATACGAGGAAACATCAAGAAATTCTTTGATCTCCCGTGCACGTCCCCCGTGTGAGCTGTTATACGATTATTTTTCTAGCTTTTTGACAACTGAAATTACCGGTATGCGGGGTCCCGTTTATTTGCACCGCGACTCGTTCTGTAACGCTGCCTCTCGTTACAACCACATTACTCTATTGTTCCATTGTTCTATTGTTCTAGTTACGGTGCCGTTGTAAATAACGCCGCAACAAATTTCTTCGTGCGGAGCAATATTGGCAGGGACTTTAATTTCGGGACGTTTTTATCAAGCTCATAACCGTGTGGGATGGACGAAAAAGTAAAACAAGTTTCGAATTTTCTACGCTTCAGTGGAAATTTACGATGCAATTATCCTGCGATGAATCTCTTTACTTCTAGTAATTACTCGCGGCTGAACTACATTACTAAAGTTGAAGAGTTAAAGTTTGACTGTTTAAGGTTTAGGGTTTAGGGGAACGTACAACTTTTGCAGTTTAAGTGATTTTTGAATATTCAGGAGGGCAGATATTGTTTTAGTTACCTTTTTTAAAAAGAAATCAAAATAATTGAAAGTAAACAGGTGAATATCATACTTTTATCTCTAGTCGTGGTGTTTTTTATTTCGTCAAAATATTGTTGACAAATCGTTTCAAACAAATCTATGAATTTAACGATTCATCTATGTACATACTGCTAGTATGTCATAGTTAAGTGTGTAATTATTTCTATATTATAATAAGAAAAGTTTCTTTCTTCTGTGGATTTTCAATACTAATGCAGGATTCTTGTGCAAAAGATTAAAGAAATCAAACATTTTTTGTATAAATCAAAGATATAAATTTTGGAAATACGTTCCCAAAGTTTAAAACGCAAATTCGAAGAAATAATGAAGTTACAGTTCGATTAATTTTTAAACAGTAATAGAGAAGTAAATGACTAATTACTAACAAAGTTTATTTAGTCTTGGGATTATACTTAAAATTTTTATTTTATTGTGTAATTATAACATTTTTTTCAAAACTTTTAAAAAAAGTTCAGTTAACAAATTTTTTTTGCTAAACGCTATAGATTCTCTAATTTTTTTTATACTTTTTCTTTCAAAAAAGTATGATAATAGAGTAAACTAACTTTAAACAAATATTTTAATTATTGCATTTTGATAATTAGATCGTCGAAGGGATTAATAAGATTTGTAGGTATAATATTTAATAAACCATTATTAGAATTTAAATAAAAAAAATTAATTTTGTACCTCAAGACTGTCTCTTTATATCACAATAGAGTCTAATTTTATATCAATAAAATAAAAAAAATCGTAAGGATCATTCAATTTCGCTGTTATTATATGAGAATTTGCCGGTTTACTATACTTTCTACAGAAAAAATAAGATTTAGAAGTAGACTGCGTACAATGGGGACTTTAACTATACCAAAATGTATAAGAATTGGCATACTTGCAAAAATGCAAAATATATCGGAAATTTAATAGATTTTATAATATTTGGAAGGATGCATAATCCGCAGTCTACTAATAAGCAATAATTTAACAATTTTCCAACAATCAAGTATGTACTGCAATTTTTAGTAAAAGTGAAAATAAATGTGGAAAAAAAGAAAAGATATACAGTCAATCTTTCTAAACTCATGTCTAAATTCCTGCACAAAACGAGAATCGAAATATCTGTCACGTGACTCGACCTCTCGAACGAGTCGAATGCTCCAAAATGTCTAATACATTAACCTCTTCTAAAAAGTATGTAATTACTACAATCTCTTAAAAAAACACATTCTTGTAATGGCAAGAAGAAATGTATTGCATTTTATAAGTGGCCCGCAGACGGTCAATAATATTGTCAATATTCGTCGGTGTTGACAATATTAAGCGCGTGGAATCGGTATTGGAGATAAGATTGATATTGAGATCGAAAATTATAAAGAAAGATATTAAAAGGATTACATAAAAAAGTATTATAGTGGATTGAAAATAATATTGTCAAACTAGAATTGATCAGTGTTATTGATTCTGTGCAGCAGCCTACACAGAAAAGCGCGAATAATGAAGTAACGAAACTAATCGACAGATGTGAAACGAGAATCGCAATGAGTATCTGTCACGTGACTCCCCCTCGACGGCATGTCCAAGTCACTTATCTAACTTCGATTCGCACGAAAAGAAGGCGAGCGAGCGGAAAAGCATGAAAAACACTCACCTTTTCGATGGCTTCCAGCGCCGCTTCAAAACTCCCAGCATGAGGAAACCGACGTAAACGAGGCCCAGGTGCCAACGGGCTTCCGACTCCCAGGAGCGTATCAAGCACCACCACCACCAAAACCAATCACCACACAACCACCGGTCGGCCCTGTCGATCTTTCCGACAAGATCTCTATGACCGCTCGAGTCACACCATGATCGTCCACTGTCCCTTGCTATTTCGCGTCCAATTCAACTCGCTTTACCTTCAATTGACACTCGATCCGACCGGCACACGCGAATTCGTCCTCCGAAACACGTCCAACCGACTCTTCTTCTCTGATTGGCTCACTGATTCGCGCGGGAAGTTTTCCTATTCCGTGGCAAAAAAAGGAAATCGAAAGTTGAAACAACGAGCACCGCTCGTAGCGCCATCATTTTCGAAACGAATAAACTAATTACACGAAGATCGAACAGAAAACTATGCAACATTCGTACGGCTTTAACCCCAGAAAAACTTGTGCCACAAATAACTTTCCTTCTAAATCTAGGAAATTTGTTAAACTTTAACGATGCAAAGATGAATTAAGCTACTCAAGCTACTAAAATTTAGAAAGACTAAAACGAATAGAGAACTAGAGAAATATCTCACAGGTCCCATTTTGTTAAAAATAAAAAAAAGATAAGAATGCGCGTTATAAGCAACAGCACTCTTCAATTTCGACAACGGAGAAAAAAACAAGAACGCGATATTAAAAGTAAACAGAGGACGCGTCAGCAATGCTTTTCATTGTTCTCTTATCACAGAATAATCATTGGACTTGATGTGTACTCGGAACTGCATCCTTTCGACTTGTTCAGTCTCCCACAAGCAAAGTTAATTAATCCGAAGATTATAAATAGAAAGCAAAAATTCGGAGCCCGCCGGGGAATTTTCATCGCTATCAGAATTACTGTTGCACATTTTTCGTTCAACGATAAAATTAATGAATCGCGTACCTAAGTGCGGTCTTTAGTGGTAGCATTGGGTGTATATAAGAACGAAACAGACTGCACGAGCCAGAAAAGAAAGTAATTATCGCTCCCCGGTACGGCACAAGTTTAGCAACAGAGTTCACTGTCAAATAACGGCTGCTTCCGTGACGCGGACATCTCGACGAACGTTCGCTACATGTACATTAGATACGCATGCCTCTGATTAATTGGCTGCCAATGATGTCAGCGCTACCTAGCATCCCTGATTAATGGGTCGTTCCAAATAATAAATTACCGGTCGCGATAATGAAAGCGATAATTAACCAGATCGTTTCTCACGAAAAACCGCGTATTTATCGAACCACCCCGGAATCTCGCTCATAACGGAGTTTCTCCTATAATTATTACACCCGAGAACGTGATCTATCCAGTCTCTGCCGACAGAGAACTGTCACGCGAAACCGGTTGACCAGAAACTGGAAAAGCACTTCTGGCTTCGTTTTTAAACACCCGTTACAGAAATCTACTCCTATGAGCAGCGGAAAAAACACTTTGTCCCCTTTCACGAACGCACAACACCGAGCTGCCAAACTCTTCTACTAGATTTCACCGCATATCGATAGAAGATAAAAATGGCGATAGAAAAAAAAACTGCGAACATGTTCAGCTTGAAAAACGTGGTAAAAACGCACGACCGTCGAAGACGCAGATCCACAGACACTCGCGACCCCGCATCAAGCAATCGATATTTCGAAGCAATCTACGTCGCAACGTTGACGTTCACGATTTCGGTAGGTCCTCCGCGAAAACAGATCGCGTTTCGTCCGTGCGGAAACGTTGCTATCTAGCAAAAACGAACCCCCTGCTCTTTGCCCGTTCTCCGTCCAATGAATCACCGCGCGTCTCGCAAGGGGATCGTCCACCTCGCGCAGTCACACACTGTTGACCACTGCGGGCGGCCGGTGCACGCTCAACGGCGTGTCGAAAACGGCAAATCTCAACGAGAAAATCTCCACGAATTTGTTTCGTCGCCACTAAAGACCACACACTAACGCACAGAGGGACGCGTACCGTTAGCAAGTTCGGCTCGTCGTCGAAGACGATATGTATACGCGGACGCGCTGCGAATTCGATGCTCCCTGTTACCAACCTTTTATCGAAAATCGACCCGGTGACCGCGTTCCCGATGACAGCGAAACCGACGTTGTACACACCGCGGGTCGGGAACGACGTATCGACGCGAATCGCGAGAGAAGAAACGAGCGATCAGGCGGAAGTCGCGCGCGATACACGCAGATACGAACCGGCTGCGCGCCGAACTCGAACTGAACCAAAGACAGAGACGGTAGACACGCGGTACTCCTTCCCGGTTGCTCGTCGAGCTCCTCGCTTCCCCCACCGTGCTGCGACTCCCCACGGACTTCCCACAGTTCCCACCAGCGACCAGGCACGGCTCAAGGCACCGCGCCACGCACAGTGGTTTAGGGATGTTCGATTCACTTTAAGGTCATTCCGTCCGAAATCGGACACTTTTTGGGGTATCGTCACGGATTTTTGTGAAATTTCGCAGAGCTGCGGGGTCGGTAGTCAAAATTCACGACTCCGACTCTTTTTTTTTTAACCTCTGACTCCGACTCCGACTCTTGAAATTGAAAAAATATGTACATTAAGAGCGACATCACCGATTTAAATGACCTTGAAATATGTTATAATATAGAGCATATTTGGCGGGAAACAAGGGCTAATATCCCTGTTACGGAACACGGAAACTACATATTACATATGTTGGATATATTGCAGAATTCCTATTGTGCCGACGCCATAATTTGATAATAGAATAACTGCATTTTTTTTTAAATAACGGCAGAAATATTCCCAGTTGTATAAGATTAATAATAAAATATACACCATTTCAAATAGAAACTAGTGTATTGATTTGGGGTCTAACTTTGGACATCTAAACCAGATCTACAGGGTCCGGCAATTGAAGTGTTCCGTGAAAAAAGATCATAATTTTTAAATGAACAACATTTTTATTGAAAAATTGCTTTGAAATATTTGTTTATATTTACATTTTAAAAATATTATACTTGGAAGTCGAGTGGACCACATTTGTATAAAATTATTTTATGTAAACGCTCAAAAAAGTTATTCTAAGAAGCCTGATAGTACTCTTGTGGTATTCGAATTGATGTTGCTGTTGCTTACCGACCACCACCTCTTTTCTGTTGATCCTGTCTCCAAATACCTTTTATGGTACGATACACGAATTTCCGATTCACATTTATGTGTCTTAAATTATTCACAATTTCTCTGTTTGTCTTTTTTACTTCAAAAAAAGCACTTATCGTAGTACGTTTGTTTTCAATGTTCATATTGAACAACACTGAACTACAAATCGAACTGATAGTTTATTGTTCTGAGAGGTTATGATTGATTAACAAAAATCCAATATGGCGTCAAAAATAAACTACTTTAAGTTTGTGTTTTTTAGCAGTATGAAGTTAAGAACAGATCAATTGTCGGACCCTGTATTTCGATCACTTTTTAAGATATTTAAACTTTTTTGCGAATATCTCGGAAACTAAAGCCGAGCGGCGGTAACATGTATAGGATAAAGGTGTTCAGAATGATGACCTTGACAACATATTTCAAGGTGATCAAAATCGGTGAGATCGCCCCTAATGTAATTACCAAAATAATTAAAAGTTGTAATAAAACTGAATAAATAGTGAAAAGATAGTATTAAAGTCTTGAGAATATGGAACAGATAACTCTCATGTAACACAACACGACAGTTACTTTCTCAATTTCAAGAAATAGTTAGAAAATACATATCAATTTGAGGAAATACTCTGTTCATTCTTTAAGTATATCTGTACATTTTCAATACTAATGCAAAAGTTTTCATTTTTGAAAATTAATATAATCTCTAATATTTCGTAGAGATACTTGTTGCTTTTAGGGCTGTTTTTTATCTTTTTTTATTTATATATACATAGAGTTATTAATGATTTATTATAAAGGGTCAGAGTTGGAGTCGGAGTCGATATACTTTTTCTGACTCCACCTCTAAAACAAAGCGTTGTGATATTCAAAAGCTAAAGAGCTATAACAGTTTGTAAGTGATAAATGTGAGGGATCCAAAAGTTTTATATTATTTTGTAAAACGGAAGAAATAAATATTATTATTTATATACTCCTATGGCTCTAATGTAAGCAAAGTGTAAAATTGATAGAACAAAAGTGAACATTAAAGTTCAAAAACCTGTAAAATCAACAATTTTAAAAATGTTGAAAAATCCTTTGACTTACACTTATATGTCCCTAAAAACTACAATATATGTTAATTTCACTAAAATTTGGGATGGTACTCCAAAAAGTGTTCGATTTCGCATGGAATGACCCTTTAAAGTTAAAGAAGTATATATAGATTCTCGTTTCGGATATGAATCGAATCATAGGAATCTACTCTTTTAAAAAATCGATTTTGCAAAAATGAATTCAAATATCGCGAATATAAATTGTGTTATTCGGAAAGTTTGTGGCGCATTCTAATTTCTATTTTTCGAAAATCAAGTTTTTCTGGAAAAAGAATCATAAAATCGACTGACTTATTGTTTAATACAAGCTTTTATTAACCCTGCTGTTCTCCTGTTAAAAATCTGGTTTATTGCAATTTGAATTATTAGCACATCATTATAAATGTAGATAATAAAATTTTTACAGAATGTTGAGGAACAACAAAGGTAGCTATTAAAATTAACTTCATTATATTTTTCTTAAAATTAGAACAGTTATTCGACAAAATAAAATGCAGGATCAGGTCAAATAGATCCGAGGAGCACAACAGAGTTAAGTTTTACTTCTGTTAATTTGTTAGACTTAAAACTTTATATACATACGTATTTAGTTCCAATGACAATACAATATTCTTAAAAAAAAATTGTTTTTTTAACTGAAAATTAAATTAAGAATTGAATGTCAAAATTAATAATGTTTTCATTTTTTTAATTAGGTTGTTAGGATGAAACCTTGTAAGCTAATTTTGATCCGCTTCCGCACATCTAACCAACTTGAAATTTTGTATACATACACAGTCCCCATAACAATGCGGTATTTTAAATAATTTAGATAATGAAGGTTTAAATTCTCGAAGGCTAAAAAGCATAAGTAAAATTATAGTAAAAAAACATTTTTTAAAAACAAACTACAAAATCATGTTGATGAGTGACAACTTTTGTTTTTACACCATTGTATTCCTATAAGTCCTCATAAACATGTTACAGTGCTAATCTAACAGTTACATGCCGATTTCTACAGTACCTTTTTTAAGGTACCTATAGACTGTTTCTGACTTCGCCAAAGTATTTGCACAAAGCACTTTATAGTTTAAGCGGCTGTAACTTTAAAACAAGGTCGCACAAAGTCTACGTTTACATAAACCTTTCTCAAGGTTTCTTGTACATTTTCCACAGGAATTTGTGTACAGCAATAAACCTTCGTAATCTATGCAGCACGAAATTTCTTCAACCCAAGGTGAACTCTGAACCCTGATTGGATACATCCCAAAAAAGCTACAAGTTCAATGATTTGATGAATCTAAAGCGAAAAGTTGAAGTTGAAAAGTGATTTTTATATGATATTAGACAAAACTCTTCAATAGAAAAAGAACCTGTTTAACTTGCAGGGTCATCTTTACAACACGAGGTTCCAGGAGCAAGTATCCGAGCTAAAATTCAAAATAAAGTAAAACCGTGAAACATATGTTCCTCATAAATTTACATCCAGTGTTCCCGTTCAAAGCTATAGGATTGCACCCACATCCTGTAACCCGGGCATAAAACGGTCGGAACAAAGGAGAGGATGAGTTCAACTAGTGTTACATAATCCTGCATTCGCTAATCCGATTACGGGATGGTTGATTCATGGTAGAATCGGAGCGTAACCATGTACATACTCTTAAAAAGCAATTATGTGTTCTGTTTAGCTATGCTTAAGGGTACAACATTGAAAATATCTACATTCAACAGTTCCCAAAATATTAAACAAGTTATGTTTTCAACCCTTAAGTTTAAAGCTCTTTTTATCTTCCTGATATAGACGATCATGGTTATGAAATATTATAAAAATTAATGCTTTATACTTAATTAATGTTCTATGTAAAAGTCATAAATTTTAATAACTTACGCTACTCTGAAAATTCATTTGATAGAAGCTAGCTTTTGCAATCTTAATCTGAAAGGTAAGATCTCTATTATACGTCTCTTCATGACTTAAAAAAAACTAATGCCATTGTAAAATAGAATAAAACATGCAATTATATACATAAATATATAATGAATACTGTAATCAGAGTAACTAATTAAACCTCAAGATACTATACAGGGTGTTCCAGATTTTAACGGCCAAGCTTTGTTAGCATATTCTATGGGACTAAACAAGAAAAAAATGTTGTATAACCATAGGTTAAGTAACAATTTATTAAAAAGTTTTAAAGAAAAATGCGGAATTCAAAAGAAAAAAGCGATATTTACATGTAGTTTTAGGTGAGCTGTATTTGTTATCCGTAATCATTAAATTAATTCCAATTTTTGTGTAATACTAATTATTACTACAAATCACTTAATATTAATTCTTACTACTCATAGTGACTTTAATATTAAATTTGTAGATGCAGCTAATATTCCATTTCGAAATGTCCACCGTTTTTAGCAAGATTGACAAGGGTTTAAAATGGAATCTATTACTGTACAAAGTTCATTTGTATTGCATTTCACATTCAGTGAATGAATCATTAATTTTATGTATTAGTTCGATACGCGTATTTAGTCTTGTTTAAAAACATGTAAATATCACTTAACTTTTTCTTCTGAATTCCGGATTTTTGCTTATAACTTTTGAATAAAGCGTTAAACAATTTATATTTATATAACATTTTTTTTTTGTTTAGACTCATAGAATATACTGACAATGTTTGGCCGTTAAAACCTGAAACACCCTGTATAACTTGTTCTATACAAATTATTTAAACAGTAACTGAATAAAATATGTTCCTTGTATGTATCAAGTAGCTAAATATCTCTATGAATAATTGTATTTATTAACGTCGCACCGGAAGCGCTGCATATTTGAAGAATATTATTACGCAGATTATGATGAGAAATCACCACTTGCATCGAATTAAACGCAAATCGCATTAAGCAATTCCCCAAGCAGAAATTCGTTTGAAAAATTATGAGAAAACCTCTTGACATTTGCGTATCCCAAGAGTGCTGTCACTTCCCTTGCACTGACCACAGTAAAAGGTTGCGCTGGTTTCGTTTTTATTTCTAAGCTGATACACAACCTGACAAGGAGCTGTTTCTCTTTTAATTACAGATGAAAGGATTATGAAATCGACATGATGAATAGTAATAAAATTATCCGATTTAATCATCCCAATAATGATTTTAAAATTTTATCAAAAACTAGTTCGAAACCTTTAACGTGATCCTGCTTGATTCTTGAATGATTATATTAGTTTACAGATTAAATTTTGAATTTTACAAATATGTTTTTCATGAAAAGATGATTCTACTATTTTTCATTCTCTTATCTACTTTCTATAATGTTGTAATTAATTAAAAAATTATTGGTGGAAACTAAATAACAAATCACACAAATGTAGAAATATAAACGGATTAAACTGATTTTGCTTCGGTTGTTCAAGATTTAATAATCATCTGTTGTCTCTTTGAATATTAATACAATGGCTAACATAAACAAAGGATACTGTTCGTTGCTAAAAATCCACTTCGCGTGTATTTCAATGCAAACAATCAGTTCGCTTCCCTTGCAATATTATTTTCTTTCAAACACTGTCAAATATAATACAAACAGTAAATGCTTTAATATAATATTGTACTCAACATCAACAAAGCTAAGGTCTATTATTCATGAAACGTTCTAAAACATGTGAAATCTTGTGATCACAACTTCTATGAATTTTAAATGGATTCTAATTGACGAATGGCAAAATTAAAAATTCATAATAAATGAAATTGTGAACATTTTCTTGATTCGAGAATCGAAAAAATGTCTAATAAATTTTATACGAAACTTAATTTCGCCTGACAATGAAAAAAAGTTTATTGTACTTGTAAACTGTAATCATAAATAACTAGAGACGTATTACTTGGAAAATTGTAAAATAAATAAGAGCAAATCGTAACTCAAACCTTGCTATTACTCAAGATTCAGGACTGAATTTATTATAGAGCGCATTAAGTGCAAGTTAAGTTAATTTTTTATGGAACCATATTTTTAAGTATTGCTCCACATAAACAAAATAAAGAACTTTTTTCAAATTTTTCAAATTTTCTCTTCAAATTTTTGAATCTTTAACTTTAGCACTTAAAATCTTCAACTTCAAGTTCTTAATTTCAGTTTAATCTTTCAGATCCTTAATTCAAAATTTTCAAATCTCGAAATCTTCAATCTAAAATTTTCGTATCTTCAACTTGAAGTCTCCAAATCTTTAATTTTAACTCTAAAAATCTGTAAATCTGCAATTTGAAATTTTTAAATTGCCAACATGATATCTTCATATCTTCAACTTACTGTTCTAAGTATCTAAGTATTCGAATATTCGAATGTTTGTAACAGCTCTACTAAAAACAATTAAAGAGATTTACTGAAGAATTACACTTTCCTGAAATTCAAATCAAAACAGGAAAACATCGCGCTTGTATTACTATAATTTCCATTACGATTTTCTATCGCAGGGACAGAGAATCGCAACTGCGCGCCTAAAGCCTAATTGCAAGCTTGTCCTTCCAGTTTCGCGGTGGTTCCTCGGATTCGGCACAGCTGAGCCGACTTCGGCGGCGCTCGGCCACAATCGCAGGCGATGCATCGATTTTTCCTTCATCCGACGCTGCTGCAACCACGGTGCATCGTCTTTACGCGTTGACACTCGCCAACCTTCCTTCGCAAGACTTTCATCGAACGAGTTCACCCCTTTTTCCGCGCCACGAAGGGATATTCACGCGTACCTTTGACAAGAACAGTCGACTCGTCGGGAAAAAAACCTCGTGGTCTCCGTCGACCCCAGCGAACCTGGATACAGCGACGTTTAAGATTTTAATCGAGTCTCGACATCGCGCTCTTGCATATTCATAATGCAACTATGATTTATGCAACCCTCGCGCTATATGCTTCGTGAAATATTACCGTCGAGTTTAACGTTTGTCTTTTCCACCGTTGCGAAAGATTTATTATGCTGGAACGTAAATTTTCGAGCTGATTAGCTGTTCTGAAATGAAGCTCTGTATTAAAATATATGGATTAGATTCATGTAAAAATTTGGTTGCATTGAATAAAAGGTGAATGATTGATTGGTTACTCGGGTTTAATTCTTTATCTGTTAAGCGGACATTTTATGCATTTATGACAATGCTAAGTGTGCAAAAAAAACCAAGAATATTTACAAAATATCAACAATATTATTCAAGTTAGAATTAGTCCAGTGTTTTTAGAAATTTCTACAAAAAAACTAAAAATAGGTGGATCTTTTCACGAATCGCTTATTTTAACTTCTGAAAAATCACCGTCGATAGGCTGCCAGCTCCCCCCCTTTTTTTGGGTAAAATGTTTAAAAAAGTAGTTTTTCGCAAATAACTCAAAAATGGTTAGTCTAGTTGAAAAATGTTTTAGATAAAAATTTAAGAGCGTGGAATTCTGCGTGAAAAAGGTTGTATAATATTTTTTGAGAAACGCAACCATTTTTGCAATAATACGTCCTTAATTTTTTCACGGTGGTATGTATACAACATTATAACAGGAGCACGTTTATTAAACGTTATCGCAAAAAGGATTGAATTTAAGAAAAAATGTTATAGAACCTTTTTTACATAGAATTCCACGCTCTTAAATTTTTATCTAAAATATTTTTCAATTAGACTAACCATTTTTGAGTTATTTGCGAAAAACTACTTTTTTTAACATTTGATCCAAAAAAAGGGGGGGAAGCCGGCAGCCGATCGACGGTGATTTTTCAGTTCATACCCATCACAAAAATAAGCGATTCATGAAAAGATCCACCTATTTTTAGTTTTTTTACAGATTGCCCACTTTTTTGTCTCCTGGGCTAAATGTTTGGAATCTTAAACATACTGTTATTCAAGTACTCATGTTTTATTTGAGCTTGTAAACATTTTACTGTGCAAAAAGATCCACTGTCTACTAATAAACAGTGAAGATGAGTTCAAATTTTTCTGTATCGAAAAAAATGGAACTTTGTGCCAGGAAAATTTAACAAATATATTGCCAAGTTATGAATACATTTCAAAGTTTTTTATTTTATTTTTTTTTCAAAAATAATAGAATTTTTATTTTGTATTTTTTCAGAAACAACAAGTACAATATATTAGTATTTAATCTTTAAATCTAAAAATATTCTGTGTTTGAATATAAATTTTAACAAAAATTAATATATTATTCTGCTGAATGTTAAAAATATGTTATCGATTTTCTTCTGTAGCTCGTTTGATTGATGTGAATCTATGTAATTTTTCCAAACGATGAAGCATCGTTATAGACATTGCTTTTAATTAGTTCGAAAAAAGTTTTCTTATCAGGTTCTTAAAAAAGATGGATCACCCTTAACCTTGATCAATGACAGTAAGAAATTTATCGTCCTTCTACACAAAGTAGCTCAACTTTGTGCGATTTTAAGCTTATTTGCAAAGGACTTTCACAGTTTTTCAGCACCTCTAAGTCACATCTTTAATGATGTACTTAAACTTTTCAGGATTTAAGAATGGCAGGACGGAAAGAAGACAACGGCCGTTCGGTTGGAAAAGAAGGTTTGAAGACTCCTGGAAAAATCGGCTTCAAAAAAACTTGAGAAGAATACAGGCAAAAAATATACCCTGTATCAGCTATTAGTATTATGAGTAACAATACGATCATTAAAAAAAAGAGAAGCAATAAAAAACATGATATAAGTCTTTTAATCACTCGCTTAGTTTTCGATAAAATAACTTAAAACATGGAATTGTCTTAAAACATGTCTATCAAGATCTCGATTTCTCGATTCATTCACCCCATTTGTAATGTGTATAATTATTAATTACAGTACCAATATTCTTTGAATTGTATCTCACAATTAAAAGTATTCGGTTCTCCAATAAGTTCGCGCAGGTTCTTCATAAATGTAAAAGGTTCACTTATTGTTCTTATTATTTTTACTACTTTTTGTTATTTTTAGCTTCTAAACACTATTCATTCAAACCAAATAGTTTTCACAATTGTGGTTCATTATTAGATTGCAATTTTTATCTTTTTTATGGGAATAAAAATGAATTTATTGGACAATCTAATATGAAAAAAAAATTCACTACAAATTGTGAGCATTATTAAAGATGAATTACAGTAACATTAAAAATAAGCGAAAATCTTTTTAAATTAGAGAAATGAATCTTTAAGCAATAGTAAAACCCTTATAGAAAAACGCACTATTGAGAAATATAACTACACAATTAAGAGTCAAGTCAAAAGCCAAAGTTTATGAAATTTTATGTACAGAAAGATCAAACACTAAACAAAATTGTCACAAATATTTCGAACAACTGATTCGATGGTTTTCTTAAAGAATGAACTTCAGTAACATTCAAAATAAGCAAAAATCTTTGAAAATTGGAGGAAAGAATCTTTATGCAGTAGCAAAACTCCAAGCAAAAATTTTAGGAAAATTGATTCGGTAGTTCTTAAATTATTTAACTTTTAATTCAACATGTATTCACATGAGACAACGCAATATTGAGAATTATAAATATTACAAAATTAAGAGTGAAGTTGCTAACAGTTGCATTTTAAGTGCATTTCAAACAAATTTTTAACTGGTTTTCATCGCAAGTGAGAACTTAATTAACTTTCAGGTAAGATTGTTATTGAAGTTCATGTTTAATTAACCCTCTAAGTTCTAGAAATTTAATCCGTATAATGATTTTTAGTACGTAGGAAAGAAACTGTATCATCAAAATCCCAAAGTAAACTGCTTACAGTTACAAACAAGCGAATTTTAAAAAAGCTTGACGATAAATTTAAATTGTCTCCGGACTCAAAAGGATCAAATACAATTAAAACGATTTAAAGTTCCATGAAGCAATCTGAATAAACCCAAAAGAATTTTCCCTGAAGATTTTCTGTGAAGAATTAATCTACACCTTATTCATTCTACCTCATCAAACCAAAACCGGCGGCTTAAGGACTTTCTACTTGGAACTAAAAGCAGCTGTTAACCTTAATCTAATTGTCGTTCCAGATGTTGTCTGATCGTGAGATTAGGGTCCAGGGCTTATCCCAAGAACGGCGGACCGAAAAGGCGTCGCAGGTGGACGGCATCATCGGTTGGAAACATTATCAAGCGTGTGACTGGTTCCTCGTGATTTCACGGTCCTCCGAGCAGGTAGAGACCGCAGGACACACGAAAGAACCTGGATGGAAATCGAACAGGTCCTGGACGAACCCGTCATTGAAACTGATCGTTCCACGCGGGAGGCAAGGGCCCCTGCGTCTTATTCATGAGCGACTACTTCTGACCAATCATTCCACGTCCTGAATGGGCCACCTGCAGCACGGATAACATGATAAATTCGAATCGCTCAGCCGGGTCGTTACCTAATCCTTTATTGGTGACGGTCGCGCTCCGATCGATTGTATCTGACGGGAGTCGAATGCCTTCGATCGCGTTTCGTTATTTCGAAAGGAGAAGCTGGAACGCGGTGGAAGGAGAACGCACGATAGATTCGGATAAAATTGGAAATAGAAGACGTTCCGCGAATAAAGAATCAGGCGTGCGTTCGTTGAAATGCAAAGTTATTTGGTCTGAAATCAGAGACTACTTCGAGTTCTAAGGTTTCTTGAAATGTTGTTCGATTGGAATGGTTGAAGAGGAAGGGAGAGATATCAATTTACAACTCGTAAGTCGAGACAAACGTCTCTTATCTACTATCACGGGAAGTATCTATCAGTCGATTCAGTGGTACGACGAACCAATTCGATACGGATAAGCAGATAAAGATACACTGATAGCTCGCATTCTTATTACCATTTAAACGAGTAATTAGCACCTTAAATGACAAGCTGCATACACTGAGACTGCAGCGAGTTTAATGTCAAGTAAAGCTGCTTTTGATCCTTTCTACTGTTTATTTTATTATTATTGTGCCTAAGTGACTAAGGTTATTCAGACGTTGAGTTATCAATTCTTTCTAGCTTCGACTTTCTTATTTGTTGTCGCATCGATACAAAAGTTACACCGCTGAATTCTTTGCATTCTCTTGATCAAAATGGCACCAAATTTCATGTAAATCGAACTATTTTTAACGAAATTACAATTGAATCGTAAAAATCAATTTCTTTCGTTATTTTGTTAATAATGAACCTAATTATGTTGTGTTTGATGATTTTTTAAGTGGGAGAACATAAGGAATTGATTGGCGTTGCTCTCGTGAGGATCCGATGACAAAAAATGGAAATCAGTCACAAGCATTTTTACATGGCTAGTGCCATCCTTGTCTTCTAAGTCTACACAAATGGTGGTTGGAGTTACGTGCTATCAGGGATTGAGAGAAAAATGTCGGCACCAAGTGGGAACTATTATAAATCTCGTAAGAGATTTTAAATAATTATTAAAAAAGAAAAATAATAATCACGCAAATGACTGCCAGTTGCACTTATGTAATGCGTAAAGGCTAAAACCTATAGTAATTGAATCGAGTGTCAAGTATTTTAGTAATTTACTATGTGTGAACATTAAAATTTAGTCAAGTAATTTAATAAAACAATGTAGGTACTTGCTACTCGACTAAATTACTAAGTTGAAGATTTATTTTTTGACACTTTTGTTACTGCAGAAATATAGATATCATTTTTGGGAATATCTGATTTTGGATAGAAATACAGCAACTTTTGAGTGTTCTAACAAAAAATGCGAATAGCAAAATGTTTGCGAAAGTGTTAGTGTTTAAAAAATAAATTTTTCGAGCTTCTTTCATTTTACTCCAAGCTACCCAAAACTGTCTGAACTTACTGCATGCTTCTATGTATAAGTAATATCAAGCCGCTCCAAATCGGACCAAGTCTGTTTTTAATTTACTGCAGCGTTCGCAACAATCGCACCTTCATAATGAAATCCGCGTGGCCGAGTTTGAAACGGTGGCAAATTTTCGCACTTTCACACCGTCGTCGCCTTTTCTCGACTTAATTGTTTGGAATTACTTCCACAGGGGAAATGTATCATTTCATCGAGCGTGTTACTTTAAAAGAAAAAAACGAAGTGCTTCGCGGTGCTGCGTAAATCAAAGTACGTCTCCTAAAAAAGATGGGGGTTCTTTAAGGACGCTAGAGGTTCAAGGGGTCCTAAAGTATTCTCGTGACTCTTGATCCAATTTCGTTCTCCGTTGTGTAATTACCAAGTGAGTTAGATGCAATCTCTATCTTTCTCCGTTCCAGAGGCAAACGGTTTCACCTTGCTTTTACATCGATGAATCGCGTTAGAGTGTATCTTATAGATACTTCAAGACTCGTACAAAGAAATTCAGATTCGCAACGAAATTGAAGGAGCAATCATAAAAATTCACTCTTTACATATATCCGTGGCCTGTGGCTTCAAGGAAAACCGATGCGTCACATTTTCAAAAAAAAAACTGAGTTTATGTTTTAACCTGTTTTAACTCATGTTTAGAAGGCAGAATTTATATCATCTGACAGGAAGTCTTTTAAACAAATTGTTTCTTTAAAAACGACGTTTTAATCAAATTCAAGATCATAATACAGGTGGCCAAACCTTTAAACGCGAATATCTTGAAAACGAAAACGTGCAGTATGCGGAGTTTTGCCTTCGAGAACCTGGAAATTTGAAGCTGGAAAACTTAAAAACTTCAAATATTTAAACTTTAATTTTCCATGCTTGAAGTTCCAAAATCTTGAAGACGTAGACATTAGAAGCCTGAAATTCTGGAAAATGGAAAACTTGAAAATTTGAAGCTTGTATAATCTTAAAATTTGCAAATTTTAAGCTTAATATTTTGAAAATTTGAAAATTTAAAGCTTGAAATTCTGAAACTTTGAAATTTGAAGTTTGAAATTCAGTTTTATTCTAACCTGCTCTAACTCAATTACAGAGCTTTCTTAATTGCGGTGGTCCCTCGCAGTATTTACCAATATTCGAAGCAATCTCGATAGGCGGTTTTTGGTAGGGATGGGCAATTCTACTCGATACTTTTTCTGAAGAATCGATTCTTTTACAGATTAGTTTCATTATTTTCCAATTAACAATCGGGAAAAAATTTACGTAATTTCTAGCAACGAATTTCCTCAGATTGGCGTTAGAAACCGAACAGATCATGTCAGCAGAACTTATCGTCAGACCTGTTAACAGTATCGGCCCAAATTCTGCTATAAATTTGCCGTCAGACCAGCAGCAGACCTGGCAACAGGTTATGGACACTTAAATTGACTGTGTTATTTTGTCTTTTTTTAAAAGTGATTTTCTTTTCGAGTGTCGCCTCTTGTTATATCTACTCTTTGGTTCAGCGAGCTCAAGTGGTGAGGAGACCACGGACCTAAAGGACTGAGCGTAAAGTACATACATACATCTATAGGCAAGAGGGGTGAAGCTGTGAGCTGGGAGGGATTTGACTAGCAGCCATCCTGAGTGGTTAAACTAGTGCTGCCATTTATATAACGTCGCGGAAATATTTAAAACTGTACAATTGAATTACGTACATTCTGATCGGTCCGTGTATCCTACAAATGCTACACTAATAATTAAAGTTGCCTATAGAGCGCACCACAATTTTAACCACCCAAGATGGCTGACAGTTGATACCCCTTTCGTCTTTTGCTTCAACCTCTCAGAATCATGCACAGTCCTTTAGGTCCGTAGAGGAGACCGAGCGCGAGTAAATCTCTGTAATCATCTGTGACGCACTTCATTCGCACACATGCATACCATACGCGGATTTCTGACTATGACGCCCCTAGCGGTGACCAGAGGATCTTCCATCTATTGATCACAAAAAATCAACCAGACATAGATGCTTTGTCGGAATACACCGTGCCCGAAGTATAATTCATAGTAGTAATTTTATACTTCGATTCAACTCAACAGGCTGTTCAAGGTCAGAGTTTTCTTTGGTAGTTTTCTAATAGTGAAACCTCCACGACGGTATTTTCTGTGAGTACGAACACTTCTAAACACATAATACTTCACAGGAGTAGAGAAACCTTCGTAGGGTCACTTCCTTCTAAAAAAGTGACAGAAAATGGTGACCTTGAACGGCCGGTTGAATTGGCTCGGAGTATATAGGCGAGAACCTTTTTCCAGTTCTCCAAAACTGAGCCGAAAAGATGAAAGAAAGATACTAATAGCATAAAATACCGTGCGCGAAATTAGAAATTTGTTCATGTGTCAATCGATATGCTATCTTATCACCGATCTGGCGATTCTTTCGTGGAAAAATGAGAAACAAGGAGCGAAGAAAGAGGAAGGGAGAGGGAGAAAGGAACGAATCGTGGTCGTTCAAAGACCCATCGATATTCCAGGGCTCTCCATCTTGTCGTCGCAATATAAGATACCGGGTGAAAAAGGAACGCTGAATGGCCAATGTCCGACTAAAAACCGGACTTGCTCTCGTTACGCGATGCCAAAGAAACGACGAGACAGTTGGCCGCGCGACGTGCAGGTGAGTTTGCCAGGTGACCGCCACGGAAACAGTGAATGAAAGAACGGAGGAAAAGTTTCGACCAGCGTTCGCGGCGAGTAAACGAGCGAGCAAACGTGATCGTGCCTACCGAATATCAATTACGACTTCCTGCTGCGAGAGACATCGATTTCCGTGTATAGTCGTGCATATGGCGACGACGCTTAAAAATCTAATATGTACAAGAAATATATTTAACAGAGCAATAAATAAAACCAAGAGTCTTGTAACATTAATTAGTTATGGCAAGATAATATGAAGCCTATACTCTGAGCCAATTCAACAGGCCGCTCAAGGTCACCATTTTCTGTACCCCTGTGAAGTATTACGTGTTTAGAAGCCTTCGTGTTCACAGAAGATACCGTCGTGGAGGTTTCGCTATTAGAAAATTACAAGATGAAAGTCTGACCTTGAACGGCCCATTCAGTTGAATCGAAGTATAGTACAGATTTACAGACAATATCTGCAGATATTTGTCGATGTCCGAGGACTGACCGCGGATAGTCTACCTACAAAAAATCCACAGATGTTTTAAACCGTTCGCAGAAAATCTGCGGAATTTTCCTATAGACCTTTATTTAGTCGTTTTAAATAATATGTCAAAAGTCGCCATTGATATGACCCCTGCTAAGAATTGTACAAATGGTGAAGGATGAAGAAGACCAGTTATTCCCAAATATCTCGTTATCTATTACTTCTATGACAAAAATAGTTATCATCAAATTTATAGCTTAGGAAATTCTCTACAATAGATGTTGTATATATTTTTTTCATGAGAGTAACCATTTCCGTGTATGATGGCTTGTAAGGTTCCAGTCTTTGTCCGTCAGAGAAATAATTCACTCTTTTTCATGCCACCTCGAAGACAGAGTACTGGACATGTTTTTTTAATGTGGTGCCCCCATATCCATCATAGTATATGTATATTGTATATATACTATGTAATACATGCGTGTGTATGTAAATACGTGTATGTAATACATTTTACGACAATCTAAAGATAAGATATTTTTATTCAAGTTCATTTTTTCTTCAAAAATTTTAATATATAATACTTTTGGGTTACCTTTAATATCAAATTAAATGTTCAAACATATATTTATTCAAATATCAAGAAATTTTTTGAATTTTATTAATGTTCCTATTTACACAGTTAAACAAACAGCAATAGTAACTTAAGCGTCCAGGCACTAAGCTCTGGACGGCATACTACAATTCGTATTTATAAATAGTCGAAGTAAAAATATAAAAAAAAAATGTGGTTCCGGCCGGGATCGAACTGGCGACCTTCTGCGTGTAAAGCAGACGTGATAACCGCTACACCACGGAACCAGTTGTTCGATTCTCTCCTAATGACACTACATTCGGGCCAGTCTTTATATATATGTATAATTGTAATCAATGCATTAAAATCATTAAATATTATATTTTATTATTATCAGCATCATAAATAGCAGCGAATGAATAGAAAATAAACATGTAAATATAAGGAGTTCGAGAATGATTATTATTTTTCATCTCAATTTTGTAGGGTTCATGAAGGTAAGTTACCATTTTCGTGCAACACTAGCGAATAAGTAATCCTAACACTGCTGGCAGACGGAATTCAGGATACAATAACGTTAAACATTATGAGTCAAATTTGGGTCGTCTATTTATGCATTTCATCCGAACTTCGTCTGCAGTAGTCCACGTTAATATTCTGACAACGATTTTATTATTGACGGGGCATAGGATACACTGATAGACCCATTATTTTATGAACTTTAGGTCTGACGGTCTCAACTGTTTTTCGACGTGGAAAGCATACGAAAATCAGTAGTTTTTCAGTACGAGAAATACGAAAATTCATCAAGTGACAGATCCCTCAATGGATAACTGAAAATTGGTTATCAATTTTGTCACCAGAGGGCGACACATTCCTGATCAGTGTACTTAGATACGTATCTACAGGATCATCGCCGGTAGACAATATTTTTTATCACTCTGCAAAGAGGAAAAAACCAGGGTATGATCCTCTTTGAGTTGCCTACTTACCACTGATTGTTAATGTCCATCATTATCTTTAACCCTGAGCACCTGATTAGGAATGTTTTACTTCCCTTACTAATGAAGCATTTGTCTATAGTGTATCCAACGAGTCGAGGCAGTATAAGCAAACAAATACACGTAATCGAAACAGGAGCATATACACAAGGTTCAGATTCTTTTTGTTTAACTATTTTTATTTTCCAATGCAGAGCTTATATAGGACATCTTTAGTTATTTGTTTTTTCGCAACTGTTTCTAATGACTTATATTTAAGAAAAAGTCTAGATATATGTACATTCACGTATTTGTTCCTTTATACTGAATAACTAAATTTACTAAATGGACGCATATACGTA
Organism: Perdita meconis; assembly: GCA_030770465.2. Classification (NCBI taxonomy): domain Eukaryota; kingdom Metazoa; phylum Arthropoda; class Insecta; order Hymenoptera; family Andrenidae; genus Perdita; species Perdita meconis. Next base: position 8,311,041 of record JASKOS020000014.1, on the reverse strand, counting down.
ATCCGCTCCTGAATTCAACAATTGACTATTTTCTCCAGCCTCCAGCCAATAACTGGGGCCCCTTGTATCCATTACCTGCTTGGCATGTGAGTGTTTTGTTGATTTTTATTGACTCGACTCGTTGAATATGTTACAGAATTAAAATTATGCAAATGACAGTTTTGTGATATCGATAAAATCGAACTATTTCAATTATAAGCTTAGCATTAAATTTTTCTAACCTTTAAATGACATTTTTATTATTTTTATAATATAAGTTTGATAGAAAAAATAATTTGACGAAGTTTGATTTCCTGGGTATCAGAAAAATGACATATGCATCCCTTTGGATTTAGGTGCCTCATAATACTTTGTACTAGAGATTCCGATTTTACGTGTATCTAAACATACGTATACCCGTGAAACTATTATAGATCTATGTAGTTTTTAATACACGAATATACGGATCTTGAAATTTACGGATTGAAATACATGTGTATCTTTTAATACACATGCATACATATACTTTAATACACATCGAAATATACGAATGTACGTGTATTGTACGAGTGCAATATACTTATACAGAAAAATCAATTAACATTTATCCAGGAAATTTAAGAAAAAAGTGCTATTTTTTAATATATTATTTAAATAAATAGCGTTTCGTGCTTACATAGGTCAGGGACTAGAGATCATTCCTTTGTCTCGAGGGGTCACAGATTTGGAGTCCTAAAAACTACAGGTAAAGTAGAGATCTATGCGCAGAGCAGAATGAGTGATATAGAAATATAAGCAAATAATGTTTTCTGCGCATAGAGCCCTACCTTACCTATGGTCTTTAGAACCCCAAATCCATGACTCCTCGAAAACAAAGGGTTGGCGTGTCTTATAAGACTTGAGGACACTGCATTGGTGGATTCTTTATAAAAAAAATACACATTTTTGCAATTTACATCGTTTTCTATCTCTAATAATTTTCAAGATATTTAATAAAATATGTTTCACATCCTAAAATCCTAACTCAGAGTCATTTTTGGCTGAGAGTGTACTTAAATATTAACTATACACGAAATAACATACGTTGTACAGTAATTTCTCGATATATCTTTGGAGAAACCATATGCTACAGACTCCTTGTTTATCCCCACTGTTCAGTCCCTCTTTCTCTTTCGCGTTCAAAACCGAGATCTCTAAAATTTGTACTAAACGAAAGCATGTTAATCACTAAGAAAGGACATTGCACCACCGTAAGATTGAGTTCGAAGTATCCATAAATTTAATATTTTAATGCAATACTCGATTTGTTGGCTTTTTTTACTCTAACAAATTCAGTTTGCATTTTGCAGGAATCACACCTATTCTATAAATAGTAATAGGAACAAGCATGAATATACAGGGTGTAAACTCTTTACATAACATTATTTTAAGAAATAGTAGGGGACCCTAAAATGGAACAGAAAATGTCCTATAATATTGTGTCTCCATTTAGTATCTGCCTCCATTTTGCAGTAATAATAATCAAAGAGTACTCTTTGGTAATAATGTCTTAAAGCTGACACACCTTTACGCGAAACCGAAACTAATAGTCTTAACGCATTTTGTTGTACTTTTTATAGTTTAACTATTATAAAATTTTAAAAATTGGCGATATTTCTGGGAGAGTATTGGCTACGCATACAGATAAAACCAAGCATAAGTCTTCTTCTTTCCATGTGTTTGTCTTGTCAATAAGGCATTATTACTGTAAAACAAGGATGAACAGACCGTGGCCCTCCGTTAATTCCTTGGTGGCCGGCTCATACTACTTTTTTGTAACTATATATGATAAATATAAATAAAATAATAATTATATGAATTCCCATAAGTGAATAAATCTGTGCATCCCTGCTGTAAAATGAAAGTAGATCGAACATTATACAGGGTGCAACAAAAATGTTTCAGTCCCCTGAAAAAGGTGATTCTTCAGGTGATTCTAGACAACTTCTTCCTTAGCGAAAATGTTAAAAGGTGAGGCTTTGTTAACGAGTTATTAACGAAAAACACCGACCAATCGGGGAGCGAATACAGCGGATTAATGATGGCGCAGACGATGGCGGGCCAATACTACTCACAGCCCGCGCTGAAATTCATCCACTCTATTCGTGTTTCTATAGGTCGGTGTTTTTCGTTAATAACTCGTTAATATTTTCGCTACGGAAAAAGTTGTTTAAAATCGCCTCAGGAATTATCACTTTCAAGGAACTGCCATATTTTTGTTACACCCTGTATCATCGCACACTTTCTGTTCAATTTGAGGTCCCCTATAATCAGTATAAATAGTGCTGCGCAAAGAGTTTACACTCTGTATATAGTTGCCTATTGATACAGGCAGACTTTTTAAAAATTTGTCTAATTAATTTCGAGTAATAGTAATCGTAATTTAACAAATAAGCACATGCATAATAAACTATGGTTACTTAAATTTTTATTGTTGATATAAATGGTATAAAGTCGAATACAGTTAACAAAATTATATTCCGGATGATGGAGCAGATACATATAAATGAAATATAATTCCTCCCTTTTCCTCTATTGTAATTAATGGAAAATAGATATGCAAAATGAAATACGTATATTTATTTTCAGACTCCTATTTCATCCGGGTTTTGTACTTAAAAATAAATACTATTATCTACCGAGAAAAACCTCTTCTTTTTTTTACATTCAAAAAGGCACGATAACGACTAGGTAGAAATAAACGATACGCCAAAAATATTTCGGTCTTAAGAAAATTGCTCTCGTGCTTCCCTTATTCGATAAAGTAGTAACTCTGATGAAGCGGACAAATAAGTTTTGTACGATGTGCACAATATATAAATGCAGCAATCATTTTAATCATCATGAAAACACGCTGTTATGTTTGATTTAAACATTATACCGCAAAGCCGCCAGCCGTGCAAAATACTCATGAACACTCATAAACGTGCGTTCGTAAGTAATTTGCGAACGTTTGTCATGAAAAATTCAGCGGGCGTCTTCAAGGAGACATGCAATTAAAAATGTGATCGCGAGCATTTCGCATACTTATTAAAGCTAACTTGTGTTTACAAACGTTTGCATGTATTTTGTGCGACTGATTGCAAAGCGGACCTATTACACAATGTTTTCTCGTTTCTTGTACATTATACCTCTTCTATAGATCAAAATTACTAATAGTGTTGTGAATTCTGTTTTTAATCTCTCTTTTATTTTCATAAGCAAAATATATCATTCAAAACATCATCTTACGAATCCCTTTCTTCCTGTTAATAATAACGGAGACGCCCCAGTGTTTAAACGAGGTTCTCGTGTTTTATTCTGTAGTTTTTAAGTTTTCGGTGATGTTAGAAATCCTAGAATTATTTTATGGTCTTATATTCACATAATGCTGCAATATTCATCTGCTGGTGGGTGGCCCTGAAACAGAAAAAAAAATAATACTCTTATAAAACAAATAAGTCGTAACATTAATTAACCCAGACGATACGATGCGTCTACCTTATGATATATTATCTATTCGATATTAATTAGTTTATAAGCAAATATTAATGAATGTTAATCCATTCACTGAAAAATATGTGATCAATATGAATGTTTTGTGCTTGTTTGTGCATGCGTGTAAAAATATGTATACACACCGCAGTTACAAAAATATATACACATGTGTATATGATTTGAAACACAAAAACAGAACTGAATGTTTCTTGCAATGAGAAATATTTTATATTTTTTTTTGTAATCGATAATTCAAAAATATTTAACTGCTCGAAACATTTCAGTAAAATTTTTTATTATATTTTATACATTTTTATCAATTTTTGTTATCGTTAATATATTACGATCGATGAATTACTGTAATTGAATACGTGAACTGAATGCAAAAAGTGTGATTTGAATTATTTGTTAACATGTTTTTTATTGATGCATGGCAATGGTATCACATTAGTCCTAATACGAACGATGATATGATACAGTTTTATTATGTTTGCACATTGATTATATCACCTAAAGACAATGTGGTTAACTAATGAAATGTTTGTACTTCAACAGAAGATCACCTTATGTTTAACACTCATGAAGTTTTAGTTAAGCGTGAGCGTGAAAATAAAATACTGTGAAAAGAAAACAACAAAGCCAAATAATTTCTTTTTATTGAAGCGCGAATAACATTAATCATCGACGACTATTTTAACGTTCGATAAGTCGAAAACAACTTACATAAATCGGCCCATCAGAACCGTTCGGTCGCCCATCTTAATATGGGTAGAGATATCTTTTCTATGGAATAAGAAGATGTGTTGATAACAAACACCACGACTTCTTGCACATTTTTCATATTATATCTCATAATGGAACTTAATAAGAAAACAATATTAGATAAAAGTAAAATTAAAACCTTTGATAGCCACATTGTCTTCGTTAATTAGAACGCCGAAAATGAAATAATTTTTCGGAGTTAACCATTCAAACTTTTGAAATTAATTTGCTTGCGTTCTACTTTTACTATAAATATTTTGGTAGCGAAACTAAAGAAATTAATACTGATAATGATATTTAAAAAAATGTTTAAACACTCGTCTTCGCTGTGATTAGAAAATATCAAAACTAACTAAAAACCCAGCTTAAAACAAATATAAACATTTGTTAATGTCTACTTTTATTTATGTACATACCTGTTGATGATGAAGTTCTTCAGGACGAAAACCCAAGTTTTCTCTATGTCGAGACAAAGTTGTGGACAACTGTTGTCTTTTGCACTCTGAAGTGGCCATTTCCTATTCGTAAATGAAACGAATTTAAATACCGATAGTAATTATAAAATCAGTAAAATCCATAACAATTGTAACATAAAACCTACTTCGCCATCGTTATTAAGGAGTAAAGTTGTCATACAATCTGCTGTGAACCATTTCTGACCCTTCATAACAATGTTTGATGGTGGTTCGTGGGAGGCACCGATGTCTGCTGACCATACCATTACGCTGGCACCAGCCTCTATCTTTGCAGTACGATGAAATTTGAATACCGTTTCCAAGGAACCAGCTTTACGAATAATCTGCCATCCACTGAGAGAAATTTCCTGTAGAAAAAAAAAAAAAAAAAGTATTATAAAGTAGATTACTAATCATAATTTAATTTTCATTCCCCGTAGCGACGCGATCTTGCGATTTTGCACAGATGACGCTGTGTTAATATTAAACCTAATGCACACGAGCAGCATGACGTCACGGCAATTTATACTCGTGTATATTGGAAACGCAAACCTGCCGATTCACCCAGCGTCATCGATGTGAAATCCGAACATGCATCAGACTTAAAACAAAACATCATGTATACTGGATATTAAAAGTTTAGCTGCACACTACTTTTTAACAAAAACTCAGCTCCTAATGGATCCTTGACTAATTTTTCTTTTCGAATAGTTAAAATACTTTGAAACACTATGATTAGCACAGAAGTCATTTGAATTTAGCACTAAAGGAAGATATTTTTTACGAACAAGATGAAGACGATAGTATTAAAAGTTTAGATGCACTGAATAAAAATCTATTTATGTAAGAAAAAAACAGACAACATTACAAAACAATTAACTTTTTATAAAAAAAACTTAAAACGTGCATCATGGCAGATGAGCTAAAATTAAGCATAAACCTTTACAAAAATTAATTGTAAGCATAAAAAACCGAGTTTTGGAAAATTTAGAATTCGGTTTTTAAAGTTGTCTATTTTTTTAAATAAATAAGTTTTTGTTCAGTGCGTCTAAAATTATACGGTCGTTTTTCACCTTTTCCATAAAAAAATCTTGTGCCAAATTCAAATGACTTCAGTGTCAATCATGTTTCGATGTATTTTAACTATTAGCAAAGAAAAATTAGTCGGATGCATTAGAAGTTGAGCTTTCGTAAAAAAATAGTGTGATATAAACTTTTGATACACAATATATGCCCTGACATTCAACTTTAGATTATACTAGAAGTTTATATTACCTTAGAGCCTTTGTTGGTAAGTTTCACATATCGCCCTTGAGGATCAGCTTCCGAAATCTCTACGTCACCTCTGGTCGTTCCGCTCACGCTGTAATCGCTGCTGCTGCGTTCTTCGCTCTCTTCTAACATAGTGCGTTTCCGTTTTCCGCCTCTCAATGGAGTATGTCGTGAAGGAGTACTTCTACCACTAGAAGCTGATTGTGTAGCTGATTGTGCAGGTGCAATATTTAACCTGTAATAATATAGTATATTAATACGTCAGCTTGCACTATAACCGAGTAATTTTTTATCATGCGATAAGAGGGAAAGGATGAAATCAAATACCTAGCTTCCTCAGATTCTAAAAGTTTTCTGTAAGCAGCAATTTCTAAATCAAGAGCTATTTTGATATCCATGAGATCCTGGTACTCCTGTATTTGTTGAGTCATCTCGTCGCGTGTACGTGCCAGTTCTGCTTCCAGAACCGCTAAACTTTCGGCGTGACGAGCTTTTTCATTTTCGCGTAAGTTTTCTATGTCCCTGTAACGAGATTTATACAGTTTTTATCTATTTTTAGGATTCGAAAACTACAGAATTCTAAATATCTTGTAGCAATTACCTCATTCGTGAATTAAGAGCGCTATTGGTTGCTTCAAGTTCGGTAATTTTTTGATTAAGCGAATCAATTCTTGATCTTGTTTGTCTCAATTCGTCAACAGCCAAGCTGGCAGCTCCGCTATTGCGTTGGGCGAGAACTGTCAAATTTTTTATTTTACTTTCATACAATACTTCGATTTCTTCTCTATTAGCTCGCATCTGCGCCTCATATTGATCTCGTAATTCTTGCAATGACTGTTGCATCTTAGCTTCATATTTCTCAGCCAGCCTGCCATCTATTTCAGAAATCTCGATCTAAAACAAATTCAAATAAATTATAATTAATATACATACAAGATTTGTAATTTTTAAAAAACTAACCAAGGTAAGTACATTTTGTAAGTGTAATTCCATATTTAATATTGCTTGGAAAAACTCATTAGAAAAGATTTTGATTATGTTTCATTGGATATCGTAATGATGATATTTCTATATTTTTAAATACAAACCTGTCGCTTTGTTCTTGTTTCCGTCAATTCCTGTTGATAAATTTGATCTTTGAAACTAATGTCTTCCTTTAAGCTTTGAATATTATTTTCAAGAACGATACGCTGCAATGTTTCTTCGCCAAGGTGTTTACGAGCATCTTCCAACAATGCCTTCAACTTTTCCACTTCCTGTTCAAGCTCTCTTTCTCGTTCGGCTATTTTTTTCCGATCTGCTTGAGACTGATTATACTGCAATTGTAAATCGTTACAACGCGTTTCAAATACCAACAAATTTCTTTCTGCCACTTGCAAGTCCACTAATTTTTTATCTAATCTGAAAAAAAAAAAAAAATTAAATACATTTAATATTTGCGACATACGTATTTGAAATATTCGAATAACAATAAGTTCGAAATTTATCTCTTAGAAAATCGAAAAACATTGAATTTAATATTAGTAAATTTAATTCTTTGTTTTCAAAGAATAATAACGAAAAAATACTTAATTAACCAACATACATGTCTTCAATTAAGATTTAATATTTTTTCTTTTTAATATCGATTTATTGCTTTTTTGGGTTTTGAATGTATAGTTGAATGTCATTTAATTAGAAGCTTTTGAAATTCGAAATTACACATAAAACGTCGAATTTAACAAAATGCTGATCATTTACGCCATTCCGGCAGTCGTGAAGAAGAGGTGAGCTCGCATGTTTCTATTTCAAGCAACGACCCACATCGAGAATTTTATTTTCTACCGTACTGTCTCGAGTCGACTTAATATTCCATTACCCTAAGACCTACAGTCCATCAATGTTATGCATCAAACATTTTTTAAATGATTAAAAAATATATTCGGTCACAGCGTAAAACACGAAAATGGAATAAAAAGTTACACGCATTATAAACAATAAAGGCGACATAAATCTGAATGTTTCATGTAAACATAAAGTTTGCGTAATGAGAAAAAATTCAGAGGCTACGCACATTTTTTTTACGTATAACGAAATTATCTTTCAAGTACAAAACGCCAAGTTAGTAATTTTATACGAGGACATCGTATCTCGTTGCTAATGCCATTCCTTTTGCGCGGAACGTGCTTTTTTCATGATCGCTACGAACGCAAGGTTGACCATTTCGCGTCGCAGGACGCTATCGAACCGATAAGTCGATTACTTTTCCCATAATCGTTTTAAATTATCGTGGATCCAAAAAAATATTGCTTTTACAAAACAAAGATTAAAACACGCCGAAAACGCTGCTGTTGATTTCTGGCTGTAACGGTACAGATTTGAACGAAGCGTCGAGAGTTCGAATAAAAAGAAAGCGGATATGTGGGGGGTTCTGGAAGATGGAACCCTCCTACGGGCGTCAACCAAGATGGCATGACATCACTAACTGTAGCATACGTCTGAATGCACTCCAAAAATGGAACCTGTTATTTACAATGTTCGATGCAACGGAACCGAAGTTGAACCAATGACTTCAAAGAAAATGATAAGAAAACCCATAAAACACTAGCGATATACCATTTCCTGTACATTTCTAATAATAGCATGGGAGCGTAAAGAATCATGGGATACAATTTATCGTGGAACAGTGACCGCATGTGTGTTTTGATGAGAAATTTTTCCATAAGTGTATATTAAAGAATGATCTCATCTATTTAGTTAACTGGTTCTCTGCTTTATCGATCACAAAGCATTTTATGCGTCGGTATTGACGCTTAAAGTTTTAGAAAACAGAAAGTAAAAGGAATTTTAATGAAAAAAAAATTTCATGTTAATTAGTAATAAAAATATGTTTATTCAGTTCCTAAAATAACCAACAGAATCAATAATTTCATTTTATATTAAAACAAAGTCAATACAATACTCTAGTCTCAGACATAAACAAGTACTCTTTATTATACATTTTGTATGTTATAAATATTTTACAAATTACCAAATCTATTAGAGGAATTAAAATATACTCATAATTATGAATCTTTATTTATAAAATGGAAAATTTTCTTACATCAACTCGCTTTTCGAATATACAGTAAAAGATTGACAAGTTTAGAAATTCGCAGTTATTAAATTGCCGTAATGCTTTCGCTTCGGTACTCTGCAATGAACTTTGACACCATCCATTTTTAATATACACAAACAGAAGCAAAAGATCGGGAAACAAGTATTAACAGACATCATCCGAAGGAAACAAGGTAACACGTTCTTGAAATTCGAACGCGTTAACTTTAATATCGACGCGAGTGTATTTCTCAGTTTGTTCCAGGAGTCAGGAGTTTACCCGTATTTTTATCGATTGCCCAACGCTCGCCGAAAGGAGGTCAATGTTTTCAGTCGAGGTTATACATACGTTGGAAGATGACATCACCGTCGCATAGTAAGCGTGACGCAACCGGTCGTAGTAACGTCACGTTCAACTTAGGCACACCCAAATATTCGGAAATTTTGTAGTCGAATCTTCATATGGAATTCTTAACATTTTATCCAAGGCATATCGAGCACATTTTTGTATAATTGCAATATTCTACTTGCTTTCTTTTCAGGCAACAACAATCACACTATCCGAAGCGTGCAGTCTATTGTGAACAGAACATGTTAATGCTCTGTGAAAATTCTGACAATTCCCTTCTTATAAATAGACCTGATGGAATAAATGCATGCCACAGAAATACCAAGCTAGGCACTAATAAAACGCGCGCCGTGATTCCGTGAAAGAATCTTCGTCGCGTTAACGCGTTCGAATGAAAATTCCGTTCGCGTCTATTTCTCAGAAGTTTAACCCGCAACACTGTATCAAATTCTATCAAATGTATCGTAACGATTAAAATATCACAATAAGCTTAAAGTAAAGTGTATTAATATCAGATCTGCAAAATATCTAACTTTCAAGGTCACGAAGTCTGCATTGAAATGCATACATTAATGTCAAAGGAATGTATAAATGCAAATATGCATTCCGTCGGCTATTCATATAAGCAAATCACTGATAACATAATTACTTGTTACAGACGCACGAAATAACAATTTTCAGGTGCGAATACAATCAACAGAGACTATGATATAATTGATTAGAATCCAATGTAAACAAAATTTGTAACATTGCAACCATAAATCTGTGATAATGAAACACGTGATTCATTTGTCTTGTGTAACATAGTTCCTAGATAAATTATTTTAATTTATGTAAATGTTAAATTCAACATTTTTATTATTAATATTATTGCGTTTTTATTTTTACATTTATAGCAATAAATGTATTAAAAAATGTGTGCATTTTCGCTTATGACATAAATTTGTTAAGTATCCGTCTATGTAATCAAGTATCAGACTTATAAATAGATTATTTGTAAACAGCCTTGACAGTGAAGTTTTCACCTTTCTAAATTTCCTATTTTAAAATATTAAAGTACACAACCTATTAAATTTGTTATTCAAATAAAATTTACTAATCAAATCCAATGTTTTCCCAAAATTTGCACACATCAGATTTCCTAATTTGTTTTTTAAATTCAAACAAAAAATCATTAAAGCGAACAGAATATGTATAAAAAAAAAATAAAAAATTAACAGAAAATTATTTAAACCAACAAAAAACGATAAATTCCGTTAACAGTCTCGAGCCACTGGATTCCTTCGAAATCGAGTCTGCATTATTTTCGAAACGAGTTGAACTTCGTTGCTTTGTCAACGTTTAACCAGGATCAAAAAATATTAATTTTGAGTTTAAGAAATTAATGTATCAAAAGTAACGCGTACGTAAAAGCTTAAACTGTTTAGTGATCAGTGTTATTAGCATCACCGCTGCTCGACAAACTAATCAAGTCAGTGGCTAAAAACAAACGATTTTTTTTCTAAATCTTTTGTTTTATCATAATAACAAAGAATGAACTAACTTTCAATCGATTCGACATCCGACGTAACGTAAATGAAACATATTTTCTGCAATTCCAGTAAAGAATCGAGTCGGGGCACAGCGTTTCTTTTTTCAGCTGTTCCCGCGTTAATTTGTTTATAGACGCTCAAGCTAAGACCACACAGAGATTTTATGTGCCACGTTTTCTCCGTCGGAATGGGAATCGTGTGTTTGAACACAACTGATTCCGGCGAAAACGCGACGCGCAGCACGCGTCGTATAAAACGCCCGTGTGGTTTCAGCTTTACTGGATTCGTTGCATAGACAGACTGTGAACGAAGCCAATCGGGCGTCAAAGTTGTTCAGTACGCGCTTTTACAGACGCGAAACTTTTGATGCGATGATTTCCTGAACCTAAGATTCGTAATTTTCAATTCCAATCGTCAAATACTATCGAAAGGCGCAACAACCGATCAGAAATTTCAAGTCCTTCCAAACGAAGTTTGGCCATAAGGCGTGCTAAAATTTCAGAAAAATATATCGCAAACTTGATAAAAGAAACTTACTTCGACTGCAGTTCCTCGTTGTTGTCCCACAATCGCTTAGTATCAATCTCGAGTTTTGCTCGTTCCTTTGCGGTGTCATCCAATAATTTCCTCGCGTCAGATAGCTCATGCTCGTACATAGACTTTATGTTGGATACTTCGCGGGTGATAGTCTCCTGCGTCGTCTGAACCTCCCGCGTAAGCCTGGAATTTTCCGACTCCAAATGCCGGACTTTGTCGATGTAGCAAGCCAACCGGTCATTTAGATTCTGCAGATCCTGCTTCTCTTGCAAACGGGAATAACGCGTCGGACTCATCGGACTTCCTGGTCTCTGACAGATCGGCGTTGACGTGCTGAATTGCTGGGATGATTGCACGTTACTACTCGAGGATGTCGCTGTGCTTTTCTTCGATGCTTTCGTTGACATTTTTTCTCACAATATTCTGTCCTTGTTTACGTACTATCACTTCTCCTCGCACTGTCGAAACATTAACTTGGTGGGAGTCTAGCGGATTCGTTCTATCTCGCGTAAAAGCAGCGGCGGAAAAGGCTCCTCTTTTCGCCCGCGAACTACAGGCCAACGTTGTTGAACTTCAAGCTATGTGCGTGAAGTTGGACAACGCTAACTGTATCTCGGAGGGAAAAGGAAAATCTCCGTCGCAGCTTTTTTCTACGATGGAACAATTCCGTTAGACCCAGTATAAAAACAACACTGTGTCCGTGAAAAAGCCACAACGCGGTTAAAAAAACTACCAAAGGCCCCGAATCCTTCCGTCCAGATCAACGAAGGAACTGTTTAGCGGTGACGCCACCAACATTAACGAAGCAACCTCCTTTCGTGCATATCTTTATAGCGCGTTAGTAAACGGAAGCGAACTCCGTGATTGGCTGCGCGCGATACATATGCCGACTGTTGCCCAATCGCGAGGCGTTGCCTTGTAACTACCCGCCAATCGGAAAAGGTTTATCTGCTTGCGAAGCGCGTCAATCTTGAAGATTATTACTTTCATTATTGGAAAGCTTATAACTGCTTATAACGGGAGATGAGTAAAACGTACTGTTACACTTTCAGTTGGAATTAGTTAGTATTTATCTATTTAAATAAATTACGTCTCGTTCTGTATTAAACATTTTTTGACATGTTTAATTCAACATCTTACTGAACAATCATGAGAAATTGTAATTTTATTTAATATAATATAATTAAAAATAAAAATTATAGGATATATTTTTATGACCATTATATTTGAAAAATTTATATTTGACCTTCTATAAACGCAATCATCAGTTGATTTGTTATGAATATTCTTATGCAACAGTAATGATCTGTTTTTCGAATTTTATCGGGGTAATATCAAACGATGTTATCAACAAGAATGATGAATGTAAGCTATAATATATTTGATGATAATGCCCTGATAGCGACGCGTAGTGGCAACAATAGTGTGAATAGTTCCAAGAAGTTTCAAGGAACAGTCGGGTGCTGGATAATAAAATATTAACAAATGTTCTGATTGAAAAGTAGAGTGACATAAAAAAGTATCTTTGAATTTTGTTTTAAAATTTGAAAATACATACGTTGGACAGGATTCCTGATATGACCACCAGAGAGCAGAAGCGTAAAGATTTTTAAAATGTCCTGCAATAACTGTAGAAGTTGTTGTTAGTGTTGTTCGTTATTCAGAAGTACGTGATAGAGAAAGAATATTATTTCTATTTAAAGTGTTATTGGTAAGAACGAAAATACTGTCAAAGTAATACTAAACGAATAAATTTAAAGACTTGTCCACGTACCTTAAAACTGTGATAAAACGTCTGTAAATAACAGACAATAATATGAAATTACAATACGCTTCTATGAAACAATATTTAATTTATACGTGAAACTTGTAAGACTGGTATAAAAAAAGTGCGATAATGTCGATAAATAAAAAAGGGAATATGTGCGATCTTATAGATTTCAACAGCCCCGATACGAAGGGGTTATTAAATATTAGACCTGCGCCGCCCTTGATACCAGTTCCTACAGATGCTGCTTCTAATAATTACAATTCTCGTATTTATCAACCGAATTCACAAATATTAGGAGCACGCGATAGTTTAGAAAATAATCCCTTCGATATGGTGCTGCATAAAACCACAGAATACATTCAAAAGAAAGATGATCCTTTTGAAGTGATGTTAGAGAAGGCACTGAGGCCAAAACCTAAAAAAAACAATTCATTGGAAATTAATTCTATCGATTTTACTGATGACTGTAATCTGAAGCAAAAGAAACGAAGTCAACAATCGAGGTTGAATAAGACATTAGATGAATCCTTGATTAAACGCAATGTAAATCAGAAAAATGTAGCTGTTAATAAAGTACCTAAAGAAAATACGATTATTGATTTAAGGAATGCAAATGCCTTAAAAGAAAATTTAAAGGCTGACGATAATAACATAGCATTTTCAATGGATGATATCAATTTACCTACTATTAACATTCAAGATAATAATTTGTCTATTTTAAGTTATTCTTTAATGAATGATACATTGTTTGAAGAAGATAAAGAATTTGATGTACAGGAAATAAGAATTGCTTTCGAAGAAAAGCCAGCAATATATAAGGAAGAAGATGAAATTAACGGTAGTCAAATGCTATCAGCAGGCACACATCTAAACATACCAAAATATCGACGTTCGTTTTCACAAGGAGACGAGTCTCAGAGAAAATCAAAAAACCTGAACCTAACGTCATTGGTTGAATCGTTACGAACGAACTCTAGGAGTAATAACAATGTGTCTTCGACTTCGATGGATTTTTTAAATACAGGGTTCCGGAAGAGTTATTCCAGCGGATGCTCTGTACTTTCTAGCTTATCAAACATCTCTTCCATACCTAAATTAAATTCTGTTTCCTCAGTACCAAATTCATCAATAACGTTATCAGACGATACCATTAATCGTAGCTTTATTGGAAGTTGTTTGTCTGAATACTCTAATAATTCAAACATGAGTAACAAAATCAATGCTACTAAAAAGACAAACACCGTCTCGAATAAAACTAACTTTTCAATAGTTGATTTAACTGATAGATTCAATAAACTTAAGGCAAAAACTTCAGAGCTTCATATTCCTGAAAAAACTGAGAATGAGAAAAATAAAACTGTGCCCGACTCTACTAATGAATTCACAGTTGAGATAAATGAAGAATGTAATGTGGACAACAAATTAATTGATGTGGATGTATTTATACCAGAAGCGAATTCGAGTAAATATTGTAAAAGTTTTATTTCCGACAGTTCATCTGATTCAGTGTTTGTAAGATTTTTTCTTTTAGTACTAAACAACAGTAGTTTTTTTTTTTTAATTGTACGATTTTTTTGTTAAATTAAACAAAAGAATTGATGGATCATTTTATTACACAATATTTTTATTTTAGGAAGGAAATAAAATTAATAAATTAATACTTCAGGAAGCAAAACATCTTTCAAGGACTTTTAAAGAATTGACTTTGAAAACAAGTTCAGGATGTAAGTTCAAAATATTCTCCATCCATCTGTGTTGAATCCTCAACATTGTCACTGTTTATTATGTGAAAGATTAATGTTTCGTTAAACACTAATTTTTAAATTTACGAGATTCCTGATGTACAAGTATAGTTTAATAAAACTTTTAGTTCGAAAATATAATAGATTCTTTGCAACATTTATTATTGTCATAAAATAAACAGTGTCAACGTTCAATGTCACATATATTTTTGGCATATGTTTACTGTAGCAATTTTAATTTACAAAATCTATGTTACTTATTCATTAGCAAGCACTGATGATTTTATTATAAATAATCTCTCGTGGACATCGGGATTACTACCAGCATTTGATGATGATGATGCCATAATAGACAATTTAATTGAGTTGCCTTCAACTCCTAACGCTTGTAACATAAGTTCAAGAAATGAAAAAGTTGTGGAATGTACAAAAAGTGATTCGTCCATAGAAAAACAAGAACAATTTACTAATAATGTTATTGAAAGAAATAAGGATCTAGAAATGGAGCTTCTTGAACCAATACCCACAGAAAAACGTATTATAGCAGGAACTCTTCTCCTGGATCTTAAGAAATTAATTGCAACAGAAAATAACATGGAGGCAAACACATTGTTGGAAAATTTAGAAAAAACTTTAGGCATTAATTGCAAAAGTAACACTGAATTACTGACTACGTACCTTAGTTTAACTAATAATTTAACTAAAAGTTCGCAGAAGTCAAATAGCAGCTTAGAGATAATAAAAAATGTAGCAGAAAACAATATGGAATATAGTCAAGAAGATAATCTAGTCAGTAATTCGCCAGAAAATACTACAGAATCAGCCTTTTGTGCTAATATAAATTACAATAATTCGGATATGAGTAAATGTATTAGTAATAATAAAAAATATTCAAAAGAAATAAACAGTGAATCAGAAAAAGATGTTTCAAAAACAAATTTTAATACTGAAAAGGCAAATGTTGAAACGAAAGAAAATAATGTTGATAGTCAAGATGAATGTAAAAAGGACTCCCTTTGTGAAACGGAAAATAATCATTTCGAAAACGGACGAATAGTGTTAGAACTTTTGGCAAATATAGGAAAGTTATTAACTAAACAAACTGAACATCCAACATCAGACGTACTAAAAAACTTAGAACAGATCGTGAATTCTGCTTCTAATAATTGTAATTTAGATAAAAATGCAAAAAGCGATGGTCATGTACAAATTCAACAAACGCCAACAAAATCTACTTCAAAACTAGGAAGCAAAATACGTTCACCGATTTCATCAAAGTCTGCTAATAGATTTAGTTTGGATTTAGATTCAAAAGTAAGTAGATTATATTATTTTGCTAGTTTTGTCTAGTGTATTTTTATTATACACACAGTTTCATTATACATTTTCTTTTATAGAAACAGTCAGTTAATAAAAATTGTGCTAGAAGGAGCATGTCTGTATCTCAAACTCAGCCAGTCACCAAAGTTATATCAAGTCCGGTGATGTCCAAGGGTAAAAGTATGTCTCAATTAAAGGAAGTTGCAAAAAATGTTTCGAGTGATTCTGAATTTACTAATTCATCAAATACAAACATCGTTACAAATTCTGATAAAAATAATTCTGGTAAAGGTAAAGTTTAATTTGTTTGATATTCATAAAAGCGTAAAGGAAATATAATTAATTTCCAATTTTCTAGATACGCAAACAAAGTCGTTTGCATTAAATTTACATAAAGAAAAAGGTACAATTATAGGTAGAGTTAAACCTAAGTTAAAAAAGAAGAGTGATGTCGATGTTGTAAGTAAGAAGGGTCCGATGAGAGCTGTTCTTCCGGTAGGAAGTATGCAAAAAAAAGGTACGTCGAAATAAAAATGATCAACGTTATCATTTTGTTTTTTTTTTTTTATATTGTCTTTTTTTTATATCACAGAAACGATTGGTAAAAAAGTAATTCCGTCCAGTGATTCAACACCACCCAAGTCTCGCAAACTAATCAGCAGCACACCTAAAACAGAGTATGGCACATCCGCGGCGCATAAGACTTCGCGATCTTCGAAACCAGTTGCTTCATCGACTCCAGATGCGCAGAACTCTAAAGTTCAACAAGCGCAACCGCAAATCAGTAGTTATTCAAAGAAGCGTAATTTTTCTTGTGACATATCACCGATAACTACACGCGTAAACGTTAGCACTAGTAGTGAAGTGAACGGTAGTCCGAAAAGGTAAGTTCACCTTGATTTGTAAATCTGTTCAAAAAGAATAAAATTATCAAAATTTTTTTCTTTTTAGAGTGAGTAAATTAGTATCTCCAAAAAGAACAACACCTAAACGCCAATCAACGGAATCTGGTATTCCAAAATCTACGACTCCACCTGTGAATAAAAGGTTGAATTCTTCATTCGATATTAATCAATACGAACATTTCTATGAGAAAGTACCGAGTTCTCTAAAGAATTCACCAGTTTCTTTGAAAAAGCATAAAATACAACAAAGTCCTCTGAAAGAGAGTAATAGAGTTGTATATAAAGCGAAACCAATCAATTTGGTATAAACGAAGTCATATTTTTATAATAAGATTTTTCGTTTCGAATGTAACAGTTAACCGAAAACTTATTTTCGTACAGATCTCAAAACTTCGAAGACACAGTATTGATACCAATGTGATGGAAAAAGAAAATATTTAACCTGACCAGAAAACTATTTTATAATCAGTAACGGTTGTGTTATTGGAAGATACGTATACGTTTGTTCCAGCAGCTATATTTTTTACTTTTACATTTTTTATATTTATGTATTTTACAATAAAATTTTCCCTTCAATGTAACTACATAGTTTTCATGCTTCTCAACTTCAGATTAATTGTCTGAAATTTCGACGTCCAATGATTGATGTGCAATTATTGAAAGTCCTAAAATATTTATAAGACTTGTAGCAAAACCGATCTGATACTGAATTCATTTAACTGCGTATTAAATATGCGTATCTTTGAGGTGCGCGGGGTGCGCGCGATAATAGAGTTCTTTTGGTACTCGTGGATACTCCAAAAATAAATCTATGCAGTTCGCAACGATACCACAAATTATTTCTAGCAAAATAATTAATAAAAAAGAAAAAAACGGAAATAAATATATCGCGTACGACGTTACGTTAACAATAAGATTTGATTACGAACTGTTGCGTCAGTTCCGTCTATCTGTAAGCAGGCTCAAAAGGGAGCTACTCGGCCGGGAACGAGGACAGCAGCGCTCGGGAATGGCCGATACGTCACGGTCGTTTCTAAAATCACAAACGCAGTAGCGTATCGCGCGAAAATCATTGTGAAATTTTAGTCACGCGTCCCGCATCGATTTAAATTCACAAAAAACTATGTCTCTCTACATCAAATTACACATCGATATCGTTGCTCCGTTTCCGGTAAATCCGTCATATACTAAGGAGCGCTTGAAACAAGTAGGAGAAATCGACTGTCAATCAAGAGATTTCGAACGAGTCGCGTACCGTGAAATAAGTCAATAGCCTCAGCAAGAGTGTTCCGTTTTTCTCGTTTCGTTCGTCCGAACGGAAGAACGATCGAAGGAGCTGAGTCGACGGTGAACGCGCGTTAAAAAACAAAAAAAGCTGTTATAAAGAGGAAGAACGGCGAAGTCGGTGAAAGCGATGCGCAGAAGCCGGTTCGTTGCGGGGCGCCGACAAAGATGTCGCCGCACCTGCACGGACCCGTCCCCGCAAAAAGTGCGCTCCGCGTGTTCCGTACTCCAGCGGCGGTCCGTCCACACTCGCGTGTAGCCGCACCCGGCTTGGCGCTCTTCGGCTTCGCCGAGAAAACTCGCACGCACGGCCGCGAGGGAACTCCGTCGCCGATGCAAACGATTCTTTGGTAATTGTCGAGCGTGACAGTGGCAGTGAGGTGAAGTGCGTCACAGTTTCACCGGAGTTCGATCTTTTTGGGCGTTCTGTAGAAGGAGAACTAGCGCGGCGCGCACGAGAGAGGCCGCCTCTAGAAAAAGAGCGCGTCTCGCGCGTTGCGGCTACATCGAGAGTGATCGTCGCGCGAATATTCGCGAAAGCGTTTGTAAAGGGCGCACGGAAACGATTGGCGAACGGTCGGTCCGTTCGCGTAACGTAGAGCCGGCGGTAAAGTTTTCGAAGTTACAGGATCGGAAGGAAATAATCCCGGTCGTTGGGAACCGGGAGTGAGAAGAGGCTGGCGCGCGCCGAGGCCACTCCGGGAAAAGACCGCGTCTTACGGCCTCGCGCCGTGCTGCGGTAGCTATTGTGCGCGATACAATCGTTGAAGCTTATCGACATTCTTGGAATTATTGTGTGTGTCATCGCGCACGGCGGACGATCGTGGTAACGAAAGGATTTTGCGTGCGCTGTACGTTCGCACAGTGTCAACGTGAACCGAGGAACGTGTGTATATGGGGAACGCAACCGGCGGCGGCGGCGATATATCCCGCGTGGTACGTATACGCACGTACACAGACACAGGTTAAACGCGATACGTGCGTGTGGCATACACATTCGCGAGGGCTGTGGACTCGTGGAATCGTCGGTCGCGTGTATCGAAGTGGCCTGCTGGCTGTCGCGAAGTGCGCTCAACACAGAGATCCAACACCGTGGAAAACTTGTCCGCTAAGCGAACGCGGCGAGAAAGGAAAGGTGTGTGTATAGTGTATATCTGTCGTTGAACGATTGGCGCGTGGCATAGATGGTCGACGGTAACTTGGCACGCACGTAAAACGCAATTATTCCCCTCAGTTTATCCCGTCTCGTTCCCGTCGAAGCGGAGTATTAAATTTACGGGTGCACGGATCGGTGCATTTTCATTGGCGAAATAAAAGACGAAGGCGCGACCAAGTCGCGAGGACGAAGTTCCCTTTGTTCGACAACGATTCGCCGATTCGCTGCACGATAACGATTTGTTCGAATTTTAAATTGTGCCTCACGATCTCCGGAAGGAAGTCGCGTACGCGGGGACTAAGAAAATTGAAGCGACATCGAAAGTGCGTGCGAAGGGTGTGAAATGCGTCGCGCTGCAGCTCAATGTTCGATCCAGCAGCGGCGGACGACCTGACTTTGTCAGATTGCCTCTCGTCGTCGTCGTCGTCGCCGTCGTCACCGTTGTCGCTGCCGCCGCCGTCGTCGTGCACCTCTCGGCTTCAGTCCAACAATGGATCAGCGCAGTTGCGGTACGCGATTCGAAATCCTGTCCCGGTAACGGAGACGAACGATAGAAAGTGTGATCGTTCGTACACTCGATCGCAAGCCGCGTTTAACCGCTTCGCGGCCGGCGATTAACGACCGAAACGTTGCCGTGCGGACATTTCGCGCGTTCCGAATGCGCCATAGATTTTGTACGCTATTGACTCCGTCGATCCGTTCAATCGATAATATTGCATCGAGCCGACGACTTTCTACGAGTCGCGTTGTTATCCGCTTTCGTCGATAGTGAGATACGTGGTCTCAGCACAGAATTAAGAACGAGACAATCTTTACGTACACATACGCGCGCGTTACAGACGCGCTGAGAGGGAGGTATATATACGCTTTTATTATAACGCGTTGCTCGAAACTTGTTTATGCGTAAGCACGATTCTGCGCTCGATACGAAACGAACGGTCCGGGCAGCTCCCGCAAGAATGATCGACTTTCTTTATCTGCTGCGCGTCGTTTCGAATGCAAATCAATAGCTTTCGATATTCGCGTGACGTAACTATGGATCGAAATACGATTTCGAAGAAGGGTGACGAGTAAGTGAAAAGACCGAAAGTAAAGCGGGCACGGGCACAAGCGAGAAAATACGTGCGTGAAAACGGAGAAACTCGCCGGTCGTTATGACATCGCGCGCGTATGATACAAGGACCGTAAAAACGTGCGGCAAGCACTGTAAAAATTATTTCCACGAAACCGGCGTTGTCATCGAGCATCGCATGGACACGAACAGTGAGACGTCGCATTGTAGCGGGAAACGTTTTATCGACGCATAATAATGCAGCAGCATCGGGTGGAAATGCAAATTCTCCACGAGGAGCAGATTTTGGAGGCGATAGATCAGTTGCGTCGACGTAAGGCGCGACCCGACGCCGATCGCATTTGCAACTATTTGCTGCGAAAATTTTCTGTGGACGCGCGAGACACCATCGCTGATCTTCATCGGTTAATCGAAGCTGAGAAGGTGATTCAAGTAGACTACAAAGGCAACACCAGTTATAGGAATGCCTCGAAATGGTCGCGATTGCAGCTGTACAAAAATCGGCCGGAGGGTTTCGTGAAGGAAAAATTGAACTCTGGGATGGTGGCGGGAGCCGTGGCCGAACTCGTGGTCGAGGAGCCGGATTACCTCGATCAAGGTGTGCCAGCATATAGATTGGTCGAACAGCTGCTCGATGGTTTTTCAAATCCTACCTCCAGACGCATGGTAGAGGATTTTCTCGGGAAAGAAGTGGCTAGCGGTAATTTGACGCGACTCTCGAACGGTAATTACTCGCTGGTGGCGACGTCTGACATGACAACCACCGCCGAACCAACGCATCGGGAGTCTTTCACCCTCGAGAATGGGAACGCGCGACGCAAGGAGTTACAAACCGTTTCGTCTACCACTGGTGGTCTGTATGATTTCGACGAGACGGAAAACCTGACGATTGCAGACTCGAGATCGAACACGCCGAGGTCTTCGCGTCAGGCAAGCCCAAAGCCTGATCCACAGATCAGGAAGGAAGAATGTTTCGAGATAATTGTTGGAGGAAACGAAAACACCGAGTCACCAGTAGAACACGATTCTTTGAAAGAACAGGAACCGCCGGAACCTTCGCAAACGCTTGTCGAGGAAGTGAAGGAAGAGTCGAAAAGCACGGATAATCAGTCACATAACCTCAAAAGATCGTCGAAATCTGAGCGTAAACAGCGCTTGCTTGTCCGCACCGATGATCCTATGGACATAGAGATTAAATTCGAGGATTATCGAAAGGACACTAAAGAGGAAACGAGTTCGCAGAAAGAGAAAAGAGAAGAGGCTGGTCACCTCAGCGAGGAACGAGACGACGAGGATGCGGGAAGAAGTTCCACTAATCCTTCGCCTACACCTTCTAATGTTAACGTTGGTGGATTTCGTAGTGCACGTAGAAAGGTATGCGTTATTTATTATACTTAAATACTTTAATTCAATTGGTGTACGTCGTATCAATAACCCTTTCACTGTTTAGCCCGTACAACGTATTAATGAAACAAACGAAAATATATGTTTCAGAGAGCGAAGAAAGTGTTTGATCCTTCTGACAATAATCTTGTGAAGCGAAAACGTGGAAGACAACCTGGTTCTCAGAACAAGTCTTCTATATCCCAAGAGTCTCAAGATTCTTCCAAACCAACTATTAAGGATGGACCTTGTAGACAATGTAGTCTTTGTGCCAAAGAAAAACAAGAAACCTTGGTTGCGTGTCGTGACTGTACTGTAAGAGGTATCTATTTCATTATAAATATACAATAAGCATTTCCTTTTATCATCGAATTATAATCAACAAATGCATTCGCAGCGCATCCAAGTTGTATTTATAGTCCCGAAGAAATGATTCAAAAGGCTGGCAGTAATTGGCAGTGCGAACGTTGCAAGAGTTGTACAGTATGCTGCGAAACTTCGGACGCTGTAAGTTGAACGCAACAAATACCAATACATATTACTTTGTGCTCTTTTATATTGTCATGTAATTATCCAATTTTAATTAAATAAAACCCTTTTAACAGGGTCCCCTTGCAACGTGTTTCACTTGCGATGAGGCTTATCATTATTACTGTCACACACCACGAATAATACTTCCTAAATCAAATTCAAAGTGGCAGTGCAATGACTGTGTTCAAAAGCAATATAAAACAAACGTAACCCAAAACATTACTTTGGTTACGAGTAGGCCTGATACACCTTCGAATCCGCCCGTTTTACCTCCTGTTTTAAGCCCTCAAGTTTCTCCTGCCAGAGGATCTTCGGATCAAATGGAAGATGATAGTCCTAGAGATGGAATTGATCCAAACATACCAGATGCCTCAGATTGGACGTCTGAACAAGTATACCAATATTTTGCAAGACTCTTTCCGAAGGAAGCAGAAGTGTTCAGGCAACAGGTATTTTTTCTTTTCCTTTTAAAATTATCGTATACCTTAGTTTTATTTACCGTCATTTTGTGTTTTTTCAGGACATCGATGGCCATTCTTTGTTATTGCTGAAACGATCTGATGTCCTGAGTGGACTTGATCTACTTTTAGGCCCAGCATTGAAAATATACAGACATGTACTAAAACTCCAAGTACGGAGAGATGATCCAAAGCTTTATTGGCTGTAAATGCTTTACATATTTTACAAATTAGGATAATGTTTGAAGAGAATTAGGCACTTCTTGTAACATAAATACACTTTTTTATATTTAAGGATTATGACTATTTTTTTGATTCAAGATACTTTTTCACGTTGTACATATCGCAGTTGTCTTGAATTAAAAAAATATGTAACAATTTGCTATGAAAAGGAAAGTTCGAAAATATTGACAAAGGATGTAAAACATTAAATATCGACAAATGTTTGTTTTTTATTCAAGCACTCTTGTATTTGATAGTTTAAATGACTTACCACTGATATAGGTTTACATTAATTCGAGAGAACGTATTTTTTGTTTTATGATAGTAATCAACATTTCTGGAAGGTGCTGATCTTTTTACTTGTTACATGTTAGCGTTAAATTCCTGTCCCGTAATAAAAATTCTAAAAATTGTTCTGTTTAAATAAAATAATTCGAATACGAAGTGAAATAATAAACACTATTTGTACACCTTTGTATTTATTTTTGTTTTATTTTTTACAATGTATATGAAGATAACATATATTTTTTAATAATACAATAAATCTGTTAATCCTATGTAAGGAACGTGATACTTTGGTTTGAAATATACTTTCTTAACCATGAAATACATTAATATTTACAATATATACCACTATGTATAATAATTACTGAAGGATTTTGCTCAGAATATTTTAAGACATTTTTGTTGAAAGAATATAATTTTGTTGTTACCTAATCTTACTAATAGTGAATAAAAAGATAAATTGTTTTTATTTAATAAAAACTACATTGTTCATTACATAAATTCCTTTGATACATATTCAATACGCAACTCTTATTCATATAAATTCATGCTTTATATACAAATTTTTACTTTTTATCGAATTATTTGTAACAGCAACTTATCAGGGTATTGCTAACATTTACGTAAGTATACATTATACAAAATTATGTCGTCAGTTTACTAACATTTAGTCGAATATATTTACTAATTTTCACTATTTCTACAGTAATATTAAAGTAATGTCTGCCTTTAAGGACAAATAATCCTGATCAAACAATTGCGTCATTGATTATTTTAAATATCGTTAAATTGTATAGAATTTCACATTCAGTATTTCATAATATACTAGTGCTTACAAATGTAAGTATGTAAAACCATTACTACTTTTCTTGATATTTAAAGGTAATATTATTTCAATTATACACACTAATTTGCAATATCAAGGTGAGAAGAGATTTGTAACTTTTTGGAAAGGTTCCAAAAATAAATTTCAAATGCAGTAAAATTAAACTTGTTATCAAAAAATAATTATTATATGATACGTGGGAATTGCAAATGAAAACTATTAAAAAAAAAT
Organism: Perdita meconis; assembly: GCA_030770465.2. NCBI lineage: Eukaryota > Metazoa > Arthropoda > Insecta > Hymenoptera > Andrenidae > Perdita > Perdita meconis. Next base: position 8,286,378 of record JASKOS020000014.1, on the reverse strand, counting down.
AAGTTTTTTTTATAAGTGTGTGTGCGCAGTCAGCATGAAGAACCTAAACAGTGAATGAAACGGATGATGTGATAATGAAAAGGCAAAGAAAATATGAAATAACTGTTAAAAAGCAAAATCTGATAATTTTATCAAAGAGATTAAACATTATGAAACTTCTAATGAGGTTTACCCTTTGCTGATAAGTAAAAGGTTTTGTAATAGTATGAATACATTAAATAGCTGAATAAGACGTCGAAGTTCGTAAATGGAAATTTGCTATTGCATGTTTATTATACAACTTTGAATATTTTCAGGCGAATTACTCTAGATTCTAGATGCATTGAAAATCAAAACTATTGAAGAAAATTAAGTATACAAGTATAGTTATAGTGTGAATTCAATAAACGAAGCATTGAAATTGGAATAATACAGATAAGAATTAAAGGGTTCCACAGTTTTATTGGTAAAGAGGAGATAAAAAGCGTTGAACATAATAAGATTAAGAGAAAACACCGAATAAATAATGCGGAACGAATGTGCGTACAACTGAAGAAAAAGAAATATTTTGAGCAATCAAAGGGAAGAAAAGCTCATAAAAATTTACAGATTGATTTTTAGTAGTGAATATAAATCACAAAGTATATTGTTGGTTTTCATAAAACTGAAGTTATTCAGTGGAACATTACACGAAAATTGAAATAGGAAAATGGCACTGATCGAAGAAAAAGTTGAGACTTTGAAAAAATGAAAAGGAAACAGTCTTAAGAGTGAAGAAGTATCAAGAGAGAATTTCTAGAACTTTTGAAGAAACAAAAAAGCAGGAGGACAGGAAAGAAAAAGAACCAGAAACCTGGAAGGCGAGAGCAACCTTTTGGGCGAGACAGTATGGACAAAAAAAAGTAAATAAATAAATGAATAGAGAGGATAAGGGATAAAGGAAAAAACACGATGGAAACAAGGAATAGGTAGGATCTATTTAAAAATGTGGGAGCCGAAAATAATATAACAGAATAAAAGGATAAAAAAAAAGAGTACAGTAGAGAGGCATTGACTCAAAACAAGATGGAAGCAATTGAAGCTTGAAATCGACAGAAGTGACGGCGGAGAATCAAGTAAAGCACGAAGAAGAAAGAACAATAAAAAAGAAAGCAAAAAGACTTCCGGTTTGAGAAAGCGTGAGGTAGGTCGGCTTTTGTGCAGTCTATTAGAGTCAAATAGGGGGAAGGGACTTCCGGCGGAGGAAAGCGAGAGATAGGACGCATTCGATAAACGGGATAGTAAAAACGTATAAATACACAAATAATAATAAGTTGTATAGGAGGGGCACAGCCCCCGAGGAGAATTTTCGTAAACGAAGGGTATATGTGAGAATAAGAGGAAAAATATAGGAAGAATAAGAAATACAGAAGTAAGAAAACTGGGGAAGATAAAGTGCCTGTTAGAGAATTACTCCAAACGTTACTCGCGATGGTTCTGGGGTAAGTGCCGTGGGGTTCATCACAGTCCTCTTACCAAAAGGCAAAAGCCCTCCCCACTCCGTGGCCAGATCCTTCGGAACAATATCCTTAATTTATGACAATACGACGTCGGGCCGCTTGTCATTCCCAAACTATCTCTCTCTCTCCAAACATAAACAATCAATTCATCGACACTCAACAGCCGGGAGACCCAACGCGGTCATCAGCCGTCGATTGCCAGCAAGACTGATTAGTCTCATGCAGACCCATTTATGGCCCCTCATAGCCTAAATCCTGGTCATAAAACCCTTGGAAATGGGACAAGCCAAAGCCGTTCTTTCCAAACATCGGTAAAAAGGATACAGGCGCTAACATGCCTTAGTGGTGGAGAAAAAAGGCACCATGTAAGTGAAGAAACAAGAAAAACGGATACAGAAGACAAAGCAAGTAGCTTAGGATTAATGAACAAAAGCAAACAGTTGTTAGACTATGTCGCAGAGAAAAGCTTAGAAATAATGGCGGGAAAAGATAACCTACTAAGCAGAGCATGGACATGGAAGAGGCAAAGAAAATAAGTGACGCCCCGGAATGGCAACAAGAGGAGGTAACCGAGCAACGCAAACAAGAAGCACGAAAAGTAAGGGAATTGATTTAAAGTTCGTTTTCTATTACAGAAGTGATGCAGCACCGAACGCTAGGGAGAACTGACTAGTGCAACAGTGCAAAGCTGTAATAAAGAACGCTAAAGTGCAGAATAAATATGGCGCGGAAGAAAAATATATTGTTTTTAGAAGCTTTCGACTCTTCTGACGAAGAAGAATGTGTAATACATTCACCACCAGCATCGACGGCACCGATTGTGCTGGCAGAAAATAGTTTACGAATGTTTACTATTATCTCACTATAAGCAAAGTCTAACCTATCAATTAACTTTTGTAGGGCACAGTCAAATACAATGTATAAAATGCGTATTTCGAGCAATGCAAAGCATGAAACACTATAAAATAGAAAATTACATTGAAAACATTGTTTGGAAATATAAGATAATACATACGGGGTGTAACAAAAATGTTGCAGTTCCTTGAAAGGGGTAATTCCTGAGGTGATTTTAAATAACTTTTTCCTTAGCGAAAATGTTGGGTGGGGCTTTGTTAACGAGTTATTAACGAAACACACCGACCAATCGGGAAGTGAGTACAGCGGAGTAATCATGGCGTGGACGATGGCGAGCCAATACTACTCACAGCTGGAGCCCGCGCTAAAATTTATCTACTGTATTCGTGCTTCTATTGGTCGGTGTTTTTCGTTAATAACTTGTTAACAAAGCCCCACCTAACATTTTCGCTAAGGAAAAAGTTGTTTAAAATCACTTCAGGAATCACCCCTTTCAAGGAACTGCAACTATAGGGGAAGATGCATGCGGAACGAGGACTTCAGTGTGGAAGGTCACGAGGAAGCTGAAAAGAAACAAGGCATCGGGAAAAGATAGCATGATAGCGGAATTTTATTCCCATTTAAGCGGCCGGGCAATGACAGAGTGGACAGAGATTCTTAATCAAATGTGAAGAGAAGGGGAAATTGCGGAAAATGGAGAGGGGCTTTAATCTTCCCAATTTATAAAGGAGGAAACGAAAATAAAGCTAAAAACTACAGGGGTATCTCTCTGCTAAATGTTGGTTATAAAATCTTGGCTACAATATTAAATAATAGGATGAGGGAATGGTTGGAGACAAAAGGGAAATTACATGAAAGCCAAGCTGGATTTAGAACGAAGCACGCGACGATGAGGGACCATATACAGGGTGTCCCAAACAAAGTGTAGGAGCCGGAAAGGGGTGATTCCTGAGGTAATTCTAAACAACTTTTTCCTTAGCAAAAATGTTTGTTAAGCTTTGTTAACGAGTTATTAACGAAAACCACCGATAAATCACAGTGCACGCATAGCGAAAGATCAGTCGTGAACGCTACGTGTAGCTTGGGCCAGCCACTGAACGGCCGTTCGTCCGCTATACGCGCTCTCTGATTGCTCGGTGTTTTTCGTTAATAACTCGTTAACAAAGCCATAACGAACATTTTTGCTAAGGAAAAAGTTGTTTAGAATCACCTCAGGAATCATCCCTTTCCGGCTCCTACACTTTGTTTGGGACACCTTGTATTTGTTATATACTAAACTTCTAATTGGATACGGCCATGTATGGTTAAAAGTTGAACCGTTCATAGAGGCGGTGAAACAGTGTTTCAGATGTATGAGATATGGACATATACAAAGGGACTGTAAGGCAAAAGACAAACTATGTCTGATATGCACGGATATCTACCGCGGGAAATGTTATGAAAACCCTAGATGTAGACACTGTAAGGAAGAACATATAAGTACAGCTAGGAAATACAAAGTTTACCAAAACAAATAAAGAAGATAATGGCACAAAAAAATGGCACATACAGCCAAGCTAGAGAGAAGGTTAATTAAACGTTCGGCGATAAGGGAAGAGGAGATGAAGAGGAAGGTAAAGATTTAAAAAATTTTGAATTTCCACGTATTTGAGAAAGAATTTGTAATTTCGCACCTCGCCGCCATTATCACCAGACGGCGAGTTCTCCCGGGCCAATCAGCTCGGCTCGGTCGCGGTTTTGGCACGATCGCCGCCATCAACTCTTTATGTGTAAATTACGTACAACGTGTGCTCAGTGAACTCCTCTGTATTATCATTGTTTCCAAGCATCAAAATCTCACAATTGTAAGCTCATTAACATTATTCTCATTTCATTGGTCCATTCAAAGAGTTATCAACTCACACTAGTGAGTAGAAGCTAGTAATTTGTAGTAATTGCTCAACCTTTCTCGCGATGCAGCACGTGGATACAGACACATGTTGCAGCTTCGCAGCATATCATAGATACTCTTTACTAATCGTTGAGTGATTCTCACAGTTCTGCTTTGCGCTCATTTTTGATTCTCCACGATTCGGTTTCATTTAGACTATAGGCCAAACGCTGCATCCGTTACTTAAAAATCGATACCTACGAAATGCTTTATGGTTATCTCAGACAATATGTATCATCACCAACTACTCTCAGTCATTGCCGAGACAAATTAAAACAAACCAAACAAGGAGCAACTGAATCCGTGCAGTCTTATAACATGCGATTCAGACAACAACTAAACGAATTACAATATGTAGTACAAAATGAAAATAGGACTGAGGTGGAAAGAAAAATAGCCATGGGCATAGAAGAACGAGAAGCACTACGGATTTACGTGCTCAACCTACGCAGAAATTCGACGCCGTCGAGAGATACGGCGCTAATTTCTCTCCGCACCACGACAAACTAATCTCAAAATAATCTCTCTCCAATCTGCCACTCACCCAACGTATGGAACTCAAATGCAACAAAATTGGACACCTACCGCTGACAGATGTTATCAAAATTTTCCACGGGCTCCACCACGCTAAGATCTCTTAAAGAACGCCTATAGAACTGATGACGCAATTCACGAAGGAAATAAACTTTTCATCATAGAATCTACACTTTCAGAAATTATAGAACAAATAGACGATTTACATCTTGTGTTGGGAAACGGTTCTTTTCCTCAGCCGTGACTCACGGAAGAGTCACCACGATAAACGATGTTTTCGGGAGCTAGCGAAAACAAATGACTAAGGATTGACTAAGGAATGACTAAATGATTTCTAGGTCCAAAGATTACCTTGTTCGTGTCCTAACGAAGGACCAAGGGTTAGAGTCATCACTCCCCCCACCAAACACCTAAGATACGTTATATATATTTCTGTGCGACACTGACTCCGACAATTGTACTCCCGACTCTCTCGCTGTAACCTCGTTCACGAAACTCGTCTAAACAGTTGTTGTACCCGTTTGGTAATATAGTTTTGTTGAAATTAACAACGTGTATTCTTCCAAACACCCGTGGGTTCCCAACACTTGCGATCATATTAGGTAATCAAGGAATATTCAATCCCAACTTTATAAAATCGGAAACGTTCATCCAACACTTGCGACAAACTATAGAACATAACGCGTTACTCAGCCATATACAAACTCTACACCTGGCGAAACAAAATTATTTATCAAATTAATGTACCGTTACTTGAAAAAGAAGAATGGACACTATCAAAATTTTATACCCTATACCATATAAACAGAACAATATCTTTGTAGCACCTGCAATCGATAACGACATTGATATATGCATTGAGCTATTCAATGGATATATGTTAATTGACGTTCAATACAGAACAAACTAATGTAAAAGAAATAACCTTACAACTTGTGAAAGAACCCAACCAAGCCAAAGAATGTCAATCTCAACTTATTTAGGCATCGTAAAATCGACTTTATTCGACATACTGAAGAATTTGAAGCTGTCAGCCTACAAAATACAGCTGGTTCAACCCTTGGAACAACGCCATATTGAGCGTCGATTTGAATTCGCCGTTGAATTCCTCGAGAACTTTCCTGGAGACATGAATGACATTTGGTTTTCTGACGAGGCTTATTTTCAACTAAACGGATACGTGAATAAGCAGAATTATCGCTTTTGGGGAACTTCGCGTCCAGAATTGACTTCGGCTAAGCCTCTGCACCCGATAAAGGTACTGGTCTGGTGTGCGATCAGCTATCATGGCATAATCGGGCCCTATTTCATCGATGGAACCCTAAACTCAGAGAAATACACCGAGATTTTGAGCAAAGATTTTTCAATGATGTCAAAAATTTTGTCCCAACTAATGAATTCTGGTTCATGCAGGATGGGACCCGTCCTCATCGCACCAAGGCCGTTTTCGAGTGTTTAAAAGAGCGCTTCAGTAACAGAGTAATCGGTCTCGACTACCCAGAAAGGAGGAATAATCGTCTTGAATGGCCTGCTTTCTCACCAGACTTGAACCCATGTGATTATTTCTTATGGGGATTTTTGAAAGATCAAGTCTTCCGTCAGAGCCCAAAAGACCTTAATCAACTCAAAATAGAGATCGAGAAAGCGGTCCGAGCAATTCCTGAAACAATGCGCATAAACTCAATTTCAGGTTTTCGAAATCGCCTCACTGCAGTGATAACGACAGAAGGTGGCCACTTCGAGCCCTTCTATCACTAAACCGCAGCCATGTTAGTCTTCAAAAAGCACAACTTTTTCTCTCTTGAATGAGCTATTTTTTCACAATACAATTTTCAAATCCCAGATACCCTACCGGACACCCTGTACAATAATTTATAACAACAATATAATGAAACTTGAAGGTATCATCAAACCTATAGAATACGAATTCAATTTCAAAAACATTTCTCTAGGTTTTTTCAAGAAGGCTCAAATATTTCATGAAACATGGTCCTTAATAATTGGGATCGATTATTCGAACACAATCGAACAAATCTTTCATTTAAGAGAACAATTCTATAAATTGGAAAGATATTGTAGAGACATAGAACCTTGTTTTAGTAAAGATCGAATTGCACAAAAAAAGGAAAGATTAACTAATTTACAAAATGAACTACGGATCTTACGACAATTCATCGGACATCGAAGAACGAAACGAGGTTTATTGAATATGGTGGGAGAAGGAATTCGTTTATTATTCGGTAATTTAGCCGCATCTGATGCTGAGTATTACAATAACGAATTGGATGAACTACGAGATGACAATTTGAAAATTGCTCACTTAGTCGTGATAAATACAATATCGTAAGCAATAGCTTATCTTGTTTTTCTGACCTCTGTGTGCTGCTGATAGTTGTATATAAGTATGCAAGAAGCAAGCAAACGCGTAACTAAATAGTTAATGAGTTTAAAGAGTGGAGGTTATAACATTCGCCAGTTAGTGCTTCATTTACTGAAAATGGTATTCATAAATCCGGCAAATGTAATTAATTTGCTCTTTACAACAGCATACTTCTCGAGGTATGCTCTCACTCTTGTGAACTATAAGGAGATCATCTTATCGGAAATATTAGAGGAAATTATAATTCGAAGTATGGAGGATGAATCATTTACGGCAGAAGGAGCTGACACTTTGGATTTTGAAGAATCAAGATCAATAGAAGCAGAGTTTGTAGATACGTCACCTGATGACATTACGGATGCCGAACTTGCACAAGAAACTGAAGTTTGTGTTCCAGAAGAAGAAGGACAAAACGAAGAAGGGGAAGTTGATTTTGACTACAAGAAAAGGACGGTAGAATATTGGAAAAGTGCCACGGGTAAACGGAAATCGTTTCAAACAGTGCAACATCGTTTCCGAAAAGTTAAATACCCTCAGCAATTATATAGATGGGAAAAATATGTAGAAGCAGGTGGCGCGCGAAGGGACAAGTTATTATATGTTTCGAATTATGTCCTTGCGAAATTTACTGATGCTATTGACGAAGGTGGAATAATTCATGATAGAGATCTTCAAAGGTGGGCGCTTGAAGCAAAAGAAAATGTCGACTTCCCATCATTTAAAGCAAATCATTGGTGGATATCAAATTTTAAAAGTGTTCATGGTATAGTTTCGCGAAAAATAACGAAATTCATATCTCGTCCTTATCAACAAAATACTGAAGATCTCAACCTGGCAATAGATAATTTTATAAGAATTGTGAAACCACAGATTAGGAATTACGGAGCAGAAAATGTATTCAATTCCGATGAAAGTGGTTTTAATTTGGAGTTACATTCTGGCTGAACATTAGCTGTACGCGGACAAAATACCATAGAAGCTGCCGTACAATCTACATCTGCAACTACTCACAGCTATACCATTCAACCAATTATTTCTGCAGATGGAAAGTTACTCTCATCTCTCTATTTAGTTCTGAAAGAACCAAGTGGACAGTTCGGATCAGTGGTAGCTAGTACCTTATTCAGACCATCCAATATTTACGTTTCTGCGTCAAAATCTAGAAAATTAACTGGCGATCATTTTAAAACTTGGTTCATACGAGGTCTGATCAAAAAGTTCCAGGACTTTTCGAATTGCGCGCCTTCACGTTAACGTGCAGGGTTGGATTCGCGCTCATTTTTTAGCGGGAACCTTCCTGAGTAACCTCCTTTTTTTTGGTTGCTCTAACCTTCTCCAAACCGATGTTACAGCTGTTTTAGTAAAGCCTCTTTTTCGTGTTCCGCGTTTTTTGTGATGGACGTGAAGGCAGAGCAGCGTGTTTGCGTGAAATTTTGCATAAAATTGGGCAAATCGTTCACGGAAACTTTTTAAATGCTTCAGAAAGGCTTTGGTGATGAAGTGATGAGTCGTTCACGGTGTCACGAGTGGTTCAAACGGTTCAAGGAAGGTAGAACATCAATGGAAGATGACCCTCGTTCAGGAAGGCCTTCAACCTCAACTGACGATTCTCAAGTGGCCAAAGTGAATGCCCTTGTGCGTTCCAATCGTCGTTTGACGATTCGAGAGATGACAGAGGAGTGCCACATCTCATTTGGGTCATGTCAGGAGATTTTGACCCAAAAATTGGAGATGAGAAGGGTTGCAGCCAAGTTCGTTCCACGACTGATGACAGAGGATCAAAAAGCGCATCGCCTGGAGGTTTGTCAGGAGCTCTTGGAAATGGCCAGTTCCAATGAAAACTTCTTGAAAACCATCATCACAGGTGACGAGTCTCGGGGTTTATGGCTATGACGTGGAAACCAAGGTGCAGTCGTCCCAGTGGAAGTCAAAAAACTCACCAAGACCAAAAAAAGCTCGCCAGGTGAGATCGAACGTCAAAGTGATGCTCACTGTTTTCTTTGATTCCAAGGGCGTCATTCATCACGAATTCCTCCCACAAGGTGAGACAATCAACCGATTTCGTTACCTTGACACCCTGAGAGCTTTGCGCCAAAAGATTCGGCAGAAGAGGCCAGAATTGTGGGCGACAGGCGAGTGGTTTTTCCACCACGACAACGCGCCCTGTCACACCGCGCTCCTCATTCGCGAGTTTTTAGCCAAAAAACGCCATGACAACCCTTCCCCAGCTCCCCTATTCACCTGACCTCGCTCCATGTGACTTCTGGCTGTTCCCCAAACTGAAGTATCCGATGAAAGGACAGCGGTTTCAGACGATAGAGGAGATCAAGGAAAAAACGCGGGAACAGCTGAACAGCATCCCTGAAGAAGACTTTTCCAGATACATGGAACAGTGGAAACACCGGTGGGAGAAGTGTATTCGCTCCCAAGGGGAGTACTTTGAAGGCGACAAATTGGAATAATTTAAAAAAAAATTTAATAAAGAGTTATTGAGAAAGTCCTGGAACTTTTTGATCAGACCTCCTATTTGCCACAAGTGAAAGATCGAAGCGTATTATTGTTGGATTCTTGGAGTGGACATTGCCCAAATCACGTGCAACAGCTTGTACCTCATGGTAAGGAAGTAACTATTCTTACAATACCAAAAAAAAACAACAGGGGAGCTACAACCTGTAGATGTTCTTGGTTTTCGAATTTGGAAGAATTTCGTAAAAACTTTATCTAATCACATTGTATTGCGTAATTACGACGTCAATTTGCACCAGAGAAATAACATTATAAAGTTACAATCTCTTACTCACAATCAGCTGTCTTCGCCTAGATTTCATAATATGTTTAAACATTCATGGTTTAAAAGTGGATATCTCGAAGATCGCCCAGATCGTTACGAGAATCCAGTTGATTATTGTTTCGGGAAACAAGATATCGAAATTCATAGGTGTCACATATGCGGAGAAATTGCAATTCTTCGTTGTGTTTGGTGTCAAAAATACTTCTGCTTTAAACATTTTTACGAAGAGTATCGTTATTGTGAAAATTACGTACAATAAATACATGAATAAATTAACAGAATATGATCTCGGATTGTATTGTGGAATCCTATTCCGTTATTGTAAACGGGGGCGGTCTTCGCCATAACGACGAGGTCAAAACGACCGTGTTATAGTGGGTGTCAAATCAGGCGGCAGACTTCTATGAAGAGGGGATTCAAAAACTGGTTGTACGATACGATAAGTACCTTAATATTGGCGGAAATTATGTAGAAAAATAGATTGAGGTACAGGCTTTCATATAAAAATAAAATTGATAAGAAAATTCTACTTGTTTCTTTTTTATTTCCAAACGGTACTTACTTTAAAAACGTGTCTCGTATTATATGATGACAACGATGATGCAATCAGATGAGAATATTTTGAACACCTAGTAAATGTTCAAGAAAAAGAAGAGTTGCATTTAGCTAATAAAATAACAAAGAGGCACATCAATTGGTTTAAGGAAAAAATGAATGTCAAATAGGCTGCTCAAACTTTTAGTTTAAGTGTAGCTAAAATATTTGAAAGCAACAGAAAAATTTATTAATTACATCAATGATGCTTTCGACATATTAAACAGTCGAAATCTCTTAGGAAAGGACTTTAAAGATGGCTCAACACAGTCCAATAAGGATACTGTGTTCAATAGAATCAATGAAATAATGTACATAAGTTCTTTGACATATGATCCACGTAGATAACCACTGCATTCAAGTAGAAAAAAAACAGGTTTTGTGGGATGTATTATTAGTTTAAGATCGATCATGAACTTATGTAATCAACATATCGACAATGAAAGTGATGGCAAACTGCGATACTTATTGACGTACAAGCTCTGTCGAGATCATCTGGAAATTTTCTTTAGTGCCATAAGAAATATGGGAGGACATAATAACAATCCAACTCCACGACTGTTCTAAGCCGCTTGTTGTCCAATTAACCCAAATTAACCGAAGTTTGGGTTAATTGTGGCGACTTACTCGCCATTTTGTCGAAAACTGTTCTTTTACCCTTTTTTCAAATAAAAAAAATTATAGGCAACAAACGTTCAAGAGCTTTTTTTTTTATTTCATATTTTTTTCAAATTCAATAATATTGAAAACTAATGATTTAAGCTTTGTCTAGGTACGAACAAATTTTGTATAATTTATTTTTCTTAAATTTTTAATTTAAATTGTTTTTATTTTTTTTTACCGCGAAGGCAGCCCATAAAAACCATGCGTAGATCCACTCCTGTGTTGTCTAAATGATTACAGCAATCTTTCTTGGAAGTAAAGTTTCACTTGACCGGAGTCGACCGACCATTCTCGCATACGTATATTGTTGTACGTTTTGTTCTCGAAGTTTATTAAGTATGTAGTAATATTTAGAAGTTCACAATTTAGTACATATATACACATAAGTATGTAAGAAATAGATTACTTAAATACACAGAGTGTAAACTCTATACTGTCAAGTAACAGTTTCCACGTCACGGAGACGAACCTCTGAGGAAACAACCTCTGCGGAACAAACAGCGAGATCCAAATCCAAAATGCGTCACCTCGAGAATCTACCTTGTACAATTAACGATACTTCCGGTCAAGTCGACTGGCCGTTCAAGGTCATATTTTCCTATTGTAGTTTCTTGGTAATGAAACCTCCACGATGGTGTCTTCCATAAACATGAAGCCTTCTACACAATAATATTTCACACGCGCACACAAATCTTAGTAGGGTCATTCCTTTCTGATAAAAGTGGTGGGGGGGGGGGGGGGGGGGTGATCTTGAACGGCCAGTTAAGTTTGACAGAAATATAATTACATCTGACTATTTTTAACACTTCAAGGGCTCCTTAATTGACTAGGGTAATTGTTCCTATTAACTCCTTGACGCCGCGTCAGGGACTTTTCGATTCAGTTACTGCAATAGTTAGTTATTTTAAGTTTCCTGAGTATATTTTACAGAAAATCAATATGGAATATGTAAGGGCGTACCTTCTACTTTCTAAGTACCATAACAGTCAAAGATATAAAACAATAATTATTTCAAAAATAATTGTTGTGTGATCAGTCTCACAAAATTCTGGGTCCTTATGAAACACGAATCGCGGCGTTGAGGGGTTAATGAGCCTGCACCTTTTACTGTACCTAAACAAGTTGTAAAAGAGAATATCTCTAAGAAATAAAAGAAAAACATTTTTTAAATTAAGTTTGACTACTAAATGTGATGAAAACAAATGTTTTTCTTTTATCTCTAGAGGTAATCCTTTCTTACAATTTATTTTGATGTAAAAGCACACTGAAAGGTTCAGTAATTCACTCACTAATAAGGACCAGTACCTTAGTATTGCCATCGTTTTCGCGGTTTCTTTTGATTTTCTTTTGAGTTTACAATCATAAATACTAATCAAACATGAAATTGGAGTTTAAGCTTTTCATTTTAACTTAAACGGGAACTGCTATGTTTCAGCTTACACTCTGGGTCAACTCAACTGGCCGTTCAAGGTCACATTTCCCTCTTGTAATTTTCTAGTAGCAAAACCTCCACAACTGTTTTTCGTAAACATACAGGCTTCTAAACACAATATTTCACATGGGTACAGAAACCTTTGTAGGGTCACTTCTTTCTGAAAGGAATGGAGGAAAATGGTGGTCTTAAACAGTCAATTGAGTTGACCCGAAGTATAATCCTTACCAGCCCTAAAAATATTGTTATGTATAGAGTTTACATCTTGTATAAGACAGTAGATTCACTATCGTCATAAATTCTCCCGCACACTAGGTACATATTCGTTAAAATTAATGTACGGCCGCTAAAACCCTTATAGCTTTTATAAGAATTTGAGAATTAAAGTTTGATCACATTCGTAATTTAATTAAATTTAAAATGCACTATATTATAAAATACAAAATGTATAAATAACTATGTACATACAACGATCATTTTTAAATAACATTCGCAAAACAATATATTTGTGTAAGAAATTAAATCTATATTTCAATATAAAAATTTATAATCAATGTCGCAATGAAAAACAAAACTTTTAAATAGTTATATATCATTTCTGATGGGCAAAGAAGAACAACGTTACACACATACAAATTTTTACAATAGTATACAGTATCCATAAATAGAATACTTTGCTTTCTATTTTATAATAATATTTAAAAAAAAAGTGACATATCATTATAATTACAAAAGCGTGTGATCTTTGCTATGTTGCTAACAATGTATAGAAGTTGCAGTCTTCCGCCCATGCTTTTCTTTTTTATTTTACAAGTATTTCTTCAGTAACCTTTTCGTCTTTACAGTTGTAGAAAAAAATCGAATAGTAAAAACTGTCGAGGAAAAGTTATACAATGTTTCTTACTACACATTATTCTTACACTTTTTCTCAGGGCTCAACTCTCCATATTAATTCTCAAAGTTAGTCTAATTTGAGTGCCAACCAGATACTCCCCCATGAAAACAATATCAACAAATAATGTTGACACAGGGAGTCAAATAAAAATTCAGGTGATCCAACCAAAAGTAATCAAAGAAAGTAATCATAAGTTGTCTTATTGAAATATACTATCAAAATCAATCTTTGTTGTCAAGATTATCAGACTAGGTAGATAAACCAATTATACGAAGTCTTGACTCGTGATGTGTTTACAGAAAAAAAGATAGCAAAACCTTGTAAGAAGTGAGAATGAATCTTTTAGAATTCGCTTATAATTATATCACAAGTTTAGGAATCAATGCAGTGCAATCATAAACATAGACTTCATATGAAAGAAAATCCCCAGTTAATAGATCTAAATCTCATCACACTCTGGGAATTCAATGATATAAAAAAGTTAATACCTTCTAGAGTTTATTCTGAAGAAAAATTAAATAAAGTCGAAATAATATTAAAGTCATATAAAAATAAAGGAATATCTAACCATTTCCATCAAGCAATTGAGGTAAGAAAAGGGTGAACATCAGTTTATGTTAATAGATGAATACATAAGGATACAACAAAAAACATCATTTTAAATTTAGGAAAAATCACGTAGAAAGATAAGGAATGGAGGATCTCATTGTCGCTTTTTCAATTGAATCAGTTGTCTTATTTAAGACAATCAAATTTTTCCTCAACATAATCAATACCACTATGCTGTATAGAACAGTTGCTATTGGCTTGAGATTATTGTTTGCATGATGGGAAAACTTAGTCTAATTATTTTTAAGAGATACGGACAAGAAACAAAGAGCCAGAAAAGAAAAAATTATTGCCTAACCTCCCCGTGAAGGGAGTTCATCTAAACATAAATATCCTTAACAACTAAACCCACCACACTAAAAATAACTCATACTATATACACTTAGCATACCTAGCAGTAAGAAGTGTTGTCTTTTATTATAAAAAACAATATGATCCTGTATAAAATAATTTCAGCATATATATTATCGTATGTTCTTCCCAGAAAATATTTATATATTACTTTGTAATTTATTTTGATTTTAGTTCGTGTATACTTCAAAATCTAAATGAATATCTTAAGGCTTTATCTTTACATACATATTCTTCGGAGTTCAACAGTCAACTATAATCAATTTTATGGGGGAAAAAAAAAAAAAAGATGCAGTTGTTTCTTAATAATTGCAATGTTCCTAAGCAATACGTAATATAAATATAATTTATTCAGGACTGTATTACTATGGTTAAATTTAAATAGTTCTCAAAATCATTTCAAAATTACAGCATTAAAGTACCTAGCTAAATTTTCATATTAAAACACTCCTGTTTCATTAACACTCTCTGTGTATTTAGGTGGCGGTTGCTTGTGCAACGGTGCTTCTGGTACATACAACGCGACTGTAGGAGATATTTCAGACTTTTCGATAAGTATTTCTTTGTAAGAATCATTGGATTTTTCAGAATATAAGCATAACCACAATGCAGACAATGCTGCGGCTGCGATAGCAGAAGCAAGAAGCCAGTGTGGTAGTCCAATATGTTTCGAGGCACACTGAAGCCAATCAGACCCAGGTATTGAAGCTGATTGATCATTTTCTCCAGAGTAGTCTGACAGTATAGCGTAATCCAATGTCTACATATTTATTTATTTTATTATTATCAAAGTTGTATCATTTACTATTATGTATATATTATTCATAGCAAAATAATTCTTTCCATATCAAACAAAAATAATACAAAAATAATACTAAATATTCTGAAGGTTTTAAGATTGTGAAAAATAAGTTATATTTTTCCATTTAATTCCTTTTCACATTCTCCTTTAATTCATTTGCGCAGTACTCATTTCATATCCACTAATTTCTAAATTAGTCGTATTAGTTATTGCCAAACAATTTCCCGCAATATGAAAACTAAGTGAACTATTTTACTGCTTATAATCAATGTAATTACCTATTATCTATAAAACCAATTACTATACACACAGTATAACTTTTGAATAACTTTTACGAACAAAATAGGCATGTATTTTAGCTTTAATTATGTACTAACAAACTTATTTGTCATTCTGCACAAATGGATTAAAATGTAAATCCTATCATGAGACTATCAAAAACAAAAACTTACCCCAGCATCTAATGGAACAGTTTTAATGTAGGTCTGTGGCAATTTAAATCCATTCGAATCCCACCACCCCGGAAGAAGTTCCTTTCTTAAACCTGGATCGCTTAAAATATCATTTTCAGGTATATCAGGTGACATTAATAATATGTTTGACTCTATCCCTTCTTGCAAGTAAAGGGCAACAGAGACAAGCGACAAGAAATTTGAAACATGCTGTTTAGCCATAAAGTCGCAGCCAGCGCTACATGCATCACGATCTTGTGGTGCTGTATATGCTTCTGCACACGCTACAACAAAATACAATAGTATTAATAATATTAACTATAGTAACATTGTACAGTATTCCCTCGATATATCCTCGTGCCTCGAGACCGAAGGCGAGAGTATATCGTTTGGGTCATACTTCTTCGCAATGCTTTGTAGCATTACGAACGTAGAAAGAGACAGCGCGCGAATGAGAAAGAGGGACTGAACAGTGGGGATAAACAGGGAGTCTATAGTACGTGGTTTCGGCACGGATATATCGAGGGAATACCGTATAATCATTAAATGTTATCACACTGAATGTATCAGATGCTTCCAAAGTGGTCAAATTACAAAATATTTCTCAAAAATCGCTGTGAACACTCCTGAAGATATGCTTATAATGTTGAAATAATTATCCAACAATATGCCTAAAACCCTTGCATTGAAATTTTTTGTAGCTTATGATTTATATTTGTATGTAACGAAAATTCTGAATATCAAACACTGATTCTGCATATAGTTTTATATATTTCTAGCACAATCTGATCAAGCAAATTGATCACTTAATTTCTGGCAATTAGAGTATTAGGCTTAGGGTATTTGTGCAGAAAGAGGTACACCTCACTGATTTCTATGAAATTTAGATATGTTATAAAACTCGAAATTCTGAACAACTTTTTCCTATACATATAACTGCCGCTCTGCTTTGGTTTTCGAGATATTCGTGAAAAACCGCTGCCACTACTACAACGGGGGCGGGGGGCAGGGCCCCCAGTGGAGGGGGGCGATGCCCCCCCACTACTTGGAAAGTAAAGGTTCAACTTTGAAAATATTGTCTACGCTCGGTGGTCTGCCATGGAAAAGGGAGATGTTATATTTTTTGCATGCGAAGCGCGCCACAGAGAAGCGAGTGGCGTGGTATACTTTCAATATACTTAAATCAGACTCTGCCCCCGGCTCATGGTATGCCGGTTTTTTGCAATTATCTCAAAAACAAAGGCCGAGCGGCAGTTATATGTATAGCAAAAAGTTGTTCAGAATTTCGAGTTTTATAACATATCTAAATTTCATCCAAATCGGTGAGGTGTACCTCTTTCTGCTCAATTACCGAAAATAGTTATAGTTCAACTCAGGAATTTTAGAAAAACTTAATGGTTGCAAAAGTGTTACGATATTCTTTATTTTATTAAAATTGAATAACACCTAAAATTTGTATTGTTTCCATAGAAAATATGTCTGGAAACATGTAAAACAATTAACATATTAAATGTTAATTACCCCTTAGGCGTTCCTTCAAAAAATCCCTGATGTACAAACAATTTTTATTATTAGCATATCATTATGAAAATAAGCAACTAATTATTAAATTAATGTGAAGAAAGAAGAAATATAAGTAATAATACGCTGTTCAGATTTACTTAAAAATTAGAATAGAGAAAACAAAAAGTACGATTAGGTCAAAAAAAATCTAAAGACTGCCTGAGGGTTAAAGGAACATTTTGTAAATTCGTTTATATAGTCTAATAGTTGTTTTATAATTTAAGTTACATATAACAGCCTACAAACGATAATGGTTATTTTAACATATACTTTACTTACATGCTTTACAAGCAGCTTTGGTTTGATTAAGACAGTTTGGTTCCAAACTATCTACAAGATTGAAGAACCTACATCCTCGTTGACAACATGATTTTACATATTTACTCTGGAATAAAAATGTTAGAAATAATTGTTCGCGTACAATTATAATAAAATTCAATCAACAAATTTAGTAAAAACATTGAAGGAAACTGACACATACATTGCCAGAAGGTGGTGGTAGTGGGGTTTCGCAAAGATTAACACAAGGATCTTCGTAAACTGCATCGCTATATACGAGATTCAGTTGAAATAACAACGATAATAGAATGATTTCTTTCCCTTTTCTCATTTTAAAGAGTTATTCCTTTTAAAAATAATATTGAACACGAAGAAACTTCAGTTACGAACGGTTGATACTTGATACCTCGCCGAATAATCGAGGAAATATCGATTTAATTATGGTGGGAACGCTTCGCATTGGTCGACATTGCAGCGATTCTAATAGGGAATTTTCCTTATGCCGTAAAGCGCTGTGTCCACGATTCGAGTACTATATAGTTCCGATAAAAACTATCTAGAAATTGGATCGTGAAAGATGGCAATTCGTATAAAAATCTCGGACGAAAACATATATATTACGGAAAATGCTGCGCGTTCCATTTTTCCATGGACGTTTTTCCATAATAAATGTCATTATATAAAACCAAATACATAATCCACTATTAATGATAATATATAGGGTGTCCCAAAAATTGTTAACCCTGTTGTAAGAGGCAAAACTCCTGTCGGCACCTTTGATGTTCGTGTTGCCGAATTTGAGATAGCCTCATTCAGGCCGCGTTATCGCTTTTTCCGAAACGTATATATACAATGCCTATCACCTTCTTTTTTCAACAAATCACATATTTATTAAACAAAAGTAGTGGTAACAATTATTAGCATTCATATACAGGGTGTCCCAAACAAAGTGTAAAAGCCGAAAAAGGGGAATTGCTGGGATGATTCTAAACAACTTTTTCCTTAGCGAAAATGTTCGTTGCGACTTTGTTAAAGAGTTATTAAAGAAAAACACCGACCAATTGGGGAACGAGTACAACCGATTAATGATGGCGCGGACAATGCGGGCCAATACTACTCACCGCTGGAGCCCGCGTTGAAATTCATCTACTGTATTCATGCGTCTATTGGTCGATGTTTTTCGTTAATAACTCGTTAACAAAGCCACCACAGGATTCACCCGTTTTCGGCTCTTACACTTTGTTTGAGACACCCTGTATATACTATATATTTACCGCAAATATAATTAAATAATTTATGCAATTTATTGACACGATATATGCATACTCTAACAATAAGAGATCCTATAAAAATAATTTTATTGATATCGTAATTATGTCTATGACTGAATTTCTCTCTATTCGTGATTCGGTGAAATTTCCTAGAAATGGTAGAATATAAAAAATTTTCATCAAATCTACTCCAAATAAAATTTTATATATTTCTCAAACTCATATAATTTTATCTTCTTGTAAAAAGAAACGTAATCTTTCTAAACAAGTATAATCGACTCAATTTTATTTACACTAGTGAAATGTTATCTTTCTAAACTGAATCGTGTTTCGTGTTCTTATTCATTATGCTGATTCGGCTTTAGTCATTGTTATTAAAAATGGCGGCATTCATGGCACCGAAGGATGTTAATACATATTTAAGTCAAAATCAAAATGTTGCGGATAAAGAACTGGCTGCTGAATGGGCACAACTCGAAGAATTATACAATAAAAGGTATTATTCGTAAAATATCGTAAATTATGTTCGTATTGTGGAAGGAAAATGCAATTTGATTTTCTTCATCCGGTGACTTGCAGGCTTTGGCATCAGTTGACGCTCAAATTAGAAACATTTGTTAAGAATCCAGCGCTTCAGAAAGAAGAGAATCTGCTATCATTATATTCTAACTTCTTGTCCACCTTTGAAAACAAGTAAGCATACCAAATACGTTCTTTTGGCAAACGATAACCTTACTTCACTACTTTTGTTTATAGGTTATAGCGAAAAGTTAGAGATGGTTTTGAGTAAATTTCTTGGTAGCATTACTTTAATGTATAACACTATTATAAATTCACGAAACATTATTTCTTTAACCCATAGTAATTCCTTAAACTTTAAAACAAGGATATCATTGAATTTTTTATATTTCTGTTTCCTCCTTTTGTTAAAATCGTTGTTGTATTTACAAAATTTTCCTCGTAACAGTTAATATGTATAAGGTAATACATATCATTTTTACAATTCAATAACAAAGCTCTTCTTTTAAATATAGTTGAACGAGAAAATAATGTTCTGAAAAATCGCAGAACTGTTGTATGTTTCTTAAATATATGTGTATAATACTAGAATATATTTTTGCTGTTTAGGGTAAATCCTCTATCATTGGTAGAAATATTAGCGCACGTGATACCACAGTTCCAAAATAAAACAGAGGCGATCTCGTTTTTGGAAAAAACAGAGTCTAAAGTCAAAACTAGCAATGAAGCCGTTGCTCTCTGCAAAGTCCTTATGGGACAAATCTTACTTGATAAGCTGAATGATCAAGACAAGACTAAGAAAATCATAGAGGAAGTTGAAGTTATGTTAGATAACGCTGATGGTGTTACTACAATTCACGATAGATTTTATCTGCTTGCAAGTCGTCTTTATCGTTTGCAAGGGAAACACGCTGAATATTATCGCACTGCCTTAAGGTATTTTTCATAATTGAACAATTCCGATTGCAATTTTAAGTAGGTATCTAATGAATAATCTTTTACTTGGACTTGATATTTCAGATATTTAGGCTGTATCGATTTAAATAGCTTAAGTAAACAGGAGCAAGAACAGCATGCATTTTTTCTCGGACTGGCTGCACTCTTAGGCGACGGAGTTTACAATCTTGGAGAATTACTAGCCCATCCTGTTTTACAATCCTTGAAGTACACACGGAACGCATGGTTAATTGATTTGCTGCAGGCTTTCAATGCCGGCGATATCGCCGAGTTAGAAAGGCTGAAGCCACGATGGAAAAAGGTCGCTGACCTAGCAGCGCAAGAATTAAAACTGAGGCAGAAGATTTCTCTGTTGTGTCTTATGGAAATGACTTTTAAACGGCAAGCTAATAATAGGTTTGTAGCTTTCCCTTTTCAATCGTGAACGTTTTTGAACAAGTCAAATGATGCAAAACTGTTTGTATTAACATTAGATATTTTCTTATTATAGGCAATTAACATTCGCGGAAATTTCTCAAGAGACTCGTTTGCCCCTCGGAGAAGTGGAGTTATTAGTAATGAAGGCTTTGGCTCAAGGCTTGGTTCGCGGCGCCATTGATCAAGTAGCGGGAACAGTAAATATGACGTGGGTGCAACCTCGCGTATTGGATCGCACTCAAATAGCTGGAATGGTACAGAGACTCGACGGATGGTGTAAAGATATTAATTCGATGGAGCTTTTATTAGAGTCTCGAGCATCTGAGATTCTTTAATATTAGCTGTAACGCGCTATCATTGGTTCGTTCGTTGGACATCAGTATCTTCATTAACTCATTGGCTTATCATTACTTTGAAAAGAAAAGTGTAATAACTTTTGCCTACCATGCAACTAATACGCGTGTAATGTTCACTGGTAACGAAGTCAGATAATTTCGAGCGTGGTAAGTCAACGAGTAAACAAGAAGGAAAGTATCAAGCTTTCTCTGATGCAAAATTGCAACACTATTCACAGACAAATGTAAAAAGAAACACGAATTTGTTTTGGTCTCACCGACTCGAGGAAAGCGATCCAACATAACTTTTAATGTTATCCATAGAATAATTATTTCAACTTTGTTTCTGTGTTCACAAACATTGTACTATGGTCGGAAGATTAATAATAATAATAATGTATATTAACATTTATCACACTTCCCTGTTTGATTGAGTTTGGCGCAAACTACAATGCTGTCTCGGAAATATTCCGGGGATCGTCTGATTCGGAAAAGAATCGTCCCTATCCCCATCGATTCTTTTGTAATGGACGTAACGCTTGAAAATACTGAATTGGTAAATCGATGCATCTTTGTATCAATGTACACGCGAACCAGAGAACGAAGCAGGCCGAACAGAGTATTCAATTCAAAAAGAACCTATTGGTTTTAATACGCGACAGGAACTTTGTAACTCACTGTGTGACGATGTTCAGCGGGAAACATTTATTTATTGTATTAAAAACATCCAAAATTTCTTAATAGAGGAACGTTATAGGTGTCTAGCGATTGTATACTTAAAAACTAAACTATACTTAAAATATGTAACGAAATAAAAATTTCCTTATTTATTTTTTAATTTATTTACAATCTAAACATCGACAGATTTTACAGAGACTATAACATTTATTATACAGCAACAAGTGGAATTATTGAAAGCATTAACAATGCTTATCTCTAAATAACAAATTTATAATAATGCAGAATTGAAAATATCATTACGTAGCATTGTAATTGAATGGTTCCGCTAAAAAAGTAAATGAAGCACTAAAATAGTAAAAATTACTGATGAAAAAAGTGAGAAATTTTTACGTACAATTTTTTTATAAATAAATTAGTTGTTTTCTTACTGAATATAAACGTATAATGATTTTTAGATATTTAGAAAATGGTTACAGACCGTCAAATCAATCAGCAGATATACGAATTTTCATTTTGTTACATATTTGGAATGTATGCAGTGTAGTTCATGTTTCGTCGCTAGATGGCCTTACGCGATCTACAAACGGAACAAATATTTAATACTTTTTTATATGTAGTAATAAAGTATTGATATTCAGAGATGGTGTAGTAATACTGCCGAATACCGCTAATAGTATATATATTTATTATATTGCTTTTTATATATCATATAATATTATAATATTATTAAACATTCACAACGAATGTAAAGTTACAACATTAAAATATAAATAATTCTATAATCCTAATACGCATAAGATTTTTTTACGCGAGAAATGAAATGCCAATGTAAGAAAATAGATTCTTCGATCAACATAACATATCCTTGACTTTAAAGTATTCACTTTTCGTTAAATAAATATTTTAAAAGACGTTCTTAAAATTCTACTTACATAATTGTAGTTTACCGAAGCTCTTTCTAAATAAAAATTAAATTTTCTAATTGATAAGTCTATGTAGGTTTGTATATTCAATATATTAATTTGCGCATTATGTTAAATCTAATTTGACAACGATTATTCATAGGTATTTATTCGTATTTTGTCAACTAACATTGATGTTAGAAGGAAGAAATATTTTTCATTGTGTCTTATCATTTTAATTTCGTCTAACAATTATTTTCCACTTCATTATTTTTGTAACTTTTCAATATTATTTGTGTGAATCTTCGCTATTTCGTGATGCACAGTAGTTTCTTTTATTTGCACAATTAATTTAGTTTATACTATACAAGAGCGTGAGATACGCCTCAGACTGATGAACAAAAAAAAATTAAATAACTTGTACTTTCCATCAATATTAAATTAAACTTTCTAAATTCCATTTATTATCATGAATACTGTTTTATGAAATTCCGGGCTATACTAAATTTATACTCTATCATTATGTAGAATGTAGACAATACAATAAATAAATTTTTATTTGAAATATAAGGAATTTTATGTTATATTTTTATATTCTAAATGTATAATACCGAGTAAAATATAAAGTATACCGAGTCTTTCATAATTTTTTTTATAATGCAGTTTTTATGTCCTAAAATTTATTAGGAAAATACTTATTTAAAAAAAGACTGACAGAATAGATTTATGGTTTCTATAAAATTGAATCGAACTTTTTTTTAAATAAATACAAATATAATTATACAATTTTAATACACATTGTTTCAGAGTTTATACTGTACAGTTTAGAAAAATGATTAAAAGAGGAAAAAAAATCCTTGGTTACTCCCAAAAATAGAAATACACTTCATAAAAAAAAAGGATTTTATAAAATTTCATATTTTTGTCCCATTTACATTAAAACGTAACCCCATGGCTGTTTGTCACAATATCGATATTTGCAAATAAATAAGTACGAACGAAAGCATTTTTGGAGAGGTACACGTTCTTGTATCTAAAATATTTTCTTGTACAATATTGAATTAGAGCTATTCCATAAATTATTATTTACGAACCAACTAACTGATTATCAGTCCTTAATATCGTAATTACTACTAATCTTAACACATTGTATACCGCTCGTTATAAATACTTATCGTACTCCAGTTTCTTATTTCCTTCTATGGCGATATCTACGTAATGATTTTGAAAGTTTACTTTATATTTCAATATCTTTGAGCAGTACACAATGTGTTGAATAAAGTTCTACGAAATTTTAGTTAAAATTGGAAAAATCGGTTTTGAGTTTAATAGAAGGTGTAGAGATCTTAATTTGTGGTTTCACGAGGTCTACTGGTCGGCTATGCCTTTGTGCTTGTTGATGAGTGGATCTCACAGCATTTTCTAACTTAGTTTTCAGTTCCGTGGATTGCGACATTAATGTTTTGAACTCCTAAAACGAATCACAAACGAAGATTCAATTTAAGGGCTATTACAACGTAAAGTAAATTGTCGAAACAATCGTTTACCTGAGGATACTTTGGTCCTATCTTGTTAAGCCATTGAAAACTCTGTTGATGAAGACTTGACTGATATTTGGAAGCATGTTGAAGTTGATCTCCCTCCAACAAGTAATTAATTAAGATTGGCACGAGTAGTGTAAGCATCTGTATACCTGGTGGTTTATAAAACAGTGAACGAAGTTACAATTATTTCAGTAAAAAAGGTGTAATTATATAGGAAGAATATAAAAATGCATATATCCTGTTACTTAAAATGTTAATTAGGCTTTTACTCTTTACACACCTTGCAAGAGGTCTCCTGAATGGCATGTAACATAGTTATTCTCAGAATGTAATTCTAATTTTTTAAAAATTGTAACTTACGATAAATCGAAGTGCAAAAATATTTTACGTACGATGAGAAAGATCGGCGAGTCCTATGAGGGCTTCGACGGTGCTAATACATTCCAATGTAAAGGACAATTCTAAATCGTTTGTGACCTGTTTGCTCTTATCGCTATACAGATATTCCACTAATCTTGGAGCTAATGCGTGGATATAAGGTGTGCTTATTATACGTTCTGGATGCAAAAATATTGTTCTCAAAGTTTGAACGCATTTTAATTTAACCTACAAAAATAAGAACGGAAAAGTTTTAGGCGAATTATAAACATCGCTTAATGCGTTGTTAAAATGTTACAAAACTTACCATCGTATTCGCCGATTGGAATGCGTGTCTGAAATGATTGATGCAAGGAAACTGTAGATTCGGTGCGCTTATAACTTCTGGAGAAGCATGAAGAACAAATACAGCGATACCTAATATCATCGATACCTCGTCCATTTTCGTCTCGTCGTTTCCTATAAATGCGTCAAAGATCTGCATTACTTTTCAAACTTTATAGCAACAGTAAGTTTAACACGATATTCGATCTAAAAACCTGTTTTAGCAAGATCGATGATCTTGGCTAGAGCGCTTTGCAAAAGACTCGTCCACTGTTCTTGACTCCTATGATCCTTTGAGTATTTGTTCATAGTAAGGTTTTTCATGCAATGCAACGCTGCGTGAACTGGTATATCCGATCTGATTCTATTGCATTCATTATCGTTACGTATCGCGGTTTCTCTTATCACACCAGTTGCTAAATACAACAACGTGGGCAAAATTGCTACAGCCCCTGAAAAGTGCGTACAATATTCGTGTTAGTATTAATTTTCATTCTAAAATATTTACATCGTATACGAGTCATTCCATGCGAAAACGCACAATATTTGCCACACAGTCTCCGATTCATTTCAAATGCAGACCAATTATTCTTAGACTCGAAAAAACAATCTGTGTAAAATTTTAATCTTGTACGTGAAATACTTTGTGAGATACAAATATAGACATGCGTCACTCAAGCACGACGATCCGTCCAACTAAGAATAAGGGGTCTGCATTTGAAATGGATCGGAGACTGTGTGGCAAATCTTGTACGATTTTACACGTGGAACAGTTTATATAGAACAATGATCTTTTCAAGTGCACGAAGCCAGTGTCGAGGTTCGAGCACAGTCCGAGGCAAAACGATATTTACCTTGGGGAGAGCAAAGCGTAGGAAGAGACTCCATTATACTCAGCGCAGCTGCTATAAGCTTTCCGCTTTCTTCAGACGGCATGTAACCTCTTTGGGATAAAATCGCTGTTGTACCGCCAGGGTTAGGATTCAACGCTGGTATTTGTCGTACCAAAAGACATAAACACACTTCCAAAATAGCGAATACCAATGATTTGCCCGGAACAAGTTCTCCGCTTTCTTCTCCTTCCCCTAACAGATCTATTTCTTGAGTTTCGTTACTTTCTTCGTGCGCGGGTGCCATTTCTGTTGTTAAATATATTATAATATATTTTTTTAATTATATAATAATAAAAAATTATTTACCTTTCAGTTTCATTTTCTTTCTTTCTGACAAATCTTCCTGCGCTGCTTTCATTACTTGTTTCAGAATCTCCATTATTATCATCTGGATCACGTAACTTTCTCGAGTCAGTAGCATCCTATGGTTGAAAAAGGTGGAATTTAATATAAATCGACTTTAATTTCAGTGAATTTCAGTTGAATTAGTTACCTGTGAAGAACATTGCACAATTCAATTGGTAATGAACGATCAGTAATCAACACTTTGCGAGCCCATGCGGAATCTAATAGAGTATACAATGCATTTAAACAAGTTTCTATGTTCTGAATTGATTCCGAGGATCGCGGACTGCATAGAGCTTCCATGCATATGCCTAAAACATATGGCAATAATTATATTTGTATGCATCATTGTATCCAATTTTTATGAATATTTGTAGTTCTATTTGAATAACCATTTTCATAGCATATTTACCAAACAATAAATGAAAACGTTCGACGTTGGTATTCGTTTTAGTAGAGACATCATTGTTATTATTGTTGTTATTGTTGGTGGCATTCGATGCTTTCATTTCGTCCTTCGTCTCCTCCAATCCAAAGCCTTTCGCGTTGAGCCAAAGCGTCGCAGCATGAAGAATCGGCGCCCAGGATTCTGCATAATGAGGACGAGCAGATTCCATCGTATCCGTTGTGTAAAAAGCTCCTCCGTCATGCGGCAATTGACTGGAAAATTCTAAGAACATCGAGAAAAACATGAAATTTATGATTACATGCACGAATTACGAATTGAAGTTACGCAACGTGACATCACTTCTACCTGGAGGTAATGAAAGCAAGGCATGATCTCTCAAAGCGGCCAACCAGTACTGGCTTAAGCTTAACAGTTCCGGTTGCACTAGACTTAATAAACTTTCAGTCTGAAATTCAAATTTTCCAAAATCTTCGTCGTTCCCGTCGTCGACTTGATTCGAATTCTGATTGAATGTGTCTTTACTGTTCAACGCAGCACCGTCCCTTATCATGGCAACTACGTATACCTAAAGAAATAAATATTTAATGACAGTAAGTATCAAGTCCAATGAAATAAACATTTATGTATCATACCTCTGCCCACGCTTTTAAAATTGCTAATCTTTCGAGGGTTAGCAAACTTTCGTTGTACAGTTGTGGCCGCGTATGTCCTTCCCTCAATTTTTCCAAAGAAGACACGAGCAATTGATGCACTCTACGAAGATCGTTGAGATCTCTAGCAACGCCGCTTCCAATCCAAGCGCTGCATGCTTGGCAAGCCGCAGCCGTCACATGTGACGCCGTCTCCGCGGAAAATGCAGGCCTCAATGCAGCTCCGACCTACAGTAATAAATCGTTCAACGTGATTATGACATGCATCTAAAACGCTCGTAATTTATACACTTCGAATTCATTCATTACTTGTGCTTGGAACTGTTCAAGTAACAGATGTCCAGGAAATTCAGGTTCAGGAACTTTGGCAAATTTATCTATTATTTCTTGTAACGTTTTCAGTCCTTCTAGTCGTAAAGGATCACAGTCACTAGTCGCAGCCATAAATGCCATTCGTACTAAATCGGAGAGATGTAATACAAGAAAGTCGCCTGGAACAACAAAAATGAGCAATAAATAAAAATAAGGAAAAGCTGTCAACAATATTTCTGTGGCTGCAAGGAAAAACGACGCTAGTCACATTTTCGAAAAAATTCAGTTTATGCCTTGACTCAAACCTAGAGAGTAAAATTTATATGCATTATCAGAAAGTGTATTAAATGGAAGTATTCCTTTAAAAACAAGAATTTAACAAAACTGAAATTATGCTACAGTATTGGTAAACAGAACTTTAAACGCGAATATCTTGAAAACGAAAATATGTGACATGCGGCGTTTTGCTTTATAACCACAGATTTAGCGAAAGCGTACTTTTTCCTTTATTAATTTGCATTTCTTTGGCCAAGGCAAGATCAAAATGTGCTTGCTTGTTATTCACACAAGCAGCTACTATCCTTCTAACGCACTGCGCTGCGAAGACTCTGGTTGGCCATCGCGGTGTAATGGTCGGTCTTTGTTTCGTGGATTCATCGGCATGAAACTCTGCTTGATCATCGTCTCCTTCTGTGTCCGCGTTATCATTATCCGCGGCGCTATCTTCGACGTTGGTTGTGTTCACCTCTTCATTTGTGCAAGTTTCTGTACATAGTGACACAAAGAAATTTTTTTTTAAATCTTGTACTTCCGAACATTCACACATTTCTATGAACGTATCTTTATACCTGAAGCTATTGTAAGCACGTCTTTGCATAAAGACAACCATTGAGATAGATTATCTGCCGCTAGAATTTGCAGCATGCTGGTCAATGTGTCGTGAATATCTTTGATCAGTTTACTGTCGGTTTCTGTATCCAACATACTGAACAAAACGCCCGGAAGACCGGTTTCTGTTATAACTAGACCTTCCACTATATTAGTGTCTCGACTTTCGTTAGCCAATGTCATCGCATGTTCGCATACTTCTTTCGCTTCTCGTTGAGCAAGTTGCCTAAGGCAAGATATTGCAGCTTTCCGCAAAAGCAAATGATTGCTCGATAATGTTCTCTATAAATACAAACGAATAAAATGATATTCACGTAAAAAGTATTAATATTTTCAAGGTCTGCATGTTGCAAATCTTACGCATAATGTAGGAACAAGAGAAGATAGATTGACGTGTCTGGGTGCAAATAAATGTAATTGTTGCAGACATCCTGTAGCTTCCGCTTGCACAAGAGGATCTTGATGATCTTGCATAATAGCGCAAGCACACAAAAACGACGAACGTGCCATACAAATTGTCGACGTATTACCTAAAAATACAATTAAAATAATATATCGAAGTTAACATTAAAATCTGTAACTTCTTTCTTCTTATTCGAGGTCAATTTATACTATTGGGTTGAGTAGAAAATTCGTAGCGTTTCTTCGGACAAGTTAAAAGAGAATCTTTAATTGCAACGTAGCTTTTTATTAATTGAGGTATTCTCTATTTTGTTTTATGATCTTCAATTATTTTTCATGTAATATCATAATTTTATCCTTGTAGAACTTCTTGGATTTCTAGGTGAAAAACTGAACCAGCGGCACGAACTTTCCACTCAACCCAATACTACCAAACTCGACACTAACTGTGTTGATACATTTACTTTCTGTCCGTTAAAAGCTCAACGGGCGTTCATCGAAGTTACTAAATCTTGTAACGTGTGTATTTTAAGTAGTATACATTTATGTACACAGAATTAATATAAAGCATATTATTAACCTTGTAATTCTGGTCCTATCGTTGTAATAAGTGCAGACAGTACTTTTCCTATACACTGATGTACATCAATATAAGAATGAGGAACATTCAGAAGAAGAGTTAACGCTAAGGACAATGTGGGTTCAACGTAGCCTCGAAACATTGGTCCACCAGAGTCAGCTATGAGCGCAAGAGCGTGTAATGCCCACACCTGAACAGAACAATGCCATTGAATTTTTTTTTCTTGAATACAGAGTAAATGGATGTAAAGGGAAAATATATTTTTGCGTGATCTTACTTGTACAACAGGAGATGAATTATCTTGAGCAAGCGCAAGCAAAATACTGACACTTGTGTTGAGATGCTGACTAGATCCCATTCCACCCACGTATTTATGAAGGCACCCCAATGCTAAAGAATGACCAGTTCTACTCGCGACATCGCGAGCAGATTTTAAACGATCGAAACTCGTTTGCGCCAGTTCCGCCGTGAATTTAGGATCGGATATAACTTGAGCCATTCTCCCGACAGCTTCGCCCGCTGCCCACCTTAATATCGAATTACTGCTTACTAAAGCACTCTGTAATATGTAAAATTATGAAGTATTTCGATTAAAATACGTAGATGACAACGAATAGCAAGAATTCTTACAATAATAAGATTAGTGGCTGATTTCTTCACATCTTCCTGACCGAATCCGGTTTTTGCTTCATTGAGACCTTTCAATCCGCTCAACACAGCCGTAAAAACATTCATCTGTATTGCTTCCTGTCTACCGGATTTCGTATGCTTTATACATTCACTAAAATGATCTAACATCTGTAACCTATGTTTATTCGCTACGCGCGGAAAAATTTGACCGAACAGTGATACCGATAAATCGATAACTGCGACACCAAGAGGCAACGGGCCAGGAATTATTTCATCCTACAAATAATGTTATTGGTATCAGTAATTTGAGTTATGTGTTTAACTGTATTTTAATCGTAATCTTGAAATATTTACTTGTGGCACTGGCCTATAAAGACAACATGGATTGTGTTCTAAAGCTCCGGATCCAGCTGCACTATTCGGTTGCAACTGTAACAAATATAAATCCGATGTAAAATAAATAAAATTCTCTTTAAAAAATAATTATATAAACAATACAAAGCAGAAAAAAGTGTAACACGCTGATATTACTATAATTTGTAAATAAAAAGTTACTTAAAATAGAAATATCAATTGACGCAACAAAAGTAAAGCAAAACATAATGTAAAGTAAAATGTAATGTGAGTATTTCAGGTGCTAAGAAATAAATTAAAAATCGTGATATTCAATAATGTTGGTCACTACGCTGTGAATAAATCGAACAAAATTAGTGCGAAACTGATAGAAACGGAGGAAAATATGACAGAAAAAAACTACTTTACGCATAGATATTATTTAATAAGTAAAGATAAATAGCAATGTAAGCAAACTGTTGAAAGGCTTCATAGAACATTACTCACATGTTCCAAATCCGCCCTTCTGTTTGGTTCCATCTAGACACGAGTATAAATATTTTACGTTAATTTCAAATAATATACTACGCACTTTGTTGAAGTACACTCTTTACAATACGTCTGCTTTATTCGATTACATTTATATATTCGTAAATGCTCACATCGATTACAAACGATTTGAACTACGAGACACTTACTTGATCTTCTATCGTGCGGTGATCAGTCTCTTGCAACCACGTACCAAGAATTACAGAATCATTTGCATGGCAAACTGCACGTAACAATGACGTTGTAGTGTTTCCAGGATTTTCAGTTAATGTGAATTCAGATACTAACATTCTCAAAAGATGCGTATAAGAACCTATGCAATTTATAATGTATTAATATTTAAACACGCAATATTTCAATATTTTAATATAAACAACGTTGGATCCAGACAAAGTTGCGCTTGCGCGACATTAGATCGCATAAAGGTGCGAAGACCTCCGCAATGAGCCAAAATGCACAAAAACTTATTCCATAGTGTGTTAGCATATTCACTATGTTGCATTCATTGTAATGCATTCTCGAAGAAAAGTTGCACGAATTCACGAACGCATAAGTTTTGCAGGTAGCGCGATTTATCTAGGTCCATATTAATTTTTAACGGCCAAAAATAATAAAAAATTACCTTCAAAAGTTTGAGGAGGCAATAGCAACAATGTTTCGTACAAGCGCAAACGAACCATAGCAGCTGGAGCTTTAAGTTGTTGTCCATAGTTTTTCAATACAGATGACAAACTAAACAGTTACGTTAAATAGTTATTGCAATACGAATAATCAATTAATAAATAGCGATCAACGTACTTCGTTAACATTGCCAGCGCAGATTCGATCGGTGTTAAAAGTCGCCTTGTAATATCGTCGTTTAAAAGTTCGGGACAGTGCAGTAGAAAACTGTGCATCGCAGATAATGCACCGGCTCGGCCTTCCAAAGTTACTTGCCAGGTGAAAGCATCGCCTCTGGCTTTCTCGCTTTCCAGTTCTTTGTTCGAACGGGGAAAAGAGTTCCTCCATAATAGTAACATTCTAGGTAGTAGTCCTTTCACTACTGCCGTGCCTAAACAATTAAAAAAGAAAAATGATTGTTACTATTATTATTGAATCTAATAAATCCAAATAGTCAGCGTCATACCAAGAGTCATGATAGCTCCTATTAAAAGCCATCCAGCGTGAGTTCTATTCAACGATAACCGGCTATTTTGACTCGCACTTCTTAATAGTTCTTCTGCCGTATTGAAAATAATCTAAAAAGAAAATTTGATCGTTTCTGCTTGGCGATATGATATGGATTAGAACAAAAGGGAAAAGAAAAGTAATTACTTTTCCTTTTGTGTGAGGAACTCCAAGTGGTGACAATCGAACGCTGCCGAGAACCGCAGCTAAAGCGCTGCTGTATCCAGCTATTGCTTCTGGTGAACTACGCATATTTTCAATGCCATCCACACAACGATCAATCAGAGGAGTTATTTGGCTGGGAACCGCGACACAAATGCAACGTAAACACCAAGACGCTGCAAGTCTAGCAGCTTGGCATGGATGGACCAGAACAGCCATGATAGTATCGATTAAACCTTGATTGCGATATAAATTATTAACATTTCCTTAAGTAATACGATGCAATTACATAATCTGGCTACAAATCACTTACTTAAAGACTGATCAGACAACAGATTGCAAGCCGTTGTTCCTAATCCTAAGATCAAGTTTCCCATTTCTTGCAACGCGCATACTAATAAATGTTGACTAAATAATGTTTCCTGGTTACAGTCTTTAGCATTTTCTGGACTAAAATCTAAAACGTAAGATATTGAAAAAAGTAAGTTACAGTTTGTTGGAGTATCATGTTAAAGCAATTAGCAACTTTACCAATAGAATTCATTTGTTTCAAGATAATGTGTGCTATTTCTTTACACGCAGCAGCTTGTGCTCCTTCTCCCAATAATTTTCCTATGGTACCATGTAATATGAAATTAACACATTTTCTGGAATAAACGGCATCGACGTGTGAACTCGCAGCTTTTGGATTAGTCACAAGGTCAAGCACGTGTGCAACTAATGCACCAACGTTACGTTCAAGCCACGGACCCCCCAACATTTGGACAAAGACTACGTATGCCTGTAAAATATTAATCAAGTACATTATTCCTTGCTGAATTTTACTTATTAAGCGTGACAGAATTTATATTGTTTCTTACGTGTGTAACTCCAACTCGAACCTCCCTGTTTATACTGGAACTTCCTTTTATTATTTCGCCAGTACCTTTTAGAAAACCCACACCACCTCTTAAAAACCCAGACATTAAAATATTCAACACTTCGTCAAGTGAAATTTGCTTGAAACTTTTGTTTTGTGTCACTAAACAGAAATAGTCATTAATATGAAAGTTTTTTTTTTTTTGTTAATGAAGTCATAAAAAGTCTCTTTCAAATACCTGAAGGATTTTTCCCCTTTGGGGCTGGAAGTTGTGTCATTGCCACTAAAGTACCTAATAGTTTTGCAACAGCACATCTCACTTCGTAATTTGAGCCTTCGAATGCTCGAAAGCACAGTGTAGCAACGCTTTCTATTTCAGTTGTATACAAAAATGGAGCATGATTCAACATTTCTAACAAACACTGAAAACGTTATATAAAATAGATTATAAAGTAATGCACGTAGAAAATACAGGGTGGGCCGGTAATTGTAATACAACTGGACAGAGTTTAGACAAAAATTTAGTATATTGTTTTTTTGTTTGGGGTTTCGTTTTCGAAAAAATTGACTTTGAAGAATATGAATTGTACAGTGATTTTAGTAATTCTTATTAAATTGCTTATATTATTTTTCCGATTTCAATTTGTCAATTGTCTTACTCTTCGAACTTCAACCTGAAATCCTAAAATTGCTAAAATTTTCAATTTTAATTCTAAAAATCTGTAAAACTTGAAATTTTCAAATCTTCAAATCTCCAGTCTGGAATCTTCAAATTATTCAAATTTTCAACTTCAAACCTTTCAATTTCTAACTTCATCTCCGAACATTTCCAATTTCAAATCTTTCAATTTTATAACTTCAGATCTCGAACTCGAAATCTCCAAATTTTCCATTCTAGATCTTTAAATTTTAATTCTGAACTCTTCCAATTTTCTATTTTACACCTTTTAATCATTAACTTCAACTTCTAAAATTTCTATCTTTCAGTTCTTCGACTTGAAACCTTCAAATCTTTCATTCAACTCTCCAAATTTCCCGTTTCAAACATACAAATCTTCAATTCTGACTCCTTGAATTTTCCATTGCAAATTTTCCAATCTCTAACTTTAACTCTTTAAATCTTCAACTTCAAGCCTTTTTAATCTTTAATCTTTCTTTAAACTTCTAAAATTGCTATCATTTAATACTTTAGTCTGAAATTTTATATCTTCAAATGTCTAACTTGAAATTTTCACATCTTTCAAATCTTCAATTTTAACTGTTCAAATTTTCAACTTCAAACTTTCCAATCTGTAATTTCAGTAACTCATAAATGATTCTCATCAAATGACTCGTACAAGAACAAATGCACAATTGGGGTTTGCTTAAAATATTAGGTATTTGACGTGAAAAATTCATAGCTCGAAAAATGAAAAACAACGTTTCGAACAAAAAAATGTTATACTAAGTTTGTCTAATTTTTTTTCATGTAGAATCAAACCCTGACCGGTAGTACCTCGATTTCCGTCCCACCTTGTGCAATAAAGACAATGTTGTACCTTCGCAGCAGCACATCTCACAGCCATTACTCTATCTGTAAGATAATGTCTGGACACTTTATATATTTCCTTATGAACATTCGTAATTGCAGATCCCATACCAGCACAAACCTAGCAAAATCGATAGACAATGTAAAGAATCACTGTATTATTTGCGTAATCAATAACAATACCTTTTCAAGTGTGTGCATGATTTCTATACGAGTTTGTGATTCCGCGGAACGTAAAGATTTTATCAGAATTTGTACAGTTTCTTCATACGATCTACCCATCATCCTTCCTAACTTTTCATACATACATCCTACACAGCATATAGCAGCTCTGCGAATAGTTCGAAGCTGAATATGAAACATGCTACGCAAAGAACATTAATCAGATAATGAATAAACGAAATGATTACTTACAACTTTGTTGGGAGGAAGCTTGGGGAATCATCCTTATTTCTGAGAATATCATTGCATTTATTAACTGTATCAAAGAGCAAAAATGTGTCACCAACACTGAACAGAGTAGCAAGGCATCTTGCAATGAGCCGTCGTGTAGGAGGACCAGGAGCTCCTTGCATGTGTTTTGTCAACTGTTCCACTAGCTTTTGTTGACATCCTTTAATGTCGCTCTACAAGCATTACCCATTCATGTAACAATATAACGTACACAATGGATGCGTTCAGCGCACACGATCACTGATCATGATCATTCCGCAACTGTTGTGAACTGAACAGTGATCAGTGATCGTTCCGCTAAACGACACCTTTTATTGGTCGCCAAAATTTTTACGCTACAAAACATGGCGACTGATCACTGATCATGATCAGCGTTACCAAGTGAGCGGTAGCGTTCAGCGTAAATTCGTTCAACAGTTGCGGAATGATCATGATCTGATCATGTGCGCTGAACGCACCCAATACGTAAACGTTGCTTTGAATAATTATGTCACATATGGTATGTTTATTGATACGATACCTTTTGTGCAGCTACTAAAACTTTATCCAAGAAGCGTAACCATTCAAATATAAAAACTGGTCGTTTAGCTTCGGGAATCTGATTAAGGGCATCCTCATTGAGGGTCAAACTATGACTCAACTCCATCATCATTTCAATAAATTATATATTACGCAGTTTCACTATTACCACTGTTGATCTGAAATAAATTTATGATTTTTATTTAATATTTTGGAAGCATTTAAATATCGTACAGTAGCTTAATTTATAATTTTCGGATGAAATGTATAAACCAATATTTTAGAATTGTTTTTATTTTAAAAAGAATCTTTTACTGCTGAATAGATTGAGAATAACAGTGAGATTTAAGGAAAATATGTTACTAAATACCAGAGAGATCTCCAATGTTATCAGTACGTGGGAGGTAACATCATTTTTTTCTTTTTTTACGATCCGTACGAAATCACTCCATTTCACTACCGTAAAACTGTATAAATAGTCCTATTTATTTACATTTCGTATCAAGAAATTACACGATACAAAATAAACCGCGTTATAAAGAGCGTGACATCATTTTTTAATACTCCCTAATGATAGCATAAACTATTAAAATAACTGTCTATTTTTTCACGTAATTGACAAATCTTAACTTGATTTAGGTTAGGGTAGATCGGTGATCATCTTTGGGTGATCATCTGGATGAGAAACGCTGACAATAAGTTATTAAGACTACCTACTCACTGTGATTTTATTGCCTACAGCACTGATGTGTATAGTACATAGATACGGAATCTGTGAAGGTGAATTGATTGTGGCTTTGACATGAAACGCCACCATCGTTGCACGGAAGAACTTTACTTCCCTTCAATCCCTTTGCCGTCCTTGGTCCTGACAGCTACAGACAGCTTTTTACCCTCTGTACTGACAGCCACATTCTCCAAGCAACGCCAAATGACACCAAATGACGCAAAATGGCACCAAGTAAAATCTACAGAGGGTCCAAGGGACAGTGTGGCAGATTAATCGGAAGCTGCCATTTTCAAGAAAACTGCGCGCGTATTTTAAACGCATGAAAGAAATCATTTTATGTGTTTTATATGATAACGTGAATGTATACCCATTGAGCTATATTACTACTGGATAGCGAACGGCCAAAGGAAAGAAAAGGTGGGAGGGAGGTAAGACAGAGATTTCCGAACGGATGTGTGTTCATCCTTGTTTTTCCTATTATCTCTCTCTCTTACTGTACGATCCTGTAGCAAATTCATATGTAGAGGGGATAGAGACTAACTTCAGGGGCGCGAAGTTCAAATTGAATGTAATAGGGGAAGGAGTGAAGGAGGAGGAAGGTGAAGTTGGTATAAATTTATAGGCTTGAAATTAATTAAGAATATGTTGTATAAAGTAATGAATAAGTCAATATCTGCTTGGAAACGCTTGTTTAAAGTAAATATATGTAAAATATTTTACAACAGTTATATTATCTTTTATTGTTTTTATTTACTGAAAATCATGCTGTAAGGCGTAAGGAATATGAATAATGTTTCCGCAGACGAAGCAATCTGAAGTCTGAAGCAATCTAA
Source organism: Perdita meconis (assembly GCA_030770465.2). NCBI lineage: Eukaryota > Metazoa > Arthropoda > Insecta > Hymenoptera > Andrenidae > Perdita > Perdita meconis. Next base: position 8,249,200 of record JASKOS020000014.1, on the reverse strand, counting down.
TGTAGCATGCACTGTACATTCATAGCCTATAAGTAAGACTGCGACATCAACACATCCGTTTGGACCTCTCTATCTGACCGGTCACGATCGCCCCGTTCGCTCTCCAGTAGTAATATAGCTCAATGTGTATACCCGATACACAAACGATACGAAGTCGCTGCAATAATTTGTGAGTTACATACAGCATTCTCTCGCTATGAAATCGCCGTTTTCGTCGCTTCATCGAGCCACTCTTCAATTTCACTGTAATCAGTACAAAAAGCTATCGATTCCATTATTATTTATTCCATTACCTTCACGAACAATGTGCCTTACACATACTATTGTTCGATGAAGCGACGAAAACGGCGAGCTTATAGCGAAAGAATACTGTATTGCGATTTCATGTCAGTGACATTGTTCGATTTATTTTTGTTTGTGAAAAATATACAGGGTGTAACAAAAATATTGCAGTTCCTTGAAATGGGAGATTCCTGGGGTGATTCTAAACAACTTTTTCCTTTGCAAAAATGTTATCCGAAGCTTTGTTAACGAGTTATTAACGAAAAACACCGACCAATCGGGGAGCGAGTACAGCGGATTAATCATGGCGCGGACGATGGCGAGCCAATACTAATCAGAACTGCAGTCCGCGCTGAAATTCATCCACTGTATTCGTGCTTCTATTGGTCAGTGTTTCTCGTTAATAACTCGTTAACAAAGCCCCACGTAACATTTTCGCTAAGGAAAAAGTTGTTTAAAAACACCTTAGGAATTACCCGTTTCGAGCAACTGCAACATTTTTGTTACACCCTGTATAGTAGTATGCGGGATCAATATTAATATTAATATTAATATTAATTATTAATATCTTCTTCTATTAACCCCTAATATAAAATACCTGTAACTAAATATTAATTGCATAAGATAAAAAAAATAATGTGGTAGATTCGCAGTTATTAAAAATTTGTTTATGTTTTCTTTTTCTTCAATTGTGATAATTTATAATATTTTTTACTGCTATCAGTGATTCCGTATTACTGACACGGGTATAGGACACGGGTATGTACAACATTAGCGGCGCTGGCATGTAAATAAGTCACTTTCAATTCGCTTCAGCTGCCAGTATGTAGTATAGCTGATTTATGGTAGTAACCCAGATAGCCAAATCTGATGAACAGACTTTTGCAGAATCTGTCATTACAGCATTTGTTAGATTGGCAACAAATTTGATACAGAATCTGTAATGTATAGGACTGTTGGCAGATTGACGACAGAAACTCTGTTGACAGAACCTGTTAACAGACCTGCTTCCAACTTGGCAGCAAATTGGCAGCAGAATTCAAAAAGATATTGCTGCCAATTTCGCAACAGATTTTATTAACAGGATTTGCTCGATTTCTGACGCTAATCTGCTTCTCGATTTAATAAGACAGACCCTGTTTGCAAAATGACAGCCTAATCCGGAAAGAAATGGCTATGGTTTTGGTGACAAGGTCTGTTAAATCTGCTGCCAATTCTCCGCCAATTTGGCAACAAATGGCTATCAGGAAACTTTATAGGGGGAATCACCAAAAGCGAACTACCTAAATAACTTCTTCAATTTTTGAGATACAGAGAAATATTTGAAATAAAAGTTATTAGATTCAGAGGGTTCTATTAAATGATGAAAACAATTTTTTTCAAGTGTATGTGTTTACGAATTTTAAAGGTCACCTTCATTTTTTTAAATGGAACTATGTACTTTTGAATACCTCAGATTGTATCCCTTTTCAAGACGAATTCAAATATCACAATCGCTTAAGGTCACTCAAGGTCATACGGGTAATAATAGGTGAAAAATAAAAATTTGATGTTAAAGCCTTTAAAAAAGTGCATTTTCGGTTTCATTGACAGAAAAGCTTTTTCGAAACTTTGTGATCTTTAAAAATCCTCACAGTATAAAAAGTAATATCATTAGTATAAGCAGATATTACAGTAAACTCTGAAAATATTGATCAGCCACGGAAATACAGTGTGTCTGAGACAATATAACTGTGTTACATATTTGAATAGCAGTTATAATTAATATAATACAAAATATTTCGAACAAAAGTTAATGGGTATTTAATTCACAACAAATTGTAATAGCAAAGATTGAAAACATTATTTTTATTTAGTAAAACATCAAATTCTATGGAGCATATTAGCAGAAATGATTAAACTTTCATGCTGTTTGTTATTTAACCAGAATCTTCCTAACTTTTGTGTAGTGACTCATTAATTATTTAATTAATTGCAATTACATAGTTGTGATTCATTACTTTTTTGTTAGAACATTATCTTTATTAGGAATTGTACCATGCTGTAGCATATGATCTATAATATATACGAAAAAAGTAATCGTTAACTGATTCACGGTAACTTTACATCAATATTTATGTTAAAAACTTGGTTCTTATATGGAAATATTATATTCGACAAAAAAAAAGAAAAGATGAATAGTGCGGGCATTTCCTCATTTTATAGAACCCGGAAGGCATGCAATTAAATTCAAGAAACAAGAAAGATTTCATCTTTGTTTCTTTCTTTGTTTTTATTCTATACCTCAATTAAGAGACTCTATGGAAAAAAAAATTTCTCAGAAATACTTACTATTCACAACTACAAACTTGATCTGTCAATCATCTGTTTATCACTCATGATTTCATTTAGACTAAATAATTATAATTAGAACGTTCGAGGCAATATATATGTATGTAATTTATCAAGTTCTTTATAACATTTATATTTGTAAATAATATTTATACATAAAAATTTCCTCTAAGATATCTGTTTATACTGCGTCAATATTTTAAAATTATCATTCTAAAAAAAGATAGTAGTCAATGTCAGCGATATATTTCATTTCCTGTTTTATTAGTGATATTAAAGAAGCAGACTATCTTTACCGTATCTCCATATTTTAAATATTTAAAATATCATTTAAGATATAATGTATAAAATATCGATTCTCTTAAGATTTTTCATTATTAGTATAAATTTGTAATTAGTTGAATACATTAATTCTCCGTAGAAACAAGAAAAACAAGATGTAACTAAAAATTATTTGTAATGTGAATAGTACATCTGCACCAAGTGAAACGTAAAGGAAAAGAAACAACGCAAATTTATGTCAACCTTTGCATCCTTATCATCAGATAATTAAAATCATAGTTTTGAATGCGTGTGTATCTGTTTTTGTTAAACCGATGCAAATACCTTTACTCGTAAAAAAGTGTTTATTATTGCAAATCGTTACTCGGAATCAGTGGCATGATTCATTGTGATTGCGCATTTTTAAAAAATCAATGCCCTTATACACGTTTAAAAATTCTCACACGTCAAATAAGTATTCTATTTTCTCTTTATTTTATTTTTTATTTTCCTCTTCGTCTCGATCTATTTGTTGAAACAGTTTAATTCAATTTTACATTTCAATTTAACATTGCATAATGTTAATATTACGAATCATGATACCTACTCTTACAACTATATAAAGAAATAATATTGAAGATGTTGTTAGTCACTTTTTGTCGCTTCATATTGCAATAATTATTCACCGAAAGTAACAATTAGGAATGCAAAAATATTCTTTTTGCAATTGCTGCCTCACATGCTTTTAGTTCTTGTTAAAAATTAATCTTCGATAAATTCTCGATGTCTGTCGATCTGAAACGGTTTATCCTTTAAACCAGGAAGTTCGCGGTGGCTTTCAACTTCCTGAAACTGGTGTGCAATTATTACACACGTGAATTACTCAATACTCTACCGATGCACCGTTATCACCGTTCTTAAACACGCATCTAAATAAAAATTGCCACGTCTCGTAGACAACATTGATTATATAATATCAAAAGAAACTTCAAATATATTTGAATAATTTATTTAGTTGCAGAGATTCCTGATTTTTGCAATAACTACTTTGTTACAGACCTCGTTCGTTATGTAAACAATCACTGTATATAAATTTGTACAATTACTAATAACGGTGATAATTAAGTTATAATGATTCATCAGTGACTAATGAAATAAAAACATTGTTTTCATTTAAGCTAAATTAATGCGATACAGTTCTGTCCTATTTAAATAAAATGTACAGGTAGTTCATTTTTTAATAGTGAAGTTAGTTAAAAGTTTTATGTAATTAAAAAAAATAATATGAGAACCTTAGTAGTTACAGCATCGATAATTTGCAACCGAACTTCGTTTGGAGCACAGCGTCAATTATTTGCTTAGTTATAAATAAACAAATTGAAAAATGATATCCTCTAAAATTTAAGAAATTTCAAAGTAAAATAAGAGATATTAACAGAAATCTCATGTGAATGATTGCAGATCCTCAATATTTGAATGTATTTTAGTTCCATTCTCGTACAACTACCAAGGTTTTATTGTACCTATTTCATCTTGTGTAACTGTTACGTGGAACATCCTAACGACTTTCTCTTGTTTTTTCAGTAGCATTCTCAGAAAACCATTAATCTTAATAATAATCATAGTTTATTTACACACATAAATCTTGTGATGCCATTAAATTATACAATGCTACAAAATGAGCGTAGCATTATCAATTAAAGAAGTATTCTGGTATAGAAGGCTATTTTTTATGCTATATTTCGGATTTTTTTCCAACGAAAATATAACATTATTTTGTTGGTATTTCGTTTTGCAAACATTTATTTGTTGATTTTTCATTTTTCAAACGTTGTTAAACGTTTATTTATTGATGTTGCAAGTAGAAATATAATTTCTTTTAAGTAAAAATAATCAAAATTGTATGAGTTGTATTATATTATACGGAATCGCGTAAAAAAAAACGCATTTTATTGGCTGACGCGATTTCGGCCACTCTGCTAATCTGAAATAACAAATGAAAAAGGCATCTTAATTAGTAGGAATGACGGAGAAACCACGGGAAAACAAAAATGTTGTGAGTTAAAAAATGGCGGCATTTTAAAGTTTGAATATCGACATCTTCGTTTTTTTCGTCTTTATCATGCCGAAACATTAAGAAAGAAGATAATGTTTTTGTAAACTGTAGTTCATGTGATAACGAAGTATCTGCTGAAGATTTTCTTGAAGTTTAAAATCGATCGGTCAAATAGAACTTGAAATACTGCGTCAGCAATTACGGAAATAACCGTTTAAGAAAATTGCATTTGAAGTTTTGGCTATCAGTTATATGAAAATATGTGTACTTATAATTATTCCATATAGAGGACGCTCCTCTTCCTCATATTTTCGAAGTTATATACTTTTAAACAATAAAAAAAGTCGATTTTTTTAAAGGTTTTAAACCAGAATACCAGGTGGGAGATTCAAGTATTGAGTCAAAAAAATCTATTTCTTTTATTGCATAAATCAACGCTTTTGTCAAGAATATAATGTAGAAGTTTTAGAATGAGATTCTACATTAATTAGCGGTTTTACAGATTTTATACCTGCGCGTCAGACAGTTACATGCCGCAGAGCACGGCAGACCCGTCCTCTTAGTCTCTTGTAGACAACTGACTTCGAGGGTAAGGCGAATTATAAGAGATAGAGTCATTCGGGGTAAAAGCACGCAGCGGGTAAAAGTACGCAGTGCCATTTTCTCTGAGGGGGGTGAGAGGACGGGGACGTCTGAAAAACTTCAAATTATCGTGTAATTCCAATTTTTTTCGTATCAGGGAAAAGTTTGTGGAAGTATTATTTATGTATTCTTAGAGGTAAGTTATTTTTGTTGATTTTATATAGTTATTGAACGATTTTTTCCAGAATAACATTTCAACCTAACTTTATTGGAATTCGAACTAGTATGAATTGTTTTGGTTACCAGTCAAATGAGGTAAAAGGACGGGGGTAATAGTACGCACTAGTATTTAGGTTACTGTCTACTTGTTTTTGAACTCTTAATAATATTTGGATTAAAAACATATCTGCTCTGATAAAGGCTTGAGCATGATTTCGTTTTGTTGAATCTATGAAAAATTATAAGTTTATGATAGTTTTCTAAATTTGAAGTTCCTAATTTCTATTGTTTTTGCTTTAGCTTCATTTATTAAAAATAATATAAAAATATGTTCCATCTGTGTATTATTTGTTCATTTTCTTTTACTATACCTGAATGCACACTTTTACTCTACGTGCGAACTTTTACCCACACGACTGCGTATTTTTACCCACATGTCGGGGTTAAGGTACGCAGTCTGACCAAGTCACTCTTTTGCTTAATTTAAAAAAAACCGTTTGGCCTATCGTCAAATACTCGTTGCATTTTATGAGTCTATTAAATATGCCACCGATAGCGCAAAAAAGTGTTCCTAATATCATGGTAGGTTCGGCTCAGTGAAGCAAAAACAGCAAAAGTGCGTGCTTTTCCCCGAATGACTCTAATTGTTTCTTTAGGTATAAGTAAAAGAACTGTTCGCTTCCTTACGTACTAAAATTTGTATATTACAGTGAACGTGTTTTTGACTGCATTCGAGAACTAAATACTATGTGGCGATTAGTTGCAACATCTTTATGCCAGCATAAAGTCCGATGCACACGAAATACAAAAAGTCGCTAGGATTCTGCATACTACTATGTTTTTCACAAATACAAATAAATCGGGCAACGTTACTGACATGAAATCGCAATAATCGCAGCGACTTCGTGTCGCTCATCTGCATCGGGGCTAAAAGTAATTGAAATCGCTGCATATGTAACTGCTGAGATATTCAACGAGATAACATGAATATGTGAGAGATCAAAGTTGACCAGCGATGCAAATTTTATGCCGATTCGCACAACTCGCGATTAAGCAGATAGGCGCGTCGCAACCTGAACTGTACGAAGAAGGTTTGAAGGTTTGCAACAAATCGAACAGTACGAATTTTATGAGCAAATAAAAGGTCCATTATATAATCCTAGAATCGTAGATTAGCATCAGAGAACGGCAAGTTTCCAAAAATAGTCATTTTCTTTTTAACCGTAAACTTTAAACGTGTTTTTCTAGAAACCACTTTTTTTTAAATTGGCGAGCAGTATAACTCAACAAATATTCTATAAATTGAGTAGTCCCGACGAATACATATACAGAATTGAACTCCGCACCGGAAGAACCTATTAGATTAATTATATTAATGATTTAAATTATATTTATTACATAATTAAGCAGCAAATTGTACATGAAAATAGCTATGATTTTTTTAGAGCTGTGTATTATTATTAATTCTGTACTTTTTTTCGGCGGTAGGTTCTTCCGATGCGTAGGTTCTATTAAGAAGACGAATCTATGTATTTGGTTTTTTGCTCCACAACAGAAGCAAAAGATCCTAGACTGCCCGCCAGTTAACGCTATCAACGCTTAATAACTTCGTAGAAATAAAAAGAACTTTTTATATATTTCGAAATATAAATAAAAATACCCTAAAAGTTTAGAAACTTTCATCGAGCCAATCATTCACAAAAAATCTGCGAAAATCATATCGTTCTTATAGCGGTTCACTTGAATCTCCAGAGATAAATTGATACTCTCAATTTTTTGTAAAGTATCATAACACAGTAATTAAGTATATTATAATTAAACTGCGGATATTTATGCAAATTTATATTTTTATAGATATACAACTGCAGCTGAATCATACATAAGTGTATGTTTTGTTTTCTAAATATTACAAAATGTATTTTATTTTTAATATTCTATATATTTTAATATTCCTGAGCATTCTTATGGGTTTCCGCAAGTTTTGAATTGCCATAAATGCATAAACATTCGCAGTCTAATTATAATATTCCCTGTTGCGATTTTTATATTTCCATGTAACAAGTTAAGTCCACAAGTTTATCAAAAATTTAATTAATTTCTTGATAATCTTATGTTCTTATGCCTTACATTTTGTACTATAAAATATGCAAGGTGCGTATACCTAAGTGTTACAAGCTGTTTTCTCGGAATCTAAAGAAGATATTCGACTTGCTGTTTTTGAATTAAGTAGTTCGAGGAGGTTAATCTTTTAGTATGCAGAAAGGAGGGGATTGATTTCTTGTTATTGTGATAGCTCTAATCAAACTGAATAACATTTGCTGCACCATTTTTTTACTCTGCATAGTGCATAGTTACGAACTTACATCAACATGAAAACAAAAATATGTATTGTGTATTATCAATATTATCAAATGTTTGACAGAACTTGTGATGAAAGATTTAATAAGCGTGTGGAAGTCCAAGGACATCATTTTGAATACGTAATAAAATAACACTATGATGATATTTTATTCCTTTTTCGCCTTCTTTCGTTTTCCAAAGTTTTCCTTCAAAATAAATTTTTGCATAACTCTGTAACTATGAACAATAAAAAAAAATGGTTCAAGTAAATGTTATTCACTGTGCTGAGAGCTATCACTATAATAAAAAATCAATAACAGTTCCCATTTAACAAAATGTTGGGCACTTTTCCCCTAACAGTTGCCCCAAAACAATCGGTTGCATACTAAAAGATTAATCTCCTTGAGTCATTTAATTAAAAAAAAAAATGAAATCGATAGTTTTATTAGATTTCGAAAACTGTAACACTTTTGTATATTACACTCATTGTTTAATACACTCTCTATATTATAAATAATTCATTGTATATCATTCCATTTGTTCGTGTATCATAACTTGACTTTTGAAATCTTGCGGACAAAAGTTTCCGCTCGTTATCGATTTCCATGTATCATACAGTTTTGTGTATTTCATTTGGAGCAATAGAAAAATCTAATTATGTATTTACATTGATAGAGAATTTAATATCTACAAGAATCCACCGAAATCATATTTATAATAAATATGTTTATTTTTTTATATTTAAATTTTACATATTTGCCTGAAATAGAACTCGACAAAAAATTTCCTAGGTTTTATCCAACATAAGATAAATATAATTTTGATATGCGACTGTCTTTCTAATAACATAATAAAATAATTATTTATTTGCGAGTTTTTCGCATTAACCTTTCGAATTCTCGAATAAAAATGTATGTTTGTTTAAAAATGATACACAATCGACGATTAGAATTATGTTTATAATATATAAATGTATGTATATGCATAGATAATTTTGCTTTACTCTTGTTAAAAATAACAAAAAACGATACCTAAGAAAAAACCAAGTCTGAATAAAGCAGAGAAATTGCAAAAGAATAAAAAGCTATCAAAGAATAAAAAGTGATTCCGTCAAATTAGCCGTTTAAAAAGAAAAGAAATATTGAAATAAAGTTAAAAAAAGAAAAATTGAAAAAGAAATACACTAAAACTATTTATTTATATCACGTGTCGCTTTCGTAACAATATTAATGTCCTCTGCCATATATTAAGTCTGTTACAAATACAAAATTAAATGAAAAATCATGAGGATAAAATCACTGCTAAATAATTCCCATTAATACAGAATCACCCCACATATGTATGATCGAAATCGCAGATCTACTGATTCGCTCTGGTTCATCGTTTGCACAAAAACGTAACTAACAGCCGGGCACCTCTACATTTCCGCTCATCTTCACCTATTACGTATCGTTACTCGAAGTTCTGCAATGATCAAGTAAAAACTGTTGGTGATAAATGTAGAAGCATTAACAGTTGGTAAAAAAAAAAGGGGTATGATAAATATTAATGAGGAGCCATTGATCATCTTCGGCGCGCCACGACCTTCATATAATCACGGGGTATAAGTTTCTAATAAAGAAACACGCTTCAGGGTGAGTCGCGTCGGTTAAAGTTAATTGTACAACGATGATTTTCATGTATTATCACGTAACACGCAGGATTAGCGCATTGTTTTGCACGAATACAATTACAATCCGCGTATGAACTACATAAGAAGAATGCAAAACTTTGTTTCCTATATCTTTGATTTACGCAAATAATACACAAATGTGTTCTGTCACATTCTGTCATTTTCCTGCACTTCCTTTTCTCTGTCTCCACTTCATTTATTCGCGAGCGAAGGAATGTTCGAGTGAATACGATTAATATTTATCATAGAGCTTGAAAAATATTGCACGGAGTAGAAAATGCGCGCAGAAATTCGTTTGATGAAATATTTTGAAGTTTTTGGGGGAAATGATTTTCTTGGATCCGAACAGTTTGCATCGCTTTGCCTTCGACGTAAATTACGATGCATTAGATAAGTTGCAATAATTATTAGTAGACAGTGGATTTTATGCCTTTATAATAATTTCAACTATGCAAAAATTGACTAATGCTAAAATATCTAGTTATAATATTTAGAAAATAAGACAACATACTAACTCAAACTTGAATTGTTTATTTATGATTGTGAAAATTTGATTTTGCATAAAAATCCGCAGTCTACTTACGCCATAAATTCATTTTTCACAAGTTGGCATCAATTTTCAATCAAGAAGTCTATTAAATATAAGAACAGACTATCAACAACAAGTGAATGATTAAATCGTTACGATGAAATGAGAAAATTACATTTTTTATGTAAAATGTACCTTTTTTTTCTCCTTATGTGTGCTGTAAAATATGTACATATTATACTTATTAGCTATTGACATTGTGTGCTACTATGACTCACTTACAAGTATGTCATGCTGGTGATGATTTGCATGTTTGAGTTTTTCTTGCTAAACAATTATAAACATAAATGAGAAGAATAATATGAGGAAATATTTTAACTCTTTACAATAAACAAGATTTCCAATTTTTGTTCAATTTCAGTCTTCTTCCTAACTGTAGCTAACAAGGGAATCACTCATTTTGATGTAACTCTGATATAATGTAGTTATAATGTAGTGAAAACATCCCCCAAAATTGGGGTGCGAAATCTATTTTAATGGATATCTCTGGAACTATTAAAGATATGAAGATGGTGTACATTGATAAAATTTGTGTTTTTGGACGACAAATTTAACTATGTAAATAGATTTGCAAAAAGACAATTTGTTTAAATACAATACTAAAAAATGCCATTTTTTTAAATTTTCGGGTTAAATTCCAATGCATTCAAAGCAAAAATCGCCAATAAAAACAGTTCTTTCTAGGACAACATCATACATTAGAAGGTATCAGATACAAACTTTTTAAAGAGTTAAAATGGTTCTGATACAATAAAGACATTTGAATAAAGGACGTATATCCAAGAATTTGTTTTGCAAACATAGATAGGTTTTGCAACTGTAGTCTCAATTTTAGGATCAGCCAGTAGAGCATACTGTAACATAATTTATTGAAAACTGTAAAAGTATCAAACCTAATTGATTAATACGCGGTCTGGAGTTCTGTACTGCACAGAAAATAAAAAAATGTAAAGTATAATAACTTTTCTTTTAATGCAAAAATCAAACTTCTAATTTTTTATATATGACCATATAAAATCTGTATACGGATTGAAGAGAAAATGCATTGAGATTTAACCCCAAAATTAATTAAAAAATGGCACTTTTTAATATTTTGTTTAAACAAATTGACTTTTTGCAAGTCTGTTTACATAGTTAAATTTGTCGTCCGAAAACACAAATTTTATCAATTTACACCATCATTATATCTCTAATAGTTCCAGAGATATGCATCAAAATAGGTTTCGCAATCCAATTTTGGGGGTAGTTTTCACCCCTTCAACGTGAACGATGGCAGATAAAAAAACTACGTGTCAAATATTTTTATGAGAACTACATTACAGCAATGTTACATGAAAATCGGTGATTGACATTTCGGTATGTTCCCTTGTAAGTAATAATTGCAAAGTGATTAGATTAGTTTCCCTATTCATTGTATATTGGAACATCTGTAACGGTAGATCGAGAGTTCAAGAAGAAATACAAGCATATTAAAAAAGCTGTTGCCAGCACCTGAAACAGCAACAGAAGAAGGAAAGTGTAACATAAGTGTTTTAATCATATTTTGGAATTCAAGGAAGGTGAAAAACGAACAGAAAAGAAAGTACAACATAGCGTAACTTTTCTTGCATTTCAATTGAAATATCGTGAGCTCGCTCAACCGCGACTCACAACTACCGCACGCGTAGGTAATTGTCGTTCGATAAATCAGAAAACTCCTTTACTAAATCGTTGAGACGTGAGCTCGCGCTTTTTAGACCGTTTAAACTTTAAACCTTTCTGCGCTAGTAATTGTGAGTGCCACCACAAGGTGATTACAAGGCAGGATCATTTCACTATCACCGAGAATAGGAAGGAAAAAAAGAAGAGCGAGACTAATAACACACGCGTTACGGAATCCGCGCAGGATTTAAAAGTCGCAAAAGCGAAGTGAGTCATAATAGAAATATTAGATCTCGGCCCCTGTTACGCCACATGCTATTGACATATCGAGCCTCTCGAGAGGTGGCTTGTTACGGCGAATTCAGTTTGGTTTCGATCGATCGAGGTTTATGTAACGATGTGAGAGGCTGCGCCGATCGATTATACTTTTCACTACCGCGCAAACACGACTCTTATCTTGCGAATTAGTTTTTCAAATTTCACTAACATAGCACGGTTGCAGATAGTAGGGTCATTCGGGGTAAAAGGACGCACTTTCGCTGTTTTTGCTTCACTGAGCCGAACCTACCATGATATTAGGAACACTTTTTTGCGCTATCGGTAGCATATTTAATAGACTCATAAAATGTAACGAGTATTTGACGATAGGCCAAACGGTTTTTTTTTAAATTAAGCAAAAGAGTGACTTGGTCAGACTACGTACCTTAACCCCGACATGTGGGTAAAAATACGCAGTCGTGTGGGTAAAAGTTCGCATGTAGAGTAAAAGTATGCATTCAGGTGTAATGAAAGAAAATGAACAAATAATACACAGATGGAACATATTCTTATATTATCTTTAATAAATGAAGCTAAAGATGACAAAAACAATAGAAGTTAGGAACTTCAAATTTAGGAAACTATCATAAAATTATAATTTTTCACAGATTCAACAAAACGAAATTATGCTCAAGCCTTTTTCAGAGCAGATATGTTTTTACTCCAAATATTATTAAGAATTCAAAAACAAGTAGACAGTAAATCTAAATACCAGTGTGTACTATTACCTCCGTCCTTTTACCCCATTTGACCGGTAACCAAAACAATTCGTACTAGTTCAAATTCCAATAAAGTTAGGTTAAAATGTTATTCTGGAAAAAATCGTTCAATAACTATATAAAATAAAAAAAACAACTTACCTCTAAAAATACATAAATAATACGTCCACAAACTTTTCCCTGGTACGAAAAAGATCGAAATAACACGACAATTTTAAATTTTTATTTTTAATTCAGAAGGCGTTGACTTAAAATGGCGGCCTACGCGCTCTCAATCCTGACGAGCCAGCGTCCCCGTCCTCTCACCCCCTCAGAGAAAACGGCACTGCGCACTTTTACCCGCTGCCCAGTGGAACACAATGGTATTTTTTCCAAATCAGCACAGATCGTCATTTTTTTACGAAATTTGGTACCTTTTGAAATTATTCGCAATTAAATTTGTTATCAATCTATTCAGACTGATTTTCAAATTTTATTCGGAGTTTTTTTAATATTTTGTGAAAAATACAGCATTTTAAGGAAATCATTATTTGTGGGATTCTTTGGTCGCGGGTTTTGAATTCAAAGATTGGCTTTTGGCCAAACGGTTGGGAATAGAAGATGTTATAAGTGAAAGTTAAATGGTATCACACGGTGCATAATATGCAACTAATTTTATTTCACTTTTGTGCATTGGTGCATCAGAAAAATGCAACTGCACTTTGTTTTAAAATGGAAACCTATGTTTTTGACTGCACCAATCAGTGTCTTGTGCTCTTCATAAAAGTACTAACATACCCTAACGTGCCCTAAACTTATTCATTAGGAATTTATCGAATTGAAAAGTTCTCTGAATTATTTCGGTCTCTCGGCAAGTGTTCCGGATGGAAAGTGAACTGATGGGAATTTTAATCTTACAGTGACTAGTATTAGCACCCGCTTCATGTTTACAAACATTGTAATGGAACATAACGTAGGTACTCCGGAACACTTGTCGAGAGACCGAAATAATTCAGAGAACTTTTAGCTTCGATAACTTCCTAACGAATAAGTTAAGAACATAGAATGTAGAGCACAAGAAACTGCATCGATTGGTGCAGTCAAAAACATAGGTTTTCATTTAAAAAAAAAGTGCAGTTGCGTTTTTCTGATGCACCGATGCACAAAAGTGCATAAAATTAGTTGCATATTATGCACCGTCTGATACCATTTAACTTTTACGTTTAGGAGGTACAGCCTGCCCCAGTTGCGTGGGACACCCTGTATAATATTTCAAAACGAAATTTCAAGAAATGGGGTTGTTTGGAAGCTTACAAGGAGATGGCAAGAACTATGAAATCTCAAATGACATAATTGCATGTGCATGCAATACTTCAAATTAATGAGAAAAGAGCCCCAAAAGGATTTTGGTGCATAGCCTTTTGTTTTCAAGAGACTAATAAAAAAGTATTGTAAAAATAATAAACTACCTTGCCATTTGTTCTATGTTCTTCAGATCTCTTTTTAGTTCCTAACACGCATGTAAAGTGGAAACAGATAATTCATTATTTCTACATGATAAATAAAAAATATTTCATTGAACTGTATTTATGGTTATACATATTTACCAATGCTTGAAATTTTTTTATTAGGGGGTTTGAACATTAACTTTGAAACTTAAAAGAAAAACGAAAAAAAAATATTTTCTCTCCAGATAATTTATAGTCTCGAAAATAAGGCTCCATTAATCGCAATGGAATGCAGTCGCAATTGCAGACTAAACTAATTTTTAGTTATCCAGTTCTATACACGAAGTATTAGAACGTGAAACTTTAAACGCGTTTTTCTCGAAACAACATTTCTAAAATTGACGTGCAACATAACTCTTACAATTTTTATCCGATTCACTTAAAATTTGGAGAGAATCTTTTCAATTCGACAAACTGAAGAAATGCGTAGGAATTTTGCGATATGTTAAAGATTGACCTTGTTACAAATATTTTTCTACTCAATTTTTAGGTAAAAAATAGCATTTTTTCTTTAGATATTCACCATTTTTACAAACATCCATATTTCTAAAAATCCCTACGTATTTCTTTAGTAAATGTTGTCTAGAAAACGAGAATATTTGATTTTTTATTCTAGGTTTAACCATATTCCAGTTATCTTGCACGCCGATTTGGCGCTTCCAGAAAAGAAGTTTACTTCAATAGTTATGCAATAACTTCCCTGTAATAGATTTTTCATTCTTTCCATCATTGTTTTCAAAGAGACTCTCAAAAATAGGTTGAAACATAAGGTTTCAAAGTGGTGCAACCCCTTAATTTCTTGAAAATAAAATCCTTCTGGGGCTCTTTTCTGATGAAATTAAAGCATTGAATGCACATGCAGTCAAGTAATTCGAGTTTTCGCCATCTCCTTGTTAGTCTGTATAGATTGTCACAGACGCTAATTAGAAGTTTCTTCTTTAAGGATTTGTGTCTCTGAAAGCAAATCTTTGATTTTATGTTTAATGGGCCTGAAATTGTTAATTAATTTATATGGGTCTGAAATTGTCAATTAACTGATATGAGTCTGAAATTGTTAAAAGAAAATCTATGATGTGGTTGCGTCGTTTCGAATTTCATCACCGATTGTTTACCATTACGTGAAACGCGGTTTTTCAATGAAAATCTTTATGAAAAAAAAAAGAGAAGCGTATTGAATGCACGCCATGCGATTTATTAAGCGTTGTACTATTCATAAGCTTTTTTCACGAGTTCAGACATGTTTACGCTACTCGTGTTATCAAATGAAATGAGATTTTCTTTCATTGCTTCGTCGCGGATGCGTTCAGTGGTGTCACAAACGCTGGCAGCGTCAAAAGTATTTGTTTCGTGGACTTTGTATGTGTCACGACTTTATTAATGATGTTCATCCTCAAAACGGTTTTTGTCCGACGCGCTTGTATTTCGCATAAATGCTTCGTTTTACGGCGTGAAAAAAGTGTGACGCAGACGGACATAAAAACCAAGAGAAATCACGTCAAACTAATAACGTTGAGTTAGTGGACGATTAAGTGGTTTATCGAAAACATTGCTATTTAACTCGGCGACAGACACTGCTGAATGGTATTATAGAAAACGACTTTTATGATGTAAAACTATTAGTTATTCCTTATTAAGTTCGAGCAAGACTATTTGTTAAAAAAATTATTTCATTGATCTTCCTTTACTTCGTTAGGCTTCAAGTTATTTTATTGCATTAAATGGAAATGCATGTTTACATATTCATAAAGTAATTGGAGACGCTTTGATCAGCTTTGACTTTATGCATTTTTTAAATACAGAACACGTAATTCCTTAGACTAATAAATATTTTATCATTTTCAACTTGCTAATAGCATTTAATTATTTACTTGGGGTAAATTGAAATTCAGACGAAACTCAGGAGTCCGCAGTTATTAATGAATAAAGTATATTCAACCAATACTGAGTAAACTATAATAATATGTATATTTTTATATTTCAATGATGCGTTGCAAATAATTTTAATTCTTCAATGCCGTTATGTCGGTCATCGACTGCGATAAAAATATGTTTCATCGATTTTCAATGAACCTTAAGCTGATAACTAGGCGTTTTTATAAAGGATCCCACAATTAGAACTTTTCAACGGGAAACGAAGCTCGTTTGGGTAAAATATAGGGTGGTATTGAAAGTGTTGATTCCCACGGAAATCATATTTCCTATCGTTAAACTGAAACAGGCTGATTGCAGAATGTTTCAAATAACGTATACTGAATTTTCAGAAAGGAAAACATAATGCAAGGATATTTTTATAATGAGAATATCAAATAATTATTCTATCTATTTGAATGAGTCATGGCCACTTCCAATAACTGTTACAGGATTATTCAGACAGTAAGACGAATAACCAGAATTGGGCATTATTCAAATTGTATGCAGTAAATATTTGTTTGCGTGAGTTTCTTTGAATCGAGCATTTCATTAGGATAAAAGTTATTTGCCAACGTGATACTCAACGAATAAATCATTATTCAGTTGAGTTCCTAGAAAAGATATTTGTTGAGAGTGAAAAATATTTTAATTTGAGTTCCGAAAATTTTTCCAAATAATTTATAGCCCATAGTCTCTATTATGACACATAAAAGATATTTCAAGGCTGTAGGAGGATAAACAAACCTACCTGTTGTTAAAGTTATAGCGTAAAAAGAGAAACGAAGAAAATATCTGACTAACATATAATTACTCACGAAAATATTTGAACACTGGCCTAACTTTGTAGCATATTATTATCAAAGTACATATAGACGTCAAAGGCATATAGACGTCAAAAATGAAAAATTGGTTGCGTGACATATACCGTTGCTTAAATATTAAAAACAGGGTCGCAAAAAGTGGGTTTTTATGCCGCAAAAATATTCGGACACATTAAAAATTTAAATTATTCAACTAACATAACAAGTTCTTGGTAGAGTTATGATCATCCCCATAAAATGAACTGAACTGTAAAATTGATACAAACACAATCATATACACTTAAAAAAGAATGATAAATTTGCTCAGCGATGGATTAAAGCAAAACGCCGATTATTAACAAAAAATAGTTTTTAACTTAAGCTGTTTAAAAAATGTTATTGCACTAAATGGATACTGAATCAGTTACACTTTTATAAGAACTAGTTGTTAGTTGTTTTCAAATTTTTTATCGCTTTATTTATATTTATTCCAAATATAGAGTATAAAAATTATATCGGTATTCAAATATTTTTATGAGGAATTGTATTTATCAGAATTCTCTTTTAAAAATTTAAAAGGGAAAGAAGGATCGTGTCAAAACCAAATTCAATTCGTTCTAAGCTTCATATTCGCCAATAATTCGCGTTGAACGCAATTTTATAATAGTGTTACGAGTCGAGGTCATTTTCTTTGGATTTGTTGTTGTTTCTTGGACGAATCATTGCGCAACGGCAAACACCGGGAGCCACCTTAGGATGCGGAAGATTTTCATGGACGAATCAACACTAAACTTAGCAAGTGTCGGGAACCACTAGGATCTCAGTTGGACGAAACAAAATGAATTTAGGGGCTTAGAAAAATATTTAAAAATCACGATACAAGGTAAAAGTATCATAATTACTGTACTCGTTGGATTAACAAGATCGTAATCTTTATTTTAGCGAAGAAATTGCTTACGAAAAACCGAATTATAGGGGTTGGAAGCTTAAATGTTTATGACAGTTTTTTCCAAAAATGTTTGAGTTTTGGACTTAAATCATATAGAAGTTTTTTGTTTGTTTTCACGTGATCTATTACCTCTCCAAATCTTTCCAATATTATCCCAAACATCCTGTATGATTATGGGTTCGCTACGCGTTCACTTCTTCTTGGATATAGGAAAAGGTTTTCATTGAACTACTTTCAATTTATTTATCGTTGCATCGACTAATGTCGTTAGCGACTACTATAAAGTTACATATCGTTACATGAAGTTGTTACAGTCATTGTACATAAATATTTTTATTTACATTCGGTGTATCATGAGTGTATACGTTTGCATGTATTATAAAAAAAAAGAGACCTATGTATATTGTCTAGTTTACTCGAATGAATTTATACGTTATTCTTAAGTTCTGTGTCTATGATAAAGCTTAAAACCTTTTCTATTTCTTCTGATTTCTCTAGGCAGATTTTGATCTCGTTGGTTAGTCTGTGTCTTTCCCTCAGGGCTTGGTATTTTTCACATTCTACGAGAATGTGTCTATTTTTCGAGTATGTGTTTGTGAGTTGCTGCTGTGTGACCTATTCGTAATCTGTTATAATGATTTGTTATGGTCTGTTTAGTTTGTTGCCTCGATTCTTGGATATGGTGTTGTTCCTGATTTCATGTAGCGATGTCCTTTTTGAAGCTTTTTATTCTTGGTTCCATTTGTTACTTGTTAGAAAAAAAAAATATACTAAAAATGACAGATTCCTGGTGTGATTCTAAACAACTTTTTCCTTTGCAAAAATGTTATCCGAAGCTTTGTCGATGAGTTATTAACGAAAAACATCGGCCAATCAGAGGGCGAGTACAGCGGACTAATGATGGTGCGGACGATGGCGGGCCAATACTACTCAAAGCTGGGTCGCGCGCTGAAATTCATCCACTGTATTCGTGCTTCTATTGGTCGGTGTTGTTTTGTTAATAACTCATTAACAAAGCTTCGGAGGACATTTTTGCAAAGGAAAAAGTTGTTTAGAATCACCCCAGGAATCTCCCATTTCCGGCTCCCGCGTCGAGTTTGAGCAATCAGAGAGCGCGTATAGCGGACGAAGGGCCGTTCAGTGGTTGGCCCAAGCTACACGTAGCGTTCACGGCTGATCTTTCGCTATGCGTGCGCTGTGATTGGTCGGTGTTTTTCGTTAATAACTCGTTAACAAAGCCATAACGAACATTTTTGCTAAGGAAAAAGTTGTTTAGAATTACCTCAAGAATCACCCCTTTACGGCTCCTACACTTTGATTGGGACACCTTGTATATATATTTTTTATGTAAGTTTATTTATTGTCGCATCAACGGCTACAAGGTTATTAGCGACACAAACTAAAGCTCACATAAATTAATGCTTACATACTAATAATGCATATAGAAAACTTTGGTTACATACATCATAAATACAAAATGAGATGTACTATTATTATTTCATATTTTACTCGGTTAGATTTTTGAGTGAAGTGACTTTTCTTTGAGATAGTCTATTAATTTCTGCATATGTTCAGTCTTGATTAACATTTCCGTCATATTGGTATTATCTGAGTTTCTGAGGCCAGCAAATGTGATACAATCGTACAGAAGGTGTCTAACTGTGACTGGGGTGTTACATTTTTCGCATATTTTTCGTGGTGATTTGCCCATTAGATGTCCAAGCGTTAGGTTTGTGTGACCAATTCGAAGTCTGGTCATAACGACTTGGTCTCTCCTATTTAACGAATGATCCTGTATTTTATAGTTGCAATCTTGCATTAGGTCGTGGATTTTTATGCGTTTGATGTTCCAAATGACATTCCACTGCTCCTTAATAATTTTGCTGATAACTTGTTTATAGTCTTCGTGCAAGAATTGTAATTTTATGTCGGATAAAATATATATATTGTTACAAAGTTTTGGAGTTATAGAGGAATACAAATGTTACGAATTTAATGTCGTGGAACTAATTGTAAGTCTTCTCTCTGGGTACAGAGATACGCAGGGGATAAGTCGCTAAGACTCACGTTGCAGTAACGTTACCTACAGTACTCTGAGTGTTGTTGCTGAAAAGGAACTAATGCTCGATCTGATTGCAGTTGAAGCCATGTACTAAACTCGAACTAAGTTCATACTGAGCTTCCGAGGACGAATTCGCGGCCCTTTTTATACTAGAAAATCTATAGGAAAGATGATGGGGACTCGACTGCATAACATATTTTCTAGGAAAAAGTCTAACGCAGGCGATGCCGATTTTTGGGGATGTCTAAGAGTTTTAATTGAATTGATGCAGCGGAAATTTCTGTCGCAATATAATATTCTTTACTGCAGGATATTGCATCGCCTATGGCTGTGGAAACGATTGAAATTCATCGTGTTGAAATCGCAGATGAAAAAGCTGCTGAGAGAAATACTCTATATTCCATAATCAATAAAGATAAAATGGAAGATTGCAAAAAACTAGTCTCGCCGGTGATCAGACCCGCTTGTGTTGTAATCGTTACGCTGATAATCAGAAAATGCGGATAATTAACAATGTAATATCGATTATATTCATGACAAGTCGTGACACAACTCCTGACAAAACAATAAAATAGTATGTGTTTTCGTGTATACATACATATAAACCGTACAAGGCAAAATACTGCATGTTACATGTTTTCAGTTTCAAGATATTTGTATTTGAAGTAGTAATCACCTCTGTTACTACGGTATTGAACTTTAGTAAATCATTGTTTTTAAATGAAAATTTCGTTTAAAACATTTTGTCTCTGTTAATAATATAAATTTTGCTTTCTAGAGTTGAATTAAGACATAAACACGATTTTTTTTTTTTTAAATGTGACTTGTGTCTTTTTTCTTACAGCTATGTATGTATATGTATATTCGGTAAGTATTCACAGTATACAGGACCATTCCTTACAAAAAGTGCCGTTACAACTGAGCAGTCAAATCAAAAGACGGCTGTAAACTGTTTAATACACGCAAACTTTTAACTAATAACAATGATAATAATTAAACTGCGAATGTTTATGCATTTATGACAATTTTAAATGTGCTAAAATATATGAAGATGTGCATAAGTGCAACAATACACAAAATATGGAAAATAAAATACATTTTATGATATTTAAAAAGTAAAAGATACTTTTATTTAAGTTGGTTTCCTTTTTCTATACCTTTGAAAATATGAATTTGCATAAACATCCACAGTCTAATAATAATATTATTCGTATATAAGAATACAGCACATACTCAAATATCCGACATTAAATTACAATTCTCAATTATCAGCAAAATCATTAAGGAGGAATGGAACGTCATTTGGAACACCAAACGCACAAAAATCCACGACCTAATCCAAGATTTCAACTATAAAATACAGGATAATTCGTTATACAGGAGAGACCAAGTCGTTATGACCAGACTTCGAATTGGCCACACAAACCTAATGCATGGACATCTAATGGACAAATCACCATAAAAAATATGCGATGAATGTAACATCCCAGTCACAGTTAGACACCTTCTGTACGATTGTGTCACATTTTATAGCCTCAGAAACTCAGGTAACACCAATATGACGGAAATGTTAATCAAGAATAAACATATGCAGAAATTAATGGACTATCTCAAAGAAAAATCACTTTACTCAAAAATCTAATCGAGTAAAATATGAAATAATAATAGTATATTTCATGTTGTATTTATGATGTATGTTATATGTAACCAAAGTTTTCTATACAGTGTGTAACAAAAATGTTGGACGTCCTTCAAAGGGGTGATTCCTGAGGTGATTTTAAGCAACTTTTTCCTTGGCAAAAATGTTAGGTGGGGCTTTGTTAACGAGTTATTAACGAAAAACATCGACCTATCAGGGAGCGAGTACAGCGGATTAACGATAGGGCGGACGATAGCTGGCCAATACTACTCACAGCTGGAGCTCGCGCTGAAATTGATCCACTGTATTCGTGCTTCTATTGGTCGGTGTGTTTCGTTAATAACTCATTAACAAAGCCCCACCTAGCATTTTCGCTAAGGAAAAAGTTGTTTAAGGGATCTTCCCACTGTGAACCTCTGAAAAATTGCCATTTTTTGGGAATTTTTTTGTACTGAACGAAATGTCCAATGTAAATAAAGTTTTTCCTACTGATTAATACACTTATTGAGAGTACAAACAATTTTTTTATGCAATTTATAATAGTTTATTTAAATATATATCGCACTGAATTGAGCACCTCAAGAAACTGATGTAGTGCTGGCGTAGATGATTCCAGAAGAACGACGCATCTGAATAAAAAAGTTCAAAATGGTTTTTAGTCGTCACGGATGTCGTTATCGTTGGAACCAAAATTATTTTAATTGATAAAAAATTAACCAAATGACGGAAATTTGAATGTTTAAGTTCCGAAATTCGATGAATTTTTAGTCATTTGTCATTGTAAAAAGTATGAAATTGTTAATAAAACAAAGTTTCCGTGGTCCCTGCGATAGCCACTGATGTGTTGAATAATGTGTAAAAATTTGAAACTGATTAATCAAATAATTTTTTTGCAATCATCTACGCCAGGACTGCATCGTTTTCTTGAGACGCTCAATTCAGTGCGATATATATAGTTAAATAAACTATTATAAATTGCAAAAAAAATTTGTTTGTACTCTCATTAAGTGTATTAATCAGTAGGAAAAACTTTATTTAGATTGGACATTTCGTTTAGTACAAAAAAATTCCCAAAAAATGGCAATTTTTCAGAGGTTCACAGTGGGATGGCCCCTTAAAATCACCTCAGGAATTACCTCTTTCAAGGAACTGCAACATTTTTGTTACATCCTGTATGTATTATTAGTATGTAAGCATTAATTTATGTAAGCTTTAGTTTGTGTCGCTAATAATCTTGTAGCAGTTGATGCGACAATAAATAAACTTACATATATATAAAAAAAAAGAATAAACTGTTTTTTGTCCCAAATAGCGTACGATATTTAGCTATACTTACTTAATTAAATAAAAGAAACATGGATACAGCGTGAAACCGGACTAAATACGAATCCGTATAGTAAATCACTAATACAAGAATGTGTCTATCGTAAATCTTATTGATATGGGGATTCAAAGTTGAAGGTATTAGAGATTCTAACATTTTCAGTTGAACATTCGAACTGTAAAAATTTGAGATTTTTCGAGCTGAAGTTAGAGATATGAAGGTTCGAAGTTGGAAAGTCGAAGGATTTTAAGATTCTTCAGGTTCGGTATTGGAAAATTTCAGATTTCAGAGATTTTAAGAGTTAAATTTGGAAAGAAGATTGAAAGTTAGAGGTTCAAAAATTTTTAATTGGAAGTTTAAAAGGCTGAAGATGGAGATTTGAAGAGTTGTAATTAAAGAAATGAACTGAGAAGACAAATTTTTGCATCTGGGCGACCAACAACTCAGGAACGGCTTTGACCTTATACATTTCATGTATTTGGTACAATAGACAGCGATTTATGAAACATACGAATCTGCAATAAATAGGGAAACGATTTTCGGGATTCAATTGTTTCTTGTAATATAACACGATGTTCAAATATACATATAGATATTGTAAAATAACGCACGATTCAAGCACTGCAAGTCTGCATTCTGCATTAATCGACTTAATCCAATTCTTCCAAGATTTAAAATTCAATTAATCGTGAATCTATAAAAATCAACATCCATTAAGTTTACTGGAAAAGTCTACTCAATTTCAAGAGATTAGAATTGATCAAAGTACATAAGTAGACTAATTAGTTAATTGATTGATTCGTAATTGTAAATGACCTGTAATGACAAAAGTCTTTTCTGACCAGTTTTGTTTTTTTTAAATCGAATACAAATGTTCTGGAAAACTGTATTCATGCTATTGCGACTGCGTTTTGATCGAATTTTGTGAAGTGCTCGAAAGATGACAGTGGATTGGACATTTGGGATGAAATTCGACAATAAGATAGGCCACAAGACAGAAAAATGAAAAATCAAGTGGAGCAGTCGGACCATGAGTCAGACGCGCGTTCTTTGCTCTTTTAGCCAAAAATAACTATAACATTATTCTAACGTAAATAGTTAATTTTAGTATAGAAGGAAGCTATGTAGGTCATTATAAAAATTTCCGCAGTTTTTGTGGAAGGTAAGAAACAAGTTAAAGAAGCAAGATTTTTATCATAATGACATTATAATAGGTAAAACAGATCCAGTTCTAATTTTGTGATAGGAAAGATATATACATATACAATGTATGCCGACATACTTGATTAAAAATACTTGTTAAAACTTGAATGCGAGACTATTGACGGTAGCGTCGCAAGATACTGCATTCACTGGTTATAAGTTTATAGAGTGTAAGAAACACGTTTTGAAGACTGTTGTAAAAAAGTGCTGGAATGAATTTATACACAGCATTGAGAGTGAAAAAAATGTTACAAAAAGAATACTGTCGTGATCCAGTACGAACTCATGATGATGTTAAAAAAATTGTGTCACAAAGAAAAAAAAACGTTTTCCTATAGTGATAGTATATGTGTATGTGTATGGTAGGGTATGGATTGTATGTGAACAACATATATATTGAACATGTGTTTAACTTTTTCAGGAATAAACTTTTCTGATGACCGAGCACATTTGTTTTTGATTATGTTTACTTCATGCGGAATCACTCAACCATATGATGAGATTTCAACATTTCTATTTTGACTGCTTATATTGCAATTCAATTTTTACTGGTTTTCATTCATTTTCGAAAGGATAATTTAGAGTTAGTCTTTTTGCTACTAACCCTTCAATATTGCTTCATGAGAAACAAGTGTGCGGAAATAATTCCACGGAATGGAGAATCGCAACGTTAAAGCGAGAAAATATTGTGCTTTTGTTCGACGTTTTGATAAGGAAAAATGTACGAAATTGACCAGTATATATGCCTTAACAATATCGTCTCACCCATTATCATAAAGAAGCGCCCCATGTCACATGTTTTCATTTTCGAAATATTCGCGTTTAAAATTTCGATCACTTATACTTATACTAAGCTTGAATTTTATTGAATTTTAATGAATTTTATTAAAACCTCGTTTACGAAGGAAAAATTCATTTCATAAAATTTTTCCGTGACAAGTAAAATTTTTTTTGAAAATGTGACTTGCTTCGTTTTTCCTTGCAGTTACAGATATATTTACCATATAACTTTTCTTTCAATTGTGTTTAACATTAATCGTGTTTCATTGATCTCAAAAACTTTGGCATAACTTTTGATATTATAATAATATTTCAGTTTTTCTCGGAATCAGACAAATAGTTAAGAGGGAGTGGCACCTTGGATATGTACAAAATTACAAGTTAGTTTAACAGATTTGTTTCATTTAAGTAATAAATTTAACATAAAAGTGTTTTAATAATATTTATTGTGCATATATTAAAGATTCAGAAAAAATTGTATGTTTATTTTTTGTTGACAAAATGGCTGCTGTGAAATTGTTTCGCCAATCGCCGTTGCGTGGATCTCAAAGAATGTTAATCTAATAATCTAATTAATCTAATTGATTTCAAATTTGGAGAGAACATACCTTAATGTTAATTTAAAGAAGTACATATGGATTTTATAATTGCTTGAAAATACCTTTAGCTGCAGATATTTTTGTAACCAAATTTTTGGCTGAACATTAGAATTTTTATTTAAACATTCACCATTTTTATAAAAATGTTTATTTTGAAATAGCCTTTTGTTCTTCTTTAGTTTATGATATGTAAAAAATGAATATTTATGGTATTTTCTTCGATGTCACACAAGATTGGAGAACTGCACAACGCTAATGCGTAAGACAATTTCAAAAGATTTAGTGACCCCCAAGGGAGTGACGAGAAAATGCACAGCCATGTTGATTGAAATCGAAAATCTCAAATCGTTAAAAAAGAGAACATTAAAAAAGAACGTACAGAAAATTAATTTATTACAAAAGTATGAAAATAAATCAATTTACTTTAACGTATTTATTATTGAAATAATTAAAGTAATTGAAAAACTTCAATTTTGTATGTATATTTAAAACACAATATTTGTAAAACAAGAAATACATAATTGCAAGTCCTTAAAAAAATATTTATTTAAAAATATTTATTAGCTATAATTAATCAGAGATTTGAGGTTTTCACGGCCCGACGTCATACAGTTCTCACTGTTGAAGCTTTCGGGTGTAAGCCGTGTCCATGAGGAAATGTTTTCCCAACGTTTCGCTAGCAGTGCAGCTGGCTTCTTCAGGGGATCGAAAGACACACTGAAACTGACGTGTGTCTGGCGCGGTGCGCTATTTAAGTGTACCGAGTGTAAGTTCTGGATCATTGAGCACCGATGCTCTGGTTCACTCAGCACCAATGGTATGGTGTTGTTTTTAATTGTTCAGCTGAACATTTAAAAAAAAGACAGAATTCCTAATAACCTTGTACCTCTAGTCCACCACTGCCTCACCTCCACCTATTTCCTCTTCCAAGGCACATACTACGAGCAAGTGTCGGGAGCAGCAATGGGATCTCCCATCTCCCCCATTATAGCTGACATCTTCATGGAGCATCTGGAGGACAAAATCCTCAACGAGGCCCCACTGAAACCATCACAATAGTTCAGATATGTTGATGCCACTTTCGTGGTTTGGAGTCACGGAAAAGACCAACTCTCAAATTTTCTGACCTATATCAACTCCTTACATCCTAGTATACATTTCACCATGGAAACAGAATCTGAACAACAAACACTACCTTTCCTTGATGTACTTGTGACCAGGAAATCAGGAAACCGAACGGCTCTCTAGGGCATCAAGTATACAGAAAACCTACACACACCAACAGATACCTACATGCCTCCTCCCATCATCATCCATCACAGAAGAAGTCAGTAATTAACTCTCTTATACACCGAGCCATTAATATCTGTGAAAAAGAATACCTACCTCAGGAACTCAACCACATCACTACCAGCTTACAACAGAACGGCTTCTCCAAACACAAAATAACTCGCACCATAAACAGAATCATGAATCCACCAAACAAGCAATCCACCCCAGACAACAGTG
Organism: Perdita meconis; assembly: GCA_030770465.2. Classification (NCBI taxonomy): domain Eukaryota; kingdom Metazoa; phylum Arthropoda; class Insecta; order Hymenoptera; family Andrenidae; genus Perdita; species Perdita meconis. Next base: position 8,221,927 of record JASKOS020000014.1, on the reverse strand, counting down.
ACAAACGAGCTACCACCTTCCTCCCATACATACCGGGTAGAACTGACCGCATAAGTAGAATACTCAAGAAGCACAATATCAAGACCATCTTCACTACACACACCAAAATCAGCCAAGTGCTCACCTCCCCCAAGGATCCTCAACCGCAGCTCTCATCAGCAGGGGTATACAAAATACCCTGTTCGTGCGAAAAAGTCTACATTGGCGAAACTGGGAGAAGCGTGAGCACAAGGCTCAAAGAACATGAGCGCTGCACCAGATTGGTATATATACAATCTGCTGTTGCAGAACATCAGAAGGTAACAGGACACAAAATACTCTTCAACGAAACGAAGATCCTAGCCAATACTAAAGGCTACTTCCCCAGAAAACATCGGGAAACGTTGGAGATAATGAAGCATCCTAACAACATCAACAGGGACACTGGTTACCACCTGAACCCAATCTGGAGCTCCCTCCTCCCAGTTTTTTTTAAATGTTCAGCTGAACAATTAAAAACAACACCATACCATTGGTGCTGAGTGAACCAGAGCATCGGTGCTCAATGATCCAGAACTTACACTCGGTACACTTAATTAGCGCACCGCACCAGACACACGTCAGTTTCAGTGTGTCTTTCGATCCCCTGAAGAAGCCAGCTGCAATGCTAGCGAAACGTTGGGAAAACATTTCCTCATGGACACAGCTTACACCCGAAAGCTTCAACAGTGAAAAGCTATAATTAAATTAACTGCATTTAATTATATTTGTGTGCTGTTAATTACATTCCAAGTAGAAACATATTTAAAAATTTTTATTTTAGTGGTTTATTAGTTTTTATTTAGACATGAATTTAATAAATTAGAGTAATATAATAATAACAACAAAAAGGAGAAGTAATTATAAGAGGTAATAAGTAGTATAAGTATTAGTGTAAGTAAGTATGTATTAAGGAAAGAGGTTGTAACCCTGAGGAGATCAACAGAAGTACGTAATAATAATAATAATAATAATAATAATAATAACAACAAAAATAACAATAACAACGACAATAATAATAATAATTTTATAACTAGGAAACAAGTACCTATAATTAAAAATAAAATTTACTTAGTACCCTCATGCATTGTCATACTTTTACTCGCAAATGCCATAGAAGAACAGAAACAGAATGTTAAAGTTAAGTATACTGATATCCTAAATTTTCCCTGATAAATATTGATACTTACAATAGTTTTGTATTATAACGTATAAATAATACTTATAATATCTCTGAATCTATTTAAATAAAAAAATGTAAATTTCAATAAAAACTACAATAATATTTAAGCATAACAGTAATGGATGATCATGGACGATAACATATTCCGGTTTTAATCCACATGGTAATGACCAATAGAAAACACGGACATCGTTTCTTATCACACTCTTAGGGGTCATTAAAATGATTAATCATGCAGCGATCCCAGTACCGCCGTTTAATTAAAAAAAAAATGTAACCAACAATCTTTCCTGAATCTGTAATGTGTGCATAATAAATAACATACATAATACATTTTTATATCAAATTCATTTAAATAAAAAAGATTGTTAAATAAACCTATGATTTTCACAAAACACGTTTAAATAAAAAAAGACGAAAGAGACCAGTAAGAGTTAAAAAAGAAAAACCTACATTTTAATATCAACAATGGATGACCTTGCATGAAGTGGAGAGCAGATCGATTTTCGGACAAATTTTCAGTTATTAGTGTAACGACCCCGGCGAATTTGTATACTTCTAAAAATTAGCTAACACTAATAGACTTAGCTAACACACACACACACGACCATTTGTAACTAGATTAGGACTTAGTAAATAAACCCTTTATTTATAAGAAAAATTTTGATCGTGGATTTTAATCCTTAGCCACAGCCACACGAATCCCACATCCTTCGCTCGCAAGTAAGCTGCTCTACTTGTGAGACTAAAGAGTTGTCAAAAACACGCCTCAGGGCGTTACATTAGGATAAATACGCCAATAAATAAACAATACGCCAGTAAATGGACAGGTTTTAGATTAATCGTGTGTTGTGTTAGAAATCTAACGTTTTCCACAAAAGTGATTCTTGTAAGCGAAAAAAATATTTCCTAATATCGTTCATTTACTGGTAATACAGGTTTTAAGTAGAATTTTCATAATTTTATGATGTAATAAAGTAATTATATTACATATAACTCATTTTTTCATGAGTTAGTATTCATGATAACAAGTTTCGTTTCCTCAACAGCAACGGTAAAAATTCCGATTTTCGGTTCGTTAACATTTTGATGCGCGTCGGCGTCGTTCGCCATCGTCGCCGATAAGGCCGAAGAAAAGAGAAAAGTCAGTGGTCGCTGCCGTCCACCGGCGTCGTATGGGGGTTAGTGATCAGGAGACGGTATAAAGCAGAGTGAACACAAGACTCGTGCTCACTAATAACAAGATAGAGAGGGAGACTGTAACCGCAAACGATATAAAGTGCCTTACTAACGGGAGAGACGCGATTTTACGGATCCCGTGTTCGGCACCGATACCGCGCCACGTTTTCTTCCTCCAGCCTCGCCGATTAGACAGTTCAACCGCGGCCATATCACTCTTCGAGTTTTGTTTGCCGAGCGGTTCGCGGCGACAATTTCAATCGCGGAAAGACGATTCGAGTGTGAACAGTGTTGTTTGCCGCGCAGTGCCGTCGACGTATCCGTTCGTTCGACCGAAAAAGGGTTTCGACATTCAGTGAAACGTGCACCCTAACGATCGTCGAATTCCGTCGAAACCGTCTCTCTTTCGGTAAGTTTTCGTCCTGGAATTCTCGTCGTTTCGCGGAAAACTTCCTCGAATATTTTGTCCGCGTTTTCGCGCCGCGCCGTAGAGTGAAACCAGAATCCCGATAACGCGTTTCTTTCGCGATTAGAGAGACAGAAGGACGATTCGCAAACATTCGACTGAGCTTACCGATGGACGTGTTTTGCGCGAGATAAATGGACGCGAAGATGTGCCTTTTTTTTTTATATATACAGGGTGTTTGGGATAGTATAGGCAAGCTTTGGAGGGGTGATAGATCACGTAAAAACAAACAAAAAACTTCTATATGACTTGGGTCCAAAACTCAACCATTTTTGAAAAAAACTGTCATAAACATTTAAGCTATAAACCGCTATAATTCAAAATAGGAACGTTTTTCGTAAGCAATTTCTTCGCTAAAATAAAGATTACGATCTTGTTAATCCAATAAGTACAGTAATTGTGATATTGTTACCTTGTACCGCGAAAAAATAATATTTTTCTAACCCCTTAAATTATCGCGATTTTAAAGGGTAATTTAGGGGGCTAGAAAAATACTATTTTTTTGCGATATGAGGTAACAATATCACAGTTACTGTACTTATTGTACAAATTGAAGAAATATGAAGAAATTGCTTACGAAAAACGTTCCTATTTTGAATTATAGCGGTTTATAGCTTAAATGTTTATGACAGTTTTTTTCAAAAATGGTTGAGTTTTGGACCCAAGTCATATAGGGTGAATACACTAGAAGTCGACCACCCTCTAGTAGTCGAGCATTTTTATTGTTTAGGTTAAAAAACTAAATATTGGAATAATGCATTTATTAAATGATAATTTTATATTGTACTTTAAATGTCTAACTTCAAAATACGACGAAAAGCGATTTTTAAAAGTAAAGAAAATAAATGTCTTTAAAATTATTTCTAAACAAGGTTCGATTCTACATGTAGAACTGCTGGTTTCAAACACGAGACGCCTAAAACCGAGCTTTGAGAAAAAATAGCTAATGTAATTCAGCTGTATACATTTTTCATTGCAAAATGAGGCTGTATGCTATTTAAAAAGTATCAACATTCTTAGTTATGAGCTTGACAAATTTAACAAATGCGATAATTTAGATTATATGGTCGACTACTGAAGCGACTCGGACACTTTACTTTTAACGTTAATTACGTCTTTTCCAAGACTTTTATATAAAAACAATAAATATTAGTGATACATTGAATCAATTTAAAGTACTATCATGTATATCATACATTTTCAAACATTGACTGTTTCGTTTTGTTAATACATATAATTCAAATTTAACTTTAAGTGGTCGACTACTAGTGCTTTCACCCTAGAAGTTTTTTGTTTGTTTTTACGTGATCCATCACGTAAAACCCCTCCAAAGCTTGCTTATACTATCCCAAACACCCTGTATATATAGACTTATTCGAGGAACGCCTCGTTACGCTTCCGGGATGTGGCACATACACGTATTTTGAATGAAAGTTGCCTTCGCGCAGCAATTTCGTTATCTTCTCGCCGGAAGAAATGTTATTTCAATAGAGACGCTCGGCTCATCGACGGCGATGCTCGTATCTGTTCGGCTCTGCGAGAAAAGGAAAGGTCGTGGAATATTTCAACACCGTGTCAATGTCAATAAATGTATACGGAATGTGGTTGCGACTTGCGACCAGAGAAAGATCTCGATAGATACGCGTGTCACGTGTCGGTCTGCATATGAACTCTCTTTCCCTTTGTGCCCGCGTTATTGATGCAAGCCGCGTAGCGAAAGATGACATGATTCGTTCTGCTCAGACCACTCGGTTTATTATGTTCCGCGCACGTTGCGAGCTTTAGTATAGGAACAAATTCGGAACTGAGGGACACTTGAACTCGATGCTAAGTAATTAACAGCTTCCGTCGATTTCGACTCAAAGGTATCGTGCAACCTGATCATTTAAGCATACGAGATACTTAAACGAGACATTTTTATAATAATACTTTATTTACGGGAGATCCCTTTTAGTCTACAGATAGATATTGATGATGAAAATACATAATAAGTACATTAAGACGCATCAGTATGGTTTACACGTTCTAGTTCTGAGTTCTCAGTATTTTGTGAAGTTCATTTAAAGTTCATTTATTTCAATTCCTGGTTGTCGTTCACGGATACTAGTTTTTAAAAGTGAATTCACGGGAGGATCGCGAGCAAAAGTATTTTTTTTTCGTATCTTAAAAGAGAATAAATACAGTTTTCTTACGCAGAAATAACTGTGCAGATCTATTCATTCTTATATTTCTTACCGCGTAGAATTTCTATGATCGAAAATATTTAACGAAGAGAACCTCTTGTCGTATCTCAATCGCGCACTCGTCGAGCGCGAAGTTCGCTTCGCCATGCGTTGAAGTCACTGAATGAATTAAGATCCATTCGCAAAGCTTTGCGTCGAAACGAGCGTGATCTCAATATTTTCACCGAGTCGATTCTATCGCTAAAACGATCCCGTCCTTCTCACTTTATCTCGCCAAACAACGGAAATCGATATTTCTCGAAACAATATAATCGTTCGGATGAATCGAAACGTAAACTTCGAAACGATTTTTTCATTTTCGAGGTGTAAAACTGGCATTGAGACTGACATTGAGCGATCTCCGCTGCAATTGCATGAAACTCACCGTCGTGTAATTGAAACGGAACGCGAAAAAGATGAAGAAAATGCAGAATACGTCACTCAACGACCTTCCGATTAATTCATGCGTGATGATATTCGAAAGCGAAAAAGTTGTGTTCAATGACGCTTTTCTTGCGGTGTAATCTCCGTGCGCACGTACTCCAAGAAACCATGAAAATGTGCACTTCACACGGACACGGCGACGAAAGCACGACATTGAAACCGAGACGAAGTTCGCGAAGGAGTATCGAACTCTTAATTAATGATAAATCGTCGGCGAAGGATGACAGTAATGTCCTAACGCCAAGGTTTAAACCAGCATTAAAATATCTCGTTGTAAATGTGTCGTTATGTCCTTCCATAAAGGAGAGGAAGTTGACAGGAAAATTTTATTCGTTTGTTTTTATTTATTTTATACCAGATATTTTACACATAAAATTTACATGCGAATGCTGTATGAGATAAAACTTGAGATTCCTGTACATACGCTGTTGATCTAAGAACTAAGACTTGAAGACTAAACTTGAAAACTAAAAATGAAAAAATCCCCTTTACATAGAATATACAACAAAAAGTATGAAAACAGTAGTGCAAAATTTGTTTAAGAAATTATTAAATAACGTTTTAGCTTACTTTTTATAGTACCAATTTTATTAGTCAAGTTTTTAAGTTCCTTTGGTACAGAGTTGTGCAGAATTATAATTGAATTAAACCATGAATTAGAATTGCAAAGTAATTTAATTACATCGTATTCAATTACATTGTAATTCGTAATTCAAATCTCTTAGTCAATTAAATCACAATTCAATTTATAATTGTAGCTGAAGTATAATTACGAAGTACAATATAATTTAATTACGAATTAAGAATTACGAATTAAGAGGTACTCAAAACGAAAAACTATAACGTGCAAAAAAAACCACATAAAGGTTTCAAACAGGAAAAATTATTATTGGTGACATAATTTTCTGCGTTACATTTTTTCAAAATTCAAACGACATCAACGAGAAATACACCGTATAAACACGAAAGGTAAATATCAACATCTACTACACTTCTTAGGAGTTCTGAACTGTAATTCAATTACATTATAATTAAACTACACTCGAGATTACTGTAAATAATAATTGAATTACTTGAAAAGTGTGAATTATATAATTTAATTATATAGTAGTTCAATTATATAGTAATTGAACTACAATGTAATTAAATTATGCAATTTAATTACAATATAATTCAATTAGCACAACTCTGCTTTGGTAGCATATTAAACGTTTTAATAGCCGTTATAAAACTGTCCTTATCACTAATTGTTCTGTTATTTTTTGGCAGCTGTATGCTCTTATATCTAGTATTACGTTGAATTGGTGTATGCAAGTCTCTTAGTGTTTTATCAATGATAAACTAAAGATTCTAGTGTAAATAGTTGTTTAACATTCAGAAATATCTTTTAATTATAACCTAACAATTTTAATTAATACCGTTTGATGATTTTCATATGTACAGACACAATCTGTTTCAATTTTCTAGTTTCTCAAACTAGGATCCACCGCGATGGCTGACATTCTTATTCAAAGATCGTTTAATTAGTTTAACGTTCGAGCTGCCCGCGTGGACCCTTAGTACGAAACCGTTACATTATTCATACGACCAATAAAAGTTCAGAAGCTACTGTTCAAGTACTTATTCGTTACGGTGCAGCGTTGCCGCGATACGCAGCGCGTCGATTAACATTGCAAATTCTCGATACACAAAGCGAAGATCTACATTAGCGCGACGCGAAATCGCATCTTCGCGCTGCGGGTCGAAGAAGAAAACCCTACGAAATGGGAGAAAAATTACAGAAAGAAAAAGGAATTGTTCCAACTACCGGGAAAGAAGGTGTCGTTTCGAAGAGTGGCGTGCAAATACCATCCCAGGCGCCAATAACTTTGGCAAACGTCGCGTTGCGGCGGAACGCTCGAGATCATTTTACATTCTTTACAGTTAAACATACGAGTGTAGACCTCGTCGACAGGGAATTTTAGTTAAACTTCACATCGCACGACATGTTTGCACAACGTTCTTTTTCGATCTTCCTGTACATTCGTTTCGTGTAAAACAAACGCAAAGTTCTTTAATGCGGTTTGTCATAAAGTTCTGTGAACGCTCCGCAGAGTAAAACGCGTTAAAACTTCCGCAAATATCACTTAAAAGAAATAGTTTTCAAAATTATAGTTCAATGTTGGCGTTAAGAAAATATTGACGGAAAAAGATGTAATATCACGTCACAGACAAATTGAATACTACAAAATTTGATGTATATTTTATAAAAATATTTTTTCCAGTATGGAAATATTGTTAATAATAAATAGAGCTGTTGAATCCTTAAACTTTAAGGAGATATTTTATTTATTTATTTATTGCTTTAAACTGATGTATATTTTATAAAAATATTTTGTCCAGTATAGAAATATTGTTAATAATAAATACAGCCGTTGAATTCTTAAACTTTAAGGAGATATTTCATTTATTTATTTATTGCTCCAAACTGCATGCGACTTATACAGCAGATACAAAGTTGTTTCTGTGCAAAGTGCAAATACAGTGCAGTTTGTTTCCAGTAACTGATATTCACGTTAATTGTGCGTTACATTAATGATTTATTAAACATTTATGTGGCATTGTTTAGAGAACTTAAAGAGATATGTTAAAAAATAGTAATAGTCTAGCATAACAGGATATAGTATTTTTTATTTTTTTCCAAGGAAAATTACGTCCTAATTGTGTTTTAAAAACACTCGAAATTTATCAAGTGTGTGTAGACTTTATGATTAACCGTACATACATTAGCATTTATAGAATTCAACGAATTTACTACGACAACCATTTTATTTTAACCACCACAGTCAACAGAACGCAGCTCCCTCTTTCGTTTGCGATAGATCTTTACGTCACTGGATTAACTTTGAAATTGCGATAGCAAAGTTCGAATAAAAACTGTTAATCTCTCGTGCGAGTAGTTAAGGTGTGCCTTCGAGCTAATTAAGACAGTAGATAATCAACAATACCGCTTTGGATAGATCAACATTGAGCCTATAAATAAGCGGCAATTGACGATGCACTCGCGCCTGTTTCAGGACCTTAGCGATCAAGGAGACGAAAAAAGGAAAGAGCAGCCGCAAGTCAAACAAATCAGGTCGCAACCATGAAGTTCGCAATACCGCTGCAGCAGTTCAAAAGTGAGTAATCGCTGACATGTACGACACGCGAGTCGTTGTTGTTATCGTAAATGTTTGAATAACGAACGAAAAACAATCGCGACGTTAAAATCGCTGATCGTCGCCGATAAACTTGGAAGACGAGATGATACCGCATGGAAATTCCACGGTATTGTGAAACAATGTCGCAAAAATTTACTACAAATGTATAAGTCAAGATGTAGAATGCTATAAATACGTAGATAACCATTTTTGAAAATACAATTACGAATTAAATAGTAAACATTGAAAAATTATTAGTTTAAAGAGTGAAATTTTTTTTCCTTCGGTTTCGTTTCTGACTTTTTTGAAAAACTTTATTATATAAAACGAATCCTTCGGCACTATTTGACTCCCACATTGAAATTATATCTACTCTCTCACTTCGAGGTTTAGAAGTTTAAATCAGGGCTGCGGAGTCGGAGTCGGAGTTTGGGAGTAATTTCTGATCATTGGAGTCGGAGCTGGAGTAAAAAAAAGCTATATCCACTCCTGGAGTCGGAGTCAGAGTCAGAAAAAAATTTATCGACTCCGACTCCGACTCTGGCTCTTTTGTTTACAATAAATCAGTAATAAGTCTATGAATACATAAATATATTGCTAATATTAATAAACACAGGTACAATGAGCAGAAGTTTAATAATGAAGCATGGTAATTTATTTATATCTATCCAAGAAGCTTGGAATTGCTTCCATATGGTTCTTATGGAAGAAATAATTCATTTAGTGCCAAAAAGATAAAAGACAGCCCTAAAAGCAACAAGTGTCTCTACGAAATATTAGAGATTGTATTAATTTTCGAAAAAGGAAACTTTTTCTTTAGTATTTCTCAAATTGATATGTATTTTCTAATTATTTCCTGAAATTGAGAAAGTAACAGTCGTGTTGCGATGATTATATGCGAGTTATCTGTTCCATATTCTTAGACTTTAATACAATATTTCAACCATTTATTCAATTTTATTACAACTTCTAATTATTTTGAAGATATATTTTTTCAATTTCGAGAGTCGGAGTCGGAATCGGAGTCGGAGTCGGAGTCGAAATCGGAGTCGGAGTCGGATTCGAATTCGGAGTCGGAAGTAAAAAAAAAAAACAAGGATTTGGAGTCAGAGTCGGAGTCGTGAATATTTTCTACCGACTCCGCAGCCCTGGTTGAAATAGCACAAAGTTGTCTATCGCTGATAAGTTATGTTTATGAAATGAAATAATTTAATAGCAGATCAGGGGGGAAAAAAGTTATCGCTCGCCGATTGCGCTTCCCGTCTCGTCCCTATTTTTGTGTCGCGTACTTGATAATTTGAATTACAAAACTGTGTGCATTACAACTTAAAAAACTCATATCTGATACAGACGAAGGAGCGCTGACGCATAGCAAAAGTCATAAAATAGTTAAATTGTTGATAATCAGCATGCTTCTTCATCGCGGAGTAATAATTAATAATTATAGTCAAGTGCGCGCGGTATCATTTGCATCGCTCGACAATTTCAGAAAGTCATTGCCTTTTTTTACCGACATTTGTAAACGAAAAGTCCGCATAGTTCTATTATTAAAACCCAATTCCAATTTTATATGTATTTTTGTTACTTCCTACTAAATCGCACTATTTCTAAATAATCAAATTCAAATAATAAAATATTTTAAACGACTCCTTATTTCCAATTACTATTATCTATTTTGGTTAAAAGAAAATTGATATCAGTCTGAAACGTCCATAAGAGAAATGAATACATGAATTCATAATACTTCTAAATATATACGAAATTCTCATTCCTCAACAAAAATATTCATAATGTTCCGCTATTTTTAGCCTCATCAATTTGAACCAAGTGAAAGAAAAAGGCTGGTACCGTTATAGATCTGTACGATAAACTTTATTCGCCGCAGGCTCGTTCATGAAAATATGATAATTTTCTAACGTGTTCCTTTAATTCAAATCACCTACAAAAACAACTCAATAAATTTAAAGGTAATGGAATATCTTTCGTCGTGAGATTTAAATTCATTACTACTATACGGGACACTTAATAAAATTCTAGAAAGCGCGGTTTGAAGCGTTCTATCACTTTATTGCTAGTGTCATCGAATTAGGGGCCGTTACAGCGACCTACGCTCTTGCAACGCGACGGAGTTCAAACAAACACAGATATTTGGCGAAAGCGCGGAAACGTACAGATAAAACGAGCTATTTCACTTTCGAGCCGATTGCGAAACGCGACGTTAGAGCCGATGCATACGAATCTGCGATCGTTGCGATTTTATATCAGTGACATTGCCCGATTTATTTATATTTATGAAAAACATAGTATTTTTTCGAATTCGACTTTTTTTCGACCATTTAGAACAGTTATCTCAACATTTACATAAAACTTTATATTCGCATGCGTCTAAACAAACAATATTTTTACCTTAAAATATGTCAATGCTATCGAGAAACATATATTACCGAACGGAACGTTGCGTTGCAAAAAGTCGGTGTCCCTGATTTTTTCTTTTTTCGTTCCATCGATTCGAAAGAAACGAAGGATGGGAGATTTCATGCTCGAGATGAGAACGGCTATGACGAGGACTTCCCCGAAAAATACAGAGGCTCAGTGAAAGTTCGCGGCAGAAACACATGTTCTCACGGTTTAACCATTCTAGTATTAATAATTTGAAGGGTTTCTTATGTGGGGAATTCCATATAGATTGCTATAGAATTCCATATAGACAAATAAGCCGGTTTTTGCGAATTTTTTAGAAAAAGCTGTTAAGGGAATCATTTTTAAACTTTCGGGACTGTACATACTGTTTAAAGTTACAAAAAAGATTTTTACCAATATAAATATGCAGATGTCGCTATTTCAGAAACTTGTTGCAGCCTTGTCGTTGGAAGTATAAATTGACGGGCATTCTAGTTCCCTTCAATTTTTCCTAAAATTAAAAAATTCAAAATGTTCCTTATTATTTATAGACTGCGGAAGACATGCATTTATTGTAATTTTCAAATTATAAAAACCTGTAAGGACGCCTGCAGGTATAAAAATGCAACCAAACATAAAAAATATAATGCATTTTATAGTATTTAGAAAATAAAACACACATTTATTTAAGATTCAGTTGCTGTTGTATGTCTATAAAAATATTAATTTGAATAAACTTTCGCAGTCTAATTATTATTTATAAAATCATATCGTTGATGCATCAAAAATACTAGAAAAAGTGTAAATTTTAAAAGATCACAGGGCTTGTAAACCAAAAGCGTGTTTTTTGGAGTAATTTTCGGACGGCTTTATGTAAAATAAAGTTGTTTAAATTAATTTTTTGATTAATATAGTCGTATACACCGAGATAAATAAATTGGTTGAGTAGTCTTTGTTCAATCGTGCCCGCCAATTGAAAGAAATTAGTTACGGGAAAAACACATCTAAAGTTTCAGTAGCGAGAAAATACAGTCTCGTGAAACTTACAGTTGTTCAATGTTCAATCTGCTTTTCGAGGTCAATAAAGTAACCCTTCAGTTTCCTCGAAAATTTCAAATCTCTATTTCCGATAAAATTAACGCATGTGCCATAACTTTTCTTATTTTATAATACTGCGCGCAATCGACACGCTGCTTTCCATTAACTGCATCTCTACAAATACTTCGAATTCCTGCTTGAAACTGTAGGATTAAATTCTTGAAGCGCATTACTACTGATTATGCAAAAAGAATTTTTAATCCGCCACATGGAATTCCCCCTTAAAGGATAAGGATACGATCGTTACCTTGATCTCAAAAGGGTGGGAACTTCAAGGACGCAATCTAGCGTCACGGTCAAAGTCGAAGGGCGGTGCTTTCGACCACGTAGCTCGTTGCTCTTCAAGCATGTTGTTGTGTATTATTACGCGCGATCCGCGAGGATCGGCAGGAAAAGTAGCCTGCGCAGGGTTCTTGAGCAACCGTGACCTTGGATCCCTGCTTAATGGCCTTACTATCTCTCTTAATGCGTTTATCTCTCGCGAATCACCGTTCGGACCAAATTTAGCGAGCATCGAAACGCGTTTCTCCACGGTTGTTTGTTACAGATTCGCGCGTGGACTTAATGAGCTTCGAATTAGCGAGTCGCCACAGTCACCGGGACATCGGCGGAGCGAGGTTAGGCACCGGGGATGTCCGATGACTCCGATCTATTAGCATATTTTCGATACAAACGAGCCGACGAATCAGGTTGCCATAACTGTTTAAAGGTCTCGGCCGTCGAACAGCGTTATTACGTAAAAAAAACTTTCGAAAAGAGGCACGCGAGGAGTCGATGCAGGTGTGGTCGCCTGATCTTGACCCTCGAGAGTGGTCCAAACGTCGCGTTCCGTCGTGACGATTCCATCTGTTTCCTGATCCCGATTTCTGGATCGTGGATCGTGCTTTATTACTTCACGTAATAGATCAATTTGTTTCTCGTATCGCACAATTGTGACTTAGGATAGATACGGCAATCGGATACGTGCGAGATGATTTAGAATTATAAATCGATCGAGTTAATCTTCACATCTTCTATACAGCGTATAGAAAAAATTCAACATAGATTTTGAAAGTCAGTCGTCTACATAACAGGATTCAATACAACATCAATACCAACAATTGCAATATCTTATTAAACTTAATATGAACGCACTTGAATTGCAAGGAAATTATATGATTTGCTCTTTTTATTTAAAATGATTAATGGAGTTACTCATTACTCTCAGTTACCTGAGGAAATTAATCTTTGTGCTCCAACTATAGGTTGTTCAGGAATGTTCAATCTTTCTACCCGCTTCGCTATAAAACGAACTTTTTTTTTTGCAGATTCAATCAATAGGCTTTGTAGTATAGCGAATGCATTTAGTAACAGGGTTGATTTTTTCAATGGATCTATAACGTCCTTTAAAAAGTCATTACTGCGTCTCATTTGATGTAGTTTGAAATCTATACAGGGTGTAACAAAAGTGTTGCAGTTCCTTAAAAGGAGTGATTCTTGAGGTGATTTGGAACAACTTTTTCCTTAGCGAAAATGTTAGGTGGGGCTTTGTTAACGAGTTATTAACGAAAAACACCGACCAATCAGGGAGCGAGTACAGTGGATGAATATCAGCGCGGACTCCAGCTGTGAGTAGTATTGGCCCGCCATCGTCCGCGTCATCATTAATCCGCTGTACACGCTCCCCGATTGGTCGGTGTTTTTCATTAATAACTCGTTAACAAAGCCGCATCTAACATTTTCGTTAAGGAAAAAGTTGTTTTAAATCACATTAGGAATCACCCTTTTCAAGGAACTGCAACATTTTTGTTACACCCTGTATTGAGCGATAGTTTTATTGTATTATTCTTTTTTATTTACTTTCTCTTTGTTCAAAATTAATTATTGTTACACCACTTCTATAATCAACTTTGCATACCAATGGAGCTTGTTTCCTCATTTATTAATAATAATATTCTATTGTCAAGGGTCTATTCTTAAAGCGTTATTGCGGAATTTTTTATGAAGAATCTATAAAAGTTATTACTATCTAGTTTTTTCATACATATTTAATAATATTTAGAGAGTATTAAACAACTTTTTTGATATAAAAAAAAACGAAAATTATTCGGAATGGTCCGCTTTGAAGTCATCAATGTAAAAAAAAAAAAGAATTTACTAACGGTGTCTATGATTCCGCTAGTTCTGTTCACTCGAAACAAAAAGCTAAAATTGAATCCATGGACCTAAAGGACCTTAGACCATATAAGAAATAGACACGGCCTGTATATAAAGATCCACGGGAAAAAGCGAGGCAAAGATAACGGGGAAAATTTGGCCCTCGTGACGTCACAAGATAATTTAAGATGGCGTGTTTATATCTTGAAGTTAGCGTTTATATCTGAATTTAGCGTTACATGTCATCTTAAATTATCTTGTGACGTCACGAGGGCCAAATTTTCCCCGTTATCTTTGCCTCAACCTAGTTGTCTGAAGCCGTGTCTATTTCTTATATAGTCTAAGTAAAGGACGGAGCGTAAAGTAGGTATGTGGGGGATGCGGGTGTCGCTATGAAAGGGGGGACTGTCAGCCATCTTGTGAGGCCCAGATAGTGTTGCCATCTATGAGACGCCGCAGCAATATTTTAAAAGTTCACAATTGAATTTTCATATATTTGAAGTTAATCGTGATTAACTAATTTCAAACCTATTAATTTATACCAACTTCACCTGCGACTCCTTCTTCTATTACATTCAATTTGAACTTCGCGCGTCTTGAGTGAGCGTATTAGTAATTAAACTCGCCTAGAGAGGCATCACAGTCTGGGCCAGTCAAGATGGCTGAAAGGTTGATACCCCTTCCGTCTGTGGCCGCAACCCCTGAAACTTACGCTCCGTCCTTTAGATCCATGGGCCCAATTGGTCGAGCCGATCTTGAGATATCATGGATGCCAGTTCCAAACACTTTGATGACTTTAAAGCGAACCCTTTCGGTTAATTTTCATCTTTTTGGTATTAAAAAAATTTGTTAATACTCTTTAATATTAACAAATACGTACGAAAAAGAGGTAACAATAACTTTTCTGGGTTCTTCATGAAAAATTCCGAAAAAAAACATTTAAAAAACCCTTTATCACTGGAATGCCTCCTTAACTGGTTTTCAATTGTTCTCGATTTTCATTATGTTCTATTCAGTACTTCAGGTTTAATTTTTGATATCAAGTCGGATAATCAGAATCTTCCTGTATTTTACCAATTTTAAAACAGTTTTGATAACCTGACAAAAGAATGTTTTGGATACAACTTAGAAAATTACAATGTTAAGAATAATTATAAAAATTGTTCAGTCACCATAATTTTTTTTAACGTGATCATATACTTTTAAGTTCCCATATTATTTATATCTTTTTACGTAACAACATATTAATCGCATAATTATTGAAATGTTTAGAAATGCCTCTACCCAACCACATTTCCTATTCATGTTTAAAAATAATAAAAGAAGAATCAATTCATTTCTGTTGACGCAAACATTTCGTTTTATTAAGTAAGTGTACGTATAAATTGCGTCTCTCTTCCGCGGCAAATTAATATCACGAAAAACTAACTAAACTTTCCTTTAGTAAAAGCGTTCATCTAATGATACAGAACAGATCTTCCAGTTTGGCTCGATGACTTCTTTTTTTCGAAGTGTTTCCTTCAAATAAATCCTCCCATGGAACTACTCAAATTCTTCTTTTTAACTGCGCTGAATTCCATAATTGTTCTAGTCATACAACGTCACTATGACACTATTGGTCTTCTTCGGAAGAATGTTGGTGTATTTGTGATGTAATTGGATTGGAAGGTTCTGATTAGATTGGACTTTCACAAGGAGGTGGATGGTACCGAATGTTTTCATGTTGCAGAACGTATTTCATTTTCTGTCTGAGATCAATCTGGGAAAAGTCTTAAATACACTCGTGCAACTGTTTATAATGGTCAAAGGAAAGGAAGGAACCTCATGTCAATATACAAAGCCTATATAAACCATTTTTCTATTATCCAGACATTATAATGCTTAATACATTCCTTTTAAACAAGTACTGCGATTTCTTGGTTTATGAAGGAATTTTTATACGTCAGGCTAATTTGTCTTCTTCGATTATCAGATCTCCAACGCCTGTCTATTAACATAATGTTTCATAGTGACCACACAGAAAGAATCTTCACTCAAATTTGTAATGGGTTTTCTGAGAACTATGATTTTCCCGGAGCTTCGAAATTGAAGAATTTATATTTGAATAGTAACTAATAATATTATCTACATCAGACATTATCTCTTAAATTTTTGGTACTTAAAAACAAAAGGAAAATGTTTATTGGACGAACTTTTCTAAAGGGACCTGCAATTTTGAATCTTTCAATATATGTATGAAGAACACCTCAACGATGAATTATTGCGAAAATGATCTCTTTCATTTCATTTAATTACGATCGTTTTTATTTTCGTCATCTTCCCGGCAAAGCAATAATAACTACTAGCACCGCTCTTAAAACCGACTTAAGTAACTGTTAAAACCATTAGAATCCCTAATTAGCAGCGGAATGACAAGCCATAAAATTTACATTTAAATTTCATTCAACAGGTAAGCGACAAAAATACTATTCTATTTAAAAAAATTTCGCAATTACAGAAGATAATAATTGCTATCTCGGAAATTCAATCTTCATCAAGATAAAATACAAGGGAATGAAATCCTTGGATCTCTTTACCGTTTTATAATTCATTAACATTTAATATCTCACGTACTGTCTCATCATTGATTAGGATTTCCGATGATACAATCGCTTCCTGACTAATTCTACCTCGTGGCATAATTCTTTGTAAGCAAGCATTCGCGAGTCGCATCCCCCTTTTCTATCCACGGTCGGAACAAGAATTTTCCATGTCGCACGCGCGTTCAATTTGAAACGGAGCAAACGACGGAGAACAACCAGTCTGCCTACACCGTCGGTTATAGGTTCACCTGTTCTGACATTAGCATATCATGCTTTCAGTTATGACAGTAAAGATCGGCGCACGCACTATTTTGACTCACGGTACGCGACGCTGATAACGCACGTGTCACGGTAGCGTTATGTTCGAGAGACAACGCGATATCGCTGCAGCATAACGTTGCATATTAACTGGTCATATTGGAATAATAAAACGACTGATACGTCTATCTGCCGGCTACAAAGATGGAAAAAAAACAGTCGTGAAGGAAGTACTTCATTGACATGTTCGCGACGGACGTCTCCTTTTTTTTTTTTTTGTATTTCATGAAAACTGACCGCGAATGCTCCGGTTTTTACAAGGGAAGGTCAGCAATTACCTTGATTTCCATGCACCTTTACATAATTATCCTTTGATTCATGATAAAAAAAATTTTTTGTATTTTGGTTGATGCGCAGTGGTGCTTTTTCTGAAAAAGCTTAACAAAATGCAATTTAAAATATACAGCAGCCTTTTGCTAATATTACACATTTAATATAGACGTATCAGTGTAACAAAATGCCGCTTAAAATTTTAAAATATAATAATAATCGATAAAATGTAAGCCATCAAAGCTGACGAAATTTCCTAATGACTTGAAAAGATTAACACGTTAAAAGTTTACGAGGTACAGTTTATTTTAATGATTTTCATGTATCAATCATTTTACCGTTAAAATACGTGTTACAAAAACAAAATTTGGTTATAAACAATTTCAAATATCTTTGAATTTAGTCTTGTTTTGCGATGTTAAGTCTGCCATTTTAAATATTACAGTTTTGATCAAATATTTAAGTTCATCAATCCCAAAAACATAAGAATACCGATTTTCATGGAAATCTGTATCTTTCATGAAAGTCACCTTTTTTTTTATTTAACCCCGTAAAGTACAAAAGTGCAATAAAATTTTAAACCATCTCTGATGCAAAAAAAACGGTTTACGTTAAGTTGCGAACCCTTTAAAAAGTATGAAATAATTTATTATATCATATTATTAATTTTTCTGTTATAGGTAAATAGAAAATATTATGTTCAGCTTTCTAATTTTATTTATATAATAATGAACTTCTATGATGGAAACTCAGATGTTTTATAATATAATAATACAATCTTTTATAACATCATTTTTATTTTGAATTGTTATAATGTTCAAAAATACGTTGGAGGTTCGCTGTGAAATGTTAACAAAGAAAATGTTAATAAAAGAAAAATTAGAAAGATTCATACGAGTACAATAAATCAAGCCTATACTGATTACTACGATTGGTCGCGCGTATTTCTCTTCTGATTTGTTTTATTTATTTAACGCATTCTTGAATATTGTAAGAATTCAAAATAAGGGTTGTTATAAAGGATTGTATTATTATCTACTCTTTGATCAAAAAGTAGGCGACACTCCAAGTGTCCCTTTAAATTGGCTGTCATTTCGTCTCTTTCTAAGAATGAAATTACCGATCAAAACATCCTACGAACATTTAAATTGACTGTGTCGTATTGTCTTTCTCTAAAAGTGGTTTTCTTTTCGAGTGTCGCCTCTTGTTATTGTATATCTACTCTTTGTTATTATATTATGAAACAGCTGAGTTTCCATCGTAGAAGAAAAATGAATAGTACAATGTCTGTGGCTGCATGGAAAACCGATGCAAGTCACATTTTTAGAAAAATTATCTCAACTCGTGTTTAAAAGGCAAAATTGATATCATTATCTGACAGGCAGTTTATTAAACAAATTGTTTCTTTAAGAACGAGGTTTTAATAAAATTCAAGATCGTAGTACAACATTGGTGACCAAACCTTTAAACGCAAATATCTCTAAAATAAAAACATTCTACATTCAGTGTTGTATATTCAGTGTTTTACCTTATAACCACACATAATGAGTTACTCCATACTTTTTAAAGGATTTGGAACTTAATGTAAATGTTAATTTTATTTTCTCATTTCTTCAATTAATCCTGAAGCAGCAAATGATTAGCATCGGGGGTTAAAAATTCGAGAATAACAACGGTGACTGAGATCCCTTCAGAAATTGTGAAAATTGTGAAGAAAATTAGAAAACCTTGAAAAATAAAAGAACTATTGAACCGATTTTGATCAAACCATGGTGGAATATGTCTTATTAATAAGACATATTCCACCATGGATCAACCATGGTTAAGAAGTCTTAAAATCGGATCAGACGTTCATGAGTTACAAAGCCATAGACAACCATAGGCGTCGACGTTTTACACCACTCCTTTTTTGCGTCAGGGATTAAAAAGTATTGTTAACCGATTTAAACAAATTTTCCACCGTTCTCAAGAGTTGTAAATGGACGACAAAAAGGGTTGTGAAAAGATCTGTTACAAAAATTAAAACTTTTTCAATATCTTTTGTACTTTAGGAAAGAGATTTTGCTGAAAGTGAATGGTTTCTTAGGTTGAACCACGTAATTATGGCCCAAGTTTCATTGAAATCAGGTTGTGCGTTATCTTTCTTAAGCCATGGATATCTGAGTTAATTGAAATAAAAGGCAGAAATATAAATCAACTAATTGTACAACTTTATAAAACAGCGTAATAGATTATTAACTATCGAAGGTCATTTTAGTTTTTTTCTTTCCGATATGTATTCCGATATCTGAGATATAGTTTATACGACTGTGCGTCGCAAGCGTGAAGCAAGGGGTTAAATGTCATCGTATGTCAGACACGCGATTTCGCTATTTCGCTAGCAGGGCAGCTTAATTAAAATCTTAACTACTTCTTCGTAATGTTAGTTTATTCATTGAAGAGCGTGTGAAACAAATAACATCGTCATTCTAATTAGTTCGTTGAAGATATTTCTTTGTGACATCAGGAATCGTTCATGTTCAATTTTTTATTTCATAATACTATTATCTTGTACGTGTGCCATCTAACGGAATTTAATAAATAATGTTACTTGATCAAGCTTGACGTAGTTTATATTATTTTAAAAGAATCAGCAATCCACAGACACGAGGAGAACATCAATGAATTTATAACACGAAAATCCGGTGTAAAATTTCACACGCAACCCGGTAACTTCAATTTCATTTCAATCACAATTAACAATCATCTACGCTTCAAGGTTTTACTTAACTATAGCATTACAGTAGAACTTCGATTATCCGACTCAATTAGCTTCGACTTTTTAAAGTAACTTCAATTATTTAATGAAGAGATAAGAGTAAAACTTGAACTATGATTTGACAATGATCTACTAATTATTAGAATTTTATATCGTAAATAATCAGTCGATTAATTGAGGTTCTACTGTATTAATAATGGCATTCTACTCCTGTTTTTCAATCATTTCAGTTCGTGACGTTTCTCGAAAGAGATGAAATATTGCTTCGGAATATTAATGAAAATTGTAGCGCCTTTGCATTTTCTAATGTATCAAATTTTTTATTCCAATTGACGTGTTTACTAGGAAATGCGTATGTATGTTCAAAAAGATAGGGTATCAAAAAAAAACGCCTCCGTAAAAAGGAAAAAAAATCAGATATTTGTTAACTAAAACGATTAACCTGCTTATCATACTACATTATTGACCGTAGATTATTAAAAGTAATTAAGATAGTTGCAAATGGAAAGAATAATTACATATCGGTGCAGCTGCAGAAATGATAAAATATTGCAAAAAGACCGGTTCGAGACGCAAAGAAAAAGAAGGCATCTATTATGAAATCGAAATGTTGCCATATCGTACAGTAATGCTAGATGATCGATAATCACAGAACCCGCAACAAGGAGCTTACAAGTTGAGTCTATATGATGTCAACTATCGAACGAAACTCTTATATGGTTTGTCCTTTCAAAAATTCTCAAGAACATGAAATAAACCTTGAATTCCTGCATAAAATTCTCCAACATGGGAAGCATCTTCCTTTCGACCCTATAATATGGTGCCACTCCTCCGGAATAATCCCATAAATACCGCGTTTATATTACCCTTTAACAAACATATTTAGCCGCTTTTGTCGGCACACATCTGATTCACCGATACTTATCTGCATCGAAATCAAGGTCTTATTTAAACTTGTGGAGGCCCAAGGCGCATCATTATGAGATTTTAAAAAAAAAAGTGTATTTCAGTTTATGAAACTTAAACGCATTTTGTATGTTCATCGACAATAAAATTTGTACGTAGTACGAATGGTTTGATAAAAATGACTAAACAATTACTAAATCATGTTTATCGTTGAAGTTGGAGATTCGAAATTTTAAAGTTGAACTTTTGAAGAGTTAAAAATATAAATTTAAAGTTTTTAAGTTTTTGAGTTGCAGAATTAAAGATTTTATGTTGCAGATTTCAAGATTTGTAGACTTAAGATATTATAAGATTTCAGCTTGGAGACTTAAAAATTTAAAGTTGTAAATTTAGAGATTTTTAGAGTGAAAAGAGATTTGAAGATATCAAGTTGCAGATTTAAAGGTTTTTGGAGCTAACATTTGAAATTTGAGGGTTTGAAGATTGAAGGATTTAAAGTTGGAGATTTTAAGAGTTGAAGTTAGAAATTTTTAAGATTGAAGTTGAATGTTAAGAAATTAAAAATTTGAAGTGTTTGAGGATTTCAATTTAGAGGTTTTGCAAATTTGTATATTTTCAAAGCTACAATTAAGGATTTCAAGATTTAAAGTTGCAGATCCAAAGATTTATAGAATTAAAATTGGAAATTCGAGAGTTTGAAGTTAGAAATTGCGAAAATTGGAACATTTCAGGTTAGTGACTCGAAAATATAAAGTTACAGATACAAAGATTTTTATAGTTACAATTGAATATTTGAGATTTTGAAATTGAAGTTTAGGAAAGTTAAAGATGGAGGATCGAATCGAAAACACTATTTCCAATGGAGAAGCAATTTTTAACGGCTTCTAACGTTTATATTATGAATTTACCTAATACTAATTGCTTATATTCAGTAAAGTTTTAAAATATGGCTCCATAAAAAATGAGGTCCTTGTTTGCTTATGCACCTTGTGATAATCGCGAACCTGATCTCTATTATTCAAGCGTTTATTCGCCGAAACGTCATCGAAATGCCCGAACACGAGTACCGACAACAATAAAAAAAAAAAAAAAAAAAAAATGGACGGGACGCAATGATGAAAACTGGACCGATGGAAATTTCCAAACGAAAAGTCGGAGGCGTCGCAAGGCTTATTACTACGAAGGCAATTTGCGTGGCCGTTAAATCGCCATAAAGATATACTGCGGCTGAAAGTAAAAGTCAATACCGAACAGTCAGTGAACCGGCGCCCCGCGATAACGAGCGACAGTTTCTCGCAGTCAGCCCCGGTAGCAGTCATGAAACCAGGGATTTCGATTATAAACAGGTCCCCTTTAACGAGCACTTTTCGAACAATCTGGAATTTGGGTCAAGGCTATCCGTGAATCGCGTAGCGTGCCGCGGTCTGTGCATGATTGACACCCAAGTGCACGTCAAATCGCCTCCAAGAATATTTTGTAACCGTTACGGGGACTTTTTACGGCTCGGGTTCGAGGTGTTTGCCATTTCGATAGCACTTCACGCGTGTATTCGACGAAATTGTGTATTCGTATGAGTACGTCGACGCGAGAATTGCCGGCGATTAACATGCTCATCGCCCGCCGAAAACTGTTTAGTCATTCCATAAGTAGTGATGTTTCACGTATAACTATTGATTCGAGATTGTTTGAGGAAGGAATTCAAATTTGATGCAAAAGTTGAAAGGTGATCGGGCAACGTGTCAATCAAATATATTAGGTGTAGAAATTAATTCTTTTCGACGAATTTCTTTTCACAATTAGAATAGTAATTTCATCCTAAAAATTAAAAATTGTTTGCCAGAAAAATTCCGCAAGATCATTGATAATAAGAAGTATTTCAATGCTTGAACTATTCTAATTTTTACATCTAATAACTCTACAATTTGGAGACTTAATTATTAATATATTGCAAATAAAATGACTTACAGATTCGTTCGTAGGAATTCAGAATAGTCATTAATTATGAATCTCTTCTGTATAGTCTTCACGTTTAAATGTTGTTCAGGTTTCTTAATTTTTTATGTGTAAATGCAAATATCTTCAAAGTCTAAATATGTAAATTTAATATATTCTTCGTGAATAAAATTCGTGAGTTACGGTGTACCATTAAGTTGTTCTATAAATTCCTGTCGATATTTTATATACTGTAGATAAAAAAAGACGTAATGAGGTTGTAACTTAACTTCCTTACTATATTGTTAATACATTTCCAATACATTGAAGAAGCAATACACAATATACACTTCATATAATGATTGAAAATTTCAAATTTAAAACAGTGAAGAGGATGAACCACCACCGAGAAAATTGATATAATTTTCTATCACAGATGTAACAAAATTCGCTGAAAACGTAACTAAAAATGAAAAAATTTGCTAAAAATGAAACTATAGTGTATAATAGTGAATTATTTGAAAGTTTTCTATTCAACTCCTTGTCCTCCAATTTTTTCCATGCTGCAAAAATATGTAACTATTAATCACATGAGACAAAATAATAATGTAGTAGATTCGCAATTATCGAAAACTCCTTCAATTTTTCTTTTTCTTCACTTTTAATAATCTAACAACGTTCATTTCAATAATTGAAAAATAATTCGTATCACGAGTGTCGCACGTTACTACAGGGCAAGAGGTTAATGACAAGTTTGATAAAAAGAAATGCAATTCAAAAATACTTCCATAAAAATAAATTCTATTTTTAGTAGTAGAACAAGTCAGTTCGCTTTGACGGTTCTCGCGTTAACGAGCAGAATAATTTATCGGGTGCCTACAAGTCATGTAAAATCATCAAAAATCCATAAATCTTTCGAGTCCATTAGCGAATATGAGATTCGTGTGCACGCTGACCCGTTTAATCACTGTCAGGAAATTACCTCGACCTTTAACTTGACGACAATAAGAGCTTCATTCCCGCTGAATGCTGTTTACCATTGCATAACGATAGAAAGAAAAAATACTGAAAACGCGTGCTTTTGTGCGAAATTATCTAAACGACAATCGTGTAATGCACGTTCATTCAGACCGTAGAATCGTAATGGAGGACGACTCAAGTTCGCCTCAATAACACAAGCGGATTCTTCAGTGTCGAGACAATTAATCATTCAATATTATCTGGAAAATTGATCGTCGGTAAAGTTTTATAATTAATACGGAGCGCGACCTCTTAACATCCGTAAATACATATTCCGACGAGTCGAATTTGCATTGTCGGTCAGGTAGAATTAGAAATTTGCATTTCTTTTCATAATTACACGTTAATTGCATCTTCTAGAAGAAGCTCGGTGAACATGATAATGATGTGCACGAAATCGATTAGAGGAGACTCGTTATTAATCCCATTCAAGGGCCGAGCAATTCATGGGCTGAAGCCACGGCCCTCTCTAGTACAGGCCGTAATATACGATATGGCAACAGCGCTTCATCAGTCCTGATCACGTGGTTCTGGTCAGTCGTCAGCAGTGTTGCCAGATCGTACTTTTAGGTACGAAACACGTACTATTTGGTTGCCTGTCTTACTATTAACGTACTTACCTTGATATCGTACCTAAATCGTACTTTATCAAAAATTAAAATTTCAGTTTTTCAAATGAGATCTTTAATTTCTAATAGGTAAAAAGATTTAAAGTATAGTATTTAAACCCTTGCTTTTCTTCCTTAAATATATAACTACATCAATTTTGTTTTTAAAATTCACACTAACGCTGTCTCAATATTTTACAAACGATAGCTCCAAACATTTTTTTTATTCACAAGTATGCATGTGATCTAATAATCTAATGTGAACATTAACAATGAAATTTTATTGGAGCTTTTACATAACGTTTTCTCATTGTATCATAATTATAGGTCTGTTTTCTATTCCTGCTCTGGTTGCACTAGTTCAGAACTCATCTATCGCTATCTTCTTTTATTTCACAAAACGGACGGAGATAGCAAGTGGTTGGTTCTGCACTAGTTCAGAAAGTGCAGGAATAGAAAACAGACCTTATATGTATGTACAGGCACCTATCTTCCCTTTTGTTTTCCTGCAGTAAAGCTTTTCTTTTTATATTGTCGTTTTCTTTTTTTTTTTATCTCGTACCTTTACGTTAATTTTCGTACTATTTTAAATATCTGGACGTACTGAAGTGAAAATCGACACTGGCAACATTGGTCGTCAGTCCTGATCTGTCTTGACAGATATTGACGGGACTTGGTTAGCATTGATCAGTCCTCGTGCATTGGAATAAAGTGTTTATATATATTTTCATTCTAATAACACGTATTTGACAAAAAATGAGTTTTACGGAAGAGCAATAACTGTAAATTCATTTTATTGTTAATTATATTTCGAGTCGCGTTCTTTGAAGTTACATGTAGATGTTAAGAGCGGAGATCTTTGACTTTTTAAATTATTTTTTGAAGGAATGTAACACAAAGAATTGAAATGTCAACTTAAGATTAAGAAATAAATAAACATGTACATATTACTATAAAAAATAAGGTTCAATTATTGCTGTAATGTTTGAAGTTTCCGTCTCTTCGTTGAGAAACTAATATTCACATTATTTTTTAATTTTATATAGTTATTAAGTAGTATGTAAGTAGTAGTGGTAGTTTCCCCCAGAGGATGCATAATTACTTCTACAATTGGGCACGCAACATTTATATGGCATCTTAAAAATGTATAAAATGTTAAAAGAAAGAACAAATATGGAAGTGATATGAAACTATTAAGAAACGTCAATGAACCGACTGAACGTCACTACGAGTACAGGATCATCCACGTATCTCGGAACCCTAGCCCATTTATAATCATGGTTACGAGTTCCGAGATACGTGGATGACTCTGTATGAATAGTACTGATGACAGCGTTTTCGAATTTTCTATGTTACGGCCTGTACTAGAGAGGGCCGTGGCTGAAGTCATTGCTATCGGATGATGGTTTGTCTTTGATGCGGCAAGATTAACCGCTTCGTCAAGGCATGCCAGGTCTTTGAATGAATCAACAACAAGTCGGCTACTTTATGTCGTAGCGGTTTCAAAGGACGCGCGTCGAGGTGCGCCACGCTAATTTCGCATATGGAAAGAGCAATAATTGAATCAGCAACCTTCGTAACCTCGTAATTCTATCGCGTTTCGCGAGACACCGAATCCGCGAAACGAGTCTGACGTAAGATTTTATGACACGTTTGGAATAACAAGTTTATCCGTTTGATCTCGAGTGTAAATCTTTTCGTTTTGTTAGAATAGACTAATAAATTCCAAGCTAAGGAGAATCCGACGTTACTAATAGCAACGGCTCGACTGTGTCCGTTTCTTCCGAGGCGATCGAAGCATCGAGCGACTGGTTTTCTAGAAACACTCGCGAGTCAGGGGAATTACCTACACGCGTTGATTGATTTCGGTTCAGTGTCGATCCTTGAAACACACGCCGGCGTTAAAGGTTCCCTCTCCTCGTCGACGGTATTCGTGAAAAAAAAAGATTTTCCTGTTTGCCGACTTTTCTATGTATCGTAATTGTCCGAAGTTGCAAAAAATGTTTAATGACTGGGGAATACTAAGAAGATACGCGTGACCTTACGCGCTCAAGGTGAAATGCATTTGCAAACTTTCAAAGAAACATTTCTAACGACTGAAAAAAAAAACGAAGAAACGTTCGTTCTTTCTGAATATCATTAAAGTTGAAAAAAGAATGGCGATTAAAATTGCACGATAAAAATCAACAAACAAATTAGAGGTAATAAAGTTAATTGATAATCATTATTTTGCATTGCAGCATGTACGATACTGTTCTTCCTGGGGGTTCTCTTCAGCGTCTTGGCTTACACCACATACGTAGTCGATCCCGTCAAGAGTTTAATAATATACGTAAGTAATAAATAATCGCTTCGTGAAGATATTGCATTGTGTCTGACACAACAGAAATAGTTCATTTTTTAAGGGAAGTCGGACATTGTATCCCCACCCAATAAATTTACCAATATTCAATGTTCCTTTTCTCAGGAACTGTAAGAGATATCTTCAGAAATTTGTTTTATTTGATTCTTCTTGATTCCTGCATACTTTAACGAGAGGGGTTTAAAAAGTTTTTAAAAGTTGTATTTGCGATAAACTTTCAAAGTTTGGTCCTCAGAAAATTAATGAAAATTGCATTTGCAACTGAATAATTTTTCATAGAAGTAATATTTCGGAATAACCCCGTGTTAAACGATGTACAATAGAATGAGGAATCGGTCAAAAAAAGTTTTTAAGAATGTCTCTTATAGTTCCAGAGAAAAAGTATATTTTATGTACAAAAGTAAAATTTTTGGATAACTGGATCCAAAGTTAAGGAAAGAATATGTAAGTTTTAAATCAATGTTCGATTCCTCTTAAGCTTCCAGTCACCAGAAGCATCGCAACATTCGTAATGGACGTATTTTTACAGGCCTTGCAGCTGGCGCCGAATTCGTTTGTCTTCGAGTTATGGAAGAACCCACCTATGGACGTGTTCCTCAAAGTATACATATTTAATATTACTAATAAGGACGAATTTCTCAAGGGAGGAGTAAAGTTGCAAGTTGAAGAAGTTGGACCTTACGTATATCAGTAAGTGATGCAATTTTACGATGAAATGTAAATGTAGGATTCGCGTTTTCAAGTGAATAAAGAATTAAGATAGAACAATTTTCATACGATGCTTAGATATTTAAGCAATATAGTGTTTGAAGTAGAAACTTGAAAAAATTGCACGAATGCCTCAGAACTCAGAAGACGAGTGTTCAAGCATGTAAATACGCAGCCACAAGAAAAAGACAAACAAACGGTGAAGCACGTGTTGCGGCTCAAGTATTGCAATACTCCAACACGTGAGCATTCGAGCACCTGAGTATCAAGAACTGGAATACTTAAGTACACGAGCACTCACGTTGTCAAGTACAACTGTCAACTACAGCTAATTGTTAATAATGTTATTGCTCGCCTGTTTTTCGGCAAAATTGATTCGGCAGTTTTTAAATTAAACTTTCAATTTAACACGTATTCTTAGAAGGAAACGCAATATTGAGAAATACTAGGTGCAGAAATGAATTCTTCTCGACGTACTTCTTCACACAATTAGTATAGTACTTTGTTTCTACATAGAATCAAAAATTATTAACCTAGCATTGGCGTATATTTCAATGATTGAGCTACTATACTTTTTTCTTAATACAATTTTTATTTTACATAAAAATCGGAAAGGATTCCTTTTCTACACCTAATATAGTACAAAACGAAGGGTGAAATTGCCAACAGTTGCATTTCAAATAGATCAATATTTCTGACAAGTGTTCATCACAAGAAGAAGCCTTATTAATATCTTGGAAATTTATTAACATTTGACTAAGTTACGGAGGTTCATACTTAACCTTTTAATGGCTTCGTGTTTCTAAATTCAATCGTCAGTATAATAAAATTTCTGGAAGTTTGTGGAACTCAAATGAATTTATTCCATTTTAAATTATTTAATGTTTAAGCATTTTGCATTTATTTACTTTATAAGACGTTGACAAAGGCAAAATATAAAACTTTGCATAATATCACGCAAAAGTATTTTTGTTCTGGTATTAGGATTGCTAGGTCAGCTTACAGAAGCACATTAATACAGGGTGTCCCAAACTCGACGCGGGAGCCGAAATGAGGTGATTCTAAACAACTTTTTCCTTTGCAAAAATGTCATCCGAAGCTTTGTTATCGAGTTATTAACGAAAAACATTGGCCAATCAGAGAGCGAGTACAGCGGATTAATGATGGCGCGGACGATTGCGGGCCAATACTACTCAAAGCTGAGGCCCGCGCTGAAATTCATCCACTGTATTCGTGCTTCTATTGGTCGGTGTTTTTTGTTAATAACTCATTAACAAAGCTTCGGAGGACATTTTTGTAAAGGAAAAAGTTGTTTAGAATCACCCTAGGAATCTCCTATTTCCGGCTCCCGCGTCGAGTTTGGGACACCCTGTATA
Organism: Perdita meconis; assembly: GCA_030770465.2. Classification (NCBI taxonomy): domain Eukaryota; kingdom Metazoa; phylum Arthropoda; class Insecta; order Hymenoptera; family Andrenidae; genus Perdita; species Perdita meconis. The sequence continues at coordinate 8,192,762 of JASKOS020000014.1, read as the reverse complement.
AAGAGAAAGAGCAGGATTTTTTAGCCGAATCAATGCGTAGCTTTGTCAGTTCATCGTAGCTTCTTTTTCTGAGGTTCGTGAGTTCGAGATCCGCTTTGTGAGCTTTCGCTTTCAGTAGTCTTCTCTCCAATTTCGAGTACAACGACGATATGAAAACCCAGGACAACACGACGAGAAAAATAAAATAAATTTGGAACCAAATAAACATTCCTTAAAATTTTGTTACACTATGTTGTTGTAATAACATAAATACTTTGATCATTGGCCCATTTGAAAAAAAAACATGTGGCAATTCTAACCGTTGGCTAATTGATAACACGTTAATGCTCCATCAAAATACCAACAATAAATGCTACTAATAGTATCCGCATAGCTAAGCTTCCGAATACCTAAAAATACTCGTTCCCCTTGCACACAGTTTTCCATTTCTGTTTTCAGAGAGATATTAGAAAATCAAAACACCACGTTTCACGAGAACCACACGCTCTCATACATACCAAGGCGAACGATAGTCTACATACCAGAGATGTCGGTCGGCGATCCAGAAAAGGATATAGTGTATGTTCCGAACATCCCCATGTTGGTGAGTAAACGATCAAGTCAGCACTTCTATCAAAGACAGAAATAATTCAGCCAGTCAATGAAATTACACATGCCCATTCTAGTTCGCTTTCATTCATGTATTCATTCCACTCTAATCGTGAAACTTCGATGCGCGTTAAAAGGTCATCGATTATTCTCGTCTAATCAAAAACAATAAAGATTGCATTACAACCCGTGCATAATTCGTAACAAATAACTGGTCACGGTCAACACGCTTATGAACATCTCAAAACGTTTTAATAAATCGTAGCCAGAGAAAAAAATCAACGGCGTCTAGTGCAAAGCCATTCGATAAGCATATTAATTCTCTAATTAAAAGTAATAATTGCAAATCTCGTCTCGCTTGTGTCTTCCGTCGTTATTAGTACCTGTACGCGTTACGTATCAAATTTTACTTCGACACTCTTGAAACAGTTGTTTACCATCGTTCGACGACTTTTTTCCCCCTTTTTTGCTCGCATAATTTTGCAAGCTCGCGGCGAATTATTTATACTATTTTCGTCTGCGAACTTGCAGGTTATCAGGCGCAGAAAAAATCGATCCGAGTGCATGAATCGCGTAAGTCCTGAATAACCACGTGGAACGCGATAAATTCTGTCTGCACTAATATTTCCGATTATACATTTACTGTTGCAATTATCGCACGATTACAACTCGACTGTTTTCACTCCACTGAGAAACGATAGCGTCCACGATACTCCGCATTTGAAATATTGTGGTATCATCGCGTTGCGCTATTAATAGACAAATACTAAGATTTCCTTCCTCAAAACTTAATTAGTCACGATCATTTATTTCTCTTTTTTTTTTCGTACACAAAAAAGTGACAGTAATGACAGGTTTTGTGCGGCGAAGGGTACGTTCGCGCGTGGTAAGACGGATCGCAACGAAACATCAATATGTTTATCACGAATCTAACTAAAGGGTGTTCAAATTTGAATATTATGTTTAAGTTTTCAATGAAACGTCTAAAATATTGAAGATATTGAAATATTTTTAGTTAAAATGAAAGTACATACATTCCGGTTTAAAGTTTCCCGTGGATTTTCTTCTCCTCCAATCCACTTCAATCAAATTCATTCAGTTCGAAATGATTTATTGAAGCAATCTTCATTTTCTTCTTTTTTTTTCAATGACCCAATTAACAAATTCACGACGTAATTTGTGATCAGTCAGTTTCAATTATTGAGTCAACGGTATTTTGTAAGCTTTTAAATGCAGAATGTTGAATAAAGTCGTTTTTTAATGTTTAATTGCTGTGAACGGTGACGAATTGAAATGTTTGGGTTTTCAGCAACACAACACGTACGACTTCAATATGTTCTCCTGAACGAACACTCCGATGATAGGTTTTGCTTTCTTCATCCATTACTGAACCACTTTTTTCAAATTTTTCGATAATTCTTTTAATTTACATATTCGATGGCCAATTTTTTCTTCCATATTTCGTTCGAAATTTTGTAGCAACTTCGAAGAAATTCTCAACAAATGTAAAATAACTTTGGTCGAACAAATAGAAATGGCGGCAAATTTAACAGTAACATTCAAATTTGAACACCCTATATAAAGTCGCCCAGTGCGACGGTTAATATACAGGGTTTTTAGGTTTTAATTGCCAAACTTCGTCAGTATATTCTGTGGGTCTAAACAAGAGAAAAATGTGTAAACATAAGTTATCTAACGCTTTATTAAAAAGTTATTCGGAATTCAAAAGGAAAAATTAAGCGATATTTAAGAATATAAAAGAAGATTGGAATAAACTAGAATAAAAAACCAAATATTTTCATTTTCTACACAACATTTACTAAAGAAATACGTAGGGATTTTGAAAAATATGTATCTTTGTAAAAATGGTGAACATCTAAAGAAAAAATGCCATTTTTCACCAAAAAATTGAGTATAAAAATAGTTGTAACAAGGTCAATCTGTAACATATCGCGAAACCTCTACGTATTTCTTTAGATCGTCGAATTGAAAAAATCCTCTCAAGAGAATCGGATCAAAATTGTAAGAGTTATGTTACACAATAATTTTAGAAATGTTATATAAAGAAAACCACGTTTAAAGTTGCACGTTTTAATATTTCGTGTAAAGAATTGAAAAACTAAAAATTACTTTTAGTCTGTGATTGCGACTATATTCCATTGCGACTGATAGAGTCTTATTTTCAAGACTATAAACTATTATTCAAAGAGAAAACATTTGTTGTAACCCCTTAAGCTTCTTGAAACTCTTCTGTTCGTAGGGTATCTCTTCAGCGTTACACAACAAAGGGTTCTTCGTCAATTATCCTTGGACCAGTCTAGTGAATATGCTGAGCAGTAAGCCAATTCTGAATATCACCGTTTACGATTATTTTTGGGGCTACGAGGACCCTCTAGTCCGTTTAGCCAGTGGCGTCGTTCCGAATTTCATAAATTTCCGCAAATTCGGACTGCTCGATAGGGTGAGTAATTCATTTATATCGTTTTTTACAAGCTTTTATTAAGTTTCGCTTCTGTAACTTTGATAGCGTGAAATCTTGTAAGCTTATTTTGACCTGCTTCCACACATCTGATCGACTTGAAACTTCGCATACATATGTAGTTTCGATGACAATACAATATACTAAAAAAATATTGTTTCTTCTTTGACTCAAAATTAAGAATTTTTTCATTTCTTGATAAAAAGCATAAAATAAAATTAAAGTGAAACACTTTTTAAAAAACAAGCTTTTATTAAATATTAAAAATGATACGGATCTACTAATGATTTGATACGGATCTAAATGACTGCCTTGGAAGAATTCCTTCACTTGACTAAAAAATAAAAGCGTAGGGCGTAAATATTGTACGATCTAAAATACGAGGCTGCAGAAGCACATCAAGAATACATTATTATTGTATACTTGTATAACCTTTTGAAATCAATTAAATTTCTTTTTAAAAACGTCTTCCCGTGTCTATTATGCATAACAATACAAAAAGAGCATTTTAATATTTACGCCCTACGGTTTTACTTTTTAGTCAAATGAGGGAATTCTGCTAAGACAGTCATTTAGACCCGTATCAAAATTATTTTTTCCTTCTAGTGCATATTTTTAATGTTTATTAAAAGCTTATTTCTAAATAAAGTTTTTTTACTTCATTTTTTTCATTCATCTTATATATACTCACTTAAAAAGTCAAAGAAATCGAGTAAGTATTTGAAATAGATTATTCTAGATAAATATTTCTATTTTTTTTTGACTGATAGATAATACAAAACTGGAATAATTCGATTTCGCATTAAAATCGAGATTGACGCACTTTCCGGACGGAAAGTTTGAGACTTTTTCTCAGAGCACTATTAAATGCTAAGTTAAGTTTCATTTGAAGTTCTAATGTTCTCCAATAATTACACAGAGCATGGAATAAAGCTGGAATAATGGAAGTCGCGAATAATTGAATAACTGGTTGATCGAGGTCCTATTGTATCGTAAATCAAATACCTCGCAAAGCAGTAGCTGATTAGATAATGAATATTACGACTGCATGTTTGAATCGTATTTAAAAACTGTATTCTTTAAAACTACTTCGTGTTTCTAATCAATTGCTTTATGTTGTCGGTATTTGAATAAACAATAAATAATAAATAGACGAACATGAAAAAAAAATTTCATTTATACAAAATGTGTGTAAATACAAGTGAGAATTAATATTTAGCAAAAATATAGAAACTAGATACAATAATTCTTTTAAACAATATTTTCTTAGACACGTATTTAATTTTCTGAATTCCTATTAAACTTTCTATTCTACTTGAAGTACTCGAAGCTCTGCTTACATGCAAGGTGCTAGTAGAATATGAAGATTATGGGCAGACCTGGTCGAACCTAACAAAAGTCTGACTGTCGAAACAGTTGACACCATTTTCTCTATTTCCTGTTTAATGCGATTGATTCTTTATCGTGTCCTTCCTTTTAACGAGTATTTTATTTATTACCGACTAAAAAACAGTGAAAAAAATGTAACGTTGAAGAATCGCTTGGCAATGATATGCGCGCTTGAATAATTCTAGACTAATGATTAAAGTATAAAAAAAAAAAAAAGGGAAGGAAAGAAGTTGTAACGCTGCTTTAAAATACATCGAAATGCAATCATAATAACGCGTCACACTAGTTTCTAGAAATTCATTTAACGCGTAAAGACGTGAGTAGTATAAACGTCACCGTTGACGTTTTCGAGATGACGATGAAAGATGGGCATTACGTCAAATGTCTCGTTCAGCAACTAACTGTGCCTCACGTTTACACGCGAAAAAGTTTGACTTTGAATGAAGGAATGAGGAATCTAAACGGCGTTGAAGTATTTAACAAGTGAAAGAAGTCAACCGTTCGACGTTTTTTTAATGATCTTGATACCGCATAAAAATAGCTTATTTTAACGAAGAATGTTGCATGAAGGTGATACTTAAGGGATCAGTATGGGTTTATCGTACATATTTTCAAGAATATTTTTTTCACACTAAAATTTATTTTTACATTTCCATCTTTTCACACATAAAAATAGAGGTTTTAAAGTAATAGAACAAATTTTTTATTTCAATTTTTTATTGATTTATCTTGGTGATCTGACCGCTTGAAGTAAGCCCTGCTTGTTCCTGGCCGACATGATATCTGGACTTTGGAGCATTTAATAACAAAAAATCGAGTAGTTTTTTATAAAGTAGAGTTGTCGCTATGGTTGGAAGTAAAATTTTTCACTCCCGGTGAAAAATAACAAAATGGTGGACTTTTGAATTTTTCGACCCTTTTTTTTACAACTTAAATTGTTTAAAAAAATATGGTTAAACATAAATGAATATTTATAATTCTACTTCAGACTGAAACTATGGGTGTTCAGAATAATCCCTGGAAATTTGAGCCCAATCGGTGCGATAGTTTTTTGTAAATCATGTCGGCGAGGTCGAAAAACGTTGTTTCGAAAAAAAAACGCATTTAAAGTTTTTATCGTAAAATCCCTCAATTAGCGATGCCTGTTCCATACGTTATTCCTTCAGCTTCTTCATACGCACCATTTTCTTGCAATCTTTCCGATGTTTTTAGAAAATCGAATTTTTGAAAAAATAAACCCATACTGATCCCTTAAAGCTACATTTAACTTCATATTTTTTGTTCTTAACCTATGCATGAGTTTTTCCAACCAGGAACATTGAATTTACATCGACAGATTCAGAAAAAATTCTGAAATTTATTATTTCTTGCTATTATTAACATCTCTAATGTAGAATGTACGAATACGATGACGTTAAGGCAACAGTAGAAAAAATAGGCATCCAGAAAAAGACGAGATTTTGTAAAAGACGAGATTTTCTAAGTGTCTCATGTTAATCGCCCAATTTACTTTCTACGAACAATTAACCCTTACGTACAAATATTGTTGACTTAGTTGAAGAATTCAACATAATAAATCTCACCCTACTTTAAAATTCTAACTCACGAGGATCAGTTATTGATCTAATCAGTTAAATGAAGTCACTTTAGCCTAAGCGTAGCCCAAGGAATCTCGTGAGGCAAAGAGTCGATTTCGTTGGCTAACTGAATTCCGCGCATTTATTACGTTCAAAATGGAAAACCGTTGGAACCGCTCTAATTAATCCACGAAGAGCGCGAGTCACACGAATAAATCAAACGACGCAAGAAAAAATTCGTCAGGAATGGATCATGTGACGCTTAGATCATTGACTCGACGCGAACGTGCGAATTACAACCTGTGCGTATTGCGTACTATACCGTCACCGATCGAAAAAATAAAAACGAGAGGGAAAGAAAAGAAAAAGGGAAAAACATACCGGTTACTGACACAACCGACTAACCTTGTCCACGCGCGAATCGTACGAAATCATTCCAGGTTTCCTGTTGCTAAACTTCTACGCGCCTGTGTCCCGACCGTCTCACATGCGCGGGGAACACGTGTGCACTCCTTAAGCCGTGTATCTACTAATTGCGCGAATCAAACTCATTATGCAAATCGATCACTTCTTCGAATAGAACAAGATTAATTAAGATATAATTTACATTAAGATAATCGTTAGCGGTTCAGTAATTCCAGATTTTCGTTGAATTTTAATTATCTTTCCGTAGCGGCATCACAAATTTTGAGCGTTTTTTAGGAAATTAAAGCATATGTACAAGGCGGGACGGAAATCGTAGTACAACCGGACAAAAAGTAATTCTACGTGAAGAAATAAGAAAAGAGTTTGGTTTATGAACTACATTACGATGAAGATGCTGCATAGTGATTTTAGTAATTCTTATCAAATTAATCAGAGATTTCAGGCTCTCACGATTAGGCGTCATGCAGGTCTCATTGCTGAATGCTTGCGAAACGTCGGGAAGATACTTCCTCTAGTTATCAAATTGCTTATATTCTTTCTCCGATTTCAACTTTTCAACTCTCCATATTTCAAATCTTACTCTTCGAAATTCAACCTGAAATGCTACAATTTCCAACTTCTAACTCTTAAATTTTCAATCTCAATTCTAAACATCTGTACACTGAGAAAAATAATGGAGGAAAAATTACTACATTGCGTAGTAAAGAAACAGGATTTGCTAAAATGCGTTCGTTTCTACCACATTAAAAGGAAAAATTAGCACATGTGTTTCAAAATTTAATAGACCAGTGTAGTAAAATTTACGGAAGGCTGTGATACACAGCGACATCTACGCTTCGGAAAGAAGTGGCGTCTCGTGACATAACCTCAATTTGCTTGGATGTTAGCATTGTCTTTTCACTACCTTTCAATGAATATCGCATAAACGTCCAAAAAATGGTATAGTCAATATTGGAAAAACTTATTTTCTGACATAGGTATTTGTTACGGACCGTTAGCAGTTACTGAGCATAGGCCTAGTTTCATAAGGCTTCCGCTAGAGTGTTCTCCTAATAATCGTCTTTCTCGCTAGTGCTTGATCCTGGCCCTGTTCATATACACGACGAGTTCCGAAATAATCTTCCCCAGCTCAAGCGCGGGTCTGTCAGCATAGGTCTATTGACAAGAGATAATGAAGAGCAAGTCTTCTTTCTTAATCCGATAGTCCAAAACGAAAATCGCCGTGGCCCCTGCTCTTCTTTTCCATCCCAAAGTTTTCCTCCTCCAGTTGTCAACACTTTGTATAACCAATAATAATTCTCTTATCTATCCTATACCTTGCCTTCCCCGTCGCCAAAAGCACATACCCCTCAGTATTTCCATAAAGAAAAGAACTCTTTTTAGTTTGAGCGAAAGTTCCAATTTTGCTACATTCGTGTAGTAAAAATCAGCACACGAGGTTGTAGTTTTTACCAAGTCCTCAGAACCAAATATTACTACACTGGTGTAGTAAAAACCTAACTGCTTTCACCAATCCTGTCGTTTTAGTAGAAAATGTAGTAAAATTTCTTTCATTTTTTTCTCTCAGTGTAAAGCTGAAAATTTTCACTTTGCCTAAGCCACAGACTTTGCCAAGTTAACTTTACCTAAATCGACTTATATTGCATCGAGTGGATACGCGGCTTAAAAATGCGAGGCGAGAGGAACGTGATATGGCAACTCATACATAGATGCATACGCGTGCACCATGCGTCCCCCGAACTGTCAACAGTTTTCGCAATTATTCCCAGCCGCTGATCCTTTCACTGTTCCTACATACGTTTCAGGGTTCACGGGGTTAGTGTCAACGACTCTTAGACGCACAAAAAGCGATTATAACAGGTTACCCGTTCCCATCGACGCTCAGCGGAATGAAATCAACCGCGATTGTTCGCGAACCAACAATTTAAACGACCCCAAATGTAGATCTAGATATGCGAGCAATTTATGTTAGCATAGCGACGTTCATAATGTAGTCAGATCGTGAAATCATTAGGATAATGTAATGGCACGATTTGAGTGTCAGAACAAAGGGAGGCAATATATTAGGTTGTTCAGAAAATTCTGTCAGCCTTTGAGGGTTCTCAGTTCGCGATGGAACTCGCGTCCCTCGTGAACTCGATTGATTTCAGTTCTTATCGATTGTTTCAGTAGTTCTAATAACTACCATTATCATAGATTATTTATCGTTCGAATACTAGATAAACTTATTCCTTCTCCTGCCCAGAAACTCCTTCTATCATAATCCTTGATCATTTCCTTATTCAGTTACTAGGCTTTTGCCCGCAGCTTCGCCCGCGTGGATTTGGTTTTAAAAGTTGCCTAATTTTTAAGCGGATGAAGCCGATGGAACTGAATTTTTATATTAGTACCAATTTGTTAAAACAAATTTAGCAAAAACTATATAAAAAAATGGGGTATGGAAAGGAAAACTTACACTACAATTTACAATTGAACTCAAGAATCAAGAAACAAATCAAGAATCAAGCACAAATTGTCAAATAAAATAGTAACTCCATAGATCCATAAGTAAAATGTCGCAGGAAACGTACAGTTTTTATAACTCTCGCCGCACCGGTTCAACATCGCCACTTACATATTCCAATGCAAACGAAACCATATCGCGTTGTAAAATATCAGCATCATTTACTGACACTTTATTAAACTGTCTTACACTATGAAGAATTATACCACTGTTGTTTTTGTCACCTTTTCAATCTTTTTAAATATATTATTTTAGGAATCGACTGTTTATCGACTTTATAAAATCTATTTATAAAGTAATGTATTTTAGTATATTTTAGTTGTTAAATTATATTATAGTCAAACACAATTATAACTGTTTTTGTGATCAATGAATCAATACAATACAATACAAATCTGAAAGTGTGTGTAACAAACATAACGTCTTCATGACTTAACTATTGAAACGATTTCAATTATTTGGCACAGAGTTAGCCTGAACATAAGACACTCGGTTTTCCATTTTTTATTAAGTGACTCCCCCTGGAAAGTCTAATCAATTTTTCATCGTATGTCTTTCTCCAGATTTTAAGCTACCTCCCTGCCAAATTTCATCGAAATCAAATCAGTAGTTTAGTCTGAAGACGTAACAAACAGACAGACAAACACACTTTCGGATTTATAATATTAGTATGGAAGTATCAATTGTGATGTAGTATATCATCTTCCATTGTCTCTTCGTCTCTCATCTCTTATTCAACGAGTAAAAAATTTCTGTCTGCGATACACTTACACTACCGTTAATTAATTTCAAAGCACCCTCAGTCGAGTAGAGCTCGCAGACGTTCACCGTTCCACGTCTTCTCGTAAACTGATGACATATGCAATGAGATTCCGCGATTTTCGTACGCATAGCATAACGTAGTATAGCACAGCTTTATTTCGGTGGATACCGCACAAACTTTATAACATAGCATAGCGTACAGCCGGAAATCCACCAGAAAGCTATGCTATGCTATGCTAAGTTTAAAAAAATAGCTTCAATACATTTTTACTCAATACACAAACTATGTTTTTTCAATCACCACGCTATTGTTCCTGTTTGTCAAATGCTAGAACGACGGAAAAATTGTGATGTGTGCAATATCGTGCTACGTCGAGCCAACTTAGCTTTCGAAAAGAAGCACAGCATAGTTTAGCTAAAAAGGAGACCCTACAGTGTGTACTCCTTGGATTTTAATGAAATTTTAGTGGATTAATCTAGAGGATATGTGATGACATTCTGTAGAATATTTTGCGCCAATGCGCATTTTGTATAAATAATTAAAACATGAAGTTCAAAAAGCCATAAGTTTAACATGAGAACAACGATGTCTGATAGCTCATTGAGAGAAGTAACTGACTCGATAAGCCGAAGGGTCCTGAGTTCGAAATCCTGTTTTGTGTTACAGCTTCATTTTTTCAACTTTTTGTTTCGAATAGTTTCAATTACTTCAATTTTATTCTATGCGTATTAGAGTTGTTTATAAATATCTAACTAATCATATATTTTTGAAAAAATATATCAACGTCTAAATTTAATATCGAATTTTACATTCCTTGCAGTCACATTCAGTCCCCTGAAATTAATTTAAATTCCTTGAGTCACTCATAGAAACATTTATTTTTGTTTTTACATACAGTGTGTCCCTCGAAATCCTGGACAGTCGATTATTTCCTAATCTATTGTAGATACGAAAAAAATCTTTATATGAAATTGAATGGCTAAAGGGTGCAGATTTATTGGCTGTAACAATTTTTTTTTATCATTATTGTTTACAGAGAAATGAAGGTCAAGTTCGGTTTTTTAAATGGGATGTATATTCCTTACATTATACATGTAGATCATATCACAGTTACTCGAAATCAAACTCGCTACACATATCTTTAAATTTTTACAAAATTGAAACTATACGAATTTAATTATTTAGAAAATAACGCAAATAACTTTAGAATTATTAACATATTTATTGTATTAGGATTTACATTGCATATCACGTTATTAATTGTAACTGTAACTTCACATTTTAATTGTTTATAAAAAATGCGCATTGGCGCAAAATATTCTACAGAATGTTATCATATATCCTCTAGATTCATTCACTAAAATTTCATTAAAATCCATGGAGTACAAACTGCAGGGTCTCTTTGTAAGCGTCTGGTGGAAGCAGATTCATCAAAACGTATTAAAGCCAATATTTTTAAACTTAGCATAGCATAGCTTAGCTTCTTTTTCTGATGAATTTCCGGCTTTATGGTTCGGTTAATCGAAACCTTAACATAATGCACGTACGTGCACTTAACATAACTCATAAAGTTATAGTAATAAGGCAATCGTTCTGTTCAGATGTACGACGAAGGGGAAAACGTCGTGCACATAAACATCGCGAAAAATAAGAACATGACAGATGAAGAGGGTCGTTATCTCAGCATCGAGTCGTATAATGGCAGTCCAGGGATGCATCAGTGGGGATATCGGGATCCAGAAGGAAACGAGACCTATCCAGAGTAAGAATTTTTCTTTAATTAAAATTTATGCTCTCGAGAATTTTGTTGCTTCCTCAGCTTTCTTAAAACACTAATCCAAAAGAGAAATACATGATTCAACAAAGTAAAACTTGCTTATACTTTCAACGAAAATCAATTCGTACAAAATTTGTTCAAGTACAAGTGCACAGGAATTTGAAAACGATTGGGATAGAATTTTTTATTCGTAAAAATCAGTTAACTCGACTTGTTTTTAGTTTTTAGTGTCACCAGTATTAAAAAAGCAAAGTTCGCGGCAAAATATTCTGCTCCGTTTCAAATGAACGCCATATGATGTTGCAGAAACACTATATGCAATACCGTCAAAGGAGCCACCGAAGGAGAATTATTCCCACCGATGCTAGACAAGCACGCCACGTTCAGAGTGTTCAGGAAAGCGTTTTGCAGAGCGATACCGATCGTTTACCAGGAAACCGTCACGGTGGAAAATGGGTTTGAGGGATTCCTCTACTCTATGCCGGATGACTTTCTAGACCCGGGCGAACTGAACCCAGATACCGAGTGCTACTGTCGAAACATGGGCAAGTGCCTCAAAAAAGGCCTCTCCGACATGACGCCGTGTTATTACAGTAAGTGCCTCTCCAATTCCTTATGCTGATTCAAGTTTTTACAAACGCGGTTCAAGAAAATTGGACCCGAATATAAAGTGTGTCTTATCTTTGCCCATATTTGCGTATTATATTGCGCACTAGGGTAACTCTCCCTATTAGTGTACTTTTACGCAAGCATTGCTCCCTTTATGAAGTAAATATTCAATTATCTCGTCTCAAATTAATTTGTTCAAAATTTATATTAGGTCTGTTTTTTATTCGTGCGCTGGCTGCACTAGTGCGGAACGAACCAATCGCTAGATTCTTTTATTTCACGAAACGGAAGGAGATAGCAAGTGGTTCACTCTGCACTAGTTCAGCCAGTGCAGGAATAAAAAAAAAACGGACCTATTGATAGACTGTTGCGAACAAAAGTTTCCGAACGATATCGATTTTGGTAATCTATCTAATTTCATAGATTTCATTTAGAGTTATACAAAAATTTAATTACATATTAGCTTGGAAAAAAGATTTGTAGCGTTTTGAAATTAAACTTAAAGACAACGTTGAAATACATGGACATAAATTTATTCAATTACGTATGTGACTCCCAGTATTTCACATTTTTCAAACGTAATTTATTGAAAAATGCTATGAACTTTTGTTCCAATCTAATACATCGATAGAGAATTTAATGACTTGAAAACATTCAGCGAATTAGAAGAATCAGAATGTTTTATAATTCCAAATGAAATACATGAAACTGTACAAAATATGAAAATCGAGATCGTTCGCAAACTTTTGTCCGCAACTGTATTTATATTCCTTAATCCTTTTTTTCTAATAAAGACATTTTTGCAAGACAAAAAGTATTAACTTTTCATTAAAATTAGAGATGAAGTTATTTGTCCCTATTTGACTGCCTTTCGATAGACATTGAATATATTACTGTGCTCCAAATTTCTGTGCCTGACCCAAATTGTGAGACCCCAATTTGTGTGCCTGCCCATAATAATGAGTAGGCTGCGGATGTTTATGCAAATTCACATTTCCAAAGGCATAAAAAAAGAGCCACTTAAATAAAAGTGTCTTTCACCTTCTAAATATCATAAAATGTATTTTATTTGCGATATTTCATGTGTTTTTGCATCTCTGCAAGTCTTTGTGCATTTTAGCTTATTTAATAATGAGTCCTAACAATGAGTCCTTAATTCATGTGCTTTTTCAAGCACATAATATGTTATTATTATGTTTACTATTTTTTACTATTTGAATTTATTAAACTGTTTATTCTATTAAAGGAGGACAACAGCAGTATTGGGCAAATTTCTATTTAAATAAACAAATAATAAATGAAAGTATGATTTTAATTGTGAATAACAAATAAATTAATTATTTAAATAAAAATTTCTTAAATAATAGTAAAAATACTGTACTTACTATTTCTTATTTGCAAATGAAATATTATTTGCTATTAGAATTTAGACAAAAAACAAATAACAAATAGATTTCTGTCTTTTCATATCTGTTTCAGTTTGTACTATAAAAAAGTTGCGATATTAATAATTTTTGTATCATCTCTAGGGAACGTCAGGGTAAAATTTATACGTATGAATGAAATCGAGTGGATAAGGAAAATTCATATAAACTTATGTCCAAAAATGCTTTCATTATGTAATATTACTTGCAATTTTAACAACCGGGTCAATAATAAATGATAATAAAACTTGCATTTGTAAGTAATGATGCGAAAAGTAAGGGAAGCTTTGGGAATTTATTAGAAGAAAACTGCTCAATGAATCTTCTTGACATTTTCAGGACAGTTTATTAGATATTCAAAATTCAAACTATAGAAGAAATTTTTTTTATTTCATTTAAAGCAGTTTTATGAAGCTAGACAAGATCAGTAGCGTTGTAAAAAGAATCTCCACTGACTGGTTGACAAATCTTCGACCACATGGTTCATCACAAATTAAAAAACCAGAAATTTACGACCGTTGAGACCGAACAGAACATGACGTAAGAAATTCTGAAAATTTCAAACAAAAAAACTTTGAAATTTCGATGAAAAATTAATTTCTATAATTGAAAAGAAGAGAAGGAAAGAAACGAGCAATCAAAACAGTTCTACGTCATGCGATAGCCACATGCGTACAGTTTATAAAACTTTTGGTTTTATTATTACAGATAAACCGTTTGATCGGATGTCTATCAACCAGATTTTTTGTAGCACTAAATTAATGATATTGTCCAACTTTATGAATCTGCATTACCTAAATTTAAAACCATTTGTTCCTATAATTTGAAGATCTAGTAAAATATCCTAAAAATTTCAAATCTATGCATTAAATATTTGCTGCTAATAAATTCCGAAAGACACCTTTACTTTTCGGATCGTTACAGTGTTGTCCCCCAATAATAAAGAACTGATTACCACTAATTTTATTTCATTGCCTCCGTCATTTTTGATATACTAATAATTTTTTCTTAACGGGCACCACTTAGTCAAATTCATCCTACACCTTAGAAATTTGCGAAAGAGTCGACTTACCGCACGCTGCGATTTCTCTTCAGCTACAAACTAGCGAATCGCCCAAGTAAATATCGCATTTAGCGCACTCAGAAACGTGAAAGAGCTCAGCTCGAGAACGCACGACAATCTGAAACATCAAATGCCAAAGTTTGAACTTTACGCAGAGTGTAGTTTACGCCCTGACATTATTTCGCGATTGTTCGTAATATATTAATAGCATTTGGCAATAGAAAGTTCGCGGTTAATCCATCGTAATACTTTCGTCGAAAATGCTTAGTAAAACTAGATAAGATCTGAGTAGGAATGCAGGAAAAAGCTAAAAATCATGGATCACAGCTGAGCGCGACATAAATACATATTTATACAAATTCGATTGATCGTTGTTCACAGATATCCCAGCAGCCATGTCCCTGCCGCATTTCCTCAACGCTGATCCGAGTCTACTCGAAGACGTCGAAGGTCTTAATCCAGATCCCGAGAAACATAAAGCGAAAATCATACTACAACCGGTAAGCGAATACGAAGAAACGTAAATGAAACGCGTCACGCTAAATTTCAGCTCGCAGAAATGATAAAAAAATACTAATAACCGGTCTTCGAATCCTACTCTCTTTCTCTTTGTACAAAAATCACGTCGACCGGGAATCGACGTTTCATTAAGATCCGCAAGAAACTAGTTTATCCGTCGCGCGCAATCGTTCACGCTTTTTCTCTAATTTCGTAGTTCGACTTTGAAATCGTTGCAACCGTTTGCAACGTTGAAAACACCCCGAGGTTCTTATTGATAGTACATTCCTCGTAATAAGAGGCTCACAGCGTTGCGAAGTGTTTCACGAGTAACGTGGTATGCCTGAAGAACGCATTTGAAAGCCGGTCAAACCTCTGTCAGTTACCTAATCGAACAACGAGAACGTCTGAACGCTCTTTAATGGCATTTTATATAATCTATTAAATATTAATGAGGTCGTCAACCTTGGTAATTCGTCTTTCGAACATCCTGAATCAAGATGAGAAAGAAAGACTTCCCTGTGATTCATCGGACACATTTCGTTTTATTTTTCCCAGACAGTCGGCATCCCGATAAAGGTCAACTCAAGAATACAGATTAACCTGGTTATGCAACACACGATCTATAATCCCAAGATCAAGGTCTTCAATGGCAAGACGGTGCCATTATTTTGGAGCGATCTGGTGAGTACCGAATTTTATTCAAATTGAACTTTAAGGTGAGGTTTAGGAAGAGTTAATCCTTTCGTATCCCTGGACAAGATATCTCGGGACCCGATACGTCAGAATTTTTCATGGATTTGCATAAGTGACTTTTTGAAATTTCCTCACATTTCCTTCAATTGTCTTGGAATTCCTGGAATTTTCATTTTCCTGAAATTTCTTGAATTTCTTAGCAATTTGAACTTTGAAACAATTCTTAGCAACTTTGAATTTCCTTAAATTCCTTCGAATTTATTGATTTTCCTTGAATTTTCTAGAAATTCCTTGGATTTTCTCAATTTTCTTTAAATTTTCCTGAATTTTCGTTAAATCCTCTTAAAATTGCTTGAATATTCTTGATTTGTCTTAAATTCTCTTGAAATTACTTGAACTTTCTTAGTTTTCCTTAACTTTTTTAAAAAATTTCTTATGGATTTGGATGAGCACTGTTTTTACATTTTTTTAAACTTCCTTCAATTTTTTGAAATTCTTAATTTTTTTTTTATTTTCCTTGAAACTTCTTGAATTTCGTACAAACTCCTTGAATTTTCTTAACTTCCTTAAATTCTCTTGAAATTTCTTGAAATTTCCAAAATATTCGTGACATTCCCTGAAATTCCCCAAATTGTTGTGAAATGTTTATGAAATTCTCTGAAATTCTCTGAAATCAAATTTTCTTCTAATTTCTTGAAATTCCTAGAATTTTCTTTAGATTCTCCTGAAATGACTCCTAAAACGTACTGAGTCGCAAAATATCTCGTCCAGGGATAAGAAAAAGGTTAATAAGGCGAGCCCGGGAAAGTCGAACCATTTTACTTGAATGTTCATTAAATCTAGTGTATGAAACTCATTGATTTGATTTTTATGTCATAGTAAAGCCTTCTTATCTATCTGTAATTTTAGGGTTATATCATGTTAATAAGTTAATAAATGTAAGTGCCATTAGGTGTTAGAAGTTAATAAATGTAAGTATCATTAAATTTGATAAAAACTGAAATTTGGTTCATCTCTCCGCAAATATTGGGCTCCTATCGCCCCTTGGTACAGTTCACTGAACATCCATCCTCAAGATTCAAACTTAATAATACTAGCAAGAATAAGTGGAAAGCAACGTATTTGCCAATTTGTAGAACTGCTCTTTTAATCAAAGGCGGATTTACAGTTTTACAGGATTTACAATTTTAAGTAAGCTGCAGCCTAGGTCGGCAAATTTTTAGGGGCAGCAAATTTTGGGCAAAAGAAATTGAAAAAGATAGTAAAATCTTTTTGCTTGTAACTTCATTTTCTCGTCAATAATGATAATGTAGATATCAGTTCTAAAATAAGATGTCTCGTATGAATAGAGCCTCAAAGTGTGTTATGCAACCTATATTTGCGTATTTGTATTGCATATGTGAATAAAACATAGGAAAGGGCGGCAAACACTTTTGTTAGCCTAGGGGCGTCAACTTTCAAAATCCGCCGATGCTTTTAACCCATTTCCGAGCAAATATGACCTTCACATTGATAAAAATTTTTTGAATCACTAGCAATTAGTTTCTTCAATGCGACACGAGGATGATGCATAAAGCACGATATCATCAGCAATTCGAATGATTGACGCATTATTCTCGTTGCTGTTTTTTATATTATTCTACTAGTTTTAAGTGGACTTCGTATTACGAATTT
Organism: Perdita meconis; assembly: GCA_030770465.2. NCBI lineage: Eukaryota > Metazoa > Arthropoda > Insecta > Hymenoptera > Andrenidae > Perdita > Perdita meconis. The sequence goes on along the minus strand of JASKOS020000014.1, from coordinate 8,175,296 downwards.
AAAAAAAAAAAAAAAGAAGAGCCTGTCAGTAGAAAAACTCCTTTCAAATCACGTAGAATTCAAACAAAAATACCTGACACGATACGGAAACGATCGCCTTTTTGGCGTACCAGAAGCAAAACACGTCGAGGTCGAACTCAATTTATTTTATCGCGAATCGAATAGCTGTATCCTTTCCTCCTTTAATTCTAAATATAGTCTACCGAACCAGTTTTTAACATAAATGGCAATTTGATACCATCTAGAAATCACAGATTGAACGCCTTCGTTTGTGCTACTACATATGTAGAATGTAGACTGATGCCACGTTGACTGAAACCACGTTTCAGGTTACCTCGTCACACAGTGTGACGAGTGTATGGGCATTCGACACAAAATTCATATCCTCCGAACCAGAGTTGAGCGCTATTCGAATAAATTTTTATTCATAGAGAAGTTGTCTCGGATAACGAATAAATTTTTATTCGAATGAAATTGGTTTGAATAACGCTACAAATTTATTTAATTATTCACGAATAAATTCTTGGAGATTTATTCGTTATTCGAATATAATTTGCCCAACTCTGCTTTGAACTAATCCATTTTCATCCAAACATCCTTAATATGTATGGAAAGATTAAAAAGTTTAGGATTTCATTAAAAACGTGAGGTGGTCTTCATTTTTTATTCAATAGAACGTCTTTAGCCATTTTTTGAGATTGTAATTTTTTTGTTACATAATTATTGGCTAATTTCAATTTGAAAAAGTGTATTATCACTTTGTCGCGAATGCCTGAAGAATCGTACCAACCATTTAGAGTTTATAACATATGTAGATTTCAGAGACACAGGAAATTTGTGTTTTTACATTAATTTACATTTAAATTACATACATTAAATTCATTTTACAAATCTCTGTTAGAAAGTTTTGACACTAAGCATCTTCATACTGATTTCGACTGGTTTCTCCACTTTGAGCATCTAAATTTTGACCTGAATATCCAATGAATGTATAAAAAACCACCCAGTTATTTATCGATATTTATTTTTAAACTGAAGACAAAGTTGATAAACATTTAAAATAGAAAATTGAAACAAACTATTAACATTACAAAAAAGTTATTCTGCACTTTGAAAGGTTTTGCAAAATTAAACATAACTTATAAAAATCAAGTTAACTAAATTAGTATCCGACAAATAACACGTTTAAAAAAAAATGCACTGAAAATTGGAATGAATTTCAAGCACCATTTTTTGCAAAAAAATTGGAAATTTTAGTAAAAATTATGGACGTTAATAAAATCTACGTTCCTTTATTAGTACTTGAAAATACATATAATAAGCTATGAACTGTGGACTTTAGTTTTTCCTGTTTTGTCTTATATTATTATTCTATATCTATATCTATACCTATTATTCGTCGCACTAAGCACTTATAATTCGTAATGATGCAAGGATATAAATGCAAAGCCTCATGCAAACGCACTTTAATTAGTAGCTATAAAAATCGTTCTTGTATTAAACCCCTTATTAGGGTACAAGGCAAGAAAACGAGAAATGGTAATTATTTAGAACAGGGAATCCCTCGCCGATTTTTATTACCTTGAAATATATTATCAAGGTCAACGTTCTGAACAACTTTTCCTTATATTCGTAAAAATAAATTCCATATTTTCAAGTTCGAATTACACGTCAGTATAGATGTGTTTTACTTTCAATATTTAACAGAAAATATAAGGAAAAGGAATAGGTTTGAGCTAGATTAATTAGGGGGAGAAGGTTTGCAGACGAGTTTGCACCTGAAGCTATGTATTTGAGGCTGATTCTTTACTTCAGACCTTGACACTCGATTCTCCGTAAACAACTTTTTCTTGGCGAAAATGTTAGGTAGGGCTTCGTTAACGAGTTATTAACGAAAAACACCGACCAATGGAAGTACGAATACAGTGGATGAATTTAATCGTGGACTCCAACTGTGAGTAGTATTGGCCCGCCATCTTCCGCGTCATCGTTAATCCGCTGTATTCGCTCCCCGATTGGTCGGTGTTTTTCGTTAATAACTCGTTAACAAAATCCCACCTAACATTTTCGCTAAGGAAAAATTTGTTTAAAATTATCTTAGGAATCGCCCCTTTCAAGGAACTGCAACATTTCTGTTACACCCTGTATAGCGAAAGAACAGCCGTGATCGCTACAGTAGCTTGGGCCAGCCACTGAACGGCCGTTCGTCCGCTATACGCATTCTCTGATTAATCGGTGTTTCTCGTTAATAGCTCGTTAACAAAGCCGCAACGAACATTTTCGCTAAGAAAAAAGTTGTTTAGAATCACCCTAGGAACCATCCCTTAAAATTCCTGACACACATCGCCGAACACCCTGTATACAGTATGTCGGTTTATTCGTATACACTCTATTATTTTCTGAATTATTGAAAATATAAAAAAAAGTTGTTTAATTTTATAAGGCAAACTTAATACGATATTTCCATTTTTTTACATTGTTGTTCAAGGAGATTTGGGTATGAATGTAACTTTTGTAAATGAAACCGTATACAGGGTGGGGCAATAACTATTAGCACCTCAGATATTTCGGAAACCATAAGATTCACAGAAATATTTGCTAAAATAAAATTGCACAGTACGAAGAGGGCCATCCGGTGGCGATAATAGTTTTTTTGCAGGTGGAGGTACTTCGGACATTTGAAGGTCACCTCCATTTTTTTTAATGGATCAGTATGTTTTTGCTTCCGTATCATAATAGAGGATCTTAAAACGAGTTCAACGACCTATTACATAAGGTCATTGAAGGTCATAGAAAGTAGAGAAAGGCGATTCATTTACTACCAAAACCATAATTATTATCGCCTTTCTCTACTTTCTATGACCTTCAATGACCTTATGTAATAGGTCGTTGAACTCGTTTTAAGATCCTCTATCATGATGCGGAAGCAAAAACATACCGATCCATTTAAAAAAAATGGAGGTGACCTTCAAATGTCTGAAGTACCTCCACCTGCAAAAAAACTATTATCGCCACCAGATGGCCCCCTTCGTACTGTGCAATTTTATTTTGAGTAAATATTTCTGTTAAACTTATAGTTTCCGAGATATCTGAGGTGCTAATAGTTAGTGCCCCACCCTGTATTTCTATTACTGCCAGTTTGTTACGTTTTTCAAGACAAATTCAGTGATGTATATGACGACTATGTTCAATAATTGATGTATTAACTATTTTCGTAAATATTGCTAGTAAGCACCAACTATGCAACTACAACTAGACAGAATATATGTTTAGATAAATATTTTTTCAATTATGTTCGAGTTTTATTTAATGGGTTTGCTGTACCCCAATTTCGAACAAAATATTTGCCCTATAATCGGACAATTGTCATGCAAAAGTATTAATTAATAATGATGAAGACATCAAGAAACGGAACGAAAACTCGACAAAAGATTAAGAAGATAAGTCGAATAGGAGAATGAATAAAACATTGACATCGGAGAACACAAAAAAAAATGACGGTCTGTATAATTTGTTCGAAGATGCATGATGAAAACTAAATGCAATATTTCAATTGCAAAGAATGAGCTCACGAAACTTCTTCTGATATTCCCGAATGTTTTAATAATTACACGTATGATTACTGTAAATTATTTTGAAACTGTTCTTTCGCATAGTTGTAAAATATTCTAGCCAATTTAAACAAATTATGATGCTATTAAATACGTAGTGTTAGAAATATTTTTGCGTTTGCCTCGAAAACTAAGACCAAGTGACGGTTACATGTATAGGGAAAAGTAATTCAGAATGATGACCGGAATAATTACCGAATAATTACCGGAATTGGTTTCTGATCAGAAATGAGGTCCTTAACAGTAGCTAACTGTTTTTCATTAACAAAATTTTTGAAAGTCTAACATTTTTGTGTTAGTGTAAAAAAAAAAAGTAACATTCTTTGGGAATTTATTAAAATGATAATAATAAAGATCGTAACTTGTGCTTCTCGATAATATTAATAGGTATTATAAAGCATACAAAAATTTTTTTTTTAATAAGATAAACATATGTATGGCAGTGCTCCTGCCATTTAGAGTTTAGACCTTCACCACAGAACCGCCTTTCGCTCAAAATTCCCTAGCCATCCTCACTTTCAAAATCTAAATCGCGAAACGGCTCGATTCTAATTCCTAAACAATGTATTTGCAGTACATACCTCCACCGACCGGCAGCTTCCTGCTCGTCCTGAAACTATTACTTCAAGTACTGCCGGTAACCCAGACGGTGATAATGTGGATCATGGTGATCGCGGGCATCTCGATGATAATGTTATCGGTGCCAAGCATGTTGTGGGCCCTCGGTCAGCAACCGGAAGCGCTCTCGTCCGAGAGAAGGGACAGCACAGATTTAAGAATACCACTAAACTACGGCCAATACACGACGATACGTATCCTGCCGGCCATCAAGAAGATCACGTCGAAGACGGATTTGTTCAGTTAACCGTACGCTTCGTGACTACGTACGAAATTGAAAAATCAATGTTAGGAACATACGGAACGATGTTTTTTTTTTTTTATATTTTAATGAGAGAGATGAAAACAATCGAATGAACGGTAGAGGAGCGATAGAGAGAGAAATAGTATTGGAACGTGCTCGTTCTCGCGGTGAAAAAAGGTGTCTGGTGCTCTCACCTACTTTTAACCTACTCGGAATACCTGTACGGTCGAAGGTATTTTGCGTTACGGTACACATTGAGGGTTTCGCGCTAAAAATATTCCCATTGCGGATCGATATTATTCTTTCAGAACGTTGTGCTTCAACCCTTCTATGATTTCAATTTGTTTCTTCGAATTTCGCGCCATTTTCATAGCGATTGCGATAGCACGTGTTTCTCGCGTCGGAATTCTTAGGGTGCAGTCACATGGAGCGCGGAAACGCGGATCGGCAAAGTAACTAGATTTCCGCGTTTCCGCGTTTCTACCGTTCCGTCAGTTTTGTTTCCCTCAATTTACATGGAGCGCGGAAACGCGGAAATATAAAATATTAATGTTTAACGGTATTTATTGATTAAAATGCTTGTATTCAATAGATCAGCTAAGAAGATAAGCATATTCATAAAAATTGCAATGAATTAATTAAGTGAATAGAATGAAAAGAAATGAATACAAATGTCTATTTGTCACTATACCGTTCCGCTTTTCCGCGCAAATTGTGCTCCATGTAAATTGAGGGAAACAAAACTGACGGAACGGCAGAAACGCGGAAATCTACACTTAATTCACCGAGACGAGTCACAAATGTTACCAACTTCATCAGCGAAAAGCATGAATACATGGATAATATGCCATGCATGAATACGACATATTATCCATGTGTTCATGCTTTTCGCTGATGAAGTTGGTAACATTTGTGACTCGTCTCGGTGAATTAAGTGTAGTTACATTGCCGATCCGCGTTTCCGCGCTCCATGTGACTGCACCCTTATGGTATACCCCATAAATCATCCGCGTGCAGATTGGCAGTGATGGGCATTTGAATCTAAACTTCGAAACGATTCGAAATTTTTCATGACATTGGAAATTCGAATAGTTTCAAACACGATTCATCACTACAGATTGGCAGCAAATTGACAGCAAAACCTGATGTTTACAAATCCATAGCCATCTGTTTCTGCATTAGGCTGCCATTTTGCAAACAAGACCTGTATTAGTAGATGGGGAAGCAGATTGGCGTCAGAAACCGAGCGGAACGTGTCAGCAGTATCTGTTCGAATTCTGCTGCCAATCTGCCGTCAGGCCGACAACAGATCTGCCAACAGGTTATGTCAGCAGGACCTGCTTGGTTTCTATCGTCCATTTGCCAAGAGTCCTGTACGTTACAGATCCTGCGTCCAATCTGCTGCCAATCTAACAACAAATGCTGTAATGGCAGATTCTGTAAAAATCTGCTCGATCAAATTCGGCTATCTGACTATAAATGCCATAATTGCAACGCAAAAACGAGATACAGTTGCATACCATTGTAAACATAACCTAGATCTGTCAATTGGTTAACCGTTAACCATTGGGGACCGCGTTTTGTAGGAGAATCTCGATCAGTTTGCCAACAGTACGCAGCCGGTTTCTGTTTCTCAGATTTCAGCTTTTCGACTAGCTTATGAATTTTTTTCACTTGTCATTTGCTTTGATTCTCGCAACAATAATCTGAGAAAAGATCGAACACGTCGGACTAAATTAATACCGGGAAGAGAAGGCTGTTAATCCTAGCTGTGGCTAAAAAATGTTCCTTACTTTTTAATTATGGACGATCAATCGTTTACATACCGATTGTGACCCGCGCAATTTAATTATTGGTAAACATCAGATATCCGTCTTTTTCAAATCTTGTTCGAAGTGTTTAACACCTTTTATATCTATATACGATTACTAATTGTAAGTACAGTCACAACGGATTTAATAGGTGATCCAATTAACATTAATGGAAATATTTTAAACGACTATTTTTTACTGATTCTTTTTTTCTTTGCAAACGATTTAACTTATGCATGCATATTATTAGCGCGATATCAAGCGTAAGCGTAAATAATAACGTACGTGTATAAATTTAATTCCCGAAATTTGTAACATTTTTGTCAGATCCATAGTCTCGATAAATTCTTATTCGGTCAACTTTTAATTTGCTACACTGTAAATGCTCAACTTGTACTACGTACATCAAACGAACTCTTTTTATTTACTTTTTGTATTTCGTTTTTCTTCTCAACAGGGGTATTATTGTACTAGTTTTTAATATTGTAGGAAATATAAAAATCAGTCAAGTATTTTACGTTAATAAACGCATCGATCAGTGAAAGTAATTGTACAGTTTGAAACACAAAACAGGATTATTGTGTTTCGACTTTGTAGAACGTAGTACTTTCGGGTAAAATTTGTATCGAAAATACCTGAAGTAATTATTTAGGTGAATATACCTTTAAATTTTGCTCAGTTTTCTATCATTCAAGCTATTTATTTACGAATTGTTATTTATGAATTATTAATTACGATATAATGTACTTTTACAAAATTAATTACATCTTTATAGCGTTTTAAGCTTGAAGTTTCTAAAATGTAATAACGATTTCTCATATGTCATACGATTTAATTTATTATCATTCTCTTTTGTTTTTATAAATTTCTTGCAAGAAATTATCACGATAAAAAGAATAATCTAGCAATTATTCCAAATTTTGTTTAAATAGTAAACAATTCTACACTGAATTGATACTAAAAAATGTTATGTACAGTGAGAAACGTAATAATATGTCATTGCATTATATCATTATTTTCATTAGTACAAATTTCACTCGTATTTCATCTACAATTCATTAAACATACATAGCATAGCATTAAAATTTCAATTGTACAGATTTTGAAATATATATGTTGATATATAATTCATGTTTCATAATAAAATATTAAAATACGAAAATACAGTTATATATTATTATAATTTTCCGTATGTGAGCAGTCTTTTTTCCAAAATTTTAAAGAGCTCAAACAATTTATTTAATACAGTTTTGTTTCCAAGAGTCCTCGAGCTTTCGAACCAGCCGCGAACAATTTAGGGGACTACAAATTTGTTTAATCTGCCTCCGTTTTTTGTTACAAAAAATGAACGATTACAAAAATCCAGAAATCTCACGACACAGCGATAAGCCACGAACTATGATCAGCATTGCCGTGTTATTGCTTATCAACTAAGCCACTAAGCGATCGTAATTAAGTGATTGCGTTGACTCCATATGAGTCTCAATATTTAAAAAAATTAAAAAGATAAAAAGAGAACTCTCAAAGACAACGCTGTATAATTCTATTTTTCTTGTACTACAAAATATAATTCTACCCGCATTATTAAATCTGAAAAACATTGACGGCCCTCTAATTCTTTTTTACTTTTACGAAAAATAAATAGTTCCCTCATTGTTTACCTTCGCTTTTTTCAGTTTTGTATACAATAAGATAATAAAATTCAACATAGATAAGAAACTTTTAAATATATTTGTTTAGTGTTATACGCGATTAAAAAAGAACTATAAAAGATATTGTATTTTTTGAGTTTCGATTAAATACATATGGTATAAGGGATATACTGAATGTTTATTACTTAATAATTTTAATATTTATTTGGAATATTGTTATTAAGTACAAAGTATATGTTAAAATACATATATTGTTGCGAATACCTGTATGGATAAAACAAACGCAACAAGACATTATAAAACTTACTCGTGCAAAATACAAATTAGCTTAGCTTCATTAATGTGAAAAATATTGATAGAGATACTAGAAGAAGCTACCATAATCCATGCATTTAACAAAGCTATTAGTAAAAATTCCTTAGGAATCAATAATGCTTTACACCATAAAATATATATGGCAATGTAACTACACAGATACACAATCGAAGAAACAAATAACGATTCTCGAAGATTTTGAAAATATACACTATATACAATTTTCTGAAAATGCTCATCATAATATATATCTCCATGCAGTTTATAATAAAAGTTAGAGCATGGCAAAATTATAAGTCATTCAACTTTTTGAACACATAATCCATTTCAGGTCTATTTTGTGCCATACGATTTGCACACCATTTGCCCAGAACCATTAAATTATTGTAAACCTGCTTATCCTTCTCACCTGCTTTTTTATCTATCAGCAAAGGAAGATCTTTATCTTCCCAACTGTCGATAAAATCTTTCAAAAATTTATTTTCCAACCTGGAGTCATCGTAAGCAGACATGCCAGTCGCCAATTCAAATAAGACTATGCCATAACTGTAAGTATCCACTTTTGTGGATAACTTTCGTCCGTGCAAAAATTCTTCTGGAAGATACGGTCTGGTACCATGAATCTTACTTACCTGAAACGAATAATTATCGCAGTATATTTTATCAGAGTTGCATTTTACACTGACAAGGAAGACATTGTCGCATCGATGTCTCACTTTTTGATCAAACTTATATATCAGTGAAAGTACGAGTTACGTAGAGACTAATTCTATTGGGTTTCTCTCCCATAGGCCTTAGTTTTTGAGAAAAATGAAGAAGTTTTACAAGACAAGTGTAATTAGGAATGTTAGGACATGGTTGATATGTACGGTGTAGCCTAATGGTTCAGTTCATGTGTTGGTATTTTGGAAGTTCGAGTTCGATTCTGGATGGATTCATTTTTTTTTTTTCAATTTTTCACTCATTTTTCAATAAAAGGGTTTAAAATATGAATATTACAAACTATTTTAAAAACACAACACTTTATTTAAAGCTAACATTTGTACGGTGCTACAATATTAATAATATGTACGTGTATGCGTACAATTTGGAGACGAGAGTAGTGTTGTAAAAAGCAGATGTATATATTAACTAGTAACAATGAATAGACTACATTACGATTGTACACTATGATATAAATCAGGTGTTATCCTATAGTAATATTTTTGTACAGGTTTTGGGGTGATAGGAGTCATAAAAACATAAAACAAAGTATAGCTTTATAACAGTTTTATGTAAACAGATGTGCAATAAATTTTAAAGTACTATATGCTTTTTATAGGTTGACATAACTTCTTTTTTTTTTTTTTTTTACAATTCTACTCGTCTTCCAATTGTATGGAAATGTACATATTATTAATATTGTAGCACCGTACAAATTTTAGTTTTAAATAAAGTGTTGTGTTTTTAAAATATTTTGTAATACGCATATTTTAAACCCTTTTATTGAAAAATGAGTGAAAAATTGAAAAAAAAAAAAAAAAAATGAATCCATCCAGAATCGAACTCGAGTTCTCCAGAATATCAACACATGAACTGAACCACTGAACTACACTCTACACCATACATGTCAACCACATCCTAACATTTCTAATTACGCTTGTCTTGTAAAACTTTTTCATTTTTCTCAAAAACTAAGGCCTATGGGAGAGAAACCCAATAGAATTAATCTCTACGTAACCCGTACTTTCACTGATATAAGTTTGATCAAAAAGTGAGACATCGATGCGACAATGTCATGTCGTAATGTAATACGTATGTAATAATACGTTCGAAGATACTTACTTTCATGGAATCTCTCTCAGGACCTTCCCTCGCCAAACCAAAATCGCCGATTCTAGGTTCCAGATTTTTGTCAAGCAGTACATTAGCACTTTTTATGTCGCCGTGTATCAATGGCTTTTCACCTATTGTATGCAAGTATTGCAACCCGCGCGCAATACCTTTAGCAATTTCATGACGCTGCAGCCAAGTTAACGGTTGAGTTCTGTGCTTCATCAACAGTTTGTCTTCCAAAGATCCATTCTTCATAAGTTGATACACAAGACAAGGCGCTTTACCATCCAAGCTATACGCATATAGCGATAAAATATTTTCGTGCGGGTAAGAATTCAGAATTTTTATTTCCCTAAGCGATTGCTGAAGCTGAAGCGCATAACTTTCGTCCAAATCCGCTCCCCTTTTTTCTATCTTTTTGATAGCTACTTCTGTATTTTTCCATGTGCCTGTGATAATAAACTGAATTTAATTACAATAAATTATTGCTTAATCTAATCTTTACTAAATGAAAATTTAACCATTTTATATTACCTCTGTATACAGTGCCAAAGCCGCCTTTCCCTAATATATTATGCTTATTCCATTCGTTCGTAGCTATGGACAACTCATTGTACAAAGCATGCGGTAAAGTTGCTTCCGTACGAGGAATCGTCGTGTCGTTCATTTTCTTCCCATTACTTGGAACGTGTTGCGACGAAGGCTGCAAAGTTGCCACCAAGGAAGCGACTAGTAGGTTATTCGAATTACTCGGTGTAACGCCAATTTGAATCGGTTGCATCGGTCGATTTAATATTTTGTGAGATTCTTCTTTAGTATTCTCATCAATAACTATTTTCGGTACATTTGGCTCCGGTGGAATGACTTGGTTAAAATTCTGTGTACCTATCTTCAAATCTTTAGTGTTTTTATTGAGTCGTTTTCCCAATACCCTGTGGAGATTACCTTCTCCACTGTAAAGCAATTTATGGAATTTTGTTTCAACGAATGGTTTTAAGGGTACCATAGATTGATAATGTTGCATTCTCGATAACAAAACAAATAATTCCAATATTGTATGATTATAATGTCCCCACAATGTCAACAATTCGTCGGTTGGATTTTTTTCTTTTCGCAAACTCTGTATAGTCAATACGTCGTATTGCATCAATGTTCCTAAACGTAATTTACTTATAAATTATATGGAAACGTATAAAAAAAAATGTTACAAACTTACCAGCAAGTTCTTCCCATTTGTCGTTCTGATTGAGTATTTTGCAAAGTTCTGACCGTTCGAAAAATGGCAATTGATAAATATATTTAATTTCATCCGTACAACCTGAAAAAGTCATGTTGCCCGAATGATTTTTTATGATAGCTTCCAATTATAACCGTTTTTGAGAAAATTATTGTGCGTGATTCATACCAAAGAAAACAAACCAAACTTTCCTTTCGAATTCTAGCGCCATCTGTCAAAATGCGTGTTGAAAGAATTTACAATAAGGAAATACATTTATGAACATTATTAGCAAGAATTTTCCGTATTTGAAATAAAAAGAATTGTGTTCTGATCAATAATATAAAAATCTTATTTAAAAATTTCACAAATGTGAGGAGAATTTTAAATTATCGTAAACAATGGCTTATTGATGTTATTTTTTTACTTACGAAAATTTACCCACTGAGGGTGTTTTTAAATGCATCATTAAAAAAATATATACAGATTATTATTATTTTATTCACCTGTAAATATTGGTTCGTTTTCTATTAGGAATATATATGAATAAATAATATCATCAATGTTAGACCATATTCCCTAATAGCCAAACCAGAATGTGCGGACCCTGCTATAACCTGCGTTAGCATGTGATGCCGCCTGGCGGGCAGTTTCGTGCAGGATTTTGCCCACGGACCTGTACGAATCTACCTGCAGAATACTGACAAACATCTACGGCAGAATAACGTGCAGATTCATGCAGAACCTGCATGTGCAGTACTGTAGACAGACTGCCGACTAGCATTGAGCAAACCATGTTAACATAACCGAAGGTTAACTATGCGTATGCAGGGGTATGCAAAGAGATCTTGCCGATATAACCTGAAAGTAGAGTGACGTTAAAAATTAGGTAAATCTGTCTGTTACATTGCTACGACTGGTGACGACTAAAATCTTTATAAACAATATTATATCTTTAAATAATAATTATATATAAAAAGACAACATTATTACTAGAAATTTTAATCTTTCACATATTGATGATTCATTTGTTACTGCTAATAAGGTATTTATATTGGACTGGTAAGTTACAAAAGTTCCAAGTTCCAATTGACACTCTGAGTACAGAGTTATGTTATTGTATTCAATCTTATTCCGAGGTTTGATTTTTTCACTGACTTTATAGTTTAATTAAGTTTAAACGTTGTTTACATTCGTCTATTAGTTTATCGTGCTTTTAATATGGTATTTCCACATGAGTTTTTTGTTAAATATCATTCCTGATATGTAATATCTTGTACCTTGCAAATGAAATGCATTGAATTTTTTGGATAAAGAATTTAAAAGCACTTTTTTCAGCAAAGGACCCTGCACAGTTTATATAGGATTTTACCTGTATTGCAGATTATAATGTCCTCTACAAGAAATGTATAGGAATTTAGGATTGCTGATAATGGGTTCATCCAAATGACTGCATATCTAAAGTACTGTATATCATTGGTAAGTTAACAATTGGAAGATATGCGGGTCTGATTAATCGAAGTTCCTATATATTTCTTGTAGAGGACATCATAATCTACAATATAGGTGAAAATTAGCCAAATTCACCAGTATCCAAAATCCTATACAAACTGTGCCGGGTCCTTTGGAGTTTGTTTACTAATTACCATATTTATCTAAATGAAGTTGAATATATTAGTTAGGTATGGGATAAGTGTTTTAGAAATTTGGCCATATTGTTTGTGTGTCTAGCCATACTGGTATTAGTTCTATATGGCACGTACATTTTTATTTAAGAACTTTAATTATTAAATAATGTAATATGCTATTGTAATACTCTATTTACACAATCGCATACTCTAATTTTTTGTGAAAATTGAAGGTGCAAGTCAAACCAATTTGTATCATATGTATATATGTATTTTTAATGTAAGAAATATTTCTGGAAAATAATAAAATTATTTAAGATTTTAAATTTTGATATATCAATTAAAACTGCATGTCCTTAATTTCTGCTGCTAATCTTTCCTCAGATTATAGGTTTGCTTTTTATTCCTGCACTGGCTGAACCTGAACTGGTGCAGAGTGAACCACTTGCTATCTCCTTTCATTTTGTGAAATTAAAGAAAGATAGCGATTGGTTCATTCTGTACTAATACAGCCAGTGCAGGAATAAAAAACAGACCATTATATCTGCAAGATCTGCTACTACTTTCACGTCAGAAACCCTCAGATTATGTTAGCAGGATCTGCTCCATTTTTCCCGCCAGTAACCCTCAGGTTGTCAGTAGGATCTGCTCAAATTTTCCCGCCAGTAACCGCCAGGTTATGTTAGCAGGAAGTCCGCCATTTTTCCCATCAGTAACGAGCAGAAAAGTGTGCAGATCTGTTCAAAGTTTTGTACTGCAGATCTCGTCAGGCACTGAGTCAGTGTTTGTACGCAAACTCATTGCGAATAGCGGACACAGATGCTATATGGGTTGCCTGCAGGGTCTGCTCGAATCTGAACAAATCTGCACGACATCTGCACACAGATTGCTATTAGGGTTTATAGACTTGGTAGTAACGCACTGTGTAACACGAGCTCCTATATTAGAATAATATAAATCTGTCCTATACTTTACCAATGATTTAAAAACTGATTTATAACTAGATTTTATCAGTTTACGAATTTCAAATTGTAAAAATAGTTGTTTTTACCGATCTAGAAATCGAAAACTAACTTTAGCGCCCCCTCTCCACAAATAGCGGTCAATCACTGAACTATAAACTACCTGGAATGAGCAGTACGTGTATAAGCAGCCGTGCCGACAGAGAGTGCTATACGGGGTACCTCTGTCTCTTTCTTATACACGTCGCGCGGTCATTTAATGACGCGCAGTTAGTCATTTGTTATAATTGCAACAGTGTATTAGAAAAGGACAAAGATACCCCGTATAGTCCTCTGTCGGCACGGTTTCTCCTATCCCGATCCACTGAACTGCTCATTCCAGGTAGTTTATAGTTCAGTACACTCAAATAGGCGAACTGTTAATACGGATTTAGTAGGATTACATCTTTTCAGAGGCGCTGTCCTCGATCAAAGTTCAAGAATTGTATACATACATAAGAGAAGAGTGCTGAACAATTCCAAACAGTGCCGAACAATTCCGAACAGTGTCGAACACGTACGACGCTATGCCCACGTGCGAATTGAAATAAACAAACGGTCTGAAACGGTCATTGTAAGTGCGGTCACGTGCAGTGAAAATATTAGATTTTCGACGATTATTTGTGTGCAATTGAACAAGTGTTTTGTGCCGGATCATCTGAAAAGAACAGGTATATTTTAAGTGCTGTAATTAAATATTAGGAATAAGAATAATAAATGAAATATTAGGTGACCATTAAAAATATTTAATAAAATAATGTTATTAATCGTTAGAAAGTTATAATTAAAATTATGACTAAACATATTTAATTGAATACTGAATTCTTGTTTTCTCATTTCTTATTAGATTTCATTATGGTTGGATACATTACTTGCGCTGTACCTGGATGTGATGATAGGACATCCACAAGACATAGATTTCCCAATCCTATCAAGGATAAAAGGAGATTTGACATATGGATTGATCTAGTAGCTAATCCAAAATTAATGAATTTAGATCCTTCAAAAGTATATATAAATTATCGGGTGTGTCATCAACATTTTACTGTTAAAGATAAATCGACAAACATGTATTTGCTACGTACAGCTATACCTTCTCAGAAGTTACCATTTAAAGAAGGTATTAAATTTGAATATTGTAAGTAAAGGTGGGACCAACAATTTGAAATTGTAAAAGTACTTATAAAGGGTTTGAATCTATCTTGTTTAGGTTTTAATATACTTAGAAGAATTGCTTTTGTTTTTCGAACTATTCATTACGTGTTTTAAACTATGCAGTTAGATTTGAACGTACTTATAATGTACTGGGTCTTATCTCTAACTATAAATACATAAAGAATTATATTTTAGACAATATGAGTGTTCAAATTGTTTTTATAGCAACACGTACATCGGCAGTCGTAACTTGAGAGACATTGCCTTCTACTTCGTATGCAGTGTCTTGCACTTTGGAGGCAGTGCCTTGTCCTACGGAGGCAGTGCCTTGTCCTACGGAGGCAATGCCTTGTCCTACGAAGGCAGTGCCTTGTTCTTCAGAGGTAGTGGCTCGTACTTCAGAAGCAGTACCTGGTAGTTATATAGATAAGGAACAATTTTGGGATATGCAGTGTTGTGTGACTCCAACAAACAGCAAAAGTATGAGAATTTAAAAATATTAATATAATATAATAATATAATATAATATAATATAATATGGTAAATTAGGACCCGCTAGAAAATTTTTTCTGCCAAATACGGCAACACAGATTTAGAAATAACCAATTAACGACTAAACAATTTATAGAATTCTATAAAACTTTATTATTAAGAAATATTAACTTTCATTCATTTTTGGCAAATTGTGAAGACACTTTAGATGTTTCATTATTACATCTTGATGACTTAGTTAAAAACACAATAGATAATGTGGAAATATATGAAGAACCGGAAATACACACATATATTAAATATTTTAGACACAGAGATTAGTGTGAATAAATTAAAACTTTTAAAAATGTGTGTATTTAGCAAAATTTTGAAAAATATTAATTGTCAATTTTGTAGGAGGATGCATATTTTATGTCGTGAAAACCTACAAGAATTGCAACCGTTTTTTGTCCGATGCATTATCCATATTTATAATATAAGTACACACATATTAAAAAAAATATATAACTACTGAAAATATAAAAAAAAAATTACATTATACGTAAAAAAGTATGTTAGTTTTAGTTTTATATGTAATGACAAAGAAGATGTAGAATCATATATTATAAAACAAATTGTAGAATATTGTATTTTTCAATATTGTAAAAATATGAATAATGTTATTAAAGGAAAAGTATAAGTTTAACATTAAAAATATATGACGAATTTATTAATAAAACTATTATTAATGAGAAACTATTTATTATTTAACTACTTTTCCATTAAAAACAAAAGACTGAGCTACTACCTCTGCACGACTACACAGTTTTAAACTATGCATAATAGTAATAGATTTTGTGTAGTCATGCAGAGGTAGTGCTTCAGTCGTTTGTAAAGTATACATTTAAGTATAACCTTTAATATACCTTTCAAATTTGCCGCGTTTGGGAATTTAGTAGGATTACATCTTTAGTAGGAATGAGCAGTTCAGTGGATCGGGATAGGAGAAACCGTGCCGACAGAGAGAGCTATACGGGGTATCTTTGTCCTTTTCTAATACACTTGCAAATATAACAAATAACTGCGCGTATTAAATGACCGTGTGACGTTAAGAAAGAGACAGAGGTACCCCGTATAGCCCTCTCTGTCGGCACGGCTGCTTATAGTACTGCTCATTCCAAGTAGTTTATAGTTCAGTCAAGAGGAGATATCTTTGGTTCAGTGACGGTACTATCCTTTAACCACGTGACTGCCATAGAGTATCTACAACTCATATCACAGTCCATTTTGATTCGGAGCTTCTTAGTTCCACTACTACGCGCCGCTAATCCAGTATCCGACACCTCTGTCCGACACCCTTTAGGATGCAGTCACATGGAGTGTGGAAACGCGGATCGGCAAAGTAACTAGATTTCCGCGTTTCCGCCGTTCCGTCAGTTTTGTTCCCTCAGTTTACATGAAGCGCGGAAACGCAGAAATATAAAATATTAATGTTTAACGGTATTTATTGATTAAAATGCTTGTATTCAATAAATAAGCTGAAAAGATAAGCATATTCAAAAAAATTGTAATGAATTAAGTGAATAGAATGAAAAGAAATGAATACAAATGTCTATTTGTCACTATATATCGTTCCGCTTTTCCGCACAAATTGTGCTCCATGTAAACTGAGGGAAACAAAACTGACGGAACGGCGGAAACGCGGAAATCTAAGGTCTGTTTTCTATTCCTGCACTGGTTGCACTAGTTCAGAACTTATCTATCGCTATCTTCTTTTATTTCACAAAATGGAAAGAGATAGCAAGTGGTTGGTTCTGCACTAGTTCAGAAAGTGCAGGAATAGAAAACAGACCTCTAGTTACTTTGCCGATCCGCGTTTCGCCTTTCCGCGCTCCATGTGATTGCACCCTTAGACTTGGTAGTAACGCACTATGTAACGCGAGCTCCCATATTAGAATAATGGATCTGACTTATACTTTACCAATGCTTTAAAAACTGATTTATGACTAGATTTTATTGCTTTACGGATTTCAAATTGTAAATGTAAATAGTTGTTTTTACCGATCTAGAAATCGAAAACTAATTTTAGCGCCCCCTCTCCACAAATAGCGGTCAATCGAAGTACTATTCATTGATATAGTATGGTAAGCAATGGGAATGTGCGTTTACTAAGTGAGTATTTTGTAATACCGCGTTCGCCATTTTGAAACCGGAGTCACACGCAAAACGTTGTGTATGTTGTGCCAAAGTGACTCTTTACGTATTTCCAGAGATATTGTATCTTAATTTCAAGATACCGGTAAACAGTAAACAATGGCAGAGTATTTGGCGTCAATTTTTGGTACAGAAAAAGACAAGTAAGTCGAATATTTTAAATCGGTGCTTGCTCAAATTAATCGTACCAAACATCTCACCGCTTTTATTTCCCTTCGTCCTTGCAGAGTAAATTGTTCATTTTATTTCAAAATCGGTGCCTGTCGACACGGAGATCGATGTTCACGGATTCACAACAAACCAACTTTCAGTCAGGTAAAAGTGTTTCCCTTAACCTTTCCCGCTATTCGAATTCGTTTAAAATAGTCGCGAAATTGTGGTTTTTACTCATTTAAAGATTCCGTTTAGACTTCGGTTTATGACCTTCTGCTACTAACTAGAATTACACAAGAAATTGCTAATTCTGTTACGTTTTCCTTCTACTTATATTGTTTAAACATAGTAAACAGTGTATAACATAAACAAATTACATTTGTTTTAGACATGCTTATTACAAAACCTTTACGTAAATCCTCAGAATTCTGCTAAAAGTGCAGATGGATCTCATTGTGAGTATAACAATACAATATTAACAAACAATATATCAATTGATATAATAAATTTATCATAATTCATCAATATTTATTAAATATTGTCTGGCAGTGGTTGCGAATGTATCTGACGAAGAAATGCAAGAACATTACGACAACTTCTTCGAAGATGTTTTTGTTGAGTGCGAGGATAAATATGGTGAAATAGAAGAAATGAATGTTTGTGATAATCTTGGAGATCACCTAGTTGGAAATGTCTACATCAAATTTCGGAGAGAAGAGGACGCAGAAAGAGCTGTGAACGACTTAAATAATAGGTGGTTCGGCGGAAGGCCAGTGTACGCTGAACTTTCACCAGTTACCGATTTCAGGGAAGCCTGTTGCCGTCAATACGAAATGGGGTATGCGCCTGTTTCACGTTCAATCTCATTTGTAATCCTGTTTTCTTCTTTCGTATTAACTAAATCATTTTTATTTAACATACAACGTTTGATATTATTTCAGAGAGTGTACACGCTCAGGGTTTTGTAACTTCATGCACTTGAAACCAATTTCACGAGAATTACGACGTTATTTATACAGTCGAAAGAAGGGCGGCAAAGGTCGCTCGAGATCGCGTTCACGATCCCGCGGTCGTGACCGCAAGCGAAGATCACGCTCTCGGGACAGAAGATCCAGATCTAAAGATCGTCGAAAAGGTAGAGACGATAAGGGTAGAGATGGACGATCTGGGAGGTATTAATTATAATTTCAAATTGTAATAATTCTTCATAATAAAATGATACAAATGAAGTTGACCCTTTGACTGTTTTGTCAAAAGAAAAAAAAAAAGGATATTTCTTTAAAAAATATATATATATGAAAAATGGAGTTGAAAAAAAAAGGCAACTTACTACACACAATAATTTCTAATCACAATCGAAGGGTTGAATAATATGAAATTATTTAGTATGTAATTCTTTTTAAAACGAAGGTAGCAAACGTTTTCACTATTTTCTGAATGTTATACAGTGTAATTCTCTTGCTAGTAGACACAAAGCAAGTGCTGCCAAACATACCGTACGAACAGAGTATTTCATTTGTATTCGTAAATGAAATTACTTTAGAAATTATACATTATTCGAAAAAATGTTTCAAGCAGAAGTTACTCTGTTCCGAAAAATACATGTTATTACGAACATAAATTTTCAGAACTTTCAACATCTTGTTTAAAACCAAAGATGATTTTGAAATGTCTGATGCATCGCTTTGCACAAAATTCGAGTTCACAGTAACTTCTACTTGAAACATTTTTTCGAATAACGAATAGTTCGTAGAATAATTACATTTACAAATTAATTTATATAGACACAGTCATGCTTTGTATCCTCTAGCAAGAGAATTACGCCGTACCTAATTAAGAAAATTAACGGAAACCATTTTCTTTGTATTCATTCGGACTTGTATAAATTGCTATATGTCTACAAATAAGTATACTTTAATCTTCAAGCGAATTGTTATAATTTTCAATACGTCAATGAATCTTTATGTATGAGCATTATGACTATGCAAAAGTCATCACGGTATAAAAGAAATTTTGCATGTATAACAATAAAAATTAAAATTTAAAAAAAAATTAGAAAATCGTATTTTCTTATTCTTAATACATTAGCATAAATTTCAGTTAAAGAAACTAGTAGTATATAATATTAACACACCATGCATTTGACACAAAGAAATTTATACATATATGTATGTATGTATGTATGTATATGACCATTACTTCTAACAAAAAATAATTATCAATACATTATGCGAAAATTATACTGAATGCTTCGTAATATAAGTATAGATAAAAAATATTTATTAGCAGACTAATACCAAGCTAAGCTTTTGCGTTTCCACCAGGCATTAAAACTACAAGAATTTCGTAAACTTCTTTTCACAAGCATCCATCTCTGATTATGTAGGCCAAATTGCATTATATTTTATACACTGGTAAAGTATATAATGATACTTTTTTACGAACTAAAATAAATGAATTAAAAATGTTTACAGTCCTTTTAGACAGTACGAAAAATTACTGGAACATTTAAAGAAAAACGTAAAATAAAATTATAGTTTCACAAAGGACAGCAAATCACTCGTCGATACAGAATTTCTTAGGCAATAGATTCTTCTGTTTTTCGTAAAAAAGATACAGCTATATGAAAACGAGATGCATAGCCGTAAAAAAAAGTTCTTTAAAAAATATACTTCAAACGTTTTAAATAAATTATCCAAATTCTTTTATAAATAATATTAGAATTGTGATATAAACTGAATTATAGGTATGTTTTTAACGTTGTAGTTGCATTATAAAATCGTGATATGCGAATATTAATGAATAACGATGTAATGGGATGCACGCAATCTCCATTTAATACAGTCGATAATATAAATCTATCTATAAACTATTGCTTCTTATTTCGAAATGACACGAATTTCTTAACAACTTCGTTAACGTCGTTGTATCGATGCACGTGTATACATCACAATGTACTCGTGAATATCACGGATAAAATATCAACGTACGTCTTTCGAATTAACTTTTTCCTCCTACTTTATCCATTGCCGACAATATTAAACACGCATCCATTTCATCTTACAACGTTTTCACTGTCTACCGCGATAGACAATACTCAAAAACATTTTCATAATTTTACAAGGATTAAATGTAGCATATTTTGCGGACATTAAACTATAATATACAATAAACGCATTTATGTTTCTTTCCTTTCCTTTCCAATGACTATTAACAATTACCATTATATAGTGTAAAAAGTATATTAAAGTGGTACAATTGAGTCCGACGGAAAAGACGTATCTTGTAGTTTATTCTCATCAGAATTTCTCCAAAATATACTGTATACAATATTTTACTTTGCGTATAAATATATACAGTTGTGTTATGAGAGCGCACTAGGTATCGATCAGTTACTCAGACACAAGATTGAGCAGTGCGCAACGTATTCTACCTTTGTATGTCCCAGAAGATACGGAATCTTCTATAGCATAGTTTTATGTTTATTTTTGTGGTAGTATAGTGCTTGTGGTATCCATTTACTTTGCGTCTAAGCACAGAGGTACAAATCGATTAATTAATTTCGTCTCTTAAGATAACTAACAGCTTTAGTAATGTCCTGCCCACATCACTTGTATCGTGAAAATATTTACACTGTTTAGGATACTAATTAATGATTACGATATTCCATAATAGGTTTAGTAGGATATGAGATCATTGTTTAGGGGGGCTAATCAGCGTAAACAATGAACTGTTGATTATCCACGTCTGCAACTTCAACCTGTACGAACTGAGGTTGTTGCAGTTGAATCTGTTGTACTTGTCTTCCGATAGCATTGCGTGACCTGCAAGCAAACGAATGCAACGGATTAAGCGACTGTCTCTTAAAAAAAAAAAAATGTAAAAGTCTAGTTTTAACTTCAACTATACAACACGAAGAATACTTACTTAGCCTTCGCGTGTGTTAATATATGTGACTTTAAGTTCGTTGATTGCGCAAACTTTTTGCTACATCCGTCGAATGGGCAAACGTACGGTCTATCACCGGTATGAATTCTAACATGAGTGCGAAGATTGAAGTCAAGACTAAACCTCTTGCCGCACCCTTCAAACGTACATTGGAAAGGTTTCTCCCCTGTGTGGACCAGCTGATGCCTTTTCAATTTCGAACTTTCGACAAAGGCCTTCCCGCATTCGGCGCACACGTGTACTCTTGGCCCGTGGGTGTGCAAATGCTTGCGCATCGCGCTATTATCTCTGAACATTTTTGTGCATCCTTTATGAGGACAAGCTATAGTACGCTCGACACCATCTAAAACGGGTGGTTTGCGCACTTTTAGTTTATGACCAGGTCTAGCAAATTCTGCCAGTTGTTTCGGGTCCGAAAGGTCTAGACCCGGCATTCCATCGGAAATGGAGCTTCCAGAGTGATTGAATTTGGCATTCGATTTACCAGTCATGTATTCTGTGTAGTCTGGATCAGGCTCTGGATTCGAGCCTTCATCTGGAACATCCACCAGGTGAGGAGCTAATAGGACACTCCCTTTAACAATAACAAACAAGCAGTCCCAAACAAAAGCTACCGTATTTATTTTTGATTACGTACATTTTATTTATATTTAACAATAACAACTTTTCATCGTGCAATAACACAAGCTTTTATTTTTTTTTAAACAATAAATAATTTGATCCTCTCAAAATTCAATATATTAAAATATGGACAAAAAGTTAAAATAAGTTTGAAAATTTTATGTATGAAATTGTTCAATTTACTTTGAATTTAGTAGATATAAAAAAATGTATAATATATTCGAATTTATATAATTTATAAATACTTTTTGCAGAAAACTAAGAATTACTTGGAAATTTAATTTCGAAAGTTAATGCAAAATATATTTAACGAATATCGAAGTTTTAATTAGGAATATAACAGAGAAATAAAACCTAAACTTTATTTTAGTGTAAATTTTAAGTTGTAATGTCTTATACATTAAACACAAATTTATTTAAAGAATTCCAGTTTTTATATTATTGGCGAATGAAGGTATACATATTCTTTATTTCTTAAATTTGGTTATTATTCATTTATGTAACAAAGATATGATCGATTGTAATACATATTTCGGAAAATTAGATTATACATTTAATTTTTATTAATTTCCCATGCATAATGTGTCTCAAATATTACACCTTTCTGACTCCATTCAAATAAAAATTGAAATAAAATAGGTAGATCGTTCGGGTGATATAAGATACAAGCATCCGCGAACGCTTGAAACGAATTCTAGGTTTCATATACCTACGCCTAATGACGTAAGTAGACAAAATACATTTCATACTTGTAGCGATAAATATTTTAAACACATTTTCTTAGAAGATAAAGGATTAAATTCGGCTTTTTCAATTAAAAACGTAGAAAAACTAAGGGAATTAGGAGGGGAGAAGCGGAAAAACGATGTAAAATAAGATATCCGACAAAACAAAGATAACGAGAGCGCGCGAGGTTCTCGCTCGTTCCTGCCACAAGTGCATCTCCGCCATTATCATTCAAGAGGACAGATCCCGCACGTAAAAGAAGCCATTTTCAAAATATGGCTGCCCCCTGGCAGCATAATGGCGTTCCCTCGATCAAAACAAACAACGCAAACTGTCAACGAAATCGCCGATAACAAAGAATCCGTAAGCGTACCGTCGATTTCTTTGACGAGCCTGTAGGAAAACTATCGTATCGATTCGAGTCCACCGGAAGTGCGTACCTAACACAGTGTGCGTGGATATCGCCCGTCGCCAATAGTTTTCACGACCCAAACCGTCTCGGTGGCATGTAATTTCTATCGAGAAAAAGGTTATAGAGAAATATGCAGAGCTTACCGTCGTCGGTGCCCGACGCCCACATAGTCACCGAGAATTCACCCTCGAGCGTCTTGATTTGCACTTGCTTCTGCTCCCACTTTCTAGCCTTCGTCTCCGAACCCATTTCCCCGAAAATCGTATGATCCGACGTTCTGAATCTCGATGCGCCGCTCTTTCTGGCCTTCTTCGGACCCTTCCTCGACGGTCCAGGACTCGATTCAACATAAATATCGTTCTCTGGCACCGGGATCTGATCGTACACGCTCAGCGGATCACTGCCGACGATTTCCTCTTGCGTCTGTAGGATGATTTCCTCGCGTCCTGGCTCTGGAAGTGGCTGAAGAGCGATCATCGGCTGACCATCTTCCCCCTCGATGGTTGTTTCCACGGTCTCGCAGGGTATTTCCACCGGTATCGTTTCAATTTCAACCTCCTGGATATCTGGTTGAATCTCCACTTCGGTTATTATGTCCGAGGACGCCATATTAATCTCCGCTGACGCCATGTTACTAATCAAAATGGCTGGCCACGGATACTCGTGCGACTAGCGGGGCGGCAAGTTTACCGATCACGTGATCACTCCCACCACCCGGCGATCAGTAGCGTTGATGTTGAGAACAACTCGATAGGTCAATTACGGCCGCGTTTAGTTCACCTATGCGTCTGTAGAACGCGCACGAATCGTTCGATTCTGTAGGGATTTCGTGTTAATTGCGCGCGTTAATTTAAATTAAGAAATGCTGGTACAAAGAGGTCTTCGATTAATATATGTTATTGATGTTTAATGTTATTAATAGACTATATGTTTATGCAAAATCATATTTTTAAGGACACAGAAATAGAAATAAAATTTGAAGAAAAGTATGCTTTACCTAAATATCATATAAATATCATATGTATTTTTATTTCGATATTTTATGTATTTTTGCAGTAATGCACATTATTATACATTTTTTTACATTTAAAATTGCTATAAATGCATAAATATCTGCAGTATAGTTATTAGCATCTATGCAAAGTAAAGTTATTGATTTTTGTAAGTAAGACGGCGTACATTGAATTTTGTATTTTGTTATTTTTGGAAACATTAAATCGATCGTTTATGCAGGACAAACATATATATACAGCAAAACTTCCGTATAACACACGAGTTCTTACAACGCGAATTCCTATAATGCGCCAAAAATATTGCGACTACTGTTTTCATATAACACGATTCTTCGTACAACGCGCCAAATAATAAAACATGTATACAGGGTGTTTGGGATAGTAGTTCTTTATTTTCTTGATATAGGCTCTCTGCTCGAGACCGGAGACGAGCCTATATCGTAGGGTATGTACGCTCAGTCCAAATGATTCGCAAGGGTTATTAGAAAATCACTAGACGGAAAAATGCCTATTTCTACTATTATATATAAACAATATAAAAAAATATATATGTACATACGTAGATATGTGTGTAGTATATGTACATATATACTTTTTATATATTTTTTATATAAAATAGTAGGAATAGGCATTTTTCCGTCTAGTCATATTCTAATAACCCTTGCGAATCATTTGGACTGATTGTTACTACTTTCTTTGTAATGTGCCGAACGTAGAAAAAAACAGCGGGCGAAAAGACGCTGGTTCAAAAACGGATGTCGCTATAGGGTCATAACGGGTCATTCCATACGAAAACAGACACTTTTCGGAGTAACATCTCGGATTTTGTTCAAATTTGGATATGTTGTAGTCTTTAGAGGCATATAGACGTATCTCAAAGGACTTTCAAAAGGTCAAAAAATGTCGGTTATACAGCTCTTTAAATTTGGCTATTTCTTAAAAAAATTGTATCTGTGACCTTCCTTCGAAAAATCATAACAGTTGAACTAATAAACCGATTAAAATGAGCTTTTTGGTGCTTATATAGTAGAGACTTTGAAGTATCTATTAAAAATTATTTCAGTTGAGATAATAATTTTTTTTAACCATTTATTTTGCAATTGTTTTAAACAATTGCCATTTGTAGTCGCAGGGAAATATTTAAAAATTTGAAAAAATGAGGATATAGCCTTGTTGTCATTTCATTCAAATAATTTTCCTGTGGCTAATATTAAAATGACCATATTTTTGAAAAGTTTACCATGAAGGGGGACGAACAAGACTATACGCTCATTTTTTTCAAATTTTTAAATATTCCCCTGCGGCTACAAATGGCAATTGTTTAAAACAATTGTAAAATAAATGGTTAAAAAAATTATTATCTCAACTGAAATAATTTTTAATAGATACTCCAAAGTCTCTACTATAAGCACCAAAAAGCTCATTTTAATCGGTTTATAAGTTCAACTGTTATGAGTTTTCGAAGGAAGGTCACAGATACAATTTTTTTAAGAAATAGCCAAATTTAAAGAGCTGTATAACCGACATTTTTTGACCTTTTGAAAGTCCTTTGAGATACGTCTATATGCCTCTAAAGACTACAACATATCCAAATTTGAACAAAATCCGAGATGTTACTCCGAAAAGTGTCCGTTTTCGTATGGAATGACCTTATACTGGTGGAGATAAAATGCGAGCGTGTATTATCGTACGGTTTTTTTCGAGCCTATTTGGAGGAAATACTGTGCAAAGCTTTGAAGAGGTGATAGATCACGTAAAAACAAACAAAAACTTTTATATGACTTATGGGGTCCAAAATTCAACCATTTAAAAAAAAACGGTCATAAATATTTAAGCTTCCAACCCCTATAATTTAAGATAGGAACGTTTTTCGTAAGCAATTTCTTCGCTAACATAAATAACATTGCGATCTTGTTAATCCAATAAGTACAGTAACTGTGATATTATTACCTTGTATCGCGAAAAAATAGTATATATTTTTCTAACCCTCTAAATTATCACGATTTTACTATCCCAAACACCCTGTATAGAACATATTTATTATTCATACATATTTGATATTTGAACATATTTGATAACACATAGAAAATAAAAGTCGGCATAGCAATAAAATTATTTCAAACATATGTTACTTTAGATTATACGCGTTATACGAAAAAAATTCCTGTACAGCACGCGATTTCCTATAGCGCGTAACGTATTATTCGCGTTATACGGGAGTCCACTGTATTTATTTTTTCTCCTGAAAATATAGGAACGATCGTTTCAGTAAAGCGGTGTTGTGTCCATTATCCGAAAACCGAAAATTCAGTCGAAGCAGGATCACGAAGGATCCAGAAGGATCCCTATATTCGAGACGAAGAATCCTGCGCCTGCGCTAGATGACGCTAACGTTAGCTTCAGATTCGCAACTGATTTCGGTTTTTTTATTCGTTATATTTGTCGTAGAATCAGTAAAACGATTTACCATCGTCAAAGAACATATTGTTCGATTCTGATATGATTCTGATCAATATATCATCAATATAATCAATGAGATTACTGAAATTTATCTTACGATTTTCTATTGCGCGCCATTCATTAGATTAGCAATGCATTTGAGGTAGTAGCCGGTAGTAGCGAACGTAGCGAACAATATTTTTGCATTGTGTCTTTTTCTTTCGATAGTGTCTCCATCTTTTGGAAACATGCAAGTGATAAGTGACAAGTGACAACATTATTGGGAAGAGGTCTTATACTTATGTTTCGGTTTGACACATCGTAAATGTGTTTTCTATATTATTTTCTTATTTCTGTTCACGTAATAAATTGATTTTTGTTAAACGTAATTCGATATGTGCGTGTAACATATGAAGTAACATTATATGCACTCGTTGAGTTGTTTAAACGAAGAAGATAGGTTATAAATTCGATTTGTAATTGTTGTTATTACCACCAGAGAGGAAATTCTGTTACCACTATGGATTTGTCAAAAATTCCAAATGACAAAAAGTTGTATCTTTGTAAATGGTATTTTCGAGGTAAGTGTTATCCTCTCGCGATGCTCTGATGGTTTACACGAAAATATATATGAGTATTTTGCTGCTTTATAGCTGGGTTTGCACTTCTGCCATTTCTTTGGGCTGTGAATGCTGTTTGGTTTGCCAAAGAAGCTTTCGTTGTTCCGCATTATGAAGAACAAAAACAAATCAAAAGATGTAAGTTCATAATTTGTTAGTTTTTTTTATTTTGATTATACACAGTCTGCTTTTTATTTTGTTTATAGACAATCTGCGAACCAGTCCTTAAGGCTGATTCAGACACGTTTAGTAATTTAGTCGAGTAGCAAGTATTTTAGTAATTTGCTACGTAAAATTTAGTCAAGCAATTTAGTAAAACAATGCAGTTACTTGCCACGCGACTAAATTACTAAACCTGTCTGAACCAGCCTTTACGTTGTTTTTGATATAGGATATTATATTATTTGTCCAAGTTGTAACAAATGGCATCAGAACTAGTCTGCAGATAGTTTAAAAAATCTATGGATTGTCTGCAAACTGTGAATAGTTCAGAACATCTGCGAATTATCTATAGTCTGGGAACAATTTAAAACATCTCCAGATTGTCTGCAGTCTGTGAAAAATTTAAAACATCTGCAGATTGTCTGCAGACAATATCTGTAAATGTACTAGGCTTTAAATAATATTATAAATACAAATTGAAGATCTATCTTTGCTGTATTTAGCAAACTGGCTTTTCATTCACTTTGCTTCAAATAAATCTAAGCATTTCAGGAATTTTTCAAGAGATATTATACTAAAATTAGTTTACAAACCCAATTATTGAAATGCTGAAGTTACGTATTTTATACATGTATCTCTTAGAAAATAACACCAATTGATACTTCATGATTTCTCAATGAAAATGTCAAATGCATCATAATTCTGATTATTTTTAACGATGTATGAAAAATTACTCTTCTAAATTTAGAGATTATTTTCCTAAAAATAATTCGATTTACATTAAATTTAATATCATTTTAATAGGGATGATTAACGTAATGGCGCAGGACAAGATGAAATTTCGAAGTATATTTTTCGAGTGATTTCATCCGAAATTTCTTAACGATTACACAAAGAAATGTCTGTTTCTCTGTCGCACAATGGCAGATTTCGTTAAAATAATTTTAGGATATTGCTATGCCACTGAGCAGATTCTTTCTGAATAATTAAATTAAATATATCTTCGAAAAAAATCGATTCTGAAAATGTACTTTGTACAATTGTATCGATATGAATCTTAAATTATCTTTCGCGTTTTAATAAATTTCCAGATGTGGTGTTTTCTGCCATAGGAGCAGCCTTATGGTCAGCTGTTCTTCTAGCATGGATTATTACATTTCAAACGCAAAGAGCAGCATGGGGTGAATTTGCCGATTCTATTAGTTATATAATTCCCACAGGCATTCCTTAACATTGTGATATAATTGTTATTTAATTATTTTATAAATAACCATTAAATACATTTTTAATGTGTGGATTGAAAAAATAAAAATGCTTTAATTTCGTTTAATATTTCATTAAACTTCAGTATTCAGTGTTATAAAAAATATATTATTTATTTTGATATATTCAAAACGAAATATCTTGTAAAACATAAAGGGCAAATAGATTGCGAATACAATTAAAATGTGCAATATTCTCTATGTTTTATAATATCCGTAAAAGTATTAATATTGCACGCCCAAGTTTTCAAAATTGATTTATTTTCGTATTTATCCATTACTTTTTATCGGACGTAAAATGCGACTAAATTAAACGGCCCTTCGTCGTTGCCTATATATTTGTATATCTTTGTAAACTAATCGTGACAGCAGCTAAAACAATAAAAGTTCAATTAAACAGATTGATATTTATCGTTTATTTTGCAATGTGATGGGAAGCATTCTTACCAATAGTGCCAGCATATCGGCAGCCATAAGCATATAAAATACATTGTGCCAACCAGCCCAACGTGACACGAGACCTGCTAATAATGGGCCAACAGCGGCGCCAATGCTGCCTGTACCGTCGATGATTGCAGTAACTGTAGCTAAAGCTTTCGAATTATCTCCTAGACTAGGATGAGTACCTAGTTCTGCGGATACAGCAGTTGTTATCAAGGCATAAGGGCCATTTACCAATAGTCCTGCTATCAGTAATAATACTATATTGACGCCCAAACTAGCGGTTCCAACGTAGTCGTATATAAACAACTGTACAAAAAAGCGTATATAAAATATAAATTACATAAAGTGTAAGACAATTTTATTTTTTAACATTGAACAGTAGCATCTATCTCAGGTCTTGAAAACTCAGTTCCAAATATTGTCATATTACTCAGGGGTTGAAACTGTTCCGAAAATAACTGTTTCAAACTGTTATATTTCGATTCCTACTGAAACGGTTATGGAGAACCGAAATGATGTTATAACTGTTATGGATATATCTGGCCTATATTGGTGCTATAACTGTTATTTTTTGGTTCTTTATACAGAACTGTTAAAGAACCAAAAAATAACTGTTATAATATCGGTTCTGGAGAACCAGAACCGTAATCGATATAGGCCAGAACCGATACATCCATAACATCATTTCGGTTCTCCATAACCGTTTCGAGAACTAGAACCGATATCATAACTGTTTTCAATCCCTGCATATTACTGCAAATTTTTCTCACGGTTGCTATAAATATCAGTAGTTGTGAGAGAAGCTTTTCTAAATTGAAATTAATTAAAAATTATCTACGATCCACAATGAGATTGTAAAACCTTAGAATTAAAGTTTTATTTTTCAGAATAAAAATGTTTTAATTTTCAAAATAACTGCTTTTAATACGTTTGGGTAATTGAGGGGGGGGGGGGGGGGGCGGCAAAATTAGGAAGCGCTCCGGGCGGCAAAAACTAGCTACGCCACTGATTACTACTTTAGCAATATTTATTGTTCAAGATGAATCAGCATAAAAAGCTCATTGCCATGGGACGTAATTGTGATAGAAATTGAAGTTTTAGTTAATTATCGCGCACTTTTAACATTAAATCTGAATTCGACATTACACTTTTAAAGTGTATACTCAAATGAATACGTACCACCAGAACAGCAAGTCCAAACATAGCTGAGCATGTTAGAGCGTTCATGCCGCTGTAATCAGATAGAATACCAGCGGCTATCGCACCCGCAATACCACCGATGTCAAAAAAAGTTGAGAGATCCGCGCTGGAAGTTGCGCTGTATGTAGCTGAAAAAGAAAAGCGTGAATTTTGTGACGAATTCCAACAATGTAATACTTTATTCTGTTATAAATATAAATACTAACTTGAAGCTGCAATATACAATGGTAACCAATATAGGAATGTGTAGCTTACAAGCTTCGCAAAAAATAAGGAAAGAGAATATTCTATGACTCCCGGTATAGATATAGCCTCTATGAATCCAATCGCGTTTCCTCTATTAGGGTCGTGTACACGTTTGTGCCTCGATAATATTGGACTAGTTTCGGATCGTACATTAGCCAAATCCTTTGAAAGTAAATATATTGTAATTATCAACAGAAGTAGGCATGTAATGTATTGTGCGTGTAAAATTTTGGTTCACGTGGAATGTAATATACTCTAACTATAAATAATAACAAGCAATCAAATGCAACTTATGTTAATGTAGTTACAGAAAGGACAGTATTATTAATGATATAGAAATTAAGGCATGCACTTACATCAACCTCGACCTGTTCGCGGTAGACGCAGCGATAGATGACACGCTAAGTACAGCAAATGGGTTATCTTTAGTGAGGATTCAACATGTACAAAAAAAAAAAGAAAAATATACAGAAATTAAATAAATAGAGAAATGCTCCATCGTAATTATTTACGTAGCTTACTACAGAATTATTTCGTGTTACAGAACAATGCACGTTAATAATATCTTGGAAGTGGAAAGCGAATTTCGTAATTATAGGAAAGAAAAAAAAAAAAAGATGGCGAGACATACTGAGAACTTAATTTGTTAAATACGTCTATATTCCAATGCCATGTGCAGAATAATAGAAAAAATAGTACAGTAGTGGCCGACTAATGGAAACACTCTCGGGAGTGGTTCAATTCTACGGGTAGAAAACCGTGTTTAATTCTTGGAATACGAGTTTCGAAGCTCGAGATCACAAAAGACCGCTGAAGACAAAGCACAGAACTAGCTATGAAAAGTACTCGATTCCTTGTTTTCTTACATTTTATAATAAAAAAAATTATAACGGGATTAGCTTCCGTATCAATTCCACAGGTCTCAGTGCGTCAATTGGTCGAGCACTACTGTATCTCTATCAAGACACAGCATGCTAATAATCATACAAAATTCTTAGAGACTGACGGATGATTTGGACTTACATCCTCAACGGGATTGGAACAATTTTCACCATCATCCGCGCTGCTACTCTCATCCGAACTATGAGTGGCATCGAATCTTCTGTATCTCGGTACAGGCGGAATACATCCGATATCTATGGGATTGGGTGCTAAAAATAAGAATATTATAAATCCTGTCACACCCATGACAGCACCAGGTACCATGAAACTCAATCCCCAATCGGATTCTACAAACTCGGCGGCTATCAAGCTGCCCAAAATATTTCCTAGAGATGTATGGGAATTCCATATTCCAAATATTAAGCCACGTTTTCCTCTTCCAAACCAGTTTCCTACGACCGTGACTACACCTGGCCAACCAGATGTTTGGAAGACGCCGCCGACTGCCTAGATAAGATTAGCAATAACACTGATATGCATAAATGATAAGTTGTTTCTCAGAACTGTCCAAGTAAACAATATTTGAACAGCTCCGTGTTTTGTACGCTTACCTGAACCAGAACAAAATACCACAAATTGTGGATATTGTATGGTCTAGCAATGCCGAAGAGGTAACAAGATATACCCGATGCGAGCATACCAAATGCAAGGAAATACCGTAAATTCACTCTTTCTGCTATAAAACCACTGCACAAACGAGAATAAAATTTTTATCAAAATAATCTTTATGATCTCTATACAGAGTGTAAATTCTTTATGTAGCATTTGGGGTGATAGGGGATTTAAAAATCGGTGATGTTTCTGAGAAAGAAATTTTGTTGTATCTCATAAATTTAACTGTTATAAAGCTTTAAAAATCGGGAATATTTCTGAGAAAGAAATCTCCGATTTCTAAAGCAAGAGAAACAACAAAATACATTAAGACTTCTTTGCTCTATTAGCGCTTCTCAATGTATCTAAAAAATTGTAAAATCCTTGGACTTTTAGTTTCACGTAAAGGCATGTCAACTTTAAGGCATTAGTGCTACAAAATGGAGGCAAATTGGATACATTATAGAACATTTTCTGTTCCATTTGAAATCCCTTCTTTAAAATAATACTACATAAAGAGTTTACATCTTGTATTATCAATGAGCTCGTTTCATCATATCACCTGAGGAACATAGCTGCCGCATATGCAAACAAGAATGCTGAATCTAACATGCCGAGCAACGCAGGAGCATCCGCAGTATCTGTAAAGAAAATATCGATTATTTAAATTGCTGACGAACGATCAGAGATCTGACGTTATATAGTTTTCACTATTGAAGATTTTAGGTGTAAGTTGTGGCTTGGAACAAAGCTTCAGCAATGAGAACTGCTTACGAACAATGTTTTCCAATCACATTTTCTAAAAATGATTGATGTATTTCCATAAATTTTTATTTACCAAATGGGGTCCAGTCACACCACGTGTCTTGATTAGTGCTGTTAATTACAATATCCGGAGGTGGCGATAAGCTGCTGCAGTTCAGACTCAAGACAGTTTTTACAACCGAGATGGGTTTTCGTGTCATGTGATAACAGGTGTACGCCAAATACGTAAGAGCCAAAATGCCACCTTGATGCCACACCATTCGATTGACACGACGATGAGGACAACATTTCAATACTGCCAATTCTATTGCTTGTAGACCCCATGGTTGATCTCTTGACGCACCGGTCATATTTAATAAGGAGTATTTTCTCTTTGTTTGGTTAACTTATCACAACTATTACGAATATTTTTAAATTTGCTAAGTAACTAATATTTTACAAGATAGTTTGTACCTTTTCAATTTGATCTTTATTGTTTTGTAAAGCACTATATTCGTATTTGATTGTATCATTTAAAACAATATAGATATTTTTTTTATATCAATATATTTAATACTTCACAGAACAATACTGTTTGCTTTCTTTTAAAAAATTGCTTCACTCGCAATTTGATACGTATTTCTATAGGAAAATCCTGCTATAATTTCATTTGTTACTCGCAGGACGTGACTGTTTAAAAAAATACGGTAATAACTAAAACAAGTCTTTCAATTTCATTCGTGAATGCATAATCAACATCAAGATGTAACTCTGATGCACGCACATATTTCGTATATTTCTCTGCTTGGTATTCTTTAATATCACGTATGGTACGTATTTTCTACACTTTTCTGTCACAATAGAGTTTCAATCACGTTCAACATTATAATTCTATGAAGAGAATAACTTTAGTTTATTTATACATCGAAGATGCTGACTTCGATAAGTAACAGATACTATGACTCATAACCTACAACAAAGAAAATTACAACTGCAATATTACTGTGCAAGAATATTTGATACTTGAATATCAACTGTTTCACGCGCGTTACAATATGACACTACCACATTTTTCCACTGTCTCTGAAATAATTACGAAAAATGCAACTCTAACGGAATGTTTACTATCGTAAATGACATACGGCAGTTATAAAGTGCAGTGTGCAGTGTGGTGCAGAGCAGGTATAGTGTGTGTGACTGCTAGTGGTGACATATGTATATGTGTATTGTGTATAAACACGACACGTATACAATGAATATACTTTCTCTACATTGAAGCTATTGAACACAATTGAAACTGACTTTATCTGACTGTATCTGACAAACACAACAAAGTAGAATGCAGCAGAATGCAGATCATGCAGATTTCCATTCAAGGTTACCTAAACTCTAATGCCTTTATTTAAGTTGTAAGAGCAGTGTGAAAAAACAAATTTTATTAACAATTGTGACACAATAAATTATGTATTCGTCCGCGGAAATGAAAATTTCATAACCAATAATTTAAATTTTAATAGAACCAAGCATCCAATAGATATTTTATAAAAAGTATTTTTATACCACGATTTCAGTGATTTCAATGATCGAAAAAAAAAATATTGATGGCAATGCCCTTCATTTTGTTTTCAATTAATAATGTTCACATCAAAATATATTACAATAGTAAAGTACCTCCTGGTTTAATAGTACAATAATCCTTGCTAATAATATAAATATAAATGCATATAATTTCCAAATTTGTATTTCTTTAAGCCACCTAGCGAGCAATGCAATAAACACACACAAATGTCAAATACGTAAATCGTGTTTTGTTTTCATCCGAACAACTGATTCGAATGTCGTGAACTTCGTATTTATAGGAACAAGTAATGACGATAAAGCCGATAAAGCTTATTGATTGTTATTGATTAATCATTGTTAATCATGATGGTCGCTGATGATTACGAAGCTATGGTTCAATGGCACCCAGAAATGATACTAATTTCTGAAACGCCGGTAACATGGCAAGGATTCTTGACAAATCTATGTCGTGCTAATTCAGGAAGAAACATACGAATTAAACTAAAATTAATTGTACCAAATTATCCGTCATTGTGCGATGCAGATATTAGATTTGGTAAAGAAATCACGCTTATACGTAATGCAGAATTTACCCAAAAGGTAAAGGATTTAATGCAAAAAACAACCAAAGTATCGTCATTTTTGAGACAATTACAGTCACTTATCGTAAGTATAACGATATTTTAAAGATTTCTTTGATGCTAAGAACTACTTGTTAACAATAACCTTATCTTTAACAGGGTATTTTTATTAATAATGATCTCATTGAGAATACTACGTGCAATGATATAGTAACGGACAACACTGCTATGGAAACATTACAAGAATTAAAAGACGCACTTGAAACATCATCTGTACGTATTAAATACAGGGTGGGTTGAAATCGTGGTACAACTAGATAGAAGATGATCTATGCGAAGAAATAAGAATAAATGTTAGTCTATTGTTTTTTGTCTGAGGCTTTGTTTTTGAAAAAATCGATTTTGACAAATGATCTATGCAATATGAATTATGCTACAATAAACATTACATTGTATAGTAATTTTAGTAATTATCAAATTGCTTGTATTGGGTGCGACCAGCGGACTCAACAGTTGCGCAACCGTTGAGCAGTTTCACTAGATTTACTAGATGATTTTACGTTATATGGTAAAAATCTAGTAAATTTACTCAATGGTTCTGCAACTGTTGAGTCCTCTGAACACACCCATTATTTCTCTGATTTCAACTTTTCAAGTATTCGTCTTCCACTTTTCATCTTACTCTTCTAATTTCAACATCAAATTCTAAAATTTTCAACTTTTAACTCTGAAATTTCCAATTTTAATTCTAAAAATCTGTAAAACTTGAAATTTTCAGATCTCCAACCAGTAATTTTCAAATGTCTAATTCTTAATTTTAACTCTTCAAACCTTTCAATTTGTAACTTCAACTGCCAAAAGTTCCAGTTTTAAATCTTTAAATCTTCAGTTTTATAACTTCAAATCTCGAACTTGAAGCCTCCAAATTTTTCATTCTAGACCTTCGAATTTTAAATTTTAACTCTTTGAATTAGAAAATTAGATATAGAAGTAAAGTAGAAATTTTACATTTTCCAATCATTAACTTCAACTTAAATTTCCATTATAAAATTTTTAAATCTTCAAATTTTCGTGCTTGAGGTATTAGATATTTGAAATGAAAAATTCTTGGAGATCAAAAAATGAAAAAACGATTTTCTTGAAAACAACGTCTCGGACGAAAAGATGTACTAAATCTATGTCTTATTTTTCATGTAGAATGAAACCCTGTCCAGTTGTACTGCGATTTCCGCCCCACTCTGTATAAACAACTAATTGTAAGCTGTGTATCTTATCTTAATTTCGAAATACTTTAATGTGTATTTTCATTTTAATGTTTCATATATTTTTGTATTTGTACACCTTTATATATTTTCGCATATTTACATTGGCTATAAATACATAAATTTATGTACATACACAATAATAATATTATCTTTACCAAATATTATTTACGAAAAATTTATATTTAACATAATAGAATATTTAAAAATCATATTGTTAAAGGGAGTTCAATTATTATCTGACAGCAGTCTGAATACCATCAAGATGTCTTTGAAAAAAGTATCGCTGAAATTACAAAGGACAAAGCACAAAGGATGTCCATGGACAGTCGTTTATTCTGATTTACCTGAAATTTCTGCTTTGGGGCCATTTGAAAAGAATTTGTCAACATTAACCATAGCAAAAAATAAATTCAAGTTTCAAGTAGAGATACTTGAGAAAGTGTGGGAGCTTCTGAAACAAATAGACGAGTAAGCATAGTGGACTTATTTAACCATTTGACTGTGGCTAAGCACGGAATAACTCGATCAAAAAACGTTGCAGTCTCATGGTTAATTATATTAAATACATTTTGTTTGAACTCGTGGTCATTAAATACATGTTTTTCTTTAACAATTAGGGACTGTTGGGTGTTGGATCCAGTGAATCCAAAGCCCTGCCATCTTTATAGGCGAATTTATTTAACGCCAGCCTTATCAGTATTCATCAAGGTAGATCCTTTGAATCCTACGGATTTGCCAGAAATAAAGTTTATGGGCAGCGAAGTCGAAGTGGAATCAAAAAGGGATCTCGTTTCTAAGAATTTACATGTCCGTACTATTTCTACAAGATCATTGCATTTTATAATACAACAATTACAAGGTGTCATATTTTTTCAGAACTGGAATCCAAAGTATACTATCAAAAATAATTTAATGATGCTAATGAACATAAATGCGTTTCCCTGTAAAGAAGAAAAAACGCACGCAGAAGATAAAAATGTTGTTGTTGCTGATGAAGAGTGCTGCATTTGTTTTTCTATGGAATTGGATAACGAAAATCTACCCGATAAAATTTGCAGTAACGAAAAATGTAGAAGACACTTTCATACATCATGTTTATTGCAGGTAAGTTTGCACAAACAGTGGATATTATTATGATTGAAGAGCTAGAGATTTATGTAACATTCACAACCTGCCACTCTATGTTTTAGTGGCTTCAAGCTGTTGCTGGTAATCATATTATATTCGACCATATTCATGGTTCGTGTCCGCATTGTCAAGAAAATATATCGTGTCGCATCAAACAGTAAAAGTCAATTTATTCTAATGCAAAGTGACAGTTCTTTTGCTAATTTATCATTCAAACACGTGTATATGTGTATGATTTAAAGATCTCGTCCATTGATCTACAGACTTATTGAAATCATGAGTACCGCATATTAGAATTAGTGTTGTATTGGGATCACTGTCTACAAGTATTTCAGAGATCGATTTCTTATTTAATTGGCCAGATTTTATTTTTATGCCGTGAAGACTGTAAGCATCATCTAAAACGAAGGAAACAAAACATGTATGGTTTTGTTTTTACGAACGTTCTAACAAGCCATACATTATAACGACGTGCGTTACGAAAAGTAGCACGTTTCGATTCTCTTACGAAAAACAGCACGTTTCGGTTTCCCGCGGAAGAAAAGCACGTTTCATCGTTTCTGACGAATATTAGCACGTTTGAGTTTCAGTCGCGAAAACTAATACATTTTACTGCTTCGCCACGAAGAGTAGCAAGTTTGGGCTTCAGCTGCGAAAACTAACATATTTCACTGCTTTACTTTTCATAGCTAATCACTCAAATATACTACTTTTCGCAGTGAAGCACGAAACGTGTTACTTTTCGTAGCTAATCACCGAAATCAACTGCTTTTCGCGGTGAAGAACGAAACGTGTTACTTTTCGTGATAACGAAGACAAACGTGCTGCTTTTCGTAAGAGAATCGAAACGTGCTACTTTTCGTAACGCACGTCGATAAGATGGTTTGTAAATTATTAGACTACTATAGTTTAGTGATAAACACTAGTGCAAAATGTTTTATGCTTAGCATTAATATTAATATATAATGTATAATTCATACTTTTATACTTAGAGTATTATATATACGTATAACTTACCATGCAATTGTGATATATATAATGTACATAAGAAATTCCAATAATCCGACAAAGCTTGGAGTTCTCTTTTTAAAGGAATCTGTGATATACTTTGGAAGCCTCCAATAAAATCGATTTTCGTTTCTTCAAGTTCATTATCTACAATTGATTTAGCTATAGGATAAACTGCACATATTCCTGATCCCATACTGAACATAATTATTTTCTGAAAGCTGAATATTAGTTTCAGATTGTATTTGAAGAGAAATTTTAAAAAATATCTAAATATGTAATAGTCACATTCGGAATGTTCTCGCTATTTGCAAACCTGTTAAATTTATATCTAAAATTTCCATACGGTCCCCTGACACGAATTTTATGCCCTATCTCTATATTCTTTAAGAATGTACTAAATTTTCCATCGGGATAAAGCCTAATTAAAACATGAATACTGTTGTCTGTCCAATGGATT
Organism: Perdita meconis; assembly: GCA_030770465.2. NCBI lineage: Eukaryota > Metazoa > Arthropoda > Insecta > Hymenoptera > Andrenidae > Perdita > Perdita meconis. Next base: position 8,136,020 of record JASKOS020000014.1, on the reverse strand, counting down.
GGTGTATAAGGTTTTGTTGTATCGTGTAAATGCAACATAACATGTTGTCCTGGATCGATTAATATGCTGGCATCATCTGTCAATTCTGTAAAATCATACACCAAAAGAAACTGTAAGAAATAACGATTATAAGTAGTACAATGTATAAATTTTCTCGTTTAATAAGATTATCTACCTTGACATGTTAAAACAAGTAAAATATAGGATTCAGAAACTTCTTTTACATTGGTGACTAGAAAATTCTTGTATAAAAATGAGCATAATACATTTTTTTTATTTTTTATTTTTATATTTCGTTTTTTCCGATTTTCATATTCTTCTAGCAAGTTTTTATGTACGTCAAAAATGCAAGGCTCGCATGCATTGTGGCAACAATCATCTTCCGACGGTGTTGCTGGCCTGCTGCTTTCGCTATTGTTATCGCTATCAGTATACATATTGCGTAAAATATGTATTTGAGCTATTGAAGATATAATTTATCATTATTTTTAGATAATCCGTTCAACTGGCTCAGCTACATACATAGTGATATTTTCGTACAGATCGTGAAGTTAAAGAAGAACCTTGGATTACTCTCCATTAACATACATTTTTGAGTTAAAATTTATAAAAACAAACGTGATATTTTAAGGAAATTTTGTAAAGCTCGGTTTTTTATTTTTATTAGTTATAAAACTACACTTAATTTAAGATTCTGAGGCTCTTTTTCTTTTCTAACTTGTCGAACTGTACGCGTAAACACATGGTGTCATATGGTATGTAATATGTATATGTCACACAACCATATGTTCATTTACATACAGGGTCGTTCCTGAAAGGGGTGAAAAAGGTGCCTGGGCAGCTATATATTTACTTATATTTAGGGACAGCTGAAAATCGTTTGTTATACGCAAAAATACAAATAATAACAATAATAGATAACATCTTTTTTTAGAATTCATAACTTTTTAGGTAGATAGAATCCAATCAAATTATAATTTTGAATGTAAGATTTTTAATACTATATACTCGTATAATAACATTAAACTGTCTTTATTGTAACTGTCTTTTGCCCTACACAATATGTTCAAACAAACAGGATGTAGGTAAATCGACGTGGAAAATTAAGGAAAATATTTCCCATATTTTTTCGTCCAGAAAGATTTTTTTTTATTTGTTTAATTATAATGGTCACATCAACTTTGCGGTTTGTATATCATGTGTCCGAAATGTTGTTTTTGAGGAAATTGTTTTTAAATGAATTCCTAAGGAATTGCTATATACAGTCTCCTCTCGCTATAAGCTCGCCGTTTTCGTCGCTTCGTCGAGTCACTCTTCAGTTTTATTGTACATACAGTGTTCTCTCGTTACAGGCTCGCTCGTGAGTTAGCAACGAATTTTACATTGTAGAACATCTAAGACACATGTTCGTGAAGGTAATTGAATAATGGAACCGATAGCTTTTTGTACGTCGTCAATGATTACACTGAAATTAAAGAGCGGCTCGATGAAGCTACGAAAACGGCGAGCTTATAGCGAGAGAAGACTGTAATAATTGACGAAGTACGAAAAGCTATCGATTCCATTATTCCATTGCCTTCACGAACATATGTGCCTTACATGTTCTATAACGTAAAATTCTTTGCTAACTCACGAGCCTGTAATGAGAGAACACTGATACAAAAGTGCGTGTCTACAGTGTCTATCGTAAATCTTTGATTTGGAGCAATTTGGAGAAGGTAGAGATTCAAACATTTTAAGTTGAATCTTCCATCTGATTCGATGCGAACTGTAAAAATTGAGGATTTTTAGAGTTGAAATTGAAGATATATACAGGGTGTTCGGCAACGCGTGTCAGAAATTTTAAGGGATGGTTCTACACGCCAAAATAAGACGAAAATCAAGAGTAACGAAATCGCGGTAGCAGCTTTGTTTTTTAGTTATTAGCATTTTAAAAAGTGGGTGAAAAGCGCCTGAAACATGGCAATCCCTAATTCAAAACACGGGCCCTCTCACTCAAACTTACATTCATTCGGTCCTTTTTTAAAATAATCAATATATAAATCCGCGAAAACAGCTGTGGTTTACGTTACACACACATCTTCGTTTCATACGGACAGCTCTACACACTCTTAATATTCCGTAAAATTTTAGGGATTGCCATATTTCAGGCGGTTTTCGCCCACTTTTTCAAATGCTAATAACTAAAAAACAAAGCTGCTACCGCCATTTCGTTACTCTTGATTTTCGTCTTATTTTCGCGTGTAGAACCATCCCTTAAAATTTCTGACACGCTTTGCCGAACACCCTGTATAAAAAGGTTTTGATGATTATTTAATTGAGAAAGGAAGACACAAGGTTGGTTTACACGTGCTCGGTTGAACAAAATTATATTTTTAGACACTCCTTGTATGTTAATATAAAATAAATTGAACCGCATGTACATAATTAGAAATAAAAGTAAATAAACTCTCTTTGGTAGAGAAGCTGTACTCACTTAAATTCACCGAGACGAGTCACAAATGTTACCAACTTCATCAGCGAAAAGCATGAATACATGGATAATATGTCGTATTCATGCATGGCATATTATCCATGTGTTCATGCTTTTCGCTGATGAAGTTGATAACATTTGTGACTCGTCTCGGTGAATTAAGTGTAGTTATCAACTTATTGATTACTTTGATTTAGGCCGAGGCTGTACGCACAACGCATTGTGGCCATAGTTACACACACGAAAAGAGAAAGGCGGAAGAAGAAGAACGCGGAAGCACAGAGTATTACAGAGGCGAAAGTCTTTTGTTCTCGGTGTCCCCGATTTTGGGAGACGCCTTGAAAACAGCGTTGCCACTTCTTCATGAATGTATATCTCCATTGCCTTTCACCCATCAGTGGTTGAAAGAGGAAAGAGAGATGTTAGAGTAACAGTGGAAAGCGCGGAAATATTTGAAGCGTAGTTTGTAACCACATGATATTTCATAAGAAATCGAGTCTTTAAAATTAATAAATTTCATTTTAAAAAATAATATACATTCGAATTTTTAAGTATTTATATTTACATCGTACTAAAAGGTGAAATTACACATAAATATTACATCAATTTACAATTTTATGTTACATATATGCGTACATACATATATCACAGTATTCTTAATCTGTGGATAATATTATATAGAAATATAAAATATTATAATATTGGATTCTTTAAAATAAATGTTGTTAGTAAATGAGGCTACTAGGAGCAATGCATGTATCTTAACTTTGACTTCAGTTCATAAAAGAACACAAGTTTACACCCAAAAGCTACAATTGGTAAATAACAATGTAGACTGTGTGATACATTTCATACTTATTGTTTGACATACACAACAATTAAATACTGTTAGTGATTGAGGCTTGTGGGAGAAATCAGTATATTCTAAATTTAGGTGATAGAAAAAGACAGTTTACACCCAAAAGTCATAACTATAGCAAATAACATGTATGTAAGTGTAAAATTTGATTATGTGCCACATTTCATACTCATTTAACATACGTTAATGATTGAGACATGTGGGAGCAATCGATGCATTCTAAATTCAGTTCATAAAAGAACATGGTTTTCATTCAAAAGCTGCAAAAAACAAACAACACATACAGTGTAGAGCTTATGTACTATATTCCAGACTTATTTACCATACACAATGAATAAATATTATTAGTAATTGAGACTTGTATGGGAGCAAGCCGTATATTTTAAATTCAGTTCATAAATAAAGAACACAGTTTACAGTGTGAAACTTATATGTGCTACATCTCATATTCATTTAACATACATAATGATTAAATATTGTCAATGACTGAGGCTTATAGGAGCAATCTGCGTATTTTTGATTCACTTTATAAAAGAACATATGGTTTACACTCAAAAGCCGCAACTGTCAAACAACTTCTGTTTCAATCATTTTTCCATGTAATAAATATAGTTTACAAGTAATTTGGGTGACACACTTAGATCAATTACTTTGTACAGTATTTTATATTTGTAAAATGTGTAGAATAAAGTTGGAACAATAGATCAAGATAACCATCTGCTCTTCGATAGTTAAAAACTACAATAAAAAGTTTTAAAACGTATCAATCTTAAGTATACGTTCAAAGAATAATTTTGGTCAATTTGTTAATTTCAAAATCAAACCTTTTATATAATAATTTCATTACGTATTGAATGATATTATTATTATGTATCATTATTATATAATGTAGTGTACATTAAGAGAAAAAATTGTCAAAATATTTCTTTTTCTATGGAAAGTCAAAAAAAGCAAAATGGTAACCTAAATCCTAATTATAATTCTTATTATATCATATTTATCGTAATATTAGCTACATAATCATTTGAATTTTTGAATCGAAAGCTTCTGCCAGCTTCTGCAACCAATCAGGCAACATGCTTTCGTCAACGCATGCGCACTGCAGTTTGTAGCTATGTTCATGCGACACGCCTTAGACTGACGCATGCGCTCGAAAAATTGGGAATCTGAAAACAATAGGAAAGGGGCGGAGTTTCGCCTCTGGAATACTCTGTGGCGGAAGTCTAAAAAAAAACATCAGACGCGCAAACACTTCGATTGCACGGAACAAGACCCGCGAGTTTTGAATTGCTCATTCTCATTTAACAGGTTTGAAGTTTGAAATTGAAGATTTGAAGGTATGAAGTTGGAGAATGGAAGGCTTAAAGTGGAAATCTGTAGAGTTAAAAATATAAAGATTTGGAGATTTGAAAATTTCAGGTTGAATATTAGAGAATTTCAAGTTTTAGAGACTAAAATTGGAAATTTGAATGTTGAAAGTTAGAGATTTGAAGAATTGAAATTGAAGAAGTAAACTGAAAAGAGAAGTCTTTGTACCAGAGCGACGAACAACGCAGGAACGACCCTGTTTATATTATACAAAATATATGTATATGTACATATATGTATATGTACTATGTAGCATCTGGTAACATATATACAACACATGCACACACAAAGTATGTCATTGTTGGAAATATTTGTGTTGTTAGACCTTGACACATATTATAGTCCTCTATAGTTATTATACAATTCGATTTCTCAATTTTCATGTAAAAATGATGTGTAATAAGCGTGTAATGTATGCGTATAGAATACTCCAGAAATTTTCTGATTAAACTCATCTGTCGGCGGCATATTCTACAATATTCTATCAACAGAAAACCGTGAATTTATGTCATATACAACCATTATACAACATATTATTGTTTGCAGTTTAGATTGAACATTCACAGAAAATGAGCATAAATTATTGTATGCATGTGTGTTACGTAATGTAATTAAAAGTTTTTGGACACCTAGTATATTTACAAAGATATAGTCGATATGTAATAATGTGTAATAACATAAATATACTCACTTGTGGTGGCTGCCGTCAATCAGCTGTTTATCTGTCAAATATGATATTTCGTCACATTTGACATTGGTTACAGATTTATATTAAACGTGATTCATGAAAATTGATAGGAAATGTTTAGACTAAATTTTTGCAAATAAACTATTTGTCAACAATGTAATGAATCATTTCGAAACAAAGATATCTACTGATCACGATCACGATGACGTGTGTATGTCTAAATAATCCGCGCAGAGTGAACAATGAAACATCAAACAGTTTCGAATAATCTTTATCATGCGAGGATGTTCAACGAACGTGCTCACGTTTTAACTAATTATACTGCCATAAATATATAGTACAATTTTTTATTTTTGTATTATATAATAGTACAAAGTAGTGTGTATACATATACCATTGAAGAATTTTTTTAAAGGATAAAATGGAACAGGAGATTACAGGATGGAGACGTTATGTAGTGGTACAGCCACCTTTGATGATACTAATATTTGCTCAAGCTATATCAAGTAATTATATTGTACCTTCTGCAATACACCTCCACTAATATATTATACTTATTCCGATGTAAACAATATAAAACAATTTACGTTTATATACAGGGTATTCATTGCAACAAATCGCTGCAATTTTTTAAACAGTTGAAATATCATTTCAATTGCCAACAGATTACAATAATTAGCATTTGAACAACGTTCTTTTGTTAGAAATCAGACTTATAAATACTACAGTATTTATAATATGAACTAAGGCACAAAGTGTATAAAGTATGCAATTGTACACGAACAAAGTCTAAGCTAAATAGTCTTTTCGAAAAGCTACGTAAACGCATATAACAGTACTGGACGAGAAGCAGATGGTTTCAAGTTCCTTTTGACTAGATGAGAAGAAAATGGAATGGAAATTATGGATAATGACTGCTATCGATTAGATAACAACAGATAAATAAATATAACTCAAAACTAGCAAAAAGATGGCCTTCCAGTACCTTTTTATTTTATTAAATATTTTTTATACTCTTCTACAATTTAGGAAGAAACTATAAACTATATCTATGAAAATCAAGATGTTCTTTTTTTTTTTTTTTTTTAACTAATCTACTAAAGATTTATTGCTTCCCTTCTGTTTTTCTTGTTACTATTATTAGTAGAAAATAGAGAAAATCATTTGCTGATTATATGTACACACAAAGTATTTTCTTTTAGAATTTAAAACAAAATTCATGAATCCGTTACGATGAACACTCTGTGTATTATTTTATCACCACATTTCCCAAAGCTTATAGTAATTATTTAGTTAGTTAAGTAATGTTAAACTGATTTACAATTCAATTTTAGGCAATATTCTAACAGATTTAATAGTGTATCGTACTTGTAGCATAACATTAGGTATAAATAAAACAGAATGTTTGATATTGCATGAAAATAGCAGTTGTGCAGAAGCATTGAAACTAGATGCGCAAGTACAACCAACTGCAAGTGTAATTTTGATATGTAAAACTGTAATTGAAAGTATCTTTCCTGCAATTTTGTCACTATTTGTGGGACCATGGAGCGATATTTACGGAAGGAAACTTCTTATGTTATCAGGATATATCGGTCAGTATTTCTTACTCGCTCAACAGGTACAGTATTTAATTAATTATGCTTATAGGTTTATCGTTGACGTATTTAATTTTCTCCATCATGACTGTTTGGGATATCAATCCATGGTTTTTATTGATCGCTTATCTTCCATCTACTTGTCTCGGAGGGTTCTGTATAGTTTTGTTAGGCACTATTTGTTATATTACTGACATATCGAATGAACAAGACAGAGCTTGGCATCTGACTTGGATGGAAGCTTTAATATCTGTTGGTATCGTAACTGGCATAATAATGGGCCCTATTCTCTTTCGAGCATATGGATATATAGTCGTATTTGGTTGTTCCACTGTTTGTTGTGTTCTGTCAGGATTGTACATTTGCGTTTTAGTTCCTGAAACTATATACAGCAGAAATCCAGTACGTACTTTGTAACATTCGATGCGCATAATTTCTATTTAGTTGTAGATCAATACATCAGTTATTTATTATTCTTCGATCAATAGGTAAACATTGAGTGTACTTTGTTACAGATAACTCTGAGAAGTCTATTTGCTATTGATCTAGTCAAGGAACTTATTAGTACCTGCATCAAGAAACGAAATGGATTCGATCGTTACACAGTTTGGTGTTGTATAGGGACTCTTATTCTGCTGGTTGTGTCATTACAAGGGCAAATGACTGTAGGATTTTTATTTACAAGTGCCAGATTTGGCTGGGACGTCAATCAGTATTCTATTTACTTGGCTACCGATATAATGATCGCGACAATCGCAGCATTATTTGGAGTGAAAGCATGGGCTATGTGTGGAGGTGAAAATGAAAAGTTTCATAGATGATGGATAATTTATTTACAATTTCACGTTTAATAGCACGTAAAACATATTACACATTTTTCAGGATTTCCTGAAGAAATAGCTGTTATGTTATCGATATTGTCAGCCTTAGGTTACTCTATAGTACGAAGCTTCGCGTGGAAATCTTGGCATATGTATTTATCCGCAGGAATAGGAATGTTTAGTAGTATGGCTAGTCCCATGATTCGCGCTATATTATCCAAGGCAGTGCCTACACAAGATACTGGTAAAAATTTTCATTCGATTCATATATGTTTATAAATAATTCATTAACAAACAGTTTGCATGTGAACGACAGTAACATATAGTATAAGTCAACTTCATTTGAAATACTCAGCAAAAAAATTAAGGGATCACTTGTACGAAGCCGAAAAATAGGGCCAAGTTCAAATGGTTATAACTTTGGTAAAAATGGTCGTATTGATAAAATTGAAAAGCCGTTTAAAAGCGTGAAATCTCTACTTTGGCATGCTGCTTTCAGTTTTTAATTTTGTTGTTTCATGGCAAAGTTATAGCGACACAAACGTTAGTTTAATTTTTTTTTAATTTCCACCAACTTTATAATACTCCATGGGGCGCAAAAATTTTTTTAGACAAATCGCATTTATACCAGTCGAAAGCGATTACCTTCCTGTGTAAAATAAGTGTTTGCTGAATGTTGTACAATTTGTTTTTGTAAAGTTATTCGACTTTGAAGCAAAAACCGTCTTTTTAACTTTAATTGCTGCTGAAAGGCGATAGAATCATCGTAGAACGTAGATAAAAAAAGCAATAGAAAGTTTAAACATTCTTCTTGAAGATGCATTGTCTACTTTTGCAATTTAATTAACATTTCGGTACGCTAAATCTTTTCGAAAATATGCTTAAAAATGGTACAATTCCCATTTTTTCTTTGACTCGCTGTATCTCGATAACAGCTAATCACAGCATCATGATCTTAAGCTCATTTTAAAGCGGAAGGTCTGCCAATTCGATTGAGCCTTTAACGAATTTGCTGTGACAATTTTTTCCCTATTGTTGTTGCGCCCCATGGAGTATTATAAAGTTGGTTGAAATTTAAAAAAAAGTTTAAACTAACGTTTGTGTCGCTATAACTTTGCCATAAAACAACAAAATTAAAAACTGAAAGCAGTATGCCAAAGTAGAAATTTCACGCTTTTAAACGGCTTTTCAATTTTATCAATACAACCATTTTTACCGAAGTTATAACCATTTGAACTTGGCCCTATTTTTTGGCTTCGTACAAGTGATCCCTTAATTTTTTGCTGAGTGTATTTGTGATGCATAATTTTGAACAAAGTACATCATTTTTTGCAGGTAAAATATTTTCTTTGACAGTATCTATCGAAACGTTAACTCCATTAATAGGAGCATTTTTATATGGAATGATTTATTCACATTCTATGCCGCCTATGTATCCCTCACCAGTTTGGTTGATATCTGTAGGAATTAATATTATTGTATTTGTACTGTTGATAAGTATACGAATTCGAAATGGCATGATGTACACACCACTGATGCAAACTAGCGAAGTGTCCTCGTAAGTTTCTTTTTTACTGATATTTGTTGCATTGGAAAATTTAATTTCCAAGTTTCAACAGCTAATAATTGATAACATATATTGTATACCGTATTTTTGCAATGTAGCAATAACACAAAATAAAATATTGCGTACGATTTTAATAAATTCCTTCCTGTACTTTATTAAAATATACCTCTGTTTGTATCAACTCTTTAAACAATAATAAATCACATCATGAACCGTTTAACGCATTTTTACGCAATTTACAATTCGTCAAAATAGTCAACATGGTCGCCAGATTTGTACTTGCGTTCTTTAAGGACTTTTAAAAGTCTGTTGACTGTTTGCTCGCAAGTTAAGTAGGTTTTATTCTCTAGCATGTCATTAAACTGACTTTTAACTTCCTTGTCGCCGAAATTATCGCAAGCTTCGTAAAACATATCAGTTTTAACTGGTCCTGGTGAGTAATTCAATACATTGGCCTGTGGGTTTTCTAAAGCGTACACCTGCATAACAAATAAATCGAAACACATTGGAATAGAAATAAATACAAATTGATTCTATAGGCCACTCCGAAATATTCTCACCTTGAAGAAATTTTCTCGTGCCATTCTTCCAGGACTGTAATATCCTGTATTTTTTGCTGGTTGTATCGCAAATAGTGAAGTAATATTTATGACTGTTTTCTTCGTATCTGTATCTTCATTGAATATATTCATAACAACTCCATTTAATATAGCAGGGCCAAAAACGTTCAAATCAAAATACTTATGCCACGTACTTAGGTCAGTCATATTATTTGTGTTTTCAGACACATTTCCAAGCGTGCCGACATTGTGTACTAAAACCACTCTATCAAACTCTTTTGGAGCACGATTTTTCAAACTTGCCGTCACAATACCTAGAACAGAGATTCATGAGAAATAAGAATTCCATTGATTCTTTATAAAAATAATGCAGGGCTGCGGAGTCGGTGAAAAAAATTCACGACTCCGACTCTGACTCCAAATCCTTGTTTTTTTTACTTCCGACTCCGAATCCGACTCCGACTCTCGAAATTAAAAAAATATATCTTCAAAATAATTAAAAGTTGTAATAAAATTGAATAAATAGTTGAAATATTGTATTAAAGTCTAAGAATATGGAACAGATAACTCTCATATAATCATCACAACACGACTGTTACTTTCTCAATTTCAGGAAATAATTAGAAAATACATATCAATTTGAGAAATACTAAAGAAAAAGTTTCCTTTTTCGAAAATTAATATAATCTCTAATATTTCGTAGAGACTCTTGTTGCTTTTAGGGCTGTCTTTTATCTTTTTGGCACTAAATGAATTATTTTTTCTATAAGAACCATAGGGAAGTAATTCCAAGCTTCTTGGATAGATATAAATAAATTACCATGCTTCATTATTAAACTTCTGCTCATTGTACCTGTGTTTATTAATATTAGCAATATATTTATGTATTCATAGACTTATTAATGATTTATTGTAAACAAAAGAGCCAGAGCCGGAGTCGGAGTCAATATATTTTTTTCTGACTCTGACTCAGACTCCAGGAGTGGATATAGCTTATTTTTACTCCAGCTCCGACTCCAATGATCGGAAATTACTCCCAAACTCCGACTCCAGGACTCCTACTCTGACTCCGCAGCCCTGAAAAATGTACTCCATAGCTTCATTATACTTACTTTGCAATACATCCTTTGTTGCGTTACTTAGATCAACGCTAACAGGATCAACAGTTACACGAGAAGGAATTTCGTTGGCTGTTTCTTTTAAAGCATTTAAATTCGTTGCTAACAGAAGAATGTGCGAACCTTCTTCCAGGATCGAGCCAATTGTTACTGCAATTTGTTTGCCAATTCCACGACTGGCACCAGTTACTACCATAAATACCTTTCCCGACAGCGCTTCAATCGACATGTTTCCGACAAAAAAAAAAAAAAAAAAAAAAACTGAAATCCCTAGTTTATTCTTCTATTGATGTGAGTTATTTGTCAACGGGCTTTCTGTGCTGTCTTTATCTTGTTCAGCTTCTGTAATTACTCCAAGGACATCTGCTTTCAGAAGGTGAACCAGTTCACTAGCAGTTAATGCCTGGAATGAGACATATGCTTCTTAATCTGAACGATACTGATGTTATCAAATAAACAGCTATCAAAACTCGACCATATTTACTTGTAAATGCGGCGCTATGTGTCTTATCAGAGGATTCGTGGCTAATTCTGTCTCCTCTTCAATTTCAAGCTTATGCCCAGATGTTATTAAACGTGCAATACAATCTTCCTTTGCCTCTGATAAGGAGGCTACGAGATCTTTCTTCGATGTACCTTTCTGAAGGTTTTTAAGTCTGGAATCTACGCCACAATATTATGAATTATAACGTGACAGCATCCTCTCAAAACTCGTGTTTTCAAAGTAACTTACATAAAAATATGAGGACTGTTTTCGTAAGAATGAAATCGTTATAGAGATTTATCGATCTTAAATTTAATGTTAATAAATTTGAATATATTTAAACCAAAAGAAAACAAAAACGAAAGGTTATTTTGAGATGAAAAAAATATTTCGTGTACTTTGTAACTATGATTAAAATTAGGTACGTACAAAGTTTTTCTAGATATTCTTCGGAATCCTCAAGCTTCGCGTGTCCTGACTGATACTCTACGAATGAATCCTCGAAGTGACAGTTGCACTTGTCGTCATGGGCTTCTGATGTATCTACTCTACGCCATGGGTCAGTGGTATTTGTCCTCATGTTTATATAATCGCAATTTTTTGCGCTTTACTTGAACACTCTCTATCTCGTTTTACCTTGGTTGTGAAAGTATTTTATCCAGTGTACTTATCCTTCAACGAAGGTTACTCAACGTGTGGTTATTAGTGTTGCAACGTTGCAAGCAGTTGCAAGTTGCAACTCCCGACACCTACTTACGCTACTTATTCGCCTGCACTAGTTCAGCGGTGATTAATTTAAAACTGTATGTGTAGGTATCTATTGAAGATGATATATTTCTTATTCGTAAAAATTAGGGATGCTTTTTTTCGTGACTTGAAACTGTCAAAACCCGGAATAGAAAAATTATACAGTTGATAAAAAAAGAAGTAAATTAGACCCAGCAAAAGTTTGGATGTTAGTGCTTTTAAACAAGAATCTGAATTAAATATTTTTGCATATTATTATACTTCTGTTCCTATAGGAAAGAATAAAGTATATATACTTTCTTTAACTATATATATATAATCAATAAAGATGATTTATTTGCTGGTTTCAGTTTTTCAAACAAAATATTCTTCTTACAAAACTTATAATCAGTACTTCAATAAAAGTCTCCAAACGGTTATAAAGTTTTGGATTCGAGAAATTATCTTCAAATTTATCCCTAGTAAAAAACAAATTTTGGAATGTTTCTTTTTTGTAAAATTTTAATCTTTTATGTATCTTAAAACGATTGCGTACATATATACATACATACTATTTGATAATTTTAAGGCAATACGATTTATCTGCAAAAATAATTGAACTCCGAGACTTATAAGTAATTTAGAAGATGAATAATTCATTCAACTCAACTCTTTTTTTTATCACGATTATTTAGAGTTGCATAAAAAATATTGTATTTTAGGATTAGGTACTTATGTAGTTATCAACGGGCTCCTTTTTTCTTGGACTTTTTAAATGCCGCGATAACACTATAAAAGAAATGTAGAAATAATGGAAACAAGAAATGCAAATATTCATTGACACAGCACTGTATAACAGTTTTTCATAAATAATTTATTATATGGTGTACAAATTTCCATATTTTATACAATAAAGAACAATAGACACAAATCTGATATGATTAAAAAGCATAGACCGATTTAGAAAAAGGTTTACAAAAATATTGTTTACTTTATTATATAATATAAGCAACTGTTAATACTATTTATTACAACACTGAGACACCTTTTCAGTCTAAAATCTTTTTCCTACATACAAATAAAATGTATACTACGTCCCTATTAAATATCATGTTTTTTTTTATATCTATTGTGTATATTGTATATGATTATATATACAACTGTATACAATGAACATCATTAAAAGTATAATACGAAATTGCATTAATGTATCAGTAATAACAATATTGTCGGTATCATATCAATACCATTAAATATTTTTATTTTTTTTTCTCAATAAATATTGTTAATGAATTTAAAAACTTTTTAATGCAGTACATTGCAAACTTTATGGTTGTTTAGTGCAATTTCGACGTATGTACGTTACGAAAAGTAGTTTTCATTCTTTTACGAAAAAAATGACGTTTCCTCGTAAACTTTCGACAGATAGTGGAAAAATTGAGTTAAAAACTACTATAGGCGTAGCTCACGCGGAGAATCTTCAAAAAGTGCAGTTCATGTTTTTTTGTAGTATTATTTAAATATGTAAAATGTTTGAACCTGGCCCTATAAAACTTTGCGCCGGTCCTGCTTTTCGTAACGCACTTCATGAATAATTCTTGTAGAGTTACAGATTCATGATGAAAGAAAATTATATTGAAGGCAGTAATCTTTCGAAAATCGTAACTACAATCTGTTTGACACGTTGTAGTATAACCGAAACGAATGTATTAAAATAGACATTTGCATATAATTTCCAGTATCAATAAATGATAACACAGTTATTATCTAAATACAGATATCTATTGTATGCATACATTAACTTTTTTTATCAAAGCGTATACTCAATTTATAACATTAATATCAAAGGTCCAGGAACATTAGTTTTACTAGCAGTATTGCGAACAAGATTTTTAATTGAATCATTCAAAATATTGAATCTCACTGTGTCTAAACTGAAAGTTAAATCTATGTAGTGTTATACGCATTTAAAAAATATATAAATTATTATTTAAATACAACACAAATGGACATTCTGTTTATACTAAATTAATTTAAAACACACAGGTTTGAGCAAAAAAAATTTGTTCAATTTTTACATGTTAAAATCGTTAAAATCATAAATGTAAAAATTGCATTATAAGCAAATAAATAAAGAGTTCATACAACAATTTGTTAAACTTTGAAAGTATATTCCATTACTCATAGAAATCGAAATGAAAACAGAATATGCCAATGAATCAATAAAAAGTAGATTCATTCGTTTGCAAGTAATTATTATGCAATGTTTAGTAGCATAAAAATATTTTACAATATTGTTCTCTAATAAAAACGGTATACTTCATATTTCCGTATTCTCTATAACTAGAATAGAATATACTTTTAAAGTCGAATCCAGAATCTTGAACAGATTAGGCTGTTTCAAATCAATTTGAAACTTTCAATTTTCAAAGAAATTGATTTAAAATTTGTATGAAAATGTAGATACAATGAAGTGGCGAATTACAAAACAATAATTGCTTTTAACTGAACGTTCTTAGTCTTTTTTCTTTCTCTCTTTAGTACTATTCTAATTTTACCCTTGATGAAACAAAGAAAGAAAGATGCTTGAAAGTCTAGATAACGTTTTTGTTGGTCACGTGTTCGTTCCAATTTTAATTCCGTTAATCTATCATTTACACAACTCAATGTATGAAACTGTGTCAAATGGAAGCAAATTCAGGACTCGTTAACAGTCTTGTATCTTCTTATACTTTATGTACAAAAACGATAGAACTCGAAGAAATTTAAATTTTATAATCACAGCGCTTACTAATATTTTCAACAGTTTTTTTTTCTTCTAATACCCTATGAAATGTTACCATTTCATATTTAAAAAATGTATATTTGCAAATAGACATGATTCATGCAAATATTTCGTGTATTATTATAAAGATGTACTATTATTAAATAATTAATTTGATTTATATGCATAATAACAATGCAGTTATATAATATGAATGTGATGTATATGTAACCCCTTTGCAAATTTTCTTTTCAAATAGAAACAAGTGTTCGAATAGTATATAGTATTTTTCAACGTATAAAATACTTAAAGAATGATAAGCAATCTAATCTAGCCAGTACAAATGATATAAACATACGAATGCAAGAGGTTGATATTTAAAAAAATTTCCTTCTGCTGTATTTTAACTTTTATAGTAATCTGCATTATGAAAAAATACAAGGTTTAAAATTGTTTCTATTATGTGATGATAAGCAATGATTCGTTTGTAAATTCTACAATTAATAATCCTACAGATAAAGAAAAAATCACAACCGGCAAGTAGCCAATTACATACTAGTAACAAAAATATGATTAATGCTTTAATAAATTATGCCCCATTAGGCTTCAGGAATTTTATGAACAACATGTACGACTTAGCTATCAGAATCTAGAATTCTCAAAATCTGTGAACAAACTAGAAAGGCAATGTTTTAGATATAATTCTGAAAAGTATTAAAATGTTAACTTTTTTAAATGAACGGCGTGTAATTGTTTATAAATAATTATGCAAAATTCAGTGAAATGTATTTCACTAATTATATATCAGAAGACATATTTGGCAATGTGGTAATTACAAAAGTGCTAACACCTTTTGTTGATTAAATTAGATTTCGGTGCTGTTATTAAATATTTGCAAGAAATAAAAAATTCCGATAATGCAGTAGCCGCACTTGATCACAGAGAACATTCTAGAGAGACTAATTATTTATGTTTACGCACCGCTCGAAGGCCTTTCCCAACAACATAACCATCTGCGCCACAGTGGTAAAGGTTTCCTACGTCTATACAATAAACTAGCACCGCCTCGTCTTGTATTAAGAGCACTAACTATTGCTTGGTCAAATGCCTCTTTGAGGTCATGTTGAGTCAATGCAGACGTCTCTACGTAACTCACAGCACCTACTCTGTGAGCCAACTGATGACCCTGGGTAGCTGTAATTGGCGTTTGACTATATCTCGCTAATTGTAACATAACATGTACATCTGATCTTAGGTCACTCTTTGTGCCCACCTGAAATCACGATTACTATTGCTTTAATTTATAATGCAAATGGAATAGGATGCAACCAAAATGATGATACAGTTAGTAAAAATGTATCGAGCATCTTCACACAGATGCATCGTCATTTCAACAGCATCCTACATACAGGGTGAGCGGAAATCATGGTACAATTGGTCAGTGTTTGATTCTAACAAGGGAAGATCTCGAACTCGGAAATTCCAAAAATTATGCAACTTCGGGTATATGTAGAGTGCGTTTAGGTATGTATTACGCAATTTTTTTTTGCTGCCTAAATTCACTCGAAGGGGTAGAAACTACCCTTCGAAAATTTGGCTATTTTTCGATTTTATTTTATAATTCGCGAACTATGCGATATAAGAAAAAGCTTCTCAGACAAAAGTTGCTTCTTTTAATTATATCTATCAAATGGTAAAAGATTGATCGATTGTTTAAACGACTAGAAAAAAGTTATAAAAAAATATTAATAACTTTTAATCAATCTTTTAGTATTTGGTATATATAATTGCAAAAAGTAACTTTTGTATCACAAGCTTTTTCCTATCTCTCATAGTTTGCGAGTTATAAAATAAAATCGAAAAATAGCCAAATTTTCGAAGGGTAGTTTCAACCCCTTAGAGTGAATTTGGGTAACAAAAAAAAATTGCGTAATACATACCTAAACATGCTCTACATATACCCGAAGTTGCATCATTTTTGGAATTTCCTGGTTTGGGATCTTCCCTTTTAAGTTAAAAAATAAGGTAAAGATTTAGTACAACATTTTTTCATCTGAAATTTTACAAATTTAAGAGTTAAAATTCAATGGAACTTGAAAAGTTGAAGATCAAGAGATGCAAAGTTTAAATCTGAGAAATAATTTGATCAAATTTACTAAAATTGTTACACAATTCAATCTTTATCCTAGTATAATTCATATTGTGTAGATCATTCTTCAAAATCGATTTTCTCAAAAACAAAGCTTCAGACTTTGTAATTAATGTCTGAATTCTAATCTAATTTATTCCTTCAGAATAAAATAATCCTCTATCCAATTGTACTATGATATCCATCCCACTCTGTGTTTCCCAACTATTTAATTTGTTTTTCAGTTTCGTAAATAATATTAATAGCAGATCATTTTATTACCAATATAATGGGTGCATGTGGACAATATTTTCGTACTTCATTTATCCATCTAGAAGATACACTATGAAAAGAAGATGGGCATACAACACTGAAGCAGACTAGGAACACATCTGTTTCTGGATAACATAATGATCGTAAAGGATCAAAGTCATCTTGTCCTGCCGTGTCGCACAGCTGAACATTTACTGGCTGGCCATCAACATTAACAACCACTGTAACAAATTAAGATAATGATAAATAAATAACCTTATTCAAAACGTATTTTGATGTATTCTTTCTTTTGCCTGGAAAAATTGATTACAATTATCAGTTGTAAGTACATATTAAGATTTCTAAATTCATTTTTACAATAAATAATGATGATAAGATAATATAGATAACAGGAGAATACTAGAACTTGGTTGTAATGCAGCTACTTCTAACTGTATAAAAGTACTTTTGACACGAATTTACATTTAACTATGCAATTTTAATATAATTGAGGGAGAACAAAATCGTAATAAAATATTTTACAATGACTTTTCAACGATCTTCGAGAAAAAGAAAAATACTACTGACACACCTCGTTATTAATTTAACGAACACTTTTATTGTGAGTTCGATATGAAGCTATACAAAAGAATAAAGTGATTGAAAGAGTCACGTTGATTTTGACTACGTTACTATCAACCACGATAATTTACCATTATAACTCACCGTTGTAATTGTCAAAAGCAGTAGGCACGTATTCCCCAGGAAAACCGTTCGTGGAATAAGAAACGACGAGGCTGGTCTTTCCGACAGCACCATCACCCACTAGAACAACTTTGATTCTCCTGTCGAGCGGAATACCACCGTGTTCCGTCCCATTGCCGTTCGAATTTTGATTCTGTGCGGAACAGGTTGTTCGTTTCGCTTGCATCTGCATCGTCTGTCCATTTTTTAGAAGAGGCTTAGTCCAGTTCGTGTGGGACGACGGCGGCATTATTTCGCTCTTTATTTTACCACAACCGCGAGCTTTCATACGTGTTATACACCAGTCGAGAAATATCGTGCACGTATATAACCTCTACCTGTCCAAAGAGAACCGATGCAATAGAGCTGCATCTATCGCGGCGACACGTTCGTCCTCCTACGAATCGTCATTTCACGTCATTTCTCTGTGTTCCCCTGCTGACACTTGTGGCTTGCACCGATCGCGGATCAAGTTTCAGGACACAGACGCCTTCAGTACGCCCTGTCAGGTACCGTGCGTATCGTCCCGAAAACAATGGGGGAACGTACACCACTGTCCGTGGGAAGATGGTAGAGGATAAAAAAAGGGAAAAAAAGAAAAGAAACTGATCCACCTGCCGCGACGCGGAGCCACCTGTTATTACGCTTTTCTTGCGGCGATCGCAACCGGTGGCACAAGTACCACGCGGTCGTGCTGAAATGGTCTTAACCTTGACTCTACCTCCTCGCTTTCAACGGGTCTCTCATGATTTTATAGGCTACAATCTTTATTATATTTATTAGTTATTAAACAGGTCGATATTTATAAATGATTAATTTTCCTTTATTCTAACACATGAAACGTTTATTTCACTGTCGGAGCTTTGTCACAAGTCACAGGTCATTGTAAAATAAAAGAAATACATAATTGATTGTACTACCATAGTATTACTTTGAAAAAGCGCTCGACCGAAATGAGTGATTATATTTTATCAGAGCTTTATGATTGTAGTGGTTATATGACGTGTCTGAAATTTCGACATTCACGAATTTTAGTTGAAACTATTTTTCATCGTATATAATTTCTGTTGTCTTATTAATCGTATTTGTGGCTGTAATTTCCTGACAGTTTCGATTTTAATTTCTGATTTCGTTCATTTGTCGTGTTTAAAATTTTGTTAGCATACTGCTCAAAAAAATTGTAAATTACAATAAGCATATTATATATTTATGTATGGTATATTTATGAATGTACACGGATAAGCATCTGATGCGTTTGTATGTTACCAGTAATTAGGTATTGGGTAATATTGGATACCAATACTTTTGATGAGATTTTTACTTTATTTTGACGACGTATTGGATAGGCCTCAAATAGCACGGGTTATTCTACTTCAAGTAAAACTGTGTTACCGACACATCATTTGAGGATTGAATTTAGCGACCTCTGCTCACGAATAGCATTCAACGCACGTTTGTGTTGATAATGATAATTGATAATACTTGATAATAGTGCAGGGACGAATTTGGAGAGTTGGCGCCCCTAGGTTAACAAGCGTTTGCAGCCCCTTCCCCGAAATATTTTATTCACGTATACAGGACATTTCGCTTAAAACAAGCCACTTAAAATTGTATATACATAAAAAAAAACATTAAAACATGGCATTTCGAAAACAATTTTTTTCCTGATTCATCTTTTGAACCATTTAATTAATGTTACAAACATTTTTTGGATTTCCAGAGATAGAAAAATTATTTATGTAGCCTGTTTTAGGCGAAACACTATGTATATTAAACAAATACACAGTAGTGCCTTTAGCAACGAGTAAATATTAGGGCATCTGCCCCGGACCCCGAGAGCTCCGCACTAGGGTGGCTCTTATTTTCGACTTTTTAAACTTTTGTTTGACATTCTTTTTGCCAATTTTGCTGTGTGCATTAAAATACTTATTTTAACTTTCAAGGGCCCAAGGGTACGTTTATCCCGTATCCAAGTTATTCAAACTTTGCACAATTCTTTTTTATTAATTTAAACTATTTTAGGGATAGCGACAAAAAAAAAATCATGCAAAAATTACTTATTGTTAGTTACTTTCACATTTAATGTAATCGTCTCTGTTAGGGCTAGGCTTGCAAATACGCATAAATTGCATATCAAATCTTATAGGGCTCCATATATATGGGTTCCATTCATCTAAAACATTTTATTTTAGAACGCAAATCTAAAATGCTATCGTCGACAAAAAATAAGAAGTTACAGATAAAAGTACATATTTTGCTATCTTTTTCAATTTCTTTCGCTCAAAATTTACCGCATTGTCTCCAAATTTGCTACTCTAGTCTGCAGCCTATTTATTGTTAGCCTATCTATAAATTCGCCTATGTGATAATAATAATATTTGCGCTTCAAAATATAATAATTAACGTGTAAAATAGGTGTTTCTTGTTACGTACCCGGTGCCGCTAAGGTTTACACGGTATACGTAACTGAGAAAGAAAGAGAAAAATTGAGGGTATCGTACGGAGTACGACGAGAGCGAGATGTGCGTTTCGTCTTAGGATCGCCAGTCATCAGCAGAGTTGGGCAAATTTTATTTAGAATAACGAATAAGAAATAACGAATAAGAATCCAAGATTTATTCGTGAATAACGAATAACGATTTTATTCGACAAAAAATCAGTCGTTATTCGTAACAACTTGTATTCGGTATTCGAACCAGATTTATTCGAATAAAATTTTATTCGTTATTCGGTTTGACTGAATGACGAATAAATGTGATCCCGCCATCGATAGATGAAAGTCTATAACTTCTGAAGGAAATTAAATAGGAAGGAAGGGAGAAAGAAATATGAAGGAAGAAAAAGTATGATTTTTCTTTAACTTTGGATACAGGTATACGTCAATATATATAATCTAACTTGAATATAATCTAATATAATCTAACTTCAATATAATCTAACTTGAAAACAGTAGTTTTTCATTATTTTAAATGACAGGAGTTACTAAACCTAACCTAAAATGTTACTATGTAGTATATACAATCGTAAAAAAGTAGAAACCACGTGACCATTTTATTCGCTGTGAGTTAACTAAATGGGTTATTCGAATAAGAAATTATCCGAATGAAAATGTATTCGAATAAAAAATTATTCGGAACTTTTTATTCGAACATTATTCAAAAAAAAATTTATTCGTACAAATTTATCTGAATACTTATTCGAATAAAAACTTAATCGAATAATGCCCAACTCTGAAGGTGCTAATTGATTTTCATGCCCTTGGATGGGCGTCATGATAATCTTGCTCGGGGTGCCAGTGGTGCTAAAACCGACACTGAGTGTATGTGATGTATAAAAAATATAATGTTTTAATTTTATTTCCGTATACGTTGTTTTGATGTTTTGTAGTATTTTTAGTACGTAAATGTATTAAAAGGGTAGCAAAATTAGGAGCGACAAAAAGTCTAGGTACGCCACTGAAGATATGAAATAAAATGTACAAAATCATAGCGATGTTGAATTAAATAGACATTAATTTAATCACATTAAAATTACAATCACACATGTTTCTTTACATTACATACGCAGAACTTTCTACTCTTCAGGAGAAGATAGAAAAGGAAGTTATAGATTGTCTATGGAGTAAATTGTTACGATCGAAACGAAAAAACCGGGCAAGAACCGTCTGAAATCTCATTCACGGGACTAGGAGACTGAGTTTCCACGTGACGCCGAATCGTCAACATTAACTCTACTCTGTTCTAACTTCGATTCACGTTTCTCCCTTTTTCACGTTGAACTTTTCGAATTTCGTATCGATTCGCGGACAGAGGCGACCAAAGTGATGCGCTCGATGCAATTTGAATTTGGCGTGAAGTCGGATCGCGTCGAAGGGTAACGGTGCGTCGAATGCACGGTATATTTTCGACAAAACACCTCTGCCTTCTTGATTTTTTGTGATCAATAGATGGAAGATCCTCTGGTCGCCGCTAGGGGCGTCATGGTCAGAACTCCGCGTATGGTACGCATGTGTGCGAATGAAGTGAGTCACAGATGATCACAGAGCTTTACTCGCGCTCGGTCTCCCCACCATTTCAGCTCGCTGAACCAATAGGAGCGCCCCCCACGGATGTTTCTACTTAGATGCACTCTAGCGGTCGTTAGAAGATCTTCCATCTAATGATCACACATTTCTGAGGGAACTTGCAACACCTTTATAATACACCGTGGTTGAATGTTACGTTGTCGCCTCTTCGTGACAGAACGATAAGCATCGATATGCGACGTCGAAAGTAATTTCATTTTCATAGTCATACCTACTCGTAGGAAAGAAATCAGAAGACTGGGAAAATTTCCGTGATCACGATAATTAGGGTTACGAAGTTGATGGTTCAGGTCGGTTCACAGAGGTCATACGTTTTGCAAGGGGATTTAAGCTTTCTTCGGCAGTTCTTCCGGTTCTTTCTCGATTTCTATAACTTCCGTTGGCAGTTGAAGGATCGGTATTTCCGGGTATTCGAGTTTCGCGCCTTCCTCGCATTCGAAGATAGGGCAGCATTCGGGGAAAGAGGCGGTCTTGTTCGTCTTTTCTGAGAGCTTGCATTTAGGGTTGGCCTTCGGCAATGGTCCACAGTCCTCGACGAGTTCGAACAGACGACCGGAGTTGTCGTCGGCTGGCACGCAAGTCGAACGACCGCAGAATGGCGACAGTTCCCAAGATTTGGTTGGTTCAATAGTGGCGCATCTCGTTGAGGCGAAACACATGCCAGGGAAATCTGTAAGAATACATCATTACAAATATTTATATGTACTAACAGGGTTGTTTCTGGTGGGGGTCTAAAGGGTGCCATTGCACCCGGGTGGCCAAATCTAAGGGCGCACAGTGGTCCTAACTCTCCAAAACGTGACAGAAATTAGTTTCTTATGACAACATCATTTTACAAAATGTTTACCAAATATTGAAATAGATCGATCGTATATTGTAATATAACTTGGAATAACAAAATGGCGTAAAAAACGTATGTGGTATATGCTGTTAAGAAAAAAAAATTCTTTTCCATTTTTTTTTGTTTCTGTTTAATTCTTAAATTTTTTTATTTCATCATATGGATACTATTCAGTGTGACAAATATTTCACTCCAAACAAAAAAAAAAAAAGATACAAATTTGGACACTAATTATCGATTTTTTGTTTATAATTAGGGCTCTTTGAGTCCCACCGTGTTATATCTACGAATCTTCAACTTCAAATATTAAAATCTCCAATTTCAAATCTTCATGTCTTCAATGTTAACTTTAAAAATTTCTGTATCTGTAACTTGAAATTTTTTAATCTTCAGCATAAAATCTTTGAATTTCTGAAGTGAAATCATAAAAATCTGCGAATTTACAACTTGAACTCTTGAAATGTTCAACTTAAAATCTTAAAATCTTTAATTTCAGCTCTTCAAATTTTTAAATTGAAATCTTCGAAATGGTTCACATTTCCATTTTTAACTCTTCAAATGTTCAACTTAAAATCTTTACATTTCCAATTACTACTCTTCAAATCTCTGAACTGAAATTTTTAAAATTGTTCAAATATTCGTTTTTAATTCTTCAAATTAATTTTAGTAATTCTTTAGTAAATCTTATCAAATCATCCGCATCATTTTACAAATACTCAAAAATCAAATCGCATTCAATCGCTTGCGAAATTGATCATGTTATTGTAAAATCAATTTTCCCACAATCAACGTTTCGAACAAAAAAGTATACTAAATCTTTTTCTTATATCTTATTCTTATTTCTTATATCTTTTTCTTATCAGAAAATACGTAGTTAATAATTTTTCTAAAATTAAAATGTGACAAGATTTATTTTCTGTGTTACCGCAGAAATGTCAACTTCTATTTTGAATAAACAAAAAAATGTGTTTATATTTCATTAACTGATATATACTTCTTTTTATGAAGTCTCATAATGATGCGACTAGGTATTCTAAAAGTACAAATGCAACTTCGCCATCTGCTGATATAAAATATTCAACGCGTCAAATTAATTTCTCTCAAAGTTCCATCGTGTTCCAGGTAAATCATCATTGAATTTTTATCACCTATCGCGATGATGTAACAGTTAAATCTCATCCTACATAAGCAACGACTCGTGAAGATTGCATTTCTTCCAGAATACCGTCGCTTGTGTGCATAATGCGTGGTTGAATGCATTATCTAAACAGTTACTCGCACACTTTAATGCAGATAGTGACCAAGACTGACGAAGTCTTCTGACGAAGACTAAAGAGGAAGATGTAAAGAAAGATATTCCATTGTTCCACCTACAATACTGCCGTTGTCTAATGACTAATGAATGTATAGGCTGATTTAAAGAATTCGACTGCCTGGCGGTAGGCAACCTGCTGCGCGTCTGCGTCCACGCTCTTCAGTTCTGACACATTCTAAATAACCCTGTGTATCCTTATGCATCGAAGACGTTTCACTGGAAGACTGATCACGCTGGAAACTTCAAGGAGAAACGCTTTCACTGTCACACCGTGTTGCCTGTTGCGTAATCCTTGTCGACTCTAACTATGTCAATTCGTTACACTTCGCTTCCTTTTTCGTTTTACGCTTTGGTATTTCGTTGAATAATTTTTATCGAGAATGAACTTTACGAAGTAACTGAGTAATGTCAGCTTTTTATAATACAGGGTGAGGTACTAATTATTGCCACCTAGAATAACTCCGAAAGTATGATAGTAGTCGAAAATTTCCCGAAACAAAAGTTGCATGGGACAACACGGACCATAGTATGGCGTTAATCTTCTGTTGCTAGGTGGAGTCGCTTCAGAGATATGAAGGTCACCTTTGTTTTTTTAAATGGAATGCTATATTTTGCTACTTGTTTTCTGATAGCGGCTATTGAGACGAATCCAATGAGGTGCAACATTAAGGTCTTTGAAGGTCAAAAAAGGTCTATTATGACAAAAAAACGAAATAAACTTACTTTTACAGAAGGTGTTCAAAGTGATTGCCATTGGCATCAATGCAATGCTGCAATCTTCTTATCACTTATTGCAGCATGTGATTCGATAAGTGTCGAAGTGATAAAAAATACTACTCAATCCATGATAAGAAGATTGCAGCATTGCATTGATGCCAATGGCAATCACTTTGAACACCTTCTGTAAAAGTTTATTTCGTTTTTTTGTCATAATGACACCTTTTTTGACCTTCAAAGACCTTAATGTTGCACCTCATTGGATTCGTCTCAATAGCCGCTATCAGAAAACAAGTACCAAAATATAGCATTCCAGTTAAAAAAACAAAGGTGACCTTCATATCTCTGAAGCGACTCCACCTAGCAACAGAAGATTAACGCCATACTATGGTCCGTGTTGTCCCATGCAACTTTTGTTTCGGGAAATTTTCGACTACTATCATACTTTCGGAGTTATTCTAAGTGGCAATAATTAGTGCCTCACTCTGTATATCAAATGTATTATGTATTCAGTATTGTTCACTTCAGTAACGAGTACCAATTTAATTTTCACTGCTGCGTGTTTAATTAGAACAGTATGAAAGCAGAAAGAGGAGAACAGACGACTCAAAAGAGTTTACTGTTGGTACTTTGATGTCTAAGAAGGACACTTTATTCAAACAATGATGGTCTGTTACCGTTTCCTCAATGCCACCGTTATGCCGAAGGCTTTACCTAATGGGCTTTTATGCTGATACAAACAGGTATCTGCGTTTCTGACAGCATAGAGGTGTTCCATATCGAATCCTTTGGAGGATTTCTAACAATAAGTCTGTCGACATGCGTTCCATTTACCGTAAGGCATATTAGCTGCAAGCTGGAGTCTCGTCTTTTATGGGACCACATTTAAAAGATTTGATCCCCATGAACAAAACAAGTTAATATACATATTAATAAGTAGACCGCGCATGCTTATGCATTTATGACGACTTTAAATGTACTAATATAATAAGGATGTGCATAAATGCAAAACTGTATGAAATATAAAAAATAAAATACATTTTGTATTACTTAGAAAATAAAAGACACTTTTATGAATTTGCATAAACATCCGCAGGCTATGAATTCATAATATAAATATCAGGAGCTGTTGAAATTTGTTTCTGGACTTGAAACAGCAAAACTCCAACTTTAAACTATCAAATATTCAATTTTAATCCCAAAAATCTCTAAATTTGCCATTTCAAATTTTCAAGTCTCCAACCAGAAATATTTAATTTCTAACTTCAACATTTTAAATTTCCAATTTTAATTCTAGAAATTTTTGAATTTGCAACTTTAAATCTTCAATTGTAACTTAAAAAATATCCAAAAGTTTTAAACTAAAATCCTAAACACCTTGAAATCTTCAACTTTAAATCCTTTAATTTGCAACTTCAAATTTTTAAATTTCCAACTTCGAGTCTTTAAATGTTCAGTTTTATATTTTCAAATCCCCAGCTTTAATTTTTCCAGATCTCCAACTCGAAATCTTCAAATCTTCAAAATTTAATTCTGTTAATGTTTAAGTCTACAATTCGAAATATTAAAATATTGAACCTTCAATTTTTATGTTTTCAAATCTTCACTTTTAACTTTAAGAATTTCTAAATCTGCAACTTGGTATCTTCAAATCTCTAATTTTCACTCTAAAAATCTTTAAATCTGCAACTTCAAGTTTTCAAAACTTCAATTTCAAATCTTCAAATTTCTTCCATGAATTATATGAATTATGCCACAACAGATATTATTGTATAACGTTAGTAATACTTCAGTAATTCTTCATCAAATTATTTATATTCCTTTTTTATTTTCGACCCTACAAATCTTTCAATTTCCATTTTCAATCTTTCAAATTTCCAGTTTAAATGCTAAAAATCTTTAAATCTTTGAATTGAAATTTTAAAACTTTTTTAAATTTCAACTTTAAAGTTTCGAGTTTACAAATTTAATGACCTAAAATCTAAAACATTGTATAATATAGTAATTTAAATAATTCTTTAGCAATTATTATCAAATTATTCGTATTAAGTATAACTTTTATTTTTAGTAAACATAAAAATATATGGACATAAATAGACTTATATATATTCCTTTTTTTTTAAATTCTCATAATGATACGCTTAGGGCCTTCAAAAGTCGCCCAAGAATTGCTCAAAGAATTGCTATGGAAATTTTCTTTGGCAAACCTCCTACATATTATGAACACAAGATTGTAATTGCATGTACGTTGCAGAGTAGAGTCAAATGATTATGAAAGCAAAGTAGAAATAAGCAGTTTCACTTTCTCCTGTATCGAGTATAACTCTTTCGTTTTGCCCCTTTCGAAAGGCTTGCATCGTCGAATGCAATCGATCAATTAATTTGCAAAAACACGAATCACGATAAAAGAGGATTGTATCACCTGTGTGTTAAATATGTTAATTAGGAAATCGAGGCAATAAGAGGAGAAAGGGGCAGACAACGAGCTTCACGGTTCGTTGTGTAAATTCATTAATAACATTTTAAAATCTGCATTCGCGAAAAAATGAAATTCGAACGTCATCATTAGCGCGAGTAAAAAGTATCCGATTCGTCGAAGTCTATCCAAGTCATCGAATTCACTTGCTTTTTGCAATTTACTTTTACTTTTTTAGATCGATGATTCACGCGCGAAAAGTGGCTGTATCATCCGGGAAGAGTAGCATTTTGAGGAAGTGGAAAGGCATGATTTATAACGAACGTTCCAGAACTTTCACCGACATCAAGATTCGCGTATTTGCACGAGTTCCGGTCGAAAGGTACGATTCCACTCGCGAGGAGCACAGCTTTTACGTTCGAATATAAAACTCGAATCGAGTGCTCGAGTTCTGTATCTTCTTTTCAGAATGCAGAAACTCTCGGATACGAGAGACGCGTTCGGTCTTATTCCGATTGTAAGGTTTAATGAAGAAAACTCAATTACAGGAAGACGCCAGCATCTTCAACGTTTCCTGATTATCTGACGCAGCGTATCTTATCGCGCCTCTAATGCATCCGCGGATCCATCTTAACAATGCTGATTAAGGAAGAGCGGCTCACAATAAACGACTAATTATGCCACTAGTTGTTAATCTATTCGATTAAGAAATTCGCGGCTCGTCATTTTCATACGCGATGTTTCCCGCTAATAACGTGTAATTTGTTTTGTCGTTATTCAGTGGCGCGTGTCCTGCTCGAGAGAGACAAAGTAGCTGCGAACATTAAACGTATGTACAATTACGTGCGAATTGCGCGAAGGATCATAATAAAAGGGTGAATGATTGCACGTCGCATAGTGGCAAAAACAGTAATTCTAGCTGGACAATTTTTCTCACTTTTTCCAAAAAAATAATGTTCATAGACATGTCGAAATGAATAAATTCAATAAGTATACTACATTATTTCCATTCTTTTATTCGGTAATGACTTAGTTAAATGATCTGAAACTTCAGTTCATACTGAGAACTAATTAGCAGTGTAATGAAGAGCGTTAACTTAAAATCGTTAATCCGGTGAAATGATTAGATATAGTGAACCTGTGTGTCGTGCCTAGTAAAATGCAAAGCTTGTAAATGTAAAACTAATTTTCATTTTAAAAATCCCTGAAACCCAAAATCTGCAACGTGACACCTTCAAATCTTCAATTTTAACTCTGATAAAGCTTGAAATCTCCAAAATTTCCAGCTTAATATGTTCCAATTTCCAATTTTAATTTTGAAAAGCCCTTACAACATGAAATTTTCAAGTCTCAAATTTGAAACTTTTAAATATTCATTTTAAACTGTGAAAAATCTTGAAATGTTCTAATTTTCCAGCTTCAAATCTTCAAATTTCCAACGTTAAATCCTTAAGCTTTTAATTTTAACTTTGAAAAGCCCATAAAACTTTAATTTTTTAAATCTCAAACTTGAAACCTCCAAATTTTCAACTTCAACTCTGATAAATTTAGAAATCCAAAAAATTTCCAGCTTTAGATGTTGCAATTTCCAACTTTATTCCAATTTTAATTTTGAAAAGCCCTTACAACTTGAAATTTTCAAGTCTCAAACTTGAAACTTTTAAATATTCAATTTTGACTGTGAAAAATCTTGAAATTTTCACATTTTCCAGCTTCACTTTCTAAACTTCCAATTTTAACTTTGAAAAGTCCATAAAACTTAAAATTTTGAAATCTCAAACTTGAAACCTCCAAATTTTTAATGTTAACTCTGAAAATCTCTAAAACTATAACTTGGTATCTTAAAATTTACAATATGAAATCTTAAAATCTTTCATTTCAACTCTGAAAATGTCTAAATGTGCGAAAATCCTTGAAATCTTTGAATCTCCTATTTTTTATCCTAAAAAGATTCTGTGTTACATACTACGATGAAAGAAGTAGGGTCATTCGGGGTAAAAGGACGCACTTTTGCTGTTTTTGCTTCACTGAGCCGAAACTACCATGATATTAGTAACACTTTTGCGCTATCGGTAGTATATTTAATAGACTCATAAAATGTAACGAGTATTTGACGATAGGCCAAACGGTTTTTTTTTTAAATTAAGCAAAAGAGTGACTTGGTCAGACTGCGTACCTTTACCTCGACATGTGGGTAAAAACACGCAGTCGTGTCGGTAAAAGTTCGCATGTAGGATAAAAGTATGCATTCAGGTGTAGTAAAAGAAAATGAACAAATAATACACAGATGGAACATATTTTTATATTATTTTTAATAAATGAAGCTAAAGATGACAAAAACAACAGAAATTAGGAACTTCAAATTTAGAAAACTATCATAAAATTATAATTTTTCATAGATTCAACAAAACGAAATTATGCTCAAGCCTTTATCAGAGCAGATATGTTTTACTCCAAATATTATTAAGAGTTCAAAAACAAGTAGACAGTAACCTAAATACCAGTGCGTACTATTACCCCCGTCCTTTTACCCCATTTGACCGGTAATCAAAACAATTCGTACTAGTTCGAATTCTAATAAAGTTAGGTTAAAATGTTATTCTGAAAAAAATCGTTTAGTAACTATATAAAATCAACAAAAACAGCTTACCTCTAAAAATACATAAATAATACGTCTACAAACTTTTCCCTGGTACGAAAAAGATCGAAATAACACGACAATTTTAAATTTTTATTTTTAATTCAGAAAGCGCGATTCGCACCGCTCAACAGGCGTTGACCCAAAATGACGGCCCACGCGCACTCAATCCTGACGAGCCAGCGTCCTCGTCCTCTCACCCCCCTCAGAGAAAACAGCACTGCGTACTTTTACCCCGAATGACCCTACTTATTACATTGCGTGACGCAGAGGTTCCGATCTTCCCAAATAGCTAGAATCTTTTTAGCCTATTTTTTTGTATTGCACAAGCCATTGGCAGCTAATATTTTACAAATCATTTTGACAGTATTTAAGGTTTCTAAGAGTATCAATATCTATTCGATATCACGACTCTCTACGAGGAATATTTCCTCGTAAGTATCGCGAGCTCTCATAGTATACCCAAAAACAATTTCCAGTTGAATTCCATTTTCGACGTTGACTCATTGTCAGTCGGTGTCCCACTTTCGTTGATAATCCCGCTTCGAAACTGGTACAACTGGACTGGAGTCGTTCGTGACTCAGAAACTCAAGTTGCACCGAAACATTCATTTATCCCAGAAGGTTGAATTTCGATGCGTGTAATTATATTCGACGGGTTTCAGCGGACCGCAAGTCGAAGTTTCAGAATGGAAAATAACGTTCGAAAAAAAGAAAAAGGAAGAAATACTTTATCACGCAGATCCGCGAATGCAAATGTTCCCGGAGGCACGAATTAATTGCGAAGCGAAGAGAACCAGTCTCTCCCGTCTGTCGAAATTTCGTAACGTCGCGCCGCGCCGCCGCGCCGCAATTTAATCTCGTTATCCTTATTCCGCGCGCGTATAAACGGCCTGTGTCCTCAGTGTTCGATCGACAGCTGCGACACGCGACACAACGTACATAAATGTACTTAACGCCGTGTTCGGGCCTGGGGCGAGCGTATCGCATCGCGGGCGATTCGATTATTCATCGGAATCTAGGTCTGGAACGAAAAATGTGGCGTATCTGGGCCACGGTGTATCGCGCGAATCAGAATGGACGAAGGTACAATTAAGGAATAGTGTTAATTAAACCACCTGTTGAGAAGCAATGAAATAAAACCTGCATTTGTGCTAATCATTCAAGTTTTGCGACTTCGTCCGAGATTTCCGCGATGCGTGTATCTCCCGTTAATTTTCTTATTCCTTATTGCGCACAGTGAGGCATTTGTACCGAAAACCCGGAAAAAAATCGATTTCAAAAATTTTGCGTCAGGTATAACATTTTTTCTTCATTTGTGCACTTGTAAAGTTAGGAAATTCGTCTAATGTTAAGAGATTTTATTTTATTTAACTATTCACTGAAATACAGTATGCTACACTGATTAGTAAATTAAGGATTTTTATGCGAAATCAAATTTTTATAATCATAAATAAACAACTCAAGCTTGAATAATGATATGTATTGTCTAGTTTTTTAAATATTGTAACTCGTATTAGTATTTTAATATTTTACATATTTTGGCATCAGTGAATAATTAATTGGATTTTTGCATAGTTAAAATTGTCATAAATGTATAAAATCCACTCTCTACTTATTAGCAATTTCGTATGTTTCAGTTTATTTCGTTTATTTTATTAGTATATTTTCGCATTATGAGAGCCTTTTAAGATAATTTAAACTGCATTTTCGCATATTGTTTTTTTTGTATATTGTATATTTGTATAATTATTAATGGAGAGCCTGGTGTAAACCACTAAAAATTATCGACTTTTTTGAAAATTTATTTTTAAGAAAGTACTAACCGAATCTTTTCAAACTTTGCAGGACATTTCATTGTACCATTAAATTAAACAAACAATTTCTTTCCATTACAAAGCATCTATAAATAGCATTTTTATAAGTGTTTTATAAGTATTTGCTGTATTCGTCTGAATTTGGAAATCCAATGATATTTCTTTAGTTTTTGAGTAAATGCATACCATGAACCTACTCTTAAATTTAAAAAAGAAAATGAAATTGAAGAAATAATGGTATTTTTTGCAAATTTAGAAAAAAAGTTTTCACAACTGTTGCCGTTATTTCTTCAATTGTTCTTTTTTAAACTTTGAAAGTAGGTTTTTGCTGTGCGTATACTCACAGACAAAACAAATATCATTGGATTTTGAAATTTAACATTTATAATAATGGTATTTACGAAGTATTTTTTATGAAAACAGATTTTTTACTTAATTTAATAACATAATAAAATATTCTACAAATTTTGAAATAAATTAGTTAATACTTCCTTAACAATAAATTCCCAAAAATTTTGATAATTTTTTAGTGGTTTACAACATATACCAGGCTCCTCCTAATATTCGAATAAAATCGATAATACAGTAACTTTTTTACGCTCATAAGACTTTATTAATGATTTTGTTATAGTTCTGAGGTTCTGAGCGAGTCCACGCGTTTTTTCTGATGTCATTCTATTCTATATAACGATTTGTGATTACGAAACGAAAAAGATCGGTTCCGGATTCGTCCGGATTGAAGTTTTGTAGCTAACTTAAGTACAAATGACGCTTGAAAATTGCACCGTTTCACACAAATACGTGCGCCAGTACCGAAAAAGAGACATCATTTGACAAAGAAACTTCGGATGCATGTCCCGATGTGAATTAATGGTAACAGTGGAAAAATTCTTTCAAAACATACATTTTCTTGTTAAACAGTTACCTGGCCAACGAATTCTGTATGAAAATAATAATTTACCTAATTTCAGCACAATTAAAATTTGTTTCAGTAATGCATAATCAAATTATCAAGTTTGCAAGCTCTTTTTCCATATTGTTTAAGCAAAATTGTCAAAAAAACTACATAGATATCTGCATTTGAAAAATGTTTTTTTTTTAATTGGTTCTATTTTTCTTAAAAATTATCCTTTCTCAATGGAGTTTTTTATCTTAATAGCAAATGATCATATTTTAAAATGCATACATAAAATTCACAAAAAATATCGTTTGTATTCCATAACACTCGATGCAAATGAAAAAACTTTTGCAGATTGCACGCTCTTCTTCAACAGCGAATTTCATTTCCTGGATATCCAGTTGGATCAAATTGGTGCAAAGCATCAAAAAGTAGAAAGTTCAATCTTTGAAATCGTTTTCATTCCATCAACTTTCGTTAAATTTTGTTAAAGTTATGGAAATTTGAAGATCGAAAAGCTCACTGTGCCTCAGTTGAATAATAGACAGAGTCGCGTGATCTCATCGCGTCGCCCGACTTCCTTTTTCTTTCTTCAGGGTTGCGGTTCGCGTGGATCCCGATCGAGGTAGTCGATATTAATTCGTATCGCGGAATCGACGCGCGATACGCCGCGCCGCGCCGCGCCGTTTAGCGCGTCGTAACGCGATTAATTCCAGGGCCGCGGGCGCGGATTTCGTAAAAGGTGATCCGCCTTGAAGCGGTCGCTCGATTTAGCCGCGATGCACGGTCGCGTTAAGGAGAATTGCGCGCAAGAGGATCGAAAGCAATCGTGTTCTCGCGGGATTTATAGTAAAGAAAAACGAGAGTTACATCGCGTGAAAGTTTCACGCTTGATCTTGGCGCAGTTGTCGTTTCCTATTTTCCCTGTTTCGTCGCACGGTACAACGGTGTGTCGGCATCTGTTTAACGAGTAGACACGCCTATCGCGACGGATGCAGACTCTGTCTGTTCTCTAATGAGGTGAAGAAGCAAACGAAGGTTTGCGACTGTCTTTGTTACGAGAAAAGTTACGGTTCGGTGGCTGCGGTGATGGGAAGACGGGTGAACGCGGTGACGGAGCGAAAACAATGTTGCTTTCATAGATCCTTCGTTAATTATAAATAAAAACGAAAGATCTTTATTAAATTTAATAAGATAGTATGTACGGAATAGATTTCAATGGAAGAGAACTAATTTTTTAAGATAGAGAGAAGAGATTTTCTTCCAGACAATGGTAGATCATCTTGTGTCTTCCTCAGGCAGTTTCTATTTTTCGCGTGGATTCTAAGCAGAGCTGGGTAAACCTTTTGAAATCACAAATAGAAATATTTTCAGAAAGTATATTTTCTTAAACCGTGTTAAATTAGTTATTTTCAAATAATTATTTACTTTTGTATCAGTGAAAATACTATTTGAAATAATTATCTTCTTCATTTTCGTATCAATGCAAATGCTGTGTGTATTCTACATGTATATGAAATATGTATTCCAATGATATATTTTTGAGCAGAAGCTTGCGATAGTATGAAATTTTCAAGCTTCAATGTTGCAAGCTTTCAATGCTTGAACACTTCCAGCTTCAGATTTTCCGAATTTCAAGCTTCAAATTTGCAAGTTTTCAAATTTCAGATTTGCAAGTTTTTCAAATTTTCATAATTTCCAGCTTCAAATTGTCATGTTTTAAGTCTCGAAGTTTGCAAGCTTTGAATTTCCAACCTTCAAGTTTTCAAGCTTCAAGTTTCAAGTTTAAAATTTTCAAATCTTCAAGGTTTCAGAATTTCAAGCTTCAAAAATTAAAGTTTAAATATTTCCAGCTTTCAAAGTTTTCGAGCTTCAAATTTTCAGGTTTTCAAAGTTTCAGAATTTCAAGCTTCAAAGATTAAAACTTCTAAGCTTCAACTTTTCAAGCGTTCAAATGCTCAGGATTCGAGTCCCAAGTTTCAAAATTTCAAATTTCCAAATTTCAAGCTTTCAAATATTCAGTATTAACTTTTCATGCTTCAATCTACCAAGTTTTCAGTTTTAACTTTTTAAGCTACAAATTAAACATTTTTAAGTTTCAGGCTTTTTTCACTTTTACAATTAATAATTATTTAAATCCAAAAATATATTATTTATAATATGAAACAACAATGAAACGAAATAATATTTCAGATAAGTATTTTTAATATATCCTACAAAAATATTATTTGAATTAATAATTTCAATCCATATACAGTAAATAAGTATTTTCAAATAATAAAATACAGTTTCAAATATTATCTTATTTAAATGAAAGTATTTCAACTACTATTTTCAATATTTTCTATTTGAAATGTAAGCAGCACAGGTTCTAAGAATAATAAGCGAGCGTTTACTTTGTCGTCTGTAAACGTGCAAACAGGATGGATGACACGGAAGTCGCAATTTTTATTCATACTATTTTAAAGATAAAAAAGTCGTGAATCGTGAGAGTTCCGACAGATATTAAAAGCTTGATGAGTTTCTGATATTTTACACGCTTTTTTGTTGCTTTTGTTCAAACAGTACATAAACATAAAATACTTAAGGATGTCCGGTAAGTTGGATGCATCATAAAAACTTTCAAGACTGTCAAGCTTGTCAAGACCGTTCAAGACTTTCAAGACCATTCAAGACTTTCAACACTTTCAACACTTTCAAGACTGTTCAAGACTGTTCAAGAATTTCAAGACCGTTCAAGACATTCAAGACTTTCAAGACTTTCAAGACTTTCAATACCGTTCAAGACATTCAAGACTTTCAACACTTTCAACACTTTCAAGACTGTTCAAGAATTTCAAGATCGTTCAAGACATTCAACACTTTCAAGACTTTCAAGACTTTCAAGACTTTCAATACCGTTCAAGACATTCAAGACTTTCAAGACTTTCAAGACTTTCAAGACTTTCAAGACTTTCAAGACTGTTAAGACCGTTCAAGACTTTCAAGACTTTCAAGACTGTTAAAGACTTTCAAGACTTTCAAGACCGTTCAAGACTTTCAGGAGTTTTAAACTTAGAATCGTGTTCCAAACAGTTCGAATTTTTCGTCATTAATTCGAAGTGATCCAAAGTGACTGAAATCTTACTTGTCACTCGTATGTAAAGTGTAAACGCTTTAAAGGTGTGTTTTTGGTACGACTGCCAGCCGTCGCGATGGAACGCAGCCTCCAAGACATACA
This sequence comes from Perdita meconis, assembly GCA_030770465.2. NCBI lineage: Eukaryota > Metazoa > Arthropoda > Insecta > Hymenoptera > Andrenidae > Perdita > Perdita meconis. The sequence continues at coordinate 8,099,924 of JASKOS020000014.1, read as the reverse complement.
ACATACATACATGAAAAAGAAATGCAGCAAATGACATGTTTATGGGAAAACTGTTACATATGTATTGTACGCCACGTCCAGTCGTGATGGCTGGCAGTCATAACGAAAACCCACCTTAAGAAAGCTGAATAGCATGAAAATCGTCCTACTTTCAACAGAACACATTCGCCGATGTTCGTTTGTTGAGAAATTTTCATGCGATCGCAAATGAAATGCGAATTTATGCAAAGAGCATAGATGGAAGAAGAAAGCGGGAAGCGAAAAACGGGAAGTTCGCTGAATCGTGAACGCGAAACTGATTAACGCGTTGATCGAATAAGCCTACACGTTTAACCGGTTCCTGTTTTTCATTTGCAACGCGAGAAAATCGATTGAGTTATTGTATCAGCTTCGATGTCTCGATTTGTCAGTAACTTCTTTTTCTGTCGACGCTCGTTCTTTGAACTGTTTACCTCAAAGCTCCGATCCTCGACGATTCATAACAAGATGATAATTGTACATTCAACAAGTTTTTTCATTAGGCTACGATTACAGTGGACGCGATTTCGGCGCGAAAAATCGCGACGTCTATAAAGATTTGTTTTCTGTGTCTGCATTTTCTGAACTAATACAGAACCAACCACTTGCTATCTCATCCTGTTTTGTGAAATAGAAGAAAATTGCGACAGATGAGTTCCGAATTAGTGCAACCAGTGCAGAAACTGCAGTATACATATAGTTGATGATCCCCTTATACAATGATTGATCCTTTCAAGAAAAGTAAAAAATATAGTATAATCCTTTTCTTATATAATAAAAAATATATATACACATTTCAATGATCCAAATATTCTCGTTTCGAATACAATTAATATTTTACTATATAAGCAAAGCAACAACTGTACATATACGTTACCCTATTTTGTTTTCGCGATGCTCGTTCTCGCGCGAAATCGTGTCCACTGTAACCGCGGCCTTAAGATGAACTTGTACAACTTCGTTTCACTCTTTCGACCGACAAATTGAAAGAATCTTCGAATTAAAAGGAAGATCGTGCAATACCGATCACGCGGCGACTGTAAGCTCTACTGACAGGGGAAACCGCAGGCTTCCAAATTTGTTTGGAAGAGAGAGAAAGCGAGAGACTCACCGCGAAGAACGTCGGCAGGAATGAGCCTTCTATACGTTTTAGGACGTTCTTCCTCCTTCTCTTCGGCGGCGAAGACGACCGCGGCGACAAGCAACAGGATCAGGGCGAGCTTCATGATCTCGGGGATGACGCGCGAGGAGAGGATGGAGATCGAGTGCCGAGTCTATCGACGTAGGAAGACGAGGAAAAAAAAGGGCCTTCGTGTACCGATTAAGACTGGTTGGGCCTGATTCCCGTGCAGGCATTTTATAGCTGTCCACGGGGCGGGGTCCTCGTTGTCCCCCCACTAAGACATTATGGTCTCTCACCTCTTGAACCACCAGTCACCAAAGAATCGTTCGCGTCCGAAGGCATGATCGTCGGCGAGCTGCCCGTCGACGGTCACACACGTGCGCGCACCTTCGTGCGGCACACGCATGGCTCTCCCTCTCCCTCTCTCTCTCTCTCTCTCTCTCTCTCTCTCTCTCTCTCTCTCTCTCTCTCTCTCTCTCTCTCTCTCTCTCTCTCTCTCTCTCTCTCTCTCTCTCTCTCTCTCTCTCTCTCTCTCTCTCTCTCTCTCTCTCTCTCTCTCTCTCTCTCTCTCTCTCTCTCTCTCTCTCTCTCTCTCACTCTCTCTCTCTCTCTCTCTCTCTCCCCTCTCTCTCTCCCTCCTCTCTCTCTCTCCCCTCTCTCTCTCCCTCCTCTCTCTCTCTCCCCTCACTCTCTCTCCCCTCACTCTCTCTCACTCTCTCACTCTCTCTCTCTCTCTCTCTCTCTCTCTCTCTCTCTCTCTCTTTCTTGTGCGCGCGGGCGCACACACCTACACCATCGAAACATGTAAATCGAATTAAAGCCCATGACGAATGCATTCCGTTTGTCCGCGATACACATAACGAAGTGGGTTACTATTCGATTCGCAGGTATTTTTCCATTCAGTTTTTGGTCCTCCACGCGTTGCTTAATTGAATGAAATTTATTGGAACGAGGCGCTCGAGCATCGTTCGCGCTCACCGCGAGGCGGTCAGAAGAAGGTAACTGTTACGTATTGGGCATCGGAGGTAACAGTGTCAACGACGGAGCTAGATTCTACGAAAAAGGAGGACTAATTACGAAGTCAACAGGTGCTGTGAAGCTGTCGGGTATATCCCAGTAAATCTGAAAAGGACGTTCGAGTTACAAGAAGAGAATATTTTAAACATAATTTCAAAATACTCACCGATTCGCTCGCTAGGGAACCGAAAGAGGTGTTACGCGCCGATTTGGATTGAACTTCGTAGGAAAATAGAAACGTAAAAAATATTTGACCCATGCTCGGACGAAAATGTAAATACTTAATCTTTAGAGGGCCGGCATGTTAACATTAAAATTTTAAACCTTTTTTCCGAAAAATTTTTGCATATGTGCAACAGAGTTACCACATTTATTCCTAGCCACTATACATAGTGGCTTTGTGGTCCTGAAAGGATAAAAATGGAAAATTTTCTAATTTTGAAATTATAGTGCTCATAATTATTTTTGATGATACTGATTGCAATTATAAGAAAATTTCCAACGATTGAACAAATACTTATGAGCATATACGGAGCTACAAGGTATACAAGGTATAACAAAAATGTTGCAGCTCTTTGAAAGGGGTGATTCCTGAGGTGATTTTGAACAAGTTTTTCCTTAGCGAAAATGTTAGGTGGGGCTTTGTTAACGAGTTATTAACGAAAAACACCGACCAATCGGGGAGCGTGACAGCAGATTAATGATGATGCGGACGATGGCGGGCCAATACTACTCACAGGTGGAGCCCCCGCTGATATTCATCCACTGTACTCGCTCCCTGATTGGTCGGTGTTTTTCGTTAATAACTCGTTAACAAAGCTCCATATAACATTTTCGCTAAGGAAAAAGTTGTTTGAAATCACCTCAGGAATCACCCCTTTTAAGGAACTACAACATTTTTGTTACACCCTGTATAGCTGTCAATGTAGACGTAGAAATTTTTTGTATCTCTTTTTTGTTTTTGTATTCTATTTTTATTTCTGTTCTTTGTTTATCTCATTTTAGCTTCTAATTATTTTAGAGTTATTTTCATGTTTCTATTATTTTTTATTTTACAAACTATTACTTATGGTAATATTGTTTTGGTAAACCTCAAAATATGGTGTTATGCACAATGAAGTATTGCAAATAGTGGATACATAGCGTGTTCGACATTTTCTTTTACTCATTACTAGACTGCGGATGTTTATGCATTTATGACGATTTTATATATGCCAAAATGCACAAAGATGTGCATAGATGCAAAAACACAGTAAACATCGCAAATAAAATACATTTCATGATACTTAGAAGGTAAAAGACATTTTTATTTCAGTTGGTTTTCTATTATCTGTGCTCTTGAAAATGTGCAGTTGCATAAACATCCGCAGTCTAATAATCACTTCTCTGTTTCCATATATAAAACAATGCAGTTATTTTACCACCACACCACGATATTATACAGTGCGACGTTCAAATTCCAAGTATTTAAATATACCAGCGAATATAACCTTTGTTTTCAAATATCTCCTGAACTAATAAATATTTTTATTTTTGGCCAAACATGGGTCAAATTTTTTATTTTCATATCTTTCTACCAAGGTTCATCCAAATCGGTGGGTAACACATCTTGCGGTTCCCTTGTCAGCGCCGTTCTGTGTCTTCAGCACTCCATAAATTAAATAAAAAAATGAAAACAGCCCCCGACGCAAAAAGAACGTTTTATTAAATGAAAAAAGATTACGAACCCTTTAAAAAGTATGAAATAACTCATTATATCATATTATTCAGTTTTCTGTTACAGGTAGTATATAGTCTCAACATATTATATTCAACTTTCTGATTTTATCATGAACTTCTATGATTGAAATTCAACTGTTCTATAATAATACAATCTTCCATGACATAACTTTTATTTGAAATGCTTATAATATACAAGAATGCGTTGGGATCTGCTGTGAAATGCTAACAAAAAACAACAAATCGAAAGAGAGATACACACGAGCAATAATAGTAATCAGTGTAGCCTTGATTTACTTATATAATTCCTCCTAATTTTTCTTTTATTAATATTTTGTTTGTTAACATTTCAGAGAAAACACCCAACGCATTCTTGAACATTATAAGAATTCAAAATAGAAGTTATGTATAAGAGATTGTATTTTTATAAAACAGCTGAGTTTTAATCATAGAAGTTCACTAGACTGGGGATTTTTATGCAAAATCAATTTTTCACAATCATAAATAAACAACTCAATTCGGTATTTTTCGTTAATACCTCGTTAACAAAATCCCACTTAACATTTTTGCTAATGAAAAAGTTGTTTAAAATTACGTCAAGATTCACCCCTTTCAAGGACCTGTAACATTTTTGTTACACCCTGTATACAGGGGCGGATTTTAAAAGTTGGCCCCCTAAGCCCCTAACAAGTGTTTGCCGCCCTTTCCTATTTTATTCACGTATGCAAATATTACAAATATGCATATTGGTTGCATACTGGACATCTTCTTTTAAAACCGATATCTACGTTATTATCGACGAAAAAATAAACAGTTACGGGGAAAAACATTTTTCACTTTCTTTTGTCTAAGACCTAAGGTTTGCCGCCCCTCAAAATTCGCCGCCCTAGGCTGCAGCCTATTTAGCCTATATGTAAATCCGCTTCTGCTTGAATATAAATTATTTAAAAAATGTAATTTGAAAATATAGATGTACACCTATGTAAGTAGTCATTACTATCACATTTATAGTAATTTACAATTTTGTTTGACGTACAGGGTGTCCCAAACTCGACGCGGGAGCCGGAATGAGGTGTTTCTAAACAACTTTTCCCTTTGCAAAAATGTCCTCCGAAGCTTTGTTAATGAGTTATTAACAAAAAACACCGACCAATAGAAGCACGAATACAGTGGATGAATTTCAGTATTGGCCTGTCATCGTCCGCGCCATCATGAATCCGCTGTACTCGCTCTCTGATTGGCCGATGTTTTTCGTCAATAACTCGTTAACAAAGCTTCGGATAACATTTTTGCAAAGGAAAAAATTGCTTAGAATCACCCCAGGAATCTCCCATTTCCGGCTCCCGCGTCGAGTTTGGGACACCCTGTATGTAATTCTTTAAAAAAATCATCTACCTTATTTCATGCACTTAAAATATTATGTAAACTTCATGTACAGCTTTATAACTCTCCATCGAGAGTTTAAATAAAAAACAGAAGGAGAGAATATTTGAGGAGATGGCTGCATTAATTCTGGAAATATTTTAAGTCCAATAAAGTGAAGACGCTGATAAATATTTTAGATACAATATGGTTTTCACCAATCACTAAAGTCATTCTAATCTCTGATCCCAGTAATGAAATTTCAAAGTGTCTTCACAGCGTGTACTTCACGACGGCGAACAATCGCCGGCGACATTTGGCTTAACAAGACGTCGTTCTACGAGGAAAGAGAGCATGGGCGAACTCGTTTCTCTCTCATTTCGTCTCTTACTTCCCCGCGCGACGGTCGTCACAGTCTGCCGACGACAAGAAGCGAAACGCGAATTTCTCGTAATGATTATGGACACTCGTAAAAGTTAGAGACATTGAAATAAGAAACTGGTCACAAGCCCAGTTTCGGCAAAATTTTGTGAGAGAAGGCAACATAGACCATTTCACTTTTACTCATTAGTGAAAGTGGATAAGGGTGAATAGTCTTTGTTTCATTCTCTCTCGCAGGATTTTGCCGAAACTAGACTTGTGGCCAGCCTCTTATTTCAGTGTCTCTAGTATAAGTCAGTATAAGTATATCGCGAGCGACGACAGTCTAATTGCCCTCGTTTAAGTTCGAAGCATCTGGAATTGAGCTACAATTCGCCACTTTCGCCGTTTCGTTAACATACACCAAGTAATCGTCAATTAACAATGTTGCGTTTTACATGCGACCATCGATCACTTTGCAGCGCGATAAAAACGATCGTTAGACCGTAGCAATAAGCGTCAAGTTCCTTCCGGGGCGTGGTAACGAGTAGGAAGAAATCAAGACCGACCGAGCTTTATGGTGAATAACGTTTGCGTAATAAGCTCTTAGAGTGACTCGCAGTCAAAATCATACACCGCTTTTCCCTTTCTGATTTTGGTTGAAAATTAATCTGTATGAACTTAACAACGTTGTTATGCACATTATAATATTCCAGTTTTGTTACTTTTTACTTTTATGTAAAAGAAGACAAATATTTGAAGCGAAATTAATCATGTGGACATCTACGAGTTGTAGTTCTCACCTAAAATTGTACACCTACTAAAATATTCGACAAATTGTTAATGTTTTCAATTTTATGCTACCTTTAAAACAAGCGATTCATATAAATGTTTGTCGATTCAGTAAAGTTTTGGTAGAGTTTGTCGATTTTTAAAACCCGAGTTTGATAACCGGTTTCTCGGAGTAAATTTGTAATTGTATTCGAAAACCGGTTTTAAATTTTAAAAATTGGTTTCAAATACTAGGATTAAATTGGGAAAAATTAATTAGTTATTTAGTTAAAAACGATAACATTTTGCTGTATAACAGAACAGCTTTGAGCACACTTATAATAATAGAATTGTATTATAGTCAAATTAATTCTTATATGAAGTAGGAGAATATTTGACTTGCGAATCCACAAAAGAAATAATAAGAAGCCATGAAAAAATGAATTCATAGATTTTATTTGGAGAGATATAATTTTATTTCGAGTCCGAAATCCGGAGACATTGAAGTCCGAATTTTCAATATTTTGTTAAAACTTCAAAGATGATAATTTTACAGTGTTCATAATAATTTCACCATACAGAATCCGAAAAATTATAAGAATTTCAGTTACTTTAGCTTCGAAAAAAATCTTCGAATAAATAATTTTTTATTTTTTAAATCCGAAAATCGGTTTAATCGATTCTTTGGAAATACTCGAATTCGAAAACCGGTTTTGTGTAAATCCTAAAATCGATCCACAATCTCGTTGATTGCGACACAATCTTTGATTCGATTCTAGTCTTGAGAATCGGTTTCAAAAATTGAAAATTATGACCTAAACCTAAAAGATCGATCATCAATTTTAAATCAACAACTCTATGTAGAACGTTGCAAAAAACTTTGAAGATATTCTTATTGCATTCGTTTCTACGATCAAGATATTAGTGACTGTAAGAAACCTGGAAGAAACAATCAAATTTTGAGAATTTTTTTAGTGAATAAAGTGAATGGAATACAAAATCTGTTTCATGGTTTTTATTACACATAATTTGAAGTATGATTGCACTTTTTGAAAAATATTTGTTAATACAAAGTTTCGCCGCTGCAATTCTGCAAATAATGCGGAAAAAATTTCCACGGTCGGAAAAATTTCTCTATCAATGTTTGACCTAGAGAGAAAGGCAACTTTTTTAAGTTACTACATAAGATAAGATCGGGAAATAGATACGGAAATTGAAAAATACCGTTTCCTGTAATAATAGTGAATTATTGATAAAATGTTTTATGATTAGATGAAATTTACATGAAAAAAAATTTCGCATAACAAAAAAGTTTACAACGAAACGCAAAACTCTGTATGTAGATACTTACCGAGCTTGCCTCATGTAAAGTGTAAAAAATGTTTGGCTTTTTCTTTTAGGTAAAAACTTGAAGGAGAAATTTTTGCGACCGTGGAAATTTCTTTCTCGTCATTTTCAACGCTGTAGCATCGCATTACTTAATACTTAACATTATCTCTAATACTTAATTGATCATCTCTTTAGATTACAAGCGTGGTCGTAAAATTATACGGCAGGAAAGTGAAGAAGAAAGGGAAAGTTGCCCACTGGCATCTCCGCTCCAAGTGAAGAGGCTGTAACCTTCTGAATCATCGTCTCGGAGCAAGTTCGTGGTATTTCGAGCGCTGTGGATGTCTTTTCGCAAACAAGCACGTGTCGGCGTAAACAATCGAGTCTTTTCTTGGAAAGGATATGCGATGGCCACGTTGGCGAATATTTATACCTGTATTCCATCGAATCATCACGTCCTCGATAGATATTTACGAAGCATTCGGGTTTAATAAAAGTAGTAAGTCGTATTCTTTCCTTCCTAGAGGAAGACACAAAGAAACTTTCTGGTATGACGAAGAGAAAGGTTTGCGGAAGAAAGAATAACTGAGCATACATCTGTTGCAACAATTTAATATCTTCAATCAATTTACATATGTACGTAATTGGTTTTCTTATCTTGTACTACTTAAATTAACCGTATCTTTCATCTGGAAACTTTTATTGCCTGTATGCGCTGTTTCCTTAAAAAGAGGTCAATTGTTATAACTAAATAGACGGCGGTTCTTTATGCAAAATAAAATTTTTCAAAGCACAAATAAAGAAATGAAACTTGAAAAACAGTATGTTTAATGTTCTAAAAATTTTATTAAGTTGTAACATATGAAACGATCGTTTTTTAGCGGTAGTTTTAAATCAACATATTTATTTGAATATTAAATTTTATTAATCGAAATAACAATCATTACAATTTATACATTTTTACCAAGTAGTTACAAGTTTCTTAATTTCACTTTTATAAAAATTTGAAGTTCTGGAGTCTGAATTGTTTGAAGGCATTTTCGAATTTTTTGATTCTTAAACATTCTCTAGTCGAGGAAATGATTTAGATGTTCGAAAAAATGATAATCCGTAGGTGAAAGCAGATCCTGTTAAGTCACCCGATCTTCCGCTTATGAATTGTCATTTTTTCAAACATCTAAACCATTTCCTCAACGAGAGAACGTTTACGAGTTAAGAAAATACCTTCAAACAATTTATTGACTGCAGAATACCGAAATTTTTGTAAAAATGAAATTAAGAAGCTTGTAACTAATAAGAAAAATGTGTAGATGCAATGGTTTTTATTTCAAAAACGATGTTCATTTGAAGTTACCGTTAAATAGTGGACAATGTATACAGGGTATAATAAAAATGTTGCAGTTCCTTGAAAGGAGTAATTTCTAAGGTGATTTTGAACAACATTTTCCTTAGCGAAAATGTTAGGTGGGGCTCTGTTAACGAGTAAGTAACAAAAAAACACCGACCAATAGAAGCGCGAATACAGTGGACGAATTTCAGCGCGGGCTCCAGCTGAGAGTAGTATTGGTCCGTCATCGTCCGCGCCATCATTAATCCGCTGTACTCGCTCCCCGATTGGTCGGTGTTTTTCGTTAATTACTCGTCAACAAAGCCCCGCTCAACATTTTCGCTAAGGAAAAAGTTGTTTAAAATCACCCCAGGAATCATCCCCTTCAAGGAACTGCAACATTTTTGTTACACCCTGTATGTTGCAATAGCGGATCTTGAACAGAGTTGTGCTAATTGAATTATATTGTAATTAAATTGCATAATTCAATTACATTGTAGTTCAATTACTATACAATTGAACTACAATATAATTAAATTATATAATTCACACTTTTCAAGTAATTCAATTATTATTTACAGTAATCTCGAGTGTAGTTTAATTATAATGTAATTGACGTGCAGGATAATTTAAATATAATGTAATTGAATTACAGCTCAGAACTCCTAAGAAGTGTAGTAGATGTTGATATTTACCTTTCGTATCTATACGGCGTATTTGTCGTTGATGTCGTTTGAATTTTGAAAAAATGTAACGCAGAAAATTATGTCGCCAATAATAATTTTTCCTGTTTGAAACCTTTATGTGGTTTTTTTACACGTTATAGTTTTTCGTTTTGAGTACCTCTTAATTCGTAATTCTTAATTCGTACTTCAATTATATTGTACTTCGTAATTATACTTCAGCTACAATTATAAATTGGATTGTGATTTAATTGACTAAGAGATTTGAATTACGAATTACAACGTAATTAAATACGATGTAATTAAATTACTTTGCAATTCTAATTCATGGTTTAATTCAATTATAATTCTGCACAACTCTGATCTTGAAGTATGGAGACCGGATTATAGATTCATGCTCATCCGAACAGGAAAGAATATTGCAGGAATATTTCTTTGCAATACTAAATCTTGATGATATTACTGGAATATTCCTGAAAGTTCGGTGGTCTTCTTTTTCATAATTCGGAGTCCCATTAGAAAAAGGCGCGGTGCGCGTGGTGAAGTAAACCACCTAAAAAGTCGATTTTTTCAAGCAGATTCGTCCTGAAGTACTCCAAGTGCTCTATCAAGGCGCACTTGGTCTGCTCGTAAAAATCGACTTTTTCAGGTGGTTTCACCGCGCGCACTGCGCCTTTTTCTAATGGGACCCCAGCTTTATAATAGTAATTTTGATTAATAAGATATTAAAAACAGATGGGACGAAAGCAATGAGCTAAGTATATTATTCGATTGGTGCAAAAATAAATGCGGTTTTTATACCACTAATGCTGTTATATTAAAATCTCTTCAGAACAATCATTTGCGTTTACAGTCATTGGGACCACCGAAGTTAAGATACATACCTTATCGAGGCATCCGGGAGAAAAGGATGCGTGCGCGCCGTTCTTGTCGGATTTTTTTCTCGACGCTTGCTGGTTGTAATATAGATAAGATAAGAAAAAACGGGACAATACAATTGTTCTTTGGACAAAACGTCATCTGCAGGGCGAAGTTACTGCAAGAAAAGCAATAGGTTTACAGTGCAGGAATATTCCTGCAATATTGGGAATATTGTAAGAACATTGCAATATTCCTTGCTGTTCGGGCAATGTTAAATTAATAATAAAACACAAGGCATTTGGTGAAGGATGTTTAATAAATATTACTAAAAATCCCGAAATAAGCGACCGTTTACACCTTCGCCTTTATTTCACTGATTGTCAGAACCAGCTTCCGCTCCATCCTGATTTGTATTATTTATCAATTTTATTTCCTAACTCCACAATTTTAAAAGCTGATGCCTCATTTAAAAAAGCAGTTTGTAAGGTTCCTGACAAATATTCTTGTTTGTTTAATAAACCTTCTAATATGGTAGAGAAGATGATCATCTCTGAGTTGGAATTGTGGAATGTAAAATGGGATAGAAAAAAATTCGATTCTTATTAAATTACTTGAATTCTATGACTGCGATATCTGTCCTACTTTACATGTTCCTTTGAAAATTTTAATCACACTACCTTTAAATGCCGCAAGTGTAGAGAGATCATTTTCTACTTTAGGTAGACTCGAAACGTGGCAGAAGATAGACTCATCGGGCTTGCGTTGTTAAATATACATTAAAATATAGAGGTACATGAAGACAGTGTTATAGATCGATTCGCAAAAATTCGCAAACGTAGAGCAGAGTTTGTATTATGAAATAAAATTTTTGTAGTATCGTAATCTCATTAATTGTAATATCTTTCATATCTGTTTTCCTTATAAAATAAAGTCTTTAATCACAATTATATACGTAATTATTCTGATTGCTTATCAAGGTCAAAAAAACGGTTAAAAAATGTACTTTTTTACTTTTATACATTTCGCCCTCCCCAAGAAACGTTCCTGGATCCGCCACCGCCATGCCATCTGCCATCCTCGGCCTCCGCCGACGCACAGTGTGTCGCGTATATGGACGTTCGGAACGAAACTCGTAACTTCTAAACTATTTAATTTTTTATCCATGTACCTTAATACTTTTTTAAAGAAAATGCAAGAATACATCGATTAATGCATGACAAATATACAATTATATAAAAAATGATTGAGGAGATATTGATTTTTAATTAAATAAAAACTTTTTCGGTAATGTTTATTATTAAAATGTATTATCAATTGAGAACTAACTTTTGTTTAAAACATTTTTTCATAAACTTGACGGAAAAGCATGAAAAATTGTGAAGAGGTTTATACGGTACCGTACTGCGTGAAACATTATATTTATTTACAAATCGTTACAAACGTTGAAATTATAAGACCTACATTCTTTTATTAAAATTTCAAAATACAACAACAAGAAAGAAAAGAAAAGAAAAGCTGAACGTTAGTCGAAACAATCTTAAATGCTAATCGCTTCAGGCCTGAACGGTGAGCGCCTTGATAATGATTTTAATTATTTTCTTCGTTTTGTGCAAATTCGGGCAGCTAAAGTTAACGCTAATATAAAGTTTAATGTTTCCTAAATTAATAGAAAAAAAATTACGGAGATATTTTTTGGTGTTTTTTTTTAAAGTCTTCTCAAAGGTGACAAACATTTAACATTAAAAATTCGAATAAATTATTATTATTGTAAAAAATTTTGTCTGTAGTTTTAAAAGGATTATAATACCAAATACGATGTATAAATATCAAACGAAAAACACATACATTTAGTCACTGGCATGTGTTTGAAGAAATACACCGAAATTTGGAATAAACTTTGAATATCAATTTTGGCAACAAATTAGTAAATTCATAAAACGTGATGGGTAGTATTAAAATATACGTTTCTTTCTTAACATCTTAAGATAAAACACATTGTGAATTAAACACTTCAGATTTTTGGGTTTTGTCCATTCAGCGACACACTGTGCGACGGGTTAACCAAGACTTCCGGCAAAGCTTCTATCGCCGCGGTAAATTTTTACCCGACGCGCCGCTCCTTTCCCGTTACATTTCGCGTGACTTTTACCTCCGCGTCGCTTACATCGCATCGCGCGGAAAGTTCCCCAAATTCGTCTCGTCCGAAGTCCACTTCGCCGACCGTTTCCGTTCCGATCTCCGCTTCAGATTTCACTCGCTCGCGAACGCTTTTACCTTCGCCTCGGCGAAGCTTCCTCGCAAAGCTCCTCCTCTCGCTTGCATTCGAATCCCGCTCGCTTTCTCTTCCGGCGACTCTCCCTCACGTTAACGCGTTCCTCGCCGATGGCCGACGAAAACGACGCGGATCGACGCCGCGCGTTTAGACCTTGCTCATCTGGAGGAGAAGGAGAAACTCGCCGCCGGATGAATAAGCGCGCTGCATTCTTGGAGCCCTTGCGACTTTCGACGGGACGGCTCTCCCTTTGAAGCAATCTGAAAACTCGTGCTGGTCCGCTGCTTCCTACTCTGGATGGTTCTGTACCATCACTGTTGGCTCGCGGTGACACACTTTCTTCGGACAAAGCTTCGTCCGGTCGGATATCCTCGCGATGCACACTGGTTCAGGATTTGAAAGTTCTGGACAAAAAAATGTGGATTATCGAAATCGTTTAAAAGGTACCAAAAGACGTTAAATGACGACACGCTTTGTAAAAATTTCATTTTTATTTGTTTTTTAAAGTGTTTAGTGTATATTTCGACAAATGACTAAAGAAATTCTGAGAAGTCAGTTTTTTACATTTTACAATTTTTAGAAAAATACAATTCAGTCTGAAACGAAGCAAACTTACAAATGAGTCATTTATATTAGAAATATTTACAATATTTACAATTTTAAAAATCAAAAGGATTCATCCTCATCATCACTGTCATTAAATTTTCCTTATTCGTTTCTCACCGTATCAGAACTATTAGCTTCATACTCATTTAATTTTAAGAAATCTGTAACTTCCGATGGAGTAGATACGATACCTTTTCTTTCTTGAATCCCTCACTAGAATCACTGAATCCGAAGAAACTAGAAATCTGTGAAAATGTCTTGTAACGTTTTTATTTTAGAAACCATCTGTGAAAATCCTTCATGACACTTTTTAATGTCTTCATTTCCAGCTTCTGAAGTTTCTTCCGAAATCTGTTCAATAGGTAAAATGGCATTTGTTATTATTGTAATTCCGTGTGTTAAAATTACCTGTGTATCTCAATATACATATGAACAAACTAATAAAAAATCAGTTATTACATTATAAATCCTTCTTGATACCATACAACTTCAGTTTAAAACATTTCTTCATATAACAAATGTTTCATAAGTAGTTTAAAGCAGTAAGATATGTACTCTCTATATTTTGTTTCAAGTAAAGTTAAACTTGTACTACTTAAAAATTTATAAAAATTGGAGTAGTAAAATTAATTCTTTTACGGAATGTTAAAAACAATAAGGGCTATAAATTTACATCAAAATGAAAACCGGTCTTCATCGAACAACCAAGTTATTCAGATACAATCATTGTTATTGAGCATTTAATTTTTTTCCTGCTTCCACACAGTTCAATACAATATTTTAAAAATAGCGTACCTTTTGGTAAAGAGTTTGTAATATACACAGCAAAATAAGCGGTCGAAGTTTTTCAGAATAGCAATGCTACCTAGCATATATGTAGTTCTTTAATGACAACGTTATTGGAAAAGTGAAATTCATTATCATGGACGTAAAAAAAAGACACAATAGGTAAAGAAATAGATACAATCTTCTTTGCATATGTGGTTATTTCGTTTCAAAACATTTTGTATTTAAGAATTTGACCGGGTTTCTCGGATTTTGACCACTGCGCAACATTAAAAACGTTTAAGATTTTGTACGCATGGATCTTCATTTTATCCTTGAGATTAAGTGATGTGGTATTACTTTTTATTGACTTCACGTAGAAGCGTTGTCGTATTTCATCTTTTTTGAGAAGGACAAAACAGATTTAAGACACTGGTGATTCACGTCGGATATTGTTATAAATCAAGTTGAATGTATAAAACACGACCAAGTACCAAGTTGCATGTATAAAACACGACCAGTTGCGTAACAGGTTTAGTGACATTGATGGAAGGTTTCAAAATATTCTAGAAACGTTTGCATTGTTTCATACAGTAGAACCTAGACAAAAGAATGTATAAATTCATGTTTAAAAAATTTGTGCGTTTCAAAGTTTTACTATGCCTTATGCATCTATAATTTCTGTAATCTTTCTATGTATTGAAAGATCTCGTATAAAATGTCACTAAAAAAGAATTCGCGTCATCTTTAATAAATTTGTCCATGAAAAAGTTAATTTACAATTATAATATACTTCAGAAGAGTTTAACACTGTTATACCGTATACAGGGTGTAACAAAAATGTTGCAGTTCCTTCAAAGGGGTAATTCCTGAGTTGATTTTAAACAACTTGTTCCTTAGCGAAAATGTTATGTGTGGCTTTGTTAACGAGTTATTAACGAAAAACGTTGACCAATAGGAGAGCGAGTACAGCGGATTAATGATGGCGCGGACGATGACGGACCAATACTACTCTCAGCTGGAGCCCGCGCTGAAATTCGTCCACTGTACTCGTGCTCTGATTGATCGAGGGTTTTTGTTAATAACTCGTTAACAAAGCCTCACCTAACATTTTTGCTAAGGAAAAAGTTGTTCAAAATCATCTTAGGAATCACCCTTTTCAAGGAACTGCAACATTTTTGTTACACCCGCTGCATAAGAGTATATACAAAAAATATGAGTACAAGGTGCAAAATTTCATTGGAACATAAGAAACTTTTGAACCAAAAATGTATATGTAAATATACTAGGAATTCTTGTTACCATATTCATAATTACAAATGTAAATAAGTTATAAACAATTATCCATTAGTTTTTGATCAGTTCATAATATAAATTTTTCTTTTACGTTTATGACAACAAATACTGGTTTGAAATTATTTTTGGAGCGAAAAGTGACAATTCAAGAATATAATTATGGCAGGTCACAGCAAATAACATTGTAGGTTTTCGTGAAAGTAAATGAGCAATGTAGCACGTTTGCAGGAAGCCTTTATTGAACACCATTTCCTGCTGATTAGTTTAAAAAAGTATCATCAATAATACAGTAGACTTTTATGATACTATAGCATCTATTAAAAGTTATTATCATATATTTCGTTTATTAAATAGTTTATTTACAACGTAGTACAACACTTTTAACAGCATACATATAATTCTTATTTAAAAATCTTATTTAAAACAGAAAATTATTATAAAAGAAAGTATTAAATTTAGAGTATTATACTGAAAATAAGTTTATTTTGTATTACTACGAGCTTCTCTTGTTTATTCTTGTTTCTTTTAAATTGGTACAAGTGTTAGTGTTAGATATATTTTATGATTTTTTATTTAACATTTATGCAAAAAGTATCTGATCAAAAAACTAGTTCCCAGTTACTTTATTATTCCAATGCTTATAAATAATTAAATTATACTTATTTCCAATTTTTTTAAATATTTTCTAGAAAAAGAAACTTAAATTTATCTTTTAGTAACAAAAAAAAAGCTGGTTTAAAATTTTATCAGGTTAAAAAATAATATTACATCAGAAAGGCCCCTAAAATAATCAAGAACTGGTTCTTTAACGGTAGTCTTCAAAGTATTAAAAAACGAAGTGTTGGATAAAACACAATCGTTCTACTTTTCGCAATCAGTTCTTACTATTCGCTATCTACGATCCGAAAGAAGAGAATTGCGAAAGTTGTCGGTGCCTTTAATCGCGTTACAAATGCTTATACAAATAGAATAAATGTGCCGGATATATGGATGATGCAATATTTTTTAAACAGTGATGTAACCGGATTTAGTTGAAATTCCATCCTTGTAGTATCAATTAGATTATTAGATGAAAGGGATTATTAGATGAGTAGAGTCTTGAATCAATGCAAATTATTTGTATCAACGTCGTCCGACTCATACGATTCAACATTTTTCTTGGAGGCGATGCCGTACTTGTTTTCGTCGTAGCAAAAAGAAGAGATAAAAAATTGTGGTTTGCTCATTTGCTTTTAGCAATGATAAATTTGAAGCAGATATGATAAAACGTACGAACGGTAAAAAGGCAGGAATATATTACGACAGTTCGGAACACTTTTAGCATTTTAGTGACTCGAAGAATGGAAAACTGAACTTTGTAAGCGCAAATCTGTACTTCAATACGAAAAATCAAGGACCGACAAGATATTCAGGAAATTTATGACTAACCGTTTATTGATTCAGGATTAATTAAGGGTTTATCCAATGCAATATTGAAAGTCAACCGAATCACGGTGTAATTAATAATTAATCAGCTTACACTGTGTAATTACACCGTAATTACGGTTCTAAATGCCGAACAAGTGTTCATAATCCAAGATAGATGGTAAAAATCATCAAACATAAAACATTTTGTAATAAATTTTCACTCATTCTACATTAAACTTCAATAATTGAAGAATAATAAATAGTCACATAATGGTGATTATATCCATTTCTTTACCTATTGTGTCTTTTTTTTACGTCTATGATAATGAATTTCACTTTTCCAATAACGTTGTCATTAAAGAACTACATATATGCTAGGTAGCGTTGCTATTCTGAAAAACTTCGACCGCTTATTTTGCTGTGTATATTACAAACTCTTTACCAAAAGGTACGCTATTTTTAAAATATTGTATTGAACTGTGTGGAAGCAGGAAAAAAATTAAATGCTCAATAACAATGATTGTATCTGAATAACTTGGTTGTTCGATGAAGACCGGTTTTCATTTTGATGTAAATTTATAGCCCTTATTGTTTTTAACATTCCGTAAAAGAATTAATTTTACTACTCCAATTTTTATAAATTTTTAAGTAGTACAAGTTTAACTTTACTTGAAACAAAATATAGAGAGTACATATCTTACTGCTTTAAACTACTTATGAAACATTTGTTATATGAAGAAATGTTTTAAACTGAAGTTGTATGGTATCAAGAAGGATTTATAATGTAATAATTGATTTTTTATTAGTTTGTTCATATATTGAGATACACAGGTAATTTTAACACACGGATTTACAATAATAACAAATGTCATTTTACCTGTTGAACAGATTTCGGAAGAAACTTCAGAAGCTGGAAATGAAGACATTAAAAAGTGTCATGAAGGATTTTCACAGATGGTTTCTAAAATAAGAACGTTACAAGACATTTTCATAGATTTTTAGTTTCTTCGGATCCAGTGATTCTAGTGAGGGATTCAAGAAAGAAAAGGTATCATATCTACTCCATCGGAAGTTACAGATTTCTTAAAATTAAATGAGTATGAAACTAATAGTTCTGATATGTTGAGAAACAAATAAGGAAAATTTAATGACAGTGATGATGAGGATGAATCCTTTTGATTTTTAAAATTGTAAATATTGTAAATATTTCTAATATAAATGATTCATTTGTATGTTTTCTTCGTTTCATACTGAATTACATTTTTCTAAAAATTGTAAAATGTAAAAAACCGATTTCTCAGAACTTTCTTCAGTCATTTGTCGAAATATACACTAAACACTTTAAAAACCAATAAAAATCAAATTTGCACGAAGCATATCGTCATTTAATGTCTTTCAGTGCTTTTTGGATGATTTTAAGAGAATACTGAAGGCCCAGTAGTTTTGTTCAAGAATTCTGAAGCATTGTGCGGCGCGGCGTGATGATCGTGTTACTGATCGCCGACAGTCTTTATCATCGATCGTTGACTTGGAAACTGGGACAACCGCTACACATTATCCAGTATCCAGCCGAGTAAACGAGACGAGCCTCCTAAAAGTTCTACAGGGTGTAACAAAAATGTTGCAGTTCCTTAAAAGGAGTGATTCCTTAGGTGATTTTAAATAACTTTTTCCTTAGCGAAAATATTATGTAAGGCTTGCTTAACGAGTTATTAACAAAAAACACCGACCAATAACGGAGCGAGTACAGCGGAGTAATGATGACGCGGACGATGAGGGGCCAATGCTACTCGCAGCTGGAGCCCGCGCTAAAATTCATACACTGTATTCGTGCCTCTATTGGTCGATGTTTTTCGTTCATAACTCGTTAACAAAGCCACACCTAACATTTTCGCTAAGGAAAAAGTTATTTAAAATCACACCAGAAATTATCTCCTTTCAAGGAACTGCAACATTTTTGTCACACCCTGTATAAAGACGACGGAATTTCACGCGGTGCGTCGGACGAGGACTCGTTCTTGACTCTTGACTTCCCATCGTCCCGTCGCGTCGCACCGCTCCGCGTCATTGTCAATCGTGAAAAGGTGAAAGCAGATCGCGTGGAATAATCCTTGAATAATCATGACTATATTTTTTCTCTATTTTGACAGACACAAAGACGCCACGGAAAGTCACGATCGTAACACATCCTTAACTACTAGACGCTTTCAGACAATAAATTTCACATTTTGCACGATTTTACAAGATTTTTATATTCACATAATTAGCTGCTAGTAACTGCAATATCTTCATTGACGCAATTACTCGTGATTAAGGTAATTGAGTTGCAAGATAGTGTAAACTTTCCAGTCCATAAAAAAAAAGTGCAATTGCACTTGCAACTGTACCGGTGCATCCACGAAAAAATACTGTTCAACACGTATCTGATTTTGTAAACTTCAATAAACATTTCTTATAGATTTCGACGTGCTGAATACGATTCTGCAAACCTTTTTCTTCCAGGGCAAACAGTTTTTGAAAAAATCAATTTTGAAAAAAATGACAAACTTTCAACTTTGGAA
The DNA here is from genome assembly GCA_030770465.2 of Perdita meconis. NCBI lineage: Eukaryota > Metazoa > Arthropoda > Insecta > Hymenoptera > Andrenidae > Perdita > Perdita meconis. Next base: position 8,080,447 of record JASKOS020000014.1, on the reverse strand, counting down.
TTATTTTGAACTTTTACAGTAATAGATATTTAGTTGCTCTTGGCGCGAAATGATTCTGTGGATTCTCCCGAATAAAGTGGTATAAACAGTTATTAGATTCTAAGCATCGCAATAGGTTTAAATAATAATTAAAGTGAAAAGGACACCCAAAACGCACCCATTTTTGCTGATATTCTTCACTTTATTTCAAAAAGTAACGGTCTAGGAGAAAATTTGACCATACCACGCGATAGAGCAAACCTTTCTACTAAGGAAAGCATCAGGCGAATTTCCAAAATTATTTTTGTTTTCAATATTGAAATAAAATAGTTCAGCGAAACGAGCGGCGACAGTGGTACTCAATGACGGCGCGGCGAGGCGGCAAGCGAGGCGTCCTCCGCGCGCGCCGCCGCGCCGTCATTGAGTACCACTGTCGCCGCCGCGCGTTTCGCCAAACTATTTTATTTCTATATTGAAAACAAAAATAATTTTGGAAATTCGCCTGATGCTTTCCTTAGTAGAAAAGTTTGCTCTATCGCGTGGTATGGTCAAATTTTCTCCTAGACCCTTACTTTTTAAAATAAAGTGAAGAATATCAGCAAAAATGGGTGCGTTTTGGGTGTCCTTTTTACTTTAATTGTTATTTAAACTTATTTCGATGCTTAGAATCTAATAACTATTTATATCATTTTATTCGAGAGAGTCCACAGAATCATTTCGTGCCAAGAGCAACTAAATAACTATTACGGTAAAAGCACAAAAAAATTCCAAAGTTGAAAATTTGTCATTGTCTTCAAAATTGATTTTTTCAAACACTGTACGTTCTGGAAAAAACGGTTTACAGATTCGTATTCAACACGTCAAAATCTATAAGAAATGTTTATTCAAGTTTACAAAATCAGACCCGTGTTGTACAGTGGAATTTATTGAAGAAAACGATTCCATGAATTAATTATAGAGAAACTGAGTTGTTGCCGTAACAGATCATTTCAGCTAGCAAAACTAGATTTGCTTTATCAATAAGTTCAAGATTGTTATTGCATACAATTGCTTTGCTGCAGTAGCAAAGCTACTTAGCTATGACATCAAAATTTTTCCAGCGAATTATGGATTTGCTGGAGTAACTAAACCATTTTTTTCCGTGCAGTTACTATCTAGAAACACCCTGTATAATATCATATTTCTACGTTTTTGAGAATGCTTCACAATTCTCTCACATTGTATATAGAGGATTGTCAATTTGTTAATGGTCGTCAATCGTGACAGCAGGTTGCAGAAACATTGAGATCATTTCTATTGCGGCAACTATTCAGTCAAAAATCTTGCCCACCCTCTTCCGGTTCACCTTTTTCTGTCATTTCGTCGCACTTTCGGCAAGTTTCCTGGACGCTGCACAGTGACGAATCACTATTGCAAAATGCGACCGCGTACTTGTCATCACTTCACGTAATCATGTAATCTCAAACGGTTTAAATACGTAGAGGGGCGTAGTAGTACACACATAGAATCATTTCACTGAACCTTCACGGAATCGAAGTCTCCGTATGAGTCATATAAAAATTCAGTCGCGATAAGCACATGCAGTTTCCCTGAATATAATTAAAGCGGAAGCAACCGGCGCAGTAATTAAGAGTAATACGATGTGTTCTGATTGCACGCGTCGATCCGATCGCGAATAAAATGTGTGCGAAGACGGCAGAACGATTTTCTGTGGAATAGAATGGGTAGCAAGCAATATAACTTTCCCACGATATGTTTTTCCGTGTTTCAATGTCAGAGACGCGCGATAATTAGAGCCTGGAACGGTTCTGTTTCATTTTTTCTTCTGTGCCAAGGCTACTTGTATAAGTTTCTTATGATGATCATACAGATTCTAACCGAGTTGAATTCTATAAATTGTCATAGGAAGACGCGAAATGAATTTCCGTAACCACAAGCTTCGAATCACGGCCGAGTTTATTATACGATAACCAAATCTGATCGAGCAGATTTTTACAGAATCTGTATTACAACATTTGTTGTTAGATTGGCAGCAGATTTTATGCAGGACTGTAGGCAGATTGGCGGTAGACGCCAAGCAGGTGCTGCTTACATGATCTGCTCGGTTTCTGACGCCAATTTGCTTCCCGATCTGCTAATACAGGCCCTGTTTGCAAAATAGTAGCCTAATGCGGAAAATTGACAGGTTTGCTGTCAATCTGTACGCAGATTTTTTATAGGGTGGGGCCTCATTTTTTATGGGACCATATTTTGAAGCTTTGTTACAGATAAATAAAATAAAGAACAATCTATTTATAGTTTCTAGTATATTTAAATATTCTATTTTATTATTAAAAATTTTTAAATGAGCAATTTATCAAGTCTTTAAAATTTTCAATTTCGTTTCTTCAAATCTCCGATTTAAATTTTTTTATATTTTCCATTCAAAAGCCTTAAATATCCAAAATTTGACATAATTAAAAATCTTTAAATCTGTAAATTAAAATATTCGAACTGCAAATCTCTAAACCTTCAATTTTAACTTTTAACTCCAAAAACTCTATAAATCTGCAACTTGAAATTTTCAAATTTCCAACATGAAATCATCAAATCTCCAACTTGGAGTCTTCAAGTTTTCCACGTTGAACCTTCAAATTTCCAACTTCAACTTTTCAAATCTCCAACTTTAAATTTTACAATCTCTAATTTGAAACTCTTCAAATCTCTAAACTGACGGTTGAAAATTCTTCAAATTATCATTTTTAACTGTTCAAATGTTCAAATTGTCGTTTTGGGGCTTCATAACTATGTTGCGCTTAGGGCCTCTAAAAATATAAATGCGGCCCTGCTTCGAATTATTCGATTTTCATGTTAGCTTACTCTTCAAAAATGAAAGTATTCTTCTTCGAAAAAATAAGGTTTAATGTACCGTCTCGATTAAGCCGCAAAATCACTGCAGTAACGTTAGAAATCACTGTATTCATTCTCCTGCAACCACGAAACGTTGTGTCGAAAGAAAATTGTTCTTGAAAATGAATCCACAGGTGGACAATTAAGAAGCACTCTCTGTAACTGCAACGTTAGTTTTCTGGTCATTGATCAACCACTTTACAATCATGTAACTTGCCCTTGGCATAATTTGAATTGTATTATTACTTCATTGTTAGGTTCTGAGAAATTTCTCAAGTTACTCATGACAGACAAATTAGTACTGTCAGAATCATTCGTAGATCTCCGATTCTTCTTTCGCAAATATATGCAATTAACGAAGTTCGTAAAATATTATAATTAGGGGCGTGTGCATCCAAGTGCAAACATAAAATCACAAATGCAACGCGTCGAGATTGATATCGCAGTTTTCTCTTAGATAATTGAACAAGTAAATATTTACAAATAATGAAGAATGCAAAATCAATATATCGGATCATACTACTTACATTTTTAGTGATAATTAGGTACTTTCACTATAAGTGTTATAGGTATTCCAATTCCAATTGAATGGAGACAGTAGTTGATTACGAAATAATTGAATATGTTTATTTAATCAAATATATACATATGTGGTTTATTTTATATCTTAATACATACATATTATCCTAATTTCCGAAGCATCTCCTAGTGAAAACTAAACGTGTTGTAAATCGCAAATGAACGTTTTCTAAATTTTCTTTATATATTCGAAACTAAAACAAATTTCTACGCTAAAAAATGGAAAAACCATTAAATAATAACAGAATTAGGCTACGGTATAATTAAATTGTATATGTGGTATTGTACAGCTCTATATTAATTTATGTACACATATAAATATACATATTATACAAGATGAATTAGCATTAATAATGAAATCCGTAAATAATCAATTCTTGTATAAAACGAATACTAAAAAAAAAATTCATTTATCGAAATAACTGATAAACAAAATATACGTGATTTATGCACATTCAAATGTAAATTAAATTTTAAATAAACATTTTCTCAAATGTTCTTTATCTATATACTTATTTTGCTACGATTAAAATGAATTTGTTAATTATATTACTCATGCCATCCTATATTTTATTTAAAAACTGAATATGAAATTTATATTTTTACGTGATAACAAACCTTGATCTTGATTGTAATTTTGTATTTATTATTATTACATATATCTTAATGTAACACATATACAAAGTGAAACATTTTTCCCACAGTTCTGATAAAAATTCCTAATTATATTGAAACAGTAGCTGCATATTACGTAAATGGACCAAGTTTTAAGTCAAATGTAATAACAAATCTCTCGAAAACGAAAGACATAAAATAACCAAGTATGCAGTCAATTGAATCGACATTATTATTATTATTATTAAAAGCATTAGAACAAATATTCTATTAATTGATCTTTAATTGGTGAGATGGAATTCTACATAATTGAAAGTCAGAATATAAATTTAGTTTTTTTTTTTAACGAAGTTCGTATTTATGTGGAAATTTTGTTTCCTTCCTTTGTTCTTAAAAATTTCAATATTCCTGAAATTCCACCTAACCAATTAAGGGTGTGTTTAATATTAAAAATGGCAAGAGAAACTGATTGTTAAGCATACAAAATATACGATGTAAGCTCACTCTAATAATTAAAGGAAACATTTAATGTTGGCTTATTCTGATCTCTTACCGTACAATATAAATACAGAGGTACTCAGTTACATCATTTCGTATAAAACCTAACAGACGATGTATTTAATGGAATTATTACAAATCATGATTCAACTCGGTTCATTTGAAAATACATGTATTTTACATTCTATTTCGTTACCGAAAATATATTGTGGAAAGATTTCAACTTTGTTACAAAAAGATTTCATGGAAGAAGAGACAACGGCACGCACAGAAAGAGGAGCAATACGAATAATTAACACCTTCCGATGTTTTTCAATGTATCAGAAAAGATTGATAAGTTGTATGTACGTATATAATGACTAGTGATTTGAGAACTTGTCTATATTTCAAACCTTATATAATGCATAAGAAAGAAAAATTTAACTAAAAATATATATGTATTAGGGCTGTCGGAGAATCCGAATATTCGAGCCGCTCGCAAACCGAATCAAGCTGAAACTCGGTTTCCGAGCCGAATCGAGTACCCGACAAAAGAGAGCGGCTCGAAAAAATCGAGTAGCTCGAAAGAATCGGGTAGCTCGAATCGTTTCGAGCGGCTCGAAAAGATCGGGTAGCTCGAATCGTTTCAACTGTTTCAAGCGGCTCGAAATTCGGAAGATGGAAGCAGTTCGGACGTATACCGAGTGGCTCGAATGATCCAAGTTGATCCAAGTAGATCAATACTTCATACATGTTTCATGCAGATGAATATTATCGAGCGGTTCATTATATCGAAAATGATAAATGTACAAGATATTTTTTCATATTTTTTTTTGGAAAAAGAATATTCTTAACGAATAACAGTTATTTGATTGCACTGTAACAAAAAAGATTGTTATTGTATAACATTTTCCGCTGTAGATTACAAAAGTTCTGAAATGTCGTTAATAACTACTACATTCATCTTATTAAAAAAGCATATGAAAAAATATCTTGTACATTTATCATTTTCGATACAATGAACCGCTCGATAATATTCATCTGCACGAAACATGTATGAAGTATTGATCTACTTGGATCAACTTGGATCATTCTAGCCACTCGGTATACGTCCGAACTGCTTCCATCTTCCGAATTCCGAGCCGCCTGAAACAGTTGAAACGTTTCGAGCTACCCGATCTTTTCGAGCCGCTCGAAACGATTCGAGCTACCCGATTTTTTCGAGCCGCTCGAAACGATTCGAGCTACCCGATTCTTTCGAGCTACTCGATTTTGTCGAGCCGCTCGCTTTTGTCGGGTACTCGACTCGATTTTTCGAATCGAGTCAGACTTGACTCGTTCTTTTCGAGTACTCGAACAGCTCTAATATGTATACATTACTTACATATATGTATATATACATATATGTATATATTTATACACCCTTATACTATAGGAATATTTAAACTGATTGTGTGCACACACCTTTGTCACAGAGAGAAATGTTAGTAGAAAATGCTTTCAAGTCTACGCAACTGAAATTCTTCTTTCTTTACTATGATACGCAACATCTGAATGCATTTCGGTGATAGAATATAAAGGTTTCAACCCTCTTCAATAAAATTTCATCAAATTTACCATTAGCAATCTATTTACATGTATTTTGAATAGACTGTAGATGTTGGACTGCTTCCGCTCCTTCGACGGTGTTGAAGACAGACAGCATTTCAAAAGCAACAAAATCGTATTCAAACAAAAAAAATAAAATTGCACAATGGGCAAAAAGTTTCGGTTTGCGGTATCGATATTGGGACAGACACGCCTGGATTACTCTCTAAAGTCATTAATGATGCCACAGACTCTGGACATCGTCACATTAACTGTACTCAAACATGTGAAAACGAAGAGGAAGTTGGTGCTGATATTCAGACGAAGGTGTTGTATTCGTGACCTTTTTGTTACGTGTAAATTCTAGGATGTCTACCATACACCGAATTTAGTGGAACCGGCGATTAAGGAGACTCTATGGAACTTGGGCCTCGATTACTCGGACCTCTACTTGCATCATACCCCATCAGCACACGAGCAAGGCGATGAACTTTTATTAACAAATCCAGAAAAAGATAAACTGTAGATGTTTATGCAAATTAAAATTCTTACAGACACAGATAAATGATTAGAGATTGCATCACAGCGCATCGAACTTTTTAAATGGTCTTAACATATACCCTATTTTCTATATTTTATGCACTTCTGCATCTATTGTACATTTTCCTTGTACATTTTCGCCTGCATTAATTTCTCGTAAATGCATAAACATCCGCAGTCTAATTATGAATATTAAAATAAATATTTCACCACTTTACAATTATATCACTCGACGCAATTCAAATAGCCCATAAAATAAGTCTCAGCATTTTCCAACACTACTACAAATAATGAAGTAGCTACGTGAACACGACTCGAACACTATACTTTTAGCAGACTTGTATTAAAAACAAAAATATTTAATGTGCAACAAATGATACAACACGAAACCCCCAAGAAAATAGACTTGCACTAGTATAATGAAAAGCACGACATACTTTAAAACAGACGTTCTATGCTATTTATTCACAGCCTATTTTGTCATTCTGGAAAGTTTATTATACATATTCTCCCTTAATGTAATGCGTTATCTCTTCCTTCATAGTCATTGGTTCTAAATAATAGAATTACCTTACGAGGACGGTGAACGTGAATTTTATTCAGTAAGTGCGAATCGTTCTTGCCAGATTTGAGTTCTATGTTGACTGGTTAATATTGGATTAAGAACGCGTTCTATACAATTAATGCGACTCTTGAACCGTTCTCTATCTCTGACCATTTCCTCCCAAGGTCCTTTGCGAGCAGCTCGGTAAGCGTAATCCCATTGTACCATTATGTGAACAATTGGTTTCAAATTAAATTTCACCTGCAAACGAAAATCTCGCTTATTATCTCGGAATCAAAATAAATAATCAAACAAGGGGCATTATCCAATCCATACACGCCGATTTTGATGCACTTTTAATATAATATAGAACTCGAAAAAATATTTGACACGTATTTTTTTTTTTATCGGCAAATATGCATGTTAAAGGGGTAAAAATCGATCTCAAAGTTGGAATGAAAACCTATTTTATCGAATATCTAAGGAACTATTAAATCGTTGAAGCTTGAAAAGTTGAAACTAAAACCTTGGAAGCTTGAAGCACGAAAAAGTGAGGGCGAATACTTGAAAGCTTGAATATTTGAAACTTCAGAACTTGATGCTTGATGTATTTAAGTTCCAAGCTTCAAACTTCAAATTTTCTACTCTTCAATCTTTCGAATTTTTAAGCTTCAGATTTGTAATTATACATATATATTCAAACTTTCGGAATTTCAAGTTTCAACGATTTAGTTTAGTTTAGTTTTTTAATGGGAATTTTTACTATATAAACAGATTTGAAAAAAAAATTGTATTTTGATTAAAAAAATATGAAAATTCTTAATCTTTTTTACACAAATACAATTTCTGTAAATCTGTTTATACAATAAAAATCATTAAAATTATTCGATATAAATATGTTCTTCATCCCCAACTTTGAGGGCGATTTTCACCCGTTCAAAATAAATGAACTTGCCAATAAAAAAAAATGCGTGCAAAATATTTTTTTGACTTCTAAATTATATTAAAAGCGCATCAAAATCGGTGTGTATGGATTGGGTTATGTCTCTTGTAAGCTGTAAGTAGACAATTACTTTTTGCGTGCGTGATACTGTTTCTTCGTTCTCGCATGCGCTTTCATCTTCAACATTTTGATCTGTCTCGCTCTCGTCCGTGTGTTCGAGATCACTTTTGCAAGCTGTTTCAGAATCAACTTCAAACGCTATGTAGTAACTATCTTCCGAGTCGACGGAACTTTCCGACATTAGACGCGGTCGCAATGTATTTCTCTGGACAGTGAATTTATTTTCAATATACTCTTCCTGATATATATTTCGTTTCCCGAATCCCATTCGCGTAGAAAACTTGGATATTCTCTGATTAACAAGGTTGCAAGTTTTTGGCTTCTCAGCTTTAGATTGAACATCAGCGATCGTGTATATGGCAGGACAAATTATTTCTCCATCCACCACATCTTCGTCCAAACTAAAGCGATCTTCGAATTCCTTCCTGTTACGACACATTTCCGATTCTTGCCAATACCTAAGATCACTTTGTATATCTGCTTCGAGTTCGTGTTTAGTGCGTTCCTTCCGATGCCTGGTTTGACTTACGCCAGAACGTCTCAGCTGCGACTTTGCTCGGCCACGACCTCTGCCTTTCGCTATGGTGTTATATTTTCTGCGTTGTTTCGGCGACAGCGACGACCGTTTCGTTGCTACGTTTGCTTCGATTGCATCTGTTCCAGAAAATTGATCCGTTGCACCGTCGCATGCTCTCTGCCATGCATTCGTTAGCATGTTCGACGTTGCAACCTGTTTGGTTGGTTGTACACTTACTATATTTAAATCAGACATCGAGAGAACAGATTTGTTTAGATTAATTACCATATCATCCATAATATTATCAATGTGATTAAAATTGTGACTCTTGTTCGAAACGATGTTGTAAATATCTTCGTAATTATCAGTATTTGTTCGAATGCATATATCCTGTGCATTTACTTCCTGTGTATTTCTTTTACTTGGATCTTCAATCGGTAATAAGTAATTACAATTGATCGTATTATTTTTAACAGTTTCCATGGCGATCGATTCCTTGTTATCAGATCTATTTACGTTTTCATTTTCGTTTTTGCCACCGATGTAAGCGTAATTAAATTTCAAATTATCTTTTGTAGTCTCGTTCAAAATTCTATTCATGTACGATATCTCGTCGTCGAATACTTCGTGTGGAATATTTTCAATAATGTTCAACGATTTCTTTAGTTGGTCATTGTCAATATATACATTATCGGCGTTTAACATTTCCTTCTTGGGTGTGAAATTTTCATAGAGTTCTTGCGAAAGTATGCCTTCATTGTGCACAACTGTTATCGACAACGGGTAATTAATTCCTGTCAGGAAGGAGGTGGAAACTCTGGAGAATCGTTCCCAAAATACGTTCAACGCGTTGAACACACTGTGAAACATGTTTTCCTTCTTAGGGGTCGACATGTTGCTCTTTCCTTTCAATGTCTCGTTCATCGAATACATTTCCTCGGTTGTCATTTTCAACGGTTACTAAACTAGAAATAATATATAGAAATTAGAAAAAAAAACAAAAAATGATTAAAAGTAACATAGATACATAACTAATTACATACTTTACTCAACACACTGGAACGCATCTACCGCCTCTTTTAGTTCGCATAAATTTTTGGTGCACTGAAAGAAGACAAATGATTAATTTGTAATTAATTATGTGAAATAATTAATTTGTAATTAATTTTGTGTATCAAATGTGAAACGTCATATTGAAAAATGATAAACAGGTTTATTGATCGTTTGCGAGATAAAAAATTTGGTCATTCTACAAGCTGCTAAACTTTTTGGTCGTTCTACAAGCTGCTAATTTCGCGAATGTGACTTTTGAATATCAAAATAAGCAATATTTTAAATACTACGAAGATTAAATGGTTGAAAATAAAGAACAGAAAAAATGATTAAATATTCAAATTTTCGAGCAATTGAAAATTACTTTATATGCACGGGTCATTCCACGCGAACTCGGACACTTTTTGGAGTAACATCTCGGATTTTGCTGAATTTTGGATATGTTCTAGTTTTGGGGGGTATATAAACGTGTGCGACAGGATTTTTGAAAATTTTGAAAATTGTGGATTTTACAGCTCTTCAAAGTTTGATTTTTCTTCAAAAAATTGCATCTGTGATCTTTCTTCGAAAAATTATAACAGTTGAACTAATAAACCGATTAAAGTGAGCTTTGTGGTGCTTATAGTAAAGGCATAGGAGTATATAATAAAAATTTTTTCAGTTCAGAAAAAAATTTTTTAACCATTTATTTTGCAATTGTTATAAACAAATGCAATTTTCACACCGAGGGGCCATTTTGAAAAATCTGAAAAAAATGAGTATATAGTCCTATTTGTCCCCTTTATGGACCACTTTTCAAAAATATGGACACTTTAAAATTGGCCATAGAAAAATTAATTGAATGTAACGCTGCGCCGCGCCGCCTCGATTGGCCGAGCTGTGCGGTATCTCCAGCAATCAAGCGGCTATACCTGCCATCCTTACACAGAGTATGCGACTGTTGAAGGGTCCACTAGCGTTAATATTTATGGGAAAATCCCTGTTTTGGAAACTATCTGAATCCTGAGCTATCCTGCATTTCTTTTGTCTCTGATCAAGAGTGGGGTACCCTGGAAATAGGTTTCCTTAGTTTTGTGAGGTGACAGGAGAGTGATTCCGTCGATTTCGCTTTTTAAAGAGATTTTATTATGACGTGTCCGTTTCCGACGGCTCTCGAAGCGGACCTCTTTGTCTCGCAAAACAAAAACAACAAAAATTAGAGACAAAATTATTCATTTGTAATTCAGAATGAAATCCAGAGCTATCATTGGTCCAACAAACAGGCTACAATACACACATTTGTGATTTATTATAAAATAAATGATAGTCTAAAGAATGACAATTTTGTTATTATTTCGAATTGTAATCAACATGATAGCATCGCAGTTCATTTATATCAAATAAAACTCATCGCTTTCTTAAAACAAAGACACGGCACTGATATTAAGAAAATAAAATACTTCTCGGACGGTGCTGCATCACAGTATAAAAATAAATACAATTTATTGAACCTGAGTTACCATTATGAAGACTTCGGAATTAACGCCAAATGGCATTATTTTGCAACATCGCATGGCAAGAATGCATGCGATGGTATTGGTGGGTGTTTAAAATGCCTTGCAGCTCGAGCAAGTTTGCAAAGACCATTGCAAGATCAAATAACGACACCGCAAAAATTGTTTGATTGGGCGAGTGCTAATATTAAAAACATTAATTTTCAATTTAGTACGGTGATGGAATATAATGAACATTCAGACTTATTATTGAAGAGACTTGCTAAAACAACTCATACAGTGGAAAATCAAAAAGAGTAGCAATTATGAATTAGGTAATTATACAACCGGTTATTTATTAATTAGACGACCAAAGATACGAACAAAAACTTATCCTTTCGCCGAATTCTATTCCATCTTATCCCTCCTTCTCGTGGTTTCCATCGAACAGTGGTAACCTTATTATTACTAACAATGAATGCCATTGACAAAGAATGAGCTTCTCATAAATATTAACGCTAGTGAACCCTTCAACAGTCGCATACTCTATGTAAGAATGGCAGGTATAGCCACTTGATTGCTGGAGATACCGCACAGCTCGGCCAGTCGAGGTGGCATGGCGCAGCGTTACATTCAATTAATTTTCCTATGCCCAATTTTAAAATGCCCATATTTTTGAAAAGTGGTCCATAAAGGGGACAAATCGGACTATATACTCATTTTTTTCAGATTTTTCAAAATGGCCCCTCGGTGTGAAAATTGCATTTGTTTATAACAATTGCAAAATAAATGGTTAAAAAATTTTTTTTTGAACTGAACAAATTTTTATTATATACTCTTACGCCTTTACTATAAGAACCACAAAGCTCACTTTAATCGGTTTATTAGTTCAACTGTTATAATTTTTCAAAGAAAGATCACAGATGCAATTTTTTGAAGAAAAATCAAACTTAAAGAGCTGTAAAATCCACAATTTTTAAAATTTTCAAAAATCCTTTCGCACACGTTTATATACCCCCAAAAACTACAACATATCTAACATTCAGCAAAATTCGAGATGTTACTCCAAAAAGTGTCCGAGTTCGCGTGGAATGACCCAGCTGCTATCAAAATAAGCAATATTTTAAATGCTACGAAGATTAAATGGTTGAAAATAAAGAACAGAAGAAATGATTAAATATTCAAATTTTCGAGCAACTGAAAAATTACTTTATATGCACGTATAAAATTGTGATACTAACATTTTTGTGTAACTATTTTGTTAATAAAATAACTTTTATTTCCATATTCTCGGAAAGACCAAGCAAATCGATATAGTTTATTATCGCGAGTCGGTCACGCCGCGGATTTATCGCGCACATTCCAGAGTAAAGACATCTGTTAAATACAAAAAGGTTTCCTAAACGACGAAGCGGTTGAAGTCTGAAGGGTTAGTCTTGGTTAGGAGATAACGATACGAAAAGTTCAACGATATTAAGCGGTAATAACGTAATAACGTAACTGTCCTACATGATAATAGATTTTTTTTACGCATACATACAACAAAGATATCCACCACAGCCGTGACAACCGCAATCGCGCAGAAACCTTTCCTTGCAATATGACAATTGATTCTTCGCAATAACACACTCGTTATGTTGAAATGAACAATCGTCGATGAAACTGATTACTTCGGGCACAATGCTTCGCTGTGATTTTTCGCTGATTTCGAAGGATTCCATTGTAAATTGGCACGTTACGGTAGCAAACATTTCAATACATTTCAACTCAAGCGGCCATTTTCAACTAGTTGATGTGCACAAAACTTTCATGATTCACGCGTGTAGAGGCGCTGCTGTCTGCTGTTACGAATTCTTCGCTTAGACCATATATACCTATAGACACGACCTGAGTCATCTAGATTGATGCAAAGATAAAATCATCTGGATGCGTTCATGTGGGCATGCATCACGTGGGGAAAGAATATCTACTTGCAAAAAGTATCTATACAGTCTAATGGCGTCTAATCGTCTGATTGGTCTGATGGACTATTCGCCATCTTGAATTATCTTTTCTGACGTCACTATGAGCAAACTTGCTTGTTATCTTTGCATCAGGCTCTCCCACGGGCTCCGATACCTCAGGCTGTGTCTATAGGTATATATGGCAGTGGCGGATCCAGGGGGGGCGATAGGGGCGATCGCCCCCCCCAAGAGTAATAAAATATAAAAATATTTCCTCACATTCCGAAAAACTTATTACGTATATACTGAATGTGTTACATGATTTCTATTCGAGATTTTTCTGCTTAGTGTGCTCACTAGTGCGCTAGTGCATAGAAGTTTTTAAAATATTTTCAGAATATTGCCTGGTAAAAATTCGCCAACGTAGAGCAGAATTTGTATTATGAAGTATCGTAATCGCATTAATTGTAATATCTTTTATATCTGTTTTTCTGATAAAATAAAGTCTTTAATCGCAATTATATAACACGTAATTATTCTATAATTGCTTATCAAGGTTGAAAAGACGGTTAAAAAATAGACTTTTTTACTTTTATACATTTCGCCCCCCCCAAGAAAGGCTCCTGGATCCGCCACTGATATATGGTCTAAGATTCTTCGCACTTAGCTATGTATATCGAATTGATGATAAAACCGACGAGCGAGATTAAGAAATCGGTCTGTAATTAAAGAATCGATCATGTTTTTTGAGGGCATCGCGGTAATTTCGTTCCTCTCGCTTCAATTATATACATTCATTTTGGAATCGAACGTAAGGGAAATTGACATTGAATAGAAAATGCATAAATATTAAATTACATAATTGTTTACAGTGTAGCGACCATCGGCACGTAAAACGGAAAACATTTGGCGTGCAGGGTTTGTGATGCTAGCGATTTAAGAAAGCTATTTTTGAGAAAGCCAAGTAGTTTTTTCTGTAGTTTCTTTTGTTGTATGTATGTTTTGTCGAGTCCCGTTTTAGACCTCAATAGCTGAAGCAGGCATCATAAACCTTGAATTTCTGAAAGGCCTAACGGTGCTGTGTGCGCAAGCACATGGCTGTTCGCGGACCCTCGAAGTGACCGCGCCGTTGAGCGAGGGCCTGGAGGAAATTCCGATGAGTCAGCAAAGTTTCCATGGGGGTGCCTCCCCCGCTGAACTATAAACTACCTGGAATGAGCAGTACGTGTATAAGTAGCCGTGCCGACAGAGAGGGCTATACGGGGTATCTCTGTCTCTTTTTTATACACGTCGCGCGGTCATTTAATTATGCGCAGTTAGTCATTTGTTATATTTGCAACAGTGTATTGGAAAAGGACAAAGATACCCCGTATAGCCCTCTCTGTCGGCACGGTTTCTTCTATCCCGATCCACTGAAATGCTCATTCCAGGTAGTTTATAGTTCAGTGGCCTCCCCCGCCTAGTCCCGCGCTTTTCCTTGGGACTTAAGTTAGCTGCGCGGAGATGTAGATGTCGCGGAAGTGGCAGCTACAGGCAGCGGATTGGCCAGCGGCCGCGCGCGAAAAAGGAAAAGAGGGCGCGCGGTTTCCGCGTACGGGCCTCTGAGAGGGTTCGGACGCGAGGGGCCCAGTGGGGCCCAGTTAGTTGAAAATAAGCGCTCGATCGAGATAAAATAAAATAACACGTTTAAGGAAAGAACACGCATTCGATTTTTACCCTTCAACAGTAACTAAAGTGCTAAACAGAGACTGATTCATACATACGTTTACTGATATGATGAAACGTTTTGTTTCTAAGCAGAAATCCATGAATACTGTGTCTGATGAAAAAATCCATTTGATCATTTTCGTGGTTTTTTAAGCTGATCACACAGTATATGTATAATTATACTGTGCTAATCATTTGTTATTGTAAATTACAGCATTTTCGAAACCGGTAATGTTAAATATGAACAGATGATGATGAAAGAAATGTATAAAAACGAATAAAAAAATAATAATAAATGCTTAAACAATTCGTACTAGCTTTTATTGGAAACGCCTCGTTAAATGTATACTGTTAATAATATAACGTGCTTGTAACTATAAATTTATGATCACAATTACAATTTATTTTACAATTCTGGTCAAGAACATAAAAAATAATACAAGATGTACAATTTACTACTTCAGAACAGGAAATGCTTACAAGTACTGCATCCCAATGCCGAATTGGAATTGTTTCAGTACATCATGTGTGTTAAATAATAAAGGCATAACTATATTCAATTCGACCCTCGCAACGTTTCCAAGTTTCATTGCTAGACCACCACCGACTGAACAACGAACATTCTCCGTGAAAATCTTCATGTTTTCCTTATAATCGTTAGCTGAAAATAATATACACATTTTATTTCTATTCATTCCTTGTGCGAATCTCATTTCTTTTTAATAAGTACTTTGATTGAATGGCACAGAATTTTGCACATTCTTAAGCTTTATTTAAAAAATGTTTTCTCCTTTAATATTAACGAACAAATTCTAAGCTTTTAAAATGCAATTGTTAATTTTGCTAAGTATGTTGTCTTTTGAAAGCTATTTGTTGTTACTTGGCAATCAAATTTCGACACAATCGAAGTACAGTAGTTCACGGAAGAATTTGGAGTAACCGGGACCCGTATTGATGGGTTTTTACGATTGAGGCAGGGAACCGAGTAGACAAGAATAATACTAAT
Source organism: Perdita meconis (assembly GCA_030770465.2). Taxonomy (NCBI): domain Eukaryota; kingdom Metazoa; phylum Arthropoda; class Insecta; order Hymenoptera; family Andrenidae; genus Perdita; species Perdita meconis. Next base: position 8,064,476 of record JASKOS020000014.1, on the reverse strand, counting down.
TATTTAGAAGTCCTGATTAGTTTCCACGATTTTTCATCGGATCTTTGCGACCATAACATCAATCGGTTCCTTGTGTTTTCTTGATGAAAATGACTCTAAATACGACATAAATCGAATCATAATAAAGGGAGGACAACAATGTAACGGCCTGAAAAGTAAAGTTATCTTTTGGAATTTATTAACAGCAAGAAGTTTTGAAACTTTCATGATATTTTACTAGATATTCCAATTACAGGAAAAAATTTTTTTAATTTATTTAAAGCAGATTTATGCCGTTTGACAATATCATTAACTTAGCATTACAAAAAATCTGGTTGACAGATTTCCAATCAAACGGTTTATCTGAAATAAAAAACCAAAAATCTTAGAAACCACATGCATATAGCTATCGTTTGACGTAGGATTCTTTTGATTGGTTGTTTCTTTTCAATTATAGAGATTACTTTTTCAACGAAATTTCAAATTTTTTGTTTAAAAAGCCGTCATTTTTCTATTTTTCAGAATTTTCAAAATTCTCTACACTCTACGTCATGCAATGGCCGTACATATATCCTTTCTAAAATGTTTTAGTATTTTAATTTCTGATGAACCGTTTGGTCAGAAACCTGTCAACATTCTTGTTCAGCTTCATGAAAGATGCTTTAAAAGAATAATAAAAAAAAAAAAAGTTTTTCTATACTTTGAATGTCTAGTAAAATGCCCCGAAAGTTTCAAAAAGATTCATCAAGTAGTTTTCTTCTAATAAATTACCAAAAATGCTCTTACTAAGGGCGTGTGAGTACTCTGAATGTACGAGCTGACCCAAACTCGGTTCGATTATTCGAGTCGAATCAAACGTTCGAATTTTTCAAGCTACTTGAAATCCACAGACTATTGGGTCATTCCACGCGAACTCGGATACTTTTTGGAGTAAAATCTCGGATTTTGTTGAATTTTGGATATGTTCTACTTTTGGGGATATATAAACGTGTGCGAAAGGATTTTTGAAAATTTTAAAAATTGTTAAATTTACAGCTCTTTGAAGTTTACTGTTCACTTTTTTTCTATCAATTTTAGCTCTTAAAGAAATTGATAAAAATGTGCTTTTGGGTGCTTATAGTAAACGCATAGGAGTATATAATAAAAATTGTTTCAGTTTAGAAAATAATTTTTTTTAACCATTTATTTGCAATTATTTTAAACAAATGCAATTTTCACACTGAGGGGCCGAATTGAAAAATTTGAAAAAAAATTAGTATATAGTCCTATTTGTCCCCTTTACGGACCACTTTTCAAAAACGCGGACACTTTAAAAATGGCCATAGGAAAATTAATTGAATTGTACGCTGCGCGTCGAAATCCACTGATTCGACCAGCCGAACGCCGCGCGACTCGATCTAACTGTGCAAGGACTGCGCTAAGGACCCCGCCGCGCGGCACGGTGTTCGAATCAGTGGATTTCGACGCGCAGCGTACAATTCAATTAATTTTCCTATGGCCATTTTTAAAGTGTCTGTTTTTGAAAAGTGGTCCGTAAAGGGGACAAATAGGACTATATACTAAGTTTTTCAAATTTTTCAACTCGGCCCCTCAGTGTGAAAATTGCATTTGTTTAAAACAATTGCAAAATAAATGGTTAAAAAAAATTATTTTCTAAACTGAAACAATTTTTATTATATACTCCTATGCGTTTACTATAAGCACCCAAAAGCACATTTTTATCAATTTGTTTAAGAGCTAAAATTGATAGAAAGAAAGCGAACAGTAAACTTCAAAGAGCTGTAAAATCAACAATTAAAAAAATTTTCAAAAATCCTTTCGCATACGTTTATATATCCCCCAAAACTAGAACATATCCAAAATTAAAAAAAATCCGAGATTTTACTCCAAAAAGTGTCCGAGTTCGCGTGGAATGACCTTATTCGAACAAAGTACGAGTGGTATCGTCCGCTTCATGTCGTATTTAGTATCATTTTGATCAGGAAAACACAAGGAATCGATCGATGTACGTGAAAATCCGATGAAAAATTGCGGAAACTAGTCAGGACCACTTCTTACTGGTTAGCGATAATCTTTTATGGCTCTATTGTGCTTAGACATCGAACGCTCGATCGCAGAGGATTCCACGTCAGAAATAAACAAAAAGCGGGGTTCGAGGTGGTTTAACTCATTTCGTTCCGTGGAATTGAACTCCATTTTAACCGTGGACTACCGTATTCGCGAACCGAAAAGAATCATTTGTATATTAGTAAATTTCATACTTAATTTAAACGTGAACGCCGACACATTTCCACCATTGACAAAACCGTGTAGCCTGAACAGATCACCGAAACCGTGACGTCCAGGTCTGAATGGTAACGGCGTGTATAGATGAAGTGCGACCGCCCAGTACACATCGCCGCCCTTCGAAACGCCCTCAGTACGCGGCCCGCAACCTCTCATGTCGAATCCTCTCAGATTCATCGGTCCGCCCAAAAAGAACTTATCGGCTATGTTTATTTTCAAATCGTCGCTAACACCTCGCAGCAATCCAGATTGGAGACCCAGCTGGAAGGTCTGATGAAATCTTTATAATAATATCAGCTGTAAATATAATTACAGAACCGAATCTGATTTTTGTCAATCAAAAGATACTTGCAAGACATTCGTGCGGTGTCCAATTAGTTTGTACAGTGAGTTCGTTTTTAACAAATCCAATGTCTCCACCGAGTCCGGCTACCTCCGTCGAAAATTGCACGAGGTTTCCCATAGTGGGGAATACCAACGAATCTCTCTTATCGATGGAACAGATGTGTCTTAATGCGGATTTCAAGCTAGGACCACACTGTTCGCGAACGCAGAAAGGCGCTTGTTTGGTACACATAATTTTCCTATACGTAGCTTCGTACTGTAGATTGTGCTTCAATATACCTGCTCCGTCTGGATTAAGAGCTACGTCTATTAAAAAGCCTTTGTCGCGTTGATTGTAACCGGACCACGGAAAATCGCTGGACGTGTTGTACACGCTGCCAGTTAATCTGCGAAACAAATAGATGAATCGTGAGCGATGAAATCGTTTGACATTACAGTAGTGCCCGACTAATTGAAACACTTTCGGGTCAATTAAGAGCAGAAAACCGTGTTCAATTCTTGAAACACTCCTAAACGAGTTTCGTAGATCGAAATAACGGAAGACCGTCGAAGGCAAGGACAGAATTAGCTATTAAAGGTACAGTACATTCCGCATAATCTTCAGGCAATCGAGTCCGTATTTCAAGATTTAAACGAAGTGGGAAGTGAATCTCGCACCTCCGATTTCTCGCTTGACTGATTTTTATGTGTTTGGAAACTCGAGCCTGAGAGCTCGACTCCCGAAACAATGGGGCCATAATGGACAAGGCATTTAAAAATGCTCGTGACTGATTTTCACCTGTTTCCATCGAATTTTCACGAGAGTGACGCCAATCGATTCCTTATACTCGACCGATTAAAAGAATAGCAAACGCGACATAATTCGGTCCATAATTAACGAAATAACGAAACAAATTAAAATTTTCACGCTTCAATTCTAACTTCGCTAAAAATAGTCCGATTTATGTCGTATTTCGACTAATTTTCATCGGAAAAATGTAAGAAAGTATATGGTATCATTTTTATAAACATTCGACAATAATTAGTAACCGATGAAAATTCAGGAGGAAATATTTCACACCTGACTACGCGGTATTCTTTGATATTCACCAAGCGACGGCATCGGATTACGCGCGTGGCTAGGGTCGCTCGAGCGCTGAGTCGTCAATTTTTCTTAGTTTCCGCGATCTTAACCGTTGTCGCATCGATAGAAAAGTTTCATCATTGAATTCTAAGCGTTCTCCCGATTAAAATAACACTAAATTTCATGTAAATCGGACTATTTTTAGCGAAGTTAGAATTGAAGGGTGAAAATTAATTTGTTTCGTTATTTCGTTAATTATGGACCGAATTATGTCGTGTTTGCTATTTTTTTAATCGGTCTTGTGTAAGGAATCGACTGGCGTCACTCTCGTGAAAATTCGATGGAAAAAGGTGAAAATCAGTCACGAGCATTTTTAAATGCCTAGTGCTATCCTTGTCTTTTATAGCCCATTGTTTCGGGAGTCGAGCTCGCGGCCGAGAAAGTTCCCACGGTCCAAGTCGACAAAAAATAGTGGTTGGAGGCATTAGCCTAGCCGTATAGAAAGAAAACTGCCTAGGTTTAAGCAGATTTTACTGTACTCGGTACAAAGGGAACGCAATTGTGTTAATTCTACGGTTTTCAATGTGTCAATTGGTTGTGCACTACTGTACGCGATAATGAATTTACCTACACTGTATGGAGCCAACTGTCGACGAAGGGTTTAACTGCGGACACGTTGACGTTCGTCGAACTTTTCGTACCGTGAGAATATTCCATTTGAAGACGTTCCCCTCTGCCGAATAGATTGGGCGCTTTTGCTCCTATAGTAACGGAGCCCTCGTTATTCCCAACCATAGTGTTGATTCCACCGATCAGGCGTCTCATCTCGCGTACGATGAAGGTTACCTGGAGAAAAAAGCACATAATCTAATGTATCTCACAGGAACATCTGTTTGTTTCTGAATGAACTGTACGTCAATGAACTGAAAAGAATTAAACCTGAGAAATTATTTATTTTTTTGTTGAATTAGTGTGTAATTATATAGACCCACTTCAACGCCATCTGGGGTGGCTTGAGGACCTTGACTGGTATCAATGTAAATTCCAATACTACGGAAACATCCTAACGACTCGAGCTTCCCTTTGACCTTATAGGCACGCATGATCACATCTTGAAAATCTCGAGCCTTAAAAAGATCTGTCACTTGAGATTTCACTATGTCGTCCTTTGTTCTGATAAGCCCGTCCACGTGGATTTTATCGACTCTGATCTATTGGATACAAATATTTCTTATGAGTATTTTCTATCATTTTTAAATTTATTATATCAAATGTATTTTAGTTTAAAGATATTAGAAATTTTATTTTTCAATTTTTTCATTTTGTTTCATCTTTAAGTTCTAGTGGAACTTCAGAGTCTCATTCACTCTAATGAATTTTTACTAACCATTTGCTGCTAAAATAGAGATTTGATGAGTATTGTGATTTTTAATACGTAGAGAAGAAACTGTTTGTACCACCAGAACTCAAAAGTAAACTATTTACAGTTGCAAATTAGTTATTTAAAAAAAAAATGATGACACTATTAAATTATCTTCGTACTATGCAGAGGTTGTAAGTTGTAAAATAAAATAAATTAGTTTATTGCCTTAGGGGAGAGCCTGGTTTAGGGCTTCTCAAAATAAGTTAATCCTTTGTGATTTTCTTTTTACGAAACTATAAAACGAATCATTTAAAAATTCACAGATTGTGTTATTTCATATTTAAACAATAAAAGTTAATTTTTTGGTTAAAAAATTGTCCGCAGAAATGGATGCACATAAATTAGTCGGTATCGTTGGCGTGTTAAATTTGCGAGAATTCTGGAGCCTTTACTCTTCTCTAAAACAAAAAACCAAGGATTTTCTTATTCCTCATACATACATTGTCGATGAACCTTCAACTTTTATAAAAAAAAAAAATGAAATTAGACAATTTCTTGTACAGAAATGGTACAAAAATTTTTTATTAACATCATTACTTTTATTTAGTAATTTTGTATTTTTTTATAGACTTTAAGGCTCATTGACAATGCAATTGTATGAGAAATAAAAACATTCTTGGTTGTTTCATTTTAGAGAAGAATTAAAGGTTTTCGAATTCCCGCAAATTTGACATTTCGACGATGAGGCCTTACAGACTTATTGATATAACTGTGTTTCTAAGTGCAATTTCTTAACCCTGCTGTGCTCTTCGGGTCTATTTGACCAATCCTGCATTTTATTTTGTTAAATAACTGATCCCATTTTTAAAAAAATATGAGAATGTTAATGTTAATATTTTCATTCATTGTTCTTTGACATTCTGTAAAAATTTCATTGACTGCATTTATAATGATGTGTAAATAATTCAAGTTATAATAAATCAGACTTTAAAGAGGGGAACAGCAGGGTTAAAGAAAAAAAAATGAACTTGTATTGTCTAAATATGAAATAACACAGTTCGTGAATTTCGAAATGATTCGGTTAATAGTTCTGTAAAAATAAAATCCCAGAAATTAATTTACTTTTACTGCCCTAAACCAGGCTCCTCCTTTAAATCAATTGCATTAACTTCCTCAAATGATGGACTTGGGAATGTAGATTTAGCCAACAATAACAGTTTGTGTGACTGAAACTGAATCAATTAATTTCATTTATTGGCTAAACTTCCGAAAACCTAACAAACCGGATTTAGCTTCATTTTGTAAATAGCTTCATTTTGCATAAAAACAATGTTTGCGAGAAGGATTTTCGGCGACTAGAAGTTTAAAATTTTGAATCTTCTTTTCGAATTTTTTTTTTTATTTCCTTTCTAGCTCCGACCTAATCCTGATCTCCCTTTTCGCCCCAACCTTCTTTTCCAATTGCTCTCTTCTTTTCTGTGGTATTATATTGCGCACTGATATAATCACGGTATAATCTTATTGTTCGTTGTGTCGGTAACGTAGACAGTGATATTACAGGAGTAAAACGTTTTGGGCAAAATTTTGAGTCTTAACTTCCGAATTGCCGAAAATCCTTTTCGTAAATACTATTATTATCTAAAAGGAACCTATTTCCAGGATTTTGGACAAATCGAAGCACAGAAACTTTCAAAATTACAGGGAGTGACACTAAAATGGTAACAAATATTTTTCGTATTTTTTGGGTCTTAAACTTCTAATCGCCGAAAATCGTTCTCACAAACATTGTTTTTATGCAAAATGAAGCTATTTGCAAAGTTTCAGCTAAATCCGGTTTGTCAGGTTTTCAGAAGTACAGCCAGTATATGTTAACACTCGATAACTAAACATTAATCTAATTCTAAGTCTAATATAAAAGTGTATGATTTTCTATTTTTTAAGTAATGAATAAGTTTCTTAATCTTTTATATTTTGCTTGCGATAAATAAAAGAGATATAAAAAATATACATGTCTTTATTTCAAAGTCTATGAGTAGAATGATTAGTTTCGGAGTAACACTGATTTAAGTTTAGTTATCTAGAGTTAATAACATTTTCAGTTATTGTATCTTAAATATCTTTACTGCTTTTTTGCTATCGGTGTGATTGTAAATACCTATTTGAATTTTCCTTACAATCGATTAAAATTAACATTTACCTTCACTGATTGTAAGTTTAAATCCTTCCCTTCTCTAGCTTCATCCCTCTGCAATGAATTTTTGTTCTCATCGAAACGTGCTGACTAAAAGTAAAAAACAATTGAATAATTTAGCAACGTACGGAATTAGTTTAAACGAGTATTGTATCACTGATTTACCGAATCGTTCTTCTTTTTAACTTTGTGCCCTTCCTTGGGAATGTTTTTGTTTAAATCGTTATTTTCGTTTCTAGACATATTTGCTTCCTGAAGTAATAAAATTCGTAAGAAAGCGAATGAAAAATATTTGATAAGCAGAGAAACTTGTCAACATGAACAATGTGTGAGGCGCATGAGCTAATATTTTAGTGGTTTAAAATTGAAAAACAGAAACTTAATATAACTTTTACGTAAAAGACGACGGTGTAATAAGTATTATTAGAAATTACTCATGCAGCAAATTAATAGTATTAATTTTAGGTTATACCATGCTTTTCTAAGAATACGGGCTCACCTTTGCATAAACTGTCCCCATTTTTGTTGCGAATAATTTTGATTAATTCGACAAGAAGTTACATTAAAATAAAGTATTGAATTTTGTCAAGGCTTTCTTAGTACCTGACAATGAAGAAAAGTGTAAATTTTTCAAATCAAATATTCTGAACGATTGAGGACAAGCGGTACGGCATTGCCATCACCGGTTCAGAGACAACTCAGACAACGCCCTCTCTAATTCTGTGCTTTTCGATATAACAATCCCGTATAATAGGATGTATATTTCTAAAACAATTTTTCTGATCAATACAAATGCTGGAAAACATTTAGAATCGAGTATTACAATTATATATTTTATTTTATAGTGTACATTTAACTTGTTTATAATTTATATATTATAAAACGTAACATTTCGATAGAACGTATATGAATAATATATATTAGATTAATTACATAAAAATAATATCATTAGACTGCGGATTTTTATACAAGATAAATTTTTTGATATTTCGGCATCTGTCAACCACTTTGAAGATTTTTAGAATATTTAGAATCGTCATAAATGCATAAAATCCGCAGCCTAATCATCACTATCAAACGGGGACTTCGCAACAGAATACACCAAAATATATTCCTTCTTTGTTAACATATACATATTCGAAACAATTGTAGACTTTTTCGACGATGAACGGACCTCGTAATTAATTTTTATATATATCAAATACGAAGTAATAAATTACCAAAAGTGAGCCATCTAAATAAGTAGACGAAAGGGAGGTGGTGAGCGGCGAGGACAAAAGAAAACAACGCACACAAACACTTTCGATTGTTGAGATACAGAGAAGTGTTTAAAATAAAAGTTATTTGATTTAGTCACACTTAAAGTCACTCAGATCACAGACAATATAGTAATAATAGGTGAAACATAAAAAATTGTTATGAATGCCTCTGAAAAAATGTATTCCCAATGTCATTGACACCTTTCAAAATTCTCACAGTATAAAAAGTAATACGAGTAGTAAACAGATACTACAAGAAACTTTGAAACTAATGATCAGCCACAAAAATATAATGTCTGAAACACTGACTGTGTTACATATTCAAGATCTCCGGATTTCACATCGCTGGACTTTTTTAATGGGGAAGATTAAAAGAGGAGGTTTATTAAACGCTCGAATGCGTGTAAGCCAGTGGGTCAAAGTTTCAGATATTATATTTCCGTGGTTGGTAATCATTTTGATTTATTATAATATTAGTTTACTGCTCATATTATGTTTTATACTAACAAGGATAGGTCGCATAATCAGTAGGTCATCGATTTTGATGAAACTTTTTTTGGTGAATCTAGAGCAAAAATAAACTAACACGTGCTCGGCATTTTTGTCAATACTCATTATTTAAAAAGATAATTTTTTTTTAATTTAGTATTTAATTCTGTCGAGTTACTTATATGTACATAACGAATTTTTTTCTGTTTTGATTTTTTTTATAAATGTATTCAAATATTGTTTCTTCTTAAAATTTTTTGAAATCATTTTTTTTTAATAATAATAAAAAAAAATGTATTTTTTTTTATTTTTTACTGAAGGATGAAAAAAACAAAATAAAAATTAATAAAATAATTTTTAAAAATTTTAACAAGAAACAAAATGTAAAACTATTTAAATATATTCATAAAAAAAATCAAAACAGAAAGAAAATTCGTTATTTAAATAACTCGCAAGAATTAAATACTAAATAAAAAAAAGTTATATCTTTTTAAATAATGAGTATTGACAAAAGCGGTCGAACACGTGTCGGCTTATTTTGGCTCTAGATTCACCAAAAAAAGTTTCGTCAAAATCAATGACCCACTGTCTGCGACCTCTCCTTGTAAAAGAATTTTTAAGGGTCTCGATATTTTAAAAGAGTTCGTTTTCCAATGAAATCGAGAATACACTTTTTCAGAGGGAATCAGGACGAACTTTTATCATCATCGATTATTACGCCCGTGACCTTGAGTGATCTTAAGTGATTAGCATGTTTGAAGTCGTCTTTAAAAGGGCTAGTCTAAAAAAAAATGAAGGTGACTTTCAAAACTCTTAAACACGTCCATCTGAGAAAAGATTTTTCTACCACGTAATAGCACCTTTTCAACCAAACAACTGTTGTTTGAAACATTTCTCTATATTTCAAAAATCGTAGGAGTTATTTATGTGGCTCGCCTTCGGTGACTCACTCTGTATATCGTAGAGGTAGATTTTGTCTCGATATGAGTAGAAATATATATTACTATAATATAAAAAGAACACTTAGTTTTTCTCTTAGTAAAAATGCGTTATCGTATATCATAGAGGAATATAATCTAGTAGATTCGTCCTTAGAAAACAGTCCCATATAGAATATTTACAGGAACTTTAAAAAGAGGAAGACATATTATTATACGTCTATATATAAAATTAAATCCTGAATCGATTTAACAGTGAATGTAAACTGTAGAACAATACATACAAATGCGTATTATATATATATATATAATCTTGAGTCTCTCATTTTTACACTAAAATCACTTGAACAAAATTTACGAAAACATGCAACAAAAAATAAATAAATTCTTCCCTTTATAAGCGTTGTAGGCACAAGTGTACTTTCCAGTTAAATTGTCATGTAATACAAACAGAACATACTATAAGTAATTTCTTTTTTTACTTATTTCTAATGAACAACAATGTCGTCGAATTCATATACGATCTTTTAAAAACACTTTAATTTTTTGTAATGAGAATGCTTCCTCCTCTTTAAGCATGTAATTTTGGTTAATAAATCATACATTACTATATTCATAATGTATTAACACCATCTTTCTTATATTTTTCTGTTGTTAGTACTATTAAATGTACTTATTTCGTCTCGTGCTTTTAAACGATTCATTCAAACGTATTTTCACAAAGAAATGCCACTAATATTACCAATATACGTTATTGCGACTAGAATCACAGTTAAAGATCTGTGCAATTTCAATGAAATGTTATTCATCACAACGCAGCGGGACCAACTCGTGAATTCGTGTTAGCAGGGGACACAGGGCTTCCGTGGATCTCTAAATCAAAATCAGAATTCGACAAGCTATTTCTCATTACTCTGTTCCAGCGATTCGTATGGTGGGTATACTGCTGATGCGCTTCCGTTTCAACGGGCCTTCCGGAAGCACGAAGCGCTTCTTGCTGAATAATTATCTCGTTGGTGATGTACGCCTCGCGTCGTATCTTATCACGTAACTTTGGATTCATGTCGGGAATGCACCATCGTACAAGTATCATCACAAGAGCAACGACATTCTGAAAAAATCAAATTTTCTTGCCTTTTTAATTCCTCTTTAAACATCGGTAGTGAAACTGCCGCGGCATTATTTATTCAACATACCTCAAACACAACAACGAAAGCTAGTCTAGCAGCTAACACGTGCCAAAACATAATCGAGTATTGGTATTTATTCGATGAATCAGGAGGTTCTCTGTAATCCGGATATCTACATATTTGTACTTTCTCGTGTTCAGGCAAAGAAAACGGCTCGGTACCATTTTTTAAATCACTTGTATCAAATTTCGACAGAGAATGCTCTAAGAAACCTTCCAGAGAATAATTGTCAGAAACAATTATTCTATAAACTAATCTCGGTATGAAATTGGATGTAAAAGCTATGATAAATGCCTAGAAAATATCGATTATGATCATAGATTATGTCGTCAAGTTATATATGTTTGCATATAAATACAGAAATGTATTTTAACGTACATTAGTTATAACGGAGAGTTTAGAGATTGAGTCAAGAATGCGATACCATATTCCTATATCTGTAACGCGTTGTCCAACTGGCCTTCGGTACATTATTAGTAATTTTTTTGCATCCAGTCGCATTTCAAAGACGTTATTCAACAACGCAAAGAATGGTGCCAATGGAAATGCGGCGACGAATATGGTAACAAACCCGTATTGTAATACTATAACGAAGAAAAATATATACGTATATAGAATTAAATGCGATACGAACAGATACAATAAATTTGTTGAAATCTTATATCATTACTCATTTCTAAATACTCCGGAAACAAACTTCTTGGTCCCCATTCCACTAATTTATAATCTTTAATCCATTGGATGTATTTCCTAGTGGTAACTTTCTTTTGTCCATCTTTCGTTTTCATTCCAACATGCACTTTTAAAGTATTTAACCACTTATAAAACAACGGAAAGAGCATTTCTAATATCGTATTCATGGCTTGTTTGCCAACCATGATAATACTTAATTGTATACACAATTCCATGAGGCAACCGCCAGGACCGCATTCTTCTTGGCGATACGCGAAAAATCGATTATAATTTCCTGGATAACCGACAAACTTTCCTTTAAAAAATGCTATATAAAATATGGAAGCATAGTAGTTTACGAATTCGAGCAGATATATCTTTAATGTTAAACTGTCATCGAATTCGGTTTGAGTGCGAAGAAGTTCAATCTGAAAAGGTAAAGATGAATATAGGAAAAAAAGTATTTTATTGGTATAATATTAATGTATATAAAATTGAGTCGAAAATATAGAATAAACTTTTTTCATACGAGATTTCATTTCCGAGAAAGTTGAGTGTTTAAAAATTTGTAAATTACGCCTGCACTTAGACAAAGTAAACGCCACTTTACTTCTTTATTTGCAAATCGTAAATTTGCTTTAGTAAAGATTTATTTTCGTAATTTGTAAAATTATCGTTCTTGATGTTTTAAGAAAATTTTTGCTCGACGAAGTGATGAAGCGTAAACTTAAGACAATATGTTTGATCTTTGACTTTTTCGAACACTTGAACGACATTACTTTTTAATTGCTCACGATTTAGATTATTTCTGAATGCAAGTAACTGATCTAAGAGTCTCGACGTTTTTAAATGCATTAGATTTTGTCTAACAAAGAAACATTCCGAGTAAAAAGTCGCGATATCAAGGAGGTATTGATACCGTCATTGATACTAATGACTTGTACTTACAATACAAGAAAATAGGCTAAAAGGATTCTAGCTACTCGGCAAGATCAGAACCTTTGTGTCATCCAATGTAAAATTCATTTCTTTCATTGTAGTATCTAACAGAGAATCTTTCTCGACTAAAAAATAAGAGATCCAAAAATTTCAAGGCGCAGATTTACAGATTTTCAGAGTTGAAATTTTAGATTTTAAAATTTCAAGATATCAATTTACAGTTTTACAGATTTTCAGAGTTAAAATTGAAAGTTTGAGGGTTTAAAGCTTGAGATTTGAAAATTAAAAATAGGTACATTTCAAAGTTAATATTACAAGTTTAAAGATTTAAAGTATAGTTAGTTTTTAAATTTCTTCTTCTAGATTTTCCATGCTTCTTCAAGCGATCAAATTTGCTCAAATTGCATTGTATTACTATTTTTCAAAAATTTCTAGACTTCAAATTGCAGATTTGGAGATCTGTTAAAAGTACTGTAGTATTTAACATAGAATATTTTTAAACTATTTTTAATGTTGTATGAGATATTAGCAGCAATTATTCTACAGATAATTTTGGCAGTGTTCAAGGTTTCTAACGGTATTCAAATCTACTTGATATCGCAATCCTCTACTCGAAATGTTTCCCCGTAATTGCACACGTACTAAACGGCTTGTCAAACTTCATTTTCTCGGAAATGAAGCTCTCTACGAAAAAAAAAACATTATTCTATATGTTTGACTCAGTTTTACGCAAAGAATCGTCTCTGCCTATATATGTATAAAAGTACCTCCGTTAAATATTCGGCCAACCACACGTAGACCCAATTAAACACAATGATGCAACACAAATTAATGCTGGCTGCAGTGGCTGTAGTAAAAAGTATGGCGTAACTCGTCACCATAGGGTGTCCATAAACGCTCAATGCAGTTAAAACAGACATTCGATAAAGTACTACACCTAACACAGCAGCCATTGCTATTGCGATCTGAAATTAGGAAGAGGTGAAAATCTATAAATGAGTCTCGTATTAAGTCCCGCCTTTTGCATATTTAAAATGAACATACCAGTAATAAAACGACAGAAAAACTAAGGATCGTCGCGGGTACTCTCATTTTCCAAAACGGAACCTTTGGCTCTTCTGTATTCGTAATAATGTTTAGAGACTTCTTTTTTATATGCGCTAAACGAGCTAAGTACTGAGGCCGAGGATGTTCCTCTTGAGCATCTAAACCAGTCAAGTCCCATCTGTGCGTTATTTCTGCTGAGTATCTCTTCCACAGTTCCAAAAACAAAGTAGCTAATAAAAAAAATAGGACAATTATATATCGCATTATGATAGCCTCATTGTTAGACAGAGGATTTTATGCATTTATAGGCAATGTTAAGAATATAAAAAATTTACGAGACTGTTAACATATGCCTAAATGTACAAAACATCAAAAATATTGTTGAACTTAGAATGTTTAGAATATTAAACATACTGTTTTTTTTCAGTTCTCATTCTTTATATGTGCTTGTAAAAGTTTTATTTTGCATAAAGCTCCTGCTGTCTACTTATTATACATTTAGAATTTCTTCACGTCACCTACCCCATAATGACATAAATATCGAAAAGAATACAGTAGACGGATTATCAAACAAATACGTAATCCTTGCGTGCAAGCAAGTTTCTTTTAGATCCCAGTAACCGCAAAAATGATCGCATAATGGGCACATTTCGATAGTACCGTTGCCATTACAAATATCTTCACTTGGTTCATTGTAATACAAGGTTGCACAACTGTATATAAAACACAAAAGGCCAACGATACTGGCCGGTATTAGCATGTGCGTGTAAAATCCGAGCCAGGCGAAATAGAGGCCGATTTTCACTCCAAAGTATTCCTTGATATAATCGAGAGGCTGATAATGGAGACATTTCTCGAGACTTGCCCATTCCTTGTATAAAAGGTACCTCATAGAATCTGGTGCTTGTAGATCTCCCTAAAAATAAACAACGAATTTTTATTTCGCGAAAGGCTATTATGATTTTTAAATCAAGCGGCGCACGTTACAATTAAAATCTACTCATTATTCTGTACCTTGTTCATGGAAATAAAAGTACTGCAAGAAAGAAACATAGTCGCTCGTTAAGTTTGTAAATCACGCTTAGAATATCGTTTTCTCAACAACATGCTTTGAAACCTATCCTTGCAATAAGCTTGGGTATTTTGGTGAAGCGTTATATGCATTACTGTCTAATAACGGTATTGCGATACTGGTTTTCAGGTATTCGGGTATACTGGCATTCAGGTATGTACAAGGGGCGCGACTAACATTAACAGGGTTCAGGTACAATGCAGCGTCCGGCCTACGAAGGCGCGAGCTTATTACCATGCTCAGACTATTTTAGACATCTTTATGGTACCTTTTTTTCAGAGGCATATAATAAAGCGAAATACATAAAGGTTCCTCGAATGCGCAGGAAGCAATACTATTTCGTTTTCGGTCGTAGTAAAATACAGAAATACAATAATAAATGTATTGGGTGAATGCAGATATAGTTTAGAGAATTTTTCGTCAACCCTAGGCATAATTGGAAGTACATTACTCGAAATGTTATTTCAAAGAACATACTGTTCGCTACTATGGTAATACCTTTTTTTTTTATTAAATACAATTGAGGATCTTACAGCAAGAAGGATGCAGCTCCATTTTTACCTATTTCGACTAAATTATAAAAAAGTGTTTCTAAAATTATTGCTTTGACTTAACATTAAATATACTGAACACTAGTTGAAAAATATATTTTTTAACATATTAAGTGACGGTTGTTAAGTGTTCATTTCTATTTTTGGAGCTATATTCGACTTGCACCAAAGTGTATAAAGATCGGTTGTGGTTCGTTAACTTTATACAATAAAGAATACAATTTATTGATTTATCTTTTCTTTATCAATTAAATATGGAAAAATATGCTTAAATTGATTTTTGTAGGCATCAAAAAATAACATTTTCTTGAGTCTGTTCGTCATCATTATACTGTGAATTTTTATGCAAAATACAATTTTTACACGCATAAACAAAGAATTGAAACTTGAATAAAAGAGTACCACATTTTTTAAACATTGCAATATTGTAGATTTCGGTGCATTTAAAATTGTCATAAATGCATCAAAATCCACAGTCTGGTCATCATCGTCTGTGAAAATTCCTAGTCATTCCTAGTCAATCTACATTTGAGGGTTTTATAAAAAGGCTGTTTATAAGGTGAAACGTAATGTATGATTTATGTTTGTAACAAATATTCGTTCGTGTTGCACAAAACAATAATAGTTGCAGGCCAAAATTTACAACAAATCGTACATTAAACAATATTGTAAGTCATAACTAAAAACCAGTTAAAAATGGAGCTACATCCTTCTCGTTGCAAGGTCTTCAATCGTGTTATTTTAGAATAAAGTAATAAAATTTACGTCTAAATGTTATTTCTTATTTTTATGTAAAACAATATTTGTCTAAACCTTTTTTCAGATAATACTGAAATTGAAAGTTCCAAAATTACTCCTCTGAACAAAATTTGATAACATTTCTAAGGGTACAAACACGTAAAACGCTTGTTGCTGGCGCTTTTTTTTTGTCTTTGTTCAACCATCGCGCTTATAAGTGATAAGACAAAAACCAGCGCTTGTTATTATTGTCTTTGTTTTTGTCCTTATCAGCGCGATGGTTGAACAAAGACAGAAACAAGCGCAAGCAACAAGCGTTTTACGTGTTTGCATTCTAATATACAAAATGTGAAAAAGCAATAAGATAACATAAAGAGAAAGTTTATAACTTTCTTCGTGTCTGTAGAATGGGTTCCGCGTAAGATAAGATTAAATGTCCAACCGATATTTTATTGTCCGCCGCTATGGAAAAGACAATAAAATACCAGGTGGTCGTATTGAACACCCATACCTGAGTGGCTTGGGCTGATAACCATTCCCTATCTGTCTCAATAGGTATACGAAAACGGATTAGGGCAAGACACAAAAATCCTATAAGCTGTGCAGTGTCCAATGCAAGGTCAAGCTAGGTGGTTATAGTCGAAGCGAAGAGACTAGACGTTGCCGAATTATTATGGGTCCTCCTACGAAAATCGCAGAATGGATAATCGGCTATTTAGACGGTATGAGCAGAGGTATAAGACGGGCAAAAAATAACGATGATATTGTTTCGCTTTATGATCATTTCATAAACGTTCCTCCTTCGGTAACAATGAGGAACCCTTTAAAAAATCTACCTACACGTATACTTTCGACGAAAGTATAAACGCGAACGGGAAATTTCGTTGCTTCACAAATTACTTGATGGTTTATCTTTCATTATGGCACAAAGTATCAATTTTTTGCTAAGTGTATATAGATTCATTAAAGGAAAAAAAAATTAAAAAAAGCAAAAAAATTTGGCTTACATCGTGAAGAGGATATGCGGCCACATAAGCTCTCTCCGAAATTAATCTCTCTATTCCAAATGCGAAATCGTCGTCCTTACTTTCAGTAAATCTGCTTCTATCTAAAATAAACTGTACAATTCTGGCACGCGTTGCGGCAGTGAAAAAGTTAGGTGAATCTAAATCGAATAAATATTCCTTATCACGGCTGTAAACTGCCGTAAAATTGTGTTTCATCGTTGGAAAAATCGTTTGGTCGACATAATAGTTTTTCATAATTCTTTTAAAGAATGAATTGACTTCATCGATTAAAGTGTTGCTATAACTTTCAGGTATTATTAAGCCAGGCAACTCTTTCATTGGCAGTCTAAGCTTTAATATTTCAGCGTACCGTCTCAATACTTCTCGCGGAGCGTGAATCTTTATAAAATGTAGACCATTTGGTTCGGCTTCCTCATACTCTAGTTCTAAGCCTTCTTTTTCCAAATTTTTTTCAAATACCTGTAAATTGAAAGGTACTATGAAACGAATGAAAATCGTTTAATCATATTTTTACTTACGCGTCTAAATTCGGTACAGCGATACGTTTGGGCTCCTGTATCATATTCATCCCAGACAAGGATAAAATCGATTGTGCGAATTTCGTCTCGAAAATATAAACTGAATGTTGCTCCACAATTTGAAGCCTGTAAGAAAAAAAAAGATTAATAATTCATAATCGATGGTAACACTTATATAACATCATTTAAGCAATTAAACTCACAGATTTGGAACCTTTCCTACTATATCTTAAGTCTGTACAACTACCATCAATAACTGTTTCGTTGGTATCGTTATCAACGGTTGAAAAATCGTCGCTGTTAGGTTGGCGAATGTCTTCCATGGAGATTGCACTATGCATACTATTTAAACTGCTCATGCTTTCAGCATTATTGCACAAAGTATTACGAACACTTTGATATAAAGATTGTGTAGATCCAGAATTCAAATGACTTTGTATCGATTGATAAAGGCTTGCTTCAGGTGTTCTACTCTTACGCCTTTGTTTCCAAGGTACGGAGAACTCTTCGTCATCCTCTTCCATTTCAATTTAATTGATCAGACTCAAGCTCAAATTCTACTTAATCGAATCAAATAATGTGTACAACATGCAAGCCAAACGGAATCTTAAAATTTTATGCCATAATTTTATAAAATACTACAGCAAAATAATTAAATAATAGCTATAGCCGTATTACTAACAATGGATAACGATATAAAATTCCAGTAATTAATTAATGATAACGAAACGAAGAAATACAATAAATAGATTATAGATCTTGTAATAAGCACGCAACAGGTACACTTAATACGCGTGATATAAAATTAAATGTGACAATATTTCGATATTAATTTTACACTCGATTAATTAACATTTTTATTATGTTTCCTACGTCGAAAGCAATAATTATAATATGTAAATATTCTTACAGAATCTTCGTAATATTTCCATCGAAGATCTCTAATTCCGGATGCTGTTTAAGATTTCAGATATGGAGCAGGAAATTGTAATATCTGTATCGTCATGTATCTCCATCGTGTACACGAATTTAACCCTTCTATTTGTTTCACACGATCATTGCTAAGCGTATGGTTTATTTAAATCATCAAATTCACTGCATTTCTACGAATATAACGTACGCTAACCGTGTCAAGTCCATAGTACATATTGGCAGTATACTGGTACGTGCGGATAAATTGCAAAAGAAGCGTGGAATGCTGCGATACGTCATGTGTGCATGAGTCTCAATCGTTCCTATACATTCCTATATAAAAGTTACAGAAGGAACCCAATATATGCTAAACGATTACGCGGTCGATATAAATTGACACTATGACAGAAGTATAAAGCAAATAAATCTTGAACAATTTTTCGAAATATAAAACAATAAATTTTTCATGGAACTTGAACTTTACATCGTTGCAAAACTATCAATACCTCAAGATATTTAAAAATAAATACATTTACTTCTGTATTATAATAATCTTATATTGGTAGAAATAAAATCAAAATTATTATTTAAATGTTTCATTAACATTTTATTGCAGATTCAAACATTTCATCTCATGTTCTTTGATATTATACAAGTTTAGTAGCTCAGAGATTCTTCAATGAAACATACATACGCGTATAACATCATTCTCGATATTTCCTAATAATTATATTTTACAAATGTTTTAATAATACATAAGTTTATATAAATAAGATATTTTACATTATTTATACACTTTTAATTGTTTTTTCCGAACGAATCTTCATAAAGTTTTTGTCCAATTATTACAATGTAGATATTTTATAATATGTACACTTATATTTTGAATTATACTTCTTGCATAACCAGAGAGTTGAGTTCATCTTCGCCTGGACAGAGCACAGAATCGATATTGTAAAATGCTGCGTGCAGAGTTATTAGAAACCAGGATACTCCTAAAAGCACAAAAATTATACAATGTAATCTGTTTCACATTTTTAACAAAAGTCTTTTATCAAATTATATTTTTTTTTATTTACCAAAAACCCAGAACATGGCTGCACCAGCGCCTACTAAATAAAATACTGGCAGTGAACAGATTCCAACCAATGTGTATACCTGAGCCAATGTCAGTCTGTGGTTGAATATTGAGAGTTCTTGTTTAGCATGACGTTGCGATACTTTGTAACAAGTTCCAAGGGACACAGCAACAGCAAGCAACAATAGCGGCGACGTAATCCTGATATTTAATTAACATTAATAATATCGTACACTTATTTCACGTTCAACCTTCTTAAACTTGTATTATTTTTCACTGAATAATGATTAAACGCTGGTTGTTTACTTAGGAACGTACAAGGCATAAGGTGACTGCAAATCAGGGGTTGAAACGGTTCCGAAAATAACTGTTTCAAACTGTTATATTTTGGTTCCTATTGAAACGGTTATGGAGAACCGAAATGATGTTATAACTGTTATGGATATATCTGGCCTATTTCGGTTCTATAACTGTTATTTTTTGGTTCTTTATGCAGAACTGTTAAAGAACCAAAACATAACTGTTATTTTTTGCGGTTCTTAATACAAAACTGATAAAGAACCGAAAAATAACAGTTATAGAACCGATATAATATCGGTTCTGGTTCTCCAATCGATATAGGCCAGAACCGATATATCCATAACAGTTATAACATCATTTCGGTTCTCTACAGGGTGTTTCGCAATTCGTGGGAAATCTCCGAGATACAGGTACTAGACACGAAAATAATAAGAAAAGTTCTTATGCAATATTCTCAGAAATGGTTACTTTATTAGTTACATGCGGTTTTACATTTCGTAAAATGCCGACGTAACACTGCATCCCCTTTAAAACCAGTGACCGCGCTTAAAGGCCCAGGCCTTTCTGAGCCTAAGTGGACCATGGTGACTCGCAACGTGTATTGGAATGAGATGTTTCTTCGAATGAAAAATCACATATTTTGTAATTAAAAATTGAAATGATGACGAATGTAACACAACTGATATTTTTCCACGATGCAGGGTCCCAAATCGAGGTCACTGACCTTACAAGGGACGAGCCTTTGTTATGTGCCTTTACGAAATATAAAACGGCGTGTAACTAATAAACATTTCCGAGAATATTGCATAAGAACTTTTCTTATTATTTTCGTGTCTAGTACCTGTAGCTTGGAGATTTCCCACGAATTGCGAAACACCCTGTATAACTGTTTCGAGAACTAGAACCGATATCATAACTGATTAAAACCCTGCTGCAAATTAATCAATTTTATTTTTGGTGGTCTGTGGAATCAATATTCAAGTTTAAAAAGTTTAACTAATAAAATAAGAAGAAAATTCTTACAAGCAGTATATAACTAATCCAATAAACACGAATAAATAATTGCTTTGGAAGTACTCGATGTTCCGCACGATTCTTTTGCTTAGTCTTGGTAAACTGGGCGGAGGCCTAATGTTGCTTGTATTTAGAAACAATGACCATGGTCTGATATTAGCTTTTCGATGTTCAATCCATTCGTGAGCTTGTGGATATCCTATGTTGCTTAATGGAATCTGTGGTATTTGCAAAAATTCAAGCCTAAATGAAAAAAAAAATACATTAATTGCAAGTAATAATATAATGCACAGTGTGTTTAAAAAGTTCCCAGACTTTTAATATTTCGTTTTCTAACAGAACATTCATATCACATGGGTTCATTCTAACCAGAGTTGGGGAAAATTTGAAATAGTTTAAGTAGAAATAGTGAAAATGAAATATTTGTACAATGAAATACTATTTTAAATTAGTATTTTGAAGTGGAACTTGTGAAATACTATTTCGAAATATATTTCTATTTTCAAAATATACTATTTCGAAATAGTATTTCACAAGTTCCACTTCAAAATACTAATTTAAAATAGTATTTCATTGTACAAATATTTCATTTTCACTATTGCAGTATTAAATACTATTTTAAAATAGTATTTCACTTTAATACTATAGTATAATAGTATTTAATACTATTTCGAAATAGTATTTCACTCAGTGTCTATTTCATTGAGGAACTACTATTTACTATTTCTACGAAAGTGTAACGCAAATGAAATATTTCACACTTGAGTTATTTCCACAGGTCCTGAAACTATTTTCTATTTCACATTTCCTATTTACTATTTCCTATCTTTGGACACGCGGGCACGCAGCAAAAAATATCATGTGCTTTAACACAGATGCACGTTGGAGGCAATTACATGTTTGTCTTACGCTACAACCGATCCATTCTGTGTCGACCAAAGCTGGGAAAAATAGATATTTGAAATAGACACAGGAAATAAATATTTCCACTTCATCAATTAGTAAAGAATATCAGAAATAAAATATTTCGTTTGAAAGTAGTTCACCAGTGAAATAGTATTTCAAACGCATGCTTTAGTTGTAACCAATCGAAATACTATTTTGAAATATTTTGAAATAGTATTTCAGTCAGTTTTTATTTCAGGGGGGAGGAGATAGTATTTATTATTTCTTCTAAAGCGTAATGGAAATGAAATATTTCACACCTGAATTATTTTCACAGGTACTGAAGTTACATTATTATCGTTAGATTGTATTATAAACAGAAACGAATAAATTACAAGTAAATTTTACCATAGAACGATTCTATTATATCAATAGTTGCCTGACCCGTATACGGGTCAGGACATGTCACGACTCAATGAATAGACATTTGACAAATTTTTAGATTTAATTTTGCAGTCATTTATCACGTTTCCTGAAGTTTATCAATCTCATGGTAAAACTTTTTCAAAACTAAATGTTTCAAACACGAAATAGCAAAAGATATTCTATTCTAAACCATTTTGACATTATCATGACAGCGATACGAGAATCGATTCCTTTCCGTATAGGTTAAAACAATGACACGTTTCATCTTCAGGTGTTAAATTCCTGTTGCTTTATCATTTACCCATTGCCAGACTTTTGCTTTTCTTGGGGTATTTGCATGTCACCCGCAATCTCGATTCCCACGTCTGCCATCCTCTGTCTTTTTTATCGCTCGAGTTTTCGAGAAAGTTATTACTTCTCGTGACAAGAAACAACAAGCAGTTACTGTTTTGGGTTACTTTCTTTTTTCTTCTCACGTGAAGCCTCGTGAAGCCTCGCTCGGCCACCGTGAGGCGTCCGAAATCCGAAGTTTTATGTTTAGGACCCGTCGTAGACAGAAAACATGCATCGAACTACTAGTTACCCCCACCAGCGAGGCAGCTGCCACTAACACATCTACACATTCGCGCTTACTTACGAACGCTACAGGTTGCAGCTGCTCGATAAAAATTCTTTCACTGGCTTCTTTCACGAAAAGAGTTCTTTGTCCAGACTAAGGTATAAAGACGCGAAAAATTTTCCTTGCTTCGCGAAACTTGGACGTCAAGCTTCATCTTTTTTAACAGGCGCACAGACGCATTTTCTTTTCCAATTTCTCACAATAACGTTTACTGCATGCTGCCTTTCATTAATAAATAATATACATTCTTTGAAATCGAACATATTCTACGAACCTTTGGTACGTCATCGTCGGGAAATCAGAATACATTCATACTCTTGTCTAGATCTCCTGACTCGTACAATTTACAAAAAGTGTCTAACATTTTGCGAGAATTTTCATTTTTCGTTGAACGAAAATTTTTACATCGAAATTTGTTTAAACTAATTACCGGTGTACGAATTCTAACAGACGCATTTTAAATATTGCCTTCGTAGCAGTTCATCATTCCAAATGTATCAATTTCATTCAATTTAACTTAACCTTTTACGGGTAATTTCATTTAATTGAATGAAACATAAATTAATAATTAGAAGAAAGCATGTTTTCATATATATGTTCCAGAAGCATGGGGTTTTTAAGTGTTGCATGAGAACATCACATCGCAGAAGCAAAAGGATTCGTTTTTTTCGGGTGACACGACAAGGGATCATCGCTTATTTTAATGTCCTTCGATTTCGATCAATTTCGACCGAAATTTCCGAAAGACCGAGCGTGATACAAAGTTTTTACAATTTCACTGGCGAATGCTCTCACCCCTCAGAAAGCGTGCGCAGATGACGCTATGTGCGACCATTGTGAGTAAACGCAGCCAATCGAAAGACACGGTTACATCGACTTGAACTTAGGCCATATAAAAGACACGGCTTCAGATAACTACCTTTTGGCAAAGATAAAGTCTCATCTACGTGACGTCACACGTGAGCATCACGTGGGCAAAGAATATCTACTTTCAAAAACTATCTATACCAATCTATACAGTCTAATGGCGGCTGATGCAGTATTCGCCATCTTGAACTATCTTGTGACATGACATGTGGGCAAATTTGCCCGTTATCTTTGCCACAGTGTGACTCGTGGGTCCTAGTGGGTCCTTATCGTTCTTATATACGGCCGTGTCTATAAATATATATGGTCTGAGGACTTGAATATATATATAATAGTGCCTAGTACTTGTGGGAGACAGCGGGGCCACCCGCCATAACGAACGTAGCGTGGTGCTTACCCATGGTGGAAGTAGACAAGGTGTCTCATTGCACATAATGGCGACTAGATGGTAGAACAACCAATCGAAAGGGCCCCTACACCAGGCCCCAAACCAATTATCATTCACGCATGCAGTGTGAGAAGCCGCCATATTGGATATTTCTATGTGGGGCCCTTCCGATTGGCTGACTGTTGCCCTACTTGCTTCTGAACCACTGCGCATCATTGGGAATGGGACAGCTTGTCTACTTCCATCATGGTGCTTACAATACGATGCAATACGAGCGATTGTTTAGAAGTCATGGAAGCCATGGACTCGTCGGCCGAGGATCTTGGGTGTTCACCGTGTTCACCATCGCTTCAACCAAGGAAATTATCATTCAGCAACACAATGGATTGTAGTGACAGTGAAAGCAATCAAACAGTGCAAATCGACAATAGCAAAACTCCGGTCGGCATTGTGACAGGTTAGTACGAGTTTGAATTTTTAACTTTCCGCAGTGTTTACTTTTGAGAAATCTTGTTGCAACATAGTTTTTAAGGTATCGTTTAATGTCATGTACATTTTATTCGTAAATATCCTTCGATTTCAAGCTAGAAATTAGGTTTTAAAATCTTGCTTGTGGTTTGGATATTTACATTGCATGTCATTAGTTTCTTGAATATTTACGTTTCTTTTTACATCATTTTCTGCTTTTCTGTAGTCGTATGTAAATTTATTTATACATACAATATCCGATTTGTTAGTAGAAATTAGATTGTCGTTTGTTTTGTTACGTTCCTCTTTTAGATTAGTTATTTTCTAGTCACATGTCAATAGAGAAATTATGTTTAGAAGGCATCGGGGAACATTGTTGACATTTAGAATAGCAAGAGTTATGCATGGTGTGGGATAATTGATATTTTTGTTGGACAATTTGTTTTGCATCATGCATATGCAAAAGAATGCGTGAGAAGTAGTCAGTAAACATAAAAGAACTGTGTACTGATATTATCTCAGATTCTCTGTTTACTTTTATACGGCGCAGCTCATTTAATATCAAAATAGAATTAAATGTAAACAATGTTCCGTTAACATTTTCATATATTTCTTGAGATACGTGAAAGAAAATTTATATTTGTCATAGTTTATGCATTCTTGTTAAAAAATATTTCTGTATACTGTAGGGTGGAAATCGTAATAAAACAGGGGCAAAGTATGATTCTACATGGAAAAATAAGGAAAGAAATTGAATAGAATATTATTTCGTCGGAAATATAGCTTTTGAGAAAATTGGTTTTGAAGAGTGATCAATTTCGCAAGTAACTGAACTCGACTTTATTATTATGTATTTGTAATATGAGTAATTTGATACAAATTACTAAAATTATTATAATTCAACGTCTACCGTAAATCCTACATAAATTTGGAGATGTAAAGAGTTAAAGATTGGAAGATTTGAATTCAGAAATTTCAGTTCAAATTGGAGACCTGAAGATGCAAAATTGAAGATTCAAAAACTTAGAGTTAGAGGTTTGAAGGTTGAAGTGCAAAATTAAAATTAATTTAATAATTTGAAGCTGGAAGTTGACGTAGGAAATTCGAGAAAAATTGCTGAAGAATCCTGAAATTATTATACAATAATATCTATCGATTTTCTTGAGAACAAAGCCTCAGATAAAAAAATGTTACACCAAACGTTTTCCTTATTCTTATTATTGTTGCATTACGATTCCAATTTCACCCTGTATATTATATTTTGTGAAAATCATAAAAGTAAATTGAAATAGATGGTAGTGCATTTAGAGTAGTTGTGAAATTTATGAAATGCTTTTCACTGCTGATAATTGCTTATGATTTAATATTTAGTTTTAACTTTTCCTGTTTTTCATCTTTCATCCATTAAATACACAAGTGTCTTTATATTGTTCATTTCATCACGCTAAATATTTTGTTTATAATGTCTAAATATTCATGCGTTTATGATAAATTTAAAAATGCACAGGGATAAAATATCAAACATATCAGATGCTGCTTTTATTTAAGTTTAATTTCTTCATCTCTAAAACTACAATTTTGTGATTGTCATTAAGCTATAAAGAACATCATTCAATGATTTATTAGTGGGTTATAACTCATATTAATTTAAAAATATTTGAAACTTGTAGTCGATACTGAATTTATTAATTTTTTGTGTCTGCGATTTAAATATAAAGTTCAGTGTTGATATATATTTAAATCTATGTTACACAAAACTGTTTCGCTTCCTAAAGAGTCGAATATGCTGAATGTATGTGTTCATATCTATTTCAGGTACATCAAGAATTGGAATTCCTCCACGAGAGAATGCAAGTGCACAGAAAGTATCTATGGCATGTAGTCCACCTTACAAACGTGTTAGAGCTTTACGCCTTTTCGATTCGCCTGCCACTCCCAAAACGTTAATGGAAAAGAGTGCAATGCCTCCATTCCCTTCCAAATGTACTAGACTATTTTCATTGGATAAACCGAGACCTTGCAATTATCAAAACAAATCTGACAAACCTGCAGCAAATGTAAATCCTTTCACTCCGAATGGAATGTTGTTAACTGCAAGAAAACGTACTAGATCTAAACGTAGTCTCATTGGGTAAGTCGATCGATATGAAAATAATTAACGTTCGCACGACGGGATGGTCACTTTGTCCCACAATTTTAGTTTACATTGAGACACGATTTTGTTACTCTGCATATTTTAATGTCTGTACTGTATTGTAATAATAGAGAACGAAATGAAAAAATAGATAAAACATACAGATATAGAAACATAAAGTCTGTCCGGTTTAACTGAAAACTGTGGAATATCTGGATAGAGATAGTTCTAAAAAGTTGTTGAAACAAAATTTGTAGGGGATTTGTAAGAGGATATTACTTGGTATAAACAATTTTGCTACAAGTGAAAAAATGAAAGAAATTTCAAGATCAACTTATATTTTTTAAATACAATACTGTATATTTTTATTTTTAGTATTGTAACGCTAGTTGCGATGAAATCAACTCTATGCAACGGCAGGTATTTCCGTTTTACGGAAAGTCGTTAAATCATAAAATTGTGGATCAAGTCAACGCGGGTTTCCCGTCCATCGTTGGCGTTCCTGCTTGATTTGCGCTGCTAATAAAAACCAGGTTGTCAAATCTTTAGCCAAATGCTCGCCGCATAAAAGAAAGTGCCATTGGCATTGCAAAAGTTCTGCTGACGAAACACCGGCAGCCAGTTTATGAGATTTCCACAATTTCTGAAAACTCGATCTGATACACACTTTCAGAAAGTAAAGAACAGGCATTAGTCCTAAAAAAAAGTGTACAGTGCGTGTATTTTATCTGTCGGTGAGCAAAATATTGTGGTGATGTATTAGGGACTCAATATTTATATAGCAGTTAATTTGTGAAAATGACAATATACAGTCAGTCAAAAAAGTCTCCATACACCGTACAAGAATTTATTTAAAGTTGCATAATTTTAAAGCAAATGGTAATAAATAAATAATTCTTGCGTTATTATGTTCACAAACATAACATTTATTTAACAGTGCAAAAAAAGCTATGTTACATCGATTTGTTAATAAATAAACAAAGGCAAAACTCAAACTCAACGAAAACTAGGTCAAAAAAGTCTCCGTACATGTAACATTATTATTCATAATTTGTTAACCAGTGGTCAGTTGGGCCGCCTTTTAATTTTATAATTTCTTGCATCCTCTTTGGGATTGTTTGGCTGAATATTTTCCCGTTCCAACAATATTTTAGATTTTAGGTCTTCCTTGTTTTTAATTGTGTATTTTTTCAAATTTATTTTTATTTCTCTCCACAAATGTTCGATTGCATTAATGTCGGGAGATTGCGGAGGTGTATGCAGCTGTTTAGGGTCGTTATCCTGCTGGAAGATAAACGACTCTTTAAGATATAATTTTCTGGCACTGTTTTTCAAAGTTTCTTTCAAAATGTTCAAATATTTATGCTGATCAATTATACCGTCAATAAAGACTAAATTTCCCACCCCTGCTGCACTCGTACACCCCCACACACCATCATGCTGCCGCCTCCGTGTTTAAACGTTGGGAGTAAATTTTTGGGCTTCATCTGTTCGTTTGGTTTTTTCCACACTTTAACATTTCCATCCGAAGTAAAAATAGTAAATTTACATTCATCGCTAAATATAACATTATTCCAAAAGCTTTGATCCTTATTAACGTGTGTCTTTGCAAATTCGGAACGTTTTCTTTTATTAACTTTACTTACGAATGGTTTTCTCCTGGCTGTACGACCATTGTATATTGTATCCAGCTTTTCTTATAATATTTCGAATAGTTTCCGGCACTACTTTTATATTATAGTCATTTTCTATCATACTGGTCAATTTTGGTGCACTTGTTTGTGGATCACAACGAATTGTTCGTAGGATTGCACCTTTATGATTGGTATCTAATTTTTGTGGTCGACCTGTACGTTGTAGATTTTGAGTAGATTTAGTTTTTGCGTATTTTACTATTTGACCTATTTTTCTAATGGATAATCCATCTTCTCTTAATTTTATAATTAAATCTCGGGTCGCAACTGGTATTTCCATTTTGGAGAAATTATTTCGCGAAAACGTCTTTTATCTTTACTAACAGCCAAGCAACTAAATTGTACTTGACCATAAAGTGTATCCTTGAGAGTTATTTGTAGACTGCGGATTTTTATGCATTTATGGCGATTTTAAATTTGTCAAAATCTATAAAGATGTGGATAGATGCAAAAATACATGAAATATCGAAAATAAAACACATTTTATAATATTTAGAAAATAAAAGACACTGTTATTTGATTTGGTCTTCGTTTTCTATGCCGTGGAAAATATAAATTTGCATAAACATCCACAGTTTAATTATTTGTAAACATTCAGCTGAACCATTAACAAAGCAAATAAATTTACACGCTCACAGTCTCTGTACGGAGACTTTTTTCACCTCATTTTTGTTATGCTCGTCAACAAATGCATGTAACATCTTTTTCTTTGCAGTAATAATTAATGTTATATTTTTGAACATAATAACGAAAGAATTATTTATTTATTACTATTTGCTTTAAAATTATGCAACTTTAAATAAATTCTTGTACGATGTACAGAGACTTTTTTTGACTGACTGTACTTGTTTCTATTTGGTAATAACTCTTTTAGTTACAAGTAGAACTTCGGTTCTCATCAGATGCATAATGAAATACAGTCGTGGGTGGAAGACATAGGTCTCTTCATGGGATCTTCTTTACTGCTGTGTATCGTTGGTCCCGTCTTAATTAAGGCTATTGTATTACGAATAAAAAAATATAGTATAGTATTTGAAAAGTTTATATCGACCTTGAAATCGTTTCCATTTGTAGTAAAAATTGTTGTATGGATCGATTCAAATCTAACTTGTATCCAGCGGAAAATTTAAATCACCTTAAACAGAATTTGAAAGTCTTGAATGTCTTAATCGTCTTGGAAGACTTGAAAGTCTTAAAAATATTGTCTTACCAGTTAAAAAAAAAAAAAAAAAAAAACAATTGCAAAATCCGTATAACTTCGGGAATTTTTCGAATTAAAAAAATTAACCAGAAACCACCTTTAATATTTTATGTTAATGAGCCTGCTTGAACAAAATTAATCAAAAAGCTTATAAAATTAAATTCCCATAAAGTTTTCAAAAAGTCAAGATCAAGATTTTCAGGATTTTCAAGATTTCTAAGAGATTCGAATCATGTTCGAAATGACTTGAATTTTTCACTGTATATACTGATTTGAAGTGCTTCAGATTCCATCATTAACTTTAGATAAATCAAAGTGACTCCGTATTTATTGTGCGGAAGTTAACGAAGTATAATAAATAGTAGGGCTCTTACTATTACTCGGATCTATGGGTATCCGAATTTGAGTACTTTACTCACAGCCAGTTTTAAAGACCGAGTTCGGGTTATAACAACTATTTTAGGTACTCGAGTACTCGAGTAGCAAGATCATTACTCATAACTGATTTTCAAATCCGACTTTGGGTTATTCTGAGTATTTCGAGTACTCGGATACTCGGATACATCCGGCTAATAAGAGCTCTAATAAATAATATAATGTTTACAAGATCAATGTTGTCTTTGTTTAACATTAGTTCTCCGGATATTCAAATTC